>OZ014521.1:154767505-156120126 GCA_963966055.1 Lathyrus aphaca
TAAGGAATTATTGACCCACTGATATTCAGTCTCTTGACAAGAAGTTCTTGATAAGAAGATGAATGTTCTGATGTTAAGGACGATGCAAGGAAAATCTTCATATGTTTTAATATTTGTTCTGATCTGAAGACTAGTTCTGATCATCAAGTTTGGAGTCAATATTCAGAAGAAAAACAACCTTCAGAACCTGAATGAAGAAAAGTTGATCAGAAGCTCTGCAAAGAAGAAGCTCAAGTCAAAATCAGAATCAGAAAAGGGAGCACTCAGATAAAGAGTCGTCATGAAAAACCTTCAACCTCAAGGTATGATCTCTTTATTTATGTTTGAGCAGTGTCCTATGATAAAGATACTTCTAAAAGTTAGATGAAGTCTTAAATCAGATGCTTGATTAATTACATACTAAGTGCAGTTCTTCAATATAAACCTTTAGTGCTATGAAAATTCTTATTGACATGACATGTTTTCTCCATGAGAAAAATCTCTTGATTTTACACTTTGGATTTTGAATAGTCACAACAATTAACTTTGAGACTATGTGAAGAGGTATAATGACATTTTCCATAAATATTAGCCATGCGTAATCATGCTATGACACATTGGATTTTGTAAGATATCTCAAGATCCTTACGCATTCCTTTTTATATGCATTCATGATAAAACATATATCAGGACTTAAGCATTTATGAAAGTAAGCATTTTTCTTTTCTTGTCATTTATGGTGAAACCATCATTCATTGCATTGCTTGATATTCGCTGTAAATTTAGACCATTCACTTCCTCTTTAGTGTTAAGTTTGTCTTTAAAACTTCCAAATTAATCATAACCTTCCTAAGAGTTATTAATTGAGACATGCAGAATTCTATTTAAACATACAATTGCTTCTCATTCTCTTCTCATTCCTGAGTCCTTGTATCTAGTCAATTAGAAAAATTATACATAGTATCTTCTCACTATGTCTTCAAAAACCTTCTTTGGAGATGAATCCCTTTTGGATCTTATCCCAGAAAAACTCACTATGTTTGAAAATCTTAGACCAAATGGGTCAGATATCCATGAGAGCATGTATGCCCAGGCTTGGATTGGATATTTTGCCACTCTTAATGGATCCATTCTTCCAAATCTTGTAAAAGAATTTTGGAAATTTGCATTCATTGGAAACAATGGTAAATCCATTTGCTCTGAATTCTTTGGAATACCTTTTGAGATCAATCCATCTTCCATTTCTGAAGCAATCAATTGCTCTACCTCTAGAGTAACTGTTGAAGATTTTCAGTCAGACATTGTAACACCCTTTCTACCCCATCACGAATATAATAAAATTAAATCAGAGTAATTGATAAAAGGGTATCACATCTTCAAAAAAACAAACATCATAAACATCATATTAGTCATGTCTCGTAACACGGGTTATAACTCATGAACGACAAATCAAATAATTCAATAATTACGCAGCAGAACAACGAAACAATTTAAATACTTCTTTTATAATCAAGAGGTTTTCATAATTCATTTTAAAACATGTTCAATTCAGATAATCTTTTAGAATAACATTCAAATTAAATCAGCAATTAAACTTAGAGTTCTCGAACGTTCCCATCCTGATGTTTGGAAGAGCATTCGCCAACTGGTTTGGCGAATCAGTGCAAATTGGATTTTTTTTAATAACCCATAAGCATTCACCAACTGGTTTGGCGAATGGGTGCAAATTGGATTTTTTTTAATAACCCATAAGCATTTGCCAACTGTTTTGGCTCATACTTTGAAATATTTAAAAAAAAAAATTTGAACCAATTCGCAATTTCAAATGGCGTTTGTGTAAATTTTTTATTTATAAAATACACTCATTCGCCATTTCATATGGTGCATGAGTGTATGGTGTGAATTTTGCCTATAAATACACCCTTGTTTTCCTTCATTTCTTGAACACAAAATTCTTCTTTACCTTCCGCGTAGTAAATACTCTCTCAAATATTCTCATATTCAACAACATTTCAAAATGTCTGGTTTCCGAAATAAGAGTCCATTATCATCATCAAAATCGGAAGAAGAACCACTTCTTAAATTTCCAATTATGAAGAGAGATACTATGAGAATTTTTTCCAGCAACAAAGCCTCCATTAAAGATGCTACTCTGGAACACGCAGACCTTGGAACATTTGCACAGGGAATTGAACCGCTGGTTAGAAGGAGAAATCAGTTTTAAAGAAAAGATCAGGAAAATTGAGAAACAGGTTGTGGAGTCAGGTGTGATGAAATGGAGAAAAGTGGTAAACGATGTGGGTGTCCTTACGATGATGTTATCACATATTGATGTTGTGATGATGGTTGTAATATCGTAAATAAGTTGAAGCACTTAGTTGTTTTATTTATGTATTGTGTTGTTAGTTTCTGAATGTTTAGACTGGTGGAGACATGTGGTATGTTGAGATGTTGTTGTATTTGTGAGTTATGTTGTGTTGTTGTTTAAGATTAAAGCAATTGTTTGAATAATAATATTGTTAAGAATTTAAGAAAATGAATGAAGTGAACGACACTTTTATTATAAAGAGATATAGTTACATTTATTTAAATTATGTCGTTGTGCTTGGTCCAACATTGGGACATTTCGTACGATTGTGCCCGGGCTGACGACATGAACTGTATAGTCTCACCATTTTGTTCGCCGTATCCATTTTCGTTCGAATACGCATGCTGTTAGGGCGACCCTTTTTCTTTCTTCACATATTTTCATTGTGCCAGACTATTTCCCCTTTGTATACAAGCCAATAGTCCTCATTTGCAAGCACAAGAAAACTTTTGTTGTAGATATTATTTAGATTTTTTACTTGGTAAACACCGGACAGTAAGGTTGATAGGTCCAACCGAGCCTTTGAACATGCCACAATAACATGGGAACAAGGCATACGAAAGGCTTGAAATTTTCCGCAATCACACCAATTTTTATCTAGTTCTACCCGATAAGATCCTCTAGGTCTTCCTTCGTTGTGATCCATTATCTCATTAACATTGAAATCACCTTTATTACAGTTAAACACTGTGACCACATGTGTGTTAGATTTGGCAGCCTCCTCTTTAATGAACGTCATTGAACTATCACTGAACATCTGACCAGACTGTAGGACAAAACTCCATTTTGAACGTTTGGTGTCAAAAAGTACCCCGAGCCTAAAATAGGTTGCCCTCACCAAAATGGTTATCGGTAGGTTACAAATGCCTTTGAATACATCATTCATTGATTCTAAAAGATTTGTAGTCATGTGTCCCTATCGTTGTCCTTTGTCGTATGCCCTGGTTCATTTATCCAATGGAATTTGTTTGATCCATCTAAAAGCATCTACATTTGTTAGTCTGATTTCGTCACGATAGTGTTTGAATGACGACTCAATTAATGCATACCCTACATTCACGACATTCTTCCGCAATGTCTTGTCTTTGATCTCCCTCATGAAATTTTGAGCAATGTGTCTAATGCAATAGACATGTGTCGAAGGAGGATCCTGCCAACCGTTATCAACATTCTTCCATGCATTCTCAATTGATGCATCTCTGTCCGAAATCAAACATAAGTTAGGCTGGGGAGCAACATGTAGTCGGAGATATTTTAGAAAAAAACTCCAGCCCTCAGCAGTCTCCCCCTCAACTATGGCGAATGCGATCGGGAAGATGTTGCTATTACCATCTTGGGCCATTTCCATTAGTGGAGTTCCTTTGTATTTACTGTATAACCATGTTCCATCAATTTGGATTATAGGTTTACAGAAGGTAAAACCTATAATACATGGATGAAACGCCCAGAAGAGTCGGTGGAATATACCATTTCCACTAACACAGATACTTTCTGAAGTATATGCCGACAAGGTCTCAAGAACGACAACAGTCCCTGAGCATATTGCATTAGAGCCAACAAAAATTTTGGTAGTTCATTGTAAGACTCCTCCCAATTTCCGAATACAGAGGTAATAACTTTCTTCCTAGCAATCCATGCTTTTCTATACGATGGAGTATACTTGTGTTTATGAGCTATGTGCGTGATTATCGTGCTCACCTTCAGCGACGGGTTGTCGCCAACGAGAGATAAAATAGCATTGCATATTAGCTGTGAACTCAATTAACGATGATCTTGCATTGGATTGGTGATTATACAAGTGTGTTGTGGACCCATAGACCCAACCACCCAAGATTCACTTCTCTTTCAATAGAATGTTGTCAATCGAAATGGACATGCCACGTTTAGACAATATATCTTATACAAAGTAGGGTTCATTCGATCTACTTTATAATTAGCTGATAAATCCATGTGATAATGTTTTATCGCTCGAACACAATCTTCTTTTGTTCGAAATTTGTCGCCCTCCTTTAATACTCCTTGTTTTTGTATATACGAATCGTAAAATATATCTGAAGATGGCTCATCAGCTCCCAAGTTCAATCTTGTCATCTGTTGAGGTGGAAAATAAGCCTGGCTGACTGGGACCTCATCTTCATTGACCATTTCATTAACAATAACCTCATCTTCTTCTGCATCTTCATCAACAACATCGACCTCAGCTAAATTATTGTTTGATTCGCAAAAGACTTGGGAAGGATCAACGATTTGAGAGATTTGATATTGGTGTAGCATAACATACAATTCAATATCATTGAAACCAGAATACTCATGGCTGAGAAACATAGTTCGAACATCTTCGTCATCACATATTTTTAATTGAAAATACATGACCTGATTATCCTCATAATAGACTGGATTTTTGTAAATGATACGCTCCACCGGACCACGCTGCATTTTCTTTTCCAACCTCTGTTTCAAATGAGCAAAATTTGACCGTCTGTTTATTGAGAACCAGGTAACTTCGGTATTACGAAAGTTGAACCCAGTTATGTTACAATCAAATATCTCACCATTTATATGTGAATTGATCATATATTGTGGTAATTGAGCCATTACAAGAGAAGATAAAACGTATTTATTTTTGACTATTTTGGTAAGTGGTGTATGAAACTTTGAAACATATACATACCTATAAATAGAAAGCAATGAGTAAGTACGTTAACATTCAATTATTTGTATACTATTTATTTACACCTTATCTTATTTCTTATGATAAGATTAAATCCAATAATTCACAATGCATTATTCATACAACTTATTTGTATACTATTTATTTACACCTACAATTCAATTATTTGTATACTATTTATTTATACCTACACTTATCTTATTATTTAATTATTTAATCATTCATACATCTTAAATTATTCAACAATTATTGTTTATCTTATTACTATGACTATGTTTGGCATCTTGTAAAAGGCTAAGATTCATGCAAAAGTCATGTGAGACAAGTACATGTGAATCCTTACACAATTTTGACTAGTTTCACTTTTCATAAAAGCATTGATTTTGATTCCTGCGCATGCATGATGTATCATAAAACCATGTCCTTGTTTCACATGATGATACTCCAAACTTGTAATGAGCCAATAAGAGAAGGCACCTAACAATGCAAACCAATTAAAACGCAACATTAATGTTCGCTAATCCGTGTGGAGAAAACAAATTACACTAATTCGCCACCCCATTTGGCGAATACATGTATGTTAAAGTTACACTAATTCGCTACCCCATATGGTGAATATGTACAAATCCAATTCTATAAATTTTGCATGCATTCAGTTTAAGTAATCACATTCAAACCAAATCCTCAAACCAAATCCTATTCTATTAAAACACTTATAATCAATCTCTATTTTATCTTCAAACCAAATCCTCAACTACAATGTCTCTATTAACTATGGGTGACCAACATAGAGGAACCGTAGTAAACATTGCTTCATTCATAAGTTTCATTTACTTATATTATTTTAATCTATTATCTTATTTATATATATTATTTTAAATTTATTATCTTACTTATATTTTTCATTCTTACATTATTTTAATGTACAAAATGCTAGCAGATCCTATTGTCATGTGCATGATCATATACCCCACGATCCATACATAGAACCGTATTTAGAGCTATACGGTTTTGGTGATGTCATAAAGGTACATAACCATCATGTTGATTCAAAATTTATTATTGCCTTAGTTGAATGATGGAGACCTGAAACCCACATTTTTCACCTCCCATTTGGTGAATCCACGATTACAATAAAAGAGGTTTATATGTTGTTGGGTTTACACGTAAATGGTAAAGCAGTTTTTGGAAAAGTAAACCAAGATAAGAAAATATGCGAGGATTTGTTGGGTGCCTCGCTCATTGTTCCAAACGAGCCGGGAAATAGTAATAACAGAGGTCATGGTATTAACTTAAGCTAACTTAGATCCCATTATGCTAATATGACACTAAACGATGAATCAACATAATATGAAAAGATTCTTAAAGCTAGATGTTATATTATGCTATTATTTGGGCAATTTTTATTTCCTGACGGTACCGATAATACAATTAACATAATGTATTTACCGTTGTTGTGAAACATCAACAAGGTAAACACATATAGTTAGGGTTCAGCTGTTTTAGCCCATTTTATAGTTCCCTTTGTAAAAAAGCAGCAAAGGGTACTTGTACTTTTTATGGGTGTGCATTTTTACTACAAGATTGGGGATTTTCAAGAATGTCGATGCTCGCCCCCTGCAATAGCAATCCATGCTCGTTCCCATACGCCAATTAGTAAGCGTGTTATTAAAATTGTGTTGATGATATATAATTTTAATATATAATCTTATTTTTATATATATATATATATATATATATATATATATATATATTATTTTAAATTTATTATCTTACTTATATTAATTTATTTTCAACTTTCACTTGGTCAAATCTTGGGATGGATTACAGCAGGAATCCAAGAAATTCTATAACTGTCTATCGTAATTTATTAGACCACATTGGTGTCGATCAGGTATTGCAACTAAACTACTATAAGTTTGGTTTATAGATTAACATCTCACGCCTCTACTCATCATATATATTTTTAATGCAGTTTGTTTGGAGACCCTATCTCCACCTAGACCATGAACCCAATCCCAAAGATGTAGAAATCTGGACAGCAAAAACACCAATTATTTGATTCACTACCATTGAAATGCATCATACTGATCGGGTGAAAATGCAGTTCGACATGCAAAAAGATATTCCAAACCCTCCGATGTGTTTGGGAGAGTGGCATCTGAAAAGAGTAGATGCACAATGGAATATGAATGATTGGAGAGATTTTGCAAAGGAGTCGCATCATCAATGGAAAGATCGTCGCCAACATGTCTTAACCAACCCTGTCATGCAGGAAGTTAGACCAACTCAAAAATATTTGATTTGGTTTAGGTCTGTTACCATTCAACATTGGGTGTTTGCTCAATCGTATTTGATTGATCCACGCTCAGAAGCCGCAAGATATGCCCAACCACCAACCCCACACCATTACCCACCCACCCAATTCTAACCATCAACTTCAAACACTCACCAACCCTTCTTCCAAATCCGTAACCCATTCTCTCCACACACACAATCATAACAACAAGAGCCTAACTCACACCAATATACCCCTGATAACTCATTTCACTCCACCCCAGCCCACCATAGCCCTCCACCAATGAGCACCCAAGAACACCTATCCAATTATCTTACCCCTCAAGAACCATTGTATCGTTCCCAAAATGAGGCAATATCACCATTCGGTCAACCGTATCATCCTCGCCCAACCCAACCAGTACGACCCAATTTTGAAAACATGGGCACTGAATTGAATTACGGAAGCGCAGTTGGCAACAACCCACTAGGCTATTGGGAACAAATGATTGCAAACATATCAAATACCCAAGAATCCTCAGAACAACAATATCCTCAACCAAACACGCAAAGACCACAGACACCTCAACAAAATCAAAGGGTTCGGAAGTAGGTTCATTCACGTGGATGTGGAACTGGGGGACATCTCGATCGGCGTGGGGAATTAATTTATGTAATAGTCACTTTTAAATAATAGTAATATATTTTATTTATTTTTCTATAATAATATATTTATTAATTTTTTTATAATTATATTTGTTATTACTTATAATTTAAGAAAAATGGGCATAAGTTAAATTTAAAAACCAAAAATACTCATGCACTATATGAAATGGGGAATGAGTGTATTTTATAAATAAAAAAAATTTAAACACAAACGCCATTTGAAATGGCGAATTAGTTCAATTTTTTATAAAAAAAATATTTCAAAGCATGAGCCAAACCAGTTGGCGAATGCTTATGGGTTATTAAAAAAAAAATCCAATTCGCACCCATTCGCCAAACCAGTTGGCGAATGCTCTTCCAAGCATAGCCATTTTCGTATTTTATGTGAAATGTATGTTATTATGGAATTATTTTTGAATATTTATGTTATTCTAAAAAAAAATTCTTTGGTAGTAAGTGTTATATTCTGGCAGATAGAGAACAAAGAAGAAAGATGGACCCCAAAAGTGACGAAGGCATATTTCTGGGTTACTCTACTAACAATAGAGCTTATAGAGTTTTCAACTCTAGAACAAGAGTCATGATGGAATATATAAATATGGTTATTGATGATCTATACAAAGAAGTTGATGTCACATGTGATGTTGGAACATTCTATGATACTCCAGCTGAAGTTCCAGATAAAGAAGATGATCCAAATCCAGCTATCTCAGAATCTGAGTCATAATCAACAAACAAAGTACCTTCCATCAGAATCCAGAAGGACCATCCTAAAGATCTTATTATAGGTGATCCTAACAGTGGAGTTGTAACTAGATAAAGGGAAGTTATCTCTAACTCTTGTTTTGTATCAAAGATTGAACCTAAAAATGTCAAAGAAGCATTGACTGATGAATTTTGGATCAATGCTATGCAAGATGAGCTAGAGCAATTCAAAAGGAATGAAGTATGGGAACTTGTACCAAGACCTGAAGGAACTAATCTTATTGGTACTAAATGGGTGTACAAGAATAAATTTGATGAACAAGGAGTTGTGACTAGAAATAAAGCCAGACTAGTTTCTCAAGGATATACTCAAGTTAAAGGCATTGACTTTGATGAGACATTTGCTCCAGTTGCCAAACTTGAATCAATAAGATTGCTATTGGGAGTTACATGTATTCTGAAGTTCAAATTGTTTCAAATGGATGTGAAAAGTGCCTTTTTGAATGGATACTTGAATGAGGAAGCTTATGTGGAACAACCTAAAGGTTTTGTTGATCCAAATCTTTCTGACCATGTCTACAAGTTGAGAAAGGCTTTGTATGGACTAAAACAAGCTCATAGGGCTTGGTATGAAAGATTAACATAGTTTCTCCTCAATAATGGTTACATAAAAGGCAGAATAGACAAAACTCTATTTGTCAAAGGTGAAGAAGGAAAAATCACGATTGCTCAGATTTATATGGATGATATAGTGTTTGGTGGGATGTCAGATGAGATGGTTAAACATTTTCTTAGACAAATGTAATCTGAATTTGAAATGAGTCTTGTTGGAGAGTTAACCTTCTTTCTTGGCTTGCAAGTTAAACATATGGAAGATTACATTTTTTTCTCTCAAAGAAAGTATGCTAAAAACATTGTCAAGAAGTTTGGAATGGAGAGTGCCAGTCAAAAAAGGTGTAAGTGTTGATCAAAGCTTGTATAGAAGCATGATAAGCAGTCTGCTGTATCTTACAGCTAGCAGACCTGATATTGCTTTTGCTGTTGGAGTACGTACCAGATATCAAGCAGAACCTAAAGTCTCTCACATATATCAAGTCAAAAGAATACTAAAATATGTAAATAGGACTTATGACTATGGCATGTTGTATTCTCATGGGAGCGATCATGTCTTATCTGAGTATTGTGATGCCGATTGGGATGGTAGTGCAGATGATAGGAAAAGTACTTCTGGAGGGTGTTTCTTTATAGGTAACAATATCATCTCCTGGTTCAGCAAGAAATAGAATTATGTTTCCTTATCTACGGCAAAGGCCGAGTACATAGCAGTTGGTAGAAGTTGTTCTCAGCTGGTTTGGATGAAATAAATGATATCTGAGTATAATGTCACTCAGGATATCATGACATTATATTGTGACAATCTCAGTGCAATCAATATTTCCAAGAATATATTCAGCACAGTAGGGCAAAACATATTAATATTAGGCACCATTTCATCAGAGATCTTGTGGAAGATAAAGTGATCAAGTTTGAGCATGTTGCCACTGAACTGTAGTTGGATGATATATTCACAAAGGCCTTGGATGCTAATCAATTTGAAAACCTAAGAGGCAAATTAGGAATTTGTCTTTATCAGGGTTTATAGCAATTATTGACTTATGGAAATACTTTCAAAGGAAGTAGGCTGAAGGGGAAGCTGAAGCTGATTCTGATGGAAGTTCAAATAGTGAGAGAGAAGATGATGTTGGAGATGATCAATCTGGTTCTGATTAATTTTTATGGATGGCTGCTGGTTCTGGTTGATGAAGTCTTTTTTGTTTTCTTTTGTGGTTATAACAGTTTTTTTGGCTCTATGATTATTTCTGTTTGGCTCAATTTCTGGCTAAAAGGGGAGTAAATATAGATAGCTAGAGGACATGTTCTTTGCTGTTATACTATTTATTTTAGTATAGTCAGACTATTTGTTGCAGGGCTTAACAGGTTGAGGGGGAGATGAAATCTCTTTGCTATTTGAAACTACTTCTGTTGTTGTGTTGTACTCTGATACAGGTTGTGTTTGAGGAGGAGATAGTCTATCTCTCTGGTGTGCTTCTGCTGTTGTGTGTGCACTGATTGATGTTGAATAATGCTTAAATTGTTTTAGCCAAAAATTTGCCAAAGGGGGAGTTTGTAAATGTTTTAGATTGGCTATATTTTATGGTAAAACATGTTTCTGATTCTGAATGTCATATGTGATGTTATGACATGTGATTTAAGCATTATGTAGGTGTGAGGGTTTTTTATATGCAGTTGTTTTATCAGGATGTTAAGACTGATGTCATGACATCTCTGTCTGGGCCTGAAGATCTAGTTGAATTCTTATTTCATGCGCATGTTTTGCTATTATTAAATGTGTGATTTGTTGAGTATTATCAGGCGTGCTTTATTAGAAGGAAAGGATTCAGCTTGGAGTGATATTGCAGAACATTTTATATGTTGCTATTTTTGTTCCTTTATTTAAGGAATTATCGTATTTGGATTGTGCAAGTTCAGCAGGCCCATGCCCATGATTCAAGACTCTATTTAAAGGCTGCATTACCCTAGTTCGAAAATAGAGAAAATAAGGATTGAGTATTCATCATTTTTGTGTGTGTTTAGTTTTCTTGTGAGCCAAATAATTATCATGTTGGTGGTTATTTTGGATTAGGTTTATCGAGTTGTATGTTGTCCACTCAAAGCTTTTAAGCAAGAGCGTTTGTACTTGACTAAAGCTTTGAAGCAAGGCCAATGATTGTTTTTGAAGTATGTCTTCTCTTTTACCGATTTCATGTTTGTTATCACTGCTGTGATTGAGGGGAGAGGTGTCTCATATCTAGGAGTTCCTAGATAGAACTAGCATTGGGTAGTGATTAAGTGAGAAGATTGCAAACTAAGTTGCTTGTTGAGGGTCTTTGAATTGATACTACTGATAATGGAGCTCCTTCCTGTCTTGGTAGCCCCTAGAGTAGGCGTGTTTGCACCGAATTGTGTTAACAATTCCCTGTGTTCTTTACTTTTGTATTTGTTTATTTACTTTGTTATTGTTTGTCAGATATTAGTGTCGTGACATCATATTCGACATCTTATATTTGTTGCCAGAATTTCAATAGTAATTAAAAGGATGTATTTTGTGGGAAGGTTGTTGTTTTCAGTGGTGATTTTCGACAAATTTTACCTGTGGTCCCAAGAGGCATCCGTTCAGATATAGTACACTTCGTCATAAATTAATCTTGTATATGGCATTCCGTTCAGGTATTAAAATTAACAAAAAACATGTGGTTGCATTCTGGATTGTCTGAGCATGATAAAAAGGAAACTACTAAATTTTTTTATTGGCTTTTGAAAAATGGTGAAGTCAAAGTATTAAAGCCGAATGATGGTGTTGCAGATATTGATATACGCGATGAATTCTTGATAACATAATTCAAAGATCCTATTGTTAGGATTGTCAATAGTACATATCCTGAATTCATTCAAAATTATCAATCAACCAATTACCTTAAAGGTAGAGCAATTCTTGCTTCAAAGTTTTTATGCTCAACCAACAAATATATACATTACTTTGTTAATATTTGTTTGTATTTATTACTGATACAAGTGATATACACGATTACTATAGCTCAAATATAATTGATAAGTCAGAAATGCATGACCCGTCAGTAATTGATATCCTAACACCAAAATTTCATAGTTTGCTATGTACGTCACTTAAAATTAAAGGTTGGAACACCGATAATGCTAATGTGAAACATAGATCAGTCTGAAGGTTTGTGTAACGAATCAAGGCTCATCATAACCAACATGGGAACACATGTTCTTGAAGCTTCAATAATGACCGGAAAAAGTTTTGGAAATTCAGTTTACATCTCTCAAATGGATATGTCACCCTCACAATCACCATGGCCATTCAAACTAAATAGATGAAAATTCCCAATTATAGTCTCATATGCCATGATGATTAACAAATTGCAGGGATGGTCTTTGGATAATGTAGGTCTATATTTGCCAAGAGTTATATTTACCCATGTTCAAATTTATGTTGCACTATCAAGAATCACCACAAAACAGGGTATCAAAATATTGATACACGATGAACATCAAAATTTTAAACGAATAACTATAAATATTGTTTATAAAGAGATTTTCAACAATATATAATTTTTCAGAAACTTACTTGTCGTTATTGTTTGTTTCCAAACCTTGTGTATAACGATATTCAACATTTTTGTATATTTTACCTGTAGAATTGTGTTATGTGTTTGCAATAATGCTTCCTATCTTTCGATTATTTTATATACTATATATGGTTTCACTATATATATAAATGAACCATATAATTCTTTCCATTCAAATAACCAATTTCAATCTTAATTCTATCCGATTTGTTTTCTTTGTTCCCCTATTCCGATATTCAACTTTGGTCATTCGGTTGGTTTTCTAATATTGATAAAGTGTTGACTAATGTGAAATGGTTTCAAGTCTTTGATGATATTGTGTTGAATAAGCTGGATAAGGGTGTCTTAGATCATTCTTTATTGAGTATGAACTTTCTAAAGTGCAGCAGGCTTACGAGGAATGTTTTCGACTATCAAAATGTTATCAGAAAGATGGATTGGTTTCTTGACGCAATGAGAGATAACTGGACAAGGACTATGGGGTGGTGATAATATGAAAGTATTGTGGAAAAATATTCACATGATTCAACCTATTTTTAGAGATATGAGAAGACCTTTTAGTATAATTAAAAAGCAGGTAGAAGAGGCTACAGAGAAACTCACATTGGTCGAGCATGACTTTACTCAAGACAATAAAAATACTGAGAAAATGTTACTACCTAAGAATTGTACAGCTATAATGATCTACTTAATTAACATTGAAGCACAACTATTGAGTCAAAAAGCTAAAGTACATTGGTTACAAAAATGTTACGCTTTTAATTTCATTTGTTGTTTCACTTGTGTTGATAATTTTCATGAAATATCAAATACAACCTCATTATAAATTTCATCACTTATTATATCATATATACCGTGACAATTTAACATACCAATAAATATATATGACACTACTTTATCATATACCACTGAAGAAAACTATAAAACCATCCAACTTATTATATGGTATAACGTGTAAAAATTTACATAGCAATAATATTATATAACATTTTTTATCAACACCATTGAGGCCAATCTACTCTGTTTATTCATAATACCGCATTATTTGTTGCTCACAATTTCAAATTAAACAACACAATATCTATAAACATAAATTTTATGCAGTGACGCAACATCCAACCTAAACATGATTCGTTCTCCTGCTAAAAACTTATTACATTCACAAAATTTATCCCACCCATAACCTAGACATGTTTTATATGGATTTCCAACATTATGCACTATCATCAACATCGACTTCCTGCTATCCCCGCACAAAATGACCTCCTCATAGTCATACTTCCCCAATAGCATGACTCAAAATAAAGACTTGTTCGAGGAATTTTATGATCAAGATGGTGGATCAGTGCTGCTGAGAAACAACAAAGCTTGCAAAATTGCAGGTATTTGATATGTGAGATTCAAGTTCCATGATGAGTCAATAAGACTATTGACTGAAGTTAGGTATGTATCTGACTTGAAGAGAAATTTGATTTCTCTTGATGAATTCGACAAGAAGGGATATGTCTTTCAAGGAGATAAAAGTATTCTAAGAGTCATGAAGGGGTCGAAGGAAGTCTTGAGAGGCGTGAAGAAACAAGGCTTGTATACCCTTGAGGCTGAAATTGTAAGTCGTTCGACAAATGTTGCATCCACGAAACTATTGTCAAAAACAAAATTATGGCACATGAGATTGGGCCATGTCAGCGAGAGAGGCCTGGTCGAACTGGGGAAACAGAACCTTGTAGGTGGTGACAAAGTCGAGAAGTTGAAGTTTTGTGAACCTTGTGTATTTGGTAAATCCTGTAGGGTGAAGTTTAACAAAGGTAAACAAAGAACACATGGATCCCTTAATTACATCCATGTTGATCTTTGGGGCCTGCAAGGAATCCTTCACATTCAGGTGCAAGATATTTTCTATCCATAGTTGATGACTATTCTAGAAAGTTATGGGTATTCATTCAGAAGACGAAGGATGAAACTTTTGAAAATTTCAAGAGTTGGAAGGTTCTGGTCAAAACTTAAACTGGCAGAAAGGTAAAAAGGTTGAGAACTGCTAATGGCCTTGAATTCTGCAATGAAACTTTTGACAGTTACTGTGTCAAGTCTGGAATTGCAAGGCATACGACTGTAGCAGGTACTCCTCTGCAAAATGGTCTAGCTGAGAGATTCAATCAAATAATCCTCTAAATGGTTAGATGCATGTTGGTTAATGCTGGATTGAAGAAGGTGTTTTGGGTTGAGGTTGTTTCGACAACAACATATCTGATAAACAGATGTCCTTCGACTGTGTTAGATATGAAGACACCTGAAGAAGTTTGGCTGGGACATCCACCAGATCTCGACAAACTGAGAGTATTTGGCTATGTAACATATGCTCACATTAGGCAAGACAAGGTCTAACCTAGAGCTCTGAAATGCATGTTCATGGGATATCCTAAAGAAGTCAAAGCTTATAGGCTATGGTTCCTAGAGCCCGGTCACAGGAGGTGTATCACCATTTGAGATGTAGTTTTCAATGAATCTGAGATGGCTTTCAAGAAAACTGACGATGTTGTCAAAGAGCTGGAACATGGAGAAATTCATGTTAAGGTGGAGCATAGTGATGTTGAATTGCATGACCTAGATGAAGTCGAAGAAGGAGCAGAAACTGCTGTCGAAGATGAGGAGACTGATAATGACTACATGCTGGCAAGAGACAAGTCATGAAGAGTCATCAAGCCACCTCAGAGACTTGGGTATGCAGATATTATAGCTTATGCCTTAATCTCTGCAAGTGAAGTTCTAGATGAAGAACCTAGAGACTATAAGGAAGTTATGAGGAGTCGAAATAAGACTGAATGGATGAAGGCCATGGATGATGAGATGAAATCTCTTCATGATAATAATACTTAGGAACTGATCAAGAAACCTGCTAGAGCCAGGTTAGTCAGCTGTAAATGTATTTTCAAAGTTAAGGAAGGAATCGAAGGAGTGGCGTAAAAGAGATACAAGGCAAGGTTGATTACAAGGGGGTTCACTCAAAAAGAAGGTATCGACTTTAATGATATGTTCTCTCCTATTGTGAAGCACATGTCCATTCGAATGTTGCTTGCCATAGTGGCATAATTCGACCTTGAAATGGAACAGGTGGATGTGAAGACTACATTCTTGTATGGTGATCTTGATAAAACAATCCTGATGAGGCAACATGAAGGGTATGTCGAAGAGGGGAAAGAAGAGTATGTGTGCAAACTGAAGAGATCTTTATATGGGCTGAAACAATCTCCTCAATAGTGGAATAAGAGATTCGACAAGTTCATAGCATGCATAATTTTCATCAGAAGTCAGTTCAACCACTGTGTTTACTTCATATTTCGACCTGGTAATTCATTTGTTATTTTGTTGCTTTATGTGGATGATATTCTAATAGCACGAAACAATGTCGAAGATGTAATGAAGGTGAAGGCTGAACTCAATAAGGAATTCTATATGAAGGATCTGGGAGCTGCATCCAGGATTCTTGGGATTGACATCTAGAGAGATAGAAAGCAGTCAAAATTATGCTTATCTCAAGAGGCATACCTACGGCAGATTCTTGAAAATTTTGGTATGTAGAATTCAAAGCATGTTGTTACTCCGACAAACCCTCAATTCAAGCTGAGTATAGATCAGTGTCACAGTACTGATGTTGAAAGAGATTATATGAATATCATTCCATATGCTAATATAGTAGGTTCTTTGATGTATGCTATGGTATGTACTAGACCCGACATAGCATATGCAGTAAGTCTTGTAAGCAGGTATAAGTCGAATCCTGGAAAGGATCACTGGCAAGCATTGAATTGGAGTCTAAGCTACATAAATGGGTCTCTGAGAAGAGTCCTAATTTATGGTTGAGCCTTGGGAGAAGATAATAAAGAAGCAATCAAAGGATATGTCGACTCTAATTATGCAGGTTGTATGGATTCCATAAAATTTATTTCTGGATATGTTTTGACTATGTTTGACACAACAATTAGTTGGAAAGCAACACTTCAGAAGGTTGTTGCCTTATCAACCACTGAAGTGGAATATATCACCCTAACTAATCCAGTTTATCTTTGGGCATCAGCCCAACAAGAGATTCACGAAGACATTACCGTCGGGAAATAGATTCGTTAGCATATAGTCGTTGGAAACTTCCTCCACGTGCTCTCTAACGTCTTTCACACGACCAACTGCCCTATGAAACTACAAGAAGCAGTTACGCCCAGTCAAGGGCCACGCACCCGTTATCCACGACCATATGCCCTTATAAATTCCCTCCATCTTTGGAGGGTCAGGTATTCAATTCTAATCACTCACATTCTTTCTTAACACTTTAGTTTGCTTCACCTTGAAACTTACTTGAAAGTCGGAGTACCTTGCAGGTACACCACTACCTCTCCTACAAGCTTCGTTGTAGTCCCAGTTGAAGACCACGACGACCTGTCCAGATTATTTTTGTACAATGGCGCCTTCTGTGGGAAACAACAGCTCCCCCAACTTTCTTGAAGAAGATCCTTTATTTTCAACGCAAGATCAAAGCTTATCTCTTCTTTTTCGTCTTCATGGCTTCCCAGCTCAACGAGACTATGAACGACCCTCTCACCATCGTCCTCAGTGATGCAGACAACATCGATAACCATGTAACAACCTATCTTGATGCCGACCATCACGAGGGACATCCTCCCTCCCCATCTTCCAATAATCTTAAACATTCGTTCGTCATTCACGAAGATCATGTGTTCAAACCAATCTCTGTCTCGTTCGACATCGATGTTAGTACTCAGACTATCATCACCCTCCTTAATAAGGCAAACCTCGCTCTCTTCCAGCAAAGCAAGCGCATCCAGATGCTTGAGGGCGATCGTCACTCCCTTTCTCCCTCCAGGAGACATCGATGCAGAGACTCTTGCAGCCCCCACACCGCTCGCGGTCTCCTCCGCGGAAGCATAAGAGGAAAAAAAAATAAGTAATTGATTCATGTTTTTTTGATACAACAAAAGTTTAAATGGCCATCCGAACACAAGGTTATAGTGCGACGCATCTTTGAAAAAATAAGTGCATCTACGATGTCGCAATTAATGCAGGATGTTCAAAGAGATTTAGAGTACAAGCCGAAATGGATGAGATAGGAGGTGTGAAAGCAATTAACAATACATTGGAATTCCTCCAAGTTCATAAAAGTATCCGCAACAAATAAAAGAAATTGTTGTTCTATGGTTGGTGCATCTCTTCACACTGGAGGATCCATTCCTCATCATTTGCATTGGAAAAGAATGGTATTATAAGTTTTTCTTCATATTTCATAAATTATTATTTATAATAAATGACACTATTCTTTTGTAATTGATAGAAAAAGGAAAAGGGTGTCGATCCATCATTGATTGAGTTTTATTTTCGCACCCATCGAAAAAAGGATCAATGTTGGGTGGATGTTCATGTTGAAGTTGCATATGTAAGTACTCCGAATCAATTCTATATAATATTCAAGAGTATGTGTTGCTTGAAACTTTAGGTTTGTAGGGATATTGACTTCATATTTCCTAAATTATGTTATAAATTTTAACTTTTTGTTATGTCTTTTAAATTTTCTCTTAGGGTGAATTTGAACGAAAAACGTTAGAGATTTTGTCTCAGAATTCAACTGTTCCATGAGAGGATTAAGTTAATAGTCAGCCTACTATTGAAATGCCGCCTGATTTAGATATATGGGTGAAGTCTTTTGGAAAGAAGAAAGGGAGAGTATTTGGTCTTGGGACTATTTCTAAGACTTTGATTCCATTATCAACTCAACCAAGTCTTCCGAATAACTCTCAGGAGGTTGATGACTTGAGAAGTCAAGTCCATGTTCTCAATGCTTCATTGCAAAGAAAAGAACAAGAGAAGTTGGAGATGAAGCAACAATTGCAACGACAAGAAAAATAGATGATTCAAACGAACAATAAACTTTCATTGTTAATGAATCATTTAGGATTTACTGCATCTTCTTCTCATCCACCCCAAGCCAATAATGAAAGAGATAATCCAAGTGAAGATGATGTTGGTGAATCAGATGAAGACATTAGTGAACACATTAGTAGTGAATTTTGATTTGAAATTTTTTTTTGTTAACTAGTATGAAATTTGGATTGTCTTTTTCTTATTAATTTGGTTGAATAAGTGATTCTTAGTAGTTTGATTGTGTCATTTTTAGTAATGTATTTTTGACTTTATAGTAATATTTAGCAACTTAGCTGCTTTAAAAATTTGAAAGTGATTAGTTTAGAATTGTTTCATTCAAATTAAATTTTAACTTATATATTATTGTTACTTTGATATTTAACATATTATAATATTAAAAAAATGAATTAGACACAAAAAATTAAAAATTAAAAAATTAGAGGAAAATTTACTGCGGATTTACCTGCGGCCACTACAAGAAATACAATATTAGCATCGGCCAAAAAGCCCTCGCTAACGGCAAAAAACTGACGCTAAAGGGGATTAGCGTCGGCTTAGCGTGGGTGTCGGGAAGACTTTCCAAAGCTGGAAGTTAACAATGTTAGCGTCGAATTTGTGTGACGCTACATATTGCCACATGTCATTTTTTAATTGGGTTGACTGTCATCAAAGTTTTTGTCACGTGGTTTTAGACAACATGATATTTTATGGTAGCGTCGGCCACGTGGCCGCCACTAACAATATTAGACAACGAATTTTCTGCTTGTAGCGTCGGCCTCATGGCCGCCACTAGTGAATTTAGACATCGATTTTTGTATATTAGCTGACTTTTTATTTTCCTGCGACTTTTCCTGCAGAAACTTTAAATACCTGCGACCTTTTCTATGGGTTTTACTACGACTTAAGAGTTTCCTACGCATTTACCTACGACTTTTTCCTTCGATTTTACCTGCTAAAATAATTACCACGAAGGTTTTAGCTGGGACCAGAAATTGGCAGGAAAAATCGTAGGTAACATGTTTCCTGCGGATTTTTGACCGAATTCCGCAAGTAAATTCTCGGAAAGCAAGTATTTCTAATAGTGACCGTTTTTAATAAAAAAAAATTAAATTGATATAATTATGTTTTATTTTTTATTCGAGAAAATCAATTGTAATTTTTATTTTAATATCTTACCTATTTTTGCGTGGTCATAAAAAATGCTAATATTGTTTATATATGAATAAAAATAAATATTTTAATAAATAATTTAAATTAAATTTCTTAAATGATACTCATATTTAAATATAATTTTAAATTATATAGATATAATAAATAATTATTTTTATTATATAGTTCAATAAGTATATAAGATTAGTATATTTAATTCACGCTATTAAAATGATAAAGGATTAAATTAATAAAAATTACTTTAACAAAATATTAATTAATTTTTTATTATTGAGAAACTTAACTAAAAGAACATTTAAGAATTTTATTGATGGTTTCTTATTATTTGAAAATGATATATAAGCGTGCTAGCTGTTTTAATAATTTAAAGTTGAAAATGAATAGCAAAACTTTTGACTATAGAGTGGTCCATTCTAGAGTTTTCCAAATAATAAAGCAACATGTTTGCTGGGGCTGGTTTAAATAATATGGAGACTGAAAGAAAATTTAAATTGAAGTTTGCAAAAATTTAGAAATAGAGAATTTTAATTAATTTTAATTTTAATTAGTTTTTCAACATTACTATACAAAAATTAATATTGAATATATTTACAGATTTGATATTTTTTTAGTAAACAAATTACTTAATTATAAAATTTATACTGAAGTATTATAAGATAATCAATATTAATAAGTAAAAACATTAATTTAAAATTAATTTTTTTATTCCGGCAATATCCACTAATTCAGTTTTAAAATATAAAATCCCATCAATTTTATTATTAAATTAAAAAACACTTAAAAGTGACTCTCATGTAAAATCCCTTTAATCTAATCATGTGTACTTTACTATTTATGTTTTAATTTTATTCTCCTGTTGTAAAAAAAAAAAAAAGTATATGTTTTGATTTTACACTCCAATCATAATAAAACAGTATATCAATATAATTTGATGTGTTATGTATCATACTTCCACGTGAGAATATTGTTCAATATATATAAAAGAAATTGCATAATGAAAATATATGTTAGATTGATATCAGTCAAACAGAAATTTCTAAGTCATTTATGCAAAAAGTTATCTATTTTGATTCTTTAAATAATATTCTAAGAGTACTTTTAGTAATTTTCCTATTTTATTCAATTTGTTTCTTTTTTAGAACAAGCTAAAAAGTAAATTGATATCAACTATTTTGAACACAGAGTATGTCTAGAATAAGAAATAAAGAACACATATGTCAATGTCTAACCTACAATAAAAACAAGCACCACAAAAACAACATAATTTAGTTTGGACTCTTCAATGATGTCACCACCATGGTCCTATTTATTTCATTTACTGATATCATCACTTTTTTTCTGTTGCTTTGGATGTTTTAGAGAGAGGGTCTCAACCTTCTCTCTAGAATTACTACCTTCTCTCTAGAATTACTACAAGAAAAAAATGATTTGTGACGGTTTTTTGGAAAATTATGACGGTTCAAACTGGTGTAAAATTTGTTTCGTGACAATTTCTCAACCGTCGTTAAAGTCTGTGTTACGGGGCTGTTTTATGAGGTTCAGAAAACCGTCGAGCCAACAATTGTACATATTTAGGACGGTTCTAAACCGCTACTAAATTCTTAGTTAATTAACTTTTTTTACGTAAATTACGACCGTTTGAACCGCCACAATTTGTAAATATTTATAAAAAAAATTCCACCCTAATTGTTAGCATTATTATAAAATAAATCTGATAAAAAAACTAAATTCTAAACTTTATGAATGTTATAAAATACTTATTGCTATTGACATAACCAATACACTATAAAATGTTTTGGTAGAAATCAAAGACAAATTCTACAAGAAACTGGAGGGACATACAACATAAAATTTTAAAAGAAAATAAAAATTGACCTTTATAAAGGTATTGAATTATTCATGTTCTCTTTACTCTTAACTATGTTAATGAAAGAATAAGAATAATATAGTTCTCCTTCAAGGAAAAGCTTCGTATAGCTTTCTTCTCAAACACCTGCGACATCAGAGGGGCAATGTTTTGCAGCTGTCCAATTTCTAGAGGAATGCTACCCGACAGATTGTTGAAGGACATATCACTATAGGAAGAATAAATCATTACAATTCAATCAAACACCTTGGATAGAAAACATAACAGAAGTTTGAATTTCAATCCTTAAGAGCATAAATTGTCTACAAAACTTACATAATTTGTATGCTTTTGAGATTCCCAAATTCGGCAGACAACAGATCATCAAGATGGTTCTGGCTCAAGTTCCTGTATACATATCATTTAATATCGATCAAATTCAGTAAAAAGAAATAAGGAAAAAACACGACATGGGTTATTAGAACTTTGATCTTACAGGGTCAAAAAATGCTCTAGAGAACCGACAAATGTTGGGACATGACCGAAAAAATTATTGCTAGATAGGTCCCTGATACATAATACAATGTTTCATTTTGAATTAATATTCAACTTACATTAAAGGCAAACCCTGACAACTGCTTACCAAAGTATCATATGATTGCAGGACCATATGATTGTACCCACCCATTGGCAGTAAACGCAAACCCTGACAACTGCTCACCAAAGTACTCAACCATATTGTTCCTCTGCAACAAAATGAAACCAATAATTAGTTAGACGTACAATTTCAGAATCAACAATCTAACAAGAGCATAAGTATGTCAAAAGTAGATGCTCTTCAAAACAAAAGAAGCGAAGAGTATAATTATAAAAGTTAATAAATCCAAGTGTAATAAAGATATCTTCACTTAAAAAGACTAAATGAAAGACATAAGGAGATGATGAAAGCTGACCTCTGGCTCTCCGTGTACTAGGACATCAATATCAAGCTCTTCTTGAAGTTCAACAACTTGGCATATTTCCTCCTTGATAGCCTTGATGTACTCTTCTTCAGAGATCCTGAATAAAACAACAAGAATCAATAAAGGAATGCACGATGTCAAATAAACAATGCAAATAGATCCACAATTGCAGCATTATCTTACTTCTTAGCTTTGAATTCATGACACACCCTTCTAAGTTCTACAGTCTGAGGGAATGATCCAATAGTGGTGGTTGGAAGTATTGGAAGGTTAAGCTTCTTTTGCTGGGCATCCAACCTGGCACTGGCATTAGTAACACGGTGATGGTCAGAATCCTTCAATGCAGCAGCCTGAGAGTTGAATAGAAAAGTTATAATTAATACCTCCAGAAACACAAGTAAACAAAATCAGTAGTTAAATAGAGAGAAGAAATCCGACTAAGGTATCTTTCTTGGTTACTCCCTCTCAAGTAAGGCATTTAGAATATTTAATAAAAGAACTTTATCTATTGAAGAATCTATGCATGTATCTTTTGATGAAACTAACCCCTCTAAAGAGGATAATATTCTTGATGATGATGATGATGATTTAATAGATATGTCACAACCATACAAAGATGTTTCAAATGATCAACCAAAACCACAAGAAGACAAGTCACAAATCAATGAAGAACATTATGATCTACCGAAATAATGGAGGACCCATAGAGATCATCTGATTGATAAAGTCATTGGTGATATTATCCAAGGCGTAGCAACACGACTAAATCTCAAGGATGCTTGTCTCAACATGGCGTTTGTATCTCAAATCGAACCAACCAAAGTCGATGAAGCCTTAGGCGACAATTAATGGATAGTAGCAATGTAATAAGAACTAAACCAATTTGAAAGAAATCATGTTTGAAATCGTGTACCAAGACCGGATGATAAACATATCATAGGAACAAGATGGGTGTTCAAAAACAAACTTGATGAGACCGGATGATAAAGTTAAGGATACAACCAAGAAGAAGGAATCGATTTTGATGAAATGTTCGCTCTGGTGGCCAGGGTAGAAGTTGTACGATTATTGCTTGCTTATGCTTGTTCAATGAATTTTCAGTTATTCCAAATGGATGTCAAGAGCGCTTTCTTGTTTGGCTACATTAATGAAGAAGTCTACGTCAAACAACCTCCAGGCTTTGAAGACTTCAAGAATCCCTCACATGTTTACAAGTTGAAGAAATCCCTTTATGGCTTAAAACAAGCACCAAGGACATGGTATGATCGTCTAAGAAACTTTCTTTGTGAAAAGGTATTTTTCAAAGGAAAGGTTGACAAGACATTGTTCATTAAGAAGATAAAAGGAAACACCTGATTGGTTCAAGTCTATGTCGACGACATCATCTTTGGTCCAACAAACAAGGAATTATGTGAAGAGTTTTCATTAATGATGCAAGGAGAATTCGAGATGTCCATGATAGGAAAAATAAATTATTTTCTGGGTCAACAAATCAAGCAAACAAAGGATGTCATTTTCATCAACCAATCCAAATGCTGCAAGGAATTATTGAAAAGATTCGATATGGATAGTTGCAAGGTAATGTCCACTTCGATGGGATCCGGAATGTATGTTGATCAAGATGAATTGGATACTTCAATTGATGTCACGAAATATCGAGGTATGATTGGTTCCTTATTATATTTGATGTCAAGTTGTCCTGACATAATGTTTAGTGTGTGTTTATGTGCACACTTTCAAGAAAATCCTAAGGAGTCACATCTCACTGCTGTGAAGAGGATCATTAAGTATCTCAAAGGAACAACAAACGTCGTATTATGGTATCCAAGAAGTAGTATATGTACTTTGATTGGCTATTCTGACGCTGACTATGCAGGATTTAAAACCGATAAAAAATCACAAGTGGTACGTGTCACATACTTGGGAATGCACTAGTGTCGTGGGCATGCAAGAAACAAGCATGTGTCGCACTTAGTACGACCGAAGCAGAGTATATTGCAGCAGGTAGTTGTTGTGCACAAATTATGTGGCTTAAACAACAACTTCTTGATTATGGTTTAGATCTCGGATGCATTCCTCTACGATGCGACAAAACAAGTGCCATCAACATCACAAAATCCCCGGTCATGCATTCAAGAACAAAGAACATAGATATTCGGAACCATTTCCTTCGTGATCATGTACTTAACAGAGATGTAGACGCCATCTTTGTAGATACTCATCATCAACCTGCCGACATCTTCACAAAACTATTGGCTAAAGATCAATTCTTCAAAATTCGGCGAGAACTTGGTATTATCGATGAAGGTGACATCTAAACTTGTCTAAAATTACTTTTTATATAGTAAAATATCATAAAAGTTCATTTATTCTACTTTATTTACATAAAATGCTAGTACTTATTTTTTGTCGATTTTCGTTTTTCTCACTTTCGCACACTCAAATTTTATCAGATTCAAAAAATATTTTATCCAAAGTTGCATTATATTATGTGCTAACATATTCTTCAAGTTTTAGATCAATATCCCTCATATTTTCAAAGTTATGGACTTGCTGAATGTTTTATATTTTTCAAAAATTCAAGTCTATTAACCGGTTAACGGGTGGGGTTAACCGGTTAACGCTGTTCGTTTTTGAAATCCCAGGTTTGATTTAAATTCTGTATTTTTGTTTAGAATGAGTGTTCTTGATTGTTTACACATTGCTTGATTGTCTGTCATGATCATATTAGCTTTCATTTTAAGTTTTTATGTAGTCCTCTTCCTTTTTGCTAATGCCAAATGGGGAGAAGGATTGTTCTCTATTGTCTCTCTATGCAGAATTTTCATGCCTCTTAAATTAAGGGGGAGTTATTGAACTTAGAGGGAGAAACAAGATTAGAGAAATAACTATCAAAGCAAGCTTTTTCAAGATTGGTTGTCATCATCAAAAAGGGGGAGATTGTAGAAGCATGCTTCAATGACATGAGTATTTTGATGAAAACAACAAGTCTCTATGCAACACATGAAAGCAAAAAGGCAAGAGAATCAAATGGCATCAAGCAACAAAGATGATCAAAGCTTCATATGTAAGCCAACGACATTGCAAGTCTTGAACATCTTCAAAGGTATGTCAAAATTCACTTTAAATATTTATACAAGTGTTCAAAATTCTATCTTGCTTTGACATATTGCATATAAACTTTTATCAAACTTTTCTTTATGGTATACAAAAATAATTATTTTCTGATTTTTCTACAGTGTTAACCGGTTAACACCTATGGTTAACCGGTTAATGGGCCAATATTTTGAATTTTAAGTTAACATTGCAATGCGTTAACCAGTTAACCCATATGGTTAACCAGTTAACCCTGTAGCATTTTGTGAAATTTGGCAACTTTTCAAGAAAATATGTTTTAATTTCTTGTGTCTTTTGAAAGCTTTTGCTGTATAAAAATTATATCCCTTTGAAAAGGTGTTTTACACAATATAAATTCTGACATTTTCAAATTACAAATTACCTCCAAGAATTTCATAAAAAATCATATTCACTCATTCTCTTCAAATCTTTAAAATTTTTGTTAAAAAGTGTTCATTCTTTTTTGAGAAGAAACCTTCATAACTTTTCATATTCACTGTTTCATCTTATCCTTTTAAGTGAACACTTGTATACTATCTAGAGTGACATTTTGATTCAAGGAGAAGATCAATCAAGAAGATTGATAGCACCATATTATCAAATTATTAAACTTTGTCAAGAATTTTTTTTCTTTGTACTCTTGTGATCCAGGATTGTTGGATACAAGTTAAGTGTTTGAAGAGGGTTGTTCTTCTACACTTATTCATATATATTAAGATAGTAAGCTTTACCGGTTTGGTGTGAATAGGCTTGTACGATAATGCTAAAACTATAGTGAAAATCTCTTACGTGTTGTAAGGGGACTGGAGTACTCTCGGTCTGTGAGGGGAACCAGTATAAATATCTGTGTTCTTTATTTTTTCTGCTTTTACCGCTTTCATCACTTAGAAACCTTAGGCAAAAAAAATCAACTACCGTAAAATATACCAAAAATTTTCAAAAGTCCTAATTCACCCCCCCCCTCTTAGGCACTCGTTTTACTTACAGAAGATATCTTCTCAAACAACTAGTTTCTTGTGATATTATATAAATATAAGAAGCTTCACCAAAATTAGGTATGGAGATCGGAAGAAGCATAAATGATATAGATGATCAACGTCTATATCTATATGAAGAAAATCAACAGAGTCAACAATGAACAACAATTTGTGATATAGAGATTTTTTCTGTTAGATATTATACATTGTAAACTGACTTATGATTTCCCTAAACTATATATTCTGGTAATCATAAGAAGTATAAAACTCTTTTTAAGATTTATCTGCATGTACCTCTAATTCAAAATCATGTACACATTATTTTATTTTTTGTTGAGATTGGTGTTCAACAATCAAGATAAAGAGTCTCATACTATATTTGTGAGAACTAGATCTTTCATTGAAGAAAATAATTAAATAAAGTCTCAATCAGAAGCTGATTGAGAATAGCAAAGTCTTGGACAAATGGTCTGAGCAGATGAAGTCATAGACATGTGCTCTATGCAATTTTAAGTCTTAGACATGAGCTCTAATCATGGTTTAAGTCTTGGATAGGTTGTCTGAGTAGGTTAAGTGATGGACATGTGCTCTATGCAAAGGTGAACGTCTTAGACATGTGTTATAAGCAAGGAAGTCTCAATCAGGATCTGGTTGAGCAGGTTAAACCAAAGACATGTGCTATATGTAAAGGTGTAAGTCTTAGACATGTGCTATAAGCAAAGAAGTCTCGATCAGAAACTGGTTAAGTAGGTTGAGTCATAGACATGTGCTCTATGCAAAGATAAAGTATTAGACATGTGCTCTAAGAAAGTGCTAAAGTCTTAGACATGTAATCTAAGAAAGGATGAAGTCTTAGAAATGAGCTCTATGCAAGATAGAAGCAATCAGAAGCTGGTTGTGTTGAAGAAACTTAGACTGTGTAGTCTGAACTATTGAATGTCTTATACTTAAGTGTATAAGTAGTTGTAATCAAATTGATTATAGTGAAAAATATCTTGCTTGACAAAGGGACTGGAGTACTCTCAGTTAGGAGCGGAACCAAGATAAATCTGTTGTATTCTCAGTCACTTTTATTTTACTCATATTATTCTTCCGCTGTAACTCAATACTATTTCAGATTTAAGAATTAGAATCTGAAATTAGATCTGAAGTAACTTAAGAACTTGGAGTTACACAATTCAACCCCCAATTCTTGTGTATTTTCCCATATTTAGTTGGTATCAGAGCTCGGTCTGTGCATAACACTTTACAGTGGTACAAATAAATATATGAATGGGAAAATATATTTTTATAAAGAAGGGATGTCTACTTCTGAAGCTTTTCAATATTTTCTTATATGGAGTGTCTGATTCATAAAATCATCAGAAACAGTCATCAGAATCAACTACTAGATTAGAATTAAAAGCTTCACTCATGTAATTTCTTTTAATTTCAAGTGAAACATTCTATTCAAGATATTTTAATTCATGAAATTAAATATCTTGGAAGAAATCTAACTGAAGATTCTTCAAAACACGTGTAATGATATGATGGTAACAATGATCAGAATCTTCAATGGCTGCTGATGTTGACGTAGGTCCTGAAGTTCGTGCTCGGTTGTTGGGAAAAATGGGGGTGTACCTAAAAGGTACTCCGAGACCAAAGTCAGAAACGGGAAAGAGAGTAAGCAAGTACGAGTAAAGAGTTCAGGGAGTGAATATTTGATACCTGGCCCTCTCAAGTGAGGGGGTTTATATAGAAAGCCCCCAACGCGTGGCCAACGGTTCCTATTTTGGGCCTGGATCACATATCCCTTGAAAACAGGTAACTACCAGAAGTTGACCGTCATACGAGCAACCCTGATCGTGATAAGGGTACGTCGAGCACGTGAATATCCGAGTAGGAGATACCTTGGTCGAATCTGGGTGACCTCTATTGATGTCGAGTAAAGGTGGAGAACGAGTAGATAGAACTGACCATAATTAGATGTGGTCGGCGAGTTCTGGCTGGTCATGGGCATGAGTCTGCTGGGTCCTTTTGACGTTGGGCTAATAGGTCGTTTCATGAGCATGATGGGGATTGGGCCATGCATAGTTATTGGGCCAGTCTAGAACAGGAGCCCCCAAGTCATTGCTTCTGGTCGTAGAAGTGATGACTTAAGGGTGGTCGGCTGTGAACGGGGTGAAGTTGAGACTAAAGATGTTGTCATTTCCCGACCTGGAGCGGCTGAACCCATGTCTATTTGGTCATTTTAATGTGACCGTTATACGAGGATCTCAATCGTTATGTTGAGATGTTGTGTCATGCATGCGCCTAGGGAAACATGTATATTCAATGTGTAATGATGGCTACTCTACGGCCGTCCCTAGGTAATGAGTGCATCGTCTATAGGTTATAGGTCTTACATGCTCATATACGTGTTGTTGGAGGCTATAAATAGGGCATTGAGTTTTAGTTTTATACTTTTCGCTCTTTGTTTATTTGTCCGTTGTGATCAAGTCCTCGAACTCCACTGTCAACAACCGTCAACCGCTGCGCTTTCCGAGGAAGATCAACCGAGCACACAAGAACTCTTCTAAAACTCGTAAGTTCGTCCTTCCTTGTTTGCTTAAGCTAATTATTCTTGTAGATAGAGTAGTTGCATTTGGTTAGGATGGAATTTAGAGTCGATAGGACCCATATCTTGAACTTCTAGTGTTTTCATATGGCGTTTTCCGCATCTGTACGGTGGTTACTGTGTTTATATCGTCACCGTTGCGGTGTTTAGGGTCTTAAGGTTCGTTGTCCGTTGCGATTCTGCAAGGCGGCTCCGGTTGAACATCCACCAGAGTTCTGGGCCATAATGTGGTCGCACTTGTGAATTGATTGTTTTGCTATGTTAGTCTTTCTCCCTTCCCCTTGTAAATTCCTTGTCGTTATGACGACTGTGACCTATCTTTAAATAAGGGCTTTTAGATTGAGCACAACGTCCTCGTTCTTTTGCGCGCCCTTTCACTTGATTAGAATTGGAAGGGTGGATTTGATTTAACTTATGGAATTCACATTTACTTTTGCTTCTTTTCAGGTGCAAGGATGTCGAACGAGGAGCATATTCAGATGGATTTTGAAACCCTTTTTCGCGATACTACATCATCCCCCGCTCATTCTGAGGAATCGTCGTCAGAAAGGAGTTACCCGTCTTTTGTTGATTTAGAGGAAACTACCTCCACTAGAGACGATTGTGCTGACTCCGAGGAAGGTGATGAAGAGGTAAAGGATACTCCTATCGATGAGTGGGCTACTGAGGAGCCAGTGAACATCCAATTTGTTTATTCCAAGGATCTGGAGGGCCCAGATCCTGTGGTCGAGGATCCCGGAGATTGGATCGTGAGGTATCTGGGCGTGGATGTCTATATCTACTGGTCGTACAGGCCCAACAGATTCCCCCTGTATGACATCCTTTTCAAAGAGCTTAAATTCAGACTCCTATTCTCAAATTTTCAGCAATTCGTGTTCGTACACCTGGAGTTATCCCCTTCTCAATTACACCCGAACTTGTTTTCCTTCATCCGGGCCTTCGAGATGACGTGCAGGTATTTGAAGATAGGGGCGACGCTCCCTTTATTCTTCCATATCTTTCACCTCTAGTGACAAGTAATACAGGGGGAAGTTTGATTGAGTTTCCCTCAAGCAAAAGAAGAAAATTCTTTAAGGCGTATTCCGAATTGATCAAAGATTTTAAAGATCATTACTATCTAGTCTAGGATTTAGAAGCTGCTTGTTTATTTAATTTTGTGGTTTTGAACAATTATGTTTTACTAGTTGTTTATATTTTATGGTTATATGACTATGGATCTCTTGGTTTATGTTAATCTATGTCTATATGTGTTTATTTATACTTTATCTTCGTATGTTATTTCATCGTGTATGATTTCTGCTGAAAGATACTTGTTGGTGATGGTATATGATTATATTAAACCATTTTAAAGGAAATTTCATTCAAAATAAAAAAAGGTTACATAAAATAGTGTTTCTATATTTATGATGTCATTTTTCTTTGGTTATCTTTACCCGGGTAAATAATATTTAAGCTTTATTTTACACAACACTATTAGGGAGCTTACAAACCTCAACCTTAGTTAGACTTAGAAGAAGTTTTACAAAACTTATCTTCTGGGATTGTTAAGAAAGTTAAAGATTATCATTCTCTTTAATAAAACTCAGGATAAGTCTTCAGAACTTTATATTGAACTATTAAACTTAGGTGGAGCTTACAAACCTCATACATTGATGTCGTCAAAAGAACCAAATATATGTTAATTCTTCAGAAACTGATCTTAGGAAGATTTTATGTAACTCATCCCTTGATCTTTTAGAGAGAGCTTACAAACCTCATGCTCCAATCTTCTCTGAATTAAAATAGCTCAAACACTGTCTCTTAAGTACTTGTGTTTATCATCATCAAAAAAGGGAGATTAGTAGAACAATATATGTTCAGAGCATCATCCACTTTGGTTTTGATGATAACAATTGTATTTAAAAGAACAATGGTATTATCTAATGTTTATTTAAGTGTGCAGGTAAAAATGTGATACAAAACCTGATGGATTTGAACGTTCTAGTATGCCTGAGTTATTTGCTTATGATTGAACATAATTTGGTTAACATTTATCAAGCATGGTATAGTAGAGAATCTGATATTGGAGTCTTTAGCATCAAAAGAAGCATTATATCGTTTCCCTATTTAATAGTTGTCTCTAGCTTCTGAAAACATGCAGAACCTATAATAATGCTTTATACTAAATGAACTGAAGAGCTTACTACTTTTTCACTTTAACTAGCTATATCTCACAAGACTTAAGGAGAGTTGACACACTTTATGTCAACTACTCTCAACAGCTCCATAAGTACAAGACAATTCTAAAGACATATTGGTTAATGTATTTATACGCTGGATCAAGATTATTTATGTATGTTGTACCCCACATTCAAGATCATATAATTCAAGAGGTCTCTTAATATTCACAAGATTCACAACTAGTCAAGAGGATTGAAGGTTTCATCAGACAAAGCCTCCTCCTGAACAATGAATCATAGAACTAGGGTTTTGAGTTTCCTCAAGAAGGTTGAACTTCAAATGCCTCAAATGGGCTTTATGACATCCTATACATCTTAAATAATCCTCATGTCAAGTTTCAAATCTTTCCCAATAAGTTTGGTCAATCAGATGCTCAGATACCTGAAAATTAGTTAACTTGGTCAAAAAGTCAACTGAGGTGAACTGTGGTCAACTCAAAGTCAAACTTCAATATTTTTGGTCAACATCAAGATTATGAGGTTAAACTCATCATATGATCAAGGGTTGATCATGATTCATCAAGAAAACCTCAGATCATCGAGAATCAAGAAGTTTCTAAATTAGGGGTTTCATAAGAAAAGTCAACTGAACTTTGACCAGCCATAACTTTCACATACTTCATCAAAAATTTCCCATCCAAAGCTCATTTTGAAGGAAATTTAATTCTCTACAAATTTGTATCTCACAAGGCAATCCTAAAAATGCTTCATTTGGAAGGTATGAGCTAAAACATTATAGGTCCTTTTGAAAGTCAACAAAAAGTCAACTTTTTCCAAAGCTCATAATTTGAAAATGGTAAAAGATATGGATATGGGATCAAAATATTTGGTTAGAGGACACTCTAAGATTTCTAAAAAGTCCAGGATCACCTTCATAGCATTAAAATTGAGGAGGTTATGCTTTGTCAAAGTTGGTTGATTTTCAAGGGGTGTATGAAGCAAAAAAGGCCATAACTTCAAATTTTTCCAAATGGGCCCATAAAATTGCAACCCAAACTCAAAGATAAAGTCATGCACGAACCAATGACCATTTATTCTGATTTTTATAATTTATTTTATATTATTTTGGATTTTATTTGTTAAAATTCAATTTTAATAAAAATCAAATATAAAAAAATCAAATATTGGATCAAATCCTTGTTCTAGAATCATTTATAAAATATTTAAAGTGATTGGATGCTATCCAAATTTGTTCAAGGCAATGATAGAAAGAGGATATTTTATTTTTTAACATTTATGAATGATTGATTTCTTCAATCTTAAGTAACCAAAATCCATGAACACAAAGCCCATCATTTGACCTAATTTCCTTTATTATATATACACAAACTTAATGCAAGTTGGGGACACGATTTTACATGCCAAAAGCATAGGATTCAAACTTCAAAATTTGTCAAAAAATTTCATATTCGATCTTGGATATTTGAACACTTTCAAGGCAAAACAAAGGTTGCAACACCTTCATGGATATTCATTGAACAAATCCACACTCTTTGCATCATCAAAACCATGCTCATATGCCTTAACCGAACCATCCTTGTTTCTTGTTTTATATTTTTTTCGATTTCATAATTCCATGTGTTATTAAATAGTTTTGTTCATTGATTCATGTTTGGTTTGAAGTTTTAAAGCTTTCTGGGTGATTTAATTGAAGGTTTACGACCTAGCTTGTGAGACACCATTATTAGGGTTCACACCAAATTAGGGCTTTACGGTTTAATCAATATAAATGAGTTCTAATGCCAAAATCTAACTCTAAATAATGTGTGGATCATGCCTGTGTGTTTAATTTACAAAAATATTACATGTTTCACGACATATGGAAGAACATAGGATTTCCTGGGCAAACCAAAACGCAGGAAATTTCGCATCTAGAAATGCAGGAAAATTCGCAGGAAATAGGAAGAAGATGAAGTCTGGCGCACATCTGGAAATTCAAATTTGTTTTTATATTATATAATTTTGTTTATGTTATAACTTACAACTGATGCAGACGATGTAATGGTGAATGGACGCGCGTGTGAACCAAGAAACCTGGGTTCGATTCCCAGGTTTGCTCATTTTTTTTAACATTTATTTTATTTTGCAGGTTTATTATTCATTGTTTGTGGTTCATATAAACATCCACCAACGCGCGCAGCCCCAATGGTCATTGTATAAGCTTGGTAATGGGGAGGTCCTGGGTTCAAATCCAGGCCTCCCCCATTTATTTTAGGCGCCCTTCCCTTTTCTTTTCCTTTTTATTATTTTCTTAATCTAATTATTATTATATTAATTATCTTATTAATTAATTAATTAATTTAATAATATCACTTATTTTCTAAAATTCACTAATAGTTTTCTTAAAACTATTTTCTTTTTATAATAATAATAATATCCATGTAAATAATTAATTTCTATTGGGTTAATTTATAAATTAATTAATAATAATTAGTAATTACGTTATATTTTTCTTAATAAATTTAAATTTTTTAAAAACACTTAATTCTAACCCTGATTTTGTTTAAACCTTAATTGTTCTATTTCCAACCCTAATATTCTTTTAACCTAATTTTCGAATATTTTTTTTATGATATTATTATTATGTAATTGCTTCAGGATTGTAATATTTTTAGATTCATATTTCTTTCTCGTTTTATTATTTTTGTAACTACCCCAAAGCGTTGTAATAGCGTAGGATATTTTCTGTTTTTTTATTTATTTACTTATTTTATTGTGGTTAGTAATAATCAGGAGTACAAAACATAAATGAAATAAATAGACTTAGATAATTAAAAAAATAAGATAAGTACTTGAATATAATCACTCACACACGTAAGTCGATCGTCTTACGATCGCCATCTGCACCTCCTAGGGTTACCCCTCTCAGTTGCCTTAAACAAATGGTCAAGTCCCTCGAAAGTGGGGGTGTTTTAAAAAGCAAAGTCCCTACAGAATAAAATCATCATAGTCCCTTCAGATTAAAAGATCAAGTCGCTACGAGGTTGCTTACAATATAATGATCTTATCCCTTCGGTAAAGATGATAGTCCCTCCAAATTGCTAAAGACACCCCTTAAGTTGCCTTCATTGACCATACGATGACCTTACGCCTGTCCATTAATAAATCCAAGGTAATGACTTACTACTCCTTAATAGTAGGGACAATCTTACCCTTGAAAGAAAATAAAAGAACATGAAAGACTAGTCTAGGGTAAGTACAATTAGTTACTTGCTCACATTTCAAAAATACTTTTCACGCCTCACTCTTTTCAAATATTTTCAAAAACAAGGCTTTGTATACATCCATACGAGGATCATTACAAAGTACTTAGAAAAATTTCTAAACACACACTACACATTTTTCAAACAAATAAGCGAGCTAAGTAACTAAGAGCCCATGGATATAAAGGGTGCTTACACCTTCCATTTATATAACCTACCCCCCGAACTTAGAATTTTAAAAAAGGTCTTTCCTGTTCTTTTATACCCTTTCCATATGGATAAAATATAAGTCGGTGGCGACTCTTGCTATCCGCAACATATATAGAAATTCAGTTCTCCCACCGTGTTACAGTGTACAACTTCTCAATGTCTCTTGTACTTAGAAGAAAATCTATATATATATGAAGAAAATCAACAGAGTCAACAATAAACAACATTTTGTGCTATATGTAACGCCCCGATTCGACTATTCCATTTTGTTGAGTCTTTTATTTAAATTGAGAATTGGTTTAATTATGAAATTGGTGTGTTTATGTGATATGTTGATGCGTTATACTATTTTACCGTTTTGAGAATTTTCGGGTAAAATTAGATTAGAGGGTATTTTAGACATTTGCTAATTAATGTTAAGTTATAAATTATGTAGAATTATAATTTTGTAAGAAAAATGATATTTGGTAGAAATAGAAATTAGAAATTAGTAGAAATGAATAATTGTGAGAGATAGAAAGAAAAAGAGATAAGTAGTAAAGGGAAAGGAAAAGGGGAAATAGAAAGAAATAGAAGAGAAAGAAAAGGAGGAGAAGAGAAAAGAAGAGAAAAGAGGAAAAACTTGGAAATTCTTCAAGATTGCTCCTAGGAATCGAAACAATGTATGTGATTATGTATGTTTTGTTTTGAATGTGTGCTTATTGTGGTTGAGTTTAGAAGTTTGTGAGTTTTAGGGTATTTGTGAGAAATCCTAGAATCGATGATTTAAATGGTTTAAACTCGATAAAATTGATGTATGTTAGCTAGTGTATGATGGCAAGCATGTTTGGTAACTAATTTTCTGTTTTGGTTGAGCTTGAGAAGGGATTTTGGGGGATTTGGAGTGTTTTCCCGTAGCTAGTGTTTTTGGGATTTCTGCTAAGTTCGCCCTAGGAACTGAAGCATTTTTCCCAGTTCGCTCTGCGAACAAAGTTCGCCCCGCGAACTATAACTTTCAGGCAACATTGTGTTTTTTTTAAAAAGAATTATGTGTTCTTTCATAACTTTTGAACCGGTAATCAGTTTTTAGTGTTCCACATATCGTTTTGAAGCTAAAAATATGTAGAAACTAATGATGCTAAAAGATGTAATTTTTAGCCGACATTTACCCGACTTTTCCGATAAAACGTAATTATGTTAGTTAAGGAATTGTGGGATTGATTGTGGTATAGTGGCCGTTTAGCAAATAAATGCATTTCGTGAAGTGAATATTAATGCATGTTGATAGTGAAAGAGTTCCTTGCCGTTTGGCGTAATTGATGCGAATGCGTATAGTTTGTTTGTGATTGTATGAGATGAATGCATAATTATATTGTGAATATGTATGCATTTTCAAGAATGTTGTGGGTCATTTTGCATGTGAAGCATAATGTATGCATTCTTGTATTGTGGGATTCTATGTGAATCCGTTGTAACATCGTGTGCCTATGTGGGGTGTGAGCGATGATTACAACATGATTGTGTGCCCATGTGGGGTGTGAGCAATCGGATTGTATGCCCGTGTGGGGTGTGAGCAATCCATAAACATTGTGTGCCCGTGTGGGTGTGAGCAATGGGTGATTTAACCACAAATGATTGTGTGCCCGTGTGGGGTGTGAGCAATCGAATTGTGTGCTCGTGTGAGGTGTGAGCAATCCATAAACATTGTGTGCCCATGTGAGGTGTGAGCAATGGGTGAACATCGTATGCCCTACGGGGAGTTACTTTAAGTAACGAGCGATGGTTCCAATAAGTTCCTGAGTGAACTTGAGATGATTGAGTCGGTACCGCATTACATTTTCATAGAGTCGTGAGTCGGTCTCTATGATTTGTATTTATCATCTATAATTTAAAATTGGTGAATAAACATGAATAATGTATGTTTATGCAGAGTGATAGAAATTGGTGAATAAACATGAATGTATATGTTTATGTGAAATGGTGAAATTGTGCATGATGAATATGCTTGGTTTGTATATATACATTGTGATGTATATGTGTGATGAGAAATTAATTATGGTGAGAATATGTATATGTGTATTTTTATGTTAAGATATATAATTATATGCATTGTTATTATGATAATATTTCTCACCCTTATGCAATTTTATGATTCTCTATGAGGCATTGCAGAGTAGGTTTACTGGAGGTCTTTAACTGAAGCATGTCTTCATTCTTTTGGTCGGCCGACTTTGATATGTAGCACCGGGTAGCTAGGGTTGGCTTGATGCCTTTTTGTGATGCATTTGTATATGTATTTTGGTGATGAATGTTTATGTAAACATGAATTATTGGTGAATCAAACTTGATTATATATATATATATATATATATATATATATATATATATATATATATATATATATATATATATGTTTGATGTTGATTAATGATTAGTTTCCGCTGTTATTTTAATGTTGAGGTATGGGTGTAAGGATTAAATTCCACTATTGCAAGTTACCCCATTGTTGCATATCGTTAAATGAACATGTGTTGGATATTTTAATTTCATGTATAATGTGACATGCCTCTTTTATACCATGTTTAAATTATACTCTGATAAAATTTTAATATGTGCCTAAATGATTGATTGATTATTTGGGGGTATAGAAAGAGGGTGTTACATTAAGTGGTATCAGAGCCAGTGTCGAGTCAATTGTGTCTGTCTTGTTGTTGTGATGGTTGAACTTTTGTTTAATCTTGTTGCTGTTTTTAGGAATGAACAGAATATGGCTGGTAGAAATGAAAATGGGATGGCTGCTGCTTTGGAAGTAATGGCTAGAGCGGTGCAGGGTGTGCCGAATGTGAATGCTAATAATGAGTTCAGGAAGAATCAACCACCGGTATTCAAAGGAAGATTTGATCCTGATGGTCCTCAGAATTGGTTGAAAGAGATTGAAAGAATCTTCAGAGTCATGGACTGTGCTGAAGAGAGTAAGGTGAGGCTTGGATCTCACATGTTGAAGGAAGAAGCCGTTGATTGGTGGGTCGGTATAAGTCAAGCTCTTGAGGAAGAAGATGAAGAGATAACTTGGGATGTTTTTTGTGATGAGTTCTTGGGGAAGTATTACCTTGAAAGTGTGAAAGGGAAGAAGGAGATGGAGTTCCTTGAACTGAAACAAGGTAGTATGTTCGTGGTGCACTATACAACTAAGTTTGTGGAGTTGGTTCAATTTCATCCTCATTATGCTGCTACTACTGCTGAGTTCTCGAAGTGTATTAAGTATAAGAATGGTTTGCGTCCTGAGATTAGGCAAGCTGTGGGATATCAAAGAATAAGAAGGTTTTCGGATTTGACGGAATGTTGTAGAATTTTTGAAGAGGATAACAAGGCTCGTTCTACACATTACAAGAGTTTGATTGAGAGAAAAGGAGCAACAAGCTAGAAGTGGACCTTATGTGACACCCGCTGATAAGGGCAAGCATAAGGGAAACTTTGATAAGAGATCTGGTGGAGGAGGTTCTGGTCCCGTTAAGTGTTACAAGTGTGGTGATTTGGGTCATAAGTCTTTTGAGTGTGGGAAGAACATAATGAAATGTTCTAACTGTTGAGGCCTTGGACATGCTACTACCGAATGTAGAAGAAATGTTGTGAAGTGCTTCAATTGTGGAGAAGTGGGTCACATTAGTACTAAGTGTACTAAGCCGAAGCAAGCTCAAGCGGGCGGAAAGGTGTTTGCATTAGCAGGGAAGGACACTACTAGTACAGACTGTTTGATTAAAGGTACATGCTTTATTAATAGTACGCCTTTAGTTACTATTAATGATACGGGAACGACTCATTCGTTCATTTCTCTTGAGTGCGCTAAGCGTTTGAATTTGTGCATGTCTTCTTGGGGTGGTGAGATGGTTATTGAGACTCCTGCTTCAGAGTCGGTAACTACTTCTTTAGTGTGTGTAAGTTGTTCTTTGACCATGTATGGTAAAGATTTTGTTATAGATTTAGTTTGTTTGCCGTTGTAGGGTTTGGACGTAATCTTAGGTATAAACTGGTTACAATTTAATCGAGTTCATATAGATTTCTACCACAAGTTAGTGAGGTTTCCTTCTTTGGATGATGTTGAAGATGAGAGTTTCCTATCCACTAAAGAGTTGAAGAAAATTTTAGCGGACGAAGCTCAATTGTTTGGTTTTTTTGCATCATTGTCGGTGCAAAGTGAAGTTGAACTCAATGGGTTCCTAGTGGTGTGTTATTTTCCAGAAGTGTTTCCGGAGGATATTAAGGATGTACCGTCGAAAAGAGAAGTTGAGTTTTCTATTGATCTATTTCCGGGTACTAGACCGATTTCAATGGCACCGTATCGTATGTCATCATCAGAATTGGTAGAGTTGAAGAAACAATTGAATGACTTGTTGGATAAGAGATTTATTAGGCCGAGTGTTTCTCCTTGGGGTGCTCCGGTATTGTTGGTAAAGAAGAAGGATGGGAGTATGCGGTTATGCATTGATTATCGGCAGTTGAACAAGGTGAAAATTAAGAACAAGTATCCGCTTCCAAGGATTGATGATTTGATGGACCAATTGGTTGGTGCACGTGTTTTTAGTAAGATTGATTTAAGATCAGGATATCACCAGATTCGTGTGAAAGAAGAGGATATTCAAAAGATGGCTTTTAGGACACAGTATGGTCATTACGAATATTCCGTGATGCCATTCGGAGTTTCTAATGCGCCGGGTGTATTTATGGAATACATGAACCGTAATTTTCATGAGCAGTTGGATCATTTTATGGTTGTGTTCATCGAAGATATTTTGATTTATTCTAAGTCTCAAGAGGAGCATGCAGAGCATTTAAGGATTGTGTTACAGATTTTGAAAGAGAAACAATTGTATGCTAAGTTGTCGAAATGTGAGTTTTGGTTGTCGAAAGTAAGTTTTCTTGGACATGTCATTTCCGATGGTGGTATTAGTGTTGATCCATCCAAGATTGATGCGGTAATGCAATGGGAAGTTCCTAGAACGGTTACGGAGATTCGAAGATTTTTAGGCTTGGCAGGTTATTATCGGAGGTTTATTGAGGGATTTTCAAAGTTGGCACTTCAGTTAACGCAATTGACTTGTAAAGGAAAGGCTTTCATTTGGGATATTCATTGTGAAGAGAGTTTCATTGAACTAAAGAGAAGGTTGACAACGACTCCGATCTTGATTTTGCAAAATTCGACAGAACCATTTGTGGTGTTTTGTGATGCTTCATTGTTTGGGTTAGGTGGTGTTTTGATGCATGATAGAAAAGTTGTGGCTTATGCTTCAAGACAATTGAGAGTACATGAAAAGAATTATCCTACGCATGATTTGGTATTAGCGGTCGTGGTGTTTGTTTTGAAAATTTGGAGGCATTATCTTTATGGTGCAAGATTTTAAGTTTTTAGTGATCACAAGAGTTTGAAGTATTTATTTGATCAAAAGGAATTGAACATGAGACAAAGAAGGGGGTTAGAGCTTTTGAAGGATTATGATTTTGGTTTGAATTACCATCCGGGTAAGGCAAATGTGGTGGCTGATGCCTTAAGTCGTAAGTTGTTACACATGTCCGCATTGATGATGAGAGAATGGGAACTTTTGGAGGATTTTAGAGACTTGAGTTTAGTTATATGATGACACCGAGAAGTGTGAGACTTGGTATGCTACATGTTACAAATGATTTTCTTGCAACCGTATATGAAAAGCAAAAGTTGGATTTGAAGTTTGTTGATTTGATGATGAATGAGAATGAGGATTTCAAGGTTGATAATTTTGGAGTTTTGAGATTCCGTGGTCGTATTTGTATTCCCGATGATGTGGAGTTGAAAAAGATGATATTGGAAGAGGGAAACCAAAGTAACTTAAGTATTCATCCGGGAGTGAATAAGATATATCAAGATTTGAAGAAGATATTTTGGTGGTCCGGATTGAAGAGAGATGTAGCTCATTTTGTGTATGCGTGTTTGACTTGTCAGAAGTCTAGGTAGAACATCAGAAGCCTAGTGGTTTGATGCAACCGTTGGATATTCTGGAATGGAAATGAGATAGTATATCGATGGATTTTGTTACGGGATTGCCAAATACGCAAATAGGTCATAATGCTATTTGGGTGATTGTTGATAGACTTACTAAATCTGCTCACTTTATTCCAATTGATATTAGTTATCCTTTGGAGAAGTTAGCCGAGATTTATGTTTTTGTGGTTGTGAATGTAACACGGTGGGAGAACTGACTTTAGTTAAATGTTGCGGATAGCAAGAGTCGCCACCGACCTTTATTTTATCCAAAAGGAAAGGACATAAAAGAACAGGAAAGACCTTTAAAAGATTTTTGGGTCCGGGGGGTAGGTTATGTAAAGGGAAGGTGTTAGCACCCTTTACATCCATGGTTATCCATGGGCTCTTAGTTACTTAACTCACTTTTGAATTGTTTTTGAAAATGTGAAGTGTGTGAATAGAAAATTTTCATAATAGTTAATAATGATCCATGTACGGATGCGTAAAAACTTGTTTTTGAAAATTTGTTTGAAATTTGTTAAGTGTTTGAAAATTTGGAATGAAGTGAGCAAGCAACTAGGAGGTACCTACCCTAAAATTTAAGTCTTTTCTATTCTTTATCCTTTAAGTGGTAAGACTATCCCTATTATTAAGGAATAGGTAGTCATTACCTTGGATGTAAGGGACATGTGAGGGACATCTGTTTATGAAGGCAACTGTGAGGTGTATTAAGCATTTAGGAGGGACTATCATCATTATTCGAAAAGGGACTTGATCTTTTAAAGGCAACCATTAGGGACTTGATGATTTTTCTTTTAAGGGACTTGCTTTATACACCCCACTTGACCTTATGATTAGGCAGCATTGAGGGATAACCTTAGAAAGTGAGATGGCGATTAAAAATCGACTTACGTGTGTGAGTGTTCAATTTTATTTATCTTATAATTAAAGTGATCTAAATTTAATTTTAAATAGAATACATGTTTTTGCACTCCCTATATTACTAACCATAGCATAAAAATTGAATAAATTACATATTTACAAAATTTACACCAAGAAGCAATTACATAATTATAATAAGCAATTAAAAATAAATAGCAAAAATAAATATAGAAGCAAAATATAAATAATAAGCAAAAATAATAAATAAACAATAAGTAAATAAAATAGAGGTTAGTAATAATAATAATAAAAATTAAATAAGGTTAGTGAAATAATAATAAGCAAAAATTAATGTTAATAATAATATGGTTAGTAATAATAACAATAATAAATAGAATTAGCAAAAATATTATAATAACATGATGCAAATAATAAACACAAAATTAAATTTTCAATATAGATTTTTTATTTAAAAAATATAAACAATTTTAATTTAGATACAAATTACTAAATTATTTCTAAGCACATATTAAAAATTATTTAAATAACAAATTAAAAAAAATATTTACATATTATATATAAGAAAATAAGTTACAATTATGTTTAAATATTATATTTACAAAAATTAATCATATTTACAAAATTTTATATTAAGTATCATTATATTTGCAAAATTTATATTAAATAAATATATACATACTAATTATATTAAGAATTAGAAAATGAAAATTATTTAGAAAAATAAAATTAGGTTTTACAAAATTAGGATTCATTTAAAAATATATTTAGGATTTATATAATGACAATTCCTTTAATTAAATAGTACATATATATATTTTTTATAATTTAAATAAACATAATAATAAAAACTAGTTTTTTTTTTTAGAAAATAATTTTTAGGAACTAGAACACATAATATATATTTTATAATATAGAAAATAATAAAACAATGTAATTTCAATTTATTTTATGTATAATAGTAATTAAATTAGAAAATAAAGCAAAAGAAAGAAAAAGAAATCAAAACCTGATGGGGCTGGGGTTTGAACTCAGTCCCTCATGCTTGCCAACCACAGCCTCTACCACTGGACCATCAGCACGCAGGTGAAAGAGAATATGCTTCATTTGGTTTTGTTCCTTATCTGGAAAAATCAGGAAAATAAAAGAAAGCAAAAGGCCTGGGGTGGTGTTGAACCCAGGACCTTTGAAACTAGCAAACACATGCATGACCGCCTGGCTGGAAGAGCCCATCTGCTAATGAGTTGGCAACAATACATAATATATTATGTATGTTTAACCTGGAAAAAATAAGAAAAAAATGTACATGGCCTGGATTCGAACACAGGCCACTCACCTAAACGCGCAATAGTCTTACCACCAGGACAAGCATTGGCTTGTGATAATAAATAGAAACAAAATTATATTATTTTTAAACAATAATTCAAATACAGGTTTCGCGCCACCTAGCTTCTTCTTCAACCTTATGACCTACAAAATTAGCTGCGAATTTTGCTTCCATTGTACCTGCGAAAACCAAATTTGCAGCAACACCTACAAAACTCAAACATGGACAAAATAGCAACATTTGGTGAAATTGATTAGTGCATTACATTCTACATGATCCATACAACTCAACCATGTCTTTAAAATTCATTTATAATGGATGAATTGAAGAACCCTAAAACGGCCATGAAACCCTAACTATGGTGAATTCTTATACCTGCACGAAAAATTCAATTGAATGGCCCAGAATCGTTCTAAGGTCCATCATAAACATCATTCAACAATCAAAAACAAGTTAAACACAGTAAATCAATGGAATCGAAAAGTCATATTCAAGAACAGGGTTTGGCTCGGGTTATGCAATTCATGATGTTTTTGATGCAAATGGTGATTGATTCATGATCAGTGAAGTCCCATAATCATGTCCATGTCCTCAAAATACCTTGTAAAGCTCTGGAAATCCGAAACCGAATGTGAGCTTTTGGATGATTTTTTGACTTTGTGAACTTACCTTTGGGCTGCTGAAATTCGTGTCTTGATGATTGCATTATGTTTAGTATATATAAGTGATTGAATTTAGGTCAAAATATTGATTGGTTGTATGAAAATTTTGATTCAAAAAGATTGAAATTGATCATGTCTTAAAATTCAAATATTTGTGTATGAAGGCTTGCTATTTTTGGATCAATCTCATGATTTCCTTCCCTTTCAATTCCAATCAGCATTGAAGATATTCTAGAAGCTCAATCTCCATCAAATATTGCATTTTCATATTTTATTTTTATTCAAAATGATTTTTTATGAATTAAATCAAAATAAATAAAAATAAAATAATAAAAATTCTGATTTTTAATCATTTGGGCCGTGCATAATGTTAGTGTATGGATTGGATCATAATTTGGCAAGCCCATTTGGAAGAAATTAGTTTTAGACCTCCTTTTTCATCATAAACCAACTCAAAATTTCCCAACTTTGCAAGGGCACATATCCTTCAATTTTAATGCTATGAGGGAATTCTTGGACATTTTAGAAAGCTTGAAGAGTCCTATAAATAACCCCACTGGTTTCATGTCCATATCATTTACCAATCTCAAGTTATGCCCTTTTGAAGTTGTTGACTTTTTGTTGACTTTTGAAATAACCTATAATGTCTTAGCTCATACCTTCCAAATGAAGCATTTTTGGGCTTGGCTTGTGAGACACAAAGTTGTAGAGAATTCAATTTCCTTCACAATGAGCTTTGAGTGGATACTTGGTGATGAAGTATGTGAAAGTTATGGCTGGTCAAAGTTCAGTTGACTTTTACTGAGGAAACCCTAATTTAGAAACTCCTGATTCTTGATGATCTGAAATCTCCTTGATGAATCATGATCAAACCTTGATCAAATGATGAATTTTACTTCATATACTTGATGTTGGCAAAAAATCATGAAGTTTGACTTTGGTTTGACCACAGTTGACCTCAGTTTGACTTTTTAACTGCATTGACTGATTTTGACTTATCTGATCATCTGACTGAGCAAACTTTTGAAAAAAGTCTTGAAACTTGTCATGGGGGTTCTTACACACATATAAGATGTTATGAAGCTCACTTGAAGTCTTGGAAGTTCATTTAGCCTGATTAAAGTCAAAACCCTAGTTTTGGATGCACTGCTTAGGAGGTGCATTGTCTGAGGGGATTGTCAACTTTTCTAACTAATTGTGAACTTTGTGAACCTTGTGAACCATCATAAAATGTCTTATGAACCTCATGGGAGGTATTGTGAAGCTTGTGAACCTTGTGAACCTCATAAAGTGACTTTGTAGACCTCATGAACCTCGGGAAAGCTTTGTAATCATTGTGAATCTTGTGAACCTCGTGAACCTTCATAAAGTGACTTGTAGACTCCATGAACCTCATGAAAGGTCTTGTAGATGTTGAGAAACTTGTAAACCTTGTGAACCTTCATAAAGTGACTTGTAGACTTCATGAACCTCATGAAAGGTATTGAAAGCATTGTGAATCTTGTGAACCTTGTGAACCTTCTTAGCACACAAAGTCTTGTATTGTGAGGGCAAATTTGGGGGTGCAACAGCTGCCCCTGTTCAATTTTCTGAAATCTGAGGGGTTAGATTGGTACATTTGCCAGTCGTGACCTGGAAGGTTGAAGGGGATTGAACACAAAAGCCCAAAAATTTGCACTCACCAGTGCATAGAGTGATATTGATGGTTGGTTGTATATGCTTGAGTGGGCTTAAAGATGCCACTTGGAAGAACGGGAGATGGGCTTAGAGATGCCATCTAAAGAACTGGATGTGATGATAGCTTTGTGTTGATACTGGATTTCAGTACTAGGTCTTCGTATAGGCCGTCTCTGAATCATTTATGCAACATGATTTGAGTTGTTGGATGGACCAGTAGAAATAAATCTTGTGATGATTATCTCTTCTGGAAATATTTTGGATTAGGGAATGGATCTTTGTACAGACCGTTTGCCTATTCTCCAAGGGCCAAAAGAACGTCAGGATTTGTTCTTAAGGATCAAAAGAACGTCAGGATTTGTTCTTCTGAGTAAAATGTCTTGAACCAGGGGTCAAAAGAGCGTCAGGATTTGCTCTTAAGGGTCAAAAGAACGTCAGGATTTGTTCTTCTGAAAGAGTCTTGATCGAGGGGCCAAAAGAGCGTCAGGATTTGCTCTTAAGGGTCAAAAGAACGTCAGGATTTGTTCTTCTGAAAAATTCTTGAACAAGGGGCCAAAAGAGCGTCAGGATTTGCTCTTAAGGGTCAAAAGAACGTCAGGATTTGTTCTTCTGAAAAAGTCTTGAACCAGGGAATGGATCTTTTTACAGACCGTTTGCCTGCTATTCGAGGACATCTTGAGTAGTGTATGGATCATTTCTGACCTGTTGTGAATTGTTGATGCTGTTTTATCTGCATATAACTATCCTGCAAGGAGAATGTTAGTTTATGTTATATGTATGTATGCATAGCATGATGCACCTAAGTAAATGTATTATGCATTTATGGATATGTATGTTATGGTATGATGTAAATGATGTATGTAGGATATGATGATGCCTGAAGCGTCTGGATATCTTCGTATAACAACTGCTGGCCAGGGAAAATAAATCCCGATTCGTTGTTGAAGAATATGAGGAACTTGTTCCCGTCTTGTTTGATAATATACATAACCTTCCGTATGCTGGGGATAGCAAGGCATATATAACCTCCCGTCTGCTGGGGATAGTAAGGTATATATAAACTCCCGTATGCTGGGGATAGTAAGGTATTCATAACCTTCGTCTTCGTTTGATGGTAGGGCAGATATAACTTCCCGTCTTCGTTCGTCGTACCCTTATTGGAAAGTAAATTCCCGAATATCCGTATGAGGATAAAAGAGATGGATATAAATTCCAGGGGAGATAAGACTTTATGAAGATGGATTCGTCCTACTGAGGGTTTGTAACTGTCTTGTAAAGATGAACCGGCGAAGCTTCGTTGAAATCCTTCCCTCGTTCGTCCTTAGTAAATACTATTACTGCATTTTCATGCATTTCTGGTAAACATCAATCATATTAAGCATACACGCATTTCTTGTAAACATCAATCATATTCAAAAGAGTACATACATTCAAACACAACCAATGGACGTTTCGCTTATGTAAATAGGGTAAAAGTAAATCTGGATTCAAAAGATGGAATTTATTTATATCAAAAAGTGACCCATACACGGGTAAGTTTGTACAAGGAGACATAAACCCTAGTAAGAGGATTTTGTCATAAAGTTTTTACAAAACAAAGAGAATCAGCTATGTGGGAAACAATCCTATTGAGTTTCAATTCTACTATTGCCATTATCTTCAAGTATCTCATCTTCTACTGTTGAGACGGAAACGATTGGATTGATCTTTATCTGTTCGAACTTGAATGAGTAGTACAACTGGTTGCAGTTTCATGGGTGATCCAAACGAGACATAGTCATACGCTTTAATCCCTAACTTTTGCCTGGATTGCCCTTTCAGGTTTTCAATCCACCGGGATACCCTTTTTTGCCCAAGCCGCCTTTTCAGGTTTTCGACTTGCCGGGTGTACATTTTTTTTATATATATCCCTAATTTTTGCCCAAACCCTTTTGGTTTGCCGGGATGCCCTTACTTTTTCCTAGGCCAGTCAACCTAGCGGGTCTCTTTTTATGCGTAGTATTTTTTAACTATGTCTGCATTTACAGGCTGTGGGAAGTCTTCACCATCCATTGTAGTCAGTATCATGGCACCTCCTGAGAACACTGTCTTGACTACAAATGGTCCTTCATAGGTTGGAGTCCACTTGCCTCTAGGATCACCCTGTGGTAATATGATACGCTTGATTACCAAGTCACCAGCCTGATATACCTTTGGCTTAACCTTCTTATTAAAAGCTTTGATCATTCGTTTCTGGTACATCTGGCCATGACAAACTGCTGCTAACCTCTTCTCATCAATCAAATTTATCTGGTCAAGCCGAGTCTGAATCCACTCATCTTCATTCAAGCCTGCATCCTTCATAATTCTCAAGGAGGGAATCTGAACTTCAATGGGCAGAACTGCTTCCATACCATAGACTAAGGAGAACGGGGTTGCCCCTGTTGAAGTACGTATTGTAGTACGATAACCATGAAGAGCAAATGGTAACATCTCATGCCAATCCTTGTAAGTAACAGTCATCTTCTGTACAATCTTCTTAATGTTTTTATTAGCAGCTTCAACTGCCCCATTCATCTTTGGACGATACGAAGAAGATTTGTGATGCTTAATCTTGAACTGCGTGCAGAGATCAGTAATCATAGTGTTGTTCAGATTAGAGCCATTGTCAGTGATAATCCTTTCAGGGATGCCATAACTACATATGAGATTATTCTTAATGAACCGAGCCACAACATTCTTGGTAACAGATGCAAATGAAGCTGCCTCCACCCACTTCGTGAAATAATCAATAGCAACCAGGATGAAACGATGTCCATTAGAAGCAGTAGGCTTGATCTCACCAATCATATCAATGCCCCACATGGCAAAGGGCCAAGGAGCAGTCAACACATTCAATGGTGATGGAGGTACATGGACTTTATCAGCATAGATTTGACATTTGTGACATGTTCTGGAGTGTTGATAGCAGTCAGCTTCCATGGTAGACCAATAGTAACCTGCTCTCAATATCTTCTTTGCCATGGTATGACCACTAGAATGAGTGCCAAAGATCCCATCATGCATGTCTTCCATAATCTCAATTGCTTCCTTCTAATCCACACAACGAAGCATAGTTGAATCATGATTGCGCTTGTATAAAATGCCATTACCCAAAAAGAACTTAGCGGAAAATCTTCTCAGAAATTTCCTATCTTTGACAGATGCCCCTTCAGGGAACTCCTGAGCTTCAAGATATCTTTTCACTTCATAGAACCAAGGCTTATCCTCTGCCTCTTCAGTGTCAATCTCATTGCAGTATGCAGGCTTCTCAAATCTATCAATAGTAATCTTGGGAGCTTCATCATCCCAGCTGATCTCAAACATAGATGCCATGGTGGCCAATGCATCTGCCAACTGATTCTCTCTTCGTGGAATATGTCCAAAGGTAATCTCTTTGAAATGTGGGATCAAGGACAACACATGCTCTCTGTAAGGAATGAGATTATCATGCTTGGTATCCCATTCTCCTTTGATCTGACTTACTACCAGGGCTGAATCTCCATACACATCAAGGAACTGAATCTTCATATCAATAGCAGCTTTAATACCCAGGATACATGCCTCATACTCAGCCATGTTATTGGTACAATAGAAACAAAGTCTGGCAGTAATCGGGGTATGACAACCTTCAGGGGAACTAATCACAACACCAACACCATTACCAAGTGCATTAGAGGCACCATCAAAAACCATAGTCCATCGGGATCCTTGTTCAGGTCCGTCATATTGTCCAGGTTCTTTGGTAATAATCATAATGTCTTCATCAGGGAACTCAAAACTCATTGACTGATAATCATCCACTGCTTGATGAGCCAAATGATCTGCCACAACACTTCCCTTAATGGCCTTCTGAGTAGTATACTGTATGTCATATTCTATCAAGATCATTTGCCATCTTGCAATTCTTCCGGAGAGAGCAGGTTTCTCAAATATGTACTTGATTGGATCCATCTTTGAAATCAACAAGGTAGTATGGGTCAACATATACTGTCTTAGTCGGCGAGCAGCCCATGCCAAAGCGCAACAAGTTTTCTCGAGCAGTGAGTATCTTGTTTCACAGTCGGTAAACTTTTGGCTAAGGTAGTATATTGCCTGCTCTTTTCGACCAGACTCGTCATGTTGCCCCAACACACACCCCATTGAGTTGTCTAACACTGTTAAGTACATAATCAAGGGTCTTCCATCAACTGGTGGCATCAAAATTGGTGGTTCTAGCAGGTATCTGTTGATTTCATCAAAGGCAGTCTGGCACTCATCATTTCATTCCATCACCTGATCTTTCTTCAACAATTTGAAGATTGGCTCACAGATGGTAGTTAATTGGGAGATAAATCTTGCAATGTAGTTCAATCGTCCCAAGAAACCTCTAACCTCCTTCTCAGTACGGGGAGCTGGCATCTCTCGTATAGCTTTCACTTTTGCAGGATCCACTTCAATACCTTTTCCACTGACAATGAAACCCAGGAGTTTTCCAGATCTAACTCCAAAAGTACACTTGTTTGGATTCAATCTCAACTTATATTTCTTCAACCTCTCAAACAATTTATGCAAATGATCAAGATGTTGTTCTTCATTCTGAGACCTGGCTATCATATCATCTACATATACCTCTATCTGATGATGAATCATATCATGAAACAAAGCCACCATAGCGCGCTGATATGTTGCCCCTGCATTCTTCAAACCAAATGGCATTACCTTATAGCAAAAGGTGCCCCACTGTGTCACAAATGTTGTCTTCTCCATATCTTCAGGTGCCATCTTGATTTGATTGTAACCAGAGAAACCATCCATAAAAGAGAATACCTTATGTTGAGCAGTGTTGTCTACCAGAATATCAATATGAGGAAGTGGAAAGTCATCTTTAGGGCTAGCCTTGTTCAAATCTATGTAGTCTACACACATACGTACCTTACCATCTTTCTTAGGAACTGGTACCACATTTGCAACCCACTGAGGATAAGAAGTCACTGCTAAGAACCCTGCATTGAACTGTTTCATTACCTCTGCCTTGATCTTTTCTGACATTTCAGGACGCATACGACGAACCTTCTGCTTCTTTGGACGACAATCTTCTTTCACTGGAAAACGGTGAACCACAATGTCTGTATCCAACCCTGGCATATCTTCATAAGACCAAGCAAAGATCTCCACATAGTCGCGTAACATCTGAATCAATCTGCTCTTGAAACTGTCCTCTAAATCAGCCCCTATCTTGACCTCTTTTCTGTTTTCTTCAGTTCCCAGATTCACAACTTCGACTGGCTCTTCATGTGGCTGTATAGCTTTCTCTTCTTGTTGTAACAACCTAGCAAGCTCTACAGGTATTTCACAATCGTCCTCATTTCCGTCTTCAGTTTGATAGATCGGATTCTCGAAATTATAATTGGCAATAGTAGAACTGTTATCAACAGGATCCAGAGTGGATGAGGATCTGCATTTTAGTGATGTGGGTGTGTGTAAGAACACATAGCTGATAAAACAAAAATAAAATAAAAGAAAGACAAGGAACACAATATTTACGAAAACGAAACGTCCACTGATTTTATTGAATGAAGTATGCAAATGAAATGACAGCCCGTAACAAGCACACCATTGTGCCCCGGGTAAGGCACATGGCTTGAAAGTTTTATTGTTCAAGAAATTACAAATTTAAAAAACACAACACAGTAATAGTATTTACTCCTGACTAAAGGAGATAGGGATAACATCTTCAGCTTTCCAATTATTGAGTCCAACACCCACAGTAGGAAAAATCCATGCATCCAAGTTGTAGTCTTCATCTTGATCTCCCACAGCATTAATTTGGTTCTTCATAACCCCTTGATTAGTGATACGAGCAGCACGAGCACGACGAACAGCCTTCTGGGACTCTGCAGTGAAACCCAAACCAAACTTGTCAGACTTGTATGGAATATCAGGAAGCTGACCCCAAATAGTACAACCACCTTCATCCACTACAGCTCTAGCATCATTGAGGGAAGCCATTGCCATTGTTGGAGGCTTTCTGGTGACCACAGGAACTTTCTTCACAACAGGAGGAGCTACATAATCATTAACAACCCAGGGAACCACTTCAAATGTATGACACGGAGTCTCAATGTATTCACCTTCCATTTCCAGATACTTGAAAGTGTTTACATGGCTGACAAAGTATTCTTCTTCTCCATAGACAATAACAACCTTTCCATCCACCGGATATCTCAACTTTTGGTGCAATGTAGAGGTTACAGCACCTGCCCCATGGATCCAGGGACGACCAAGCAGACAAGAGTATGAAGGACGAATATCCATCACAAAAAATGTAGCAGTAAACACCTGGGAGCCAACTTTGATTGGAAGATCAATTTCCCCATGCACTACTCTTCTAGAACCATCAAAAGCCTTCACCACAATGTTACTGGGCTTCAGCACAGCATCTTCAGGACTCAGCTTATTCAGGACTTCCTTGGGCAACACATTCAGAGAGGAACCATTATCTATTAGTACATGTGACAGGGTAGTGCCCCTGCATTCAATTGAGATATGCAAGGCCCTGTTATGATCCCTCTTGGCCGGGGTCAAATCAGCATCAGAAAATCCTAACTCATTGTCATAGGTCAGGTGGGCAACACAGTTCTCAAATTGGTCAACAGAAATTGCACTGGGTACATGAGCAGTCTTCAGAAACTTGATCAAGGACTTGGCATGAGCCTCAGAACATAACAACAAGGACAACATAGAAATCTTTGAGGGAGTATGCCCCAACTGATCAATAATGTCATAATCACTCTTGCGAATGATTTTCAATACTTCTTCCATCTGCTTAGAGAGGTCATCAGCAGCTGGCACATCAGTAGATACAGGCTCAATAACAGGACCTTTGCCCCGAGTATCAGTGGTGGAAGTAGCAGCAGGAGTAATTGCATCCTTAGAAGCAACTGGAGGAGAGAAGACTCTTCCACTACGAGTGATCTTGCTAGATCCAGCAATATTATCAATGTCAACAGGCACATCAGCTAAAGGCTCCTGCTTAACACCATGGATGTAAACATCAGACCCATAATGCCAAGGCACAGCTTTGTCAGACGTATATGGGATAGGACCAGGAGTAGTAATGACCACAGGAGCTACTCTGGCTTCAGCAACAACTTTCACGGGACCTTCAGCAGTAATTTTGATTGGACCCTGATGAGTGATTTTAATGGGACCCTTTGAAGTGATCCTTATTGGTACTTTGTCAACCATGTCAACCTCTTCAATCTTCTTACCTCTGGTAATATGCTCCACCATACTCTCCACAGAAGACGGTCTTCTTTCAAACACTATGGTGTAATTATCCATGAGACGCTGAATTCCGTCTTTCAATCTGAAGCACTTCTCTGGATTATACTCACAATAAACACAATCTTCACGACAACCCGGAAAGAACCCAGCTTGTACCAACTTCTTTCTGATGACAGACAATGGTGTGGTCAATTCATCAACTGAATGGATATGCAGATCTTCCTCAATGGCATTGACAGTCTTCTCGTGGTTTGGCATTGGAGCAGTAATCACATTGGGAGTACCTGGAGGATCAAACTCAATTTCTCCAGCATCAATCATATCTTGAATTTTATTCTTCAAGATCCAGCAGTTATTAGTATCATGTCCCTGACAGTTTGAATGATATGCACATCGTGCATTGGGATTGTACCTGGGAGAGGTAACATTAGGATTCTGAGGAGCCTCTTTCAAAGTAATAAGTTCAGCCTTCAACAAGTGTTGCAATGCCTGAGCCATTGACATGTTGATCTTCGTGAACTGCCTTCTAGCCCTCTGTTGGTTGCCCTGTGGCTGCTCTGTTGTTGCAGGAGTAGGATTTGAAATATGCACTGCACTAACAGACTGATGTCTTCTGTTACGATCAGGTTGACCATAAACAGCATTGGATTCTTTCTTCCCAGTGGGAGGCTTCTTTGCAGCACCTGATGAGGAAGCACCCACTTGGATCTTACCATTCTTTATACCATTCTCTACTCGCTCTCCTGTCATAATCAACTCAGTGAAGCCAGATGATGAGCTTCCAATGAGATGACTGTAGAACGGACCATTCAGCGTACACATGAACATATCAACCAGCTCCCTGTCAGTCAAAGGGGGTTGAACTCTTCCAGCTAAATCTCTCCACTTCTGAGCATACTCCTTAAAACTTTCTTTGGCACCCATGGACATGCTCTGAAGTTGCATGCGAGTGGGGGCTAAGTCAGCATTGTATTGATACTGCTTATAGAAAGCTTCAGCAAGATCATTCCAGTCTCTGATGTTGACACTCTCCAACTGATAATACCACTCCAACTGAGCTCCAGATAAGCTCTCTTGAAAGAAATGGATCCACAACTTCTTATCAGCAGTGTGGGGTTGAATTCTTCTGACATAGGACCTCAGATGCAGCTTGGGACAAGAGACCCCATCATAAACAACAAATGTAGGAACCTTGAAACCAATGGGTATGACTACCCCAGATATCAAACTCAAATCCTCAAAATCCAGCCCAGATGACTTCTGCAACTCCATGGCATCCATCCTATCCACCAGCATCTTGAATTTGTCTTCGTTAGGCTCATGGTAGTAATTAGCCTCAGAATCAGAGTCCCCCATAGTGTTGTGGAGACTGCCTCCCTCTTTTTCAGATTCTTCAGATTCATAGTCTTCAGCTGGTTCTTTGGTCTTGGCAAGACCTTTGAACCTTCTTCCCATGTTGATCAAACCAGCAGACCTTCTAGTCTTCTTAGTCTTCTTGGCCAGCAGTGCCTTCAATTCATCTTGCCCCTTGGACAGGTTCAAGATCAGCTCTTGGAACTGTGCATTTTGTGCCTGGAGATCCTTAACTGATTGTTCAAGAGCCATTGCTGAAATAAACAGCGAGAAGATGAGAAACCTGTGCACAAATATAAACCTGTGATGCAATGAAATGATATGGGAATGCATATGCAATGTTTTCAAGGACCGCAAGATTTAAATTTGCTTAGACAAACAAGAAGGTAAACTTTTATTAGTAATAACTTTGTTTTGCCTTTTAGGCTTACAAAAAAATATGAAATAAAATAAGTACAAAAGATGGGGTTTTAAGTCTCCCATGGACGTTTCCTCTTTGTGTTGAGGTATGAGTTGAGGTTTCGTTCCTCGTGAAGTTGCTTTGTTAGTTCTAGGATTCTTTCTTGACTTGCTTTGTAATGAGCCTCAAAAGTATCTCTTTGCTCCTTCAACTGGATCCAAGACCTCTGTAACTCTTCCATGTCAGTGGGCATGTCTGGATGAAGAATGATATAAGAAGTATCTCCTTCAGCAACAGGCTCCATGGTAACTGGCAGGATAGCAGGATATGGCATCATAAGAGTCTGAGCACGAGATCGTACCCATCTGAGATAAGGTTCCATAGGAATAGTGTACTTTGGCTCCAGTGTCTTGCTGTCAACCCTGTTTACTTTTCCCCATGCTCGTATGAATCTCTGACGGTAACCCTGAAGATCGTTGTCGTAGTCAAATACAATGCCCTGAATCAACATGTCATGTGGACCATCACTCCAAGCATAACCAAACTGTCGTAAAGCTAGAGAGGGGTTGTAGGTGATGCCTCCTCTTATGCCTAGAAGTGGCACATTAGGAAACTCCCCACAACGGTCGATGATGGTGACATTCTCCATAGATCTGGAGCACCAGTGGATATCTGAGTGAGAAAGTGACATGATCCTCTTGGACCATCTGAACCCTTGCTCATTCTTCATTACTGAGCGAGGAAGGTGAGAAATAAACCACCTAGAAAGCAAAGGTACGCAGCACATCAAAGTTCCTCTTGCCCTTGTAGTACGGGTGTGAAGAGAATGTAGGATGTCTCCAAGAAATGTAGGCACTGGATTGTGACTCAGGAAAATGTTGATGGCATGAACATCTATGAACTGATCTGGATTGGGGAACAATACTAAGCCATAAATCAACAAGGCTAAGATCTCCTCAAAAAGCATCATAGCTCATGGCCTTCAAGAACACCTGAGCTTTCTCTATCAACACCTTGGCAAGAATACCCTTGACTTCGCTTCTCGTTTCTAGAACAATATCAGACTTCTTCAGATGTAGAGCTGCGGCAATAACCTCTGGTTTAAGCTCTTTCTCCAAGCATGTGAAGGGTCTTTGATCAAGAACAGGTATACCCAGAAGTTTAGAGAACTCCTCCATGGTTGGAACCAGCTGATAATCAGGGAATGTGAAGCAATGATGTTTAGGGTCAAAGAACTGAAACAGGACACTCATCATGTCTTAATTGAACCCTGAAGTGACTAGATCCAATAGGTGACCATGTCTCTTGATGAACTGGGAGTGATCAGACACTCGAGAAACCAACTCTTTAAGCTTAGCAGGTATGCCCACAAAGTTGATCCTGATGGTGTTTCTACGAGCAGAAGCCATGACCTGCAACAAAGAACAAAGATAAATCCTTTGGTCCTTGAAATGGTTAGTGAAAATGCTATGCTTATGATGCATGATGATGTCATGATGTTATGTTCAATCACAAACATGTGGCACACACAAACAAGTCACACCATAGCCCTAGGTTTAAAGGCTTGCATGAGGTTTAAGGTAAGTACCCTCCCCTGAAGTTAGATGGCTCACCCTGTCCTACAAAAGTAACCATGTTCTAAGGGATCTCAATATCACTGATCTTTCACAAGGGTGGTTGTTCAGAAGGCAACTTACTTGCCAACCAAAACCCTCCAAGTTTAAGATCTCAATGAGTGTAGTATCGAGTGTCAACCAACTTCAGTCTGCACCAAAGCCGGTTACCTCACTACTTTTCTAAAGGCCAAGATGGGATAACTAGGGTTCTAAAAGTTAGTTAGTGCATTGACAACATATGGCAGCCTCATATTATCCTCAACTTGACTTAGGAACATATGCACCAACCAAGAAGTCGCACTAACTATGGCCACCAGATCAACCGTATCGATATACGTCGTACAGTTTCCTTGGTCTATTGCCATTTACCTAAGGTACACTTAGATCCGGGTTAGGATCTTTCACACATAAAGCCCAACAAGTAATATAAAGCAAACAAGGCAAACAATTTAAGTGATCTAATTCCTAAGGGTACCCCTCTTTTATTAAATCCCCAGCAGAGTCGCCAGTTCTGTAACACGGTGGGAGAACTGACTTTAGTTAAATGTTGCGGATAGCAAGAGTCGCCACCGACCTTTATTTTATCCAAAAGGAAAGGACATAAAAGAACAGGAAAGACCTTTAAAAGATTTTTGGGTCCGGGGGGTAGGTTATGTAAAGGGAAGGTGTTAGCACCCTTTACATCCATGGTTATCCATGGGCTCTTAGTTACTTAGCTCACTTTTGAATTGTTTTTGAAAATGTGAAGTGTGTGAATAGAAAATTTTCATAATAGTTAATAATGATCCATGTACGGATGCGTAAAAACTTGTTTTTGAAAATTTGTTTGAAATTTGTTAAGTGTTTGAAAATTTGGAATGAAGTGAGCAAGCAACTAGGAGGTACCTACCCTAAAATTTAAGTCTTTTCTATTCTTTATCCTTTAAGTGGTAAGACTATCCCTATTATTAAGGAATAGGTAGTCATTACCTTGGATGTAAGGGACATGTGAGGGACATCTGTTTATGAAGGGAACTGTGAGGTGTATTAAGCATTTAGGAGGGACTATCATCATTACTCGAAAAGGGACTTGATCTTTTAAAGGCAACCATTAGGGACTTGATGATTTTTCTTTTAAGGGACTTGCTTTATACACCCCACTTGACCTTATGATTAGGCAACATTGAGGGATAACCTTAGAAAGTGAGATGGCGATTAAAAATCGACTTACGTGTGTGAGTGTTCAATTTTATTTATCTTATAATTAAAGTGATCTAAATTTAATTTTAAATAAAATACATGTTTTTGCACTCCCTATATTACTAACCATAGCATAAAAATTGAATAAATTACATATTTACAAAATTTACACCAAGAAGCAATTACATAATTATAATAAGCAATTAAAAATAAATAGCAAAAATAAATATAGAAGCAAAATATAAATAATAAGCAAAAATAATAAATAAACAATAAGTAAATAAAATAGAGGTTAGTAATAATAATAATAAAAATTAAATAAGGTTAGTGAAATAATAATAAGCAAAAATTAATGTTAATAATAATATGGTTAGTAATAATAACAATAATAAATAGAATTAGCAAAAATATTATAATAACATGATGCAAATAATAAACACAAAATTAAATTTTCAATATAGATTTTTTATTTAAAAAATATAAACAATTTTAATTTAGATACAAATTACTAAGTTATTTCTAAGCACATATTAAAAATTATTTAAATAACAAATTAAAAAAAATATTTACATATTATATATAAGAAAATAAGTTACAATTATGTTTAAATATTATATTTACAAAAATTAATCATATTTACAAAATTTTATATTAAGTATCATTATATTTGCAAAAGTTATATTAAATAAATATATACATACTAATTATATTAAGAATTAGAAAATGAAAATTATTTAGAAAAATAAAATTAGGTTTTACAAAATTAGGATTCATTTAAAAATATATTTAGGATTTATATAATGACAATTCCTTTAATTAAATAGTACATATATATATTTTTTATAATTTAAATAAACATAATAATAAAAACTAGTTTTTTTTTTAGAAAATAATTTTTAGGAACTAGAACACATAATATATATTTTATAATATAGAAAATAATAAAACAATGTAATTTCAATTTATTTTATGTATAATAGTAATTAAATTAGAAAATAAAGCAAAAGAAAGAAAAAGAAATCAAAACCTGATGGGGCTGGGGTTTGAACCCAGTCCCTCATGCTTGCCAACCACAGCCTCTACCACTGGACCATCAGCACGCAGGTGAAAGAGAATATGCTTCATTTGGTTTTGTTCCTTATCTGGAAAAATCAGGAAAATAAAAGAAAGCAAAAGGCTTGGGGTGGTGTTGAACCCAGGACCTTTGAAACTAGCAAACACACGCATGACCGCCTGGCTGGAAGAGTCCATCTGCTAATGAGTTGACAACAATACATAATATATTATGTATGTTTAACCTGGAAAAAATAAGAAAAAAATGTACATGGCCTGGATTCGAACACAGGCCACTCACCTAAACGCGCAGTAGTCTTACCACCAGGACAAGCATTGGCTTGTGATAATAAATAGAAACAAAATTATATTATTTTTAAACAATAATTCAAATACAGGTTTCGCGCCACCTATCTTCTTCTTCAACCTTATGACCTACAAAATTAGCTGCGAATTTTGCTTCCATTGTACCTGCGAAAACCAAATTTGCAGCAACACCTACAAAACTCAAACATGGACAAAACAACAACATTTGGTGAAATTGATTAGTGCATTACATTCTACATGATCCATACAACTCAACCACGTCTTTAAAATTCATTTATAATGGATGAATTGAAGAACCCTAAAACGGCCATGAAACCCTAACTATGGTGAATTCTTATACCTGCACGAAAAATTCAATTGAATGGCCCAGAATCGTTCTAAGGTCCATCATAAACATCATTCAACAATCAAAAACAAGTTAAACACAGTAAATCAATGGAATCGAAAAGTCATATTCAAGAACAGGGTTTGGCTCGGGTTATGCAATTCATGATGTTTTTGATGCAAATGGTGATTGATTCATGATCAGTGAAGTCCCATAATCATGTCCATGTCCTCAAAATACCTTGTAAAGCTCTGGAAATCCGAAACCGAATGTGAGCTTTTGGATGATTTTTTGACTTTGTGAACTTACCTTTGGGCTGCTGAAATTCGTGTCTTGATGATTGCATTATGTTTAGTATATATAAGTGATTGAATTTAGGTCAAAATATTGATTGGTTGTATGAAAATTTTGATTCAAAAAGATTGAAATTGATCATGTCTTAAAATTCAAATATTTGTGTATGAAGGCTTGCTATTTTTGGATCAATCTCATGATTTCCTTCCCTTTCAATTCCAATCAGCATTGAAGATATTCTAGAAGCTCAATCTCCATCAAATATTGCATTTTCATATTTTATTTTTATTTAAAATGATTTTTTATGAATTAAATCAAAATAAATAAAAATAAAATAATAAAAATTCTGATTTTTAATCATTTGGGCCGTGCATAATGTTAGTGTATGGATTGGATCATAATTTGGCAAGCCCATTTGGAAGAAATTAGTTTTAGACCTCCTTTTTCATCATAAACCAACTCAAAATTTCCCAACTTTGCAAGGGCACATATCCTTCAATTTTAATGCTATTAGGTCATTCTTGGACATTTTAGAAAGCTTGAAGAGTCCTCTAAACAACCACACTGGTTTCATGTCCATATCATTTACCAATCTCAAGTTATGCCCTTTTGAAGTTGTTGACTTTTTGTTGACTTTTGAAATAACCTATAATGTCTTAGCTCATACCTTCCAAATGAAGCATTTTTGGGCTTGGCTTGTGAGACACAAAGTTGTAGAGAATTCAATTTCCTTCACAATGAGCTTTGAGTGGAGACTTGGTGATGAAGTATGTGAAAGTTATGGCTGGTCAAAGTTCAGTTGACTTTTACTGAGGAAACCCTAATTTAGAAACTCCTGATTCTTGATGATCTGAAATCTCCTTGATGAATCATGATCAACCCTTGATCAAATGATGAATTTTACTTCATATACTTGATGTTGGCAAAAAATCATGAAGTTTGACTTTGGTTTGACCACAGTTGACCTCAGTTTGACTTTTTAACTGCATTGACTGATTTTGACTTATCTGATCATCTGACTGAGCAAACTTTTGAAAAAAGTCTTGAAACTTGTCATGGGGGTTCTTACACACATATAAGATGTTATGAAGCTCACTTTAAGTCTTGGAAGTTCATTTAGCCTGATTAAAGTCAAAACCCTAGTTTTGGATGCACTGCTTAGGAGGTGCATTGTCTGAGGGGATTGTCAACTTTTCTAACTAATTGTGAACTTTGTGAACCTTGTGAACCATCATAAAATGTCTTGTGAACCTCATGGGAGGTATTGTGAAGCTTGTGAACCTTGTGAACCTCATAAAGTGACTTTGTAGACCTCATGAACCTCGGGAAAGCTTTGTAATCATTGTGAATCTTGTGAACCTCGTGAACCTTCATAAAGTGACTTGTAGACTCCATGAACCTCATGAAAGGTCTTGTAGATGTTGAGAAACTTGTAAACCTTGTGAACCTTCATAAAGTGACTTGTAGACTTCATGAACCTCATGAAAGGTATTGAAAGCATTGTGAATCTTGTGAACCTTGTGAACCTTCTTAGCACACAAAGTCTTGTATTGTGAGGGCAAATTTTAGGGTGCAACAGTGAAGTTGCATGGAGTTCCTAAGAGTATTGTATCGGATAGAGATCCTAGATTTACATCAAGGTTTTGGGAGAGTTTGCAAAAGGCTTTGGGTTCTAAGCTAAGATTGAGTTCGGCTTACCATCCGCAAACGGACGGTCAAACCGAGAGGACAATTCAATTGTTGGAGGATTTGTTGCGTGCTTGTGTGCTAGAGAAAGGCGGTGCTTGGGATAGTTATTTAGTGTTGATTGAGTTCACCTACAATAACAGTTTTCATTCAAGTATAGGTATGGCACCATTTGATGCTTTGTATGGTCGGAGATGTCGAACACCTTTGTGTTGGCATGAAACCGGTGAGAGAATGATAGTTGGACCGAAGATGGTACAACAAACGAAGGAGAAGGTGAAGTTTATTCGGGAGAAGATGAGAGCTTCTCAAAGTAGACAAAAGAGCTATTATGACAAGCAAAGGAAAGATCTTGAGTTTCAGGAAGGAGACCATGTGTTTTTGAGAGTTACACCGGTTACGGGTGTGAGTCGTGCCTTAAATTCGAAGAAGCTGACTTCTCATTTTATTGGACCATATTAGATTACTGTACAAGTTGGTGTTGTGGCTTACCGTGTGGCGTTGCCTCCGAATCTTTTGAATTTGCATGATGTGTTCCATGTTTCGCAACTTCGGAAGTATGTTCCGGATCCGTCACATGTTATTCCTATGGACGTGGTTGAAGTAAGAGATAACCTTACGGTGGAAGCTTTACCGATTAGGATTTTGGACCGTGAAGTCAAGAAGCTAAGAGGCAAGGATATTGTGCTTGTGAAAGTAGCGTGGGGAGGCGTTGCGGAAGGTAATATGACTTGGGAATTAGAGAGTGGAATGCGAGAGTCATATTCGGAGTTGTTTGAATCAAGTAATATTTTTGAGGACGACCTGGCTGGAAGAGCCCATCTAGCAAACACACGCATGACCGCCTGGCTGGAAGAGCCCATCTTCTAATGAGTTGGCAACAATACATAATATATTATGTATGTTTAACCTGGAAAAAATAAGAAAAAAATGTACATGGCCTGGATTCGAACACAGGCCACTCACCTAAACGCGCAGTAGTCTTACCACCAGGACAAGCATTGGCTTGTGATAATAAATAGAAACAAAATTATATTATTTTTAAACAATAATTCAAATACAGGTTTCGCGCCACCTAGCTTCTTCTTCAACCTTATGACCTACAAAATTAGCTGCGAATTTTGCTTCCATTGTACCTGCGAAAACCAAATTTGCAGCAACACCTACAAAACTCAAACATGGACAAAACAACAACATTTGGTGAAATTGATTAGTGCATTACATTCTACATGATCCATACAACTCAACCACGTCTTTAAAATTCATTTATAATGGATGAATTGAAGAACCCTAAAACGGCCATGAAACCCTAACTATGGTGAATTCTTATACCTGCACGAAAAATTCAATTGAATGGCCCAGAATCGTTCTAAGGTCCATCATAAACATCATTCAACAATCAAAAACAAGTTAAACACAGTAAATCAATGGAATCGAAAAGTCATATTCAAGAACAGGGTTTGGCTCGGGTTATGCAATTCATGATGTTTTTGATGCAAATGGTGATTGATTCATGATCAGTGAAGTCCCATAATCATGTCCATGTCCTCAAAATACCTTGTAAAGCTCTGGAAATCCGAAACCGAATGTGAGCTTTTGGATGATTTTTTGACTTTGTGAACTTACCTTTGGGCTGCTGAAATTCGTGTCTTGATGATTGCATTATGTTTAGTATATATAAGTGATTGAATTTAGGTCAAAATATTGATTGGTTGTATGAAAATTTTGATTCAAAAAGATTGAAATTGATCATGTCTTAAAATTCAAATATTTGTGTATGAAGGCTTGCTATTTTTGGATCAATCTCATGATTTCCTTCCCTTTCAATTCCAATCAGCATTGAAGATATTCTAGAAGCTCAATCTCCATCAAATATTGCATTTTCATATTTTATTTTTATTTAAAATGATTTTTTATGAATTAAATCAAAATAAATAAAAATAAAATAATAAAAATTCTGATTTTTAATCATTTGGGCCGTGCATAATGTTAGTGTATGGATTGGATCATAATTTGGCAAGCCCATTTGGAAGAAATTAGTTTTAGACCTCCTTTTTCATCATAAACCAACTCAAAATTTCCCAACTTTGCAAGGGCACATATCCTTCAATTTTAATGCTATTAGGTCATTCTTGGACATTTTAGAAAGCTTGAAGAGTCCTCTAAACAACCACACTGGTTTCATGTCCATATCATTTACCAATCTCAAGTTATGCCCTTTTGAAGTTGTTGACTTTTTGTTGACTTTTGAAATAACCTATAATGTCTTAGCTCATACCTTCCAAATGAAGCATTTTTGGGCTTGGCTTGTGAGACACAAAGTTGTAGAGAATTCAATTTCCTTCACAATGAGATTTGAGTGGAGACTTGGTGATGAAGTATGTGAAAGTTATGGCTGGTCAAAGTTCAGTTGACTTTTACTGAGGAAACCCTAATTTAGAAACTCCTGATTCTTGATGATCTGAAATCTCCTTGATGAATCATGATCAACCCTTGATCAAATGATGAATTTTACTTCATATACTTGATGTTGGCAAAAAATCATGAAGTTTGACTTTGGTTTGACCACAGTTGACCTCAGTTTGACTTTTTAACTGCATTGACTGATTTTGACTTATCTGATCATCTGACTGAGCAAACTTTTGAAAAAAGTCTTGAAACTTGTCATGGGGGTTCTTACACACATATAAGATGTTATGAAGCTCACTTGAAGTCTTGGAAGTTCATTTAGCCTGATTAAAGTCAAAACCCTAGTTTTGGATGCACTGCTTAGGAGGTGCATTGTCTGAGGGGATTGTCAACTTTTCTAACTAATTGTGAACTTTGTGAACCTTGTGAACCATCATAAAATGTCTTGTGAACCTCATGGGAGGTATTGTGAAGCTTGTGAACCTTGTGAACCTCATAAAGTGACTTTGTAGACCTCATGAACCTCGGGAAAGCTTTGTAATCATTGTGAATCTTGTGAACCTCGTGAACCTTCATAAAGTGACTTGTAGACTCCATGAACCTCATGAAAGGTCTTGTAGATGTTGAGAAACTTGTAAACCTTGTGAACCTTCATAAAGTGACTTGTAGACTTCATGAACCTCATGAAAGGTATTGAAAGCATTGTGAATCTTGTGAACCTTGTGAACCTTCTTAGCACACAAAGTCTTGTATTGTGAGGGCAAATTTTGGGGTGCAACAGTGAAGTTGCATGGAGTTCCTAAGAGTATTGTATCGGATAGAGATCCTAGATTTACATCAAGGTTTTGGGAGAGTTTGCAAAAGGCTTTGGGTTCTAAGCTAAGATTGAGTTCGGCTTACCATCCGCAAACGGACGGTCAAACCGAGAGGACAATTCAATTGTTGGAGGATTTGTTGCGTGCTTGTGTGCTAGAGCAAGGCGGTGCTTGGGATAGTTATTTAGTGTTGATTGAGTTCACCTACAATAACAGTTTTCATTCAAGTATAGGTATGGCACCATTTGATGCTTTGTATGGTCGGAGATGTCGAACACCTTTGTGTTGGCATGAAACCGGTGAGAGAATGATAGTTGGACCGAAGATGGTACAACAAACGACGGAGAAGGTGAAGTTTATTCGGGAGAAGATGAGAGCTTCTCAAAGTAGACAAAAGAGCTATTATGACAAGCAAAGGAAAGATCTTGAGTTTCAGGAAGGAGACCATGTGTTTTTGAGAGTTACACCGGTTACGGGTGTGAGTCGTGCCTTAAATTCGAAGAAGCTGACTTCTCATTTTATTGGACCATATTAGATTACTGTACAAGTTGGTGTTGTGGCTTACCGTGTGGCGTTGCCTCCGAATCTTTTGAATTTGCATGATGTGTTCCATGTTTCGCAACTTTGGAAGTATGTTCCGGATCCGTCACATGTTATTCCTATGGACGTGGTTGAAGTAAGAGATAACCTTATGGTGGAAGCTTTACCGATTAGGATTTTGGACCGTGAAGTCAAGAAGCTAAGAGGCAAGGATATTGTGCTTGTGAAAGTAGCGTGGGGAGGCGTTGCGGAAGGTAATATGACTTGGGAATTAGAGAGTGGAATGCGAGAGTCATATTCGGAGTTGTTTGAATCAAGTAATATTTTTGAGGACTAAAATTTCTAAAGTGGGTAAGAGTTGTAACGCCCCGATTCGATTATTCCATTTTGTTGAGTCTTTTATTTAAATTGAGTGATAATTGTTTTAATTATGAAATTGGCGTGTTTATGTGATATGTTGATGTGTTATACTATTTTACCGTTTTGATAATTTTTGGGTAAAATTAGATTGGAGGATATTTTAGACATTTGCTAATGAATGTTAAGTTAGAAATTATGTAGAATTATAATTTTGTGAGAAAAATGATATTTGGTAGAAATAGTAATTAGAAATTAGTATAAATGAATAACTGTGAGAGATAGAAAGAAAAAGAGATAAGTAGTAGAGGGAAAGAAAAAGGGGAAATAGAAAGAAATAGAAGAGAAATAAAATGAGGAGAAGATAAAAGAAGAGAAACGAGGAAAAACTTGGAAATTCTTCAAGATTGCTCCTAGGAATCGAAACAATCGGGTAAGGGTGTGAAATATTGTTATCTTACCAATGTATGTGATTATGTCTGTGTTGTTTTGAATGTGTGCTTGTTGTGGTTGAGTTTAGAAATTTGTGAGTTTTAGGGTATTTGTGAGAAATCCTAGAATCGATGATTTAAACGGTTGAAACTCGATAAAATTGATGTATGTTAACTAGTGTATGATGGCAAGCATGTTTGGTAACTAATTTTCTGTTTTGGTTGAGCTTGAGAAGGGATTTTGGGGGATTTGGAGTGTTTTCCCGTAGCTAGTGTTTTTGGGATTTCTGCCAAGTTCGCCCCGCGAACATAGTCGCCCCACGAACTGAAGCATTTTTCCCAGTTCACCCCGTGAACTGTTACTTTCAGGCAGCATTGTGTTTTTTAAAAAAAGAATTATGTTTTCTTTCATAACTTTTGAATAGGGAATCCGTTTTTAGCGTTCCACATATCGTTTTGAAGCTAAAAATATGTAGAAACTAATGATGCTAAAAGATGTAATTTTTAGCTGACTTTTACCCGAAATTTATGATAAAACGTAATTATGTTAGTTAAGGAATTGTGGGATTGATTGTGGTATAGTGGCCGTATGGCAAATAAATGCATTTCGTGAAGTGAATATTAATGCATGTTGATAGTGAAAGAGTTTGTTGCCGTTTGGCGTAATTGATGCAAATGTGTATAGTTTGTTTGTGATTGTATGAGATGAATGCATAATTATATTGTGAATATGTATGCATTTCAAGAATGTTGTGGGTCATTTTTCATGTGAAGCATAATGTATGCATTCTTGTATTGTGGGATTCTATGTGAATCTGTTGTAACATCGTGTGCCTATGTGGGGTGTGAGCGATGATTACAACATGATTGTGTGCCCATGTGGGGTGTGAGAAATCAGATTGTGTGCCCGTGTGGGGTGTGAGCAATCCATAAACATGGTGTGCCTGTGTGGGGTGTGAACAATGGGTGATTTAATCACAAATGATTGTGTGCCCGTGTGGAGTGTGAGCAATCAGATTGTATGCCTGTGTGGGGTGTGGGAAATCCATAAACATTGTGTGCCCATGTGGGGTGTGAGTAATGGGTGAACATCGTATGCCTGACGGGGAGTTACTTTAGATAACGAGCGATGGTTCCAATAAGTTCCTGAGTGAACTTGAGATGATTGAGTCGGTATCACATTGCATTTGCATAGAGTCGTGAGTCGGTCTCTATGATTTGCATTTATCATCTATAATTGAAAATTGGTGAGTAAAGATGAATAATGTAAGTTTATGCGGAGTGATAGAAATTGGTGAATAAACATGAATGTATATGTTTATGTGAAATGGTGAAATTGTGCATGATGAATATGCTTGGTTTGTATATATACATTGTGATGTATATATGTGATGAGAAATGAATTGTGGTGAGAATATGTATATGTGTATTTTTATGTTAAGATATATAATTATATGCATTGTTATTATGATAATATTTCTCACCCTTCTGTTGTTTTATGATGCTCTATGAGGCATTGCAGAGTAGGTTTGTTGGAGGTCTTTAACTGAAGCGTGTCTTCATTCTTTTGGTCGGCCGACTCTGATATGTAGCACCGGGTAGCTAGGGTTAGCTTGATGTCTTTTTGTGATGCATTTGTCTATGTATTTTGGTGATGGATGTTTATGTAAACATGAATTATTGGTGAATCAAACTTGATTTTATATATATATATATATATATATATATATATATATATATATATATATATATATATATGTTTGATGTTGATTAATGATTAGTTTCCGCTGTTATTTTAATGTTGAGGTATGCGTGTAAGGATTAAATTCCTTTGTTGCAAGTTACCCCATTGTTGCATATATTTAAATGAGCAGGTGTTGGATGTTTTAATTTCATGTATAATGTGACATGCCTCTTTTATACCATGTTTAAATTATACTCTGATGAAATTTTAATATGTGCCTAAATGATTGATTGATTATTTAGGGGTATAGAAATGGGGTGTTACACTATACATATTTTTATGTTAGGTTGTATATTGTAAACTGATTTATGATTTCCCTAAACTATATATTATGGTAATCATAAGCTGTACAAAACTCTTGTTAAGATTTATCTCCAAGTACCTATGATTCAGAATTATGTACACATTATTTTCTTTTCTGTTGAGATTGGTGTTCAACAATCAAGATAATGAGTCTCATAGTATTTGTATGAGCACTATATCTTTCATAGCAAAGTCTTGGAAAAGTGGTATGAGTAGATAAAGTGATAGACATGTGCTCTATGCAATGGTTAAGTCTTAGACATGAGCTCTAAGCATGGTTTAAGTTTTGGACAGGAGGTATGTGCAGGTTAAGTAATAGAAATGTGCTCTATGCAAAGGTGAAAGTCTTAGACATGTGATCTAAGCAAGGAAGTCTCTATCATGAGCTAGTTGGGCAGGTTAAGTCATAGACATGTGCTATATGAAAATGTGAAAGTCTTAGACATATGCTATACGCAAGGAAGTCCTGATCAGGAGTTGGTTGAGTAGGTTAAGTCATAGACATGTTCTCTATGCAAAGGTGTAAGTCTTAGACATGTGATATAAGTAAGGAAGTCTCAATCAGGAGTTGGTTGAGCAAGGTAAGTCATAAACATGTGCTTTATGCAAAGATAAATTCTTATACATATGCTCTAAGAAAGTGCTAAAGTCTTAGATAGGTGGTCTAAGAAAGGATGAAGTCTTAGACATGAGCTTTAAGCTAGATAGAAGCAATCAAAAGCTGATTGTGTTGAAGAAACTTAGACTGTGTAGTATGAACTATTGAAAGTCTTATACTAAAGTGTATAAGAAGTTGTAATAAAATTGATTATAGTGAAAAATATATTGTTGGGCAAGGGGAATGGAGTACTCTCACTTGGGAGAGGAACCGAGATAAATCTTTTGTGTTCTCAGTCACTTTTATTTTACTTATGTTATCCTTCCATTGCAACTCAATATTGTTTCAAATTTAAGAATTAGAATCTGAACCCGGATCAGAAGTAACTTAAGAACTTGGAGATACACAATTCAACCTCCTTCTTGTGTATTTTCCCACCTTCACAATACACCAATAATAAACAAGGATAGTTTGGTAAAAATACTATTATCTTTCTTTCATTTATTACTTTTTCTTAATCTGTGTGAAATGACCAACAATGACAATTATTTTGGGACAGAAGGAGTATATCTTATCATGTTGTGTACGATTCGTTATTTATGTCGGCCTGTGAAGGTTCCTTTGTTCTAGAACTACGACATGATATATTAGTAGAAGTAATTGAAACAAAGGATCATGATGGGTGTGTCTGTGATGTTGGGGATGACATTAGCCTGAGAATGTTGTTTGGTACATCTAGAAATAGCCTCGGACATGAGCAAAAATAAGCGATCGAAGCATTTGATAGGAAGTACGAGAGTCAAAAGAATGATTTTCAAGACGCATTAGTAGCAGAGTGGGGAAGTTGTGGGGAAATACATGGAAGAGTTATATGCGATATTTGAGAATATTATATTATCTGAAAAATATGATATATATTTTGCTTTGTGTTCATGTATATTTTACTCTTCCATGTGCTGACATCCGAAATATATGATATATATTATGTTGATATCTGAAATATAGAGAATCAGTGGAACCGTCCCATAGTGTACACATGGAGATGATGATCCCCAATTGCCTGAATAAATTGTTATACATGGAGCAAACACAAAAGGAAGTTGTTCAACCTCCTATACCAATAATGATATCCATAATGATTTATTGGATCTTTTGGAACAATCATATACCAAAATGTTATGTCACCTTATCGATAAGAATAAACTAATTCATATGGATCTAGAAGATGATCGAGAGTTAGGATGTTTATATGTCGATCTTAAAGATATAAAGGATATGGTCATTAGAAATCGGTGGTTGGACATAGGGTTATTACATGTTTTGTGCACGTTAGTATATATAATTGAATATCTCATTATGGTTTTGTACATTCATTGGATTCTTAATTTTTGAATTCCTCACTTATTTTTTGAATTTTGTTTAACCATTTATGTACATTCACCGTGTTTGTATAGAATTAAATAAATCGAATATTTATGGATTTTTGATCCAGTTGATTTTCGATTTACATATAACTCTACAAAAAAGATTGAAGAATATATAACATCACAGTTAGATGGGAAAAAAGACTATTACTTAGCAACATTTATCCATGAGTGAGTAATTTTAAAATTGTGGTTTCTCTATTATATATAGGTAGGTTCCATGTGTTGCACCCTAATTTTTGCCCTAAGTTTTCTTTGCATTGTCATCTGCATCTTGCATACAAACAAGATCGCATTGGTTGCACGGTTCTTCTCGGGTTAGGTTTATGCCTCGAAGGGGATCACCGTTGTTTTTAATTACTTTATTTGTTTGTGTTTACTAACCATTAATCAAAATCCAAAAATATTTTGTTTCCTTTTACTAACTTTTTATTCAGGAAGAGGAACCATTGAAAATACCAAAAATAACAGTCCTGCAGCTCGAGCGAAATTTCACAGAAAAAGTTGAAGTTGATCCGCAAATAATTCAAATTTTTATCTGATCAAGGATTTCCCAAGTTAATTGATTCATTCAAAGGATTTCCAAGGTTCGTGTGTTTACTTCTTCGACACACAACAAGAATCGGGCCGAAACAACCAAGCAACCATGTTTGAATAAAAAAAATCAAATTTTAGCATGGTTAACTGGTTAACCGGTTAACCAGTGCGAAATTTGAATTTTTTATTCAAATTCAGCCCTCATTAATTTAATTGGAATATTCTAGATCCATTGGTTTCTGATTTCTCTACATCACTTTGATCATTTCCTACCATAAACCCTCATTAATCACCACTCTTTTCCATTTCCCACCAAAATTCCAATTACCAAACCTAAATTCAAATTACCAAAGCAAGCTCCACTCCACCAAATTTCCATACCTAAGGCCTTTAAATAGGACCACAATTTCATTCCTTCCACGAGCTTTAGAGAGCCAAATTCACCTTGCAAAAATTTCTACAAGCTTTTGATAGCCACAAAACCTCTTGCAAAATACTCCCCCAACACCAAAATTCTCAAAAGCTCACTTTCTTTCTTTTGAAGTTATCAAGAATTCACATTGAATTCTTGATTAACTTGAGCTAAACCTTCATCCTTTCATTCTTTTGTTCATCAATTTCAGTAGATTTAAGCCTGTGTTGGTCCAATTTGAAGAAGTGACTTTCGTAATTCCTCTCACTCCATACACCCATATTCACCATCAACATTCAAGATGTAGATTCTTGGTGCCTTTGTTTTTAGATCCTTTGGATATTTATTTGTAGTTTGATTGTAGGGATTCCACTGTATTTTGGTTTTAAAATTCGTGCAAATTTAGATCATGATCATCCGATGTTTGAGAAAAGGTTTCAAAATGGATCATGCTAAATTTTCTGCATTTTTCAGCTTCAGGTACAGCGTTAACCAGTTAACCATTCGGTTAACCATCTTCAAAACAGCATAAATTATTCAAAATCTGCTTGCATTAACCGGTTAACCAATTGGTTAACCGGTTAACACAAATCAGAATGGTGTTTTTGGCTTGGTTCAAGCCCCTTTTTGATTCCTCTTTCTTCTTCTTCTTCTTCCTCCTTTTTATTTTTACCTTGGGAAACACTTTTGGGAGTGATTTCTCCTTAATTTCAATGAACTTTGGGTGTAGATTAGAGTAGTTAATGTTCATTAATTCAAAACTACCTTTAAGTGGATTATTCAATTCATTTAAGGTACTTTGCATTAGTGATACATTTTCATGCTTGAATCCACCAAGAAGAGTGATTGAACTTAAGGATGGAAGAATACCATAAGTGTGGCTCAATTTGGTATTCACCTTTAGTTTTATGCAGTATCACGTCCGAATGACGATTTACATATCGTTTATCTCGCATGCATTAGCACTAACATTATGCACCTTAATTGGTGGTGGCTGACCTCATTTCTAGGGTAATTACTTCGTAAATTACTCGGAGATTGCTTAACATAGATCTAAATGTGTCCCGACTTCGGAATAAAAATCTAATTGGGTACTTGCACTTTCGTGGACCGGATCTCTTGTTGATCGCGTAATCCCAAAGTGGTTAATCATATTGCATTAAGAATCGAGACTTATGAATGTTTGATGCGTAGGTGCTTTGGGTCTCTCAATCGCCTTTCAAATTTCATTGAATTCGGTTCGGTTTGCATTGATTAATCGTTATAGTGTAAGATGTTAAGCAGATCCGGTTTCCTTTCGGTTTTGGTTACTTTTTTTGGTTGTGGTTGATTAAGTTCACCATACCATTATTATGTAAATATTATTATACTATTACTATTATTACTACTATTAATATTTTATATTCTTGCACTTTAATTTCTTCTTGTTACTAACATTTAATTTCTTGCACTTTTATTGCCTTTATTCTATTTTGCTTTATTCATCCATATCATGTTTATTATTTGTTCTTATTATTTTTAATTGTTGATTTTCCTTTTGTCCATTTGGACACCAAAAAACATTAATAAAGGATTAAACTTCTAAAAGACTTGTGACTTTAATTTGTGGACTTTTGGTTACTATCCTTGGCATTAGAATGGAGATTTTTGGACTTAGATTTTAGGATCCCTTCCCCTTGCTTTGATCTTCATGAAGTTGGATTTAGCCTTTATTTGGTCATTTGCTAGCTTACAAGGATAAAATTCTTATGCTCATAATTTGGAATGTCATCAAGTTTGGTTAGATCTATCTTCCCTTATCTCCTTATTTTCTTTTTTAGGATAGTCCCTTCATCTCCTCCCATTCTTTAATTTTCAAAACCTTCTCCCTTTTTTTGAAAGGATTTTTTATTTTATTTTTTAAATCATCACCTCTTTAACAAACCAAAACTTTGACTTTTGTCAAGTGGCTTTTACTTTTTTTTTTCTTTTCTTTTTTTAAAATCAATGAATCTAATCATGTTGACCTTAATTCAAAAAAAAAAAAGAATCAAACTCATTCAAGTTGTTTTGTGCCTTTGTGCACTTTTGTTTTCTCCTTTTAAAAAAGTGCCGATTATGAGTCATTATTCTTTAGTCGGGTGCAAGTCTCTCAATCTCCATGGTTGTAGTTTGATGTAATTGAGTCTCTTGTCATTTGTGGGGGTTTAGTGGCATACTCGTTGATTTTATCCGAGTTAGCGCCCTCCCCGTAATGATGTATGAGTCCATGCCTTCATTCTCATGGTAGATTTGTTTGGCTATCCACTTGAAGATGACAAATTCTCTTCACTTAATAAAATAAATTATAACCCACTCTTTTCACTATTTATACCACGAACTACGTGGTTTTGATCTTGCATTGCACATTGTGGGTACATAGGCATGAGGTGGTAAACCTCTCCAAACACAAAAATATTTAAAAAAATACATTCTTTTCTCATCCCTTCACTCATATTTTACAAACCATTTTCAAACCAAAAGCAGTAAACTTTTCAAAGGGCTCCCGTGGAGTACCACAAACATTTTGGGTGCATAAAACCTTTCCATTGTGTAACCTATCCCCTTACCTATTTCTCTGTTATGTTTATTTAGCTTTTTGCTTTTAGATTCATTAGGATTTATTCGCTCTTTTTTCCTTTTCCTCTTGGAATAAAATAAAAGCGCGGTGGCGACTCTGTTTACTTTGAGTTAAGTTAACTAATAGCTTACACTCATGTTTTTACCGCTACAAAAAAGTGGCGTCTCTGCTGGGGAGTAATCTCTAAGTGGATTCGTCCTACTTTGATTTATTTATTGCTTTAGTTTGATTTGTTGTTCTGTTTTGGTTTTGGTGATCCTCTGTGAGTGAGATAGATTCTAACCCGGATCTGAGTTGAACTTATGATAGGACAGCGATATTCGAAGCGATAAGTGATGGAGTAGTCCAAAGCTATATCAATTTGATAATCTCCACTCAGTTAGGCTCTCTTGGATTATCAATGTCATGATGAGTAATCATACGTGACATTATTTTCCGACCTTGAGATGATCATACTGAAGACCGTAGAACCCTTAACCCATCCAAGCCAATTTAGGAACGCAATGCGGAAACTATCTAGGTGTAAACCTAAGGTGGTTGTCACGTGATACTACACTCGGACGAGGTCTATTTTAAGAATGTTATTGGTTGGGGAGTAATCCAACGTACCGATAATATTCTAAAGATGCCTGTTAACTCTGGGCACCTCTGTTATCACCCTTTTGGTTTTCTGCAGGTACAATGAAGACAAAACTTTAGTACTTACCTGTGTGGGTTGGTGTTCTGTTACCTTGACTTCATGCTTGTGACTCGGAACCTTAACATGTGTACTTTGTATGATCTTGTTTGTGGTTGTTGCATACATGCCATCATACATTCATGAGCATTGTTTTTGAGATTTCAAGGGACACATAAGATATTATGGCAAAATTTCAGATGTTTATGGTTATGAATTTTGAAAGGAGGAACATAAAGAAGTACACCTTCAAGAATCCTAATCTAGTAGAGCTGAGAAAGCTAGGAGCATTGGTGGTTAACACCTAGGAGTTCCGGAAGTGTTATGGAAAGCTCTTGTTTATTTTGGATACCGATGTACCAAATGGGATTCTCCCTACCTTAGTTCAGTTTTATGATCCCTTGCATCATTATTTCACCTTTCCTGATTATCAGCTTGTGCCGACCTTGGAGGAGTACTCTCATTGGATGGGTCTACCTATTTTGGACAAGGAATCTCTTTTCAGTGGTTTAGAGAAGGAGCCTACTACCAAAGTCATCGCCAAAGCCCTTTTTCTCAAGGAGTCCGATCTTAATGGGAAGTTTCTTCCAAAAGGGAGTGTTCGTGGTATTAATGTTAAGTTCTTGATGGGGAAAGCTTCTACTTCTCATACTTTGGGTCATAAGGATGAATTTGAGGCTATTCTTGCTTTGATCATTTATGGGATTGTCTTGTTTCCTAACTTAGATGGTATTGTGGATGAGAATTCCATTCATATATTCTTGAAGAAGAATCAGGTACCTACTTTGCTTGGAGACATGTATCATGCTTTTCATTATAGGACCTCCAAAGGTGATGGAGAGATTGTGTGTTGTGCGCCTCTTCTCTATAGGTGGTTTATTTCGCACCTACCAAAGTCTGACGTCTTCAAGGATAATAGAGAGAAGCGAAGATGGTCTCAAAGGATTATGTATCTTTCTCATAAGGATATGACTTGGTATTGTTCCCATTATGATACTGGAGTGCTTATTGATAGTTGTGGAGAGTTTCCTAACGTACCTCTTCTTGGTACACGTGGGGGAATTAGTTACAACCCTATTCTTGCTAGGCGACAGTTGGGATATTGTTTGAAGGACATACCAAACAACCTTTCCTTATCCCATTTTTTCTTTCTTAATGGTGCAGATCATGTAGAAATGAAGAAAGGGATTGCTCATTCTTGGAATACAGTTCATCGGAAAGAGAAGGGTCAATTGGGAAGACAACACCTTGCTCCCTCCGAGTTTTACATCCAGTGGGTTTGATCTAGGGCTTCCAAGCTCAAGATGCCTTATCCACCCGAGGAGCCTTTGTTTCCTATACTACCATTGTCTTCTTTTCTTCCTCCTGTTGATGAGAAGGTTGCTCTTCAAGAAGAGTTGGACAAGATGAAGAAAGAGAAAGAAGAATGGTTACTTGAGAAGACTATGATGCAAGAGCAACTGAAGGAGAAGGATGATCTCATTGAGTTACTTGAGCGGCGTGTTACGAAGAGGCCAAGAGAAGATTTACTTTCCTCTAGTACTTCATCTACCATTCCTCCTACGTCAGGTGCTTGGAAGGCCATTGTTGACCAGTTGGCGAAGGATAAGGAAGACATGGAGAATCGTTACAAGAAAGAGATTAAGAGGATTCGCATGAAGTACCAGCCATGATTCGGATCTTCTTCGGATGTGATCCCCTAGGCCTAGTTTACTTTTTCTCTCATATATTAGGATTGTTGAGGCTTGTACTTCACTTGTAATCCTTACTTTGATTTTAATGAGAATGAGCTTTAAGTACTTCAAAAAGTGTTTCTTTATAAATATTGCAGTTTATCTTATGGTCCTTTAAAATATTTGCATTTGCATATGCATACCATGCATCATACCCGCATTTGTCTTGATTTTTGAGTGTTGTCCAGGAATCTTATGTTGTTTCTTGGTCTTCATTCAGTTCTCATGTCAAGCTGACTCACAAAGTCGGGCTAATCGAAAGAAGATGTTGGAAACCTTACAACAACATAATCGCGAGCTGCGCGAAGAAGTTGCATATCTGAGGGAAAGTTTGGAAAGAGTTACTGCCATGATGGAAAGCCTGGTGGCTACTCAGAATCAACCACCTCCTCCTAATTCTCCTGTTCAGAATACAGTCATCTCTGAGATTGTTACTGCATCAATTCCTGCTGAGTCTGTCCTTTCTCCTTGCTATCGCATGCCTGCTAGTACACCGTGAGGCATGCCAGTTGATTTCATTCCTACTGTTTATCATCCTCATCCTCCTGAGACTGCTGCATTTAATACTCTTCCGCCAGTGATGACTACTCTTCCTCCAGTGATGACTACTGCACCACCTGTGATGCACACTATTCCGCACCATGATGAAATGATTTACCATGCTGAGCCCAGTGAAGGCGCTGGTGTGATTGAAAGACTTGATGATTTTCAAGGTCGTTTTGTTGAGATACAGAAGGAGATGAGAGCCTTGAAGCATAAGGATTTGTTCAGGAAAGATGCTTATGATCATTGTTTGGTTCCTAATGTCAAAGTTCCGTACAAGTTCAGGTTACCTGAGTTCGAGAAGTATAAAGGCAACACTTGTCCTCTGAGTCATTTGACTATGTATGCTAGAAAAATGTCTGCTCAGACAGATAATGATCAGCTGCTGATTCATTATTTTCAGGATAGTTTGACTGGTGCAGCCATGAGATGGTACATGAGTTTGGATAATAGCCAAATCAAGACTTTCAATAATTTGGGAGAGGCTTTTGTTAGGCAATACAAGTATAATGTTGATATGGCACCAGTCATAGATCAGCTTCGCGCTGTCCCAGAAGGACAAAGAGTACGCACAAAGATGGCGTGAGCTAGCAGCTCAGATTGTTCCTCCTCTAGAAGAGAAAGAAATGACGAAGATCTTTTTGAAGACTTTAGGTTCTTTCTATTATGAGAAAATGATAGCAAGTGCTCTTTCTGATTTCACTGAAATGGTGAGTATGGGGATGCGATTAGAAGAAGGTGTTCATGAGGGACGGTTGAGCCAAGAGAGTAATGAAGGCTCGAGCTCTAGGAGATTCAACTTTGGTAAAAAGAAAGAAGGAGAGACTAATGTTGTGTCTCGTGAAAGTTACAGAAGACCTCGTGGTCGTGAGAATCGTCATTAGCAGCATGTAGCTTCTGTAACTCCGGTGATTAACGTTACTCCAACTATGCCAACAGCTCCAAAGTATTAGTCTCGTTATCAACAACCTTTTGTGCAACAAGGTGGTAATTAACAGGTTCGTGCTAAGCCAAGTTTTGATCCCATTCCAATGTTGTATGTAGATTTGCTTCCTTCTTTGATTGCGAAGAATCTTGTGCAAACACGTTCTCCACCTCCAGTTCCAGAGTTTATCCCATGGTGGTATAAGCTAGAGGCTCACTGTACTTTTCATCAAGGTGCCCCGGGGCACGATGTTGAGAACTGTTATCCCTTGAAGTTTGAAGTGAAAAAATTGATAAGGAGCAATGTTTTGTCCTTCAATGATGTTAATATAAATGTGAAGACAAATCTGCTTCCGAAGCATGGTAATACGTCTTTGAATATGGTTGATGGTTTTCCTGGTTTGTTCAAGATTTATGAAGTCCACCATATTCGAAGATCTTTGGTTGAAATGCATGCTTTCCTAAGTGAATATCATGATATTGATCACGATTATGCTGGTTGTTGCATTTGCTCGGTGAAACCTTGTGGTTGCGTGATTGTTAAGAGAGACATTCAAAAGATGATGGACGATAAGTTGATAGAGGTGACATCAAAAAGAGATGAGTATGAAAATGAAGTGAACGTTATTGTGCCTCAGTTCAATATTCCTGAGAAGGTTGTTCTTGAGAAAATGGTTATTTCTTTTGATAGTCGCAAATATGCTGTTACTCCCTTGGTGATCAATTTGCCTGGTCCAATGCCATATGAGACTGATAAAACTGTTCCATATCGATATAATGCTACGATGATAGAAAATGGTAGGGAAGTTCCTATTCATTCTCCAAAGTCTATGGTTAGCATTGCTGATGTGACAAAGGTTACTCGAAGTGGTAGAGTTTATGCTTCGAATCCTCCGAAGAGAGTTGAAGATACAAGTGCGAGTAAACAAATTATGGATGTTGTTTCCCGATCAGGCCAATTTGGAGATACTAAAGATGAGGTGTTAAAATTGATAATGAAAAACGAGTACAACGTTACTGAGCAGTTGTTGCATACTCCGTCGAAAATATCAGTTTTATCACTCTTGATATGCTCTGAGGCTCATAGGAAATCTTTGCAGAAGATTCTTGATCAAGCTTATGTTGACCATGATGTGACTGTTGATCAGTTTGATATTATTGTAGCTAATATCACATCATGCAACAATTTGAGTTTCTGTGATGATGATTTGCCGGAAGAAGGAAGGAACCATAATTTGGCTCTACATATATCAGTAAACTGTCAGGAAAATGTTATGTCTAAGGTGCTGGTTGATACTGGGTCTTCTCTGAATGTGATGCCAAAGTCGACTTTGTCAAGGCTTGCGTACCAAGGTGCTCCCACGAGATATAGTGGGATTATTATGAAAGCTTTTGACGGATCGAAGAAAATTGTGATTGGTGAAGTTGATTTTCCTATTCTGATTGGACCGTTTATATTCCAAATTACTTTTCAGGTAATGGATATACGTCCCGCTTACAGTTGTCTCCTTGGAAGACCCTGGATTCATGAGACAGGAGCTGTGACATATACTCTCTATCAGAAGCTGGATTTTGTGAAAGATGGGAAATTAGTGACTATTAGCGGTGAACAGGCGATGCTAGTGAGCAATTTGTCATCTTTCTCCTATGTTGATGCTGAAGAAGAGGTGGGAACTTCATTCCAGGCTCTTTCTGTGGTTGATAAAGCTGCTAAGAAGAATGTCATGCCTATGTCTTCTCTCAAGGATGCTCTGCGCGTGCTTGAAACTGGTCGATCTGACGGTTGGGGACGAGTTATTGATGATGTCGACAATAAAGAAGGATCTGGTATTGGTTTTGCACTAGGTGTGGCTCTCAATAACCCGAAGACTATTCAGGAAGGATTCTGAAGTGCTTGGTTTATCAACGATCATTCCGCTGTTGCCATCATTGAAGATGATGAAGATGAAGAAATGCCTAACTTTGTTACGCACAGAAAGATTTGCAAGAACTGGATCGCTGTTGATGTTCCTTCTATTGTTCATGCTTCAAAGTAATTTGTTTTATTTTCTTTCAAAACAATCCTTTCACTCTGCCCAAGGTGAAAGTGATGTTTGTCGGGCTTTGTTTCAAATTTTATCATCATCAATAGAATGTTATTTTGTTATTTTCATATGTGTTTTTCCTTTTTGATTTATTCTGAAAAATGGTAACATAAAAAACCCAAAAATAAAAATAATAATTGTTTATCTGCATAATGTTTGCACTTTTGTTCATACTCTAAAATAAAAATAAAATCATTGTGCAGATTGATTGATAAACCCATTGAAAACAATGGTCCCATGCCCACTACCAACTTTGAATTCCCTATGTTTGAAGCTGAGGAAGAGGATGTTGAAGAGGTTCCTGATGAGATTTCTCAGTTGCTTGAGCACGAGGAGAAGGTTATTCAGCCTCATGGAGAGTCTATAGAAATGGTCAACTTGGGTTCTGAAGATAATAAGAAAGAAGTCAAAGTTGGAGCATTGCTTGGTCCTGATGTTAAGAAGAGGATTGTAGAGCTTCTTAAAGAGTATGTTGATGTGTTTGCTTGGTCTTATCAAGACATGCCAGGTCTTGATACTGATATTGTGGAGCATAGATTGTCGTTGAACCCTGAATGTCCACATGTGAAGCAAAAGTTGAGAATAACTCATCCTGATATGGCAATAAAGATCAAAGAGGAGGTTCAAAAGCAGATTGATGCAGGTTTTCTTGTGACATCCAATTATCCTTAATGGGTGGCCAATATTGTGTCTGTTTCAAAGAAAGACGGAAAAGTCTGAATGTGTGTTGATTACAGAGATTTGAATAAAGCCATTCCAAAAGATGATTTTACATTGCCACACATTGATGTGTTGGTAGATAATACGGCTAAGTTTGATGTGTTCTCCTTTATGGACGGATTTTCCGGTTATAATCAAATAAAGATGGCACCCGAGGACATGGAAAAGACCACATTTATTACACCATGGGGAACATTCTGCTATAGAGTGATGCCCTTTGGATTGAAGAATGCTAGTGCGACATACCAAAGAGTTATGACCACGCTTTTCCATGATATGATGCACAAAGAAATTGAGGTATATGTTGATGATATGATCGCTAAGTCAAAGACTGAAGAGGATCATGTTGAACATTTGCTGAAGTTGTTTCAGAGGTTAAGGAAGTTTAAACTTCATTTGAATCCGAACAAGTGCACATTTGGTGTACGTTCTGGAAAGTTGTTAGGTTTCATTGTCAGCCAAAGAGGCATTGAATTTGATCCTAATAAAGTAAAAGCTATTCAGGAAATGTCTGCTCCAAGAACTGAAAAGCAAGTAAGAAGATTCTTGGGCCGTTTGAATTATATTTCGAGGTTTATCTCTCACATGACTGCCACATGTGCTCCGATCTTCAAGTTGCTTCGGAAAGACAAAGGTTGTGTCTGGACAGATGATTGTCAGAAGGCGTTTGAAAGTATCAAAGAATATATGCTTGAACCTCCTATCTTGTCTCCTCCGGTGGAAGGTAGACCGTTGATCATGTACTTGACTGTGTTGGAAGATTCCATGGGTTGTGTGCTTGGTCAGCAAGATGAATCTGGAAGAAAAGAACATGCAATTTACTACTTGAGTAAGAAATTCACTGATTATGAGTCTCGGTATTCCATGCTTGAAAAAACTTGTTGTGCCTTAGCTTGGGCTGCAAAGCATCTTCGTCAGTATATGCTGAATCATACAACTTGGTTGATCTCTAAAATGAATCCGATCAAGTATATATTTGAAACTAACTAATGCATATTTTGTTTTGTTATGTAGTACTTTGATGAATTCGCGTGTCCTCATTATACGCCCTCAAAAGTGAGTGAAATTATGGAGAAATTGTGTGAATATATTATTGAAAAAAGAATACTTTAAGGTATAGGATTATGTAAATGAAATGAAATCATTTTTTGTAAATGACTTGTGGTATGTAAATGAAATGACTTGAATTGTATATATAGTTTTGGATTGAAATGGTATTAGTGAAATTGTATTAGTTTTGAGTTGTAAATGATTTGAATTCTATAGTTTTGGATTGAAATGATTTATATTGGTATTTGCATAAAAAATTGTTTGAAATGGTTTATACAGGTTTATTGAAATGTGAATTATATAGATTTCTGCATAAAAAAACGGTTAAAATGAGATTTTTTTTAAAAACCATTAAAATTATTCGTTTAGAAAAGACAACGCTTTTAAGAAAAAATGTTCTCTATAGTCCAATAAAGAAAGCGCTTTCTCTAAAAAGTGCTCTCTAAAGGTATAGAAAAAAATATAATTAAAATTATAGGTATACTTTAGAGAGCGCTTTCAAAAGCGTTGTGTAAAGAGGGACAAAAGAAAGCGATTTTTACACAAAAAACGCTCTCTAAAGGTATATAAAAAAATTATTAAAATTTTATACGTATACATTAGACAGCGCTTTTAAAAACGCTGTCTAAAGACCCACTTTAGAGAGCGCTTTTTAAGGAAAAGTAATGCTAAAGGCCTGCTTTAGAAAGCGTTTTCCTTTAAAAAAACTTTCTAAAGTACGCATTTAGCAGCGCTATTTCCTTAAAAAAAACGTTGTCTTTTCTTACGATAGTGCCACTTTAGACATCGCTTTAAAGCGCCGTTAAAGGTAAAAAAAAACAATCTCTAATCCCTTGTTTGGCGTGGTGAGAGAGAGAGAGAGAGAGAGAGAGAGAGAGAGAGAGAGAGAGAGAGAGAGAGAGAGAGAGTGGAGATCAACTTATTCCAAGAGTAAGTTTTTTTTATCTTACTCAAAATCATAACCTTTAAATTAGATTCAATCGAATGATTATAAATATAAATATTAATTTAACTATTTGATTAAATCTGTTTTAAAAACTACATGCAGTAAGTTAAAAAGACTTGCTTTTGAGTTCGAAATCCATAATATGATATCTAGTTTATCACATCGGTCACACACTCGTGGTAAAAGATAATATACTTACAATCATACACTACTTCACAACGATTAATCAACTACGATGATATCTCTTTTTCAACCGTTATAAAATAAATTTTCAGTAATAGTGATGTTTCGCTTTCAATATATTAAGAAAATAGATTAACAAATATAATACGTTCATTTTATATGTAGAGTTTTCTAATATACTCTTATATGTTAATGTGTATAATCTTTATTTTATATTTTATTTTAAGATATATTATTATTATTATTATTATTATTATTATTATTATTATTATTATTATTATTATTATTATTATTATTATTATTATTATTATTATTATTTGATAAACTTGGTTAAAAGTTTCACATAAAATTTATATTGAAGGACAAAATGTTTCATAATTAAAATAACATTTACAGTTGTATACAAATTAATCTTTCAAAAGTTAAGTAGAATTCACAACAGGACAATGTGGCCGTCTAAATCAAAATGAATTGGATTAGAAATTCAAAAAACGTTGAACATTGACCAATTGACTAGAATAATGCTTGGCGCACTTGATTAAGTGCTGGACCAGCTTATAAGAATCGATTCCTAGTAGAAATCCATACTTCAGATTGTAGTGGAAACGACTATTTAATACCACAATTGAAGATTCCTAGTTCACTCACCTCTATATATAAATCATTGAAGCCACTCCTTTTGTAGCAACCTCAATTTTCTCTAGAGTGTGACACAATACACGCTTGCACAAAGCAACTAAAAAAATCACTTTGAAAATGACTTCCCCAAACAAGCTTATCTTGGCTATGTTTCTCATTTTCACAACATGGATTCTCCCACATGTAATATCTACTAGGGTTCTTCATCCCTTGTCATCAAATACACATGACAAATGGATGGCACAATTTGGAAAATCTTACAAAGATGCTGAAGAGAAGGAAAAACGTTTTCAAATATTCAAGAACAATGTAGAGTTCATTGAATATTTTAATGCTGCTGGGGACAAACCTTTCAACCTTAGTATCAACCATTTTGCAGACCTAACTAGTGAAGAGTTTAAGGCTTCACTTAATGGTAACAAGAAGTTACATAATGAGAAGGAAACGTCGTCGTTCCGGTATCATAATGTAACTTCTGTTCCTGATAGCATGGATTGGAGAAAAAGAGGTGCTGTTACTCCAATCAAAGATCAAGGCAGTTGTGGTATGTGTAATAAACCAAGCATGCCTCTTCTCATAAAAAATAATAATCATATAATTATTAGCGGATACACATGACCGACTTTGAAGATATGCAAAATGAATTATGACACAGTATCAAATTTTCCACGGAAAAAACGTGGTTAAATAGGACTTTCTAATATATTTTTCACAGTTAAATTATGACTAAATAAATTTATAGTGATTTAGTCAAGATTGAATCGTGATTAACCAATAAAGGACTTTCAAAACCTTAAGACGACCCTCAAACTCTACTAATAATATTTTAAAGTCATAACGTATAAACATTAACTAATATATTTCCACAACTAGATATTGCTAGTGAGATATAACTAAATGTATATTATTACTTCTTTTCTATTTCATGAATCATGATAACTTAGATTAAATTTTATGTTTGTTTTTTGTTCTGATATATTTTTGTTACATGAACTTGTGAAAATAGGTAGTTGTTGGGCATTTTCAGCAGTGGCTGCAATGGAGAGTATCCACCAAATAACAACAGGTGAGTTAGTGTCACTATCAGAGCAAGAACTAGTAGATTGTGTTAAAGCTAAACACACAGCCGGATGCGAAGGTGGTTACATGGAAGATGCATTCGAGTTCATTTCGGAAAAAGGAGGAATAGCAAGTGAAGTATATTACCCTTACAAAGAAAAGGATGAGAGTTGTAACGTTAAGAAAGAAAAACATGCAGCTGTGATTAAAGGATACGAGAACGTTCCTTCGAAGAGCGAAAAGGAACTTCTTAAAGCGGCTGCGAATCAGCCGGTATCAGTTTATATTGATTCAGGAAGTTCTACTTTTCAATTTTATTCTGGTGGAATTTATACAGGAAAATGTGGAACTGATGTAGATCATGCTGTTGTTGTGGTTGGTTATGGTGTTTCACAGGATGGAACTAAGTATTGGTTGGTGAAAAATTCATGGGGAACTGAATGGGGTGAGAAAGGGTACATGAGGTTGAAACGTGACATAGGTTCTAAGAAAGGTTTATGTGGGATTGCTATAAGTCCTTCTTATCCAGTTGCTTAATTGCATTATGCAAGATATATATGCATCTAAATAAAATATGTTGTAGTTTGTACTTGGGTTGTGTTTGCACGTGTGTATGTAGGTTGTGTTACTAAAGTGGGTGCATAATAAACTTATGGCTTGTAAAGATTTTCAACCATATATAATGAAATAAGCTATAGTGTATTTGGGTGTTTTATTTGGTTTTATAGATTAATATATTGGACAAACATGAAGGAGGCTTGAGTTCCCAAAAGATTGTCTGTTTCTTTGGAAGATACTTTTTGTTCTCATTCTTCACATTAGTAGAGTCTAATATCGATTGTATTGGAGATTTTTGGTGACTTAGAAAGTAGGAGCAACCAAATATTTTAGGTTAACTAAATAGTTGGGTGGCTCTTATATACTTAGTAATGAGTTAGAAGTAGAGAGGTTGCAGAGTAAAGAAAAGAAGAGATTGAAAACAAAAGTCTACTCGAACATCTTGGAGTCATTTGTGATGTTGATCTCTGTTGCGGTGCGAAAAATATTTGGACGTAATGAAAGTTCGAAATAATAATAGAGTTGTCATTGAAGTTTATTTATTTCAAAAGAAAAAGAAAAATGTCAATAAAATCCTTAAAGAAAAAAGAAAAGGATCGTCGCAATTAAATTCAGGTTCGGGAGTTGATTATGCAAGGGGAATGTATTAGCACCCCTTATAAATTCGGGAATTGTACTCAACGGAAACCATTTAGTTAGTTTTGAGAATAAGAGTGTTAGTTTTTGTTATTGTTTTATTCTAGTTAAAAGTTTGGAAGGAAAAATAAAATGACTAAAAATAAATTTTTATTAGGGTGCTTGACAAGATTGAGAGTCTTACTCGTATGTATCCTTAGCTGCGATGAGGAATTTAAAGCTACGTAGTTCTTAGTAGAAAATCACATATGTGTTGATTGATTTTAGTGAACGATGTTTAGGCCGCATTTTAGTAGTTAAATGTTGCTTGTATGCTCGCGCATGAGAGACTTAAGTGTTTATTTTTATCGCGATAGAATGAATTTTGTTTGATCACATTATACCGGTTAAACGTTGCTTGTATGCTCGTGCATGAAAGGCTTAAACGTTTGTTTGTATCACGATATAATGGATAAAACATTGTTCGTTTGTGAAAAGTTTTGCAGTCGTGCTAAGGCGGAAAAGTGCGTTTGATTGGTTGAGTTTGTTTTTAGGTGGATCACGAATTATTTGAACAACAAGCTAATTACGGTTAGCATTCAAATAGCAGAGAAAAGTGTAACACCCCAAAATTTGTCCTCTCATTTCATAGCATTTAACATTTCATTTGAATACATAGCATTGCATTCTTAACATAGAAAGTTGAAGCATAACATCCATAACTTGAGGCATGAGGCATGTGGTCAATGACTTGCAAGTTTGTGATCCTCCAAAGCCAAAGACAAAGGTCAAGTGTCTCTCAACAAGGCTCAAAGGTCTCTTATTTCTCACACAAGCTCAAATGATGCTTCAAGTCCCTAGAAGGGGGAAATTCATTAGGAAGCTAGCTCAAAGCTTTATCTCCTACACAAGGATTCAAACTAGAGTTTTGGTTGCAAGAGGCCTCTTGAGGATTTTTTTGGTTCCAACTTGTGTTCATGGTCTTATATATGTTCCCAAGTGTCTATGGATGAATTTTGGTGCATTGGTTCATTGAGGAAGTTATTCAGGCAGACATTTACTTGTGGTCTAAGCAAAAGTCAACTATGCAAGAACAAAAGTCAACTGTGAATTTTTGAGGTTTGAATCATGATTTTCAAGGTCCCATACCCTCACATGGTCTTAAAATGTCAAGATTTACATCATTCATCAAGAATAAAGAATTAGGTCAAAACTTACTAAATTTGGAAATGACCTATAATTTTGAATTTCTATTTTTGGAAGTTTTTCAAGTCACCTTCAACTTGACTTTTCATCATAAAAAATGCTTCAAATGAAATTTTTCCAAACATGGAAGTTGGAGATCATTCTCTCCCCTTTCCAAAATGAACTAGATCATTTCCATATCATGTGTGGAGCTCAACTTATGATCAAAAGACCAAATGTGATGTTTTAGGGTTTTTCACATGACCAAATTCTTCCACTTTTGCAAAAAGGCTTCTACAAGACTTGCATTGATTCTAACTTGTCATTTCAGTCCATATACTTCAAGTACACTTTATTTAAGGCAATATTGGTCTTTGAATCATTCATTTTCATGGATTATTTCTCACAAAAATTCCAAATGGCCAAAATGCAAATTGATTTGAAACTTGAAAACCAAGCCATCACATGTCCCAAAACTAATTCATTACTGATCAGCATGATAAATGAAAGCAATGCATGTGCACCATGGATCCCATAACATGCAAATTTGATTTTCATTCAAATCTGATTAACCACACTTTCACTGGGTCTCTAACTATGGTTAGGCCCAAATTTGATCACATATAAGATCCAGATAACTCAGGTTAAGGGAAAGGTTCAGCCATTGTTGAGATTCACCACAAATTACAAAAAAAAATCTTCTCTTTGTTTCTCTTTCATCTTAAGAGCTTTTTGCAAAATTCTTTCACATTTTTTATCCTTTAAGTCCATAGAACACAAAGCAATCATCATCTAAATCTCATTGCAAGGATTTTAGTGGATACGAATTTGGTTGCACCTTCCTCAAAACTCAAGATTTATCCTAGATTCAAGCTCTAATTGCATTTATTTTGCAATTAGAGGTTCCTAAGGCTTGATATGTAACTTCCAGGTGGATTTCTAGGAGTAATTTAAGCTCTTCAAGATCTCAGGTTAGTGAAGTTTACATGCTCCTAGATCTGGATTTTTTGACGTGCATATGAATCTATGAGTGTTGCTGATTGTAATGATGTGTTTAGAATCAAGTTTGGACGTGTATCATGTTCATAATAGGGATTTAAAATTTTCAGGTCTAAACTTCCTTGCTTCGATTTGAATAATGTAGGAATTGCATGATGTTTTTTTATTGCATATTTGGAATTAGGAGGCAATTTAGAGTTGATCTATGTGTTCACTTTGCATTTCTGGAAAAAATTTCGTTGATGTTCATCTGAGACGGTGACCGGAACTAGGGCTTCGGTACCAGAAGTTGTTGTAGGGGCACCTGAGGTTGGAGGTAGAAGATGATGTTATGGCCATTGGATCTTTTAATATGATGGTCTTGATGCAGCCAACACATTAAAAAAGCACATGATACTCACGTGTCTTCTAATTTCATTTAAATCAGTTTGTGCGCACGTGTTTATGTGTTACCATGTGCTGGCTAATCTGAGCCATTGATATTGATGACTTGTGTGATTTGTTTGACTGATTGTGGAATGTTGGATGAATCTGAAGGCGTGTGTGAAGTCTTTGTGTTGACTGCTAATTTTTCATAATTGTTGACTTGCGCCTTTGAATTGGAAGGGACCCTGAGTGCTTTTCCCACCCCCTTTTTGAGCCCATTCTCATTTTTAAACATGGATTTTGCTAATGTTATACCTCCCTGCATCATTTTCATATTATTTTTATTTTATTTTTCATACCTTTTGCATTTTAATTTTTAAAATCATGAAAACTCATCCTAAAATTCTAAAAAAAATAATGAACTTTTTTAAGGCATTAAAATGATTTTGTGTATTTTTTATTTCTGATATCATGTAATTTTCATTTTATTTTCACATTTTCCTTTTATTTCTTTTTCAAATGGTTTCTATTTTCATACCCTAACTTCAAAAATTTATTTCTCATATCATACCAAACATTTTTGCATCATTCTTTTTACATTCATTAATTAACATTCTAAAGTTCACAAAAACATTTTTGTTTCATTTTTAAAAACTTTTTCATATTGCATTTTAGTCCCTCATCTTTACATGTTTTCCTTTGGTTCCCACTTGACCTTTGTCTAATTGTTTGAGGTACTTAAACTTTGAATTTTTGCTTCATCGTTTAGCATGTAATTAGCATCTAAATTAGGTCATATGAGTTCTGATTTCACAATTTTTTAATGTCATTTGATATATGTTGGGTTGCTTGTGCTTGAAGGAACTTTGCATGATCTTTATTTGACATCTCTTAACTCTAAATGCTTGAGGCATTTATGACACCATTTGAGGTCTCTTGTATGAGTTTGTGTGTTATGTTTAGACTCTTAAAAGTATTACTTGATCATTTTTTAGTCCATTGTGTATGTGTTGACCTTGTGTTTGGTATGATGCATCTTATGTGAGATTTTGACCTAATTCTTCCCATGTGTCCATCCTATGCTTCTCATGTTTACTTGTATGTCTCTAACATGTCCATATCATCATTTCCTTTGCATTGCATCCTTGATATGCTACTGACTTCATACCTAAGCATCCATGATTGTATGACATTTTGCATCTTTTCATTCCATTTCATGTATGAAGCATACTTTGCCTAATGTGACATTCTTATTCATCTTTGCTAAGTTGTTTGAACTTGTTGGATATGTACTTTTGCCATGATCATTTGTGAATCTTTAACATGTCATCTTATGAATATGCTTCTAACTTTGACCATCTCATGTCATCTTTGCATCTTTTACTTTCATTTTCACCTTACTTATTTCTTCTAACTTGAGTGCATGTTTGTCTTTCTCTCCTCATCTCCAATTTTACCATGAACTAATTCATGCATTTTGGTATGTTAATTTAGGATAATATTAGGAATTTAAATGTGATGTTTGAATTCTGAATTTAAAGTTTATCACGTGTCTTCATCCATGTTTGTGCACCTTTTCTTTCTTACTTCTTCTTTTGCAACTTCTTTGAACTTTTTCATCTCTCTTGTGCTTCTTTGAAAGTTGTTTGATTGTGGTTGAGTTCTTTGAACTTTTAAGGTTTAGTTATGACGTGGTTCTAACTTGTAAGGTCTTGGAACCTTTTATTCCATTTCATTTGTGTCTTTCATGTGTTTGGCTTTCATCTTACTTCTTTTGAACTTTCATGCTTCTTTTGCTAACCTTGCAGGGGCTTTGGTAAGTTGGAGGAATGTGGATGTGCTTCCACATTTCAACCTCTTCTTTCTATTTCAATCTTAATACTTGTGTTTGTGAAAACATTCAACATGCTTTTTTTTATGCAATTGCTTCTCATCCCCTTTAGAAGCAACTTAACTTCCCTTTTGGAAGTAAGTTATCTTCTAATCCTTTCTTCTTCCTTTTATTTTCATATTATTTTATTCCTTCTTCTATAGGATAGAGATCTTGAGCCTCATTAACAAACAAACAAACAAATAAGCAGTTCAATCTTAAAAAATACAAACAAACAAATTTCCTCCCTAGTTAGGGGAACTACGTCGACTCTGATTCTCATTCCCGACGAGATACGTAGGCAGTGAGGTAGGGCCCATTCGAGCACTTTCTTTATTTTCCCTACATTTTTCACATTCATTTTCTTTCTCTTTTCAGTAGCAGTTCCTGTTCAGTAGCAGATATCCTTACCCTTTGAAACAGTGCTAGCAAGCATGGATCCCGTCGAGTACGACGGATAATCTGGGGTGCCAATACCTTCCCATTTCGTAATCGACTCCCTTACCCTTTCTCTTTGGTTCGCGAGACCCCACTTTCTCCTTCTTCCGGGTTTGTGCAGCATTACTCTTCCTTCGGGATAAAAAATTTTGGTTGGCGACTCTTCCTTTTTCGCGCCACTTTCGCATCTGTACCATGATGGAAATCCCGGGAGCGACAAAAAAGGAGAGGATATTACGTCCAAACTAATCATTTTTCATTCCAATCATTTGTGAAATTTGTAAGGCGAATTCAATCGTTAGTCTTTAACGGAAGACAAGTATTCAAACAACAAGCTAATTACGACTAACATTCAAATACTTGGGAGAAAGAGAGGATATTACGTCAAAACCAATCTTTTTCCATCCAATAAAGAAAGAACTAGATTTGTTTAATTATTATGTTTTGAATGGAAGACAAGTACTCGAACCATATGCTAATTACGACCATCATCTAAATACTCGGACACTTGGATGGATAATTACGTCCAACTAATCCTTTCTCATCTAATAATTATGAAAAAGATTTTGAAATCATTTTGATTAAATTGGAAAAGAACATGATGTTGATTATGCATTTGATTCACATTCTTATGAAATGGTTTTAATTTTGAAAGAGAATTTGATGTTGATTTAATTTTGAAAAAGAACTTGATGTTGATCAAGCATCTTTGATTTTATTTTAGAAAGGTTGATTTTAATTTCTTTTGATTTTATTAACAATTATTAATCAAACAATTAAATAATGAATAAAAATATAAAATATAAAAACTAAAATAAGAGAGAGAGAGAGAGAGAGAGAGAGAGAGAGAGAGAGAGAGTGCATGCAATATAAGGGAAGTGAATAAGTAAAATTTTGGTGGGCTTAAGGTCTAACAAAAATAAAAAAGTAACAAGAACAAAATAAAAAAAAGGTGCAAAAGCAAAAAAGAAGGGGTGCAACACCCTAGGCCCAATGTTCAGGGCACGTACTTACCCAACACACACCATAGGGGGTGTGTGGAGCAAGGAGGCATCTTGCTAAGCAAAAAAAAAATAATGGCCCAAAAGGGGCCCATTCAGTAAAGATGAAAAATAAACATAAAAATATAAGCAAAATGAGATGGTTGGTGGGGATCAAATTTGGGTCTCACCGGGCCATTAAATTATATCTAACAGATCCCAAGGCTAGGTGTAACACCCCAAAACTTACCCTCTCATTTTCATATCATATAGCATAACATATAGTATACACACTATTGCATCTTTGCATATAAAGATGAGGCATAACATTCATAGTTAGAAGCATATGGCATGTGATCAGTCATCCATCAAGTTGTGATTCTTCAAAGCCAAGATAAGATCCAAGTGATCTTGAAAGAAGCCTAAAAGGGATCCTCATATCTTATACAAGCTCAAACTAATCCTCAAAACCCTAGAAGGGGTGTGGTTCATCAGAAGTTCATCAGTGCAATTTCCTTATACACAAGGAAACCCTAATTAGGGTTTTTCCTCTTAGCAGTCTATCCTCATAGATTTGACCAATTATTGTGGTCAAAAGCTTCTATATGTTATACAAGGCCTATGGATGAAATTTGGTTCAAAGATTCATTGAGAAAGTCAAGCAATTGATCAGTTACTTGTACTTGAAGAAATAAGTCAATTGTGCCGAAGAAAAGTCAACCAATGAATTTTTAGGGTTCCAATCATGATTTTCAAGTATAGGGTATTTGTTTTGGAATAGAAATGGCATGAATGATCTCAAAAGTCAAGAATCAAGAGTTTGAAGAAAAGTTACTAAAATTGGAAAATGACCTATAATGAAACTTTCCATTTTTGACAATTTTGCCATAACTTCAATCAATCCTTTCATGACCAAGGAAGCTTCAAATGAATTTTCCATAAACATAAAAGTTGTAGGGCTTATTCTCCCCTTTCCAAAAAGTACAAGAATTCTTTCATAGCATTCTTAGATCAAAAGTTATGCTTGATGGAAGTTGGTTCATTTTTAGGGAATTTAAAAAGTGCAAATTTTACACCATTTGCAAAAAGGTTCAATTTGGTTTCTCATGACTTCTAATGGATCTTTTCTCACTACTATACCAAAATCCAATTCACATCAATCATTTTTGCCCAAAGAATCATTCATTTTCGTGCCATGAATCAAAGTTACAAACCATTATGCAAAATTGCATTTTCATTCAAAACTCATGATCCAAAGTATTTCAGACCCTAAGATTGATCTAAAGATACTCAGTGACTTAAGTGGAGTGTGATCATGCATTTGGTGTGAGGAGTGCACAAGCAAATGACCTCATGTGCACAATTTTGCAATTTTTCATTTTCATCCCAATCCTTTATTTTTGATCCCTCACACTTGCAAAACCCTAATAACTTCATAAACCCTTGATATAAAAGCCAAACATTCAATTCTCAGAGGCTCATGCACACCATACTCTCAGCTCCAAAGTTTTTGCTCATTTTGCATTTCTCTTCGAATCTCATTATTCTTCCATACATTGTCCAATTTATTTACATATTCGTCATCAGTGAAGTATAAGGAACACATATCAACCACCATTTCAAGCTATAGTGCAAGAATTCAAGGGATTCAAATTTGAGGAGATTCAGCTTGAATCTCAAGATCCAGCTACTTTCAAGCATCTATTTGCATTTATTTTACAAATAGAGCTCAAAAAAGGAAGATCTACACTCTTACACTGGGTTTCTAGGAGTATTTTAGCTTCAGATCATCTTTCAGGTGAGCTTCCTTATACCTTGTGTTTCTCTGAATACTTGTGTGTATGTTGATCCTTAAGTCTTGTTGATCACAATGTTGTGTTTAGTTTTATGATTGGACGTATATTATGGGTATTTGAGTGATTTTTCAGTTTTGTAGATCCACTTTTGATCTCTTTGATTCTCTCTGAATTTTGAATGTCTGATGTTTTGGAGTGTGGATTCATATTCATGAAGTTGTTTAGAGTGGATGTGGATGTTTATGTGTGTTTCTAGCAATGTTTATTCATGAGCATGAAGTTTCCGGTGACCGGAGCTAGGGCTCTGTCACCGAACGTGTATAGGTGAAGAAGGTGGTCCAAGGAAGAAGATGATATCTAAGTCGTTCATTTGTTGGATCCAATGGTTATAAAACTGCCAGAACATTAAAATATGCATGCACCTCACGTGACTTTTTGTTTTATAATAATTCAGTTTGTGTGTTAGCCTAGGGTTCCTTCCATGTGCATGTTGATCTGATGCGTTCATTTGGTTTACTTTTGTTGGTGTTTACTGATCTCATGTGTTAGATGACTTGACTTTGTGCTGACCACTAAGAATCATTGATGTGCATTACTTTTGTGGCTGATTCTCTCACATGCGTTGGATTTGTTTACTTTTATTGTTGTTGACTTGTATGATAACCATTGGATTCACATACTTTGTGAAAATGATTATGGACCATTGATTCTGATTACCTTGACTTTGACATTGACTGAGTCTTATATGCATTGGGCTTCTTTTCCTGTCCACACCCCCTTATTTGGGCCTTGTTCCATTTTGAACTGATTTGGGTTTCTGTTTCCACCCCCTAGCCTTTTATTCATATTTATTTTCTTTATTTCCCTTCATTTCCTTTTTAATTTTAAATATTAGAAATAGGTTTTCAAAAATACCAAAAAATTCGCAAATGTTCTTTATTAGTTTATAAAAATTTTGCCCGAAAAGTCTGAAAGTTTCAAAGAGTATGCTCAGAGATGGAGAGAAATGGTTGCCCGAGTACAACCTTCACTGCTTGAGAGAGAAATGAATGACATATTATTGGGAACTTTGCAGGGTGCGTTTCCTGATCCTTTAGCTGCTTGTCCATCCATTGGATTTGTTGATATTGTGGTTGCTGGTGAGCGAATTGAGAGTTTGCTAAAGCTTGGAAAGATTCAAGATTATAGTACGACAGGTTCAGGCACTAAGAAGCCCTTATCCAGTGGTTAGAAAAAGAATGAAGGGGAAGTGGGGGAAATATTTCATCAGCATGGAAGAGGTAGAGCATACCATCCACGCCACCATCAGGCATCTTCTATGGCTACAACCACGAATAATCAGCCTAAACGTCAGGCACGATAAAGGAATCCTCAACAGGGTCAGCATCAACAAAGGAGAGAAAGAGTTTTTGACCCTCTACTAATGTCTCATACTGATCTAATTCTGCATTTTCTTCAGTTGAAACTGATTGAGCTTCGCAAGCTATGTCCATCTACTATTCCACTCCCGGATGGATGGGATGCCAACGCCCACTGTGATTTCAATTATGGGGAACCATGACACCATATTGATGGGTGTAAAGCTTTTCATAGCAAGGTACAAGATTTGATTGATTCGAGAGCTCTCAAGTTTGCTCCAAAAAGATAAGGAATAGGGCGTTGTCTTGATCTGAAGCCTGTTTATCAGAGTCCATAAAGAAAAGAACTAAAGCAATAAAGCCAGAAGTATTCCAATTCTCTCAATAATGGAAATCAGCTCTTTCCTTCATTGCATTTCTTCCCTATTGAGGTGAACTATGCTACTCTAATTCTTCATTGGTCTTTGGTCAAAGGAGATACGTAGGCAGAAGATCGTCAGGTCTTTGCGAGAAACCTTGTGTGTAAACTTCATCTCTCAGTGTTACTCTTTTCTTCAGACATCTCGTGTCAGTGTTCAACGTCGAAGGCTTAAGGTCAGAATAATTGAGAATGAAGTATGGTTCTGGATATGTGGCCATTTGTTTGAAGATTGATAGACCATGGAAAAGCTACTGATCATTGAAAGTATCCAAGACAGATAAGTTCAGACGGAGTCAAGTCTCCTCAATGATGGCAATGTTCAGCTTCTTTACTGCATTTTCATTTATAACGTTTATCTGTTTGTTTAAACATTTGTATGCTTGCATGAAATTTTTGTTTTTTGATTGTTAATCATAATGAAACACACATGTTTTTCTTTAAGTAATTCATTCGTACTTACTCGTAATTTTTATATATGTGCATTGCAATTACAACTTTTGTCCTTAAACTTCATGAGGGAGGATGACGAAATAAAAACACAAAAATCCCTAATTGTGCGCTCTTGAATAAGACCCTATTGACGATGTACATGCTTTGTTTCAAATCCCAATCACCAGAGATATAAGGGAGATAAACCCTCGCTAATCCCTTTGAACCTTGAAGTAGGAGTTTCTTTTTGTATGAAAAAAAACCCTTACATTTAACCCGGGGCAGGGTAGGTGTCAGATAGTTGGACCGAACATTTAGATTTTCACAAAGGAGTGTATCTGAGGATCCACCACAATGGTTATCCCTAATCAACTGAAAAGTGAGACAGTTACAACCCTTTCAAAGCAATCAAGACAAGCAATTTCACACGATTTGTTAAAAAAAACGAGAATGAAAAAGAAATGAAAAATATCGCTAAGCCGAAACTTGAAAACAAGCGACTTAGGAAAAAGTTAGAGCATCCCACTGGACTTCCCAATCAAGGGTTTAAAAGAAATCAGTCCAGGAAAAAGTTAGGGATAAGCAAAAGAACGTAAGAGCGAAAGACGACAAGGGTTACACAAGAAATATCCTTAAACGAGAACAAAGTCATGTGATATAAACACGAGAGACAGAAGACAATAGGGGTGACTGTCACCTTAACAACCTCAATTATGCTCAAACCGTTAGTGGTAGTGGTTCCTCGACCAACACGAAAACCTTAGGAATGGCGAGCGCCTGTGAAAGCTAACTAAAAACAGAAAATGGAGGACATCACTAAGAGGGGTGGGCACAAATAAACTTCGAGCCTATATCCTTTATTTCTATAACTGTGAACCAGACCACGATACAACCCTCAAAAGTCCTAACTGAAACAGGGTTAATTCGAGAGCATACTACTATGAGACAACGTTCATGACTCCTATGAGTTGTGCTAAAAGACTTTTTGTTGGTGTTGCATGTACATTCTTTCATAAAAAAATCAAGTCGTATCTTAACCGGTGATTCTCTCATAAAGGTTTGTGACATCCTTTCAATAAAAGCTTCAAGATTAACATGTGTGTTTCGTTAGAATAATCATTCTCAGAATAAAACATTTTCTGCTTGAATATATTTGTTTGGCATCATATAAATGCACATGCAAAATTTCAATTCAGAAACTTAATCTTTCTAAGTTAAGAAGTTTGAAACTTCTGAAGGACAATCATGTCAAAGTGCACTTTTTCCAAGAAACTCTGTTGAATAGGGTTTCTTCTAACCAGTTGATTTATATTCATCCAGTCTGTAGCAATCACTTCGAGATTTCAATCTCCAAGAGCAATTAGTCTGGGCATTTCTTCAAAGTACATCCAGTCAAAGGAGATCACCTTAAGGCTTATACTGGGGCAAGCCATCCCAAGAGCTGGTAAAGTCACTCTCTACAGATGGTTAATCAATCTAGTCTTAGTTCAGGATACCGGGGCAGAATATCTCACGATGATGAGAGATCTTTCATGAATCTTCTTGAGATAATTTCTTTCATAAACCATGTAATCAGGGACGGTTATGTCAAGATTCGACGAATCTCTTTAAGAGTTTGAGGGTGCTGAAGCATCTTGGATGTCAGGTCTTCTATAAAATCCTCTTGAATTGATCATCCAACATTCAACTAGCCCGGGAGAGAAAGATGTTACTAGGTGACATTCCCTAAGCAGATTCTTCTCCCCAGCGAGAGATGCATCGCAACTCTTATCTCCAGCAGAAGGGTGATCCCCAGTAGAGTTTAGATTGAAATCCTCCCCAGCTGAGTCAGATCAGGTTGGTATTTCCCAGTAGAACTTCAAGATCAGTTGAACTGTTCTCATCCCTAAGCAGAGTCATTACAATAAAGCATTCCTAGCAGGAAACTGAATGCCTAATTCTCCACAGATCCAGAGTTCCAGAATCCTCTCCCCAGCAGGTTTATTTAACTAAGCATCTCCCCAGCCAAGTCGGAAGATCGTCATTTCCCCTCAGAGTTTCATGTTTGGAATTTATCCATCATTGAAATATTCCCCAACAAGGTCGCCAATTTATTTTTGGCCGATGTGACAAGTGTTGTGGATAGTGTTCGCATTTCACTCCTCATCCAGAGTCACGTATTGACAGAGTATCTTGATCTCATTCCTCAACAGAATGTTAGTCATAGCATTTGCATCCCCAACAGAGTTACAAATGGTATTCTCCCCTGCAGAGTTGTTACTCTCCTCTCAAATCAAGTAATCTTGGTTTCATCGCTTTTGTCTCATGTCAGTGGATTAATCATATTGATCACTTTGTCCCATGTTAACGGACCTATTTTGAATGGATTGCTCGATACCATTTCCATGTCAGATCGCTTGATATTGTTCGAGTTGTAAATCGCTTGATGTTACTCCTCTTTGTTTGAGTCGTAAATCCTATGATGTTACGTTCTCACCTTCTCGGTTATGGATCGCTCGATACCATTTCTATGTTAGATTTCTTGATCTTGTTTGAGTTTTAAATCGCTTGATGTTACTCCTCTTTGTTTGAGTCGTAAATCCTATGATGTTACGTTCTCACCTTCTCGGTTATGGATCGCTCGATACCATTTCCATGTCAGATTGCTTGATCTTGTTCGATTTGTAAATTTCTTGATGTTACTCCTCTTTATATGAGTCGTAAATCCTATGATGTTACGTTCTCACCTTCTCGGTTATGGATCGCTCGATACCATTTCCATGTTAGATCGCTTGATCTTGTTCAAGTTGTAAATCGCTTGATTTTACTCCTCTTTGTTTGAGTCGTAAATCTTATGATGTTACATTCTCACCTTCTCGGTTATGGATCGCTTGATACCATTTCCATGTTAGATCTCTTGATCTTGTTCGAGTTGTAAATCGCATGATGTTACTCCTTTTTGTTTGAGTCGTAAATCCTATGATGTTACGTTCTCACCTTCTCGGTTATGGATCGCTCGATACCATTTCCATGTTAGATTGCTTGATCTTGTTCGAGTTGTAAATCGCTTGATGTTGCTCCTCTTTGATTGAGTCGTAAATCCTACGATGTTACATTCTCACCTTCCCGGTTATGGATCGCTTGATCTTGTTCGGGTTGTACATCGCTTGATGTTATTCCTCTTTGTTTGAGTCATAAATCCTATGATGTTATATTCTCACCTTCCCGGACATGAATCGCTTGATACCATTTCCATGTCTGAGTGTCTGATCTTGTTTGGGTTGTAAATCGCTCGAGGTTACAACGCCATTAAAGTCCACTGTTGTTGTGGCAAGCCAGTAGTCACTTGGCATCGTTCAAAAGGCAATTCTTTGTTGTTGTTATTGGTTACTTTTCTCTACATCAGAGTTCTCCAATCAGAGTTTCTTTGGTTTGGAATTATTTCCCTTTTCTTCTTCTCCATAAGAGTGCAAATTTTTTGGTTGTTTTTGGTATTCAATCACAGTTCATCTCGAACGACTGACAACCGATGCTCTCGTCCTTTTCAGATTAACAGATGTTTGAATAGGGGCAGCTGTAACACCCCAAAATTTTTCCTCTCATTTTCATATCATATAGCATAGCATATAGTATACACATCATTGCATCTTTTCATAGAAATATGAGGCATAACATTAATAATTAGTAGCATAGGGCATGTGATTAGTCATCCATCAAGTTGTAATTCTTCAAAGCCAATATAAGAGCCAAATGGTCTTGCAAGAAGCCTACAAGGGATCCTCATATCTTATGCAAGCTCAAACTCATCCTCAAAACCCTAGAAGAGGTGTGGTTCATCAGAAGTTCATTAGTGCAATTTCCTCATACACAAGGAAACCCTAATTAGGGTTTTGCCTCAGAGTCGGCTATCCTCATAGGTTTGACTAATTCTTGTGGTCACAAGTTTCTATATGTTATACAAGGCCTATGGATGAAATTTGGATCAAAGATTCATTGAGAAACTCAGGTAATTGATCAGTTACTTGTACTTGAAGAAAGAAGTCAATTGTGTAGAAGAAAAGTCAACCAATGGATTTTTAGCGTTCCAATCACGATTTTCAAGTCTAGGGACTTTTATTTGGTCAAGAAATGGCATGGATGATCTCAATAGTCAAGAATCAAGAGTTTGAAGAAAAGTTACTAAAATTGGAAAATGACCTATATTGAAACTTTCCATTCTTGGCAATTTTTGCCCTAACTTCAATCAATCCTTTCATGACCAAGGAAGCATCAAATGAATTTCCATGAGAAAAAAGTTATAGGGCTTGTTCTCCCCTTTCCAAAAAGTACAAGAACTCTTTCATAGCATTCTTAGATCAAAAGTTATGCTTGATGGAAGTTGGTTTATTTTTAGGGATTTTCAAAAGTGCAAGTTTTACACCATTTGCAAAAAGGTTCAATTTGGTTTCTCATGACTTCTAATGGATCTTTTCTCACTACTATACCAAAATTAAATTCACAACAATCATTTTTTCCCAAATAATCATTCATTTTCGTGCCATGAATCAAAGTTGCAAACCATTATGCAAAATTGCATTTTCATTCAAAACTCATTATTCAAAGTATTTCAGGCCCTAAGATTGACCTAAAGGTACTCAATGAATTAAGTGGAGTGTGATCATGCATTTGGTGTGAGGAGTGCACGAGCAAATGACCTCATGTGCACAATTTTGCAATTTTGCATTTTCATCCCAATCCTTTTATTTCTGAGCCCTCACTCTTGCCAAACCCTAGTCAACATCATAAACCCTTGATATAAAAGCCAAACATTCAATTCTCAGAGGCTCATGCACACCATACTCTTAGTTCCAAAGTTTTTGCTCATTTTTCATTTCTCTTCGAATCTCACTATTCTTCCATACATTGTCCAATTTATTTACATATACGTCATCAGTGAAGTATAAGGAACACATACCAACCACCATTTCAAGCTATAGTGCAAGAATTCAAGGGATTCAGCTATGAGGAGCTTCAGCTTGAATCTCAAGATCCACCCACTTTTAAGCATCTATTTGCATTTATTTTGCAAATAGAGCTCAAAAGAGGAAGATCTGCATTCTTACACTGGGTTTCTAGGAGTATTTTAGCTTCAGATCATCTTTCAGGTGAGCTTCTTTTTACCTTGTGTTTCTCTGAATACTTGTGTGTATGTTGATCCTTAAGTCTTGCTGATCACAATGTTGTATTTAATTTGATGATTGGACGTATATTATGGGTATTTGAGTGATTTTTTAGTTTTGTAGATCTACGTTTGATCTCTTTGATTCTCTCTGAATTTTGAATGTATGGTGTTTTGGAGTGTGGATTCATGTTCATGAAGTTGTTTATAGTGGATTTGGATGTTTATGTGTGTTTCTGGAAATTTTTGTTCATGAGCATGAAGTTTACGGTGACCAGAGCTAGGGCTCCGTCACCAAACGTGTTATAGGTGAAAAAGGTGGTCCAAGGAAGAAGATTATATCTAAGTCGTTCATTTGTTGGATCCAATGTTTATAAAACTGCCAGCACATTAAAATCCGCATACACCTCACGTGGCTTTTTGTTTTATAATAATTCAGTTTGTGTGTTAGCCTAGGGTTCCTTCCATGTGCGTGTTGATCTGATGCGTTCATTTGGTTTACTTTTGTTGGTGTTGACTGATCTCATGTGTTAGATAACTTGACTTTGTGCTGACCACTGAGAACCATTGATGTGCATTACTTATGTGTCTGACTCTCTCACGTGCGTTGGATTTGTTTACTTTTATTTTTGTTGACTTGTATGATAACCATTGGATTCACATACTTTGTGAAAATTATTGTGGACCATTGATTATGATTACCTTGACTTTGACATTGACTGAGTCTTATATGCATTAGGCTTCTTTTCCTGTCCACATCCCCTTATTTGGGCCTTGTTCCATTTTGAACTGATTTGGGTTTTTGTTTCCACCCCCTAGCCTTTTATTCATTTTTATTTTCTTTATTTCCCTTCATTTACTTTTTAATTTTAAAAATTAGAAATAGGTTTTGAAAAATACCAAAAAAAATCAAAAATGTTCTTTATTAGTTTATAAAATTTTTGCAAAATTTATTTTCTATTTTCATTTTATTTTAATTCTCTGAATTAATTTTCCTTTTTATTTTCATTTTAATTGTCTTGTACCATGAACACCTTAGCTTGTGGATTTTATAACTTGAGTTCTATAATAGTTGTGACCGTGGTTCTTTTTGCATTATGTCAATAACATGTTGAGGTGTCTTAAATTTTTTGTGTTGATTTTTAGGCCTTGTTTGGTTGACTTTCAAGTTGTTGCTTTGTGCTTAAGTAAATGAAACCCTAGTTTTGCTTTGCCTTATTGTTTGAATGCCTTTGGTTCTGATTCTTGGCTTGCAACTTTTTCTTGATGTTTATACATGTTTGAGGTCCTTTGATGTTGAATGTCTTGATTTTTGAAGCATGTTTGGAATTTCTTTAATGCTTGAACTTTGAATTGTCCAATTGGTGAATGTTTTGACCATGAGTTGCTTGCTGGCTTAGGAAGGCACTTGTGCCATCATTTGAGGTTTTTTAGGATTTCTAACATGATGTTTGATCTCTGGTTGTGATATGTGAACTTCATCTTTACTTGTTTTATGCTTACCTTGTGCACAAAGTCACACCTTTCACAAGTATGAATCATGATTCACTTCACTTCACATCTTCTCCTATCTTCACTCATTGCTTGAACATGTGTCTCTTTTCTTTGAATGATATTTAAATCTCTTGTTAGGCACATGATTAGGATGTTTAGCTTCTGACTTTAACCTTAATTGTTGGACTTTGACTTGTTTGACTTACTTGTTTACTCACTTCCCTCTCATTTCTCCTTTAGTTCTTTGTTTATTGTTTGTGGGACTTCTCCCATTCCTTTTTATTGAGTTTGAATGACTAACCTTAGAGGTCTTTTATGATCATTAGGTTCTGACTTGTGTGGTTTCTAATGCTTAAACCTTTGTTCTTTCATGACATATATTTGTTTGAACTTCATTTGCCCATATGTGAATATTTCTAACTTTTCAGGGGCTTTGGTAAGCTTGAGAGGTGTAGATGATGTTTCCACATTTCAACTTCTTTATTCACTTCTTTAAGTTTTTCTACTTGTGTTTGTGATGTGCTCTGGCCATCAATGTTCAACTTCTTCTTCATCCCCTTTAGGATCAACTTAACTTCTCTTAAGAAGTAAGTTGAATCATTTGCTCATTTATTCTTCTTCTTCTTTCTTTCTTCTTTCCTTCTTCTTCATTAGGATATAATTCAAACCACACTAACCTAGGACTCCCATGCATGATAACACTTAGGATTGTTAGTCCCCTTTAGTCTTTTCAACTTTGATATCCTTTTGGTGCTCTCCCTTTCTCATCTTCAAACAAAAAAACCTAAAAAAATACTTAATAATGGTTGAGGTGATCTCCCTTTGTCATCCTCACAAAGAAAAACTAAAAAAAAAACACTTCTTCATTTAAAATCACAAAAACACTTAATAAATTCAATGAGTTAATGATCCTAGGCCCTAATCTCTAGAACCAAGTCTTGGGGGTTTCCTCCTTACTTGGGTGTGCTTGTTCCTCATTCCGTCTTGGGATGTAGTAATAAGTACACATTCCATGGAAAAGGACTTGAGTTCACTTTCTTGTGCCAAACACAAATAAAAGCTTTTAAAAGCCACAAACAAAGAATAAACGTCTTTTATTCAGGAATTCTTTTCTCATCACCTTCACTCATAACGTAAGAACTTGCTCCTACTTGTTTCTTTTCAAGACGGCAACGCACTCGTTCCAGACAGACCTACAACACCTGAGCATTGACATAAGCAGTTCAAGCTTCAAAACACAATCCATTTTTCTCCCTAGTTAGGGGAACTACGGCGACTTTGATCCTCATTTTCTAATGAGGTACATAGGCAATGGGGTAGGGCCCATTCGAGCACTCTTTTAATTTTCCTACATTTTCCCCTTTATCCTTTTCTTTTCTTTCCTTCTCTCTAGTTCCAGTCTCAGTTTTTGTAGCAGCTTTCATTCTCACACCCTTTGAAACAGTTTCTTTACAAGCATGGATCTCGTCGGGTATGACGGACGATCTAGGGTGCTAATACCTTCCCAGGTCGTAACTGACTTCCGAACTCAGTTATTTGGTTTGTAGGACCTTTGCCCTTTCTTTTCTTCTTTCGGTTTATGCAGCATTACCATTCCCGTTCCTTCGGGATAAAAATGCATGGCTGGTGACTCTACCTTCTCCGTGCCACTTTCGCGTTTGTACCAGGATGGAAATTCAGGGAGCGACACTAGGGCTCATGGTAAGTCCATGGGAAACTCCTCACATGATCTTAATCACATTTTAAACCAACGCCCAATCATGGAAAGACACAAAAAAGGGAGATTAATCCAACAATTAGAAAGAAAACTCGAAAAATTGCTTCTCCTTCCTCCTTCAAACACGAATGCAACAACCTTTCTCTCCACCATTCCAAATTGTGAATTCATAATTTCACACAAATTTGAACGAGTGAATATACAAACAGCATCGCAGAAACATCAAGAACATAAATAAATACTAAAAACTCACAAATCAACAATCAAATTTGCGCAAATAGAGATTTCCAAGCAGAGAAGAAAAGAACAAAACAAAAACAAGGGGAGATTGATCCAACATTTAGAAAGAAAACTCTAAAAATTGCTTCTCGTTCATCGTTCAAACGTGAATGCAGCAAGCTTTCTCTCTACCATTCCAAATCTTGAATTTAGAATTTCACATGGATTCAAACGAGTGAATATACAAACAACATCATAGAAACATCAGGAACATAAAGCAATACTTAAAACTCACTAATCAACAATCAAATTTACGTAAATAGAGGTTTCTGAATCTTATCATAAGAGTTTTAATTTGGCCAAATGTTGTTGTTTTATGTGAAAATATTAATTGAATCATGATTAGTATGATGATGTGAATTTGTGTATTTGTTTGTCTAAAATAAATTATAATTAAGATTTTCAAACTGGTGTTAATGAGTGCGCATGAACATTCCTGAGCACATGAACCCTAAATCTCCAAAATTATTTAATTCAACATTTTTTGTGCAATTAAGTGAGGGATAATGTACGTGAAGTGTGCATAATCATGATAGTGCAAGGAAACTTGAAAACAAAGAGATTAGAGGCTACTTGATTGTGAAAAACCTCAAGAACACGAAGAATTTCGGAAAGTGAATTTCAGATTCTGAACAAGCTCCAATGTGGCTCCAGCGAGGCGGGTTTTTCAATTTACTAAATTGATTCTAGCTCCTTGTGACCTTGTCTACCTCATTCCATCATAATTTCACCATTTGAACCACTTTTTCCGAATTCAAATTTGATTGATTTAAACCGAATATGAGCAAATGCAGAGTGATTTGCAGGTGTTTGGGAGGTATGGTGAAGTTGAGCAACACTTCAATGGAACATGATGAAGATTGCTTAAGGCGGGAGATTGTTTGTGCAAGTTTTCAAAGTTTCTTATAGATAAAGAAGCTTGAAATTTAGATAGTGATTTGTGTAAGGCTGTGAATCTATTTTGTGTATGATTCTTGTGTATTTTGCTGATGAAGAATGTAACTAATTTTATAGGCTTTAGAATTAGGGTAAATGATTGGATATGGATTATGAGAATATCCACAAAGTGTGACCATGAATTTGAATTTCATTTGGTGTGATTTAATTTAAATGTGAAGTTGGATTTGAAAATACTGCAATTAGTGTAAACTTACTGATATAAATGTGCATTTGGCTTGAATCCTATGATGTGTAGAAGCATGGGATTTTGGCAAATGAAGTGTGCACAAATTTTGTCCTTTAGCGCCAAAGTCTTGAATTTTTATTGACTTTTATTTTATGAAATAATGAATGATATATGATTATATGATGATGCAAACACATGAATAACAATGAGAATAAATGAATTAAAATACACTTTCTTTTGCTTTTGTTTTATGTGAAAATTAGATACTTGATGAAAAAATCAAAGGAATGCACATGTTCATGATTATTCTTAATTAAATAAAATGATTAATTATTTCATGACAAAAATGAAAATGATTAAATTGTATAAATAAATTATGTATGCAAAAAAAATAATGAAATAAAGCTTTGGACAAAAATAGGGTATGACGACTTCCTCTATTTAAATCTTTAACCCGAGATTATGATTGAAAATGATCTACATACATTCGTAGTGGAAGATAATTAAATACGAAAAGACACAAAATATTTCCTTCAAAGGAAAAATGATGAGATAAATAAATTCATGAAGGGCACACCTTATTGGGACATAAAGGGTTTTCTTCAATGCTAGAATTTGGAAACATCAATTGTTGAAATGTTATTTGAGTATTAACGGGGAAAGCTTTCAAGAGACGAACACACAGAGATTCTCTGAGGCATTAACAAAGAAGAACTCTCAGAAGACAAATGCAGAGGGATTCTCTAGGGAATTAACTGAGAAAGCCTCCAACGGCTAAAAAGATTAATAGAGGAAATTGAAAAATCTATTGGGGAATTTAATGATCAACTACTCCACCGCTTATGCTGGTAGGCTAATCGACAACAAGATCGTCATCAACGTGGTGGTTGATACCTATATTGAGAACAAAATCGTCATCAACACGGGGGGTTGATACCTAGATCAACAAAAAGTTTGACATCAACACGGGTGTTGATACCTAGATCGACAACAAGATCGTCATGAACACGAGTGTTGATACTTGGATTGACAATAAGATTTTCATCAACACGAGTGTTGATACCTATAACAACAATAAGATTTTCATCAATACTAGTGTTGATACCTAGATCGACAATAAGGACTACAAAACAACACATAAATTATGGAGGTTAATTCTAGAAAGATTATGGTTGTTTCAACCACCACAATTAACAAATATGATGTCTTTAAAAGCGCCATAAATTCGGTTGCTGCAAGGATATTAGTGACAGTTTAAATTTAAACGTCATGTAAACTGTCATATTATGCATGATTTAAAGTGGCGATTTAAGACGTCATATATTTCACATAATAAACACATATTATCAAATTACATGTTGGTTAAAACTGACGTAATAGACTGAAAATTACGTCATTTTGAACTGTCCTAAATTCATTGTGATATTAAACAAAATAACATTGTATAAGCCGCCATAATTTTCAAATTAGTTTCATAAAAATCAATTTCAAATATGCTAAAAAAATTTCCTCATCCCTCAGATAGTTGTTTGATAATAAGGCTCGAAACCCTCTATGTCTCTTTCCGGCCAATTGAAGACAATACTTTTTCTGACTTTCATCAATATTAAAGGACCTCTACAAAAAAACATACACATATAAACATAAAGCGTGTTAGTATAAGTGTGTTAGTATAAGTAAAAAAATCTAATAATACATCAATCATGTTTGGTAAGTACCTGTATCCCAGTCCATATCTTATCTTTACCAACTTTCAATAATGGATTCCTCCAATTATCACTAGTAATTGGAATGTATTGGCGGACAAGTGAACCAATGTATAAAGACAACATTGAATCGTTAGGCTCAATTAATTGGTTCTCATCACTCCAATGTACATCAAATTTGATCCCTTGGTCTCTAGCACGAATGATTGTCTTCATAATTGTTATTCCTTGTTTTATTTCACTTTCTACATTCGAAGCTTCATTTTGAGCTTCATTTGTATCATGTGTCTCGTGTGTGTATTCCTGTAAGAAAGAAAAAAACAAAAATTAAATGACAAATATAAAAATTCATAATCTATAATCCATTGAATAATATAAGCTATATATAACATGACAACTACCATAATCTATATACAAAAAATAAACAACAAATATAAAAATCCATAATCTATTTATAACTAGTACCTTTTTTAGGCACGTCTCTTTCTTTTCTTGGTTGGAATATGTTCTACCTATCTCTTAACAACACAGAGGGTTTGATTAATCGATATACCCTCATTATGATTATTTCTAGTATATGATGTATTCACTATAATAATTTCATCTTGATCATTTCTAATAAATGATTCAATATCACATTGATCTCTATTGTTTTCATCAATTACTTTGTTAGATAAAAGCACTATTGACCATTTTGTACTTGCCGGATCAGTGACATAAAACACTTGTTTAGCTTGAGAGGCTAGAATAAAAGGCTCATATTTGTACCTCACCCTATTAAGATCCACTTGCAAAAATCCTGACTTATCCATTTGTACGCCATTACTGTTTTCAACCCTCTTGCAAAAAATATAGGAATTTGAAACTTCTCATAATCAAACACCCAAATACGCTTGATAACCCCAAAATATGACAGATTTACAAATTTGGGGTTTAAGTATTTCACACTTGAAATGTGCATTGCTTCAGCTATCACGCTGACACCACTATTTTGCATAATACTTTTATCATCTTATTCTTTGGTATAAAATGTGTATCAATTAATTGCGTATGCGCTATAAGAAAGCACAACCAAACTTGAACCATATGCTAAACATCTCAATATTTATGTTATTGAAGCGGGGTCTGAATAATACTTTTAGAAAATGTGATCCTTAAACCAAGGTATGAAACTTTGATTGTGCTCTCGTACTATCCAATTTGCATTTATATTCGGATTTAAACCTCGAAGAACATCCTTGTGCATTTCAACATACGACTCAACCTCATTCTCATTGTGTAGAACATAAAAATGCACTTGATCCCGTTCGACCCTTGATATTGTCACAACTTCATTTCCAATTAAATTTTTTCCTGCTTTTTTGTTACAATATGAGATTTGGGGAGTCCAATTGATTGTACATTAGACATATATTTAGTACAAAACTCAATCGCTTCTTCAACAATGTATCATTTGGCAATACAACCTGTCGTACCTCGAAAAAATACGACCTCGCGATAAAAGTATCGCGGATAAGAATTAAACAACAGAGTCGCCACCGAACTTTTTTATTCCAGAAGTTTATGGAAAAGGAAAATATCGAGAAAACATTTTTTAAAACGAATAAGGCTTGGTCTTTTAAACCAGATTTTGAGTTCGGGAGTCGATTCCGTAAGGGGGAGGTATTAGCACCCCTTACGTCCGTTGTACTCAACGGGAACCTCTTAGTTTAACTTGCGATTTAATGTTGACTTATGCTTTCTGTTTTCTTTGAATAATAAAAAGTAAATACGGACGATTCTAAGTTAGGGTTAATAGGGGAAATGGGTTGTTTTGTTCCTAGGGTGCTCGGCAAGGAGTAAGATCTGTGTGCCTACGTATTCCCTCGTGCAATGGGAAAGTTAGAGCTTCGTAGTTCGCGGTACTAAGGTTGGTTGGTTGGTTGGTTTTAATGAACGATTATTTAGGCCACATTCTAACTGCTAAGTGTTGGCTTGTCTGCTCGCGATAGGAGGCTGAAGCGATAGCTTGTTTGCAAGATAGAAAGGATTTAAACAATGTTCGTTTGAAAGAATGTTTGATTCGATTAGTGTTTTGTGAACAAATGGGCGAATGAACCACGTCCTGTAGGGCGAGCCTCAGGAGAGTTCACTCAAGAATTTGAGGAATGCTAGACTCCAGGACTCAGTCCTTTCGTTATTTAATATGTAGATTAAATGTTTCAATTACGGAAGGTTGAATGAACCACGTCCCGCGGGGCGAGCCTCAGGAGCGTTCATTCAAGAATTCGAGGAATGCTAGACTCCAGAATTCAGTTCTTCCATTATTTAATTATAAAAAGATTTTGAGTATTCGAGTTTGGAAAGGTTTGATGGCGATGCACGGTGCACTCGACTTACATGGTTTGCGAATAAATTAAAGCGATAAAATTGCGGGAAATAAATTACATGCGATTGTGAGAAATAAAGAGGTCTCGTTGTAATTTGTCCAAGAGAAAGCGTGTGTGCAGTGTTCCTAACTATTCGGAGGCGTTGAAATCGTTCGTTAACTTCCTTATAACCGATTTAAAGTTGAAATCGTTCTATAAGGAGTCGAGCACTTTTGTTGAAATGCGATAAAATATATAAATTAAATTGGTTAAAATAAATTGCGGAAAATAAATCGAAATAGAATGATAAATACAAAAAATAAATTAAATTTGATAATATGGCAAATAATCAGAATAATACGATAAATAAAAAAACTAAACTAAATGGACTCATATTGATCGATTTTTGCCGATTTAATGAAATCGGACTAAAATCAAACGTTTGTTATATCATTGGCCCCAAAAATAAACAATGAAATGGAAATAAATCACATGAAGATTAAAAAAATTTCTACAAAAAGAGTAACAAAACAAAATTTAACATGAAATATAAAACATATTTAGGTAAGTTTAAAAAAAGAAATAGGGTAGGGGTATACGCAGGTTCTGGACGTGTATGGATAATGGAAACATAAGAACCAATGGGCTGTTAAGCCCAAAAAAAAACAATAACAGAATAATATAAAAAAAAAAACAGGGGGTGTGTTGCTTGATCTGGGTGCATGGGCGATAACTGAACCAAAATCTATGGGATTTCTCAGCCCAACCGATAACAGCCAACCAATATGAGGATTTTTTATTTTTACTTAAAAATAGATAACGCATTTTAAAATGAAGTAAAAACAAAAGCAAATGGGGGTGTAGGCTGGATTTGGGTATGCAGATGACATTATTGATGGGCTTAGGGCTCATGGAATCCATAAACAAAAACTTAACAAAGCCTGATAGAGAAAAAAGAAAATAAACAAAATAAATAAGATAAATAACTGATTAAAATAACCGAGGACTACATTTTAAAAGAAAAACACGTTTCAGAAAATTGAAAATAATACGAGACCCTACCCCCTTTACGTGACTCACGGCGGCGGAAAAGGCTCGGATTCGCGACGATTTTTACGGTGGTTTACGCGGTTTTGAATCGTTTTCGGTTCTCACACTTTTTGTTTCTCAATCGCGTCAGATCGGTGGGTACGTTCGGTGGCTTGTCGGTTTAGCGTTTGTGAGCGGCGGCGCGGAGAGGTTGTGATCGGATTCTCGACGGAATCTCGGTGTTAGCGGTTTCTCTCGGAACGGTTTCTGAGTTCGTGTTCGGTGGTGGTTCGCGGATGGTTCTCTTGATTTTGCAGGTTTTGTTTGTTATTGAAGATGATGGTAGTGAATCTTGAGTAATTTTTCAGAGGTTTTCAGTGTTTTTTTTCAAGAGCTTTTATTTGAAGGTTTATGGAGGAAGATAATGGTGATGAAGATGGATTGATAACGGTGTTTAAGGAAGAAAATGGGGTCTGGTTTGTGGTTTTGCCGAGTATGTTTTTTTTGGAGTTTTTGAAGCTTAGTCTATATATTTTCTGCAGAGCATTTTTTTTAGGTATTCCAAGCTTCCTGAGAATGATAATTAGAGGTCTTTAAATAGGAGACGATGCAGGGGTATTAGAAAATGATTTTTGCGATAAAATTGGAATTGTTGAGCTGCTGTGTTTGGGTATTTTGATTTGAATCTGTTATTGTGCCTTATGCGTGTGGAGGTGCATTGGCTGAAAATTGTTGAGTGATATCACGAGGGACAGGCTGAAAATTTGTGTGGAATAATTGTGTAGTGGGGTCACGTAAAAAAATGGTTGGAAGAAGAAAACAAAAATGTAATTTAAGGCTAAATGTGATGGAATTGGTAAAAATTATAAAAATAAAATAATAATAATAATAATAATAATAATAATAATAATAATAAAAGAATAAAAAAAACAATAATGATAATGGAATTTTTATACCTTTGGTGTAGATAATGGACTTAAGTAATGATAAAATAAAATGAAATTAGATTAGTATTGAAAAAAAATGAAACTAGAATGAATAAATTGTGACTAAATTTGGTGATTAAAAAAAATAACAATAAAAAAGTGGATTGAAGAATAATAGATGGAAATGACTTATATTTTTTTTTTGAATTTTTCGAATATCAGACACGAAAAAAAAACTAGTACATATTTTTTTGGATTTTTGAATAATGATTAGACAGTAAAATAATTGAATAATGATTAGACAGTAAAATAAAATGACACACGTAGGATAAATTTGGGGTATGACAGTTTCCCCTATCGAATTGGCTTAGACCGAGTAAGATGAATTAGCTCACGTTCAAACTTTCAAGATATAAGACAATTGGATACTAACAGACTCCGAATTTGTCCGACAAAAGGAAAATGTGTAATGATAAAAGCTAATGATTTAAAAATGGAAAGATGGTTGACAAAAAGAAACAGGTTGACAGAAAATTAAAATAATCGCTACCCCAAAAGGATGATAAGGCGACCCCAGCACTCGATCTAGGTCGATATGGATGTCGAATGATAGAAAATTAAAATAAACGACCCCCGCCATCAAAGGGAAAACCGGATGACTGAAAATTAAGTAAACGACCCCTGCCGCCAAAGGGAAAACCGAGCGACTGAAAATTTAATACAACCCCCGCCATCAAAGGGAAAGTCGGGTGACTGAAAATTAAATAATCGACCCCCGCCATCAAAGGGAAAACTGGATGACTCAAAATTAAATAAACGATCCCCGCTGCCAAAGGGAAAACCGAGCGACTGAAAAATAAACGACCCCCGCCATCAAAGGGAAAATCGGATGACTGGAAATTAAATAAATGATTCCCGCCGCCAAAGGGAAAATCGGGCGACTGAAAAATAAACTACCCCCGCCATCAAAGGGAAAACCGAATGACTTAAAATTAAATAAACAATCCCTGCCGCCAAAGGTAAAATCGGGCGACTGAAAATAAACGACCCCTGCCATCAAAGGGAAAATCGGATGACTGAAAATTAAATAAACGATCCCCGCCGCCAAAGGGAAAACCGGGCAACTGAAAAAATTAATAACGACCCCCACCACCAAAGGGAAAACCGGGTGACTGAAAATTAAATAAACGATCCCCGCCGCCAAAGGGAAAATCGGGCGACTGAAAAAATAAATAGCAACCCCCGCCACCAAAGGGAAAACCGGATGAATGAAAATTAAATAAATGATCCCCGCCGCCAAAGGGAAAACCGGGCGACTGAAAAAATAAATAACGACCCCCGCCACCAAAGGGAAAACCGGGTGACTGAAAATTAAATAAACGATACCACCAAAAGGATGGTAAGATAACATGGTCGAGAAATACTGGTAAAAGGAGTAAAATTCTTGGGGAACAAAAGGTTGAAGAGAAATATCCAATGGGGGACGGCTGTCATACCCTAAATTTTGACCAGAAATTTTCCAAATTTTTTGTTCGTTTGACGCATTTTTGTCATAGTATCGGTTATCAGTCATTTTTACATTTTTAGTCCGTTGATCATAAATCATGCACATTAATCTAATTCTTTTTTGTATCTTAGACTTTTTTTCAATTTAGAATTAGAATATTGTCTCATCTCATAATTTCGTTATTTTTTATTTTAGATAGTCATCTTGAATTGTTTAGAAATAATTTAAGTTTAAGTTTGATTTAGTTCTCCTAATTCAATTTATTATTAGTATTTTAAAATAATTAATTATGTTTTTTAGCTTCGCTCAGTTTTTAATTTTAGTATAATTTTTATTATTTAGTTTATTCCAAATAGTATAATTTTAATTTATTTCTTAATTTTATATCTAGTTTTTTTTTTTTTTTCTTTCTCTAGTTAATTTATTTATTATTATTACGTAACATTGTCTTTATTGTTATTTAAAATGATTCAAAAAAGAAAGAAAGAAAAGTATGTTTTGTCTCAGTCAACCTTATTGGTCTCATCTCCCAAAATCTACAGCATTCGTACCACCCTTATATAACAATGACCCTACACTACCTGCCACAATCTTTCACTAAATTGGAACATGATAACCTGCATTAAGAAAGATATTTTTCGGACAGTAGAAAAGTAGGAGAAAGTTTTTGCACAAAGGGTAAAAGGGTCTCTTCACAAGCGGGAGAAGAAAAAGTTGGCTGGGGAGACCTTTCAATAAGAAGGAGAACCGCATAACAGAAAAAAGGACAACCAATTTCACGAAAAAAAGAAATATACACAACACAAAAGCAGCCAGCAGTGGAGGGGGGAATCACTGTGAAACGATCGTTCAACAGAAAAACAAAGAAAACAAACGTTTTTCATCAGTTTTTTTTCTATTTTTCTTCAATGAAACACAAATTTGGAACCACAAAAATTCTGCTCTTCTGGATTGCGACCATAATCCTTCCACTATAATCAGATCCCTATATCACCATCAATTGACTGTGAATGAAGGAGGAGAAGAACAAACCCAAAACGGACCTTCACGTCGCTCCCAAACCCCTGTTCTTCATCACAACCTTCATACCAAACCTCTCCTCCATCATCCATATCCGCAACTCCACAAACCTTAAGATTCAGAGCCGCACAAACCCTTTTCAAACATCATCACCACTGCGGAAACTCTTCACTCTCAAACGCCTCCATCCACCACCCAAATCTGTGACCGCCGCCGCATAACAAAAACCAAAACCTTCATTATTTTTCATCACCAAACTCTTATCACCATCCACAAAAACAATACCTTTCAAACTTCACCGAAACCACCGCACCCCACCGTGAAGCTTGTGCGAAACCGCGACGACACCACCGTTAAACCGCCGCGAAATCAACCCGCGGAACTTCGCCACATCACCGATCCAATGCCAAATTCAGAACATTGTGGGAGAGAGCCGAACACAGTGAGGGAGACGAAACCCTTTACCACCGTCGAACCGCTGACCACCACCTTCAACCAATCGCAAAATCCGCGAATAAACCTTTCCACCCTCCGAAAATCGTCACCGCAACCTCACAAACCGTTTCGAACCAAACCAACCTTCAACCTTTCCGAATCGCAACCACGACCGCGCGAGTGAGAGAGGCAGAAGTGATTAGAGAGGAAGTGCAGAGACGGAGGTAAACGACGAGTGAAAATCGCGTTTCGTTGAAGAAGAGGAATTGGTCTCCTTTTTTTTTACGTGTCCTCTGAGTTTTGATCTTTTCTTAAAATAAAACTTGATAATGTCATTAATTCCTTTTATTTTATGTTTTAGGTTTTGCTTTGGGCTTCCTGGCCCATCAATTATTATTAATCATACACACACCACCTAGATTCCTGCAGCTCACCCCCTGTCCTCCTTTATTTGTTCTTACTAATTTATTATTTATTACATTTTAAAATAATATTCATATTAATTGGTTGATCTTATTTAGATTTTGTTAAATTCTTTTTTTTCTCTTTCTTTTAATATTAATTTTAATTTTTAAATGTTAATTCATCGTTGATTTTATTGTTAGATTTAAATTTCAAAATATAATTTATAATTGATTTTCTTGATTAAAATTCTATCTTGGTATAATTGACATGTTTTATCGAGCTTGTTTGAGCAGAGTTCGATATTGAGTGCTTAAGCTTGATGATCAATGAACACATGAGAATACGTTGATCGACCATGGGAATATTTTGACATATTTCTCGAGTTTGTTTGCACATTGAAGAGGCAACGGACCTTCTCCGTTAGGTATCATTAAAACTTGATCTTACCTTATTTACGCCTCATTATAGTCTCGATGCCACATTTGTGTTTATCCAATTGTTTATACATCACCCTCGTGTCTAAATCATAAAAACATTTAAAAACTTTCAAACTAATTAATTTGCGAAAGAACTGAACTCCGGAGTCTAGCACTCCGCACGTTCTTGAATGCAATCACTCCTGGGCTAGCCCCACGCGTTGTGGTTCGTTCTTCCTTTTGTATTTAAAACACTCGACTTAATTAATCATTCAAAACATTCTCGCCTACATTTGCACACACGTAAGTCGGCCATTTATATGACCGCCATCTGCACGATATTAATCGTATAAATTTAAATACAAAGAGAATAGAGCTCCGGAGTCTAGCATTCCGCACGTTCTAAAATGAATATCTCCTGGGCTAGCCCCACGTGACGTGATTCATTTACCCTCTTGTATATCCAATATTTTGATTTAAAAATTAATTACGAAAATTTAGAGCTCCGGAGTCTAGCACTCCGCACGTTTTTGAATGTAGTCATTCCTGGGCTAGCCCCATGCGACGTGACTCCTTCATTCTTTCACACTTAAATACAATTTAAAATTTACCAACCAATACAAACTATTTTCCATAATTAATCAGCGAGTAACTAAACTCCGGAGTCTAGCACTCCGCACGTTTTTGAATGCAATCACTCCTGGGCTAGCCCCACGCGTTGTGGTTCATTTGCCCTCTCGTTTAAAACACCTTAATAAAGGTCAAATATTTTCCCTCTAAACGAACATTGTTTGAATCTTTCGATCTCGCAAACAATTTGGCGTTTCAGCCTCCTATCGCGAGCAGATAAGCCAGCGTTTAGCAGTAGAAATCATTTTCAAACAATCGTTCAATAAAAAACACAAATCGTAGTTGCACGAACTACGAAGCTCTGACTTTCCCATTGCACAAGGGAATACGTAGGCACGGGGATTTTAATCCTTCGCGAGCACAATAATAAAAAATTAACTATCTCTCCGTCACAATAATAAAAAATTTAACATTTCCCCATAGTAAATAATAATTTTCTTTTCCCTTTAATAAACAATCTTAACAAACTTTAATCAGTAAAAGAAGACAATAATACAAGTTAACATTTTAAGCGCAAATTAGACTAAGAGGTTCCCGTTGAGTACAACGGACGTGAGGGGTGCTTAATACCTTCCCTTTGCGTAACTGACTCCCGAACTTAGATTAGTGATTTCATTGACCATTTCTTATCCAATTTAGGTTGTGTCTATATCTCCATTTTCTTTAGTTAGAATAAATAGAATTAGGTGGCGACTCTGTTGTTTGTTTTAGGATCGTATTTTTCGAGGTACGACAACGGCCACTGAACAACACTTGGGAATAGGGGGATTTCGGTATCCCATGCGGCCAGCTTTCGGTTGACACAACAGTTGCTAATGTAGACATTGTCGCTACCACTGTGCAGACCACTGACACTGCGCTGGCCGCTGCCATTATGGAGGATGCAACCATTGTGCAGGCCGCTGCCACTGTGGAGGCTGCAGCTGTTGGTTATGGTTCTGCAGGTTCTGGCATGGGCAGCGCCGATGCTGTCGGGTCTGGTTTGATTTTACTGGACGGTCGGCTCCGTCATCCTCATATTTCGATTGTTTTTAGGGACTTCATTGGGAGGTTTTCTTTGTTATCTTTTGGTAAGGTGCTGATTAATTGAAAGGAGGAATTAAACTCTGTTTTTTCGGTAAGTTCATTTTATCATTTAACAGATTTTTATCATATTCGGTTTGGTCCGACGAACAAGTTTGATCATGCTTTTGGTTTAATTGGGAAAGCTTTGACTCCTTTGAAAATTAAAGCTTTTGCGTGGAGGTGTTTTTGGAATAGATTACCGACAAAAGAGATAACCTCTCCCTTAGAGAAATTTTTCCTACCTCGTAGAATCTTAATTGTGTGCTTTGTAATTCTTCTCCGGAATTTTTGGATTATCTTCTCTTTTCTTGTCCGACAGTGAGGCTGGTTTGGGAAGAGGTTTTGGATTGGATTAATTTTCCCGGTATGTTTCGCAATTGTGTCAAAGAGAGTTTTATGGATTGGTGTTCTTTCGGCATATCAAAATAATTTAAGCGTGGAAGAGAAGGAATTATTTGGTTGGCGACTTGTTGGAATTTATGGATTCTTATAAACTACATCATTTTCAAAAGCGCTAGTTGGAATATTATTGATATTGTGTGAAGGGTGAAGTTGACAATTTAGGGATGGATTTGTATCAGAGAAATTACCAACTTCAATTGTAACCTTTATGAATTCGACAAGTTTCCTTTGTCTTATTTATCCTAGTTGTAATTGGATCGGTAATTTATTTTCCCCGACACTTGTCTTGCCCTTTCTTTGTAATCAGATTGAATACTTTTTTACTCCGATTAATATATTTTTTGCTTAAAAAAAATTTGTGGTGTGATAGAGAGCTTAAAAAAAATCGTCCTATTTCTCATCTGAAAGATTAAACTTGCTGCTACATGATAATTTTCAAAGCTTTATTATTTCTACTCTAAATAGATTTTATTTTTATTTATTTATTTCACCTATTCTCACCACTTGTTTTCTTTCTATAATCATGTTTTGGTTGATCTCTATGGTATAAAACAATCCATTGTTCGTGTTTCTCAAAAAAGCAAATGTGAGGAGATATTTATGCTATATATGATCAGTATAGGTTAAGTTCATATCACATGTTTCTCTTTAATGTGATGTGGTTATATTATTGAATCATGTATTTTAGTGAGTCAAGATACAAACAACATAAACAAAGCATAATCACATTACTTGTATCTAACAAGAAAACAATGGATACTTTTTTATTGATTGTTCGTTACGTTACACATGCTACTAGTTTGATTCATTATGGTTTTATATAAACAGATACACAATTGCGGTTGTGTCTCACCTTCAATTGTCAAAAACTTGTTCTTCCAAGCTAATGAGTTTCGGCAGCGACGCATGATCTTGTTTACACACCCAATGATACCCGCACTTCTGAACCTTCCAGTCCATCCAATCCAAATTCATACCTTCGTCATTCTTAAAACTAAAAGACAGTGTACAATGGCTGAGAGTTTCGTCTGTAGACTTCAGAATATAAGAGATGAATTCCAGAGGGAAATAGATTAGGCACATGTGATCTGATTTAATCGCAATAAGATCTCTTTCAAGAATAACTGGAATGTTCGTACCCCACCTAATAATAAATAGTTGTATTTGAGGTCTTTGTGCATACGTTGTCATTGATGGTTCAACAGGTGCAACAGAAAATATTGCACAACAAGCAATACCACTGAAATTATTGTCATTGCCAGGCCTAATGGGAGATAAATCCATTCTTACTGAATCACCCTCACTCTGATTGCTGCACCAACTTGGTATTTCACTTCCTGGAACTACAAAACAAATTGTATCATAGATTGAAGTGACTACTTGATTTGCCTGAATAAACTGTGTCATCCATGAAAAATTGATAGTACTGCCAAGTTCTCTCTCACTCAATTTTGGACAATTGAAAATCACCAATCCCTTCGTGATCATAAGTTTGTTCTTTCGAAGACCGCAATCCACAGCAGTAGGAAAAGGAAGTTGAGGCAAAGATTCCAAGAGCTTGCAATGCTCCAAATTTAAAAATGCAAGTCTGCAAAGCTCCTTCAGACTAGGCAACGTTACAAAATTGTTTCCCCCTAAATTTAATTCTTCTAGCCAACTTAAACATCCAATTGCATCCGGGAGTTGGTTTAGACCACAAAAACTAATATCAAGTTTGACCAAGCTAGGGAAGTTAATAAAGAAAGGCAACGAACAACTACCTAAATATTTAGGTGCGCGGGAGTACAATGAACGGTAACGAAATGCGGTCCATTTCAAGATGGAGGACGTTGTTGATTGAGAATCTGATGTGTTTCCACTTTTATTCAAAATCCTCTGATTCTTAAACATTCCGGAACACCCCGAAAGATATACACATTCAAGAGAGTTGAGACTAAATATGTTGTTTGGTATGCTATCTAAATTCTTGCAATCTTCCAAACTCAAGAAAACAAGCTTTTCTAGAACCCCAATAGATGGATCCATCTGCACCAACTTTACACATCCTTCAAAACTTATTCGCTCAAGATTAGGGATACCTCTAAAATCTGGCATCTTTTTTAGATTTTTTGAGTGACTCAGATCCAACTTTCTCAAATGGGGAACATACTGCTACGGATCAACAAAAATAGAAAGAAAAAAAACAATCATTTTACGCAAAAATGTAACATAAAGAGGGGGAGGGGCATTTTTTTTATTTGTTCATGTTACATTCTTAATAAGAAGAAAAAAAAACAAAAAAGGGAATATACAGTACCTTCTTGTCTTTCCATAGTTGTTTGATGTTGCTGTACCTCAAGATCAATTCAACAAGATGATTAGGCTGAAAACTTGGTGGCAAATACTTGAAAGGATATTCATTCCACTCCATGTATCTTAACTCGTTAGAAAGGCAACTCAAGTTTCCTAAAATCTTAACTCTCCACGGTATGAGCAGTTTTAAATTGCTCATTTTTGACAATATTTCAGCCGGGATCATAACTTGTTGTTCAACAAAATATCCTTGAAAACAAATAGCTTCAACCTTCTTTTCCTAAGAGATTGCAAAAGAGAAAGAAAAACTTTTAAAACTTTCAAAATAAAATTTACAAAAACAAAAATAAGTTTTATATTTTCAAAGTTCAAACTGTTAATTTACCATATTCTCCTGCTTAACATTGTAGAATTGTTCCGGGAGCCAAATTCTACTCCACTTTCTTGAATTTTCTTGAACAATGTTTTTGCCCAACTCAATCAACAAATCATGTAATTGAATAAAATCTATACGTGAGCGTATAAGGGATTTATCCATTAGAACTCTTAATCCAATATCAGCTTGAAATCCACAACAATTAAGAATATTCGTGACATATTCCAAAGTTCTCCAGTTGAAAAAACAAGCAATATGAAGAAATATTTCTTTTTCCGTTTCCTCCAAGCCATCAAAACTTAATCGCAACACATCCATGATATCTTTGTTTGGACTTTCTCTCAATCTTGCCAATGCACTTTCCCATTCAGAGATATTACGACCAAACAAAAATGAACCCAATACTTTAATTGCCAGTGGCAAGCCTTTTGCATAATGTAGTATGTCCCATGCCAACTTATCATAACTACTCACAATATGATCAAGTTTGAAAGCTTTTCGACTTAGTAATTGAAGAGAGTTTTTTGCATTCAAGAGTGGAACTTTGTAAACAACATCCACTCCATACTCTTTCAATATATGCTCATCTCTAGAAATTATAATTATTCTGCTCCCCGGACCAAACCATTCACGATCTAATTTCTCGAGTTGCTCAACTTGATCAACACCGTCGATAGTTATAAGGGCCTTTACACGATGTAGCCTACTTCCTATCTGGTGAGATGCGTTGCAAGAATTGAATGTTTGAAGTTGTTGATCACCTAGAGTTTGAAGTAGAATCTGCTTTTGTGCACTGATCGGATCTTGTCTATAACTTTTGCTTAAATCGTCAATAAGGCAGCACACATCAAATTGAGGAGAGATTTTGTTGTGTAAAGCATTAGCAAGAGTTGTCTTCCCTATTCCACCCATCCCACAAATTCCTACAACACGGACATCATCAAGCGACTCCAAAAGTAAATGTTTTTCTAATTCTTGTATAGGAGAGTGTATCCCTACTAAATCTTTTGGAAGACTTGAAAACTTGCAACCTAATATCTTTATAATCTCTTCAACAATATTTTCAATCTCTGCATGTTGTGGCCTGTAAGTTTAAAACAGTTAACCAACAACACCAAATTTTCACTAGCTTTAAAAAGCACAAATAGATGACAAATAATAGTGTGTCAAAGCTTTAAAATTTGCACAAGAGCATCAATGTTATCCATAAGGAAGATAACTACCTGTCACGTAGGTCCCAGCCAGAGAGATCTGCAACTTGTGCTAGAGCTTCCCTCCATCTTATCACCTTGTCCGAGTCTTGTTGGAATCTTTGTTCATGTTTAGCCAAGGCTTCCCCGTAAGTTCCTTTTTGATGTCTCACCTCAGAAGGATCAACATCATAGAAAACAGGCAGAACACGTTTTTCCGGTGGTTGACCGCAGTGAAGAAGGATGTGTTCCAATTCTCTCAAGCACCAAGTTGAGGAAGCATAGTTCTTAGAGAAAACAACAATGAAAATCTGAGAGTGTTGGATTGCTCGAAGGAGCTCAGGTGCGATGGATTCACCTTTGTTGAGCTTAGTGTCATCCCTGAATGCATAAATACCTTTTCTTTGGAGGGCTGCAAAAAGATGATCAGTGAAGTTGAAGCGAGTATCTTTACCTCTAAAGCTCACAAAGACATCAAAATAATTTCTCCTTGTTGATGTCACCAAAGATAAAGAGGTGCTGGCCATATGAATAAGCTAAACTGTTAGAGGATAGATAAATTACTGCTTGTGGAAGGAAGGAAAGAAGAGGGAGTAATGAGGTGTGATGTGATCAAGTTTGCTTGTTAGCAATAGCAGTAACTTAGTTCAATAATTATGTAATGGGGTTTCAAAAAGAACGGGCCTACCATTTGTACTATTTAAGGGTCATATGACAAAACAATCACTACTCACTAGTAGCCATATTTGAATTATTATTTATGGTCCCTACGCCAATGCCAATTTCATTGGCATGAACTCGTGGTATTCTGTGAATTAACGTGTTCTCCAAATTTTCCAGAAGGCTATAATACACACAAGCCATCATTCATCAGCCCAAAAATCAGTAATCTATCTTTTGTAAAGAGTCGTTTGTTGCATGTCATCCATAATGTGAAAACCGCCCTAGGACGAGCCATGTTGTCACTAACCATATTTCTCCAATCTACTTTTTGTTTGTCACCTCTCAACATCTTATAAAAGGATCTAGTGTGGTATTTACCAGCTAGATGTGCATCTGTCCAAGCTTCAGAATAGATTAGAGTATCTCTGTATTTAAACACTGCTTTTATAATCCATGAACAGTTTGGCCCAGGCTGATAAATTTCAACATCTACGTTTTTCATATAGTGATGAACCCATTTTATCCATAAGGCGTCCTTCTTCTACCATATGTTCCAAAGAAGTTTTCCTATGGAGGCTCTATTCCAATCAAGCAAAGAAATAAGATTCAGGTTACCCGAACTCTTAGGATCATAGATATGCTCCCAAAAAATTGGAGTTTTCCTGCTGAGGTTCTTATCACCTGTCCAAGAAATAAGATTTAGTTTTGTATGTATGTACAATATTATTCAATTTAATGTGTTAAATGTTGTATTCTAGTCGTGTAAATTAATCATTAAATTATACCACTATCCCATTTAAACATTGAAGTGTAGTTTGCATCATGTTTAGTTTATCTTCAAGCAATATTTAAAATTTAAGTTTCAATTTAAAATAGATTTTGAATTTCTATTAGATATATCATTTGGGGTTCAATAGTAACATTTTTAATGAAGGTACCATGGACGATTTTGTATTAAAGTAATTCTTTTTTGGTTTTTCATCGGATTAACAAGTTCTTGTGCCATCTAATTCTATCAATAAGATATGCTTACCCTAGAAGTGTCTACAGGTAACATAGTGTAGTTAAAAATTGTTTCACTCAAACCATTATGTAAATGTAGAAAACCAACTTCTTCCTTCTTTGCTGCCTAATATAACTTTGTTCTCTATCAGGGCCCCTCCCCCAAAATAAAAACTACCGGACCTTATCCCGTCCAAACTGAAGGTTACTGATTGTTTGAATATAACGTGACATTAAAACGATTCTGAACTGTGAACTGTGAACGATTCTAAAACAATTATGAACTATGAACGATTTTAAAACGATGTTAATGTGAAGTTAAAACGATTCTAAAACGATTCTGAACTGTCGAAATGACCAATGTTAAGGTAATGTCTCAGAACTGTGACATGATGTTAAGGGTCTGAAAACATAAGTTTTTTCTGGAATGATGTTAGGCCAAATCAGTATTAAAATCATATATACTTTAAAAACAATAACAATAACAAGCAAAATTAGTAATGATGTTAGGCCAACATTATTCAACTCATTTCTAAAAAATCATACTATCAATCAAACCACATGCAACAATAACAAGCAAAATGACAACAAAAAATCAGGAACAACAACAATAACAAGCAAAATCACAACAAAAAATCAGTAACAAGTTAACAAGCAGATGAATACCTGTAGATGAAATCGTAACCAAATCGAACGCTACTGCTCGTTGTTAAAGGTGGAACTCGTCGTGCAGCAGAAAGAAGCAGCAGGATTTCCTGTCAGTAGGGCATTCCACAACCAGAGTAAAAATCAAATACAAATTCACTATGTAAGACAAAACAGAGTTTCACTATGTAAGACAAAGCAAAGTTTCACAAAACCAAATTCACTATCGTTTTTTATTCAGATTTCAATCCATAACAATCATGGTCGAAGGTATTTATTTACTTTCATCTCTACATCTATTGTTCAACTACTACAAGTTTAACTACTACTTCTCATGAAATTTCAAAGATACATTGAAACCTTTAACCAAAAATATAAATAACAGAACTTCACAACTGACCAAACTTCTACTTAGGTTAAACAAAAGATGAACGAGAGAGTGGTTTTCTGCGAACTTCCTTCAAAACGAAATATGTGATCTTCCTTATGTAGACGAACGAGAGTGTAGTTGTCTGAAAAATAAAAAGAAGAGCAGAAGAACCGGAGCAGTGACGAGAATACCTTATGTAGAGAACTTCCTTCAAAACGAAATCTTCCTTCAAATTTGTAGCAAAACCAAAAAGAAAATTTAGGTTAAACAAAAGACGTAACAACAACAACAAAGGAAGAAAATCACCAACCGTAGACTCCACGCACCCTAAATTGTCAACGACAACACCAATTGAGAAGGAATGAGAACCGTACGAAGAATGAAGAAAACGAGAGAGTGGTCCATGTGTTTATGAAACGAGAGACTGTTTGAGAACCGAACGAAGAATGAAGAAACAAGCTTGGTCTTCTGTCTTCATTTTCTTTTATTTATATTTAATTTTATTGTTTTAATTAAGTTATATTTTTATTTAATTTTATTGTATTAATTAAATTGTAATTTTTTATTTTTATATATTTTTTCTTCTTTTTTATTTAGTTCTATTTTATTTTATTATTTAATCATAGTATTAATTTATTGTATTAATTTTGTATAGTATTAATTTTCATTTAGTATTATTTTTAATTTATTAATTTATTATTTATATTTTATTTTATAAATTTAATTTATTATATTAATTTTTTTAATATCTCATATTTTATATATTTTAAAATATATTTTATATATTTAACTTATATTAAGTTTTATTTAATTTAATTTAAGTTATAGTTTAGTATCATTTATATATTATAATTGAATTAAAACAATAATAAAAATGAAATTTGGGTGGGACATGAAAATTTTCGCACCAAATATAACGTCAGTCATAACCGACGCTTTCGTTTAAAAATAAATGATTTTTTATAATAATAAAAAGAGGAGGAAAACGAAATTTGTGGGGGAACAGAAAATTTCCGCACCAATATTAGCGTCAGCTTATACTAACGCTACTAAAAAATTAGTACACTAAGGTCTCGGATGGTGAGTGGTGCCTTGAGGAGATTTCAACGCTACAACAAAGTTCTCGGAAAGAAAGGGTAGGTCATCAGGTAGTCTCTCAAGCGAGATGATGGAATTTTCGAATTTTATATCTAATGGTGATTTGGTGGATGTTCCTTGCAAAGGGAAACATTTCTCGTAGTTTAGTGGTAATGGTTCTTCCATGAGCCACATTGATCGTTTCTTGTTATCGAAGGAAACTATTAGTAGGTGGGGTATTATCGGTCAACTTATTGGTTCAAGGGATTTCTCCAATCACTCTCTTATTTGGTTGGTGTCGGATATTTCAAATTGGGGAGCTAAGCCTTTTAAAGTTAATAATGAATGGTTCAACAACAAGAGCTTTATCCCTTTCATGGAGAATGAGTGGAATGTGTTGCGTATTGAGGGTAGAGGCGATTTTGTCTTAAAGGAAAAGTTTAGACTTCTTAAGAATAACCTTAGGAGGTGGAATGTTGAGGTGTTCGAAAAAATCGATTTGGAGGTGGGTAAGTGTATGATGGAGATTAACGAGAGTGACGAAATGGCGGAAGTTACTAATGGTATCTTATCAGACAATCTTATGGATATTCGTAAGGAGGTATCAAACCAATTTTGGTTGAATTTACGCATCAAGGAGAATATGATTATTCAAAAATCTAGAATTAAGTGGATTAATGATAGAGACAACAATACTAGATTTTTCCATTTTGTAATGAAGGAGAGGAGGAGATGCAACCATATTGGTTTCATTAATTAGGAAATAGGGATTCTTACGTCTGTCTTTGAAGTTAAAGAGGAGGTCAAGAATCATTTTGCTTCTAAATTCGTTGAACCCGATGTTAATAGGTCTTTGTTGGATGGTATTTCTTTTAACTCGTTAGAGTGGAGAATAGAGATTTTCTTGAGCAGGAATTTTCGTAGGAGGAAATTAGGGAGTCCATTTGGAGTTGTGGTGGGTCTAAAAGTCCGGCCCCCGATGGTTATACATTTCTTTTCATTAAGAATTGTTGGCCCTTTCTTAAGAATTATTTTTGTAGGTTTTTCAAGGATTTTTGTGGAGGTGCTATTTTATCAAAGGCTATAGTTTCTTCGTTTTTAACTTTGATTCCGAAGAGAGATAACCCTTTAGGATTATATGATTATAGACTCATTTTCCTTGTGGGATGCATGTAAAAGGCGTTGAGTAAGATTTTGGTGTCTAGATTGAAAGTAGTTTTACATTCTATCATCTCTAATTATCAAAGTGTTGTGTCGGGGAGATAAATGTTTGACGGTGTTTTGGTGGCAAATGAGATTGTTGATTACACTTCTAAGGAGGAATCAACGTGTTCTCTCTTTAAATGGATTTTGAAAAGGCTTACGACAAAGTTAGTTGGAACTTCCTTAGATTTATGTTGAGGAGTATGGGGTTTTGGAGTTTGTAGATGAAGTGGATGGAAGCTATTATTTTTTCTAGCAAGATGTTGGTCTTGGTTAACGGTAGTCCGTCGAAGGAATTCTTGGTGGAAAGGGGTTTAAGATAAGGAGATCCCTTATCGCCTTTTCTTTTTGTCATGGTTGCGGAAGGTTTGTCGGATTTGGTTAGAAAATCTGTCGCGATGGGTGATTTTTTCGGCATGAATATAAAGGGGAGTTGTTTTATTGATGTGCTTCAATTTGTGAATGATACTCTTTTGGTTGGAGATGGATGTTGGAGACGTATGTGGGCTATCAAATCGGTTCTAAGAGCTTTTGAATTGGTTTCGGGTCTCGGAATTAATTATCACAAAAGTAAGATTATTGGTATAAATGTATCCCCGTATTTTCTTGATGCAGCGGCGATTTTCCTTTCTTGCTCTACAGAAAGGAAATAGTTTTTGTTTCTAGGCATTCTGGTTGGTTCTGATCCTCGAAGAATTTCTACTTGGACTTCTTTGGTCACTAAATTGGAGAAAAGACTTTCTAGTAGGAAAACTTGTTTTTTTGAGTTTCGGAGGTAGAATTACTTTGTTAAAGACAGTGCTCAATAACTTACCTATTTTTCAACTATCTTTCTTTAAAGCTCCGGCTAAAATTCGGAAAGATGTGGTTAGAATTCAAAGTGGTTTTCTTTGGAGTAGTTCGGAAGCATCTAGGAAAATTCATTCGTTAAAGTGAGATTTATTTGTCTCCCTTATGAAAAGGGTGGGTTAAATTTGAAAAGAATTAAAGATTTCAATTTAGCTCTCCTATATAAATGGAGGTGGCGAATTTTGGAAGGATCTGAGGAATTATAGTTTCAAATTTTGAAAGTACGGTTCGGGGATATTAAATTACAAATGTCGTATAATGGTGTTTCTCTTCCCAATTGGAGTTCTAAATTGGTTTGGTGGCTTGATTTGATTTCTATTGTTAAATCCTACCACAATGACAACTTCATTGATAATTGTTTTTCCATGTTGGTAATGGTTTTGATACTTCCTTTTAGAATGTTGATTGGACCGATTCGAGTTGTTTGAGGGATATTTTTCCGGAATGATTTGTTGCTTCGCATCTTAAAGTAGTATCAGTTGCTTGGGTGGAGTAACGGAGCTTGGGAATAGGGGGATTTTGGTATCCCATGCGGCCAGCTTTCGGTTGACACAACAACTGCTAATGTGGACATTGTCGCTACCACTGTGCAGACCGCTGACACTGTGCTGGCCGCTGCCACTATGGAGGATGCAACCATTGTGCAGGCCGCTGCCACTGTGGAGGTTGCAGCTGTTGGTTATGGTTCTGCAGGTTCTGGCATGGGCAGCGCCGATGCTGTCGGGTCTGGTTTGATTTTACCGGACGGTCGGCTCCGTCATCCTCATATTTCGATTGTTTTTAGGGACTTCATTGAGAGGTTTTCTATGTTATCTTTTGGTAAGGTGCTGATTAATTGAAAGGAGGAATTAAACTCTGTTTTTTCGGTAAGTTCATTTTATCGTTTAACAGATTTTTATCATATTCGGTTTGGTCCGACGAACAAGTTTGATCATGCTTTTGGTTTAATTGGGAAAGCTTTGACTCCTTTGAAAATTAAAGCTTTTGCGTGGAGGTGTTTTTGGAATAGATTACCGACAAAAGAGATAACCTCTCCCTTAGAGGAATTTTTCCTACCTCGTAGAATCTTAATTGTGTGCTTTGTAATTCTTCTCCGGAATTTTTGGATTATCTTCTCTTTTCTTGTCCGACAGTGAGGTTGGTTTGGGAAGAGGTTTCGGATTGGATTAATTTTTCCGGTGTGTTTCGCAATTGTGTCAAAGAGAGTTTTGTGGATTGGTGTTCTTTCAGCATATCAAAAAAATTTAAGCGTGGAAGAGAAGGAATTATTTGGTTGGCGACTTGTTGGAATTTATGGATTCTTATAAACTACATCATTTTCAAAAGCGCTAATTGGAATATTATTGATATTGTGTGAAGGGTGAAGTTGACAATTTGGGGATGGATTTGTATCAGAGAAATTACCAACTTCAATTGTAACCTTTATAAATTCGACAAGTTTCCTTTGTCTTATTTATCCTAGTTGTAATTGGATCGGTAATTTCTTTTCCCCGACGCTTGTCTTGCCCTTTCTTTGTAATCAGGTTGAGTACTTTTTTACTCCGATTAATATATTTCTTGCTTGAAAAAAATTGTGGTGAGATAGAGAGCTTAAAAAAATCGTCCTATTTCACATCTGAAAGATTAAACTTGCTGCTACATGATAATTTTCAAAGCTTTATTATTTCTACTCTAAATAGATTTTATTTTTATTTATTTATTTCACCTATTCTCACCACTTGTTTTCTTTCTATAATCATGTTTTGGTTGATCTCTATGGTATAAAACAATCCATTGTTCGTGTTTCTCAAAAAAGCAAATGTGAGGAGATATTTATGCTATATATGATCAGTATAGGTTAAGTTCATATCACATGTTTCTCTTTAATGTGATGTGGTTATATTATTGAATCATGTATTTTAGTGAGTCAAGATACAAACAACATAAACAAAGCATAATCACATTACTTGTATCTAACAAGAAAACAATGGATACTTTTTTATTGATTGTTCGTTACGTTACACATGCTACTAGTTTGATTCATTATGGTTTTATATAAACAGATACACAATTGCGGTTGTGTCTCACCTTCAATTGTCAAAAACTTGTTCTTCCAAGCTAATGAGTTTCGGCAGCGACGCATGATCTTGTTTACACACCCAATGATACCCGCACTTCTGAACCTTCCAGTCCATCCAATCCAAATTATCAAAATCCATAGCTTTGTCATTCTTAAATCTAAAACACAGTTTAAAATTATCAGGATGAGTTTCGTCTGTAGAATTCGGAATATAAGAGATGAATTCCCGAGGGAAATAGATTAGGTACATGTGATCTGATTTAATCGCAATAAGATCTCTTTCAAGAATAACTGGAATGTTCGTACACCACCTAATGTTATTTACACTATCCCAAATAGATAGTTGTATTTGAGGTCTTCGTGCATACGTTGTCATAGATGGTTCAACAGGTGCAACAGAAAATATTGCACAACAAGCAATACCACTGAAATTATTGTCAAGCATAATGGGAGATAAATCCATTCTTACTGAATCACCCTCACTCTGATTGCTGCACCAACTTGGTATTTCACTTCCTGGAACTACAAAACAAATTCTATCATAGATTGAAGTGACTACTTGATTTGCCTGAATAAACTGTGTCATCCATGAAAAATTGATAGTACTGCCAAGTTCTCTCTCACTCAATTTTGGACAATTGAAAATCACCAATCCCTTCATGATTATATGTTTGTTCTTTCGAAGACCGCAATGGATAGAAGTAGGAAAAGGAAGTTGAGGCAATGATTCCAAGAGCTTGCAATGCTCCAAATTTAAAAATGCAAGTCTGCAAAGCTCCTTCAGACTAGGCAACGTTACAAAATTGTTTCCGCCTAAATTTAATTCTTCTAGCCAACTTAAACATCCAATTGCATCCGGGAGTTGGTTTAGACAACAAAAACTAATATCAAGTTCGACCAAGCTAGAGAAGTTAATAAAGAAAGGCAACGAACAACTACCTAAATATTTAGGTGCGCGGGAGTACAATGAACGGTAACGAAATGCGGTCCATTTCAAGATGGAGGACGTTGTTGATTGAGAATCTGATGTGTTTCCACTTTTATTCAAAATCTTAAACATTCCGGAACACCCCGAAAGATTTACACATTCAAGAGAGTTGAGACTAAATATGTTGTTTGGTATGCTATCTAAATTCTTGCAATCTTTCAAACTCAAGAAAACAAGCTTTTCTAGAACCCCAATTGATGGATCCATCTGTACCAACTTTACACATCCTTCAAAACTTATTCGCTCAAGATTAGGGATACCTCTAAAATCTGGCATCTTTTTTAGATTTTTTGAGTGACTCAGATCCAAATTTCTCAAATGGGGAAAATACTGCTACGGATCAACAAAAATAGGAAGAAAAAAAACAATCATTTTACGCAAAAATTTAACATAAAGAGGGGGAGGGGCATTTTTTTTATTTGTTCATGTTACATTCTTAATAAGAAGAAAAAAAAACAAAAAAGGGAATATACAGTACCTTCTTGTCTTTCCATAGTTGTTTGATGTTGCTGTATCTCAAGATCAATTCAACAAGATTATTAGGCTGAAAACTTGGTGGCAAATACTTGAAAGGATATTCATCCCACTCCATGTATCTTAACTCGTTAGAAAGGCAACTCAAGTTTCCTAAAATCTTAACTCCCGACGGTATGAGCAGTTTTAAATTGCTCATTTTTGACAATATTTCACCCGGGATCATAACTTGTTGTTTAAAAAAATATCCTTCAAAACAAATAGCTTCAACCTTCAAAATAAAATTTTAAAACTTTCCTTAGAGATTGCAAAAGAGAAAGAAAAACTTTTAAAACTTTCAAAATAAAATTTACAAAAACGAAAATAAGTTTTATATTTTCAAAGTTCAAACTGTTAATTTACCATATTCTCCTGCTTAACATTGTAGAATTGTTCCGGGAGCCAAACTCTACTCCACTTTCTTGAATTTTCTTGAACAATGTTTTTGCCCAACTCAATCAACAAATCATGTATTTGAATAAAATCTATACCTGAGCGTATAAGGGATTTATCCATTAGAACTCTTAATCCAATATCAGCTTGAAATCCACAACAATTAAGAACATTCGTAACATATTCCAAACTTAAGCCGTTGAAAAAACAAGTCATATGAAGAAATATTTCCTTTTCTGTTTTCTCTAATCCATCAAAACTTAATCGCAACACATTCATGATGTCTTCGTTTGGACTTTCTCTCAGTCTTGCCAATGCACTTTCCCATTCAGAGATATTACGACCAAACAAAAATGAACCCAATACTTTAATTGCCAGTGGCAAGCCATTTGCATAATGTAGTATGTCCCATGCCAACTTATCATAACTACTCACAATATGATCAAGTTTGAAAGCTTTTCGACTTAGTAATTGAAGAGAGTTTTTTGCATTCAAGAGTGGAACTTTGTAAACAACATCCACTCCATACTCTTTCAATATATGCTCATCTCTAGAAATTATAATTATTCTGCTCCCCGGACCAAACCATTCACGATCTAATTTCTCGAGTTGCTCAACTTGATCAACACCGTCGATAGTTATAAGGGCCTTTACACGATGTAGCCTACTTCCTATCTGGTGAGATGCGTTGCAAGAATTGAATGTTTGAAGTTGTTGATCACCTAGAGTTTGAAGTAGAATCTGCTTTTGTGCACTGATCGGATCTTGTCTATAACTTTTGCTTAAATCGTCAATAAGGCAGCACACATCAAATTGAGGAGAGATTTTGTTGTGTAAAGCATTAGCAAGAGTTGTCTTCCCTATTCCACCCATCCCACAAATTCCTACAACACGGACATCATCAAGCGACTCCAAAAGTAAATGTTTTTCTAATTCTTGTATAGGAGAGTGTATCCCTACTAAATCTTTTGGAAGACTTGAAAACTTGCAACCTAATATCTTTATAATCTCTTCAACAATATTTTCAATCTCTGCATGTTGTGGCCTGTAAGTTTAAAACAGTTAACCAACAACACCAAATTTTCACTAGCTTTAAAAAGCACAAATAGATGACAAATAATAGTGTGTCAAAGCTTTAAAATTTGCACAAGAGCATCAATGTTATCCATAAGGAAGATAACTACCTGTCACGTAGGTCCCAGCCAGAGAGATCTGCAACTTGTGCTAGAGCTTCCCTCCATCTTATCACCTTGTCCGAGTCTTGTTGGAATCTTTGTTCATGTTTAGCCAAGGCTTCCCCGTAAGTTCCTTTTTGATGTCTCACCTCAGAAGGATCAACATCATAGAAAACAGGCAGAACACGTTTTTCCGGTGGTTGACCGCAGTGAAGAAGGATGTGTTCCAATTCTCTCAAGCACCAAGTTGAGGAAGCATAGTTCTTAGAGAAAACAACAATGAAAATCTGAGAGTGTTGGATTGCTCGAAGGAGCTCAGGTGCGATGGATTCACCTTTGTTGAGCTTAGTGTCATCCCTGAATGCATAAATACCTTTTCTTTGGAGGGCTGCAAAAAGATGATCAGTGAAGTTGAAGCGAGTATCTTTACCTCTAAAGCTCACAAAGACATCAAAATAATTTCTCCTTGTTGATGTCACCAAAGATAAAGAGGTGCTGGCCATATGAATAAGCTAAACTGTCAGAGGATAGATAAATTACTGCTTGTGGAAGGAAGGAAAGAAGAGGGAGTAATGAGGTGTGATGTGATCAAGTTTGCTTGTTAGCAATAGCAGTAACTTAGTTCAATAATTATGTAATGGGGTTTCAAAAAGAACGGGCCTACCATTTGTACTATTTAAGGGTCATATGACAAAACAATCACTACTCACTAGTAGCCATATTTGAATTATTATTTATGGTCCCTACGCCAATGCCAATTTCATTGGCATGAACTCGTGGTATTCTGTGAATTAACGTGTTCTCCAAATTTTCATGCTGATTTTTCTCAGTCATGGTCCTACCAATTAATTGCATTTCCTCGTCTATTTCATTAATGCATTGTACTCTTTTTCCACTTGTCTTGTTTATTTCCAAAACGTGTTTATTCTCCACCCTGTCAGAAATTTCATTCACAATTAGGAAAATACATACACTACTATTACTAAAATACATACTATGAGCAGAAGAACTATTGCTAGACCTATTGATATAAATAAAGGAGACACTTTTAAAACTATCACTAATCATCAAACAATCTTACATGATCAGCTCAAGTGTAGACTGTGAATCAATTCCAGTTAGACAATCAATAACCACCTTTGCATCAGAGAAAACGAGGATCAGAAAGAATACCGCCCAGAATCATGTCTTCTTTCTATGTACTAATATTGTAATTCTTTTTACTTATCCAATTTAATCCGACAATGATTTCATTTGGTATTTTAGTTTCTAAAACATTCACACAAATATTGCTTGACAAACGGTATAAGATCAAACCCATAATAATATTAATCGACAAACGGTATAAAATCAACGTGTATATATCTCAAAAACTCAGAGTTGCATTACATACATACACGTACACATCTGAATAAGAAATAAAGGTTTTAATGTAAGAAAAAAAATTAGAGGATCAACTAACTATTAAGTGCAAAAAAATATGAAGCTTTAATTTCAATTTTGGACTCAAATTTCCCCTAACTCGTGAAATTGGCACCCTATTTAAAATTCATTTTTTGGTATGTGATTCAGAAGTGGTTTCATGTCACCACTTTTGGGTTCGGAAACGTGGGTGAGGGACACAAGAAATTTGGACTATGAAGATGATAAATAGGGGACTAACACTACAAGTATGTTAAATATTAAGTATATGTGATGGTAGTTTGAAAGCTAATTTTATTCCCACATGATTCAAAACTTATCTCTATGAATGAAAATAAATTTGTCACTGTCTGTGATGGTATTAGGTTGTTCCCAGAAGAAACTTTTGTTTCGTAACGGAAATATGTATTCTACATAGTTTTTATATAGCCATTATCAATTGACGGTAAAGGATACTCGAACTTGACAATTTTTCGATTGTCTCCTTAAGATAGGAGACTATGGACTTCATATTTTAGATCTACAAGACATGTGTACTCGGTGGGCTTAAAATTTTGTGACATACCAGATGATGTTTATTTATTACATTTAAGACATTTTCAATTTGTCTAAAATAAAAAGAAGAACATCTTAATTTACAGAAGTTGTAGACAAATATGGACCATTCAAAACTAGGTAAAAAACATAACATTTGAAAATAAAACTTATTTTAAGACTTGTATGATAAATAAGCAAATGTTATTGGAAAGATAAAAAATATATTGAAATATTAAGAAATTGAATATATAACACTTCATTAATATTGAGACACAATTACAAACACTTTGTCTGGCTAAATAGGAAATTAAAACGAATCAAAATACTTGTTGCCGCATTACTACAAAATTGACATTCAGTAGCATAATATTACTACACTTAAGTCATCCACCGTTGTAATATTTGTTACTTAATGAATGCACATTTTGATATTTATTTATTTTAAATGATTTAATCATGGTTGGGGCTTTCAACCGTGGTGATAAAGTTAGTGGTACAAGGTTCAAATCCTTACAACAACATTTTTTCGATTATTCAAATAAAATTATTCACGGTTTTAATATGCAACCGTTGTAATATTATATGTATGTTGAACCTTTGATCTTCCTAAAAGAGAGAAACGCTTCTCAAGTATATAATGATGATTAAAAAAATTCTCCATTTTTCAAGACATTCACAATGTCATTCAAGGATATCAACCATTAGAAATAATCATCATTGTAAGCATTAATGGTCTCAATGTTTCATCTTCAACTTCATTTATAAATGCACAATTTTACACTTCTTCAAATTAGTCTTTGTAACTTCTTTTATCAACATGAGTTCTCCATCTGAGAATGCTAACAAAAATATCATAACTGAGGTTACAACGGTACAACACCATGATCATCAGTCAAATGAGAAGGTCCATTCATCTGGATTGTATTCTGTCAGGGATACATTAAGGGTGAGGAAGGCCAAGAAGAAGTTGAAGAAGAAGGGAAAAAAGTCGAGAAAGATTTATTACTATGATTCTGACGAGGAGAATGAGGAGAGAGTCATAGAATATGAAGATTTCCTTGCTGATATGAGTTCCGACATTGAAAAATATATGTAATGAAATTATTAATGTACTCTTCCCATTTGAGACTTTTTATCTTGTATACACTATTCTCTTTCATTTATATAGTATTATTGTTTTACAAAAATAAAATATTAAAAACCAACAAAATAACAACAAAAGTATCAACATTGACGAAGAATATTAACAAAAAAATATTAATAGCCAACAAAAATAACAACATCAACAATGAATCACTCTTTAACCATAATTTTAATAAAGAACTATGATGAAAGGTGATATTATTTTGTAAGGTATTATCACAGTATTTCATTATAACCATGATGATATGTGAATATTTTTTTACTATATAAGCAATGAAATATTATTCTTTAAGGTATTATCACGGTGTTTAATTCTAACTGAGATGATATGTGAATATATTTTTACTATATAAGTGAAGTTCTTATATTTCATCAGTAACCCTAACATCCATCTCTTTCTAACAATCGTTTCTCCCAAATAGAAACACTAACATGTTCCCTCTTCTCTCTCATAACATAACCCTAGCATGTTTTAACATACTTCAACCTTCAGATTCTTCTTCACTAATCGATGTGATACACTAATCATATTCCAGGTTCATTTATTAAACTTATTATTCGATTTCATTTATATTTCTTGTTAAAAATGGGTTCTAATTTTATTATTTGTTGGATGTTTTTATTGTTTCAGATTCGTGTTCACCACTCTAACAAAGCGCATACATTGACTATGATACATATGGGTTGTGTAGCTATGAAGAAAAGTACAAGAAGTATGAAGCTATTGTCTTAATTTCATTCACCTTATACTTCTTTTTCGTAGCTTCATAAACTTTATTAAATTCAATTTTTTTTCCAGATCAATGATAAAAAAAGGTGGCTTCTTTAAACATTACATAATATCATGTTATTTTTGTATGTTATGTTTTTAAATATGTTTATGTATGTTGTTGTTGTTGTTGTTGTTGTATCTTGGTGATAAATTTTTATGTATGGTGTTGTTGTTGATTAATGTTCCAAGAACAAGAAAAAAAACATTGCTAAGTCATTAAAAAGAAGCTTCTTGTGACTTAGCAATATTTTGTTCTTTAAATTCTTAGAACATTACATAATATGTTGTATTGTCACTAAAAAGAAACTTGTTGTATGTTATATATTGTTGTATGAAGATGAGTTTATTATATGATATGTAGATTTTTTTTCACTAAACCTTCACTGAAAATATATTTTATTTAAATTCGTATAGAAACTTATAATCGGATAAGTTGTATTTGAAAACCAACTTACATGAATCAATGTTTTTCGAATTGCATCTGTCCCATCATTTATCTCCCGTTCTTTGACATACAAAAAGTGGTTCAATGACCGGATTCCTTCATCGCATCTATATATGCTCTTATAGTTTAATTTGAATAATAATAATTTATTTATATTATTCAAATTAAACTAGAATAGAAGGAATCGATATGATGAAGAACTCCAACCATTGAACTACATTATATATTTTAAAGAGCGTGAAATGAATGACGAGACGAATACAATTTGGAAAAGAATGGTTTGTGTAAGTTGATTTCCAATGATAGTTTAATTTTCAGATTATATATTTCATCAATTTGAATGTGTAACACCCTAATTTTTGCCCTAAGGTTCTTTGCACTTCATCTGCATTTCGCATACAAACAAGATCGCACTGGCTTTCGAGTTTCTCCTCAGATGTAGGGTCTATGCTTCGCAGGGGATCACCGTTATTTTTTACTTCTTCATTATTTGTTTATATTTACTGATCACTAACCAAAATACAAAAAATATGTTGCAGTGTCTCTTCTTCTTCTCTGTGTTGCAGGTTTTCAAAGACAGGGCAATGATTTCAATCCAGATGCGTTGGTTCAGTCACTATTCAGGTCAGATGGACGTTTGACCTAATTTGGTCAAACTATCAAAAATTGTTTCGACTGTCAGTTGTGTGTGCCAGTGGTTTAGACGATGCGTTTTCAAAGTTCAAGTTGGTGTTGAGTGTGAAGGTCATCAGTTATCAGACAGTGTTTTGTGCGAGGTTTGGTTTGAATATTCAATGTTCATCAGTTCATCATTGATTCGTCTGTGGATTTATTTTCCTCAGGACGTATTCAAATAATCAAAGAAGTTTTCAGACGACTTCAGTGGCTGTGGTTGAATTGGCAAATGGATCAGTGTTTTAGTAATGGCTGTTTTCATCAGGTGGCTTGTGAGAAAAATCGGGAGTTGGTCGTGAAACCTAAAAAATCATCACCTTATATCTCTTATTCATTTTTTTTCCAATTAAACCATTTTTTTATCCATTTATCCATCCGTATACCTTTTTTATGACCATTTTTCATTATCCATTCTTTTCGATTTTTTTTACCAAATCACATTATCCAAATATTATCCATATATCCATTGTTTTTGTATCCATTCGCAAATACTTTTCTTATCCATTCTATCCAATTTCTTTTCCATTTTTTTTCTAAATCACATCATATTACCCATTTCTATCCATATCCATTCATATTTCGATTTTTTTTGACATCCAATTTATCTCGATTAGTCTTTTCATTTTCTGTTCACTTTTAAGCCATTTTTATATTCAATTTACTTGTTCCATTCGTATTCCAATTTTATTCTCACATCAAATCTTTTTTTTTTATTTTTATATCCATTATCCCTTTTTAGGAATTTCCAATATTTTTATTATCTTATATTTCTATCCAAATAAATCATTTTTCTTATCAATTTTTTTAACAACCAATTTCATTTTATTTTAACCCACAACTTCTATTCAAATATTGAAAAAATAAGGCCCAAAGCAATAAGCCTCAAAACTCCCACCTCACATCATCTTAGCCACATTTCAAAGCCTCACGTGTGTCGCTCCCGGGATTTTCATCCTAGTACAAACGCGAAAGTGGCGCGGAAAGGTTAGAGTCGCCAGCCAGACATTTTTATCCCGAAAGAATGGGAAAGGTAATGTTGCACAAACCTAAGGAAAAAAGGAAAGGACAAGGCCTTGCGAACCAAAGATCTGAGTTCGGGAGTCGGTTACGAATTGAGAAGGTATTAGCACCCCAATCCGTCCGCCGTACCCGACGGGATCCACGCTTGCTTGTTTGTTTCAAAGGGTGAGAAAAATAACTGCTGCTGAATAAAACCGCTAACTGGAATGGAAATGAGGAATGAGGAGGAACTGAAAATGAAAACTAAACTAAAGAATGGGGAAAATGTAGGGAAAATAAAGAATGTGCTCGAACGGGCCCTACCCCGCTGCCTACGTACCTCACTGGGATAATGAGGATCAGAGTCGACGTAGTTCGCCTAACTAAGGCGGGAACTATTTGTTTGTGTTTTTTACAGCTGGAACTGCGTATGTCTATGCTCAGGTGTTGCAGGCTCGTCTGGTACGAGTGCGTTTACCGTCTTGCATGTGTGACAAGTCGTAGCGAGTTCGTGTTGTGAGTGAATGAGATGAGAAGAGAAGTTCCCGCAGGATAGTCGCTTATTATTTTTTTTTGTCTTTTAAAAGAAGTGTTTTGAATTTGTTTGTGAACGATCTTGTACTAAGACCTATCCATCGCGGGAAGTATTTACACCTCGCCCCGAAACAGGACGCGTATAAACACTCCGCAACAAAGTCTCGTGTCGTACAAGATTGTTCGGCTTTTATTAAATGTTTTATTGCTTTTCTTTTTGAGATGAGAAAGAAAGACTCAAGTTGGAAAAGGAAAAATCTAAGGGACTAAGACTCAATCCTAATTTTGTTATGTATTTACAAAGTGGTCTTAATGGTTAGTGAGGTCTCTAAGCCTAATGGAAACTTAAAAACCACTAGAATTCAACTTACTTCTTAATGAAGTTAAGTTGATTCTAAGAACAAATGGGAAACCTATACAAGTTGTAAAATCAAATGAAGCAAAAACAATGCACTTAACCATAAGAAATAAAATTCTACAAATGCATTTAATGACATGAATTAAAAAATAGTCTATTTATTTATTCTACTTCTAAGTGAAATGAACTTTAAGCCTAAGTTCTAAATCTAAGCTAAACCTAATATTCATCTAAAAAAATCTAATTTAAATTAGCCTAAGCCTAAATTAAACTCTATGACTAAACTTAAACTAAGCTATTATTTTTTTATATTGAACTTTATTTTTTTTAATAGCCTAAACTAATGGGAATTATGCATAACTAGGCCTAAAACTAATATTCTAAAAAAAATACTAAAACTTCTAGAAAAATTGTGAAAATTAAACTATAGGGTCTTACCACTATCTAAAATATTATACTAAGAGGGATTCTAAAAAATCTTATTTTTTCTATGCCTAACAATTAGTTATTTCCAGCTAAGAATTAACTACTAATTCCTAAGGATTATATCACTAAAACCTAAGATAAAAGCTCCTAAAAAATCCACTAAAAATATCCTAAGAACTATTATAAGTCCTCTAATTACAGAAAAAAGAATGGCTCAAAAAAGTTGCTGGAAGTTACTTAAATAAAATGAACAAAATCCAGCATAATTAAAAGAAATCCAATAAAAGCTAATTAATAGAAAACTTCAGAATTAATTCAAAAATAATCAAATTTCAGAAAATAAAAATATCCCAACTTTCTAAATTGACTTATTTAACTACTTAATTTTTTTGTGGAATTTCCTAGTGCTTTTTACTATTTTTGTGAATTATTTTCTAATTGTGCTAAACTAAAGAATAAAAACTCTAAAAAAAAAAGAAATAAGAAAAAGGGGTGCTAGAAGTAATGCTTTTATGTTGTTTTTTCTACTGGGCTTAACAGGGGGAGGTTTGAATATCAAATAGACTAAGCCCAAACGCATAATAAGAGGGGGAGTGCATTCAGCAGCTGTTTTAAGTTATTTTTTATGATGGGCTCTGAATGGGGTGCGGATAGCAATGATATTGGGCCCATTTTGCATAGGAAGCCAGGGGGAGTGCATGGAGCAATGTTTTTATGTTGTTTTTTCATGATGGGCCCAGAATGGGGGTGTAGGTAGCGAAAACGACCCAAAAGTCTAGTTATTTCTCTTGACCCATGGAATTAAGAATAATATATATATAAATCAAAATTTAATGGTTGCTTATTGAATTTTTAATGTTAATTAACTAGATTTAATTATAAGTTAATTATCATATCACACTTATGATTATAATTTAATTTAATATTTTAACTTAAGAAAATATTAATCTGAACTCATGATAATATTTTCTAAAACCTTAATTTAAAAAAAAAATTAAACTAAGCTTATGATAAAATTTCCTAAAATCTTAATTTAAGAAAATGAGTTAACTAATCTTATGAATATATCTAATTTAACATCTTAACTTAAGAAAATATTAAACTAAACTTATGATTATATCAATTAAACTAATAATCTTGTCTCAAATTATTCAAGAATCAAATTAATAAAAAAATGAAAATTATGTTAATTACTTAAAACCAAAACAACAAGGCCCAAACCCTAAATTCCTTTCTTCTTCCTCTTGATCCGCCGCCAGCACCCAAACCCTATCTCTCCGTCTCCCACCTTCTTCTTCATTGTTCGTCAACACCATCCACCTCCATCGGAAACACATAAACACTAATCTCCTAATCTAATCCATCACCAAATCGCGGCCGAATTACCTAACCCTAGAACTTGACCTATGCTACTCATGGCGTGATGAAAAGTCGCACCTGTAAGAAGCGGTGGAGGCTGCGTGAGGATGATGACAATGGCGGCTAATCTTATGCGAAGAAGACAACCGTTTCGACGAAGGTTCGCCGTTGATGACCGTCGCGCACTTACAATTCACAGGCCTTTGTCGAAGCTGGAGGCGAGGCTACCGAGCGATTGACTAAAATGGTGATACGAACTTACTCTTGATCTTTTACATCCGCTGTGAAGTTCTTGTTGACGACTTCTCAATTTCGAATCCGCTGAGTATTTGCGTTGTTTCCATGTCTTTACAGGTTATCACGAATACAGGCGACGATAAAGGTTGGTGATGATACTCCGCGATAAACCATAGAATGAAGGTAATGATGCAGGGATGCTTGATGCTGCGTTCACAATGAAGATAGCAGTACCGGAAATAGATCCCCTTACACGGTAATATTGCTTCTTGATTCCCTGTGCAATCGAATTATTTCTCTTTGCCGATTCTGTTGGATTTTTTCACAATTAATGGAATAATTGCAGGGTGAGAATGAGTGAGGCTGCGGTGAATGGAAGGAAGTGATGCCTGAAAATTCAGGAGTTGTTTGAAGGTGGTAATGATGATGAGAAGATTGGAGATTATTGAAGGGAATGAAGTTATGAGAAGGAGATGAAGGTTGATGAAGAAGAGAAGAGGAAGATGGTTGAAAAGGATTGAGAAAGGGTGAAGAGATTGAAAGGGTGGAAGGGATTGAAAGTTGTGGAAGAAATGGGCCAAAAAAGATTGAAGAAGAAAAGCTCTGACTTATAGCTGCTTGGTATGAAGCTTCTAGAAGGAAAATAATTCAGTTAAGTTTGTTACTTTCAATTAGCACTCTGTTAGATTTTGTTAGGATTTCATTTCTGTTATGAATTTTTCGGTTTTGATTAGTTAATTATGTTGGCTGAGCTGGAAATCAGTTGGTTAGGATGGTTACGAATTTGTGAAGTTCAATTAATCATAGATCTTTTCTAATCTTCCTCTATTATGGTTTATATCCTCTCTTTTTTTTTGGGTTGAAAGTTAGTTAGAGATTAACTGAATTTCTGTTGGGGTGTTGTTATGAGGTTTTGAAGTTAATCATGAAACTGATGAATTCTGTTATAACTACCATCATGATTCGTAACTGTTTTTTCTGGTTCTGAATTGATATGGATTGGTCACCCTGTTATAATCTTTCTATGTGTAATTGAACCCTTTTTGCCTTGTTAAATGGTATCCCTTCTGATGCAGGTTGCAGTATCAAACCGAATTGACGGTTTCACGCACTGAGGATTCCTTTGTTCTACAAAACGTGATTGACGACGATATGAAGAAACTGAAGCTAAAGTTGAGAAGCCTTTCCGCAAGATCCTTCTTCTTCTACGAAGACATCAAACAAACTGCATTTTCTTTCAATTTGTTTCTTATTTACGTTAAATATTCGACTTTCAAGAACTTGAGGCTAATATTTTTTGTAATTGAGCTTTCTTTAAATTAATTGTTGTTCTGTTGAAGGATTGATGTATCAGCTGGTCATTACTTGAACCCGGTTTTCAACCCTTACAAAAAAAATGAGAAAAATCTCTTATAGACTTCACACAAGTTATTCTTTTATTTTTATTCTCCATGCTATCATCATTTTGTTTATGCTAACACAATGGTAATAGATTTTCCCTCTTTTACTTTTCCTGCGCGTGGCTTTGATGTTCTCCAAGTAAAAAATCAACTTTTCACATCTAACAATTCACTTAGAGGCCTAGGGCAAAATGGGTCTTAATTACAATGGACTTTATGAGATAGTTGGACATAGAATGGATGATATTCCTCTTGGGCTTAGATTGGATTGATGGAAAAAAAAAAGGACACAAACATGGAACTCAATGGCAATATTGATGATAAAAGAAAACTTGTCTTGACAATTATTGAACATGGGCTTAATTAGGACTACAAGAAAAATAAGTAATGGGCTTTCCATAAATGACTTAAATTGGAGAAAGAAAATGGTTGTTAGAAGTAATCACAAAAATGATTTGAAAATGGTAATAATGGATAAGAACGATGGTCAAATGAATATAATTTAGTACTATTGTCAAACAAATGGATTCGGGATCGAGAATGGATTAAAATGGTCAAATGGAAATAGAATTAGAAATGAATAATGGATTGATTTTAGAAAAGAAAATGGGCTCAATGTTGAAAAGAAATGGTTGGTATTTAGAGACAAATGACATGAAAAATGGAATGTTAGAAATATGCATATGGACACAAAAAGATAACTTTGGTTAGCAAAACGGGATAAGGTCATGGTGACTAAAAAAAACAGTGAATTAGCTAGTTGACATGTAGAATGGCAATGGCTTGTATTTGAATATCAAGAACTAGAATTTGAACGTCAACGATGTCTTCCAAGTAAGGTCAATAACTGTGCATTCTCTCTTGACCTAAATCAGGTCCTTCTACATAATCCACTCCTAGGAACTTTGAGGCCATACTAAACTTCGCACAACCTCGAATTATTATTCTGTGAACAAATGGATCTAAACCAATCTTTGATACAATGGACCTCCGTTGATAAAGTTCCCTTCAAATCAAAATCATGAACAAGGACTCCAAATTTTCCTTGAGATATTCAATGATGAAGAACACAACTTGAGACATCAAGAAGAGTCAATACTCTCACCCAAAGCCAATCTGACTGAACACCTCAATAATAAGTTAGATGCACCAGTGAATATTCTCCATAAGTTCACACCATAATAGATACAGATAAGGCACGAAACCCTAATTTCCACGGGCCTTGATCACATGCCTTATGAATCCATGAAATGCATTATTATGATGTTAATGAATTGATGAGAAATGCTGATGAATGCAAAATAATGAGCCAATAGAGGGAATAAATATGAGGGCAAATTTTGAGGTATTACAACGTGTCAAGCTTTTTTTTACACTTCATACAAAACACCTTCAGCCAAAAGTCTCCCACAAGCCTTCAACACGCAACAACAACAAGCCAAGTACCACAAGCCTAAGCCTTCCGCATGCTTTCGTACGCAGCCATCAGCCTTGCACCCCACACCATCATTCCAAGCCTCATCCGTACGCCATCAGCCTCATATCACTCCCTTCAGCCGAAGCAGTCACACGCCCATCAACAAAGCAAAAAGCCAACAGCTGAAAACCCCACGTGCGCAACTCTCCTACAAACCAAGACGCATCATGCTGCAAGCCCGTAACCAAAAAACAAAAACAAGCAACAACTTGCAAGCCACTTTTCCCAAGCCTCATTCACAACAACTCCAAGCCTTTTCCAATACAAGCAGCACCCAACGCACGTGTTAAACAAAAATTCCCACGCCAACCTTCACACGCATTCAAGCTGCCCAGCTACAAGCCTCACAACATCACCAAGCTGCTTCAGATGCACACCAAACCCTCCCCTGCGCAGCTTTCTCCCTTTCCTTTTTTTTTATATTTCTTTAATTTGTTTTGTTTATTCTTTTTAAAAGGATTTTGTTAATAAAAGTTTCTTTGAGAAAATATGTTTTGGAAAAATGATTTAGAAAGATTTTTTTAGGAAAAGTATTTTAATAACAATTTAGAAAAGCATTTTAGAAATTATATTTTAGAAAAGTATTTTAGAAAAGATTTTTAGGAAAAGAGATTTTAGAAAAGTATTTAAAAATTTATTTCAATTTCTTTTTATGGATCTACTTTTAGATCCATTTTTCTCCATCTTTTTATTTTTTGGTCGATGACAATCTCCGATTCGTGATTGTTGATTTCCGATCGGTTTAATCTTCATTATTTCAAATCTATGGATGAATGATCATTTGGATAATTCTCCATACTTTGAGATCGTGATAGGTTGCTTTTCGATAAATTCAACGAAAATATCGATTAAGATTAGACCATTCTTTTTTTCTTTTAAGTGTGGCATGTTTTCGGAGAACGATTCATAATATCGTTTCTGTAACATGTATTAACACGAATATTTTCCACTTTAATTAGTGGTGGCCGGCCTCATTTGTAGGGTAATTACTTCGTAAATTACTCGGCGATTGCTTAACATAGACCTAAAGTTGTCCCGATTCGGATTAAGATCCACTTGGATCCGGTTGCCTCGATTTTCTTTTTCTTTTCGTGGTTGTGCTTGATTAAGTTCATCATACTACTTATATTGTAAATATTATAATAATGTGAATATAATAATCCGTTTAAATTTAATCTCTCGCACCTTATCCTTTTATTTCCATTTCTTGCTCCTTTATCTCTTTATTATGCTTTATCATATTATATCATATATCATTTGTTTATGTTTATATTGTTGCTTGTGATTTTTATTTTGTCCATTTGGACACCAAAACATTAATAAAGGATTAAACACTTAAAAGATTGGTGACTTTAATTTCAGACTATGGTTACTATCCTTTTCTTTGGAGTATGAACTTAGATTCTAGGATCTCTCCCCTTGCTCAAGTTGTGATGGATTGGAAACTTTGGCCTCAAGTCATTTCATTAGTCTTTGAAGATGGAATTCCGAACTTTGAAGAAATGTGCATATTTCGGTTTGATAACTTCTTCTCTTAACTTTTAATTCAAGCATTAGGATAGTCCCTTCATCTCTTCCCCATTCTTAAATTTTCAAAACTTCTCCCTATTTCAAAAATCTTCTTGTTTTCTAAACTTCAAACACTTTCATAATCAAACCTTGACTTAGGTCAAGCGATTTTAACCTTTTCACTTTATTTTCTTAATAAATGTTAATTCATGTAAATATATCAAAAATCATTTTCTTACATACTTTAAAAAATTCAAAACTCACTCAATTGTTTTTGTGCCTTTGTGCACTCTTCTTTTCATATGTTTAGATATGATTCATCCTTTCTAGCGGAATTATTCGCTAAAGGATGACGACTTATCTCTACATTTTAAAATTAATGCAACCCATTTGTTTCTTTTCAAATTTTGTACCACGAACTACGAGGTTTTGATCTCGCATTGCACTTTGTGGGTACGTAGGCATGAGGCGTTAAAAACCTCATCAAACACAAAATCATAAAAAAACATTCTTCTCCTCATCTCTTCAATCATTTTCAAGCAAACCAATTTCAGACCAAAAAGCAATAAATATTTCAAAGGGCTCCCGTGGAGTACCACAGACGAGTCGGGTGCCTAAAACCTTCTCGGCTCGTAACCAATCCCCTTACCCATTCTCTGTTTGTTTCTTTTAGCTTTTGCTTTTAGATTCCTAGGTTTTTATTCGTTCTTTTACCTTTTTCCTTTCGGAAATAAAGAAAAGCGCGGTGGCGACTCTGTGTACCTTGAGTTAAGTTAATCAATAGCTTACACTCATGATTTTACCGCTACAGGAAAGTGGCGACTCTGCTGGGGAGTAATCTCTAAGCGGATTTAGCCTACTTTGATTTATTTACTGCTTTGGTTTGATTTGTTTGCTATTTGGTTGTTCTGTTTCGGTTTTGGTGATCATCTGTGTGACATAGATTCTAACCCGGATCTGAGTTGAAACTTATGATAGGACGGCGATATTCGAAGCGATATGCGATGGAGTAGTCCAAAGCAATATCAATTTGATAATCTCCACTCGGTTAGGCTCTCTTGGACTATCAATGTCATGACGAGTAATCGTACGTGGCATTATTTTCCGACCTTGAGCTGATCATACTGAGGACCGTAGAACCCTTAACCCATCCAAGCCAATTTAGGAACGTAGTGCGGAAATTGTCTGGGTGTAAACCTAAGGCGGTTGTCACGCAATACTACACTCGGACGAGGTCTATTTTAAGAATGTTATCGGTTGGGGAGTAATCCAACGTACCGATGATATTCTAAAGATGGTTGTTAACTCCGGGAACCTCTGTTAGCACCCTTTTGGTTTTCTGCAGGTACAATGAAGACAAAACCTTAGTATTTACCTGTGTGGGTTGGTGTTCTGTTACCTTGACTTCATGCTCGTGACTCGGAACCTAAGCCCGTGTGCCTTGTGTGATCTTGTTTGTGTTTGTTGCATACATGTCATCATACATTCATGAGCATTGTTCGTAAGATTTCAAAGGACTTATAAGGAACTTTTGCAAAATTTCAGATGTCCATGGTTATGACTTTTGAAAGGAGGAACACAAAGAATTACACCTTTAAGAATCCTAATGTAGTAGAGTTGAGAAAGCTAGGAGCTTTGGTTGTTGATACCCAAGAGTTCCGGAGATGTCATGGGAAGCTTTTGTATAAGTTGGATACCGATGTACCTGAGGGGATTCTCCCTACTTTAGCTCAGTTTTATGATCCGTTGCACCATTGTTTCACTTTTTCGGATTATCAGCTTGTGCCGACGTTGGAGGAGTATTCCCATTGGTTAGGTTTGCCTATTATGGACAAGGAGTTTCTTTTCACTGGTTTAGAGTAGGAGCTTACTATCAAAGTTATCGCCAAAGCACTGTTTCTTAAGGAATCTGATCTTAATGGGAAGTTTCTTCCAAAGGGGAGTGTTCGTGGTATTAATTCTAAGTTCTTAATGGGAAAGGCTTCTACTTCACTTACTTTGGGTCATAAGGATGAATTTGAGGCTATTCTTGCTTTGCTTATTTACGGGATTGTCTTATTTCTGAACTTGGATGGTATTGTGGATGAGAATGCTATTCAGATCTTCTTTAAGAAGAACCCGGTGCCTACTTTGCTTGGAGATATGTATCATGCTTTTCACTATAGGACCTCCAAAGGTGATGGAGAGATTGCATGTTGCGCGCCTCTTCTTTATAGGTGGTTTATTTCGCACCTACCCAAGTCGGATGTCTTCAAGGACAATAGAGAGAATCGAAGGTGGTCTCAAAGGTTGATGTCACTTTCTCATAAGGACATGACATGGTATAGTTCTCATTATGACACTGGAGTTCTTATTGATAGTTGTGGAGAATTTCCTAATGTACCTCTTCTTGGTACACGTGGGGGAATTAGCTACAACCCCATTTTGGCTAGACGACAGTTCGATTATTGTTTGAAGGACGTTCCAAACAATCTTTCCTTATCCCGTTTCTTCTTTCTTAATGGTGTTGATCATATAGAGATGAAGAAAAGGATTACGCATTCTTGGCATGCTATTCATCGGAAAGAGAAAGGTCAATTGGGAAGACAACACCCTCCTCCTTCCGAATGTTATATTCAGTGGGTTCGATCTAGGGCTTCCAAGCTCAAGATGCCTTATCCACCTGAGGAGCCTTTGTTTCCCATATTGCCTTTGTCTGCTTTTCTTTCTCCCGTTGATGAGAAGGTGGCTCTTCAAGAAGAGTTAGAGAAGATGAAGAAAGAGAAAGAAGAATGGTTACTTGAGAGGACTACTATGCAGGAGCAGCTGAAGGAGAAGGATGATCTTATTGAGCTACTTGAGCAGCGTGTCACGAAGAGGCCGAGAGAGGATTTATTTTCCTCTAGTACTCCATCTACTATTCCTCCTACTTCCGGTGCTTGGAAGGCCATTGTTGACAAGTTGGTGAAAGATAAGGAAGATATGGAAGATCGGTACAAGAAAGAGATCAAGAGGATTCGCATGAAGTATCAGCCAGGATTCGGGACTTCTTCAGATATGATTCCCTAGGCCTAGTTTACTTTTGCTCTCATGTATTAGGATTATTGATGTTTGTACTTCATTTGTAATCCTCACTTTGATCTTAATGAGAATGAGTTTTTAAGTATTTCAAAAAATGTCTCTTTATGAATATTGCAAGTTATCTTATAGTCCTTTGAAATCTTTGCATGTGCATATGCATACCATTCATCATACTCGCATTTGTCTTGCTTTTTGAGTGTTCTCCAGGTATCTTATTGTTATTTCTTGGTCTTCATTCAGTTCTCCTGTCAAGCTGACTCACCGATTTGATACTCGAGCTAATCGGAGAAGGGTGATGGAAACTGTACAACAAGAGAATCGCGAGTTGCGCGAAGAGGTTACTTATCTGAGGGAAAGCTTGGAAAGAGTTTATGCTATGATAGAAAGTTTGGTGGCTGCTCAGAATCAGCCACCTCCTAATTCTCCTGTTCAGAATACTGTCATCTCCGAGATTGTTACCGCATCAATTCCTGTTGAGACTGTTATTTCTCCGTGCTATCGTATGCCTGCTAGTACACCCTGGGGCATGCCAGTTGACTTTATTCCTGCTGGGTATCGTCCTCCTCATCATCCTGAGACTGCTGCATTTAATACTCTCCCACCACCAGTGTGGACTACTCTTCCTCCAATTGTGACAACTGCACCGCCTGTGGTGCACACTATTCCGCACCATGATGAAATGATTTACCATGCTGAGCCCAGTGAAGGTGCTGGAGTAGCTGAAAGACTTGATGATTTCCAGGGACGCTTTGTTGAGATCCAGAGGGAGATGAGAGCCTCGAATCACAAGGATTTGTTCGGAAAAGATGCTTATGACCTTTGTCTGGTCCCAAATGTTAAAGTTCCTTACAAATTCAAATTGCCTGAGTTTGAGAAGTACAAAGGCAACACTTGTTCGTTGAGCCATTTGACTATGTATGCAAGGAAGATATCTGCTCAGACTGATAATGATAAGCTGCTGATTCACTATTTCCAGGACAGTTTGACCGGTGCACCCATGAGGTGGTATATGAGTCTGGATAATAGCCAAATCAAGACCTTCAATGATTTGGGAGAAGCTTTTGTGAAGCAGTACAAGTACAACGTTGATATGGCGCCAGATAGAGATCAACTTCGTGCTATGTCCCAGAAGGACAAGGAGACTTTTAAAGAATATGCACAGAGATGGTGCGAGCTGGCAGCCCAGATTGTTCCTCCGCTGGAAGAAAAAGAAATGACGAAGATCTTCTTGAAGACTTTAGGTTCTTTTTATTATGAGAGGATGATAGCAAACGCTCCTTCCGATTTCACTGAAATGGTGAGCATGGGGATGCGTTTAGAAGAAGGTGTCCGTGAGGGACGGTTAAGTCAAGAGAATAGTAATGGTTCAAGCTCTAGAAGGTTCAACTTCGGGAAAAAGAAAGAAAATGAGACTAATGCAGTATCCCGTGAAAGTTATAGAAGGCCTCACAGTCGTGGGAATCACCATTCGCAGCATGTGGCTTCTGTAACACCGATGATTAACGTGGCTCCAACTATGCCAGCAGTTCCAAAGTACCAACCTCGTTATCAACAACCTTCTGTGCAACAAGGTGGTAATCAACAGGCTCGGGCTAAGCCAAGTTTTGATCCTATTCCGATGACGTATGCAGACTTGCTTCCATCCTTGATTGCAAAGAATCTTGTGCAAACACGCCATCCACCTCCAGTTCCAGAGAATATCCCATGGTGGTATAAGCCAGAGGCTCGCTGTGCTTTTCATCAAGGTGCCCCGGGGCACGATGTTGAGAATTGTTATCCATTGAAGTTTGAAGTACAGAAATTGATGAGGAACAATGTTCTGTATTTTAATGATGTTAATCCAAATGTGCAGAAAAATCTGTTGCCGAAGCATGGGAATGCGTCTGTGAATATGGTTGATGGTTGTCCTGGTTTGTTCAAGATCTATGAAGTCCTTCATATTCGAAGGTCTTTGGTTGAGATGCATGCTTTCTTGAGTGAATATCACGATATTGATCACGATTATGCTGGATGTTGTATTTGCTCGGTGAATCCTCGTGGTTGCGTGATTGTTAAGAGAGATATTCAAAAAATGATGGATGATAAGTTGATTGAAGTGACAGCAAAAAGAGATGAATATGAAAATGAAGTGAATGTTATTATGCCTCAGTTCAATCTTCCTAAGAGGGCTGCTCCTAAGAGGGTAATTATTTCTTTTGATAGTCGCAAAACTGCTGGTACTCCATTGGTGATTAATGTGCCTCGTCCAGTGCCATATGAGTCTGATAAAGCTGTTCCGTACCGATATAATGCTACGATGATAGAAAATGGTAGGGAAGTTCCTATTCCTACTCCAAAGTCTGTGGTTAGCATTGCTTATGTGACGAAGGTTACCCGAAGTGGTAGAGTGTATGCTTCAGATCCTCCGAAGAGAGTTGAAGATACAAGTGCAAGTAAGCAGATTATGGATGCTGTTGCCCAATCGGGCCAATCTGGTAATAGTGAGGATGAGGTGCTAAAATTGATATAGAAGAGTGAGTATAACATTACTGAGCAGTTGTTGCAGACTCCCTCGAAGATATCAGTTTTGTCTCTCTTGATGAGTTTTGAGGCTCATAGGCAGTCTTTGCAGAAGATTCTTGATCAAGCTTATGTTGACCATGATGTGACTGTTGATCAATTTGATAGTATTGTGGCTAATATCACGTCATGCAACAATTTAAGCTTCTGTGATGACGATTTTCCTGAAGAAGGAAGAAATCATAACTTGGCGTTGCACATTTCGGTAAATTGTCAGGAAGATGCCATGTCCAAGGTGCTAGTTGATACCGTATCTTCCCTGAACGTTATGCCAAAATCGACTTTGTCAAAGCTTGCGTTTCAAGGTGCTCCCATGAGACATAGTGGGATTATTGTAAAAGCGTTTGATGGGTCAAAGAAGACAGTGATTGGAGAGGTGGATCTTCCCATTCTTATTGGACCGTTTATATTCAAGATTACTTTTCAAGTAATGGATATACGTCCCGCATACAGTTGTCTCCTCGGAAGACCATGGATCCACGAGGCAGGAGCTGTGACATCCACTCTTCATCAGAAGTTGAAATTTGTGAAAGAGGGGAAATTGGTGACCGTTGAGGCTGAAAGGGCGATGCTTGTGAGCAATTTGTCTTCTTTCTCCTATATTGATGCCGAAGAAGAGGTAGGAACTTCGTTTCAAGCTCTTTCTGTCGTGGATAATGTTGCTAAGAAGAATTCCATGCCCATGTCTTCTTTCAAGGATGCTTTGTGAGTGCTTGAAGCTGGTCAGTCTGATGGTCGGGGGAGAATTATTGATGCTGTCGACAACAAGGAAGGTTTCGGTATCGGCTTTGCACCAGGCGTGGTTATTAATGATCCAAAGACTATTCAAGAAGGCTTCCGAAGTGCTGGATTTATCAACGATCATTCTGCTGCTGCCATCACTAAAGATGATGAAGACAAAGAAATGCCTGACTTCGTTACGCATGGAAAGATTTCCCAGAATTGGATCGCTGTTGATGTTCCTTTTATCGTTCATGCTTCAAAGTAATTTGTTTTTATTTTCTTTCAAAAATCCTTTCACTCAGCCCAAGGTGAAAGTGATGTTTGTCGGGCTTTGTTTCAAATTTTATCATCATCAATAAAATGTTATTTTGTTATTTCCATATGTACTTTTTCCTTTTTGCTTTATTCTGAAAAATGGTAACTTAAAAAACCCAAAATATAATGATTGTTTATCTGCATAATGTTTGCACTTTTGTTCATATTCTAAAATAAAAATAAAATCATTGTGCAGATTGATTGATAAACCCATTGAAAACAATGATCCTATGCCCTCTCCCAACTTTGAATTCCCTGTGTTTGAAGCTGAGGAAGAGGATGATGAAGAGATTCCTGATGAAATTTCTCGGTTGCTTGAGCACGAGGAGAAGATTATTCAGCCTCATGGAGAGTCTATAGAGATGGTCAACTTGGGTTCTGAAGATGAAAAGAAAGAAGTCAAAGTTAGAGCATTGCTTGGTCCTGATGTTAAGAAGAGGATTGTAGAGCTTCTCAGAGAATATGTTGATGTATTTGCTTGGTCTTATCAAGACATGCCAGGTCTTGATACTGATATTGTTGAGCATAGATTTCCGTTGAAGCCTGAATGTCCACCTGTAAAGCAGAAGTTGAGAAGAACTCATCCCGACATGGCAGTAAAGATCAAAGAGGAGGTTCAAAAGCAGATTGATGCAGGTTTTCTTGTGACGTCAACTTATCCTGAATGGGTGGCCAATATTGTTCCTGTTCCGAAGAAAGACGGAAAAGTCCGAATGTGCGTTGATTACAGAGATTTGAACAAAGCCAGTCCGAAAGATGATTTTCCATTGCCACACATTGATATGTTGGTAGATAATACGGCTAAGTTTGATGTGTTCTCTTTTATGGACGGATTTTCCGGTTATAATCAAATAAAGATGGCACCCGAGGACATGGAAAAGACCACATTTATTACACCATGGGGAACATTCTGCTACAGAGTGATGCCCTTTGGATTGAAGAATGTTGGTGCGATGTACCAAAGATCTATAACCACACATTTCCATGATATGATGCATAAAGAAATCGAGGTATATGTTGATGATATGATCGCAAAGTCGAAGACTGAAGAGGATCATGTTGAACATTTGCTGAAGTTGTTTCAAAGGTTAAGGAAGTATAAACTTCGTTTGAATCCGAACAAGTGCACATTTGGTGTACATTCTGGAAAGTTGCTAGGTTTCATTGTCAGCCAAAGAGGCATTGAAGTTGATCCTGATAAAGTGAAAGCTATTCAGGAAATGCCTGCTCCAAGAACCGAAAAGAAAGTAAGAGGATTCTTGGGCCGTTTGAATTATATCTCGAGGTTTATCTGTCACATGACTGCCACATGTGCTCCAAAGAATATCTGCTTGAACCTCTTATCTTGTCTCCTCCGGTGGAAGGTAGACCGATGATCATGTACTTGACTGTGTTGGAAGATTCCATAGGTTGTGTGCTTGGTCAGCAAGATGATACTGGAAGAAAAGAATATGCGATTTACTACTTGAGTAAGAAATTCATTGATTGTGAGTCTCGGTACTCCATGCTTGAAAAAACTTGTTGTGCCTTAGCTTGGGCTGCAAAGCGTCTTCGCCAGTATATGCTGAATCATACAACTTGGTTGATCTCTAAAATGGATCCAATCAAGTATATCTTTGAAAAGCCTGCTTTAACTAGGAGGATTGCTCGTTGGCAAATGTTATTATCAGAATATGATATCGAGTACCGAACTCAAAAAGCTATAAAAAGTAGTATCTTGGCTGACTATTTGGCACATCAACCGATTGATGATTACCAACCAATCAAGTTTGATTTTCCAGATGAAGATGTGATGTTTTTGAAAGTGAAAGATTGTAATGAACCTTTGATTGAGGAAGGGCCGGAGCCTGGATCTCGATGGGGTTTAGTTTTTGATGGTGCTGTGAATGCACGTGGAAGAGGAATTGGGGCAATGATCATTACTCCCCATGGTTCACATATTCCTTTTGCCGCAAGGTTGACCTTTCCTTGTACCAATAATGAAGCTGAGTATGAAGCCTGCATTATGGGTCTTGAAGAAGCTATTGATCTGAGGATTAAGCATCTTGATGTGTATGGAGATTCTGCATTGGTAGTCAATCAGATCCAGGGCACGTGGGTAACTCATCAACCCCACTTGATCCTTTATAGAGATTATGCCAGGAAGATATCAACTTTCTTCACTAAAGTTGAGCTTCATTATGTTCCTCGTGATGAGAATCAGATGGCGGATGCTTTAGCAACCATAGCTTCTATGATAAAGGTGCACCAGTGGAATGATGTTCCCATGATCAGTGTGATGCGACTTGAAAGACCAGCTCATGTGTTTGCAGTTGAAGAGGTCCATGATGACAAGCCTTGGTATCACGATATTAAATGTTTTCTCCAGAATCGAGAATACCCACTTGGGGCATCCGATAAAGACAAGAGGACTTTAAGGATATTGGCAGGCAATTTCTTCTTGAATGGAAATGTGCTTTATAAGAGAAATTTTGATATGATCTTGCTTAGATTCGTGGATAGACACGAAGCAGACATGTTAATGAAAGAAGTTCATGAAGGATCTTTTGGCACTCATGCTAATGGGCATGCAATGGCTAAAAAGATGTTGAGAGCAGCTTACTATTGGCTGACAATGGAATCTGATTGTTGCAAGTATGTGAAAAAGTGCCATAAGTGTCAAGTGTATGCTGATAAGATTCATGTGCCACCAGCTTATCTCAATGTGATTTCTTCCCCATGGCCTGTCTCTATGTGGGGAATTGATATGATTGGCATGATTGAACCCAAGGCTTCGGATGGACATCGTTTTATTCTCGTGGCAATTGACTACTTCACCAAGTGGGTGGAAGCAGCATCGTATGTTAATGTGACCAAGCAAGTTGTGGTTCGGTTTATCAAGAATAATATTATCTGCAGATATGGTGTTCCGAATAGAATCATTACTGATAATGGTTCGAACTTGAATAATAAGATGATGAAAGAGCTTTGTGAATATTTCAAGATTCAACACCATAATTCCTCTCCTTATAGACCGAAGATGAATGGGGATGTTGAAGTTGCGAATAAGAACATTAAGAAGATCATTCAAAAGATGGTTGTGACGTACAAGGACTGGCATGAGATGCTCCTATTTGCTTTGCATGGGTATCGTACATCTGTCCTCACTTCAACAGGGGCAACCCCTTTCTCACTTGTTTATGGTACAGAAGCAGTGTTCCCCGTCGAAGTTGAGATCCCATCAATGAGAGTTCTGATGGAAGCCAAGTTGACTGAGGCTGAATGGTGTCAAAGTAGATTTGATCAGTTGAATTTAATTGAGGAAAAGAGAATAACAACTTTGTGTCATGGTCGGTTGTACCAGCAAAGGATGAAGAAAGCTTTTGATAAGAAGGTCAAACTTCGTGTATTCAGAGAAGGCGACCTCGTGCTCAAAAAGATTCAGTCTTTCCTTAAAGATTCTCGGGGCAAGTGGACTCCGAACTATGATGGCCCATATGTTGTTAAGAAATCCTTCTCTGGCGGTTCATTAATTCTTGCAACTATGGATGGTGAAGAGATCACTCGCCCTGTGAATGCGGATGCAGTCAAGAAATACTTCGCCTAAAAAAATAAAAGAACAGCTCGCTAAGTTGAAAACCCGAAAGGGCGGCTTAGGCAAAAATGAGCTCGCTAAGTTGAAACAGTTAAAGATCTCCAGGAACAAAATGCACAATTCCAAGAGCTGATCCTGAACTTGTCCAAGGGGTTGGATGAATTGAAGACACTGCTGGCCAAGAAGACTAAGAAGACTAGAAGGTCAGGAGGCCTAATCAACATGGGAAGAAGGTTCAGAGGTCCTATCAAGACCAAAGAACAGGTTGAAGATTATGAGTCTGAAGAGTCTGAGAAAGAGGGAGGCAGTCTCCATAATACAATGGGGGACTCTGATTCTGAAGCTAACTACTATCATGATCCTAATGAAGATAAGTTCAAAATGCTGGTGGATAGAATGGATGCTATGGAATTGCAAAAGGCTTCTGGGCTGGATTTTGAAGACCTGAGTTTGATATCTGGGGTGGTTATACCCATTGGTTTCAAGGTTCCTGCTTTTGTAGTATATGATGGTATCTCTTGTCCCAAGCTGCATCTGAGGTCTTATGTCCGGAGAATCCAACAACATACTGCTGATAAGAAGTTGTGGATCCATTTCTTCTAAGAGAGCTTATCTGGAGCTCAATTGGAATGGTACTATCAGTTGGAGAGTGTCAACATCCATGATTGGAATGATCTTGCTGAGGCTTTTTATAAGCAATATCAATACAATGCTGACCTAGCCCCTACTTGCATGCAACTACAAAGCATGTCTATGGGTGCTAAAGAAAATTTCAAGGAGTATGCCCAGAAGTGGAGAGATTTGGCTGGTAGAGTGCAACCCCCTCTAACTGACCGGGAGTTAGTGGATATGTTCATGTGTACGCTGAATGGTCCTTTTTACAGTCATCTCATTGGAAGCTCATCATCTGGCTTCACTGAGTTGATAATGACAGGAAAGCGCGTAGAAAGTGGTATAAGGAGTGGCAAGATCCAAGTGGGTGCTTCTTCATCCAGTACTACAAAGAAGCCCCCTAGTAGGAAGAAAGAGTCGAATGATGTTTATGGTCAATCTGATCGTAATAGGAGGCATCAATCTGTGAGTGCAGTTCATATCTCCAATCCTACTCCTGCAACACCAGAGCCACCACAGGGAAATCAACAGAGACCTAGAAGGAAGTTCACTAAGCTCAACATGTCACTGGCCCAAGCCTTGCAACACTTGTTGAAGGGTGAACTCATCACTTTGAGGGACCCTCCTCAGAATCCCAATGTTACCTCTCCAAGGTACAATCCTAATGCACGATGTGCATATCATTCAAATTGTCAGGGACATGATACCAATAGTTGCTGGATATTGAAGAATAAAATTCAGGATATGATTGATGCTGGAGAGATTGAGTTTCACCCTCCGGGTACTCCAAATGTGATTACTGCTCCCATGCCAAATCATGAAAAGACTGTCAATGCCATTGATGAAGTTTCACACATTTCCTCAGTTGCAGATGTGACCACACCATTTTCTGTTATTAAGAAGAAGTTGGTACAAGCTGGATTCTTTCCAGGTTGTCATGAAGATTGTTTCTATTGTGCTTATAAGCCAGATAGTTGCTGGAGATTGAAGGACGGAATTCAACGCCTCATGGACAATTACATAATATTGTTTGAGAGGACACCTTCTGTAGAGAGCATGGTTGAACATATAACTAAAGGTGCGAAGGTTGAGGAGGTGGATATGGTTGATAAAGTGCCGGTAAGGATTACTTCCAAGGGACCTGTAAAAATCACTCGTAAGGGTCCAATTAAAATTATTGTTGAAGGCCCTGTGAAGATTGTTGCTGAAGCTAGAGTGGCTCCTATGATCATTACCACTCCTGGTCCTATTCCATATACTTCTGATAAAGTTGTGTCGTGGCATTATGGGTCTGATGTTTATATTCATGGTGTTAAGCAGGAATCCTCGGCTGATGCACCTATTGTTTATGAAAATCTGGATGTTGATAATATTGTTGGATCTAGTAAGATCACGCGAAGTGGAAGAGTTTTCTCTCCTCCAGTTACCTCCAAGAATGCAGTTACTCCAGCTACTACCTCTACTGCTGATGCTCGGGGCAAAGGTCCTGTTATTGAACCTATACAAACTGATGTGCCAGCTGCTGATGATCTTTCTAAGCAGATGGAAGAAGTACTGAAGATCATTCGCAAGAGTGATTATGACATTGTTGATCAATTGGGGCATACTCCCTCCAAGATTTCTATGGTGTCTTTGTTGTTGTGTTCTGAGGCTCATGCCAAGGCCTTGATTAAATTTTTGAAGACTGCTCACGTACCAAATGAGATACCTGTAGACCAGTTTGAAAATTGTGTTGCACACTTGACCTATGATAATGGGTTAGGTTTCTCCGATGCTGATTTGACTCCGGCCAAGAGGGATCATAACAGGGCTCTACATATCTCTATTGAATGCAGGGGCACTACCCTGTCACATGTGTTAAGAGACAATGGTTCTTCGCTGAATGTGTTTCCCAAAGAAGTTCTGAACAAGCTTAGCCCTGAAGATGCTGTGTTGAAGCCCAGTAATATAGTGGTGAAGGCTTTTGATGGCTCGAGAAGAGTGGTGCATGGAGAAATTGATCTCCCAAAAAAAGTAGGTTCTCAAGTCTTCAATGTTACTTTTTATGTAATGGATATTCGTCCTTCGTATTCTTGTTTGCTTGGGCGTCCCTGGATCCATGGGGCAGGTGCTGTAACCTCCACCTTACATCAGAAGCTGAGATATCCAATAGAAGGAAAAGTTGTCACTGTTTACGGAGAGGAAGGATATATAGTTAGCCATGTGAACACCTTCAAATATCTTGAAGTGGAAGGTGAATATGTTGAAACTCCATGCCAGACATTCGAAGTAGTTCCTTGGGTTGTTAATAATTATGAAGCTCCTCCTGTTGTCAAGAAAGTTCATGTGGTCACCAGAGTACCTCCTACAACGGCTTCCCTTAAAGATGCTAGAGCTGTGGTGGATGAAGGTGGTTGTACTATTTGGGGTCAGCTTCCTGACATTCCTTACAAGTCTGACAAATTTGGTTTGGGTTTCACTGCAGAGTCCCAGAAGGCTGTTCGTCGTGCTCGTGCTGTTCGTATCACCAATCAGGGGATTATGAAAGATCAGATCAATGCTGTGGGCGACTATGATGAAGACTACAACTTGGATGCTTGGATTTTTCCTACTGTGGGTGCTGGGCTCAATAATTGGAAAGCTGAAGATGTTATTCCTATCTCCTTTAGTCAGGAGTAAATACTATTACTGTGTTGTTACTTTTAAAATTTGTAATTTTTGAACAATTAAACTCTTAAGCCTTGTGCCTTACCCGGGGCACAATGGTATGCTTGTTTCGGGATGTCATTTCATTTGCATACTTCATTCAATAAAAATCAGTGGACGTTTCGTTTCATAAATATTGTGTTCCTTGTCTTTCTTTTCTTTTATTTTGTTTTGTCAGCTATGTGTTCTTACACACACCCACATCACTAAAATGCAGATCCTTATCCACTCTGGATCCTGTTGATAACAGTTCTACCATTGCCAATAATAATTTCGAGAATCCGATCTATCAAGCTGAAGATGGAAATGAGGACGATTGTGAAGTACCTGTAGAGCTTGCTAGGTTGTTACAACAAGAAGAGAAAGCTATACAGCCACATGAAGAGCCAATCGAAGTTGTGAATCTGGGAACTGAAGAAAACAGGAAAGAAGTCAAGATAGGGGCTGAATTAGAGGATATGTGGAGATCTTTGCTTGGTGCTACGAAGATATGCCAGGGTTGGATACAGACATTGTAGTTCACCGTTTACCAGTAAAAGAAGATTGTCGTCCAAAGAAGCAGAAGGTTCGTCGTATGCGTCCTGAAATGTCAGAGAAGATTAAAGCAGAGGTGATGAAATAGTTTGATGCAGGGTTCTTAGCTGTGACTTCTTATCCTCAATGGGTTGTAAATGTGGTGCCGGTACCTAAAAAATATGGTAAGGTACGTATGTGTGTAGACTACAGGGATTTGAACAAGGCCAGCCCCAAAGATGACTTTCCACTTCCTCATATTGATGTTCTGGTAGACAACACTGCTCAGCATAAAGTATTCTCGTTCATGGATAGTTTCTCTGGTTACAATCAAATCAAGATGGCACCTGAAGATATGGAGAAGACAACATTTGTTACACAGTGGGGCACCTTCTGCTATAAGGTGATGCCATTTGGTTTGAAGAATGTCGGGGCAACATATCAGCGTGCTATGGTGGCTTTGTTTCACGATATGATTCATCATGAGATAGAGGTATATGTGGATGATATGATAGCCAGGTCCCAGAATGAAGAGCAACACCTTGATCATCTGCATAAGTTGTTTGAAAGGTTGAAGAAATACAAATTGAGATTGAACCCAAACAAGTGTACTTTTGGAGTAAGATCTGGTAAACTCTTGGGTTTCATCGTCAGTGGAAAAGGTATTGAGGTGGATCCTGCAAAAGTGAAAGCTATACAAGAGATGCCAGCTCCCCATACTGAGAAGGAAGTTAGAGGTTTCTTGGGGCGATTGAATTACATTTCAAGATTTATTTCCCAATTAATTGCTACCTGTGAACCAATTTTCAAGTTGTTGAAAAAAGATCAGGTGATGGAATGGAATGATGAATGCCAGGCTACATTTGATGAAATCAAGAAATATTTGCTAGAACCTCCAATTTTGATGCCACCAGTTGATGGAAGACCCTTGATCATGTACTTAACAGTGTTAGACAACTCAATGGGGTGTGTGTTAGGGCAACATGACGAGTCTGGTCAAAAGAGCAGGCAATATACTACCTTAGCAAAAAGTTTACCGACTGTGAAACAAGATACTCACTGCTCGAGAAAACTTGTTGCGCTTTGGCATGGGCTGCTCGCCGGCTAAGACAGTATATATTGACTCATACTACTTTATTGATTTCGAAGATGGATCCAATCAAGTACATATTCGAGAAACCTGCTCTCTCCGAAAGAATAGCAAGATGGAAAATGATCTTGACAGAATATGACATACAGTATACTACTCAGAAGGCCATTAAGGGTAGTGTTGTAGCTGATCATTTGGCTCATCAAGCAGTGGATGATTATCAGTCAATGAGTTTTGAGTTCCCTGATGAAGACATTATGATTATTACCAAAGAACCTGGACAATATGACGGACCTGAACAAGGACCCCGATGGACTATGGTTTTTGATGGAGCTTCTAATGCCCTTGGTAATGGTGTTGGTGTTGTGATCAGTTCCCCTGAAGGTTGTCATACCCCGATTACTTCCAGACTTTGTTTCTATTGTACTAATAACATGGATGAGTATGAGGCAATGATATGATATGTGAATGTATATGCAATGTTTTCAAGGACCGCAGGATTTAAATTTGTTTAAACAACCAAGAAAGTAAACTTTTATTAGTAATAAATTTGTTTGCCCCTTGGGCTTACAATAGAAATGAAATAAAATAAATACAAAAGATGGGGTTTTAAGTCTCCCATGGACGTTTCCTCTCTGTGTTGAGGTATGAGTTGAGATTCCGCTCCTCATGAAGTTGCTTTGTTAGCTCCAGGATTCTTTCTTGACTTGCTTTGTAATGAGCCTCGAAAGTATCCCTTTGCTCCTTCAACTGGATCCAAGACCTCTGTAAGTCTTCCATGTCAGTAGGCATGTATGGGTGAAGGATGGTATAAGAAGTATCCCCTTCAGCAACAGGCTCCATAGTAACTGGCAGGATGGCAGGATAGGGCATTATAAGAGTCTGAGCACGAGATCGCACCCATCTGAGATAAGCTTCCATGGGAATGGTATACTTGGGCTCCAGAGTCTTGCTGTCAACCTTGTTCACTTTTCCCCATGCTCGTATGAATCTCTGACGGTAACCTTGCAGATCGTTGTCATAGTCAAACACAATACCCTGAATCAACATGTCATGAGGACCATCACTTCGAGCGTAACCAAACTGTCGTAAAGCTAAGGAAGGGTTGTAAGTAATGCCTCCTCTTATGCCTAGAAGTGGCACATTAGGAAACTCCCCGCAACGGTCAATGATAGTAACATTCTCCATAGATCTTGAGCACCAATGAATATCAGAATGTGAAAGTGACATAATCCTCTTGGACCATCTGAACCCTTGTTCATTTTTCATCACTGAGCGAGGAAGGTGAGAAATAAACCACCTGGATAGCAAAGGTATGCAACACATCAGAGTTCCTCGTGCCTTTGTAGTACGAGTATGAAGAGAATGCAGGATGTCCCCAAGCAATGTAGGCACTGGATTGTGACTCAGAAATATGTTGATGGCATGAACATCTATGAACTGATCTGGATTGGGGAACAACACTAAGCCATAAATCATCAAGGCTAAGATCTCCTCAAAAGCATCATAACTCATAGCCTTCAAGAACACTTGAGCTTTCTCCATCAATACCTTAGCAAGAATACCCTTAACTCCGCTTCTCGTTTCTAGAACAATGTCTGACTTCTTCAGATGTAGAGCTGCAGCAATAACCTCAGGTTTAGGCTCCTTTTCCAAACCTGTGAATGGTTTCTGATCAAGTACAGGTATACCCAGAAGTTTAGAGAACTCTTCCATTGTAGGAACCAGCTGGTAGTCTGGGAATGTGAAGCAATGGTGCTTAGGGTCAAAGAACTTAAACAAAACACTCATCATGTCTTCATTGAACCCTGAAGTGACTAGATCCAATAGGTGACCATGTCTCTTGATGAACTGGGAGCTTTCAGAAACTTGAGAAACCAATTCCCTAAGCTTAGGAGGTATGCCTACAAAGTTGATCCTGATAGTGTTTCTACGAGCAAAAGCCATGACCTGCAACAAAGAACAAAGATAAATCCTTTGGTCCTTGAAATGGTTAGTGAAAATACTATGCTTATGATGCATGATGATGTCATGATGTTATGCTCAATCACAAACATGTGGCACACACAAACAAGTCACACAATAGCCCTAGGTTTAAAGGCTTACATGAGGTTCAAAGGTAAGTACCCTCCCCTGAAGTTTAGATGGTTCATCATGTCCTATAAAAGTAACCATGTTCTAAGGGATCTCAATATCATTGATCCTTCACAAGGGTGGTTGTTCAGTAGGCAACTTACTTGCCAACCAAAACCCTCCAAGTTTAGAATCTCAATGAACGTAGTATCGAGTATCAACCAACTTCAGTCTTCACCAAAGCCGGTTATCTCACTACTTTCTAAAGGCCAAGATGGGGTAACTAGGGTTCTAAAAGTCAGTTAGTGTATTGACAACATATGGCCGCCTCATATTATCCTCAACTTGACTTAAGGAACATAAGCACCAACCAAGAAGTCACACTAACTATGGCCACCAGATCAACCATATCGGTATACGCCGTACAGTTTCCTTGGTCTATTGCCATTTACCTAAGGTACACTAGATCCGGGTTAGGATCTTTCACACATAAGAGCACCCAACAAATAAGTATAAAGCAAACAAGGCAAACAATTTTAAAGTGATCTAATTCCTAAGGGTACCCCTCTTTTATTAAATCCCCAGCAGAGTCGCCAGTTCTGTAACACGGTGGGAGAACTGACTTTAGTTAAATGTTGCGGATAGCAAGAGTCGCCACCGACTTTTATTTCATCCAAAGGAAAGGCATAAAAGAACAGGAAAGACCTTTTAAAAGATTTTTGGGTTCGGGGGGTAGGTTATGAAAAGGGAAGGTGTTAGCACCCTTTACATCCATGGTTATCCATGGGCTCTTAGTTAATTAGCTCACTTTAAATTGTTTTAAGAAGTGTAGTGTGTGAATAAAATTTCCTTTAAGTACTTTATAATGATCCATGTACGAATATATATAAAGTCTTTGTTTTGAAAATTTGTTTGAAAAAAATGTGAAGTGTTTGAAATGTTTTGAAAAGTGAGCAAGTACATAAGAGGAACCTACCCTAAGTTAAATCTTTTATGTTCTTGAATATCCTTTAAATGGTAAGACTATCCCTATTATTAAGGAATAGGTAGTCATTACCTTGGATGTGTTAAGGGACAAGCGTAGGGTCATCGTATGGTCATAGAAAACAACTTTGAGGGGTGTCTTTAGCAATTCGTAGGGACTATCTTCATTTATTCGAAGGGACAAGATCATTATTCCGTAGGCAACCTCGAAGGGACTTGATCTTTTTATCTATTAAGGGACTAGATGATATGAGATAAGGGACTTTGCTTTACACCTTACTTGACCTTTTACTTAGGCAACATGAGAGGTAACCCTTAAGAAATGAGATGGCGATCCAAGATCGACTTACGTGTGTGAGTGTACCAATTCACATATTTATCTTTAAATTAATGATCTAAATTAATTTTTAAATACAAACATGTTTTACACTCCCTATATTACTAACCATAGCATTTTAAAAATAAATAATAAAAATTACTACAACTATTACATAAGGGATACAATTACATTATAATAATAATTAAAATAAATTAAATAAGCAAATAAATAAATAATTAAGTGGGTTAGTAATAATAAATAAAAATAAATATAAGAAAGCTAATAATAATAAACAAAATAAATAAATATAATATGGTTAGTATAATAATATAGAAATAAATTAAAAATTCACAATTCATCCAATAAATATTTTTTAAGAATTTTAAATAAAGGAAGTGATTAATAACAATTATATACTAATAAAATATGATTAATAGTCTAATTATTTAATTTTATATACATATTAAAAATATCTAATTATAATTAAATAAGCATAAAATAATAAATTATATTCATAAAATAAAATTAGTTTTTTTTCTTAATTATTTAGGAAAAGAAATGAGGGTTAATTAATTAATTAAACTATTTACATATTTACATAAAACTATGTATAATAATAATATAAACAAATAAATAAACATAGTTTAACATTTATATACAAGTATTAATATTCATAAAATAATTAGGGTTTAAAAAGTATTATTAGGGTTTATATAAAAATTTAGGTTTTTATATGAAAATATTAAGATTAATATAAATAATTTACATATAAAAATTATATACGAATTATAAAACAAATATTCAAAATTAAAATTTAGAAATAAATCAAGAGTTCAAATATAATCATGGTTATAGTTTTAATTATTAATTAAAATTAATTGTAATTTTAAAAACAATAATAATAATATACAAACAAAATAAATGAAATAAAAGAAAGAAAAAAGGGGAGGCCTGGTTTTGATCCCAGGACCTCCCCTGTACCTGAATGGGGGATGACCACTAGGCTATGTGTGCAAGTGGTGATAAATAACCACAAAAAACCCTAATATGTATAACCTGCAACGTATAACTGAAAAAAGAAAAAAACATTTGAAGGAACCAGGATTCGAACCCCAGTCTTCCTTCCTGCCAAGCCAACGCATATCCACTGGGCCACACGCGCGTTTCTGATAAAACTACAACACAAACATATTATAAAAAAACAATTAATTTGAATTTCAAACTGAGCGCCAAAGCTCATCTTCAACCTACAAATTCGCAGGTTTTCCTGCGATTTTTTATGCGAGTTTTGTTGCGAGTTTTCCTGCCGTCTTCAACCTGCGAATGTCGTATCTCATGATGTACCTACAATTTCATCAAATTGATTGCACCAACGCAATCCTTACAACTTATACAGTGTAACCATGTCAACAACAAGTATTTATAAAGCTCAAATCACAAAACCCCAAAATTGAAGAGTAAACCCTAACAATGGCAAAACAGCATTATGGCCACGAAGCTCAAAGGAAATTGCCCAGAAAGTTTCAATGCTTCACAACAAACACAAATCAATTAACAAATTTAAGTTATAATACTTGAATATGCAAAATCAAAAAAAATATTATGGAGGTGAAAATGCGTTCGTCCATGGCATATGAGTGACTTTCAGATGTTCTTGAAGCTTGAGATAGGTTTAGTCATGTCCAAGGCAACCTTTTATGTCTTAAAAATACCTTTAAACACTCTCAAAGGATGAATCCGAATTTTAAATTTCTTGAAGAATTTTGAAATTCAAGAGTGTTCTTAGAGGCTACAATTTTCGTCCTTGTGCCTTGTGTTCTCTTTGTGTATATGTAGTGGATTAAATTAGGTCAAAAAATATGCTCCTTCTTTGGGCTTTTTGGATACCTTGGTGATGAAGAAATCTTATTCCAAATTTGGCCAAAAATCAAATCTTTTCATGCTCTAAGGAGGGAGCACGAATTTGGACAGTATATATTCATGTTAAATGGCTTTTATGATTTTCTAGAAGAAGAATCATACTTAAATATTGATTTTTTTGATTTTATTTTGATTTAATATGTATTTAAATGAATAAAATTCAAATAAATATTAAATAAAATAAAAAAAATCAGAAATTACATGGGTTGGGTCGTGCATGATGTCATGTTAAAGTTTGGATCACAAAATTGCAAGCCCATTTGGAAGAATTTGGTTTTAAAGCCCTATTTGCTTCATAAACCTCCCAAAAATTTCCCAACTTTGCAAGGGCACAAATCCTTCACTTTTAATGCTATGAGGGTGTTCTTGGACATTTTGGAAAGCTTAAATAGTCCTCTAACCAACCCTATTTGTTTCATGTCCATATCTTTTACCATTCTCAAGTTATGCTCTTTTGAAGTTGTTGACTTTTTGTTGACTTTTAAAAGGACCTATAATGTCTTAGCTCATACCTTCCAAATGAAGCATTTTTGGGCTTGGCTTGTGAGACACAAAGTTGTAGAGAATTCAATTTTATTCAAAATGAGATTTGGATGGGAAAAATTTGATGAAGCATGTGAAAGTTATGGCTAGTCAAAGTTCAGTTGACTTTTCCTAAGGAAACCCTAATTTAGAAACCTCTGATTCTTGAGGATCTGAAATATCCTTGATGAATCATGATCAACCCTTGATCAAATGATGAATTTTACTTCATATACTTGATGTTTACAAAAAACCATGAAGTTTGACTTTGGTTTGACCACAGTTGACCTCAGTTTTACTTTTTAACTGCTTTGACTGATTTTGACTTATCTGATCATCTGACTGAGCAAACCTTTGGGAAAAGTCTTGAAACTTGTCATGGGGGTTCTTAAACACATATAAGATGTTATGAAGCTCACTTGAAGTCTTGGAAATTCATTTATCCTGATTAAAGTCAAAACCCTAGTTTTGGATGCACTGCTTAGGAGGATGCATTGTCTGAGGGAATTGTCAAATCTTCTGACTAATTATGAACTTTGTGAACCTTGTGAACCTCATAAGATGTATTGTGAACCTTGTGAACCTCATGAGAGGTCTTGTGAACCTTGTGAACCTCATGAAAGGTCTTGTGGATCTTGTGAACCTCATGAGAGGTCTTGTGAACCTAGTGAACCTCATGAGATGTTTTGTGAATCTTGTGAACCTTGTGAACCTATTAGCACACAAAGTCTTGTTTTGTGAGGGCAAATTTTGGGGTGCAACAGCTGCCCCTATTCAATTTTCTGAAACCCGAGGGGTTAGATTGGTATTTGTACCATTCGTGACCTGGAAGGTTGAAGGGGATTAAACACAAAAGCCCAAAAATTTGCACTCACCGGTGCGTAGAGTGATACTGATGACTTAGCTGTAGATGCTTGAGTGGGCTTAAAGATGCCACTTGGAAAAAATTCTTCAAATATACCTCTTGGAGAATAAAGTAGTCCAAAGTATGAAGATATAGCTTTTGGGAAGATAAACAACGTCCCAAGATAGATAATACTTTTGGGAGGATAAACAACGGCCCAAAGCAATGATATGGCTTTTGAGAAGATAAACGACGTCTCAAGATAGCCTTCGGGAAGATAAACGACGTCCCAAAATAATGAGATGACCTTTGGGAAGATAAACAACGGCCCAAAGTCATGATAGGGTACTTGGGAGGATAAACAACGGCCCAAGGTTTGAAAATAATTTTGGGAAGATAAACAACGGCCCAAAGTAATGATATGGCTCTTGAGAAGATAAACAACGTCCCAAGATAACCTTCGGGAAGATAAACGACGTCCCGAGATAATGAGATGACCTTTGGGAAGATAAACAACGGCCCAAGGTAACAATACGACTTTTGAGAAGATAAACGACATCTCAAGATAGCCTTTGGGAAGATAAACGACGTCCCAAGATAATGAGATAACCTTTGGGAAGATAAACAACAGCCCAAGGTAACAAGTTGTTGATAAAGTTTGTCTGCTGGAGAATTAATCTGAAAAACAAGATTAGTTCGATGCAAATATCATGATGTATATAACATTCTGCAAGATAATATTAGTTTATGCATTATGTATGCATGTATAGTATGATGCACTTAAGTAATGTATTATGTACTTATGGATATATATGTTATGGTATGATGTAAATGATGTATGTATGCATCATGCAGCTTGAAGCGTCCGGATGTCTTTGTATAACAATTGTTGGCCAGGGAAAATAAATCCCGATTCGTTGCTGAAGAATATGAGGAACTCGTCTTGTTTGATAATATAGTGAAGAATATGAAGAACTCGTTCCCGTCTCGTTTAATAATATAGTATACATAACCTCCCGTCTTCGTTCGATAGTAAGGTATCCATAACCTCCCGTCTTCGTTCGATAGTAAGGTATCCCTAACCTCCCGTCTTCGTTCGTCGTACTCCTATTGAAAGAATAAATTCCCGACTATCCGTCTGAGGATAAAAGAGATGGATATAAATTCCAGGGGATATGTGACTCGAAGAATTTATGAAGATGGATTTGCCCTACTGGGGGACTTGTAGCTGTCTAGTGGGGATGAACTGGCGAAGCTTCGTTGAATTCCTTCCCTTGTTCGTCCTTAGTAAATACTATTACTGCATTTTCATGCATTTCTGGTAAACATCAATCATATTAAGTATTTCATGCATTTCTGGTAAACATCAATCATATTCAAAAGCATACATACATTCAAACACAACCAATGGACGTTTCGCTTATGTAAATAGGGTAAAAGTAAATCTGGATTCAAAAAATGGAATTTTATTTATATCACAAAGTGACCCATACATAAGTAAGTTTGTACAAGGAGACAGAAATCCTAGTAAGAGGAATTTGTCGTAAAATTTTTACAAAACAAAGAAGATCAGCTATGTGGGAAATAATCCTATTGAGTTTCAATTCTACTATTGCCATTATCTTCAAGTATCTCGTCTTCTGCTGTCAAGACGGAAACGATTGGATTGAGCTTTATCTGTTAGAGTTTGAACTAAGTAGAACAACTGGTTGGAGTTTACATGGGTGATCCAAACGAGACATAGTCATACGCTTTAACCCCTAACTTTTGCCTGGATTGCCTTTTCAGGTTTTCAATCCACCGGGATACCCTTTTTTGCCCAAGCCGCCTTTTCAGGTTTTCGACTTGCCGGGTGTACATTTTTTTTTTATATATATCCCTAATTTTTGCCCGAACCCTTTTGGTTCGCCGGGATGCCCTTATTTTTGCCTAGGCCAATCAACCTAGCGGGTCTCTTTTTATGCGTAGTATTTTTTAACTATGTCTGCGTTTACAGGTTGTGGGAAGTCTTCACCATTCATAGTAGTAAGTATCATGGCACCTCCTGAGAATACTGTTTTAACCACAAATGGTCCTTCATATGTAGGAGTCCATTTGCCCCTAGGATCACCCTGTGGTAATATGATACGCTTGATTACCAGGTCACCAGCCTGATATACCTTTGGCTTAACCTTCTTGTTAAAAGCTTTGATCATCCGTTTCTGGTACATCTGGCCATGACAAACTGCTGCTAACCTCTTCTCATCAATCAAATTTATCTGGTCAAGTCGAGTCTGAATCCATTCATCTTTATCCAAGCATGCATCCTTCATAATTCTTAAGGAGGGAATCTGAACTTCAATGGGCAGAACTGCTTCCATACCATATACTAAGGAGAATGGGGTTTCCCCTGTTGAAGTACGTATTGTAGTACGATAACCATGAAGAGCAAATGGTAACATCTCATGCCAATCCTTATAAGTGACAGTCATCTTCTGTATAATCTTCTTAATGTTTTTATTAGCAGCTTCTACTGCCCCATTCATCTTCGGACGATACGGAGAAGAGTTGTGATGCTTAATCTTGAACTGTGTGCAGAGATCAGTAATCATAGTGTTGTTCAGATTAGAGCCATTGTCAGTAATAATCCTTTCAGGGATTCCATACCTACATATGAGATTATTCTTAATGAATCGAGCCACAACATTCTTGGTAACAGATGCAAATGAAGCTGCCTCCACCCATTTCGTGAAGTAATCAATAGCAACCAGGATGTAACGATGCCCATTAGAAGCAGTAGGCTTGATTTCACCAATCATATCAATGCCCCACATGGCAAAAGGCCAAGGAGCAGTCAACACATTCAATGGTGATGGAGGTATATGTACTTTATCAGCATAGATTTGACACTTGTGACACATTCTCGAATGTTGATAGCAGTCAGCTTCCATGGTAGACCAATAGTAACCTGCTCTCAATATCTTCTTTGCCATAGTATGACCACTAGAATGAGTGCCAAAAATCCCATCATGCATATCTTCCATAATCTTTGTTGCTTCCTTCTTATCCACACAACAAAGCATAGTTGAATCATGATTGCGCTTGTACAAAATTCCGTTACTCCAAAAGAACTTAGCAGAAAACCTCCTTAGGAACTTTTTATCTTTGACAGATGCCCCTTCAGGGAACTCCTGAGCTTCAAGATATGTCTTCACCTCATAGAACCAAGGCTTCTCCTCCGCTTCTTCAGTGTCAATCTCATTGCAGTATGCAAGCTTTTCAAATCTATCAATAGTAATCTTGGGAGCTTCATCATCCCAGCTGATCTCAAACATGGATGCCATGGTGGCTAAAGCATCTTCCAACTGATTATCTCTTCGTGGAATATGTCCAAAGGTAATCTCTTTGAAATGTGGGATCAAAGACAAAACATGCTCTCTGTAAGGAATGAGATTATCATGCTTGGTATCCCAATCTCCTTTAATCTGACTTACTACCAGGGCTGAATCTCCATACACGTCCAGGAACTGAATCTTCATATCAATGGCAGCTTTAATACCCAGGATACATGCCTCATACTCAGCCATGTTATTAGTATAATAGAAACAAAGTCTGGCAGTAATCAGGGTATGACAACCTTCAGGGGAACTGATCACAACACCTACATCATTACCAAGTGCGTTATAAGCTCCATCAAAAACCATAGTCCATCAGGATCCTTGTTCAGGTCCGTCATACTGTCCAGGTTCTTTGGTAATAATCATAATATCTTCATCAGGGAACTCAAAACTCATTGACTGATAATCATCCACTGCTTGATAAGCCAAATGATCAGCCACAACACTTCCTTTAATGGCCTTCTGAGTAGTATATTGTATATCATATTCTGTTAAGATCCTTTTCCATCTTGCAATTCTTCCGGAGAGAGCAGGTTTCTCGAATATGTACTTGATTGGATCCATCTTCGAAATTAACAAGGTAGTATGAGTCAACATATACTGTCTTAGTCGGCGAGCAGCCCATGCCAAAGCGCAACAAGTTTTCTCGAGCAGTGAGTATCTTGTTTCACAGTCGGTAATCTTTTTGCTAAGGTAGTATATTACCTGCTCTTTTCTACCAGACTCGTCATGTTGCCCCAACACACACCCCATTGAGTTGTCTAATACTGTTAAGTACATAATCAAGGGTCTTCCATCAACTGGTGGCATCAAAATTGGAAGTTCTAGCAGATATTTCTTGATTTCATCAAAGGCTGTCTGGCACTCATCATTCCACTCCATTACCTGATCTTTCTTCAACAACTTACAGATTGGCTCACAGGTAGCAGTTAATTGGGAAATAAATCTTGCAATGTAATTCAGTCATCCCAAGAAACCTCTAACTTCCTTCTCAGTACGGGGAGCTGGCATCTCTTGTATAGCTTTCACTTTCGCAGGGTCTACTTCAATACCTTTTCCACTGACAATGAAACCCAAGAGTTTTCCAGATCTAACTCCAAAAGTACACTTGTTTGGGTTCAATCTCAACTTGTATTTCTTCAATCTCTCAAATAATTTATGCAAATGATCAAGATGTTGCTCTTCATTCTGGGACCTGGCTATCATATCATCCACATATACTTTTATCTCGTGATGAATCATATCATGAAACAAAGCCACCATAGCACGCTGATATGTTGCTCCTGCATTTTTCAAACCAAATGGCATTACCTTGTAGCAAAAGGTGCCCCACTGTGTAACAAATGTTGTCTTCTCCATATCTTCAGGTGCCATCTTGATTTGATTGTAACCAGAGAAACCATCCATGAAAGAGAATACCTTATGCTGAGCAGTGTTGTCTACCAGAACATCAATATGAGGAAGTGGAAAGTCATCTTTGGGACTGGCCTTGTTCAAATCCATGTAGTCCACACACATACGTACCTTACCATCTTTCTTAGGTACTGGTACCACATTTGCAACCCACTGAGGATAAGAAGTCACAGCTAAGAACCCTGCATCAAACTGTTTCATCACCTCTGCCTTAATCTTCTCTGACATTTCAGGACGCATGCGACGAACTTTCTGCTTCTTTGGACGACAATCTTCTTTTACTGGTAGACGGTGAACCACAATGTCTGTATCCAAACCTGGCATATCTTCATAGGACCAAGCAAAAATCTCCACATAGTCATGTAACATCTGAATCAATCTGCTTTTGACATTATCCTCTAATTCAGCCCCTATCTTGACTTCTTTCCTGTTCTCTTCAGTTCCCAGATTCATAACCTCGATTGGCTCTTCATGTGGCTGTATAGCTTTCTCTTCTTATTGTAACAACCTAGCAAGCTCTATAGGTACTTCACAATCGTGCTCATTTCCATCTTCAGCTTGATAGATCGGATTCTCGAAATTATAATTGGCAATAGTAGAACTGTTATCAACAGGATCCAGAGTGGATAAGGATCTGCATTTTAGTGATGTGGGTGTGTGTAAGAACACATAGCTAATAAAATAAAAATAAAAGAAAAGAAAGACAAGGAACACAATATTTACGAAACGAAACGTCCACTGATTTTTATTGAATGAAGTATGCAAATGAAATGACATCCCGTATCAAGCACACCATTGTGCCCCAGGTAAGGCACAAGGCTTAAGAGTTTAATTGTTCAAAAATTACAAACTTTAAAAGTAACAACACAACAATAGTATTTACTCCTGACTAAAGGAGATAGGAATAACATCTTCAGCTTTCCAGTTATTAAGCCCAGCACCCACAGTAGGAAAAATCCAAGCATCCAGATTATAATCTTCTTCATAGTCACCCACAACATTGATCTGATTCTTCATAATCCCCTGATTGGTGATACGAACAGCACGAGCATGACGAATAGCCTTCTGGGACTCTGCAGTGAAACCCAAACCAAATTTGTCAAACTTGTAAGGAATATCAGGAAGTTGACCCCAAATAGTACAACCACCTTCATCCACCACAACTCTAGCATCTTTGAGGGAGGCCATTGTAGGAGGTACTCTGGTGACTACAGGAACTTTCTTGACAACAGGAGGAGCTTCATAATTATTAACAATCCAAGGAACTACTTCGAATGTCTGGCACGGAGTTTCAACATATTCACCTTCCACTTCAAGATATTTAAAGGTGTTCACATGGCTAACTATATATCCTTCCTCTCCGTAAATAGTGATAACTTTTCCTTCTACTAGATATCTCAGCTTCTGATGTAAAGTAGAAGTTACAGCACCTGCCCCATGGATCCAGGGACGCCCAAGCAAACAAGAATACGACGGACGAATATCCATGACATAAAAGGTAGCATTGAATACCTGAGAACCTACTTTGATTGGGAGATCAATTTCTCCATGCACCACTCTTCTCGAGCCATCAAAAGCTTTCACCACTATATTACTGGGCTTCAACACAACATCTTCAGGACTAAGCTTATTCAGGACTTCTTTGGGCAACACATTCAGCGATGAACCATTGTCTATTAGCACATGTGACAGGGTAGTGCCCCTGCATTCAATAGAGATATGTAGAGCCCTGTTATGATCCCTCTTGGCCGGAGTCAAATCAGCATCGGAGAAACCTAACCCATTATCAAAGGTTAAGTGTGCAACACAATTTTCAAACTGGTCAACAGAAATTTCATTTGGTACGTGAGCAGTCTTCAAGAATTTAATCAAGGCTTTGGCATGAGCCTCAGAACACAACAGCAAAGACAACATAGAAATCTTGGAGGGAGTATGCCCCAATTGGTCAATAATGTCATAATCACTCTTGCGAATGATCTTCATTACTTCTTCCATCTGCTTAGAAAGATCATCAGCAGCTGGCACATCAGTTGGTAGGGGTTCAATAACAGGACCTTTTCCCCGAGCATCAGTAGTGGAGGTAGTAGCTGGAGTAACTATATTCTTGGAGGTAATTGGAGGAGAGAAAACTCTTCCGCTTCGTGTGATCTTACTAGATCCAGCAATATTATCAACATCAATGTTTTCATCAGCAACAGGCGTATCAGCTAAAGGTTCCTGCTTAACACCATGGATATAAACATCGGAACCATAATGCCAAGGCACAACTTTATCAGAAGTATACGGAATAGGACCTGGAGTGGTGATGATCATAGGAGCCACTCTAGCTTCAGTAACAATCTTCACAGGGCCTTCAGCAGTAATCTTAATTGGACCCTTATGAGTAATTTTGACAGGTCCTTTGGAAGTAATCCTCACCGGCATTTTATCAACCATATCCACCTCTTCAACCTTCGCACCTTTAGTTATATGATCCGCCATACTCTCCACAGAAGGTGGTGTCCTCTCAAACACTATGGTGTAATTATTCATGAGTCGTTGAATTCCGTCCTTCAACCTCCAGCAACTATCCGGCTTATAGGTACAATAGACACAATCTTCACGACAACCTGGAAAGAACCCAGCTTGCACCGACTTCTTCTTAATAACAGACAATGGTGTAGTTAAATCTGCAACTGAGGAAATATGTGAATCTTCATCAATGGCATTAACAGTCTTCTCATGATTCGGCATAGGAGCAGTAATCACATTTGGAGTACCCGGAGGGTCAAACTCAATTTCTCCAGCATCAATTATATCCTGAATCTTATTCTTCAATACCCAACAACTATTGGTATCATGTCCCTGACAATTTGAATGATACGCACATCGTGCATTAGGATTGTACCTGGGAGAGGTAACATTGGGATTCTGAGGAGGGTCCCTCAAAGTGATAAGTTCACCCTTGAACAAGTGTTGCAAGGCTTGGGCCAGTGACATGTTTATCTTAGTGAACTGCCTTCTAGTCCTCTGTTGATTTCCTTGGGGTGGCTCTGTTGTTACATGAGTTGGATTGAAGATATGAACTGCACTCACAGACTGATGCCTCCTATTACGATCAGGTTGACCATAAACAGCATTTGCCTCTTTCTTCCCACTGGGAGGCTTCTTTGCAGTATTGGATGAAGAAGCACCCACTTGGATCTTGCCACTCCTTATACCACTTTCTACGCGCTCTCCTGTCATTATCAACTCAGTGAAGCCAGATGATGAACTTCCAATGAGATGACTGTAAAAGGGACCATTCAACGTACACATGAACATATCCACTAACTCCCTGTCAGTTAGAGGAGGTTGCACTCTTCCAGCTAAGTCTCTCCACTTCTGGGCATACTCCTTGAAATTTTCTTTAGCACCCATAGACATGCTCTGCAGTTGCATGCGAGTAGGGGCTAGATCAACATTGTATTGATATTGCTTATAGAAGGCTTCAGCAAGATCATTCCAATCACGGATGTTGACACTCTCCAACTGATAGTACCATTCCAATTGAGCTCTAGATAAGCTCTCTTGGAAGAAATGGATCCACAACTTCTTATCAGCAGTATGGGGTTGGATTCTCCTGACATAAGACCTCAGATGCAGCTTGGGACAAGAGACACCATCATAAACTACGAAAGTAGGAACCTTGAAACCAATGGGTATAACCACCCCAGATATCAAAATCATGTCTTCAAAATCCAGCCCAGAAGACTTTTGCAATTCCATAACATCCATTCTATCCACCAGCATTTTGAACTTATCTTCATTAGGCTCATGATAGTAGTTAGCTTCAGAATCAGAGTCCCCCATAGTGTTGTGGAGACTGCCTCCCTCTTTCTCAGACTCTTCAGACTCATAATCTTCAACCTGTTCTTTGGTCTTGACAGGACCTCTGAACCTTCTTCCCATGTTGATCAGGCCTCCTGACCTTCTAGTCTTCTTAGTCTTCTTGGCCAGCAGTGTCTTCAATTCATCTTTCCCCTTGGGCAAGTTCAGGATCAACTCTTGGAACTGTGCATTTTGTGCCTGGAGATCTTTAACTGTTTGTTCAAGAGCCATTGCTGAAATAAATAGCGAGAAGATAAGAAACCTGTACACAATAAACCGGTGATGCAATGATATGATATGTGAATGTATATGCAATGTTTTCAAGGACCGCGGGATTTAAATATGTTTAAACAACCAAGAAAGTAAACTTTTATTAGTAATAAATTTGTTTGCCCCTTGGGCTTACAATAGAAATGAAATAAAATAAATACAAAAGATGGGGTTTTAAGTCTCCCATGGACGTTTCCTCTCTGTGTTGAGGTATGAGTTGAGATTCCGCTCCTCATGAAGTTGCTTTGTTAGCTCCAGGATTCTTTCTTGACTTGCTTTGTAATGAGCCTCGAAAGTATCCCTTTGCTCCTTCAACTGGATCCAAGACCTCTGTAAGTCTTCCATGTCAGTAGGCATGTCTGGGTGAAGGATGGTATAAGAAGTATCCCCTTAAGCAATAGGCTCCATAGTAACTGGCAGGATGACAAGATAGGGCATCATAAGAGTCTGAGCACGAGATCGCACCCATCTGAGATAAGCTTCCATGGGAATGGTATACTCGGGCTCCAGAGTCTTGCTGTCAACCTTGTTCACTTTTCCCCATGCTCGTATGAATCTCTGACGGTAACCTTGCAGATTGTTGTCGTAGTCAAACACAATACCCTGAATCAACATGTCATGAGGACCATCACTTCGAGCGTAACCAAACTGTCGTAAAGCTAAGGAAGGGTTGTAAGTAATGCCTCCTCTTATGCCTAGAAGTGGCACATTAGGAAACTCCCCGCAACGGTCAATGATAGTAACATTCTCCATAGATCTTGAGCACCAATGAATATCAGAATGGGAAAGTGACATAATCCTCTTGGACCATCTGAACCCTTGTTCATTTTTCATCACTGAGCGAGGAAGGTGAGAAATAAACCACCTGGATAGCAAAGGTATGCAACACATCAGAGTTCCTCGTGCCTTTGTAGTACGAGTATGAAGAGAATGCAGGATGTCCCCAAGCAATGTAGGCACTGGATTGTGACTCAGAAATATGTTGATGGCATGAACATCTATGAACTGATCTGGATTGGGGAACAACACTAAGCCATAAATCAGCAAGGCTAAGATCTCCTCAAAAGCATCATAACTCATAGCCTTCAAGAACACTTGATCTTTCTCCATCAATACCTTAGCAAGAATACCCTTAACTCCGCTTCTCGTTTCTAGAACAATGTCTGACTTCTTCAGATGTAGAGCTGCAGCAATAACCTCAGGTTTAGGCTCCTTTTCCAAACCTGTGAATGGTTTCTGATCAAGTACAGGTATACCCAGAAGTTTAGAGAACTCTTCCATTGTTGGAACCAGCTGGTAGTCGGGGAATGTGAAACAATGGTGCTTAGGGTCAAAGAACTTAAACAAAACACTCATCATGTCTTCATTGACCCCTGAAGTGACTAGATCCAATAGGTGACCATGTCTCTTGATGAACTGGGAGCTTTCAGAAACTTGAGAAACCAATTCCCTAAGCTTAGGAGGTATGCCTACAAAGTTGATCCTGATAGTGTTTCTACGAGCAAAAGCCATGACCTGCAACAAAGAACAAAGATAAATCCTTTGGTCCTTGAAATGGTTAGTGAAAATGCTATGCTTATGATGCATGATGATGTCATGATGTTATGCTCAATCACAAACATGTGGCACACACAAACAAGTCACACAATAGCCCTAGGTTTAAAGGCTTGCATGAGGTTCAAAGGTAAGTACCCTCCCCTGAAGTTTAGATGGTTCATCCTGTCCTATAAAAGTAACCATGTTCTAAGGGATCTCAATATCATTGATCCTTCACAAGGGTGGTTGTTCAGTAGGCAACTTACTTGCCAACATAAACCCTCCAAGTTTAGAATCTCAATGAGCGTAGTATCGAGTATCAACCAACTTCAGTCTTCACCAAAGCCGGTTATCTCACTACTTTCTAAAGGCCAAGATGGGATAACTAGGGTTCTAAAAGTCAGTTAGTGTATTGACAACATATGGCCGCCTCATATTATCCTCAACTTGACTTAAGGAACATAAGCACCAACCAAGAAGTCACACTAACTATGGCCACCAGATCAACCATATCGGTATACGCCGTACAGTTTCCTTGGTCTATTGCCATTTACCTAAGGTACACTAGATCCGGGTTAGGATCTTTCACACATAAGAGCACCCAACAGATAAGTATAAAGCAAACAAGGCAAACAATTTTAAAGTGATCTAATTCCTAAGGGTACCCCTCTTTTATTAAATCCCCAGCAGAGTCGCCAGTTCTGTAACACGGTGGGAGAACTGACTTTAGTTAAATGTTGCAGATAGCAAGAGTCGCCACCGACTTTTATTTTATCCAAAGGAAAGGCATAAAAGAACAGGAAAGACCTTTTAAAAGATTTTTGGGTTCGGGGGGTAGGTTATGTAAAGGGAAGGTGTTAGCACCCTTTACATCCATGGTTATCCATGGGCTCTTAGTTACTTAGCTCACTTTAAATTGTTTTAAGAAGTGTAGTGTGTGAATAAAATTTCCTTTAAGTACTTTATAATGATCCATGTACGGATATATATAAAGTCTTTGTTTTGAAAATTTGTTTGAAAAAAATGTGAAGTGTTTGAAATGTTTTGAAAAGTGAGCAAGTACATAAGAGGAACCTACCCTAAGTTAAATCTTTTATGTTCTTGAATATCCTTTAAATGGTAAGACTATCCCTATTATTAAGGAATAGGTAGTCATTACCTTGGATGTGTTAAGGGACAAGCGTAGGGTCATCGTATGGTCATAGAAAACAACTTTGAGGGGGTGTCTTTAGCAATTCGTAGGGACTATCATCATTTATTCGAAGGGACAAGATCATTATTCCGTAGGCAACCTCGAAGGGACTTGATCTTTTTATCTATTAAGGGACTAGATGATATGAGATGAGGGACTTTGCTTTACACCTTACTTGACCTTTTACTTAGGCAACATGAGAGGTAACCCTTAAGAAATGAGATGGCGATCCAAGATCGACTTATGTGTGTGAGTGTACCAATTCACATATTTATCTTTAAATTAATGATCTAAATTAATTTTTAAATACAAACATGTTTTACACTCCCTATATTACTAACCATAGCATTTTAAAAATAAATAATAAAAATTACTACAACTATTACATAAGGGATACAATTACATTATAATAATAATTAAAATAAATTAAATAAGCAAATAAATAAATAATTAAGTGGGTTAGTAATAATAAATAAAAATAAATATAAGAAAGCTAATAATAATAAACAAAATAAATAAATATAATATGGTTAGTATAATAATATAGAAATAAATTAAAAATTCACAATTCATCCAATAAATATTTTTTAAGAATTTTAAATAAAGGAAGTGATTAATAACAATTATATACTAATAAAATATGATTAATAGTCTAATTATTTAATTTTATATACATATTAAAAATATCTAATTATAATTAAATAAGCATAAAATAATAAATTATATTCATAAAATAAAATTAGTTTTTTTTCTTAATTATTTAGGAAAAGAAATGAGGGTTAATTAATTAATTAAACTATTTACATATTTACATAAAACTATGTATAATAATAATATAAACAAATAAATAAACATAGTTTAACATTTATATACAAGTATTAATATTCATAAAATAATTAGGGTTTAAAAAGTATTATTAGGGTTTATATAAAAATTTAGGTTTTTATATGAAAATATTAAGATTAATATAAATAATTTACATATAAAAATTATATACGAATTATAAAACAAATATTCAAAATTAAAATTTAGAAATAAATCAAGAGTTCAAATATAATCATGGTTATAGTTTTAATTATTAATTAAAATTAATTGTAATTTTAAAAACAATAATAGTAATATACAAACAAAATAAATGAAATAAAAGAAAGAAAAAAGGGGAGGCCTGGTTTTGATCCCAGGACCTCCCCTGTACCTGAATGGGGGCTGACCACTAGGCTATGTGCGCAAGTGGTGATAAATAACCACAAAAAACCCTAATATGTATAACCTGCAACGTATAACTGAAAAAAGAAAAAAACATTTGAAGGAACCAGGATTCGAACCCCAGTCTTCCTTCCTGCCAAGCCAACGCATATCCACTGGGCCACACGCGCGTTTCTGATAAAACTACAACACAAACATATTATAAAAAAACAATTAATTTGAATTTCAAACTGAGCGCCAAAGCTCATCTTCAACCTACAAATTCGCAGGTTTTCCTGCGATTTTTTATGCGAGTTTTGTTGCGATTTTTCCTGCCGTCTTCAACCTGCGAATGTCGTATCTCATGATGTACCTACAATTTCATCAAATTGATTGCACCAGCGCAATCCTTACAACTTATACAGTGTAACCATGTCAACAACAAGTATTTATAAAGCTCAAATCACAAAACCCCAAAATTGAAGAGTAAACCCTAACAATGGCAAAACAGCATTATGGCCACGAAGCTCAAAGGAAATTGCCCAGAAAGTTTCAATGCTTCACAACAAACACAAATCAATTAACAAATTTAAGTTATAATACTTGAATATGCAAAATCGAAAAAAATATTATGGAGATGAAAATGCGTTCGGCCATGGCATATGAGTGACTTTCAGATGTTCTTGAAGCTTGAGATAGGTTTAGTCATGTCCAAGGCAACCTTTTATGTCTTAAAAATACCTTTAAACACTCTCAAAGGATGAATCCGAATTTTGAATTTCTTGAAGACTTTTGAAATTCAAGAGTGTTCTTAGAGGCTACAATTTTCGTCCTTGTGCCTTGTGTTCTCTTTGTGTATATGTAGTGGATTAAATTAGGTCAAAAAATATGCTCCTTCTTTGGGCTTTTTGGATACCTTGGTGATGAATAAATCTTATTCCAAATTTGGCCAAAAATCAAATCTTTTTATGCTCTAAGGAGGGAGCACGAATTTGGACAGTGTATATTCATGTTAAATGGCTTTTATGATTTTCTAGAAGAAGAATCATACTTAAATATTGATTTTTTGATTTTATTTTGATTTAATATGTATTTAAATGAATAAAATTCAAATAAATATTAAATAAAATAAAAAAAACAGAAATTACATGGGTTGGGTCGTGCATGATGTCATGTTAAAGTTTGGATCACTAAATTGCAAGCCCATTTGGAAGAATTTGGTTTTAAAGCCCTATTTGCTTCATAAACCTCCCAAAAATTTCCCAACTTTGCAAGGGCACAAATCCTTCACTTTTAATGCTATGAGGGTGTTCTTGGATATTTTGGAAAGCTTAAATATTCCTCTAACCAACCCCATTGGTTTCATGTCCATATCTTTTACCATTCTCAAGTTATGCTCTTTTGAAGTTGTTGACTTTTTGTTGACTTTTAAAAGGACCTATAATGTCTTAGCTCATACCTTCCAAATGAAGCATTTTTGGGCTTGGCTTGTGAGACACAAAGTTGTAGAGAATTCAATTTTCTTCAAAATGAGCTTTGGATGGGAAAAATTTGATGAAGCATGTGAAAGTTATGGCTGGTCAAAGTTCAATTGACTTTTCCTGAGGAAACCCTAATTTAAAAACCTCTGATTCTTGAGGATCTGAAATATCCTTGATGAATCATGATCAACCCTTGATCAAATGATTAATTTTACTTCATATACTTGATGTTGACAAAAAATCATGAAGTTTGACTTTGGTTTGACCACAGTTGACCTAAGTTTGACTTTTTAACTACTTTGACTGATTTTGACTTATCTGATCATCTGACTGAGCAAACCTTTGGGAAAAGTCTTGAAACTTGTCATGGGGGTTCTTAAACACATATAAGATGTTATGAAGCTCACTTGAAGTCTTGGAAATTCATTTAGCCTGATTAAAGTCAAAACCCTAGTTTTGGATGCACTGCTTAGGAGGATGCATTGTCTGAGGGAATTGTCAAATCTTCTGACTAATTGTGAACTTTGTGAACCTTGTGAACCTCATAAGATGTCTTGTGAACCTTGTGAACCTCATGAAAGGTCTTGTGAACCTTGTGAACCTCATGAAAGGTCTTGTGGATCTTGTGAACCTTATGAGAGGTCTTGTGAACCTTGTGAACCTCATGAGATGTTTTGTGAATCTTGTGAACCTTGTGAACCTCTTAGCACACAAAGTCTTGTTTTGTGAGGGCAAATTTTGGGGTGAAACAGATGTTACCATTTTCTCTTCATGGTTATCGTACTACAATACGTACTTCAACAGGGGCAACCCCATTCTCCTTAGTATATGGTATGGAAGCAGTTCTGCCCATTGAAGTTCAGATTCCCTCCTTAAGAATTATGAAGGATGCATGCTTGGATGAAGATGAGTGGATTCAGACCCGACTTGACCAGATAAATTTGATTGATGAGAAGAGATTAGCAGCAGTTTGTCATGGCCAGATGTACCAGAAACGAATGATCAAAGCTTTTAATAAGAAGGTTAAACCAAAGGTATATCAGGCTGGTGATTTGGTAATCAAGCGTATCATATTACCACAAGGTGATCCTAGGGGCAAGTGGACCCCTACATATGAAGGGCCATTTGTGGTCAAAACAGTATTCTCAGGAGGTGCCATGATACTTACTACTATGGATGGTGAAGACTTCCCACAGCCGGTAAACGCAAACATAGTTAAAAAATACTACGCATAAAAAGAGACCCGCTAGGTTGACTGGCCTAGGCAAAAATAAGGGCATCCCGACGAACCAAAAGGGTTCGGGCAAAAATTAGGGATATATATATAAAATGTACACCCGGCAAGTCGAAAACCTGAAAAGGCGGCTTGGGCAAAAAAGGGTATCCCGGTGGATTGAAAACCTGAAAGGGCAATCCAGGCAAAAGTTAGGGATTAAAGCGTATGACTATGTCTCGTTTGGATCACCCATGGAACTACAACCAGTTGTGCTACTTACTCAAGCTCTAACAAATAAAGCTCAATCCAATCATTTCCGTCTCGACAACAGAAGATGAGATACTTGAAGATAAGGGCAATAGTAGAATTGAAACTCAATAGGATTATTTCCCACATAGTTGATTTTCTTTGTTTTATAAAAAAATTTACGACAAATTCCTCTTACTAGGATTTCTGTCTCCTTGTACAAACTTGCCTATGTATAGGTCACTTTGTGATATAAATAAAATTCCATCTTTGAATCCAGATTTACTTTTACCCTATTTACATAAGCGAAACGTCCATTGGTTGTGTTTGAATGTATGTATGCTTTTGAATATGATTGATGTTTACTAGAAATGCATAAATGCTTAATATGATTGATGTTTACCAGAAATGCATGAAAATGCAGTAATAGTATTTACTAAGGACGAACGAGGGAAGGAATTCAATGAAGCTTCGCCGGTTCATCCCCACCAGACAGCTACAAGTCCCCCAGTAGGACAAATTCATCTTCATAAATACTTCGAGTCACATTTCCCCTGGAATTTATATCCATCTCTTTTATCCTCAGATGGATAGTCGGGAATTTATTCTTTCAATAGGAGTACGACGAACGAAGACGGGAGGTTATGGATACCATACTATCGAACGGAGACGGGAGGTTATGGATACCATACTATCGAACGAAGACGGGAGGTTTATGAATACTATGTTATCAAACGAGACGGGAACGAGTTCCTCATATTCTTCATTATATTATCAAACAAGACGAATTCCTCATATTCTTCAGCAACAAATCGGGATTTATTTTCCCTGGCCAGCAATTGTTATATGAAGATATCCAGATGCTTCAAACTACATGATGCATACATACATCATTTACATTATACCATAACATACATATCTATAAGTACATAATACATTACTTAAGTGCATCATACTATGCATGCATGCATAATGCATAAACTAATATTTTCCTTGCAGGATAGTTATATGCAGGTAAAACAATATCAACAACTTACAACGGGTCAGAAATGATCCATACACTATTCAAGATGTCCTCGAATAGCAGGCAAACGGTCTGTAAAAAGATCCATTCCCTGGTTCAAGACATTTTACTCAGAAGAACAAATCCTGACGTTCTTTTGATCCTTAAGAGCAAATCCTGATGCTCTTTTGGCCCCTTGTTCAAGACTTTTTCAGAAGAACAAATCCTGACGTTCTTTTGATCCTTAAGAGCAAATCCTGACGCTCTTTTGGCCCCTTGTTCAAGACTTTTTCAGAAGAACAAATCCTGATGTTCTTTTGACCCTTAAGAGCAAATCCTGACGCTCTTTTGGCCCCTTGTTCAAGACTTTTTCAGAAGAACAAATCCTGACGTTCTTTTGACCCTTAAGAGCAAATCCTGACGCTCTTTTGGCCCCTTGTTCAAGACTTTTTCAGAAGAACAAATCCTGACGTTCTTTTGATCCTTAAGAACAAATCCTGACGTTCTTTTGGCCTCTTGTTTAAGACATTTTTCAGAAGAACAAATCCTGACGTTCTTTTGACCCTTAAGAACAAATCCTGACGTTCTTTTGGCCCTTGAATAGCAGGCAAACGGTCTGTAAAAAGATCTATTCCCTGGTTCAAGATATTTTTCAGAAGAACTAATCCTGACGTTCTTTTGACCTTGGAGAATAGGCAAACAGTCTGTAATCCAAGATACTTCCAGAAGAGATAATTATCACAAGATTCATTTCTACTGGTCCATCCAACAATTCAAATCATGTTGCATAAATGATTCAGAGACGGCTTATACAAAGACCTAGTACTGATATCCAGTATCAACATCAGAACATCACCACATCCAGATATTTTAGATGGCATCTCTAAGCCCATCTCCAATTCTTCCAAGTGGCATCTTCAAGCCCACTCAGGTATATACAACTAATCATCAGTGTTACTCTACGCACTGGTGAGTGCAAATTTTTGGGCTTTTGTGTTCAATCCCCTTCAACCTTCCAGGTCACGACTGGCACATATACCAATCTAACCCCTCAGGTTTCAGAAAATTGAACAGGGGCAGCTGTTGCACCCCAAAATTTGCCCTCCACAAGACAATACATTGTGTCCCAAGAGGTTCACAAGGTTCACAAGACATCTCATGAGGTTCACAAGGTTCACAAGATTCACAATTAGTCAGAAAATTTGACATTTCCCTCAGACAATGCATCCTCCTAAGCAATGCATCCTAAACTAGGGTTTTGACTTTAATCAGGCTAAATGGACTTCCAAGACTTCAAGTGAGCTTCATAACATCTTATATGTGTTTAAGAATCCCCATGGCAAGTTTCAAGACTTTTCCCAAAGGTTTGCTCAGTCAGATGATCAGATAGGTCAAAATCAGTCAAAGTAGTTAAAAAGTCAAACTAAGGTCAACTGTGGTCAAACCAAAGTCAAAATTCATGATTTTTTTGCCAACATCAAGTATATGAAGTAAAATTCATCATTTGATCAAGGGTTGATCATGATTCATCAAGTAGATTTCAGATTATCAAGAATCAGGAGTTTCTAAATTAGGGTTTCCTCAGGAAAAGTCAACTGAACTTTGACCAGCCATAACTTTCACATGCTTCATCAAATTTTTCCCATCCAAATCTCATTTTGAAGGAAATTTAATTCTCTACAACTTTGTGTCTCACAAGCCAAACCCAAAAATGCTTCATTTGGAAGGTATGAGCTAAGACATTATAGGTCCTTTTGAAAGTCAACAAAAAGTCAACAATTTCAAAAGAGCATAACTTGAGAATGGTACAAGATATGGACATGAAACCAATGGGGTTGGTTAGAGGACTCTTTAAGCTTTCCAAAATGTCCAATAACACCCTCATAGCATTAAAATTGAAGGATTTGTGCCCTTGCAAAGTTGGGAAATTTTAGGGAAGTTTATGAAGCAAATAAGGCCTAAAATCAAATTTTTGCCAAATGACCCCACCAAATTGCCATCCCATCTTTTCAAAAACACCAAGCACGACCCAACCCACTTATTTTCTGAATTTTTATTTTTTATTTCATATTTATTTGAATTTTATTCATTAAAATACCATTTAAATTGAAATAAAATATAAAATCAAATATTTAAAAGGGGATTTGGCTTCTAGAAAGTCATGAATGTTATTTGGATTAGATTGATACACAAGTTATGAGGATTGTCTTAAAATAGCAAGGTTGGATCAAATGAAAATCAAGTTTTAAGACATAATCTTTTTCAATATTCAAATGATCAAAATATCCAAAGTGTGACATGATTTTTTGACCTAATATCATTCATATATATACAAGGAATTGATCACAACAAAGGACACGAAAAATTGCAGCCTCAAGGATAAGTTTCACAAAGTCAAAATTCATCAAAAATTTGAAATTCGGATTCTAACTTTTTGTGGTTTTTCAGGTGAAATAAGGACATCAATCTCTTCCTTGATCATCACTGATGCTTTCCCAATCATCATTTGCATCCAAAGCATGCCAAATATCATAAACCGAATCTTATTTTGACTTGATTTTTAATTTTTCGATTCTGATTATTCATGCGATTATAATGCGTTTTGATTCTGTTTTGTTGTTTGGGAAGACTCATGGATGGATTCTGGATATTTAGATGGAAGTTTCATGGCCGAAAACGTAAAACACCATACTTAGGGTTTCAAGCTTCAAATTAGGGTTCTTCGATTCACATAATATAAATGATTTTTGATGACATAATTGAATTGTACAGGTCACAAGGAGTCTAAGGATGTCTTTAATTTGATGTAATTGTACTGGTTATGTAGTGTTTGAAAACCGCAGGTTGAAAACGCATGAAGATTCGCAGGAGATTTCCCAACAAAATTCGCAGGAAAACCTCCGAAATTCCAAGGAAGAAGATGATCTGAATGGCGCGAAAATACAATTCAAATATTAGACTTATTTTATTATGTATTTGTTTCATTATATGTCATCAACGAGCGCGTGGCTCAGTTGGTTTTGGACGCAAACGTTGAAGCCAAAGGACCAGGGTTCGATCCCTTGGTCAGTCTTTTTTTTGTTCAAAAGTTCATTTAATTAACAGGTTTATTATATTATCACTAGGGGTTGTTCCATAAGCACGCTGCATGCGCAGCCCAGTTGGTTGATGGCTGGTGGTGGAGGCTGGGAGACCTGGGTTCGACCCCAGGCTCCAGCAGGTGAGTTTTTACTAATTTTTTTGTTTGTTAACCTAATTGTTTTCTATTTCTTTTATTTTCTTTAATTTTAATTAAAATAATATATAATGAAAATAATATAAATAGAATAGGATTGTATATGTTTGAAATTAATGTTTTATTTGTATGTCCATAATTATTATTATATATATAACTTATTTTTTTTATATTGAATAATAAATTAAAAGAACCCTAATTATATTATAAATCTTAATTTATTTTGTAAAATTTAAAATATTTATTTGATAATTTGTTTATATATAGTTTTTTTTAGATATATAATTTAATTAGTTTTAGGTCAAATAATTAACCTTAATATTTTTTATATACATAAACCCTAATTTTCTTTTATAAACCCTAATTATATTATAAATATTAATTTATTTGTTTATTTTAATTTTATAATTTGTTCATATTATATGTAGTTTTTATATATAAATAATTTAAATAATTTAATTAAGTAGTAAACCCTAATTTATTTTTTCTAAATAATTCAAAACCCTAACTTTATTTCATGAACTTAATTTATTATTTTTATATGCTTACTTAATTAAAATTAACAAATATTTTTTATAATATGTATATAAATTTAAAATATTAGAACTATTAGTTATATTTATTAGTATATAATTGTTATTATTTATTTCTTTTATTTAAAATTCCCTTAAAAATAATTATTTATTTAACTTTGGACTTTTAATTTGTTTCTATATTATGTTGTTATACTAACCATCTTATACTTATTTTTTTGTTTATACTAACCCATTTAATTATTTATTTATTTGCTTATTTATTTTAATTATTTTAATTATTATAATGTAATTGTACCCACTATGTAATAGTTGTAGAATTTCTTATTATTTATTTTAAATTGCCATGGTTAGTAAAATAGGGAGTGTAAAACATGTTTGTATTTAAAATTGAATTTAGATCATTAATCCCAAGATAAATATATGAATTTGAACACTCACACACGTAAGTCGATCTTCGATCGCCATCTCACATTCTTAAGGATACCTCTCATGTTGCCTAAACAAAAAGGTCAAGTAAGGTGTAAAGCAAAGTCCCTTCTCTCATATCATCTAGTCCCTTAAAAGATAATAAGATCAAGTCCCTCCATGGTTGCCTTCGTAAATGATCTTGTCCCTTTCGAATAAAGATGATAAGTCCCTTCGAGTTGCTAAATACACCTTACAGTTGCCTAAACACAGACGACCCTTCACATGTCCCTTATACATCCAAGGTAATGACTACCTATTCCTTAATAATAGGGATAGTCTTACCATTTACAGGATATTTAAGAACATAAAAGACTTAACTTAGGGTAGGTTCCTCTTATGTACTTGCTCACTCTTCAAAACATTTCAAAACACTTCACATTTTCAAACAAATTTTCAAAACAAAGGCTTTATATATATCCGTACATGGATCATTATAAAGTACTTAAGAAAATTTCTAAACACACACTACACTTCTTAAAACATTTTAAAGTGAGCTAAGTAACTAAGAGCCCATGGATAACCATGGATGTAAAGGGTGCTAACACCTTCCCTTTACATAACCTACCCCCCGAACTCAAAAATCTTTTAAGGTCTTTCCTGTTCTTTTATACCCTTTCCTTTGGATAAAATAAAAGTCGGTGGCGACTCTTGCTATCCACAACATTTAACTAAAGTCAGTTCTCCCACCGTGTTACACTTACCCAGTAAACAGGTAGTTGATGATTCTTATCCAACTCAGTATTTCTCCGTTCTTGGACCCAAATACTTTGTTTGATTGATATTTCCTGGCAGGGTGTTTATATTTCCCTGGTTGAATTTTGTATCTTGATTATTATATCTTTTCCCAAGTGGAGTCCGTTATCCAGTGATTTATTTTCCTGGTAACTCTTTGGTTGTCTGTTGTTGTTTCCCCAGCGGGATTTTCTTCTGTGTCCCCAAGTTTTTGCTTTTCTCTGGTGGTCATATTTTCCCCACAGAGATCTTGGGCTTGCATATCATATTCATATCATATCTTGTTCTCTTAGGACAAAAATTGGGTTTTCTGTATTTAAGTCTCTCCCATCTTGTAGAGACGAAGATGTCAATCTTCATATCTCCGGATTGAAGAAACTTAAATAGGGGCAGCTGTAACACCCTAATTTTTGCCTTAAGGTTCTTTGCACTTCATCTGCATTTCGCATACAAACAAGATCACACTGGCTTTCGAGTTTCTCCTCAGATGTAGGGTCTATGCTTCGCAGGGGATCACCGTTATTTTTTACTTCTTCATTATTTGTTTATATTTACTGATCACTAACCAAAATACAAAAAATATGTTGCAGTGTCTCTTCTTCTTCTCTGTGTTGCAGGTTTTCAAAGACAGGGCAATGATTTCAATCCAGATGCGTTGGTTCAGTCACTATTCAGGTCAGATGGACGTTTGACCTAATTTGGTCAAACTATCAAAAATTGTTTCGACTGTCAGTTGTGTGTGCCAGTGGTTTAGACGATGCGTTTTCAAAGTTCAAGTTGGTGTTGAGTGTGAAGGTCATCAGTTATCAGACAGTGTTTTGTGCGAGGTTTGGTTTGAATATTCAATGTTCATCAGTTCATCATTGATTCGTCTGTGGATTTATTTTCCTCAGCACGTATTCAAATAATCAAGGAAGTTTTCAGACGACTTCAGTGGTTGTGGTTGAATTGGCAAATGGATCAGTGTTTTAGTAATGGCTGTTTTCATCAGGTGGCTTGTGAGAAAAATCGGGAGTTGGTCGTGAAACCTAAAAAATCATCACCTTATATCTCTTATTCATTTTTTTTTCCAATTAAACCATTTTTTTATCCATTTATCCATCCGTATACCTTTTTTATGACCATTTTTCATTATCCATTCTTTTCGATTTTTTTTACCAAATCACATTATCCAAATATTATCCATATATCCATTGTTTTTTTATCCATTCGCAAATACTTTTCTTATCCATTCTATCCAATTTCTTTTCCATTTTTTTCTAAATCACATCATATTACCCATTTCTATCCATATCCATTCATATTTCGATTTTTTTTGACATCCAATTTATCTCGATTAGTCTTTTCATTTTCTGTTCACTTTTAAGCCATTTTTATATTCAATTTACTTGTTCCATTCGTATTCCAAATTTATTCTCACATCAAATCTTTTATTTTTATTTTTATATCCATTATCCCTTTTTAGGAATTTCCAATATTTTTATTATCTTATATTTCTATCCAAATAAATCATTTTTCTTATCAATTTTTTTTTAACAACCAATTTCATTTTATTTTAACCCACAACTTCTATTCAAATATTGAAAAAATAAGGCCCAAAGCAATAACCCTCAAAACTCCCACCTCACATCATCTCAGCCACATTTCAAAGCCTCACGTGTCAAAGCTTTTTTTTACACTTCATACAAAACACCTTCAGCCAAAAGTCTCCCACAAGCCTTCAACACGCAACAACAACAAGCCAAGTACCACAAGCCTAAGCCTTCCGCATGCTTTCGTATGCAGCCATCAGCCTTGCACCCCACACCATCATTCCAAGCCTCATTCGTACGCCATCAGCCTCATATCACTCCCTTCAGCCGAAGCAGTCACACGCCCATCAACAAAGCAAAAAGCCAACAGCTGAAAACCCCACGCGCACAGCTCTCCTACAAGCCAAGATGCATCATGCTGCAAGCCCGTAACCAAAAAACAAAAACAAGCAACAACTTGCAAGCCACTTTTCCCAAGCCTCATTCACAACAACTCCAAGCCTTTTCCAATACAAGCAGCACCCAACGCACGTGTTAAACAAAAATTCCCACGCCAACCTTCACACGCATTCAAGCTGCCCAGCTACAAGCCTCACAACATCATCAAGCTGCTTCAGATGCACAACAAACCCTCCCCTGCGCAGCTTTCTCCCTTTCCTTTTTTCTTATATTTCTTTAATTTGTTTTGTTTATTCTTTTTAAAAGGATTTTGTTAATAAAAGTTTCTTTGAGAAAATATGTTTTGGAAAAATGATTTAGAAAGATTTTTTTAGGAAAAGTATTTTAATAACAATTTAGAAAAGCATTTTAGAAATTATATTTTAGAAAAGATTTTTAGGAAAAGAGATTTTAGAAAAGGATTTAAAAATTTATTTCAATTTCTTTTTATGGATCTACTTTTAGATCCATTTTTCTCCATCTTTTTATTTTTTGGTCGATGACAATCTCCGATTCGTGATTGTTGATTTCCGATCGGTTTAATCTTCATTATTTCAAATCTATGGATGAATGATCATTTGGATCATTCTCCATACTTTGAGATCGTGATAGGTTGCTTTTCGATAAATTCAACGAAAATCTCGATTAAGATTAGACCATTCTTTTTTTCTTTTAAGTGTGGCATGTTTTCGGAGAACGATTCATAATATCGTTTCTCTAACATGTATTAACACGAATATTTTCCACTTTAATTAGTGGTGGCCGGCCTCATTTGTAGGGTAATTACTTCGTAAATTACTCGGCGATTGCTTAACATAGACCTAAAGTTGTCCCGATTCGGATTAAGATCCACTTGGATCCGGTTGCCTCGATTTTATTTTTCTTTTCGTGGTTGTGCTTGATTAAGTTCATCATACTACTTATATTGTAAATATTATAATAATGTGAATATAATAATCCGTTTAAATTTAATCTCTCACACCTTATCCTTTTATTTCCATTTCTTGCTCCTTTATCTCTTTATTATGCTTTATCATATTATATCATATATCATTTGTTTATGTTTATATTGTTGCTTGTGATTTTTATTTTGTCCATTTGGACACCAAAACATTAATAAAGGATTAAACACTTAAAAGATTGGTGACTTTAATTTCAGACTATGGTTACTATCCTTTTCTTTGGAGTATGTACTTAGATTCTAGGATCTCTCCCCTTGCTCAAGTTGTGATGGATTGGAAACTTTGGCCTCAAGTCATTTCATTAGTCTTTGAAGATGGAATTCCGAACTTTGAAGAAATGTGCATATTTCGGTTTGATAGCTTCTTCTCTTAACTTTTAATTCAAGCATTAGGATAGTCCCTTCATCTCTTCCCCATTCTTAAATTTTCAAAACTTCTCTCTATTTCAAAAATCTTCTTGTTTTCTAAACTTCAAACACTTTCATAATCAAACCTTGACTTAGGTCAAGCGATTTTAACCTTTTCACTTTATTTTCTTAATAAATGTTAATTCATGTAAATATATCAAAAATCATTTTCTTACATACTTTAAAAAATTCAAAACTCACTCAATTGTTTTTGTGCCTTTGTGCACTCTTCTTTTCATATGTTTAGATATGATTCATCCTTTCTAGCGGAATTATTCGCTAAAGGATGACGACTTATCTCTACATTTTAAAATTAATGCAATCCATTTGTTTCTTTTCAAATTTTGTACCACGAACTACGAGGTTTTGATCTCGCATTGCACTTTGTGGGTACGTAGGCATGAGGCGTTAAAAACCTCATCAAACACAAAATCATAAAAAAACATTCTTCTCCTCATCTCTTCAATCATTTTCAAGCAAACCAATTTCAGACCAAAAAGCAATAAATATTTCAAAGGGCTCCCGTGGAGTACCACGGACGAGTCGGGTGCCTAAAACCTTCCCGGCTCTTAACCAATCCCCTTACCCATTCTCTGTTTGTTTCTTTTAGCTTTTGCTTTTAGATTCCTAGGTTTTTATTCGTTCTTTTACCTTTTTCCTTTCGGAAATAAAGAAAAGCGCGGTGGCGACTCTATGTACCTTGAGTTAAGTTAATCAATAGCTTACACTCACGATTTTACCGCTACAGAATTGTTGTATGTTGTTGTGAGGTTTAATGGAAAAAAATCAATCTTCATATTTTATAATAAACCAGGGTACTTTCAACAACGGTTATTTATTTTAACAGTTATTGAATCTATATGAAATAAATGTATATACCACAACAGTTGAGACTTTTAACAATTGTAGTAGGTAGCGGCTTTTAGTCTTACTATCACGATTTCACGACCGTGGTAGAAATACCTGACATATAATCACCTCGTACCTCACAATGGATGGTCATGCGTTGTGGTATCCCTTTTCCAACCATGATTGTATGGCTTTTCCATAGTAGTTCTGGCTAAATATATGGGTGGAACCCCGTTTGACTTTTGAGCATTTGATTCTCTTTCAATGTTGCTCAATTTCTCAAACTCTTGTATCCTTTCCACAAAATGGTCGGCCAAGTCTCGACTTTTGTTGTTGGATGAGTCGTCCACTCCGATGATGTAAGTTGTATAGGGCCCCCTGATTTCAAGTAAACTTGAACAAAATACTGTGATTTTAAGGCCACCTAATACACATAATACGATCATTTAGATTTTGAAGTGGGACAGTACGCAATGGGAAAAAGGTTTCTGAAAAACCATATTGTGTAAGATCAACACACACTCTATCATACACACATGTTATTAGGTGGCCCATTTAAGGGAAGCGGATCCATTTTGCCTCCAAGTCCGATCCACTAAGGAAAGGAACAAGAGACTCATAAATTTCATCAAAGTGTTCTTTCTTTATGTACAATTATGTGTATGATTCTTTATGAGTCCTCAACTCTGGGATAAGTTTATGGTAGACAAATGTCTGATTATCTTCTCCTTTACCGAGTAAAGTAGAAACATCTCGATAACCATAATTACCATCCCCTTCAACATTGATGATCCACTTGTTGTATTTGTGCATAAAAACCTGTATCTCATCAATGAATGGAATCTTTGACGGAGGCGACGAAAGAAGTGGTATGCTAATGTGAGCTCATTCGACAAAATATTTTTTGAGATTTTGGAGTTGGTGAGTCGGGAATTTTTTTATCAACATGTTCAAAATATGAAGGAGGTTGTGTCGTTGAATCGTCATTCGGTGTAAGCTTGAGCTTCTCTAGAGCACCTTTTGTTTTCAGCGGTTGAGAGAATGGTTTCAAGTCAGTGATTTCCAGATAAGAAATCTTCCTCAATTATTCATTGATGTGGAGTTTCATGTTGTCATTTGCTTTCAAAAACCTCTCTTATATCACTTCCCATTTGGTCAAGATAGAGATATTTGAGTTACCGTCTTTCATGACACCATCATCATCAACTGAAGCCTCGTCCAGTGAGTATAAACCTCATTTATTCTTACTGGGCAACCAAGTTTCACCTTTTTTGTAATAACACAAGCACATGAGAGATCATATGTTTTCACAATTGTGCATCCACATTTGTACTATCGGAGCCCATATTATCAGCTCGTTTAGCCTTGTGAAAAATATAATTCAAACTTGCTTGAGATATGACTATGCCAAGGAAGGGAAAAGACAATGCTTATTTTGGCCTTTAACAGCATTTAAAAGCGTTGCCTAAGGTGGCGCTGCAGTAGATAAAGACATCGTTTTTTAATGCAAAAGTGTTGCATTATGTATAATTTAGGCAGCGCTTTATGTAACGCCCCGATTTTATAAAGTATTTTTATAAAATAAATATCAAGAGTATGATGGTGTATTTGGAATAATAAGTGGATGAGGTATTTTATTTAAATAATGATAATATAATGAGGTGGTATTATTATTATAATATTGTTATTTAATAAATAAAATAAAATATAAGTTGGAGGTTTGAGGGGCAAGGTTGTAATTTGATTTTTTTATGAAAAGGGGAGAACACGATACATTTTCTCATTATCGTATTTTGACGAAGGAAAGAGGGCTCTGGAGAAAAAGGGAAAGGAGAAGGGAAATCAAGAATCGTAAAGCTTCGAGATCAAGGCTTTGCAAGGAATTTGTCAATTTCGAGGTAAGGGGGGAGAAAGGGTTCTTTATTGGTGATCTAACATGAAAGGGTAATTGGGAGTTCCTTACTCCCTTAGGGATTATCTAATGTTGTTGATTATGATGAATTTGTGATATGATGATATATATATATATATATATATATATATATATATATATATATATATATTATGATGATTGATTATGGTGGTGTGAAAGTATTATTGAATTATATGCTTGATTGTTGTAATTGGAATGGTGGTGATTTGAGTTATATGATAAGTTTGGTATGGAAGTGGTTATAGAGATAATGATGTTGATGATGATGTAAATGGAGAACTGGAAACAAACCTAGGATCTTTCTTAATTTGATTAGTAATATTAGGTTGTGAAAATCATAAGGAATTAGAAGTATAAAATTAATTTAAGAACAACATTTGGATTGTTTTGAGTGATAAAAGTGAGAGATAAGTGATGGAATTCGAACTGGTATGAAATTGGGAGAGAAAAGTGAGTTTTAGAAAAAGCTGAATTTTGGGTGCATGTGGCCTGACACAAGCAGTGTCGCGTGACACGGGCGGCCGTGTCAGCCCCCTGTATTTTGCATAATCTTGAGTTTTGAAGGGCGTGTTCAGGACACCTGACACGGGCCGTGTGTTGCACCCCAAAATTTGCCCTCACAATACAAGACTTTGTGTTCTAAGAAGGTTCACAAGGTTCACAAGTTTCTCAACATTTCCATAACCTTTCATGAGGTTCATGAAGTCTACCAGTTACTTCTTGAAGGTTCACAAGGTTCACAAGTTCACAATGATTACAAAGCTCTCCTGAGGATCATGAGGTCTACAAAGCCACTTCATGAGGTTCACAAGGTTCACAAGGTTAACAAGCTTCACAATACCTCCCATAAGGTTCACAAGACATCTTATGATGGTTCACAAGGTTCACAAAGTTCACAATTGGTCAGAAGAGTTGACAATTCCCTCAGACAATGCACCTCCTAAGCAGTGCATCCAAAACTAGGGTTTTGACTTTAATCAGGCTAAATGGACTTCCAAGACTTCAAGTGAGCTTCATAACATCTTATATGTGTGTAAGAACCCCCATGACAAGTTTCAAGACTTTTCTCAAAAGTTTGCTCAGTCAGATGATCAAATAAGTCAAAATCAGTCAATGCAGTTAAAAAGTCAAACTGAGGTCAACTGTGGTCAAACCAAAGTCAAACTTCATGATTTTTTGACAACATCAAGTATATGAAGTAAAGTTCATCATTTGATCAAGGGTTGATCATGATTCATCAAGGAGATTCCAGATCATCAATAATCAGGAGTTTCTAAATTAGGGTTTCCTCAGTAAAAGTCAACTGAACTTTGACCAATCATAACTTTCACATACTTCATCACCAAGTCTCCATCCAAAGCTCATTTTGAAGGAAATTGAATTCTCTACAACTTTGATGTTGAAAGTTAAGCCCAAAAATGCTTCATTTGAAAGATATGAGCTAAGACATTATAGGTCATTTCAAAAGTCAACAACTTCAAAAGGGCATAACTTGAGATTGGTAAATGATATGGACCTGAAACCAATGGGGTTGTTTAGAGGACTCTTCAAGCTTTCCAAAAAGTCCAAGAAAACCCTCATACCTTTAAAATTGAGGGAGATGTGCCCTTGCAAAGTTGGGAAAGTTTGTGATGATTTATGATGAAAATGGGGGCCTAAAAGCAATTTTCTCCAAATGGGCTGGCCAAATTATGACCCAACCCATACAACAACATCATGCACGAAATTTCCATCATATTTTCATAATTTTTATTTTATTTAATTAATTTATTATGATTTTTTATTCTTAAAATCATTTTAAATTTAAATAAAATATTAAATGTGAAGATTTAATTGATTTATTGATTCTAGAATATCATAAAGTCAACATGGAACAAATTGGTGCAAGAAAGATATGGAATGGCTTGAAATAGAAAGCATTGGTACAAAAATATTGAACTTTCATGGCATGATCTTTCTCAATCTTAAAATATCAAAACTTCCACATAATCAATCAAAGTTTTTGACCTAATTGAGTCTCCTATATATACTAAACTCATTGCCATTGACCAAGGACGAATGGCAGCAGCCCATAGGTAAGTTTCAAAACTCAAAATTCAAGCAAAAAGTGAGATTCGGATTTTGAAATTCAGAGCATTTGAAGGCAAAGTAAGAACATAGAGATGTTTATTGATCATCACTAAAGCTAAAGCATTGCTCATATGCATCTCATGTGCTCCATATTGCTAAACCCGAAGCTTTGTTCATGCTTGAAAATATTTTTTCGATTACATCAATTCATTGCATTTAAATGAATTTGGTTCGGCTAATGTTGTTTGTTGTGTGTTGTAGAATGTTTCTGGGCAGGAAAACTCAAGGAACCGTGGCTAATTCACAAGATGCCATAGTTAGGGTTTGGACCTAGGTTTAGGGATTTCTAATTTAAGAAACATAAATCAATTCTAAAAACCTAGAACTAATCGTGTGAATGCCTGGATCATGTTGCTGTGTTTGATTTTGTAAAATTGTATGGTTTTGTTGGCCTTTGGTTTTCGTAGGTTTTGCTGGAAGTTTGTTTTCGCAGGAAAATTCACAAAGAATTTCGCAGCTAAAATCGAAGGATAGGAGGTTGAAGATGAAGGCTTGGCGCGTTTTCCAGGATTTAAATGTTGTGCATAATATTTTATGAATTAAACATGGTTTTATATCACAAACTCACGTTTGTCCTAGTGGTAAGACTGAAGCGTGTATATTGTGAGGACACCAGTTCGATTCTTGGCCAGTGCATTGTTTTGTTTTTTATTTTTCAGGACAAAAGAAGATTTAATATATTATGATTCATTGCCAACAAGCTAACAGTTAGGCTCTCCCAGCCAGGCGGTCATGTGCACGTTTGCTATCTTCAAAGGTCCTGGGTTCAATACCACCCCAGGCCTTTTTGCTTATATGATTTCTTCTGATTTTTCCAGGTTATACATAAAACCAATTTTTCCCCTTTGTTTGCTACCTGCGTCTAGCTGGCTTAGTGGTTGGTGTTGTTGCTGGTAATCAGAAGGACATGGGTTCAAGCCTCACCCAGGTAAGTTTTTTGCAAATTCTTTTTATTTTAATTTCTTTAATTAATTAATGTTATTTTCTTTAATTAATTAGTGTTATTATTTTCTTAATATTAATAAAAATTAAATTATGCATGTATATATATATTTAAAAACAATCTTTATATTTTTTTTCTACAAATTCAAACTTTTATTTTTCTCAACTTAAATTATTTTCCTTGATATATAATTAAATTGTAAGATATGTGTTTATTTAATAATTTGTATAAACCCTAAAAATATTTTTCTAACAAAACCCTAATTTTTTTAAAACCCTAAAAATATTTTCTAAAATAAAATCTAATTCTATTTTTTCTAAATAATTTTATTTTCTAATTATTAATATAATTATAATGTATAGTATGATTCATGTAAATATTGTAAATATAATTATAAATTATTTTTCTCATATAAGATGTAAAATATATTTCATGTCAATAAAAATTAAATCTTGTAAATATGTTTATAATTTATTTTTCTCTTTATATAATATGTGAATACTTTTATAATTTTTGTTTATTTAGAAATAATTGAATTTATAATAATTAAGTTTTGTAGTTATAATATATTTAAAAATAACTTAATAATTAATAAAATTAAAATAATTGTTTGCTCATATTTTTTTTTAAATATAATTGTTTATATTAAAAATTGTTGATCTATTATTATTATAATTTTGGTTAATTTTATTTATTATTGTTATTACTAACCATATTATTTATTTTGCTTTATTAATTTTATATATTTCATTAATCTTTATTATTTACTAACCATACTATTATTTATTATTATATTTTTATTATTATGTTTCTAACCTTGTTTGTTATTTCTAATTATTATTATTATTATTGTTATTTATCACTAACCCAATATTTATTTATTTATTGCTTACTATTTTGCTTATATATTTTTCAATTTGCTTATTATTTAATTTGCTATTCATTTTGCTTATTATTATAATGTTGTAATTATTCCTCGGATGTAAATTTTGTAATATTGTAATTGTTATTTTTGCTATGGTTAGTAATTAGGGAGTGAAAAACATGTATTTTATTTAAAATTAACTTAGACCACTTTAATCATAAGATAATTAAATTAAACACTCACACACGTAAGTCGATTTTTATCGCCGTCTCACTTTCTAAGGTTATCCCTCAAGTTGCCTACGAATAAGGTCAAGTGGGGTGTATAAAGCAAGTCCCTTTAAAAAGAAAATCATCAAGTCCCTCATGGTTGCCTATACGAATCGAGTCCCTCCGAATAATGATGATAGTCCCTCCATTATGCTTATTACACCCCACAGTTGCTTTCATAAAAACAGATGTCCCTCTCATGTCCCTTACATCCAAGGTAATGACTACCTACTCCTTAATAGTAGGGATAGTCTTACCAATGAAAGGATAAAGAACAAGAAAGACTTTAAACATTAGGGTAGGTTCCTCTTATGTACTTGCTCACTTCAAAAACTTTTCACACTTAAACAAATTTCAAACAAATTTTCAAACAAGTTTTTACACATCCGTACATGGATTATTATTAACTATTCTGAAAATTTTTCTATTCACACACTACACTTTCAAAAAATAATTTAAAGTGAGCTAAGTGACTAAGAGCCCATGGATAACCATGGATGTAAAGGGTGCTAACACCTTCCCTTTACATAACCTACCCCCCGGACCCGAAATATTCTCTTAAGGTCTTTCCTGTTCTTTTATACCCTTTCCTTATGGATAAAATAAAAGTCGGTGGCGACTCTTGCTATCCGCAACATTACTTAAAGTCAGTTCTCCCACCGTGTTACACCGTGTCATGGGACACGGGGGGCCGTGTCAGGCCTCTGTTTTGAGGATTTTTTCTGTATTTTAAGTGGTTTAATCTCGAGTTCTTGTTCGATACTTGTACCATTAGTCTAGGGCCTTGATGATGACATCCATGTTTAACTATAGGACTCGACGACCGATAATAATGTCGTACCACGAAAAATACGATCCTAAAACAAACAACAGAGTCGCCACCTAATTCTATTTATTCTACGAGAGAAAAGGAAGATATAGACACAACCTAAATAGGACAAGGAATGGTCGTCGAAACCACTAATCTAAGTTCGGGAGTCGGTTACGCAAAGGGAAGGTATTAAGCACCCCTCACGTCCGTTGTACTCAACGGGAACCTCTTAGTCTAATTTGCGCTTTAAATGTTAACTTATTATTGTCTTCTTCTAATGGTTAAAGATTGTTTTAATGAATTATTATTGTTACATAGAAATGGTTAGTTTTTTTTATTATTGTGACGGAAACATGATTGAATTTTTTATTATTGTGCTCGCGAAGGATTAAAATCCCTGTTCCTACGTATTCCCTTGTGCAATGGCAAAGTCAGAGCTTCGTAGTCCGTGTGACTACGGTTTATGATTTTTATTGAACGATTGTTTGAAAATGCTTTCTAATTTGCTAAGCGTTGGCTTATACTCGCGGTGGAGGCTGAAGCGTTAGCTTGTATGCGAGATAGAAAGATTTAAACAATGTTCGTTTAGAGAAAAGATGTTTAACCTTTGTTAAGGTGTTTTAAACGAAAGGGCGAATGAACCACGTCGCATGGGGCTAGCTCAGGAGTGATTGCATTCCAGAACGTGCGGAGTGCTAGACTCCGGAGCTCTGTTCTTTCGTTGATTAATTATGAAAAATGATTTGGATTGGTTGGTAAGTTTTAAATTGTATTTGAAAAGAAAGAGACAAGTCGCCATCTTTAAGGGAGATATCTCGCCTAATCCACCACAAACATTTGAAGAAGAGAAAATTGAAAGAAGCTTTAAAGTTGGATATGAGGATCGACAAGCAATGCCACATTCTTTCTTTGAGAAATAAAATCAGAAGAAGCTTTAAACTTGGATATGAGTATCGACTAGCAATGCCACATTCTTCCTTTGAGAATAATTGTTTGTAAGATTTGATTTGTGTTTGTGGGGATAGAAGGAATATCTTCCTATGGGGATGAATCATGTCTAATCTTTTAAGGTTGTTGAATTGTTTTGAATACAAAAGAGTGAATAAATTAAAACCCGAAGGCTAGCCTCAGGAGTAATTCAGTTCAAGAACCCGAGGAATGCTAGATTCCTGAGCTCAGTTCTTCGTAAAATTGATTAAAAGGTTTCCGTGTTTTAGGAACGAGAGGGTGAATAAACCACGTCGCGTGGGGCTAGACAAGGAGTGATTTAATTCAAGAACGTGCAGAGTGCTAGACTCCGAAGTTCAGTTCCTCCGTTATTTGATTTGTGAATTAAGACGCGATTGTTTTGGAGATGAAAGGGCGAATGAATTACAGCTCGAAGGCTAGCCTCAAGAGTAATTCGATTCAAAAAACCGAGGAATGCTAGATTCCTGAGTTTAGTTCTTTCACGATTTTTTGATTTAAGATTTATATTTTAAAAACGAAAGGGCGAACAAATTACAAATCGGGGGCTAGCCCCAACAGTAATTCAATTCAAAAACCCGAGGAATGCTAGATTCATGAGTTTAGTTCTTACGTTAATTAGTATGTTAATTTAGAGACATCTTGCGATTATTTTGGATGAATTAGGGCTTAGTGTTTGTTAGAAATGAAGGAGTAAATGAAACACTACACGTGGGGCTAGCCCAGGTGTGGTTACTTAAAGACCCGCGAAATGCTAGATTCCGAAGCTCAGTTCCTCGTTAAATAAATTAGACGCGTAATGTCGTGCAGACGGCGATCATATAGTGACCGACTTACGTGTGTGCAAATGTAGGCGCATGAATTATTTGTTCGATTAATTAAGTGGATTCGATTTCTAATTCCTATGGGTACTCCTAGCAAAGCCGAAACCGGTAAAATAAATGCGGAAGAAATAAATTGCGTTCAAAATAAACGGGAGGGGGATACATGATAATTTACATAAGACTTGCGAAGAAATAAAGGGTATCGTCGTATTTTGCTCAAAAGGAAGCGTGTGTGCAGTGTACAAATTAATCGGAACCGTTAGAAATTAATATGGTATAAAAAGTGCGAGGAATAAATAAAATAAATAAATAGACTAAATAAAGTAAAATAAATTGCGAAATAGATTGTGAAATAAAATAGATTAAATAAAATGATAATAAAATAAACAAATGGTCTCATATTAGTCACGATTAATCGGAAACGATTTATTGTGACTTTTTTATATCATCGGCCCAAATAAAAATCAAAACAGAATCGAAAAGCAAACACAAATCTTTTTGAATTTTTAGTTTATCAACAACTAAACAAAATTACAACTAAACTTAAAAACTAAATTTAAATAACTTACTACACAATAATATTTTTTATATTTTTAAGTGTTAATCACATATATACTTTACTTCTAACATTAATAAATAAATTAAACAAAACTATATTTTGAAATGAAGAAACTAAAGTCAATCTAATAACTTAAACTAATAAGGAATTTTTTAAATAATTTAAATAGATAACAAACTAAAAAAATGATGAATGATACTCACAAACCTCAAAGCTAGCAAAAGTTGAGTTTGTTGTGTAGAAGAAAGTGAATGTGTTTTGATGGAGATTGTTGTTGTGGTGAAGACGGTGAATGTTTATGGGTATTGTGTAAGTAAAAAAAAAGAATTTTGACTTTGAAAAATATGTAATGAATGTGCTAGATTTTGAGAATTTTAAGGGTGATCTTGTTAGTCTCAAATGAGAGAAAGATAGATCTTATTTATAGTGTGAATGAGGTAGGAGTGTTGATGTGGCAATCCATGTGACTTTATGAGAATGATTTTTGGTCATTGATAAGTCCAAATTGGCAATCCATGTGAAGTGTGGGAATGATTATTGGTCATTGATAAGTCCAAGTTGGCAATCCATGTGAAGTGTGAGAATAATTATTGGCCATTGATAATTCCAAGTTGGCAATCCATGTGAAGTGTTTGTACTACATTGTAGTGGACCCCACTCATCATTTTTTCTTTTTTGAACATGAAGAAAAAACAAAGAAAAGTAGTAATAATAATAATAAATAATATTAATAAAACTAATAATAATAATAATAAAAGATAATAATAATAATATAACTAATAATAATAAGAAAGATGATAATAATAATAATAAATTGAAAATGGTTTAAAAAAATAAATTATATTGAATTAAATAAATTGAAGTTAAACTAAATCAAAGATAAACTAAATAAATTGAAATTGAAATTAAACTAAATTTAATATAAAATTTAATTAAAATATAAATTAAAATCAAAATTAAACTAAGATCAATTCTAAATAAACTAAAATAATTATCTAATAGAAATCATAAAAATCAAAAAAATGGTATGGAATAATAAAAATCAGTTAAAAATGCATGATTAATGAATAATGGATTAAAATGCAAAAATGACTGATTTTTTATATATCGACGAAAACGCGTCAAATGAATGAAAATTTGAAAATTTATGGTCAAAATTTAGGGTATGACAGCTGCCCCTATTTAATCATCCTGAACCTGAATGAATGAGTAACAAAATTTTTTTGGACATTCAAGGTGGAAGAGGATTAAATATCATAATACCTAAAATTTTGGCCGAAAATGCAGATGAAATGATATGATATGCAATGTAAAATGCAAGACAAAGGTTGTAACACTGTTGGGAAAGAAAATTGACAACTGGGGATTAGACATACATGATTGGAGTACAATCCACACGAGGAATTTTTCTCTTGAGCGAAGCTAGACAACAATTGTCTACAAGTTCCAAGATGAAGTCCTTGGACAAATCCCATCAGAGAAGTCTTCTGCTGAGATTTAGAACATCATTTGAAAATAATTTATGTCGAGGTATCAAAATGAAACAGAAATCTACTGTCGAGATCCTGGAGGGAAAACCATCTTCTGTTGAAGTCTGCTGGAGATCTACTGTCGAGATTACCAGAGAATCTAGGAAAGAAATACCTTCTGTTGAGGTATCAAAATGAACCAGAAATCTACTGTCGAGATCTTGGAAAGAAAAATAATTTTTGTCGAAGTCTGCTGGAGATCTACTGTCGAGATTACCAGAGAATCTTAGAAAGAAATACCTTCTGTCGAGTATTAACTGAGGACACCCCCGTTGCCAAATCTTCTGTCGTGATTTAACCAAGGATGCAACTGTCGAGATCAGAAAAAGTAAATACTTTATGCCTAGGTAGACTGCAAATATTTTGTTGAGACTTACCAGAAAATAAAAGGAAACACCTTCTATCGAGGCTTGGAAAGATATTAATTTGATAATAAACAAGGATTCACAACAAACTTCTCACATGTCTTAGAGAGATGTCGTTTGCTTGAAAAAGTAAGTAGTTCATACCAATCTTCTCAACGTGTATTGGAGAGATGCCATTTGATAGAAAAAGAGATTCACAACAAACTTCTCAATGTGTCTTAGAGAGATGCCATTTGCTTGAATAAAAAAGAGATTCGTACCAAACTTCTCAACATGTATTGGAGAGATGCCATTTGATAGAACCCTCACCATACTTCCCTTCCTCTGAAAGAGATGCCATATGATAGAACACAACTTCTCACCTTGTCTAGGAGAGATGCCATTTGACAGAAATCGGAAATTCACAACAAACTTCTCACCTTGTCTGGGAGAGATGCCATTTGTTGGAAAAAGGAGATTCGTACAATACTTCTCACCGTGTCTTGGAGAGATGCCATTTGATAGAACCCTCACCATACTTCCCTTCTTCTGAAAGAGACGCCATATGATGGAGAACAACTTCACGCTCAAACTTCACAACTTGTCTGGGAGAGATGCCATTTGACGGAAATTGTAAATTCACAACAAACTTCTCACCTTGTCTGGGAGAGATGCCATTTGTTGGAAAAAGGAGATTCATATCAAACTTCTCAATGTGTATTGGAGAGATGTCATTTGATAGAACCCTCATCATACTTCCCTTCTTATGAAATAGACAACCATATGATGGAGAACAACTTCACGCTCAAACTTCTCAACTTGTCTGGGAGAGATGTCATTTGATGGAAATTGGAAATTCACAACAAACTTCTCACCTTGTCTGGGAGAGATGTTATTTGTTGGAAAACAATGAGATTCATATCAAACTTCTCAACGTGTATTGGAGAGATGCCATTTGATAGAACCCTCATCATACTTCCCTTCTTCTGAAAGAGACAGCCATATGATGGAGAATAACTTCACGCTCAAACTTCTCAACTTGTCTGGGAAAGATGCCATTTGACGGAAATTGGAAAATCACAACATACTTCTCACCTTGTCTGGGAGAGATGCCATTTGTTGGAAAACAAAGAGATCCATATCAAACTTCTCAATGTGTATTGGAGAGATGCCATTTGATAGAACCCTCACCATACTTCCCTTCTTCTGAAAGAGACAACCATATGATGGAGAACAACTTCACGCTCAAACTTCTTAACTTGTATGGGAGAGATGCCATTTGACGGAAATTGGAAAATCACAACAAACTTCTCACCTTGTCTGGGAGAGATGCCATTTGCTGGAAAAAAAGAGATTCATACCAAACTTCTCAACATATTGGAGAGATTCCATTTGATAGAACCCTCACCATACTTCCCTTCTTCTGAAAGAGACAGCCATATGATGGAGAAATAACTTCACGCTCAAACTTCTCAACTTGTTTGGAAGAGATGCGATTTGACGGAAATTGGAAATTCACAAAAAACTTCTCACCTTGTCTGGGAGAGATGCCATTTGCTGGAAAAAGGAGATTCACAACAAACTTCTCACCTTGTCTGGGAGAGATGCCATTTGTTGGAAAGAGGAGATTCGTATCAAACTTCTCAACGTGTATTAGAGAGATGCCATTTGATAGAACCCTCATCATACTTCCCTTCTTTTGAAAGAGACAGCCATATGATGGAGAAATAACTTCACGCTCAAACGTATCAACTTGTCTGGAAGAGATGCCATTTGACAGAAATTGGAAATTCAACAACAAACTTCTCACCTTGTCTGAGAGAGATGCCATTTGTTGGAAAAAATAAGTTCATACCAAACTTCTCTGCCGAATTGGGGAGATGCCATTTGATAGAACGATAACCTTGCTGGGGATGAACAAACTACTCGAAAAGAGACTGCCATCCGTTGACTCACCTAGAGGTCCAGGGATAAGAACAAACTTCTCAAATAAAGAGACTGCTACTTGTTGTCAGGTGTAAGTACTCCAAGAGAATGTTGTAGCAACACTGCTGGAGAGCAAAATTTGTCTTCACTGGGAGAATCTTTAATAAATTCTTTCTGGGAGACAAAGTATTCAAAGGTGCAAAATAAATGCACTTTCCATCTGGAAATTCAATCATCGAAATCGTCAAAGACCAAATTAAATCTAGGAACGAGATGGAGAAAAAGTGTCAAGCAAGACACTAACCCATGAGGAATGAACTCAACTAGGTATTTATCCTATCCAAGTGTGGAAAGGAGAACTAAAGCAAAATCTTCCACGAGGGTAAAATCTCAGTGGGGAATTAGAAAGAATGTACATTTTCTGCCTAATGCTGACAACTCTATTTGGAGAGAGATGCATCACTTGGGGATAAACACGGCCAAGGTGAAGGAAATATGCATCAATGAATGCAATATGGATATGAATATGAATATGAATTAAATTATGATGCACATGTATGTATATGCGTTATGTTTATGCTGACAAACACACAAAACAAACACAAGAGATAAACTGGTGACGAAATAAACATCACAACAAACTGATATTCGACCAATCTCGTCAAAGTGTACACAATCACATGAAGATAGGGTAAAGAGCCACCCATGGAGTAAAGTCTCGCTACAGAGCTCAAATCTCTTTGAGGAGAGGAAGATACTTCATTTGGGAAATATACCCAAGCCAATCTTCTAACTTCGATGTCCATAATAGGGAAAAAACATACAAACTAAGTTTGCTTATGATGAAGTAAATTTGTACTCCGTTAGGGGGAGAAAATGACATTCAGCTGGAAAAGCTTGAATCAAAGCTCAATTGGGGATACTAGACTTAGTATCTCACTGGAAGCACTAAGTAGTCAAAGGAATTCACCAGAAAATACCGATGCATGCACCTAACATATCATAGCAACTTGGCATAAGGACCCCGTCATCTGGAGATACTTGCAAGGTAGATCACAAGAGCGTCTTGCTTAGGTAAACACGTGGTCATGCACCCACAAAACGGTTTATGAGAAGGTGTCATCTCTTGAGGATTTTATAGAAGACTTAACATTCAAAATGCCCCAGTGTCTTCAAACTCTTAGAGAGATTTTTTCGAATCTCGACGTCACTGCCTCAGATTAACTGTGTTTGGCACAAATGAGTCTTCAATATTTGTATTTTAGGAATGATCAGAATGTGTAGGTAATAAATTGGGAAACAAGTTGCTCCTGTCTAGCAAAGTCTTCACGCAACCTGCCCCTGTCTAGCAAAGTCTTCAAGAAAACTGCCCATGTCTAGCAAAGTCTTCAAGCTACAGGCCCCTGTCTGGCAAATTCTTCAAGCAACATGCCCCTGGGGATGATCATTCTCTAAAATGGTTGTTCAACTACTCATCAGAGTTTCAAATCTCAAGATATTAAGCTCATCACTGGTACTCATACATAGGCTTCTATGATATCAAGCAAATGCTAACAAGCAAAATGTTAATGTTGAGACTGCTAATGCAACACACATGTTTGTCTCAAAGTTTTTTAATGTTTTTGAAAATATTTTCACAATAGTCTGTAATCGAATCACTTGCTAGGATGTGATATTCATTTTTTTATAAAGTCAACACAAATCTTGAGCATAGCTCATAGGAGTCAGGAAACACTATCTCATTGAGTATGCTTTCGAAATAATCCCTACTTCAGTTAGGACTTTTGAGGGTTGTAATGTGGTTTGGTTCACGGTTCTTAGAAACAAAGGATAAAGGCTCAAAGTTTATTTGGTGCCCACCCATTCTCCGTGATGTTCTCCAATCCTAGGTCCAGCTAAATTGGCACATACATTTGTCTTGATAGAGTAGAGATGATGCTCCAAGGTCCGCTTGAAATGACAGTCATCGTATTTGTCCCATATGGATATCAGTGACCCCTTGATTTTGGTATGGTGGTCACTAAATCTTATGTATTTGAGGACTTCTTTCAATTGACTTATTTTATTTGGTCCCCAAGTCTCCTTTTGGGTGTTCGACTTAGCGGGATTTTCTTTTTTTTTCTTTTTTTTTCTTCTTTTTTTTAATCATTGGAAGGCTGAAAATTGTGACTGTCAAGTCATTGATTGTAGTGGATTCCCTGATGGGATGTTTCATCTTGTGATTTGAATGTGTAACTGGATTAACTGAACACTACCCTGCCCCAGATTAAGCGTAAAGGTTTTGAATTATCCAAAAGAAACTCCTACTTCTAGGCTCGAAGTGGTTGACTGGGGATTCACTCCTTATTTCTCCAGTGTTTGGGGATTCGAAACAATGCATGTACATCGTCAGTAGGGTTTTAATCAAAAGCATTCCACTAGAGAATTTGTGTTTTAATTTCGGCATCCTCCCTCCAATTCTCTGCCTAAGCAGGAGATAGGATAATATTGGCATTATAAAGTTGAAAAAACATTATGAGTGAATACGAATGGATTACTTCAAGACAAATATATTGCATTAATCATTCAAAACAAATAAGTTCTTACATGCCAAAAACAAATGCATTAGCAAACAAAGAAAAATACATATGAAAAGCAATGAACGAGCTAAACATCTGAGAGGATAGCTCCAAAGCATCGAACAATCACGTGCATTGAGGAACTGGTCCCATGTTCTATCAAAAACTGGCTTCGACAAAAACCCTCTTGAGTTTTTTATCAGCACAAAGGCACTCCGTCCATAGATGGGATTCCTCCATTGAAGGCCAACACCCCGTAGTCGATCATCTCTTGAACCTTTTCCTGGAAGACTTTGCACTCTTCAATCGGATGCCCCAGAAATCCATTATGAAACTCACAACTGGTGTTTGGATTGAACCAACGAGGGTGAGACCTCGTGGATTTGGTCTTTCTGGGTGTTATTATTGAGTTCCGAGCAAAATAAGATCACAATTGACTGTAAGTCATTGGGATTGGGTCAAACTGGTGGGTTGCTCCTTCAGGATTGTTTGGAGATCTCCGCTGATTCTGACGTCGCTGACGAGTAGAAGTAGAATTTGGCTGACGCTGAGAAATGACCAGATCTTGGATTAAAGAAATCAGTTTTCCTTTACCAGTCTTCAAGCTGTGAATATCTTCTTGGAGTTCATTGTTCTCCTGCACAAGGTTGTCTACTATAGTCTTCATCGTAGTCGAGAATATTCCCATATGGTTTCTCAAAGTAGTGACTTCATCTCTAAACTTTTTGTTTTCCCGCTCAAGTTGGTCCATCTTTCTCTGGTGACTGGTCGAGTACAGTTGACTCACGGAGAATAAGACACATGTGAGTTGGATTGTTGGGAGATGATATGTAATGCAAATGCAAAGGCCAATGATATGCGAACGAATGCAATGTTCAACATCACAAATATAATCAGTTCCAGAATTGGATATGAAGAAAAGGTGTTGGATCCAAGTATAAGTAACTCGGAATCTTCGAACTGGTAAGCCTTAAGATGAGAGTTCTAAGTTCTTTTACCCATAAAGCCCACTTACAGGATAGCTTCTATGGTGATGGTATTAGGAAACTCAAAGTCACGGAAGTTTATCGTACTAACACCCCGCCGCAGGCTGACTGCATTGTGACGATAATGACGATAAGGTCTACCTTGAGTGGAGTTCTCATGCTAGGCCAACAAAGGGGCGAGCCCTCGGAGCCTAACATTACACAACTAACAAAATTGAAACAGGTTATAGGGGGTCCCAGAATCATAGCCCTTTCGTGAATCAGGTCACGCGACAGGCTAGCTGTGTTGTGACAAGATCTACGAAGAGTCTAACTATCTGGGGGAGCTTTCATGTTAGGCTGGCAAGGAGCGAGTCCTTTGAGACTAACACTAATAACTACCAATTCTAACTTAGGTGTTCCTCTTCTTTTTCAAAACTCAAGTATAAAGCTTCACCCGTGATGTCCCGAGATCCAGCAGGCAAAAATAATGATGAGCAAATATAATGAAGAAGAAAGCAATAAATAAATATCAATAGTAAATAAAGAAGACAATCAAACAAGTCAGCAAACAAATGCAAACTATCCTAAGTTAGGCTCGAATCTCTTATGCATAAAGCATTTATTCCCCAGCAGAGTCGCCAGTTGTCGTACCTCGAAAAATACGATCCTAAAACAAACAACAGAGTCGCCACCTAATTCTATTTATTCTATGAGAGAAAAGGAAGATATAGACACAACCTAAATAGGATAAGGAATGGTTGTCGAAACCACTAATCTAAGTTCGGGAGTCGGTTACGCAAGGGGAAGGTATTAAACACCCCTCACGTCCGTTGTACTCAACGGGAACCTCTTAGTCTAATTTGCTCTTTAAATGTTAACTTATTATTGTCTTCTTCTAATGGTTAAAGATTGTTTTAATGAATTATTATTGTTACAGAGAAATGGTTAGTTCTTTTTATTATTGTGACGGAAACATGATTGAATTTTTTATTATTGTGCTCGCGAAGGATTAAAATCTCTCGTGCCTACGTATTCCCTTTTGCAATGGGAAAGTCAGAGCTTAGTAGTTCGTGCGACTATGGTTTGTGATTTTTATTGAAAGATTGTTTGAAAATGATTTCTAATCTGCTAAGCATTGGCTTATACTCGCGGTGGAGGCTGAAGCGTTAGCTTGTATGCGAGATAGAAAGATTTAAACAATGTTCGTTTAGAGAAAAGATGTTTAACCTTTGTTAAGTTGTTTTAAACGAAAGGGCGAATGAACCACGTCGCATGGGGCTAGCCCAAGAGTGATTACATTCCAGAACGTGCGGAGTTCTAGACTCCGGAGCTCTGTTCTTTCGTTGATTAATTATGAAAAGTGATTTGGATTGGTTGGTAAGTTTTAAATTGTATTTGAAAAGAAAGATACAAGTTATCATCTTTAAGGGAGATATCTCTCCTAATCCACCATAAACATTTGAGGAAGAGAAAATTGAAAGAAGCTTTAAACTTGATTACGAGGATCGACAAGCAATGCCACATTCTTTCTTTGAGAAATAAAATCGGAAGAAGCTTTAAACTTGGATATGAGTATCAACAAGCAATGCCACATTCTTCCTTTGAGAATAATTGTTTGTAAGATTCTATTTGTGTTTGTGGGGATAGAAGGAATATCTTCCTATGAGGATGAATCATGTCTAATCTTTTAAGGTTGTTGAATTGTTTTGAATACAAAAGAGTGAATGAATTACAACCCGAAGGCTAGCCTCAGGAGTAATTAAGTTCAAGAACCCGAGGAATGCTAGATTCCTGAGTTCAGTTCTTCGTAAAATTGATTAAAATGTTTTCGTGTTTTAGGAACGAGAGGGTGAATAAACCACGTCGCGTGGGGATAGACCAGGAGTGATTTAATTCAAGAACGTGCAGAGTGCTAGACTCTGGAGTTCAGTTCCTCCGTTATTTTATTTGTGAATTAAGACGCGATTGTTTTGGAGATGAAAAGCCGAATGAATTACAGCTCGAAGGCTAGCCTCAAGAGTAATTCGATTCAAAAACCTGAGGAATGCTAGATTCCTGAGTTTAGTTCTTTCACGATTTTTTGATTTAAGATTTATATTTTAAAAACGAAAGGGCGAACGAATTACAAATCGGGGGCTAGCCCCAATAGTAATTCAATTCAAAAACCCGAGGAATGCTTGATTCCAGAGTTTAGTTCTTTCACGATTTTTTGATTTAAGATTTATATTTTAAAAAGAAAGGGCGAACGAATTACAAATCGGGGGCTAGCCCCAATAGTAATTCAATTCAAAAACCCGAGGAATGCTAGATTCCTGAGTTTAGTTCTTACGTTAATTAGTATGTTAATTTAGAGACGTCTTGCGATTAGTTTGGATGAATTATGGCTTAGTGTTTGTTAGAAACGAAGGAGTAAATGAAACCCTACGCGTGGAACTAGCCCGGGTGTGGTTCATTAAAGACTCGCAGAATGCTAGATTCCGAAGCTCAGTTCCTCGTTAAATAAATTAGACGCGTAATGTCGTGCAGACGACGATCATATAGTGACTGACTTACGTGTGTGAAAATGTATGCGCGTGAATTGTTTATTCGATTAATTAAGTGGATTCGATTTCTAATTCCTATGGGTACTCCTAGCAAAGTCGAAACCGGTAAAATAAATGCGGAAGAAATAAATTGCGTTCAAAATAAACGGGAGGGGGATACATGATAATTTACATAAGATTTGCGAAGAAATAAAGGGTATCGTTGTATTTTGCCCAAGAGGAAGCGTATGTGCAATGTACAAATTAATCGAAACCGTTAGAAATTAATATGGTATAAAAAGTGCGAGGAATAAATAAAATAAATAAATAGACTAAATAAAGTAAAATAAATTGCGAAATAGATTGTGAAATAAAATATATTAAATAAAATGATAATAAAATAAACAAATGGCCTCATATTAGTCACGATTAATCGGAAACGATTTATTGTGACTTTTTTTTATATCATCGGCCCAAATAAAAATCAAAACGGAATCGAAAAGCAAAGACACATCTTTTTGAATTTTTAGTTTATCAACAACTAAAAAAAATTACAACTAAACTTAAAAACTAAATTTAAATAACTTACTACACAATAATATTTTTTATATTTTTAAGTGTTAATCACATATATACTTTACTTCTAACATTAATAAATAAATTAAACAAAACTATATTTTGAAATTAAGAAACTAAAGTCAATCTAATAACTTAAACTAATAAGGAATTTTTTAAATAATTTAAATAGATAACAAACTAAAAAAAAATGATGAATGATACTCACAAACTTCAAAGCTAGCAAAGGTTGAGTTTGTTGTGTAGAAGAAAGTGAATGTGTTTTGATGGAGGTTGTTTTTGTGGTGAAGATGGTGAATGTTTATGGGTATTGTGTAAGTAAAAAAAAGAGTTTTGACTTTGAAAAATATGTAATGAATGTGTTAGATTTTGAGAATTTTAAGGGTGATCTTGTTAGTCTCAAATGAGAGAAAGATAGATCTTATTTATAGTGTGAATGAGGTAAGAGTGTTGATGTGGCAATCCATGTGACTTTATGAGAATGATTTTTGGTCATTGATAAGTCCAAATTGACACTCCATGTGAAGTGTGGGAATGATTATTGGTCATTGATAAGTCCAAGTTGGCAATCCATGTGAAGTGTGAGAATAGTTATTGGCCATTGATAATTCCAAGTTGACAATCCATGTGAAGTGTTTATACTACATTGTAGTGGACCCCACTCATCATTTTTTCTTTTTTGAACATGAAGAAAAAACAAAGAAAAGTAGTAATAATAATAAATAATATTAATAAAACTAATAATAATAATAATAATAATAATAATAATAATAATAATAATAATAATAAAAGATAATAATAATAATATAACTAATAATAATAATAAAGATGATAATAATACTAAATTGAAAATGGTTATTAAAAAAATAAATTATATTGAATTAAATAAATTGAAGTTAAACTAAATCAAAGATAAACTAAATAAATTGAAATTGAAATTAAACTAAATTTAATATAAAATTTAATTAAAATATAAATTAAAATCAAAATTAAACTAAGATCAATTCTAAATAAACTAAAATAATTATCTAAATAGAAATCATAAAAATCAAAAAAATGGTATGGAATAATAAAAATTAGTTAAAAATGCCTAATTAATGAATAATGGATTAAAATGCAAAAATGATTGATTTTTGATATATCGACGAAAACACGTCAAATGAATGAAAATTTGAAAATTTATGGTCAAAATTTAGGGTATGACAAATAAGAGAGTGTGTGTGTTATGTGATTATTGTGGATAATATAACTTTATTAATATCTCGTTTAGAAGGTGTTGATGATGGAAATGTTTGTTATAAGTCTTGCACAATTATATGAAGGAATAGTGATAAACGAAGAGGATCGTGATGATTGGTAACATAGTTTATTATATGTCTTGCTTAGACCCCATGATGTAAGTGTTGGTAGTGGTGAGGATCAGAAGGATCGTGTGGTATTAGAATATATGTATAGGAAATAATTGAGAGTGGAATTAATGAGGAGTTCATAGGATATGACATTTGGTAATTAGTGTGTAGGAATATATGTGCTTATGTTGATGATGAACTATATGAATTATATTAATAATATGTGTGAATAATGTCTGATTATTTATGTGACCCATGTGATGGGATGTGTGATAATTGATGAAGATCATGAGGATCGTGTTGGCATGATTGTATTCATGTGTGTTTGTGATATTGTATGTGTGTAATCGATTTTTGCATACGCATACATGTTGGTGGAATAATCATGTCTTGGATGGAGCGTAAGTGATTATTCAGATTCATTGAGAATCGATGTGCAGGGATGATCGTGTCTAAGTAGGAGCGTAAGCGATGCATTCGGTCAGAATTGCTGGACAATTGTTGAAGTCAGTACCGCATTTGCATTATGTCATTGAGTCACTTTGCATTGATTGAATTAATGATGTATGATATGTGTTGATGAACTACTTGATATATTGATTAATTGTATGATGTATGATGTGTATTTGATTAATAGAGGTGAGATTACCCTATAAGATGTTATTTGCACCGTTAATATATTGAATTATTTTATCACCCCTTTGTTGTTTGGTTGCGTTTGTGCTTCTTCGGAAGTACATATGATTCAGGTACTTGAGTATGCTCGGAGTACAAGTTGTTTGGTTGAGTCCTAGGAGTCGCTCTGATACGTAACACGGGAAATGAGGATATTTGTTGTTTATTTATTCTTGTTAGTAATAGTTACGTATCATATTTTGTTGAAACTTATAAATCAAGTGAATTGATGAATATTGTGGATATTTGGCGAATTGCTGATTGTTGAATAAAAAGATATTTCCGCTATTTTTAATAAATAATTATACTTTTGGTTGATTTTGAAAATGTAGCTACTCACTTGTTAATTAAACTCTGATTTATCTGAAAACTTATGTTATTTTTGAAAATGGGAAAAGTGGGTGTTACAATTGGTATCAGAGCAGGTCGGTCCGTCCGGCCAGGTTGTCGCATGTTGTTTGTCCTGGAGTATGCGATATGTGTGTTAAACACTGTTGATACTTGTTTGTTTGATAGTTGTTTGTTTGCAGATGTTTGTTGAATATAAGTGGGGAAGAAGTTATTGCTTCTCCTGAGAGTTGGCTTGTAGTGTGTTGGAATGGCAGATCTCGCTAAGGTTGGTGTTAAATAAGGATTCGCTTGTGAAGCAACTTAGTTCACAAGATGCAAGGAACGCTATTAAAGTTGGGAAATGTGGCTTATGACCATTGTAGATGTTTAAGAATTGGCAGAATTTTTGACCAAACAAGAGATGTTAAATTCAGTTCAGAATGTCCTATCAGATGTTGGGACATTATCAAACAGAGTATATGAACTTATTTCAGGATGTCCTACCAGATGTTGGGACATTGTGTAAATGACTTAAGTTCAGTTTTTCAGGATGTCCCAACAGATGTTGAGACATCTCAAACCTGCTTCCAGAATTAATTATTGATTAACTGATCAGAGATATTTAAGGAGAGTTATCTGGAATTAATTAATGATGGATAAAAACAGAACAAGGCGCATCTGTAGGGAGTTTTATATTGAAGATTCAGATTAAAACAGAAGACCTAAAGCACCTAGAATCTAGGAGGTAACAAACCCTAATTCAAGGTGGAAGCTGCTGCGCATTAGGGCTGGATCATTCTACAGAAAGCCCAAAATTCAGATACCTATTTAATTAACAGAAACTCATAGAATTGAGTACGAATTTCAGAAGACAAAATAGGGTGTCTAGAATTTAATAGCAGGTTGTGTTTTATGTACCACTTTATGAGCTTTTAAGCAAAAGTGCATTTGTGACTTGATTGAAACTGTGAAGTAAGATCAAGCTGTATTGTTTGAAGGATGTCTTCAATTTTTGTAAACTTGTAAACTTGATCATTGTGTGATTGAGGGGGAGTGAGTAGGGTACTCTTATCTAAGGTGTGTCTTAGGTAGAAATTGCATTGGGTAGTTATTAAGTGATAGATTAAACAGGGTGGTTTAAGTCTAGAATTAATATTACTTATAGTGGATTTCCTCCTGGCTTGGTAGCCTCCAGATGTAGGTGTGGTTATACACTGAACTGGGTTAACAAACTTCTGTGTTGTTTAATTTTCTTGCTATTTAAGTTTTGGTTAAATTTGTCAAGTGTCCTATCAAGTGTTGGGACATCTCTTAGGACATCTCATACCTGATCACAGAATTTCAATTGGCATCAGAGCAGGCACCCTGCCTGTTTATACTGGGTGAGATCTAGGGAAAACAAATTTTGTAACATGGACAGAGATATAGGGTCAGTAAATAGACCACCTATACTGGATGGATCTAATTATGACTACTGGAAGCCAAGAATGATTGCATTCTTAAGATCACTTGACAACAGGGCATGGAGAGCAGTAAATGTTGGATGGGATCATCCTGTCCAAGAAACCAAAGATGGATCAAAAGTGCTGAAACCTGAAGAAGAATGGAGTAAGGAGGAAGAAGATTCAGCACTAGGCAACTCAAAAGCCTTAAATGCCTTATTCAATGGCATTGATAGGAACATTTTCAGACTTGTGCATCATTGTGAGCTGACCAAAGATGTTTGGGACACTCTCAAAACAACTCATGAAGGAACATCAAAAGTAAAAATGTCAAGACTTCAACTTCTCACCACCAAGTTTGAAAACTTGAGAATGAAGGAAGATGAATCAATTCATGAGTTCTACATGAACATCTTGGATATAGCCAATACTTCTGGAGCTTTGGGAGAAAAGATGACTGATGAAAAGCTGGTAAGAAAGATTCTCAGATCTTTGCCAAAAAGATTTGACATGAAAGTCACAGCAATAGAAGAAGCTCAAGACATATGCTCCATGAAAGTTGAAGAACTCATTGGCTCCCTTCAAACTTTTGAGATGGGAATGAATGACACAAATGTTAAAAAGAACAAAAGCATAGCATTGGTGACAAATACTGATGAAGAAGAAGATGATGAATCAGAAAATGGTAAAAGCTTATCAGAAAACCTAGCTATGCTTGGAAGACAATTCAAACAGATTCTCAGAGGAATGGATGGCAAATCCAAATCCAGTGGAAAATACACAAACTCTTCTGAGAACAGGAGACCTTATGATGCTAATAAAAAGTCAAATTATGCTGAAAAGACCAGTCAAGAAAAAGGAGTCAAATGCCATGAATGTGAAGGATATGGACACATCAAGAAGGAATGTCCTACCTTCTTAAAAAGACAAAAAAAGGGACTATCTGTAACCTGGTCTGATGAAGACTCAGGAGGAGATTCAGAAGAAGAATCAGCTAAGCATATTACTGCTTTAGCTGGACTGTGTGAATATGATAGTGATTCCAGTTGTGGAGAGCTTACTTATGAAGAACTTGAGCAAGCATTCAAAGATCTATACAAAAGAAGCTCTGAAATATGCAGTGAGGTTATAAAGCTAAAGAAGCAGAATGAGACATTAGAAGATGAAAAAGCAAATGATCAAGAAGTCATTGACACCTTGAAAAGTGAAGTAAGTCTTCTCAACTCCAAGTTGAAACATATGTCCAAATCTGTTAGAATGTTGAACAGCAGCTCAAATACACTGGATGTGATTCTCAACAACAATAAGCACTCAGGGGATAAAAGTGGACTGGGATTTAACAGAGCAAATAAAGATGAAGCTAGCTCTAGCAAAACAGCTTCAAAATCCATACAGTCTAACAAGATGTCCCAACAGATGCTTCAACATCATGAAAGAAAAACAAAGTCAAACATAATGTTCCAACAGATGTCTCAACATTCTGAAAAGAACAAAATGAAGAAGAAGTATCAAAGATGGAGATGCCATCACTGTGGAAGATTTGGACATATCAAACCTCATTGTATAAGCTACATGGATATCCAAATCAGATGTATCAGCAACCTTCCAAGCAGAAAGTAGAAGGTACCAAGAAAGTGCTGCATAGACATCAAAGAAATCAACAACCTCCTAAGCAGAAGACAGAAGTCATCAAGAAGGTTTGGAGACCAAAAGCTGGCACTCAGACTGATCAAAGTCACATACTCAAGAACAAGATCAACAATCAAGCTTGGAGATCAGCTGAACAACACACAGGGAAGAGGCATCAAAAGAAATCTCAACTCATCTGGTCAAAGAAAAGTACTGCATATATAGCACATACATCACTAAGAGTATCAGCTAAAGAAGACTGGTACTTTGACAGTGGATGTTCAAGACACATGACTGGATTGAAGAATTTGCTAGTAAACTTAAAATCACATTCATCCAGGTATGTGACCTTTGGAGATGGAGCTAAAGGAGAAGTCAAGGGAGTTGGAACCTTGGATTGTCAAGATGTTCCAAGACTAGATGATGTGCTGCTAGTTAAAGGTTTAACTGCTAACCTGATCAGCATAAGTCAGTTATGTGATCAAGGGTACAGTGTAAACTTTACCAAAACTGAATGCATAGTGACTAACAATGAACAAGAGGTTGTCATGAAAGGAGCCAGATCTAAAGACAACTGTTACATGTTGGAACCACAAGACTTCAGTCTCACTTCAACCTGCTCTCTAGCTAAAGAAGAAGAAGTGAAACTGTGGCACCAAAGACTAGGTCATCTTCATTTCAGAGGCATAAAGAAGATCATATCTATGGATGCTGTAAGAGGTATTCCTAAACTGAAGATTGATGATGGCAAAATATGTGGTGAATGTCAAATAGGCAAGCAAACCAAGATGTCCCATCCAAAGCTCCAACATCTGACAACTTCCAAAGTTTTGGAACTTTTACATATGGATCTTATGGGACCTATGCAGGTTGAAAGTCTTGGTGGTAAGAGGTATGCTTATGTGGTGGTTGATGACTTTTCAAGATATACATGGATAAATTTCATCAAAGAAAAGTCTGATGTATTTGAGGTATTCAAAGAATTATGCCAAAGATTACAAAGAGAAAAATCCATCTGTGTAATCAGAATAAGAAGTGATCATGGAAAGGAATTTGAGAATCAAAAGTTCTTAGATTTCTGCTCTTCAGAAGGAATCAATCATGAATATTCTTCACCAATCACTCCTCAACAGAATGGGATTGTTGAAAGGAAGAATAGAACTATTCAAGAATCAGCAAGAGCTATGATCCATGCTAAAAAGTTACCTCTGTACTTCTGGGCTGAAGCTATGAACACTGCCTGTTACATCCATAACAGAGTTACCTTGAGAAAAGGAACTTTGTCCACAATATATGAAGTCTGGAAGGGCAGAAAACCCACTGTTAAGTACTTTCATGTGTTTGGAAGTAACTGCTATATTCTGGCAGATAGGGAGCAAAGGAGAAAAATGGATCCTAAAAGTGATGAAGGGATTTTCCTTGGATACTCTATAAACAGCAGAGCATATAGAGTATTTAATTCTAGAACCAAGGTTATCATGGAGTCCATAAATGTGATAATTGATGATGATTCTACATATGTCCCAGAAGATGTTGGAACATCTGCTGATATCAAGATTGAAGCTGAAGAAAAGAATGATCAATATAACTTCACTCAAACTGATACAAGGACAGAAGAATCAAGCAAACCTCCCTCCATCAGAATACAGAAGGATCATCCCAAAGATTTGATAATTGGTGATCCCAACAGAGGTGTGAGCACTAGATCAAGAGAAGTAATTTCAGGTTCTTGTTTTGTTTCCAAAATAGAACCTAAAAATATCAAGGAAGCTCTCACTGATGAATACTGGATTTGTGCTATGCAAGATGAATTAGGTCAATTCACAAGGAATGAAGTGTGGAATCTTGTTCCTAGACCTGATGACATAAATGTGATTGGAACAAAATGGGTGTATAAGAACAAGTCAAATGAACAAGGAGTTGTTACAAAGAACAAAGCCAGACTTGTAGCTCAAGGATACACTCAAATTGAAGGGGTAGACTTTGATGAAACCTTTGCACCAGTAGTAAGGCTTGAATCAATCAGACTGCTGTTGGGAATTGCTTGTATTCTGAAGTTCAAGCTATTTCAAATGGATGTGAAAAGTGCCTTTTTAAATGGCTACCTTAATGAAGAAGTATATGTAGAACAGCCTAAAGGATTTGTTGATCCAAGCTGTCCAAATCATGTTTACAAACTAAAGAAGGCACTTTATGGGTTGAAGCAAGCTCCAAGGGCATGGTATGAAAGACTGACCACATTTCTTATCAAGCAAGGATACAGAAAAGGTGGGATTGATAAAACCCTGTTTGTTAAAGATGAAGAAGGAAATGTCATGATTGCTCAAATATATGTTGATGACATTGTCTTTGGTGGGATGTCTGACAGGATGGTCAAACATTTTGTCAAGCAGATGGAATCTGAATTTGAAATGAGCCTAGTAGGAGAGTTAACCTACTTTCTTGGTCTGCAAATAAAGAAAATGGAAGACTCAATGTTCATTTCCCAAAGTAAGTACTCCAAGAACATAGTCAAGAAATTTGGAATGGAAAATGCTTCTCATAAAAGAACTCCTGCCCCCACACATTTAAAGCTGACTAAAGATGAAAAGGGTGAGAATGTAGATCAAAGCTTATACAGAAGCATGATTGGAAGCTTGTTATACTTGACTGCTAGCAGACCAGACATTGCATTTGCAGTAGGAGTTTGTGCAAGATATCAAGCTGATCCAAAAGTCAATCATCTCAATCAAGTCAAGAGAATTCTTAAATATGTTAATGGTACTTGTGACTATGGCATAATGTACTTTCATGGCTGCAAACCAATTCTCACTGGCTTCTGTGATGCTGATTGGGCTGGAAGTGCTGATGACAGAAAAAGCACTTCAGGAGGATGCTTCTTTCTAGGAAACAATTTGCTTTCTTGGTTCAGTAAGAAACAGAATTGTGTATCCTTATCTACAGCTGAAGCTGAATATATAGCAGCTGGAAGCAGTTGTTCTCAGTTGGTTTGGATGAAGCAAATGCTCACTGAGTACAATGTCCCACAGGATGTCATGACATTGTACTGTGACAACTTAAGTGCAATAAACATATCAAAGAATCCTATCCAACATAGCAGGACCAAGCATATTGATATCAGACATCATTTCATCAGAGATCTTGTAGAAGAAAAGGTGATTTCAATGGAGCATGTAGCTACAGATCTGCAGTTAGCTGATATCTTTACCAAAGCATTGGATGCTACACAATTTGAGAACTTAAGGGGCAAACTTGGAATCTGTTTATGTGATAGTTAGCAGTTAATGAGATGTGCCAACATGTCATATGACATTGTATGGCATAAGTTCCAGATGGCAAAACCAGTCTGGACAAGTTCCTTGGGAATTCCATTCCTAATCATTTGTACTGTAACGGCTACTTATTTAGTAAATGTTTATAAGCAGCTATCAAGATTCTCATCATTCTATCACAAGCGAATCACATTAACTAGCTATCCTACAGAAATCATAAACCCTAAAGCTGTTCATCCATTTTCCTCAACAATGTCTCAAAGCCCTAACACAACTGAAGAAGTTCTCAACCAGGAAGATGTAGTTCATGCCACTCCCATCTCTGTGGTACCAATGCAATCAACACCATTGGACGAACTCAGGGGAAGCGTTTCTCACACTAAAAAGGCAAGAACTCCAAAGAGAGCTAAAGATCAAGTACGCAGCAAAGCAAAAGGCATTCCCTCTCCTGCTAACAGGCCCCCAAACTCTTCAAAATATGTTGATGATTCCATCAAGGAGATTGTCAACCAAATCCTCTTTGAACAAAGAGTGGTGAGTGGGATCTCTGTTCCTTTGAACACCATGCCTGCTCCTCAAGAAGAACAAGCTCAAGCTGCAGAGGACACTCCTGCAGAACAAGATGTCCCAACAGATGTTGGAACATCTGAAGATAAGAAAAAGAACTCATCTGATGTTGACTTGGAACAAACTGAGGACCAGAATAAGGACTCAAATGAAAATGATGAAGAAGTCTCTGAGGATCAGACCAAAGCCTCAAATGAAGATCAAATCCCTGCTGATCAACCAGCTGAAGAGGAGGCTGCTCAATCTCCTCCAGTGGTCAACCAGGAGCAGGACTCTGATGCAGAAATCATAGCATCTGTTAAACCCAGCATAGCCAAAAGGCTAAGGTCCAGGAAAGGAAAGTTGCCAGCTGAACCTGCCATTCCTGAGAAGAAAAATGCTAGTCCAAAGAAAGGCAAGGCTAAAGCTACCTTTGGTCCAACAAAATCATGGAGCAAAGTCCAAACCCAGAAGAGAAAAGCTGCCACACCATCAGATTCAGATGTTGAATCAGATGTCCCAACATCTCCTCCCAAGAAGAGACCAGCACCATCCAGAGCTTCAACTGCTGTTCCAGAAGCTCCCTTGGACAACATATCATTCCATCATGTCTCTAGTGTTAACAGATGGAAGTATGTGTACCAAAGAAGGGTTGCCCTGGAAAGAGAACTGAGCAGCAATGCACTTGAGTGCACTGAACTGATTGATCTCATCTCTGCTGCAGGACTATTCAAAACAGTCTCAGACCTCTCTCCCTGCTATGAACTTCTTGTCAAAGAGTTCATTGTGAATCTTCAGGAGGATTGCTCAAATGGTAAGTCCTCAGAGTTCAGAAAAGTGTTTGTGAGAGGTAAGTGTGTTGAGTTCTCTCCTCAAATCATAAATCAATACCTAGGAAGAGAAACAGATGGACCAAATGAGCTAGGTAAGACAGATAATCAAGTCTGTAAGGTGATCACAGCAAACCAGGTCAAGGCATGGCCTGTGAAGGGAAAGCTCTCAGTGAGCATGCTTACCAGAAAATATGCCATGTTGAACAGGATTGGTACAGCTAACTGGGTGCCTACCAACCACACCTCTTCAATCTCAACTGGTCTGGCCAGATTCATCTATGCTGTGGGAACTCAAACCAAGATGGACTATGGAGCTTTTATCTTTGATCAAACCATGAAGCATGCCAGCTCCTCTGCAACAAAGCTACCAATAGCTTTTCCTTCATTGCTATGTGGTATAATATTAAGCCAATATCCTGGGATTTTAACTGAGAAGGACACAGTCTGCAAAAGAGAAAGCCCCTTGGCTTTTCACTACAAGTTATTCCTCAGTCATCATGCAGCAGATGTTGAAGCACCTTCTGGATAATAGTGTCTTTGGCCCCAAATTTTGTGACTAACAAGGGGGAGAACAACAACAACAAATTGTACTGCTGTTTAATTATAAATGAAAAATCTGTTTGTTTCTGCCTGAACTGAATCAGTGTGTATTGATGAATATTTCTGTTGAAACAAGACTGGACACATATATGTTTGAGGGGGAGTAAACTCAAATATGAATCAACAGAAAAGTAATGCTATACTCTGATAATAAGAACTTCTGCTGCACTCTGATAACCAAAAAAGATGTTAGCCAAAAATTAGCCAAAGGGGGAGTTTGTAGATGTTTAAGAATTGGCAGAATTTTTGACCAAACAAGAGATGTTAAATTCAGTTCAGAATGTCCTATCAGATGTTGGGACATTATCAAACAGAGTATATGAACTTATTTCAGGATGTCCTACCAGATGTTGGGACATTGTGTAAATGACTTAAGTTCAGTTTTTCAGGATGTCCCAACAGATGTTGAGACATCTCAAACCTGCTTCCAGAATTAATTATTGATTAACTGATCAGAGATATTTAAGGAGAGTTATCTGGAATTAATTAATGATGGATAAAAACAGAACAAGGCGCATCTGTAGGGAGTTTTATATTGAAGATTCAGATTAAAACAGAAGACCTAAAGCACCTAGAATCTAGGAGGTAACAAACCCTAATTCAAGGTGGAAGCTGCTGCGCATTAGGGCTGGATCATTCTACAGAAAGCCCAAAATTCAGATACTTATTTAATTAACAGAAACTCATAGAATTGAGTACGAATTTCAGAAGACAAAATAGGGTGTCTAGAATTTAATAGCAGGTTGTGTTTTATGTACCACTTTATGAGCTTTTAAGCAAAAGTGCATTTGTGACTTGATTGAAACTGTGAAGTAAGATCAAGCTGTATTGTTTGAAGGATGTCTTCAATTTTTGTAAACTTGTAAACTTGATCACTGTGTGATTGAGGGGGAGTGAGTAGGGTACTCTTATCTAAGGTGTGTCTTAGGTAGAAATTGCATTGGGTAGTTATTAAGTGATAGATTAAACAGGGTGGTTTAAGTCTAGAATTAATATTACTTATAGTGGATTTCCTCCTGGCTTGGTAGCCTCCAGATGTAGGTGTGGTTATACACTGAACTGGGTTAACAAACTTCTGTGTTGTTTACTTTTCTTGCTATTTAAGTTTTGGTTAAATTTGTCAAGTGTCCTATCAAGTGTTGGGACATCTCTTAGGACATCTCATACCTGATCACAGAATTTCAACCATCATGATTGTCGGCTATCTATTGGCAAATTGAGGAATTGGTCACCCGCAATCTCTTGTTAATAGTAGACGGAATCATGTTGGATACAAAAGACATATCTTTCAGCTGAGATAGTATGTTCAGTACACCATTTGGAGTTGAGCCAGAGCTATTAGTGGTATAAAGGAGTAGACGTAGATTCCGGTATCCGGAAAAGAGATGAATTTAAGGATTGATTATGTTGATTAGATATTACTAATAGTTACTCCTCAGTGAGTAGGAAGTGGATTTGAGATGGATGATTGTAAACAGTTGAACGTTGTATCTACTGGGTACGTAGAGGAACTTTTGAGAGAGGACTCCGATGTCTGATTTGGTTGCATAGATGATATTGATTGGGAATAAGGTCACAATGATGGACCGTCTGTAGAGTACGAATTATAATTGTGTTTTGAAGGATATATTAGAGGTGTTGTTATAAGGAATCGTGGCAGCAAGGGTGTCTTATGGGAAAACTTCGGTGTTATTGATATAAAAAGATGTGGATATGAAGTTGCATGTCGATTAGTGAATAGTATGAGAATTCACAATTGCAATGGGAATAAATTGGATTTGATTGATAAAGGATCAATAGTGAGCTGAAATTCATCTGTAGTATTGTTGTTGTTGTGAGTTGGATTGTCATGCCTACCAGGACCTAGAGTTAGTCGGGATTTTGCAAGCCTAATGTAAGAGGAATATGGTAATAAGAACTAGATGTTGAAAGATCGTGTTGGACGAATTTACTACGTTGAAGGATGTGGGATGAAGATTGAAGAAGTAAGTATTGAGTTATATTTTGGCATAGTATGATAAGAGGTGGATGAGTTTTTGAAACTACGAAGGTACAATTTTTGTGGAAATTAATTATAACCAGGTGTCTGCACAATGTAGTGATGTTGAGCTATTGCCTTAGTAGTACGGTGTACGTTGATATAGCAGAGTATGGATAGTTTCATAGATGTTTAAAACGGTGAACCGTGAGTTATGGGATGAAGCAAGGGAAATATAAGTATCACTGTATATGTTGGACTATTAAGGCAAAGGTGAAATAATAAGTGTGCAATATTTATTTTTCTGGAATATATGAATTCAGAGTCTAATTAATATGGAATTGGAACGTTGGAAGGATAATCCAACGAGAGAGTAGGAATAATGTGAAACTATGAGATGGTCATGGATATTGCGTAGAAGCTAGTAGTGACTGGTATGTATTAAGGTAAGTATGGAATATGAATGGTGCCTTTCAAGGTGGCTTGGATAATTCCGAGACGATAACTTTTGGATGTTCTTGTCTATAATGAAAGTAGAGAAAAAGGATTTGGAGAATATTGGAAATTGAAATATGAGAATTAGAAAAGATACAATTATATACTAAGTTGTCAAGGACAATTTTTATGAACAGGTGTAGATTGGGTTGTTCAGAGAAAGGTATAAGAAAGAGTTTGTCCGAAGTAGATGTGGATCTACAATGATGGAAACGAGTGGGATATAAGAGATTAGAATGTAATTGGACTTAGTTGGTTGTTGTTGGGGTTTGTGAAAAGTTTTCCAAGTTAGTATTTTATTGTTTCGGATAATTTGTGAAAGATAAGTTATTTGTTGTGAGGAGTGTGGTGAGAGAAGGTGCTAGAGAGCCAGAATAGGAGTTAGCTACGGTTGTAGTCTGATTTTGTTTGATTCTAACAAGCTGTGGATAGAATGTTAGATAATGATGTGATAAGTGGATAAGTTATTAGTACTGGATCGTAAAGTCATAGTTGGTATTATACGATGAGAGAGGAAATGGAGGTATCTATCTTACCCATGGATTGAAAATGGATGAGAGTAAAATTGTGGGAATATCGGATAGTATTGTTATTATGATTGAAGATTGAAGTGTTGGTAATCACATGAACACACAGTTCCGATTTGATCGGAAAGGGGGAGGATGAGACGACTAAGATAATTGGAAGGTTTGAGGTAGGAAGTCGAGAATGTTTCCTATGTTTGCATTAATGGTTAAAAAGTTGGAATTGAGTTAACAATTAAGGGACTTGTGTTCGGATTTTTGAAATATGCTAAGTGAATTATTACTATAATCGTGATGATGGTTGGGAATGATTAAAGTTAAAATGCGAATTTCATGGAATATATAGCTACGAGTAATTAGAGTGCGCAGCGGAAGAGTGAAGTGGTGTAATTGTTTATACGTAAATGGTTAGTAAAGACTCGAGAGATTGAATAATAAGACCTGTTGAGATATTGAGACTATTGGACGTCCCAGAATGGATTGGTAATGGTAAGAGGTTATCTACATATTGAGGATTGCGGGATATACATAGATATTAATATATGTGATGTATGTGCTTCATTGATGGATTATAATTATGTTGTTTTGGTAGAGGAAACTAAAAGGTTAGTCTGTTATCGATGTTGTTGTATCTAGAGGATGCATAGTGTGAAATTTTGAGTTTGTCCTGGTTGTCGGCTCGTTACCTACGGTGATGGTAGCGACTTCCGTTGTGTTCTTTTTCAGGTGTATACACGCGTGTTGAGAATTAAGAATGGTGGTGCTTGTTGTTGGGGTGGTTGTCCTGGCACTAGTGTTGTTGTTTTGAGTGATTTGCGGAGTTGCCGGCTTGGGCAAGGGAGTGATTAGTCAGGTGCAAGAGTATATCAAAGTTATGCCATTGAGTACTATTTTCGAGGACGAAAATAAAATAAGTGGGGGAGAGTTGTAACGCCCCAATTTTATAAAGTATTTTTATAAAATAAATATCAAGAGTATGATGGTGTATTTGGAATAATAAGTGGATGAGGTATTTTATTTAAATAATGATAATATAATGAGGTGGTATTATTATTATAATATTGTTATTTAATAAATAAAATAAAATATAAGTTGGAGGTTTGAGGGGCAAGGTTGTAATTTGATTCTGTTATGAAAAGGGGAGAACACGATACATTTTCTCATTATCGTATTTTGACGAAGGAAAGAGGGCTCTGGAGAAAAAAGGGAAAGGAGAAGGGAAATCAAGAATCGTAAAACTTCAAGATCAAGGCTTTGCAAGGAATTTGTCAATTTTGAGGTAAGGGGGAGAAAGGGTTCTTTATTGGTGATCTAACATGAAAGGGTAATTGGGAGTTCCTTACTCCCTTAGGGATTGTCTAATGTTGTTGATTATGATGAATTTGTGATATGATGTATATATTTATATATATATATATATATATATATATATATATATATATATATATTATGATGATTGATTATGGTGGTTTGAAAGTATTATTGAATTATATGCTTGATTGTTGTAATTGGAATGGTGGTGATTTGAGTTATATGATAAGTTTGGTATGGAAGTGATTATAGAGATAATGATGTTGATGATGATGTAAATGGAGAATTGGAAACAAACCTATGATCTTTCTTAATTTGATTAGAAATATTAGGTTGTGAAGATCATAAGGAATTAGAAGTATAAAATTAATTTAACAACATTTGAATTTTTTTAGTGATAAAAGTGAGAGATAAGTGATGGAATTAGAACTGGTATAAAATTGGGAGAGAAAAGTGAGTTTTAGAAAAAGATGAATTTTGGGTGCAGGTGGCCTGACACGGGCAGTGTCGCGTGACACGGGCGGCCGTGTCAGCCCCTGTATTTTGCATAATCTTGAGTTTTGAAGGGCATGTTCAGGCCACCTAACACGGGCCGTGTCATGGGACACGGGGGGCAGTGTAAGGCCTCTGTTTTGAGGAATTTTTCTGTATTTTAAGTGGTTTAATCCCGAGTTCTTGTTCGATACTTGTACCATTAGTCTAGGGCCTTGATGATGACATCCATGTTTAACTATAGGACCCGACGACCGATAATAAGAGTGTGTCTGTGTTATGTGATTATTTTGGATAGTATAACTTTATTAATATGTCGTTTAGAAGGTGTTGATGATGGAAATGTTTACTATAAGTCTTGCATAATTATATGAAGGAATAGTGATAAACGAAGAGGATCGTGATGATTGGTAACATAGTTGATTATATGTCTTGCTTAGACCCCATGATGTAAGTGTTGGTAACGGTGAGGATCAGAAGGATCGTTTGGTATTATAATATATGTATAGGAAATAATTGAGAGTGGAATTAATGAGGAGTTCATAGGATATGACATTTGGTAATTAATGTGTAGGAATATATGTGCTTATGTTGATGATGAACTATATGAATTGTATTAATAATATGTGTGAATAATGTCCGATTATTTATGTGACCCATGTGATGGGATGTGTGATAATTGATGAAGATCATGAGGATCGTGTTGGAATGATTGTATTCATGTGTGTTTGTGATATTGTATGTGTGTAATCGAGTTTTGCATAAGCATACATGTTGGTGGAATAATCATGTCTCGGATGGAGCATAAGTGATTATTCAGATTCATTGAGAATCGATGAGCAGGGATGATTGTGTCTCAGTAGGAGCGTAAGCGATGCATCTGGTCCGAATCGATGGACAATTGTTGAAGTCAGTACCGCATTTGCATTTTGTCATTGAGTCACTTTGCATTGATTAAATTAATGATGTATGATATGTGTTGATGAACTACTTGAGATATTGATTAATTGTATGATGTATGATGTGTATTTGATTAATAGAGGTTGTAAACACCCCAAATTTGCCCTCACTAAGATCACACCATGGCTTGTGATCTTTCATGTTTGCATTAGTTCAATCATATCATCTCATATTGCATTTTTGCTTCACTGCATTGGTTCAAAGTCATCTGCATCTAGGGTTTGTGATATGAGCAATCCCTGAGCTATCTGAGCATTTCCAAAGGTCTTCAATCATATCAAGAGGGTCCATGTATGTTCAAATATCATATTATATCCTCCCAAGATCAAGGAAATCAGAAAATCACAAGAACTGAGAAAGGCATGGAAGCAGAGCCAATTTTAACTGCACAGATGACCTAAAATTAGGGTTTTGGTTTCAGAGGCCATAACTCCCAATTTTTTGGTCATTCTTGTTTCTATTGGTCTCTATGTGTTATAAGGATCATACATACCAATTTTCATGAAGAAATTCAATGGGGAAGGCATCTGATCAATAGATGACTTCTTGAACAAGTCAATGTAAAATCAGGGCATCTGAGGCCCCCAATCATCCAACCAAAGGGTCTTCTCCATCATTTTGGGTGTATATGTTCTTTATTTGATCTTATAAGAAGTTAGAAGTTCACAAAATTGAAGAATTTCAAGCCATTTGCAAAGTTTCCATTTTGGGAAAGTGACTTGTAATGCAAACTTGCCATTTTGGGAAAGTTTTTCAACCTCCTCTTTTTGATTCAAAAATGCTTCAAATGAAAAATTCTTGGTCATGAAAGTTGTATATTGGATCATTCCCTTTCCAAAAAGTACAAGAACTTGATCTAATTCATCATAGAACTCAAGTTATGGTTTTGCAAAGTTGGGAAAAATCACTAAATTTCACTTATGTACCAAAGAGGAAAACTTGCAAAACTCATACCAAGGCAAAATGTGACCTCTAATTGACTTCTAAGCATTATACAAACATGATACATGACCTATAATTCAGAATTTCCCAAAGAATTCTCAAGTTTCATGCCTTGATCATCAAGTATTCCAAAAGGGGCCAAAACCTTCACAAATTGCAAAATGCCGCAAATCTTGACATCCACTTGTGCTAGCTACAAAATCTGAATTCCATGGACCTCCCTAAAGCCAGCTGCGCAGGACATGCCCTTGTCCTTGGCCTGCCATGAGCCCATACCTCCAAGGACAACTTTGTTGACTTTATGCAAATTGAGCCATACCAATCAAACTGCTCCACAACAACTCTCTGCCCAATCAAAACATGTTATGTGGACCTCAAGCAAGCCATTTCACACAACAACACAAGCTGAATCCTCCCACAACTCAGCATTCACCAAAACTCCCCTCTTTGCATTTTTCTTCGAAACTGATCACACAAGCCACAAACATCAAAACAAATTCCATAGAACAACTCACCATGATCCACTGATCATTTCCCACCCCTAGAAACAACCTGAAACACTCCAAATCAAAAACACGATTCTGGCCCCTCCTTGAACTGAACTTCATCAAACTTCCAAAGGAGCCCACAAAAGCTTCATCCAAGCATCCCAGAAGCAAGAGGGAGTCAAAAGAAGGAGAAAAGCACAAAGGAAAGGTCTAGACAGTGCCATTTTCGAAAGCTCCATTTCAGGTAACATCAAGAACAAATTTTCCAGAAATGATTTTTTAAGTTCTTAGATTGTTCTCCATGCTTCACTGATCACACTACACCTTTTGGTTTTGAAAATGATTGAGTTTTAAGCATGTATGAAGCTTCTGAATTTTTTGAACAATTTTCCGTTTTGCTTCGAATCTGTGTGTTCATGTGAAATAAATGTTGTTTGATGGCTGAATCTTATTTAGAATAGGGTGGGGATCATTTCTGGAGAGTTTAGTGGTTTAATTTTATGATTTGAGTGAGTTAACAAGAGAGGCTGGCCGGAGAAGATGACCGGAACACTGTTCCGGTCACCTGAGAGTGGTTAGGGCACAATTAGGGTTAATTACGTGATTAGGCTGAGTTTAAATCTGACCCCTTTGATCTGGGCTTCCCGCGCGTGTTGAGTGGTCAGGATTAGCTCATTATCCCTAATCTCATTCAATTAGGATTAATCAAAATTAATTAAAATCAAAAACTCAGTTTGAATGTGAACCATAGGATAAGGCGCCAGTCAATTCCCGCGTCCCCAGTTTAAATCCTGGCCTTAGGATCTGCATACTTCTCATTTAATTTCATTTTAATTCATATTTTTCTTATTTGTTTTGCATATTTATTTTAAAATAGCTAGAAAATCTCAAAAATATTAATTTTTTGCATGCTGACTCTAATTAATTTTCTTGACATAAAAATAATTTTTATTTTATTTTTTGCATAAAATTTGTATTTTTAAAATATTTAAATGTTTATTTCAATTAATTAATGGAAATTAATTAATTAAAATACCATTTAAGTTTCTAAAAATCACAAAAATATTCAGAGAGCATTTTAAAACATTTACAAACTCACAAGACAAATTTCTTTTTGGTTTTGATCATATTTTGCCAATTTTCATTTGAATTAGGGTTCTTTAATTTGAATATTTTTAACCCTAACTTCAAAAATTCATAACTTTTGATCCAAGTTGAGTTTGTGAATGATTCTTTTTGCATTGTGTTAAGCATACTTTCAAGCATCTAAAAACATTTGTTTCATTTTTATCTTTCATTTTCATTTGTTTGGCATTTTCCCTTTAGGATCACCCTTAAAACCTTAGAAACTTAGAAAAAATCATAAGTCCCTTAGGGTTTAGCTTCTGACCTTCCCCTTTGGGCAGTGAACTTGTATGGGTTTAGGGTACCTTTGATTACATTTTCATTTTTATATCTTATGTCTTGCTTCTGGTTTTGAATTTTTGCATTGCATATTGTATATAAACCCTAATCTTTGCCTTCATTTGCATTCATTCTTCATATGCTTGCATACATGAACTTGCCATGACATTTTGTACATCCACATGACATATAAGACATCTTAGGACACATTAGACTCCTGCTTTATCATTTCTCCATCCATTTGCCATGCTTTTGTTTTCATTTTATGTCATATGCATTCATGAACTTTCATGATTCTTACATGTCTCATTTGCATTCCCATCCTTTGTATGATCATCCACATCTCTTGGTATGCTTTTGCATCATCCCATAGCATCATTTGCATCATGAATATGCTTCTGATTTTGGTTTGCATCCTTGCATTCATTTCATTTTCATTTCATTTCATTTCCTTTGCTAACTTTTCAGGTGGTAAGTGTTTGAGAAGTGAATTTGCCTTCACTTCTCATAATCTCTCCTCATCTCTTTTATGCATTATTGCTGCATTTTACTTGTGAATTATAGGGAGCTTTCTCATTCATGTTCCCTCCTCACCTTCTTTCTTCAAGTAACTTATCTTCTTAAGTGAAGTAAGTTGTCTTGCTTCTTCTGCTTCTCCTCCTTTCATCTGCTTCTTCCTTGGTGGATTTTCTCTTGAAGATCTTCTTGCAAGCCTCATAAACCCTAGGAACACCCAAGCATGATCATAATTAGGACTAAACCTTAAAGGTTTTAAGACTTTGTGATTAGGGTTATGCTTGCATCCTTCTATTAGGATTGAGTGTATAACTTTAATCCTAAGTGTTAAACCCTTAATGTGTTTAAATCCTTTAATCAATTCACCTAATAAATCACTAAGACATCAAGCTTGTAACTTGGGCCTTGCATTAGGGTTCTAATTCTTTCTTAATTGGTTAAGAAGGACTAACCCAAGTGTTAATGGACAAGTCCCCCTCAAGTTGTCTTATAAACAATAAAATTCACTTCTTAATCTTGCCATTAATTAAAATCCACTTTAATAAAGGTTTTGTTTTGTCATGAGGTTAATCCCTAATCATGGATTAAGTTGAGGAGCCTTTCTCAGCTTAAATGTTCTCATTTATCATCCTTCTATTAGGATGGTGTAATGGGTCCATTAAATCCTTGATTATGGCTTAAACTCATTACTTAACACTAAACAAAAATACCAAGAACATCTAAATAAATTCAAGTAGGTTAATGATCTTAATCCTACATCATGGTGATTAAATGTGAGGTGTTTACTTCACACTTAAGGTATTCTCTTTACCCCTAATCAGAGGGAAGATGTGATGAGTTTACTAACCCTTGGTTTAGGCTTAAGCTCATTTTCTTATGACAAATTCAAAAAAGGCAATAAAAGATTGAAAACACCAAAAACAAACAATAATCGTCTCCTCCGGGATTCTTTTCTCATCATCTTCACACACAAACGAGAACTTGCTTTTTCCGTCTAATGCAAGACAGTTTGCACCTGAGCCAGACAGGTCATACACTTGAGCATAGACAAGTAGGCAGTTTATCAGTCAATTTATCTTTCAGTCTCTTTGAGTCGAACTACGGTGTTCTGACTTCCTCATTGCACGAGAGGATACGTAGGCATAACTTAACAGTTATCGAACAAAAGTCCCTGTATAGTCCCTCTCTTCCAGCATTACTCTTTAAGCCTCATAGTCTTGAGCTTTGCACTCTTTCCTTGCACTGACACTCCTTTTATTTCACTTCACATTTCTTTTGCACTGACACTTGCATTCTCTTCCAGCTTTTTGCACACAAATAGCACTGACACTACCCCTTTGAACACAAATCTTTTAAGCGTGGATCCCGTCGAGTACGACGGACAATCTGGGTGCTAATACCTTCCCAGGATTGTAACCAACCCCCTTTCTTAGTTTCTCTGGTTCGCGACCGTCTTATCTATCTTTTCTTAGGTCTATGTAGCATTACCTTTCCCTCGGGATGAAAATGCCTAGCTGGCGACTCTTTTTCATTCTTCTCCTTTCGCCGACCGTTCGCGTCTCTACCCCTTCTGTCCAGGTGTCATTTGGTGGGAGCGACAGAGGTGATATTACCCTGTAAGATGTTTTTTGCACCGTTAATATATTGAATTGGTTTCTCACCCCTTTGTTGTTTGGTTGCGTCTGTGCTTCTTTGGAAGTACAGATGATTCAGGTACTTGAGTATGCTCGGAGTACAAGTTGTTTGGTCGAGTCCTAGGAGTCGCTCTGATACGTACACGGGAAATGGGGATATTTGTTGTTTATTTATTCTTGTTAGTAATAGTTATGTATCATATTTTGTTGAAACTTATAAATCAAGTGAATTGATAAATATTGTGGATATTTGGCGAATTGTCGATTATTGAATAAAAAGATATTTTCGTTGTTTTTAATAAATAATTATACTTTTGGTTGATTTTGAAAATGTAGCTACTCACTTGTTAATTAAACTCTGATTTATCTGAAAAACTTATGTTATTTTTGAAAATGGAAAAAGTGGGTGTTACACTTTACCTTGAAAAACGCTTTCTAAAGTAAACCTTTAGCAGGACTTTTTCATAAAAAAACGCTTTCTAAAGTGGGTCTTTAGCACCGCTTTTTCTGGCCTTTTATGCTTTCTATTGGCACATTTAAGCAGCGCTTTTCGAGAAAAATGTGCTTTCTATTATGTCCCTTTAGACAGCGCTTTCAAAAGTGTTGCCTAAAGTATTTTTTATTTCTCTTTAAGACAGCGCTTTTAATTGAAAGTGTTTTCGATTCCGTACTAAAGGCAACGCTGTTTCTAAAAAGCGTTTTCTTTTTCTTCACGTAAATTATACTTTTTAAGAACACTTTTAAAAAATTACTTTTTAGGAAGCGTTTTTATTTAAAAGCGCTGTCTATTCTTACTTTTTTAGAAAGAAATTGTTTAGAAATAATACCATAAACTTTTATAATTCAAGCCTTTATTTCAACACATAGGCATTATATGACACTCAACAAGCCTTTATTTCAACACATAGACCTTATATTTCAACCAATAAGCCTTTATTTCAACATAGGCCTTATATATCATTATAATCCAAGATATATACATCATTATTATTCAACACATAAACCATTTTATATAAATGAACACAAACATCATATATACACCAAGAAACATATCCATAATTTCAATAACAATTTGTCTACTTACAAATCCTTTAACTTCTAAAGATTCCAACTATACAATAATTTCCAAGTACAACAACTTACATAAACTACACAACAACCTACATAAACTACACAACAACTTTCATATCTTATATGATTCTTTTCTCAATAAAGTATTCACATCATTCCTCCTTAATTTCTTCCAATTTTTCTTTCGAGTAATGAGCACACTTGAATTCATCAAAGTACTACATAATATAACATAATATGCATGATTTAGTTAAAAGTAATTAATTATATGAAATATCTGATAAATATTAAAATAAATCCAAAGTTATAAATGCATACCATGATTGGAATCTCTATTTGATTCAAATGAAAGATTTCTCTCATAAACCTCAAAACGTAATAACTGTAGTCTATACCATTACGCTGACGAGCACACTACATATAGAAAAACAAATAAGAATATATAGTTGTCTTGTTTTATACTTCCACTCTAATATAAGCAAAAAAAAAGTGGGAAATATATATATATATATATATATATATATATATATATATATATATATATATATATATATATATATATATATATATATATATATATATACTTCCACTTTAATCCATGTAATGTTTTTTGCTTTAGACTTTGATACTCGAGTATCTCTTTATGATCAGAATACTTGTAATGCTCTAACAAAATAAAAATGTATATTTAGAACAATCTCACATAAATAATTAAATATACATATATACATGAATATTTAGAACAATCTCACTTATGTATCAACCATAACCTTCATATCTAGATATGTTGTGTGATCATCATCTAATAATACACCATTTTCTTGTAGGGTTAATAGAAACCAACAACCAGTGACCACTATAAAATAAAACAAAAGTTTATATGGAAATTTTCTATGCAATGTCAAAATACAAAAAAAAAAATTAGAATGAAAATCTAACCCTTGACCAGTTATACGGTAAAAGATACAAAAGTTGGATTCATGGAAGGTTTCGGTTAGGAATGCTACGACCATATGGATGTTTATATGTTGGATCATTTGGAGTAGTAGGAATAGTATTATGTTTAATGGTGAATTTTGGGATGGTGATCAACTAGTTACTAACTGTATCACATCTACTTGGTGGTGGATTGGTAAAAATCTAACAATATTACATGTAATTATTATAGTTGGTACAATTTCCCCCGTGAATTTTTGTAAGTTTTCACTGTAGAGTTGTTGATTTTGTATACGGGTAGGGATGCCCCTTTGCATCCTTTTTGGAATGAATTTTTCTTATAAAAAACGGTAAAAGATACAAAGATATTGTATTGCTAGCCATAAATCTCTCGACTAAGTAATCTCTTACTAAATTAGGCTCCTGAACAATTCTCGCGCATCAATTTGTCATACAAGAACCTTAAATAAAAACATAATAAAAATTATACTATTTTCATTGAAATGTGTAAATAAATTGTTCAATTTATTAAATAATAGATTGATCGAAGTACCTAGTGTATAAATGGCATAACACCGATGCCTAATTCAAGATGCTGAAAAATCTTATCCATGTCCTCTTTTGCAATTGTTTCAGAATGAGAAAAACCAAAAATACATTCCTCCGTATCTATTTGATGAATAGCACCTTTCGTCAAATCTGATGTTCCCATAAGTGTTTCAAGACATATCCTAAATCAAGGTATAGAAGCTCTTTTTGTCGCGATCCTTATAAGATCCTTTTTTTTTGTTGGATACATTACTAATTTTCCTGCTGACTTGTTGCAAATCTTGAGTAGGAACCTAAAAATCATATAAGTTAGGTAAAGTATAAAATCTTAAAGCTTTTGAATTCAGATCATAGAATTAACACTTTCAATGCATATATATCAATGTACCTCTTTTATGATGCAACAGACTCGTTGTGTCCCAAAATCCCTCTATCTTTAGATGTGGGTTTTGTAGGAGTCTAACATTGTCATGTAAATAAAATATACGTAATGGTTCATAATGGTTTGGAATTGATAGTTGAATACTAAAATACTAATAATGGTTTTCAACATGCTTCATCATCTATGAAAATAAGGTCTGACGGTCATGCAACAAACTATCCTATTGCATCTCGCAGCAATGTTGTCTCTTAAACAAAGTCAGGTATAGATAATAACGCATCCAACTTTAATGCAATATCAACTGACATTTTCAGATATCCATCAGGGAGTGGTTTATGGTGAAGTAAATCTCTCAAAGTGTTATGTATTTTTCCCTTGCCAACTATGCGATAAGTCGGTGACGATAAATATAGCTGACAAGATGAAATTCCCTAAACCAATAATAAATATGAAATTGTTAATGTGTATATGTGTCAATTAAAAAATGTGCTAATTTAATTTCATAATAACATATATAATTACCTCAGAAAATTTCTTTTGACAATTGATACTAGCTTTGTCACTAATATCTTTCAACCCTAAATCGCACCTTTCCGTCATATATCTTTCTTTATCTTTTTGCAATTCAGGGACTTACACTTTTAATCCATCGAATGATTCCATCACTTGTTGATTGCTAGGATTTTTTTCCTTTGGATGCTTATTCAAGGATGATGGAGTGACGCCAATTCTCTTACCCTTCACACGACCGAAATATTTAGTACTCGACTAAGTACGCTTCTGCAATCCTGGTCCTCATCTATAGTTAAAGATTGAGATAGAGTCTCATGAAATTCATTTACATATCAGAAATTATTAGTGGGTATTAAAAATTAATTATATGTTAATAAACTTTTGATTTAATTAAAGACATAATGATATACTTACACATTCTTCAAAAACATGTTGAACATTTTCCCTAACAACTTCATCCTTGCCCACACGAGCAGCCTTCCACAAAACATGATTCAGAAGAGATGTTTCTTCACTTTTCTCCTCTTCCAACTACACATTGAGACAAATAATAAGATCATCTGTTACACCCCGAATTTTACTTAATTATTTTATTCTGATTATTGCGTGTTGTTATGTTTAGAATAATAGATTATCGGATATAATTGTGATTGAGAATTATATTATGGTGGATAATTGTATTATTATGTGATAAATAAATTAAATGGAATAAAATATGAGGTGAGGACAATGTGGTCAATTGGTAAAAGTAGTAAAGGTAAAAGTGGAAGATCATAAGTTGGGTCTTAGGGGTTATATTGGAAATAAGAAAAAAGGGAAAATATAATTGTGTTAGAGAGAACATGAAACGATCGTGGAAATTGTGAAGATGAGAAGAAGAGGAAAAGGTTCGATCGTGAAGAAGAGTTCGCGAAGAAGAGAATTCTCGACAAAACCTAAGGTATGGGTGGAATTCTTCCATCTTAAGGGATTTATAACGGGAATTGGGTAGGTTGAGGTTTAGGGATTGAGGTTGTGGTGGATTGAGGAGGAATTAGGTTGGATTATGTGTTGTTGATTGTTGTTAGTTGATAATTATATGAATTAGATAGTGAAATTGATGAATACTGTGATTTCTGGCTGGTATTGGTGATTTATTGTGAGAAATTCGTAGCAGGTTTGAGAGTTGAGCGCAGTAGAGCGATTTGCGAAATTGCAGAGCTTGCTTAGCAAGTTAGAGCTCGCTTAGCGAGCAGAGTCAGTGAGTTCTTCGCTTAGCAAGCAGTGAACCTCGCTTAATGAGCCTTGTAGTGTAAAAAAAAAATTTTAAATTCCGCAAAATTACTGAAAATTTATTTAATTACTTAGTAATGTGTAGGAATTGATGGGGTGTACAGCTAGAGGTAGGTCGAGAGTTCCGACGGGAACTGAATCTTGAAATAGAGATCGGATATGGTACTATATGCATAGAGTCAAGTAGAGTCTCATTTCATGATTGTTGTTGTTGTATATGATGTTGTGGTAGTATATGATGTTATTGTATATGTGTTGTTGTGGTATGTGATGTTGTTGAGGTGTGTGATAGTTGTTGTCGTAGGTGATGTTGTTGAATAGTTGTTGTTGAGAAGTGGTGCATTGTTTTCTGATACTTGCTTGATTTTTGTTATATTACTCTTTGTGATGTAAGTATCTCACTCCTTCTGTTTGAATGTTACCCTTATGTTGGTAACGTGCAAGTGAGCAGGATAAGTCGAGTGGTGGTCAGTAAAGTCAGTGTACTTCACGTCTTTAGGGTGTCGACTCTGATACGTCGCTTTGGGAGTCAGGACGATGTTGCTTTTATTTGTTATTTATTTTTGAAAAACATTTTCTTGTAATTTGAATTTTATTGATGTTGATTAAAAATTATTTCCACTACATGTTGAATACTTATTTTTGAAAATATATCATTGAGCCATTTATGGTGTTTTGTAGTTGATTGTGGCACTCAAATAGTTTTTTATTGAAATTTTACTCTAATAATTATAAATAATTGTGTGGGTGATTCGGGTGTTACATCATCAATTATAACACATTGAGACAATTAATAAGATCATATCATTTATATATACTTACCATTTTTTGTTGTAAGAGTGTGTTGTACCCCAAAATTTTCCCTCACATCTTCAAGACAATATGTCTCAGGAGGTCTCCTAATAGTCACAAGATTTTCAATTGCTCAAAGGGATTCAAGGTTTCATCAGACAAAGCCTCCCCCTAAGCAATGGATTTTAAATTAGGATTTTGAGTTTCTCAAACCAAATGGGACTTCCAAAGCCTCAAGTTGACTTCATGGTGTCCCACATACTTCATAGAATCCTTATTTCAAGTTTCAAGGCTTGCCCTATAAGTTTGGTCAATCAGATGCTCAGATGATCAAAAATCAGTTAACTTGGTCAAAAAGTCAACTATGCTCAACATACAGTCAAACTTCAAGATGTTTGGTCAACATTAAGATTATGAAGTAAGATTCATCATTTGATAAAGGTTTGATCATGATTCATCAAGGAAAATTCAAATTCATCAAGAACCAGAAGTTACTAAATTAAGGTTTTTGTAGGAAAAGTCAACTGTACTTTGACCAGACATAACTTTCACATGCTTCATCAAAAATTTCCCATCCAAGGCTTATTTTGAAGGAAATTCAATTCCCTACAACTTTATGTCTCACAAGCCAAGGCCAGAAATGCTTCATTTGAGAGATATGAGCCAAGACATTACAGGTCCTTTAAAAAGTCTACAAAAAGTCAAATTTTTTAAAAGCTCATAACTTGAAAATGGAAGATCAAATGGACATGGGACCAAAAGGAGTAGTTATAGGACACTCTAATATTTCTAAAAAGTCCAAGAACACATACATGGGATAAATATTGAGAGAGTTATGCATTGTTGAAGTTGGGTAAATTTGAGGAGGTGTATAAGGCAAATAATGACCAAAGCTTAAGTTTTTGCCAAATGGGCCCAAAATATTTTTCTAACCCAAACTTAATCATGAGATAATCCACGACCCATAAATCATATACTCTAATTTTTTATATTTATTTTATATTTTATTGGATTTAATTTATTTAAATTCAATTTTAATTAGAATAAATATTAGAAAATCAAATATTTGATCTTAGGATCATTTTAGGATGAGATTTTGGTGTTTATGATCATAATATGGATCCCAAATTCGTGCATATCAAAGGAAAGGCCATAATATCAAATTTTCATTAAAATTATAAAGTTCCTTTCTACATTCCAAAGCAATCTCAAATCCAACACCCAAACCCAAAATTTTTAACCTAATTTGCTCTTCTATAAGTGTACAACAATGTCATATGGACAAGGGACGAAAAATCTGAGCAAAGAACCCTTACCACTTTTCAAAATATCCAAAGGAAAAGTCAAATTCGATTTCTTACTTGCAACCCATTTCTAAAGATTTTAAAGGTTCCAATGCATTCATGAGGCCTCTTAGAACGTGTATCAATCATCACCATCATCAAAAGCATCCTATTTTGCCCAAACCGAAGTCACATTTTCACTCATATTTTCAATTTTAGATTTCAATTATATATGCATAATAACATTATTTGATTGAATATTATTGTTTGTATTGATGTTTAGAAGCTTTCTGAATGGTTGGATTGAGTTTTAATTGCAGGTATCAAGAAACACCATTGTTAGGGTTTGCGATTTGGATTTTAGGGAATTCCGTTTAGAGACAATTTCAAGCCAAATTGATGATTCTAATGGACTCATAGGACGATATTCAATTGATCTACATCTTTAAAATTGTATTAATCATATTTGTTTTAATGTTTTGAAAGTGCAGGTGCTATAGTGACGGATCAAACTGTCATTATAGGTTTTAGCTACGAGCGAAAACTATAGGTAAAGCTTTTTGGACGAACGAAGAAGATGAAGATGGCTAGCACGTGTTTTCGCGTTTAAACATTTTCAAATTTTGTTTTATTATATAATTATTCTTTTCCATTTATTATCAACATAGGCACAATGGCCCAGTGGAAGGAGGCGCGCGTTTGGGAGCCTGAAGACCTGGGTTCGATCCCATGATCTTCCCCTTTCTTTTTTTAGCTTTTTCTTTGGTTATTTTGTTCTTTTTCTAATTATTTTTATTTTCTTTTAATTAGTTAATTAGGATCATAATTAGACACTTTTTTTAATTAATAATTAAGTATTTTCTTAAACTAATCATAAAATTTAAAAAATAAATATTTATTATTTTTTATACCAATTTTTTTTAATTAAATTAATAGTTTTAAATTTTAAAAAAAAAAAATCATAGAATGGTCAAGTCCCTCGAATATAGGGGTATCTTAGCAAGGTTACATATGAACAAAAATCATCAAGTCCCTTCGATATAAAGATCATAGTCCATCGATGACCCTTCGAGTTGCCTACGAATAAATGATCTCGTCCCTCGATGACCCTACGAAAAAATGATGATAGTCCCTTCAAATTGCTAGGATACCCTTACATGTTGCCTTCTATGACCATACGATGACCCTGTGCATGTCCCTTCAAATCCAAGAAAGGAAATAACAAGAAAGACCTTACAATTTAGGGTAAGTAGTTCTTAAGTGCTTGCTCACAAATTTTCAAAATACTCTTTACACCTCACATTTTCAAATACTCTCAAAACTAAACACTTTGTATACATTCGTACGAGAATCATTACAAAGTTAAAGTATTTATGAAAATATTTTATAATAACACACTACACTATTTTTTTCAAACAAAGTAAAGTGAGTTAAGCAGTTAAGAGCCCATGGATAACCATGGATACAAAGGGTGCTAACACATTCCCTTTGTATAACTTAACCTCCAAACTCAAATCTATTTCAAAGGTCTTTCCTGTTCTTTTATTCCTTTATTTATTGGATAAAATAAAAGTCGGTGGCGACTCTTGCTATCCGCAACATTGTTTTTGTGAAAACAAAAACGACCAAGTTAGTTCTCCCACCGTGTTACAGAACTGGTGACTCTGCTGGAGACTACTAATTAAAATGGGGGTTACCTTAGAGTTAGGAAACTTTACATGTTTGAATTGATTGCTTTATTTTTAAGGGTACGTGTTGTGGGGATACTGTGAGAAAGATCCTAACCTGGATCTAGTGTACCTTAGGTAAGTAGCAATAGACCAAGGAAATTGTACGGCGTATACCGATATAGTTGATCTGGTGGCTATAGCTAGTGTCACATCTTGGTTGGTATTGATGTTCTTTAAGTCAGTTGAGGATAATATCAGGCTGCCATATAGTGTCATTAACACTAACTTCCATTTAGAACCCTAATTGACCCATCTTGGCCATTAGAAAGTAGTGAGAAAACCGGCTTTGGTGAAGTCTAAAGTTGGTTGATACTCGATGCTACACTCATTGAGATTCTAATCTTAGATTGTTTTTTTTGGCAAGTCAGTTGCCATACTGAACAACAGCCTTTTAAAAGAATCAGTGATATTGAGATCCCTTAGAACCTGGTTACTATTGCTAGGATATGTTGAACCAACTAAACTTCAGTGTGGAGGGTACTTACCTATGAGCTTCATGCAAGCCTTTAAACCTAACACCCTTGTGTGACTTGTTTGTGTTTGCCATTTACTTGCTTTAAACATAACATCATAACATCATGAAATTATATCATTTTCACTAACCATTTCAAGGACCAAAGGATTTATCTTTGTTCTTTGTTGCAGGTTATGGATTTCACTTTTAGAAACAATATCTGAGTCAACTTTGTAAGGATACCTCCCAAGCTTAAGAAATTAGTCTCAAAAGTTCCTGAGAGCTCTTAATTCATCAAAAAGCATGGTCATCTACTTGATTTGGTTACTTCGGGGATTAATGAAGACATGATGAGTGTTTTGTTCCATTTCTTTGACCATAAACATCAATGCTTCACATTTCCCGACTATCAATTGGTACCCACAATGGAAGAATTCTCCAAACTACTTGGTGTGTCTATTCTTGATCAGAAACCATTCACAGGCTTAGAGAATGAGCCTAAACCAGAAATTATTGCAGCAACCTTACATTTGAAGAAGTCAGACATTATACTGGAAACAAGAAGTGGAGTAAAGGGTATTCTTGCTAAAGTATTGATAGAGAGAGCTCAGGTATTCTTGGATGCTATGAGTTACGATGCTTTTGAGGAGATCTTAGCCTTGTTGATTTATGGTTTGGTGTTGTTCCGTAATCCAGACCAATTCATAGATGTGTACGCCATTAACATATTTCTGACTCATAATCTTGTGCCCACCTGGCTTGGAGATATTTTGCACTCTCTTCACACTCGTACTACGAATGCGCGAGGAACTCTGATGTGCTGCATACCTCTACTATCAAGGTGGTTTATTTCACACCTTCATCGATTTGTGATGAAGAATGAACAAGGTTTGAGATAGTGTAGAAGTATAATGTCACTCTTTCATTCAGATATTCATTGGTGTTCCCGATCTATGGGAAATATCACTATCATTGACCGTTGCGGAGAGTTCCCTAATGTGTCACTCCTTGGCATCAGAGGAGGCATTACTTATAATCCTTCTTTAGCACTACGTCAATTTGGTTATTATAACACGATGGGAGAACTGACTTGGGTGTTTTTGTTTGACAAAAACATGTGCGGATAGCAAGAGTCGCCACCGACTTTTATTTTATCCAATTCAGGAAAGGGTATAAAAGAACAGGAAAAACCTAAAAAAGATTTTCAGGGGGTAGGTTATACAAAGGGAAGGTGTTAGCACCCTTTGTATCCATGGTTATCCATGGGCTTTTAGTTACTTAGCTCACTTTAACTTGTTTGAAAAAAGGTGTAGTGTGTGTTTAGAAAATTTTCAGAAGATTTTGTAATGATCCTTTAATGGATGTATACAAAGTCTTAAGTTTGAAAATATTTTAAAAGTGGGGTGTGAAAAGAGTCTTGAAAGAGTGATCAAGTACTTAAGCGCTACCTACACTAAGTTAGTCTTTCATGTTTCTTTACTTCCTTTCAAGGGTAAGATTGTCCTTACTATTAAGGAGTAGGTAGGCATTACCTTGGATTTGTTAAGGGACGGGCGTAGGGTCATCGTATGGTCATAGTAAGAAACTTGTAGGGGTGTCTTTAGCAATTCGTATGGACGATCATCATTCATTATTTTGTAGGCAACTTCGAAGGGACTTGTTATCTTTTAACTTTGAAGGGACTATGATAATTTTTGTTTGAAGGGACATTGCTTTAAGACACCCCCACATTCGAGGGACTTGACCATTTATTAAGGCAACCAAGAGGGGAAACCCTAGGAGGTGCAGATGGCGATCGTAGAATGATCGACTTACGTGTGTGAATATTATTTTCAATTATTTATCCTATAATTAGTGATCTAAGTCCAAATTAATTCAATTATTCTTTGCACTGCCTAAATTACTAACCACGCAATTTAAATATTTACAGAAATTTAAAGACTGAATTTAAAAGTTCCTACGCTATTACATGGCTTCGGGGCAGTTACATAATAATATAGGCGAAAGAAAAATAAATTACATAAAACAATGCAACCTATACAATTTTTCTAAAAAATAAATAAAGCAATTTAAATTAAAATTGAGAAAAATAAAGAAATTATAGTTTTATGAAAAATAAATTAGGTTTAAGGTTTAGAGAAAAAAATTAGGGTTTAGAGAAAATAATAGGGTTTAGAGAAATAATTAGGGTTTAGGAAAAATCAGGGTTTAGGAAAAAATCAGGGTTCTTAGTTAACATAAACCTAAATAAATTAATTTACAATTTTACTTGAAAACCTAATAAATTAAATTACCAATATATATAAAAAGAAAATATTGAGAATTATTGTAAAATTACTTTTTGAGAAAAACATTAGAAAATGATTAGATTAATTTTAAGTTAATTAAGATTATAGGTTAATTAGAAAAACAAGTTAATAAATAAAATTAAGAAAGAAATAACCAGGTTTTACACAAAAATAGGGGAGCCAAGGTTTGAACCCACGCCCTTATTCTTCAAGGTTGTCTTCTCCATCCACTAGGCTACATGTGTGCTGGTGCTAAGAAACGTAAACAAACAATTATATAATGAAACAAGAAAACAAATAGGTTATAAAAGAAATTGCTGAAGGCTGGATTCGATCCCATGCCCGTTATATCATAAGTGTGTCCTCCTTCCACTATGCTACCTGTGTTTAGGTGTTAATAATACAAAACAAATAAATTATAAAAACAACTCAATATTCAAATTTATAAAACACGCCATTCATCGTCTTCAACCTCCTGACCTGTGGATTTTCCTTCGAAAATTGTTATGAACTTTGCTACGAATTTTTTTTGTAGGTAAACCATCAAAAATCAAAACCTTTGAAACATGTATGATTTGACCAAATTGATTATACCAAACGATTCCACATATATCATATAATCCAAATATGTCATTCAAAGGTTTTTAAATGGCCTAAATCATAAAACCCCAAGTTCAAGGCCGGAACCCTAACAATGGTGGAACTTCAATCCTGCAATGAAACTCCAATGTGATTGTCCAGAAATCATCATTACATTACAACAAACACAAATCAATCATTAGATTCAACTTATATTAGGTAAATGTATGAAAATCGAAAAGTGTAAAACAAGAACAAGTATGATTCGGTTATGGCAATGTAGCATGAATTCGATGGTGATGATGATTGGGATAGGTTTAGGGAACCCCAAAGATTGATTTGCCACCTTTAGATCTCGGAAAAAGCTTGAAATGTTGAAACTGAATTTCAATTTTTCTTTGATTTTTTGAAGTTTGAAAGTGCACTTTTGTCTCTGAAAAATCGTCCTCCATCCGTGTGTTGTTGTTATGAATATATAGTGATGCATTTTAGGTCAAAATATTGGGCTTTGATCAAGTTTTCTTGGGTTGCTTGGATGTGAAGAAATCCTCTTGCCAAAATTGTCCAAAAATCAAACTAAATCATTCTTTTTTATCTTGCACGAATTTGGAAGAGTTCAATCACCTTAATCACCAAATATTTGATCCCAAAATAAAATTTAGATCAAATCTTTGATTTTTTATAATTTATTTCAATTAAAATTGAATTTTAATGATTAAAATCCAATATAATATAAAATAAATAATAAAAATAAGAAAGTATAGTCAATGGGTCGTGAATGACTTTATCTTAATGTTTGGGTTGAAAACTTATAGGCCCATTTGAAGAAAACTTGAGTTTTGGCCTTTTTTGCTTCATACACCTCCTCAAAATTGCCCAACTTTGACAATGCATAGCTCCTTCAATATTTATCCTATGAAGGTGTTCTAGGAAATTTTAGAAAGTTTAGAGTGTCCTATAACTTCTCCTTTTGGTCCCATGTCCATATCATTTTCCATTTTTAAGTTATGAGCTTTGGAAGACGTTGACGTTTTGTTGACTTTTAAAAGGACCTGTAATGTCTTAGCTCATATCTTTCAAATGAAGCATTTTTGGATTTGGCTTGTGAGACACAAAGTTGTAGAGAATTGAATTTACTTCAAAATGAGCTTTGAATGGAAAAAAAATTTATGAAGTATGTGAAAGTTATGGCTGGTCAAAGTTCAGTTGACTTTTCCTGCACGAAACTCTAATTTAGTAACTCTTGATTCTTGATGATTATGAGGTTTCCTTGATGAATCATGATCAACCCTTGATAAAATGATGAATTTCACCTCATACACTTGATGTTGACCAAAATCTTGAAGTTTGACTTTATGTTGACCATAGTTGACTTGTTTACCAAGTTAACTAATTTTTAAGTACTAGAGCATCTGACTGACCAATCTTGTAGGGAAGGCCTTGAAACTTGATATGATAATTCTTTGGGGTATATGGGATGTCATGAAGTCCACTTGAGGCTTTGGAAGTCCATTTTTCCTTGTGAAACTCAAAACCCTAGTTTCAGATCCATTGCTTAGGAGGAGGCTTTGTTTGATGAAACCTTGAATACTTTTGAGCAATTGTGAATATTGTGACTATTAGGATACCTCTTGAGGCACATTGTCTTGAATATGGGAGGGAAAATATTGGTGTACAACAGCTGCCCCTGTTCAATTTACTGAAACCTGAGGAGTTAGATTAGTATGTACGCCATTCGTGACTTGAAGGTTGGAGAAGATTGAACAATAAAGCCCAAAAATTTGCACTCGCCGGTGTGCAAAGTAATATTGTTGGTTGATTGCTTGAATGGGTTTAAAGATGCCATTCGGAGTAATTGGAGATGGGCTTATAGATGCCATCCAAAGTGTCTGTTGATAGGAGTATCAGAATGTGTCTACATTCGACTTCATCTGAATGTTGTTACTGCACTAAGTATCAGAATTAGATATGAATTGTTCTTGTAACATATTTGAGCTAAATACCAACACTAGATCTTTGTGTAGACCGTATCTGAAATATATTTGGGGGGAAAGATATCATGTAATAAGTATCAGCACTAGATCTTCGTGTAGATCGTCTCTGAACAGTCTCGAGGAAAATATATTTAGTTAAGTATCAGAATCAAATCTTCGTTTCAATTATTTCTGAAAATATCCCGCACTAAATGTCAGCACTAAATCTTTGTATAGATCGTCTCTGAACTATTACAAGGACCATATCTTGAACTGAGCATCAATACTAAATCTTCGTTTAGATCATCTCTAAATTATTTCTGGAAACTATCATGCACTAAGTATCAGCACTAGATCTTCGTATAGATCGTCTCTGAACTGTCTCAGGGAGTTGGTAATGTTTATCTGACTGTGAACTATCCTGAAAAGGAAAGGTTAGTTCATGCAAAATCATTTGATGTATCCATGTATGACATGATGTTCTTAACGTAAATGAGAATTTCGTATGCGTTATGGATGTGTATGCCATGATTTGATGTAAATGATGTATGTATGAATTATGTAGTTGAAGTCCATTAGTAACTTCGTATATCCATTGCTAGCTGGGGAAAATAAATCTCGATTTGTTGTTGATGAATATGAAGATATTGTTCCCGTCTCATTTCAAAATATTGTACTTAGGACCTTCTGTTTCCCATTCGTCGTACTTCTTATTGAAAGATTAGATTCCTAAATACCCTGACTAGGGATAAAAAAGATGGACATTACCTTGAGAGGCTTATATGGCCTAGTGTCAATTCTTCGGAGAATATCAGGCTTGAGAGAAATCTGCTTAGGGATCTCGTAGAGCTGGAAGTACAAGAGACTACTTGGAATACTTCGCTAAAATATATTTGTAAAGATTACTCTGTGGGGATGAACCGGCGAAGATTCATTAGATTCCTACCTTTGATCGTCCTTAATAAATGTTATTATTGTAATTTTATATTATTTTATGTGTTTTTGGTAAACATCGATCATATTCAAAAGCATATATACATTCAAACATAATCAACAGACGTTTTCGCTTAAGTAAAAAGGGAAAAGTAAACCTGAATTTGAAAATAGAATTCTATTAATTTAGAAAGTGGCATATAAACAGGAAAGTTTGAACAAAGAGACGGAAATCCTAGTAAGAGGAATTCGTCATAGAAAATTTAAAAAGAGTACAAAAACAAGGAAAAACAGCTATGTGGAAGTGATCCTCTTGAGCTTCAACTCTGCTCCATTATCCTCAAGTATCTCATATTTTGCACTGATCTGCACCTGTTTGAATTTGATATAGGTAGCATAACTAGTTGAGGTTACATGGGTGATCCAACGAGACATAGTCATACGCTTTAATCCCTAACTTTTTCCTGGACTGCCTTTTCAGGTTTTCAATCCACCGGGATACCCTTTTTTGTCCAAACTGCCTTTTCGGGTTTTCGACTTGCCGAGTGTATAATTTTTTCATATATATCCCTAATTTTTGCCCGAACCCTTTTGGTTCGCCGGGATGCCTTGATTTTTTCCTAGGCTAGTCAACCTAGCGGGTCTTTTTATGCATAGTATTTTTTAACTATGTTTGTGTTCATGGGTTGTGGGAAGTCTTCACCATCCATAGTAGTAAGCATCATAGCGCCTCCAAAAAATACCCTTTTGACTAAAAATGGCCCTTCATAGGTGGGAGTCCATTTGCCCCTAGGATCACCCTATGGTAATATGATACACTTGATTACCAAGTCTCCATCCTGATATACTCGTTGCTTGACTTTATTATTAAAGGCCTTGATCATATGCTTTTGATACATCTGACCATGACAAGCAACTGCAAGCCTCTTTTCATCAATCAAGTTTATCTGGTCGAGTCAAGTCTGAATCCATTCATCTTCATTTAAGTCTGCCTCTTTCATAATTCTTAGAGAAGGGATCTGGACTTCAATAGGTAGTATTGCTTCCATATCATAGACAAGAGAGAATGGGGTTGCCCTGGTTGAAGTACGTATTGTGGTACGATAGCCATGAAGAGCAAATGGTAACATTTCATGTTAATCTTTATATGTAACTGTCATCTTCTGCAAGATCTTCTTAATATTCTTGTTGGCGGCTTCCACTATGCCATTCATCTTTGGTCGATATGGAGAAGAATTGTGATGCTTAATCTTGAACTGTGTGCAGAGTTCAGTAATCATAGTATTGTTCAGATTAGTACCATTTCCAGTGATAATCCTTTCGGGAATGCCATACCTATATATTAGATTATGCTTGATGAATCGAGCCACAACATTCTTGGTGACAGAAGCAAACGAGGCTGCCTCTACCCACTTCATAAATTAATCAATAGTAATAAGAATGAAACGATGTCCATTGGAAGCGGTAGGTTTGATCTCACCAATCATATCAATGCCCCGCATGGAAAAAGGCCAAGGAGCAGTTAGAACATTCAATGGAACTGGAGGCACGTGTACTTTATCAGCATAGATCTAACACTTATGACAAGTTTTGGAGTGTTGATAGCAATCATCTTCCATGGTAGACCAGTAGTAAGCCGCTCTCAATATTTTCTTAGCCATTGTATGCTCACTGGAATTAGTACCAAAGATTCCATCATGCATGTCTTCCATAATCTCTTTTGCTTCCTTTTTGTCCACACAACGAAGCAAAGTCGAATTGTGATTGTGCTTGTACAAAACTCCATTACTTAGGAAGAACATTGCAAAAAATATCCTCAGAAACTTCTTATCATTGATAGATGCCCCTTCAGGGTACTCCTGAGCTTCGAGATATCTTTTTACTTCATAGAATCAAGGTTTTTCTTATACTCCCTCAGTGTCAACCTCATAACAATATGCCGGCTCGTCTAATCGATCAATATTAATTCTAGGAGCTTCATTATCCCAACTGATTTCAAACATAGATGACATAGTAACTAATGCATCTGCCAACTGATTCTCTTCTCGTGGAATATGTTCAAAGGAGACCTCTTCAAAGTATGGAATTAAAGAAAACACATGCTCTCTGTAAGGAATGAGATTTGGATGTTTTGTGTCCCATTCTCCTTTAACCTGACTAACCACCAGGGCTGAATCTCCATATACATTCAAGAATTGAATTCTCATCTCAATGGCAGCCTTGATACCCATGATGCATGCTTCATATTTAGCCATATTGTTGGTACAATCAAAATAAAGTCTTGCAGTAAATGGCGTATGAAATTCTGTGATCAGGTATGAGATGTCCTAAGAGATGTCCCAACACTTAATAGGACATTTGACAGATTTAACCAAAACTTAAACAGCAAGAAAAGTAAACAACACAGAAGTTTGTTAACCCAGTTCAGTGTATAACCACACCTACATCTGGAGGCTACCAAGCCAGGAGGAAATCCACTATTAGTAATATTAATTCTAGACTTAAACCACCCTGTTTAATCTATCACTTAATACTTACCCAATGCAATTTCTACCTAAGACTCACTTAGATAAGAGTACCCTACTCACTCCCCCTCAATCACCCAGTGATCAAGTTTACAAGTTTACTGAAATTGAAGACATCCTTCAAACAAAACAGCTTGATCTTACTTAACAGTTTCAATCAAGTCACAAATGCACTTTTGCTTAAAAGCTCATAAAGTGGTACATAAAAACAACCTGCTATTAAAACACTAGACACCCTATTTGGTCTTCTGAAATTCGTACTCAATTCTATGAGTTTCTGTTGTTTTTATAGGTATCTGAATTTTGGGCTTTCTGTAGAATGATCCAGCCCTAATGTGCAGCAACTGTCACCTTGAATTTAGGGTTTGTTACCTCCTATATTCTAGGTGCATTAGGTCTTCTGTTTTAATCTGAATCTTCAATTTAAAACTCCCTACAGATGCGCCTTGTTCTGTTTTTATCCAGCATTAATTAATCCCAGATAGTTCTCCTTAAATATCTCTGATCTGTTAATCAATAATTAATTCTGGTAGCAGGTCTGAGATGTCTCAACATCTGTTGGGACATCCTGAAAAACTGAACTGAATTTATTCACACAATGTCCCAACATCTGATGAGACATCCTGAAATAAGTTCACATACTCTGTTTGATAATGTCCCAACATCTGATAGGACATTCTGAACTGAATTTAGCATTTCTTGTTTGGTCAAAAATTCTGCCAATTCTTAAACATCTACAAACTCCCCCTTTGGCTAATTTTTGGCTAACATCTTTCCTGGTTTTCAGAGTGCAGCAGAAGTTCTTTTTATCAGAGTATATCATAATTTTTCTGTTGATTCTTATTTGAGATTACTCCCCCTCAAACAAATATGTGTCCAGTCTTGTTGCAACAGAAATACACACTGATTCAGTTCAGACAGAAACAAACAGATCTTTCATTCATTTAAACAGCAATTATTGTTCTCCCCCTTGGTAGGCACAAAATTAGGGGCCAAAGAACTATTATCCAGAATTACAAATCATTGCTGTCATTACAAATGCCTCACATACAAAGATCACTCAGATTCATCATTCTCAGTAGCTTCCTCCACTTCAGTGTCTTCATCTTTATCAGCTTCACTTTCAGCTTCACTGTCTTCACCAGATGCAGCATTCTGATCTTCTTCACTTTCCAACATTTGAATGATTTCCTCCAGCTTCTTCTTCCTAGCTTCAAGCTCTTTGCAGGTGCACTTTAGCTCAGCAATTAATTCTTTCTTGGAGATAGAAGACTTAGCAGTTGAGGGACCAGCAGATGTCCCAGAAGGGGCTTCAACATCTGCAGCATGATGACTGAGAAATAATTTGTAGTGAAAAGCCAGGGGGCTCTCTCTTTTGCATGCTGTATCCTTGTCAGTGAGAATGCCAGGGTATTGACTGAGCACTATTCCACACAGCAATGATGGAAAGGCTATTGGAAGCTTTGTTGCTGAGGAGCTGGCATGCTTCATGGTTTGATCAAAGATAAAAGCTCCAAAGTCCAGATTGGTTTGAGTTCCCACAGCATAGATGAATCTGGCTAGACCAGTTGAGATTGAGGAAGTGTGGTTGGTAGGCACCCAGTTAGCAGTTCCAATTCTGTTCAGCATGGCATACTTTCTGGTAAGCATGCTCACAGAGAGCTTTCCCTTCACAGGCCATGCCTTGACCTGGTTTGCAGTGATCACTTTACAGACTTGATTATCTGTCTTACCTAATTCATTAGGTCCATCTGTTTCTCTTCCTAGATACTCATTGATGATTTGAGGAGAAAACTGTACACATTTACCTCTAACAAAAACTTTTCTAAACTCAGAAGACTTACCATTTGAGCAATCCTCCTGAAGATTCACAATGAACTCTTTGACAAGTAGTTCATAGCAGGGAGAGAGATCTGAGACTGTTTTGAATAGTCCTGCAGCAGAGATGAGGTCTATCAGTTCTGTGCACTCAAGTGCATTGCTGCTTAGTTCTCTTTCCAAGGCAACCCTTCTTTGATACACATATTTCCATCTGTTGACACTGAAGACATGATGGAAGGATATGTTGTCCAAGGGAGCTTCTGGGACAGCAGTTGAAACTCTAGCTTGTGCTGGTTTCTTCTTGGGAGGAGATGTTGGGACATCTGATCCAACATCTGAATCTGATGGTGTTGCAGCTTTTCTCTTCTGGGTTTGAACTTTGCTCCATGGTTTTGTTGGACCAAAGATAGCTTTAGCTTTGCCTTTCTTTGAACTAGCCTTATTTTTCTCAGGGATGACAGGTTCAGCTTGCATCTTTCCTTTCCTGGACCTTAGTCTTTTAGCAATGCTGGGTTTCACAGATGCTATGATCTCTGCATCAGAGTCCTGCTCCAGATTGGCCACTGGAGGAGATTGAGCAGCCTCCTCTTCAGCTGGTTGATCAGCAGGGATTTGATCTTCATTTGAGCCTTGAGCCTGTTCTTCAGAGACCTCTTCATCATTTTCATTTGAGACTTTGTCCTTAGATTGTTCCAGATCAACATCAGATAAGTTCTTTTTCTTATCTTCAGATGTTCCAACATCTGTTGGGACATCTTGTTCTGCAGCAGTGTCCTTTGTAGCTTGAGCTGGTTCTTCTTGAGGTGCAGGAATGGTGTTCAAAGGAACAGAGATCCCCTTCACCACTCTTTGTTCAGAAAAGACTTGGTTAACAATCTCCTTGATGGAATCATCAACATATTTGGAGTATCTTGTAGACATGTTAGCAGGAGAGGGAATGCCTTTAGCTTTGCTTCTGATTTGATCTTTACATCTCTTTGGTGTTCTTGCCTTTTTAGTGTGAGAGGCGCTTCCCCTGAGCTCGTCCAATGGTGTTGAAGGCATTGGCACAACAGAGATTGGAGTGGCATGAACCACGTCTTCCTTGTTGAGAATTTCCTCAGCTGTTTTAGGGTTTTGAGACATTGTAGAGGAAGAAGGATGAACAGCTTTAGGGTTTATGATTTCTGAAGATTTGAGAGTTAATGTGATTCGCTTGTGATGATATGATGAGAATCTTGATAGCTTCTTATAAGTAGTTACTAAATAAGTAGCCGTTACAGTCCAAATGATTAAGAATGGAATTCCCAAGGATCTTGTCCAGACTGGCTTTGCCATCTGGAACTTATGCCATGCAATGTCATATGACATGTTGGCACATCTCATTAACTGCTAAATATCACATAAACATATTCCAAGTTTGCCCCTTAAGTTCTCAAATTGTGTAGCATCCAATGCTTTGGTAAAGATATCAGCTAATTGCAGATCTGTAGCAACATGCTCCAATGAAATCACCTTCTCTTCTACAAGATCTCTGATGAAATGATGTCTGATATCAATATGCTTTGTCCTGCTATGTTGAATAGGATTTTTAGATATGTTGATTGCACTTAAGTTGTCACAGTACAATGTCATGACATCCTGTGGGACATTGTACTCAGTGAGCATCTGCTTCATCCAAACCAACTGAGAACAACTGCTACCTGCTGCTATGTATTCAGCTTCAGCTGTAGATAAAGATACACAATTCTGTTTCTTACTGAACCAAGAAATCAGATTGTTTCCTAGAAAGAAGCATCCTCCTGAAGTGCTTTTTCTGTCATCAGCACTTCCTGCCCAATCAGCATCACAGAAGCCAGTGAGAATAGGTTTGCAACCATGAAAGTACATTATGCCATAGTCACAAGTACCATTAACATATTTAAGGATTCTCTTGACTTGATTGAGATGACTGACTTTTGGATCAGCTTGATATCTTACACAAACTCCTACTGCAAATGCAATATCTGGTCTGCTAGCAGTCAAGTATAACAAGCTTCCAATCATGCTTCTATATAAACTATGATCTACATTCTCACCCTTCTCATCTTTAGTCAGCTTTAAATGTGTAGGAGCAGGAGTTCTTTTATGAGAAGCATTTTCCATTCCAAATTTCTTCACTATGTTCTTGGAGTACTTGCTTTGTGAGATGAACATTGAGTCTTCCATTTGCTTAACTTGCAGACCAAGAAAATAGGTTAATTCACCTACTAGACTCATTTCAAATTCAGCTTCCATCTGCTTGACAAAATGTTTGACCATCTTATCAGACATCCCACCAAACACAATGTCATCAACATATATTTGTGCAATCATGACATTTCCTTCTTCATCTTTAACAAACAGGGTTTTATCAATCCCACCTTTTCTGTATCCTTGCTTGACAAGAAATGTGGTAAGTCTTTCATACCATGCCCTTGGAGCTTGCTTCAGACCATAAAGTGCTTTCTTGAGTTTGTATACATGATTTGGACAGCTTGGATCAACAAATCCTTTAGGCTGTTCTACATATACCTCTTCATTAAGATAACCATTAAGAAAGGCACTTTTCACATCCATTTGAAATAGCTTGAACTTTAAGATACAAGCAATTCCCAACAGTAGTCTTATTGATTCAAGCCTTGCTACTGGTGCAAAGGTTTCATCAAAGTCTACCCCTTCAATTTGAGTGTATCCTTGAGCCACAAGTCTAGCTTTGTTCTTTGTAACAATTCCTTGTTCATTTGACTTGTTCTTATACACCCATTTTGTACCAATCACATTAATGTCATCAGGTCTAGGTACAAGATTCCACACTTCATTCCTTGTGAATTGACCTAATTCCTCTTGCATAGCACAAATCCAGTATTCATCAGTGAGAGCTTCCTTGACATTTTTAGGTTCTATTTTGGAAACAAAACAAGAACCTGAAATCACTTCTCTTGATCTAGTGCTTACTCCTCTGTTGAGATCACCAATTATCAAATCTTTGGGATGATCCTTCTGTATTCTGATGGAGGGAGGTTTGCTTGAATCTTCTGACCTTGTATCATTTTGAGTGAAGTTATATTGATCATTCTTTTCTTCAGCTTCAATCTTGACATCAGCAGATGTTCCAACATCTTCTGGGACATCTGTAGAAACATCATCAATTACCACATTTATGGACTCCATGATAACCTTTGTTCTGTAATTAAATACTCTATATGCTCTGCTGTTTATAGAGTATCCAAGGAAAATCCCTTCATCACTTTTAGGGTCCATTTTTCTCCTTTGCTCCCTATCTGCCAGAATATAGCATTTACTTCCAAACACATGAAAGTACTTCACAGTGGGTTTTCTGCCCTTCCAGACTTCATATATTGTGGACAGGGTTCCTTTTCTCAAGGTAACTCTGTTATGGATGTAGCATGCAGTGTTCATAGCTTCAGCCCAGAAATACAGAGGTAACTTTTTAGCATGGATCATAGCTCTTGCTGATTCTTGAATAGTTCTATTCTTCCTTTCAACAATCCCATTCTGTTGAGGAGTGATAGGAGAGGAATACTCATGGTTGATTCCTTCTGAAGAACAGAAATCTAAGAACTTTTGATTCTCAAATTCTTTTCCATGATCACTTCTTATTCTGATCACACAGCTGGATTTTTCCCTTTGCAATCTTTGACATAATTCTTTGAATACATCAAATACATCTGACTTTTCTTTGATGAAGTTTATCCATGTATATCTTGAAAAATCATCAACTACAACATAGGCATACCTTTTACCACCAAGACTTTCAACTTGCATAGGTCCCATAAGATCCATATGTAGAAGTTCCAAAACTTTGGAAGTTGTCAGATGTTGGAGCTTTGGATGGGACATCTTGGTTTGTTTGCCTATTTGACATTCACCACATATCTTGCCATCATCAATCTTCAGTTTAGGAATACCTCTTACAGCATCCATAGATATGATCTTCTTTATGCCTCTGAAATGAAGATGACCTAGTCTTTGATGCCACAGTTTCACTTCTTCTTCCTTAGCTAGAGAGCAGGTTGAAGTGAGACTGAGATTTTGGGATTCCCACATGTAACAGTTGTCTTTAGATCTGGCTCCTTTCATGACAACCTCTTGTTCTTTGTTAGTCACTATGCATTCAGATTTGGTAAAGTTTACACTGTATCCTTGATCACATAGTTGACTTATGCTGATCAGATTAGCAGTTAAACCTTTAACAAGCAGCACATCATCTAATCTTGGAACATCTTGACAATCCAAGGTTCCAACTCCCTTGATCTCTCCTTTAGCTCCATCTCCAAAGGTAACATACCTGGATGAATGTGGCTTTAAGTTTACTAGCAAATTCTTCAATCCAGTCATGTGTCTTGAGCATCCACTGTCAAAGTACCAGTCTTCTTTAGCTGATACTTTCAATGATGTATGTGCTATGAATGCAGTACTTTTCTTTGACCAGATGAGTTGAGATTTCTTTTGATGCCTCTGCTCTGAGTGTTGTTCAGCTGATCTCCAAGCTTGATTGTTGATCTTGTTCTTGTGTATGTGGCTTTGATCAGTCTGAATGTCAGCTTTTGGTCTCCAAACTTTCTTGATTACTTCTGTCTTTTGATTAGGATATTGCTGACTTTTATGCAGCACTTTCTTGGTACCTACTACTTTCTGCTTGGAAGGTTGCTGACACATCTGATTTGGATATCCATGTAGCTTATAACAGTGAGGTTTGATATGCCCAAATCTTCCACAGTGATGACATCTCCATCTTTGATATTTTTTCTTCATTTTGTTTTTTCCAGAATGTTGAGCCATCTGTTGGAACATTATGTTTGTCTTTGTGTTCTGATGTTGGAGCATCTGTTGGGACATCTTGTTTGACTGTGTAGTTTTTGAAGTAGTTCTGCTAGAGCTTGCTTCATCTCTGTCATATCCCAGTCCACTTTTGTCCCCTGAATGTTTATTATTGCTGAGAATAACATCCAGTGTGTTTGAGCTGCTGTTCAACATTCTAACAGATTTGGACATATGTTCCAATTTAGAGTTGAGAAGGCTTACTTCACTTTTTAAGGTTTCAATGATCTCCTGATCATTTGCTTTGTCATCTTCTAAAGTCTCATTCTGCTTCTTTAGCTTTATAACATCACTGCATATTTCAGAGCTTCTTTTGTATAGATCTTTGAATGCTTGCTCAAGTTCTTCATAAGTAAGTTCTCCACAACTGGAATCACTATCATATTCACACAGTCCAGCTAGAGCAGTAATATGCTTAGCTGATTCTTCTTCTGACTCTCCTGAGTCTTCATCAGACCAGGTCACAGAGAGTCCTTTCTTTTGCCTCTTTAAGTAGGTAGGACATTCAAACTTGATGTGTCCATATCCTTCACATTCATGGCATTTGACTCCTTTATCTTGACTGGTCTTTTCAGCAAACTTTGACTTTCTGTTAGCATCATATGGTCTCCTGTTCTCAGAGTTTGTGTTTCTTCCACTGGATTTGGATTGGCCTTCCATTCCTCTGAGAATCTGTTTGAATTGTCTTCCAAGCAAGGCAAGGTTTTCTGATAAGCTTTTGTCATTTGCTGATTCATCATCTTCTTCTGCATCTGTATTTGACACCAAGGCTATGCTTTTGTTCTTTTTAGCATGTGTGTCATTCATTCCCATTTCAAAAGTTTGAAGGGAACCGATTAGTTCTTCAGCTTTCATGGAGCATATGTCTTGTGCTTCTTCTATTGCTGTGACTTTCATGTCAAATCTTTTTGGCAAAGATCTGAGAATCTTCCTTACAAGCTTTTCATCAGTCATCTTTTCTCCCAAGGCTCCAGAAGTATTGGCTATATCCAAGATGTTTAAGTAGAACTCATGAATTGATTCATCTTCCTTCATTCTTAAGTTCTCAAACTTGGTGGTGAGAAGTTGAAGTCTTGACATTTTTACTTTTGATGTTCCTTCATGAGTTGTCTTGAGGGTATCCCACACATCTTTGGCCAGCTCACAATGATGCACTAGTCTGAAAATATTTCTATCAATGCCATTGAATAAAGCATTTAGGGCTTTTGAGTTGCCTAGTTCTGAATCTTCTTCCTCTTTACTCCATTCTTCTTCAGGTTTCAGAACTATTGATCCATCTTTGGTGTCTTGAACAGGATGTTTCCATCCAACATTTACTGCTCTCCATGCCCTGTTGTCAAGTGACTTTAAGAATGCAGTCATTCTTGGCTTCCAGTAGTCATAATTAGAACCATCCAGTATAGGTGGTCTATTTACTGACCCTATATCTCTGTCCATGTTACAGAATTTGTTTTCCCTAGATCTCACCCAGTATAAACAGGCAGGGTGCCTGCTCTGATGCCAATTGAAATTCTGTGATCAGGTATGAGATGTCCTAAGAGATGTCCCAACACTTAATAGGACATTTGACAGATTTAACCAAAACTTAAACAGCAAGAAAAGTAAACAACACAGAAGTTTGTTAACCCAGTTCAGTGTATAACCACACCTACATCTGGAGGCTACCAAGCCAGGAGGAAATCCACTATTAGTAATATTAATTCTAGACTTAAACCACCCTGTTTAATCTATCACTTAATACTTACCCAATGCAATTTCTACCTAAGACTCACTTAGATAAGAGTACCCTACTCACTCCCCCTCAATCACCCAGTGATCAAGTTTACAAGTTTACTGAAATTGAAGACATCCTTCAAACAAAACAGCTTGATCTTACTTAACAGTTTCAATCAAGTCACAAATGCACTTTTGCTTAAAAGCTCATAAAGTGGTACATAAAAACAACCTGCTATTAAAACACTAGACACCCTATTTGGTCTTCTGAAATTCGTACTCAATTCTATGAGTTTCTGTTGTTTTTATAGGTATCTGAATTTTGGGATTTCTGTAGAATGATCCAGCCCTAATGTGCAGCAACTGTCACCTTGAATTTAGGGTTTGTTACCTCCTATATTCTAGGTGCATTAGGTCTTCTGTTTTAATCTGAATCTTCAATTTAAAACTCCCTACAGATGCGCCTTGTTCTGTTTTTATCCAGCATTAATTAATCCCAGATAGTTCTCCTTAAATATCTCTGATCTGTTAATCAATAATTAATTCTGGTAGCAGGTCTGAGATGTCTCAACATCTGTTGGGACATCCTGAAAAACTGAACTTAATTTATTCACACAATGTCCCAACATCTGATGAGACATCCTGAAATAAGTTCACATACTCTGTTTGATAATGTCCCAACATCTGATAGGACATTCTGAACTGAATTTAGCATTTCTTGTTTGGTCAAAAATTCTGCCAATTCTTAAACATCTACAGCGTATAACAACCCTCAGGCGAGATAATCACAACTCCAACACCATTACCAAGCGCATTAGAAGCTCCATCAAAAACCATAGTCCATCGAGATCCCTGTTTAGGTCCTTCATACTGTCTAGGTTATTTAGTAACAATCATAATGTCTTCATCCGGAAACTCAAAGTTCATAGACTGATAATCATCCACCGCTTGATGAGCCAAATCATCATCTACCACACTTCCTTTAATTGCCTTCTGAGTAGTATATTGAATGTCATATTCTGTCAAGATCATTTGCCATCTTGCTATTCGTCCAGAGAGACCAGGTTTCTCAAATATGTACTTGATAGGATCCATCTTTGAAATCAATAAAGTGGTATAGGTCAACATATACTGTCTTAGTCGGCGAGCAGCCTGTGCCAAAGCGCATCAATTTTTCTCGAGTAGTGAGTATCTTGTTTCACAGTCGGTAAACTTTTTGCTAAGGTAGTATATTGCTTGCTCTTTTTGACTAGACTCGTCATGTGGCCCCAAAACACACCCCATTGAATTGTCCAGTGTAAACACACCAAATTTTCCCTCACTCTTTATCACACCATAGCTTGTGATCTTTCATTTTGTTTTAACATAAGCATTACATCTCATATTGCATATTTGCTTCACTGCATAGTTCAAGTTCATCTGCATCTAGGGTTTGTGATCTGAGCAATCCAAGAATCCATCTGAGCCATCCCAATGGTCTTGAAGCTTTTCAAGAGGGTCCATGTGTGTTCTATGATCATATTATGCTCCCCAAAGTTCATGAAAGTCAAGAAATCACAAGAATTGGCAAAGGCATGGAAGCAGAGCTAGGGTTTTCACTGCACAGATGACCAAGATTAGGGTTTTGGTTTCAGAGGCTTTAACTCCAATTTTTTTGGTCATTCTTGTTTCTAATGTTCTTAATATGTTATAAGGATCATGTGTACCAAGTTTGATGAAGAAACTCATTGTGGAAGTCATCTGATCACTGGGTAACATCTTGAGCAAGTTAAGTCAAAATCAGGGTATCTGAGGCCCCCAACAATGGAACCAAAGGGTCATTTTCATCAAATTGAAGTTCAATAATATTTATTTGATCTTAGAAGTGGTTGGGAGTTCACAAGATTGAAGAATTTTGAGCCAATTGCAAACTTGCCATTTTTGGAAATGACTTGAAATGCAAACTTTCCATTTTGGGAAATATTTTCAACCTCTTCTTTCATGACCAAAAATGCTTCAAATGAAAAATTCTTGGGCATGAAAGTTGTAGATTAGGTCTTTCCCTTTTCAAAAAGTACAAGAACTTGTCTTGATTCATCCTAGAACTCAAGATATGGCCTTTCAAAGTTGGCAAAAATCACATAATTTTCATGTTCATGACAAAGAGGGAATTTTGCAATTTCACTTGCCAAGCATTCTAATGACCTCTAATCAACTTCTATGCATCATAACATGTCAAAGAAACTTCAAGAGATCAGAATTTTCCTTTGAACCTAGGGTTTTGGTGGCTTGATTCACAAGAAACGTCAAAGAGGGAAATTTGCATAAACCATGAGAACTCTTCATCCAAGCCTTCCAGCTCATCAAATTCAATCCCATGGTCCTCCATGTATCAAGCTGAGGCAGGACAAGCCATAGAAACAACTCTGACCCGTGCCATGCTTCAAGTACACATAACCTTGACTTTTTGCAACTTTGCCCATACCAATCAAGCTGTGCCACCACCCACTTTCTGAGCAATCCCATTGGCTTATACAAACATCATGGATCACAAAACACACAACACACAAGGCTGAAACCTCTCACAAGCTCAGAATCACAAAAACTTGCAAAAAAACTTCCTCTCTTCGAATCTCTCAGCATAACCATTCAAACTCAAAACTTCTTTCACCATTCAATCACTCATGTCATAAGGAACACAAACCACCCTTCATTTTGCCCAAAAAGCCTCTGAATCATAAACACGATTTCTCACCTCTCAGAACTGAAACTCACAAAGGAGGCCATTTAAACTCTTGCAAAGCTTCTCAATAGCCTCAGGGGACTCAAAAGGGTTGGATTGCACAAAGGAGGAGCTCTGAAAGTCCATATTTTCAGTTCATCATCTCAGATAGTCATCTCAAATCATTTTTCCAGAACTTGTTTTTTATGTTGCAATATGAAAGAACATGTTGTCCTGATCACAATGAGCTTTGAATGATGAAAAATGGTTTAGAGATGAGTGTGTATGTTTGTTCTGAAATTGTATTCGTTTTCATGTTCTTGTTCGATTCTTGATTTTGATGCATGATAAATGAATTTTGGGGTTAGATTCTTGTTTAGGGATGTTGGTTGATTCATTCTAGAGATTTTGGGGGTTTGGGGTGGTGTTTTGAGCAAGCTCAGGTGAGAGACATGCCGGAGAAGACGACCGGAGTTCTTCTCCGGCCACCTGAGTTTAATTAGGGCTAATCCCATTAATTAGCCAGGTTTAAATTAGGACCCTTATATTGGTCTTACCCGCGCGTGTGGACGACCCAGATTGATCCATTAACCCTAATTTTAATTAATTAGCTTTAATTAGGTTTAATTAATTTAAAAATCTCAGATTAAACCTCAGCCTTTGGATAGTGCGCCAGTCAACATTTCCCTCCCTAGTTTGAATCCTGGCCCTTGGATCTGCATACTTCCATTTTATTTTATTTTTATTTCATTTTCTTTGCATTTTCTTTCTCATTTTATTTAAAATAGCAAAACTTATTCAAAAAATATGAAACTTTGCATTCTGATTTCAATTTTTTTTCTCAATCTGAAAATAATTTTTATTTTATTTTTTGCATATAAAAAGTATTTTTAAATTATTTAAATGTTATTTTTAATTAATTAAAGTATTTTAATTAATTAAAAATGCATTTAGGTTTCTAAAAATCACCAAAAAAATCATGAACCATTCCAATGCATTTAGAAACATTTTCAAGCTCTTCATACAAATTTATTTTTAGGTTTGATCATAGTTTCCCAATTTTCTTTGAATTAAGGGTCTTTAAAATCACATTTTTTAACCCTAACTTTGAAAAATCATTCCTGCCTAACCAAGAAGAGTTTGAACTTGATTCTTTTTACATTGTTTCACATATTGCATGTAGTTTATAGGTCATTTTTCTCATAAATTTATCTTGCATTTTCAATTTGATTTGCATTTTTCCTTTTGAATCACCCAAAAACCCTAACAAACTTAGGAAATCATAACTTTCAATGGGAATAGCTTCTGATCTTCTCCTTTGGGGTGTGACCTAATATGGGATTAGGGTTTGTTTGAGCTTGATTTCAAATTTTTATCATGTTGCATGCTTCTATTTTGTTCATTTGCATCTCACATGTCCATAAAACCCTAATTTCTCATGTTCATTTGCATTCACCTTGCATATTCATCATCACATGAACTTGCCATGACATTTCAAGCATTCATATGTCATCTTAGGACGTGTTAGAACATTGCTTGATCATTTCTTCATTCATTTACCATGTCTTGCATTCATTTCATTTCATAAACATCCATGTGTTTTCAAACATCTAAGCATGCTTTTATGACATCCCATCCTTGTAAGATCATTCATGAGCACATTGTATGACATTGCATCATCTCACATGACATTTGCATAACATAATCACTTCTGACTTTGGTCTTTTCATCTCATTTCATCCCATTTCAATTCATTTCTTTATGCTTTATACCTTATGCATTCATACTAACCATTTTAGGAACTTTTGGTAAGTCATTGTGAGAGGTGGATTTGCCTTCACTTCTCACTCCTTCTTATCTCATTCATGTGCATTTTTAACTTGTCTTTGAAGTGAACTTGATTCACTTATGTTCCACTCTCTCACTTTCTTCCTTCAAGTTATTTATCTTCTTCAATGAAGTAAGTAACTTGTTCTTCTTTCTCATCCTTCTTTCATCTGCTTCTTCCATTGGTGGCTTCCTTGAAGATCTTTCTCTAAGCCTCACAAACCATAGGACATCCAAGCATGATAATGTTTAGGGTTGTGTTTAGTCCCCCTTAGCTTTTTACCTTTGAGTCTCCTTGAGTCTCCCTTCTCATCTCAATAATCAGAGACTAAACTCTTAAAGTTTTAGGACTTTGGAATTAGGGTTATGCCTGCATCCTTCTCTTAGGATGGAGCGTATAACTTTAATCCTAAGTGTTAAACCTTTAATTTTTTTAAACCTCTTAATCAAATCACCTTAATAATCACCAAGAATTCATCTTTTAACTTGGGCCTTACATTAGGGTTCTAACTCTTCCTTATGGTTAAGAGGGACTAACCCTAGTGTTTAATGGACAAGTCCTCCTCAAGTTGTCTTACAAACATAAAATTCACTTCTTAATCTCATGCCTTATTTAAAATCCATTTAATAAAGGCTTGTTATCTAATGAATTTAATCCCTAACCATGGATTAAGTTGAGGTATCTTCCTCAGCTTAAGTGTTCTCATCTATTATCCTTTTATTAGGATGGTGTAATGAGTTCACTAATCTGTGATTAGAGATTAAAATCATTACTTAACACTAAACAAATCCCAAAAACATCTAATTAATCACAAGTAGGTTAATGATCTTAATCCTACATCATTATGGTAACTAAGTTGAGATGCTTATCTCATACTTAAGTGGGCTCATTATGCCTAATCAGGGAGGATATAATGAGTTCACAAGCCCTTGATTTAGGCTTAAGCTCATTAACTTATGCAAAACACCAATAACAATAAAACACTGAAAACATCAAAAACAAACAATAAACGTCTCCTCCGGGATTCTTTTCTCATCACACTCATTCGTAAACGAGAACTTGCTTCTTCTGTCTAATGCAAGACAGTTAGCACTCGAGCCAGACGAGTCATACACTTGAGCATAGGCAAGCAAATAGTTCACAGTCAATTCATCTTCAGTCTCTTTGAGTCGAACTACGGTGTTCTGACTTCCTCATTGCACGTGAGGATACGTAGGCATAACTTAACAATTATCGAACAAAAGTCTTTGTGTCTTCCCCCTCCTTCAGCATTCTTGTCAAAGCCTCAGTTCCTGAGCAATTCACCTTTTTGCACTGACACATGTACATTCATTCTTAGCTTTTGCACAAAGATAACACATGCCCTACCCCTTTAAACAAAATCTTATAAGCATGGATCCCGTCGAGTACGACGGATAATCTGGGTGCTAATACCTTCCTAGGTTGTAACCAACCCCCATTCTCAGTTTCTCTGGTTCACAACCGTCTTATCCATCTTCTTCTAGGTTTATGTTGCATTACCTTTCCTTCGGGATAAAAATGCCTAGCTGGCGACTCTATTCACTTCACTTTCATTTTCTCTTTTCGCCGACCGTCCGCGTCTGCACCGGGATGCAAATTTTTGGGAGCGACATCCAGCACTGTCAGGTACATAATCAAGGGTCTTCCTTCAACCGGTGGCATCAATATTGGAGGTTCTTGGAGGTATTTCTTGATCTCATCAAAAGCTACTTGGCATTCGTCGTTCCATTCCATTACTTGATCTTTCTTCGGCAATTTGAAGATTGGTTCACAAGTAGTGGTTAATTGGAAAATAAATCTTGCAATATAATTCAAGCGTCCCAAGAAACCTCTGACCTCCTTCTCAGTAAGGGGAGTTGGCATTTCTTGTATGGATTTTACCTTTGTAGGATCAACTTTAATACCTTTACCACTGACAACGAAACCCAAAACTTTACCAGATCTAACTCCGAATGTACATTTGTTTAGATTCAATCTCAACTTGTATTTCTTCAACCTCTCAAACAACTTGTGCAGATGATCAAGATGTTCTTCTTCAGTCTGGAATCTAGCTATCATGTCATCAACATATACTTCTATCTCATGGTGAATCATATCATGGAACAAAGCTACCATAGCACGCTGATATGTTGCACCAACATTCTTCAAACCAAATGGCATTACTTTGTAACAAAAGGTGCCCCATTGTGCAACAAACATAGTCTTCTCCATATTTTCAGGGGCCATCTTAATCTAATTGTAACCAGAGAAACCATCCATAAAAGAGAATATCTTATGCTGAGCAGTGTTGTCTACTAGAACATAAATATGTGGAAGCGGAAAATCATCTTTGAGGTTGGCTTTGTTAAAATCCCTGTAATCCACGCACATATGTATTTTACCATCTTTCTAAGGCACCGGTACCACATTTGCAACCCATTGAGGATAGGAAGTGACAGCTAGGAACCCTGCATCAAATTGTTTCATCGCTTCTGCTTTAATCTTTTCAGATATTCCAGGATGCATAAGACGAACTTTCTGCTTTATCGAGCGACAACCTTCCTTCATTGGTAGACAGTGGACAACAATATCAGTATCAAGCCCTAGTATATCCTCATAAGACCAAGCAAAGATTTCCACATAGTCATGTAGCATCTGAATTAACCTGTTCTTAACACCGTCTTCAAATTCAACACCTATTTTACCCTCTTTCCTGTCTTTCTCAATTTCCAGATTCACAACTTCAATTGGTTCCTCATGCGGTTATATAACTTTCTCTTCTTGTTGTAGCAACCTAGCAAGCTTTACAGGCACTTCACAATCTTCCCCATTTCTATCCTCGGCTTGGTAGATCAGATTCTCGAAGTTATAATTGGCAATAGCAGAATTGTTATCAATAGGATCCAGAGTGGATGAGGATCTGCATTTTAGTGACGTGGGTGTGTGTAAGAACACATAGATTTTGATAAAGAACAACTAAAAGAAAGACAGAGGTGCAATATTTACAAAAGCAAAAATGTCCATTGATTTTATTGAATGAAAATATTCAAATGAAATGACATCCCTAATAAGCACGCCATTGTGCCCCGGGCAAGGCACAAGGATTCAAAAGTTTTAATTGTTCAAATTACAAAATCAAAATTAGAAAAACAAAAATAGCAGCATTTACTCCTGACTAAAGGAGATAGGAATAACGTCTTCATCTTTCCAGTTGTTGAGCCCACTGACAATGGTAAGAAAGATCCAACTGTCCAGGTTGTAGTCTTCATCAAAATCTTCCACAACATTGACTTTATCCTTCTGAACTCCCTGGTTAGTGATACGAATAGCACAAGCACGGCGAACAGACTTCTGTGACTCTGCAGTAAAACCCAAACCCAACTTGTCATACTTGTAAGGAATGTCAGGAAGCTGACCCCAAATAGTACAACCACCTTCTTCAACTACAGCTCTAGCATCCTTTAGAGAGGCCATTGTAGGAGGTACTCTAGTAATAACAGGAATCGGTCTAGCAGCAGGGACAGACTGAGCAACAGGAACAATATGAGGAACCACTTCAAATGTCTGGAAAGGAGTTTCCAAAAATTCACCCTCCATCTCAACATACTTGAAATTATTCACATGACTGACCATGTATTCTTCTTCTCCATAAACAGTGACAATCTTGATTTTCATTGGATATTTCAGCTTCTGGTGTAAAGTGGAAGTCACAGCACCTGCCCCATGTATCCAAGGGTTCCCAAGTAAGCAGGAATAAGATGGACGAATATCCATCACATATAAAGTAGAATCAAAGACTTGAGAACCTACTTTGATTGGAAGATCAACTTCTCTATGCACCATTCTTCTTGAACCATCAAAGGCTCTCACCACCACATTACTAGGTCTTAGTACAACATCTTCAAAGTTGAGTTTGTCCAGAATATCCTTGGGTAACACATTTAATGAAGAACCATTATCCACCAAAACATGAGACAGAGTAGTGCCCCTACGCTCAATGGAGATATGCAGAGCTCTGTTGTGGTTTCTTTTGGCAGGAGTTAGATCAGCATCAGAAAAGCCTAAGCCATTGCCAGTCGTCAGGTTAGCAACACAATCAAACTGGTCCACAGAGATTTCATGTGGTACATAAGAATACTTTAGGAACTTTACTAAAGCCTTGGCATGGGCTTTAAAACATAAAAACAGATACACCATAGAGATCTTAGAGGGAGTATGCCCCAACTGTTCAACAATATTATAATCACTCATGCGGATGATCTTCAGTACTTCTTCCATCTTCTTAGAGAGATTTTCAGTAGATGGTGTTTCAGCCTAAACAGGTTCAATAATTGGTCCTTTTCCCTGAGCTTCAGTACTTGGCCCAGAGTTTGAAATACGAACTGGAGTATAAGCAGTCTTTGAGGTGTCTTCTGGAGAGAAAATCCTTCCACTCCTAGTAACCTTACTAGTCCCAACAATATTCTCAACATCAAGATTAGTATCTGTAGCATGTACATCAGTTAAAGGTTCTTGCTTGACACCATGTATATAAATATCAGAACCATAATTCCAAGGGATAGCCTTGTTAGAAGAATATGGAATTGGACCGGGAGTAGTAATAATCAGGGGAGTCATTATTGGCTCAGCAATAATCTTCACAGGACCATTAGAAGTGATCCTCACAAGACCCTTAGAAGTGATCTTCACAGGAGTATTAGTAACCACAGACACATCTTCAAGCTTCAGATCTTGGGACAGGCCTTCACATAAGCTCTCTACAGAAAGGATCTTCTCAAACAGTATAGTACGGTTGTCCATCAGACGTTGAATACCTTCTTTCAACTTCCAACAATCATTGGGTTGAGAGGCACAGTAAAAACAATCTTCATTGCAACCCGAAAATAAACCGGCTTACATCAACTTCTTCTTATAAATGGAAAGAGGAGTAGTTAAATCAGCCACAGTGGAAACATAAGAACCATCATCAACAACATTAACAGTATTCTCATGTTTGGGAATATGAGCAGTAATCACATTAGGAGTCTCAGGAGGATCAAACTCAATTTCTCTTGCATCAATCATATCCTGAATTTTATTCTTCAACGCCTAATAGTTATTAGTTTCATGTCCTGGGAAGTTAGAGTGATATGCACACCTTGCGTTGGGATTGTAACAAGGAGAGGAAGTATTGGGATTCTGAGGAGGATCCCTCAAAGTAATCAGCTCTCCTTTAAACATGTGTTATAGAGCCTGAGCTAACAACATATTGATCATTGTAAATTATCTCCTAGGCATATCTTGCTTAGTCTGATTATTCTGTTGATGATCTTGTTGTGCAGGTGCAGGATTAGAGATTAAGACTACTCCCACAGATTGGTTACGGTTATTATGACCCTATTGGCCATACACAACATTGGATTCTTTCTTCCTATTAGAGGGCTTCTTGGTGGTACTTGAAGAGGCAGCCATTTGTATCTTACCTCTTTGTATTCCACTCTCCATACGTTCTCCAGTCATTATCAGCTCAGTGAAACCAGATGACGAGCTTCCAATTAGATGACTGTAGAAAGGACCAGTCAATGTACTCATAAACATATCAACCTGTAAACACCCCAAATTTTCCCTCATCCATTCACACCATGGCTTGTGATCTTTTCATATGCATAAGTTCAATCATAGCATCTCATATCACATTTTTGATTCATTGCACTGGTTCTAAGTCATCTGCATCTAGGGTTTGTGATTTGAGCCATCCAAGAGCTACTCGAGTCACTCCAAAGGTCATCAATCACTTCAAAGGGGTCCATGTATGTTCAAGCATCATATTATATCCTCTCAAAGTCAAGAATGTCAAAAAATCACAAGAACTGAGATTGGCATGGAAGTAGAGCCAGGTTTAACTGCACAGATGACCTAGAATTAGGGTTTTGGTTTCAGAGGCCATATATCCAATTTTTTTGGTCATTCTTGTTTCTATTGGTCTCTATATGGTATAGGGATCATGCATATCAATTTTCATGAAGAAATTCAATGGGGAAGGCATCTGATCAAGAGTTGACTTTTTGAGCAAGTCAGTGCAAAATCAAGGCATCTGAGACCCTCAATGACCCAACCAAAGGGTGTTCTTCATCATTTTGATTGTTTATGATCTTTATTTGATCATAGAAGATGGTATAAGTTCACAAAATTGAAGAATTTCAAGCCATTTGCAAAGTTGACTTTTTGGGAAAATGACTTGTAATGGAAACTTGCCATTTTGGGAAACTTTTTCAACCCTTGCTTTTTGATTCAAAAATGCTTCAAATGAGAAAACTTTGGTCATGAAAGTTGTAGAATGGATCATTCCCTTTTCAAAAAGTACAAGAACTCATTCTAATTCATTTTGGATCAAAAGTTATGGCTTGTCAAAGTTGGGAAAAATCACATAATTTCAAGTTTTCCACCAAAGAGGCAAAGTTGCAAAATCCCTTGCCAAGGCAAATTGAGCTTTCAAATGGACTTCTAAACTTCACACAAACATAAACCAATGTCTAAAGATCAGATTGCATCAAAGGTTTGGCCATTTTCATGACTTGTGGATCAAGAAATTCCAAAAGGGCCAAAAGTTCACAAATTTGCAAAACACTACATAAACTTCATTCAACTTGTTGAATCCTCTCAAGGCTAATTCCATGGACCTCCTTAATCTCAGCTGAGCAAGGACAAGCCAATGAGCTAGCTACACCATTGCCCATACCTCAATTACAACACTTTTGACTTTTTGGCCAAAACACCCATACCAATCACAACAGTCCACACCAACTCCTCTGACCTCTCTAGTTGTGATAAGTGGACCAAAGCCAGCATAACACACCACACACAAAAAGCTGAAGCTCTCTCCAAGCCAGCATTCTCATTTTTCCACCTCATATGCAACTTCCTTCGAAACTCATCATACAAGCCTCAAACACAAAAACAAACTTCACAAAACATCTCAGCACACTCTTCTGATCATTTCCCTGCCCTCACTTTGCCCTAAAACCTCCTGGAATCAAAACACGATTTCTTCCCTTCACTGAACAGAACCTGCTCAATCTCACAAACCAGCCATTTTTAACTCCAACCAAACATTGCAAGCTTCTCAGGAGGTTCATTAGAGGCATTTTGGATCAAAGGGCCAGCCAGAAAGCTCCTGGATTGAGAGTTCCATTTCAGGTGAGCTCAAGAACTTTTTTTCCAGAAATGCATTTTTAAGTTCTTAAATGAATCTATATGATGTGTTGATCATGCTGGTATGTTTAGTTTTGCAAATGGTTGAGTATTGAGTATGTATGCTTCTTCTGAAATTTTTTGACCTAAACCCCTTTTGATTCGATTCAGCTTTGATACGAAAAATAAATGCATTTTGTTTGTTGATTCGTGTTGTATGATGTGTGGGGATGGATTCTGGGCAGAGAGATGAGGTTTTAGAGACCTGGGGAGGAAGTTAGCAACTTTCAGGTGAGGGTCTGGCCGGAGAAGACGACCGGAAGTCTTCTCCGGCCACCTGAAAGTGATTAGTGCATTAATGAGGATTAGGGCTCAGTTTGAATGTGGGGCGTAGGATGGGCTGACTTTGTTTGACCCGCGCGTGTTTGGATGGCCTGGATTGTTTCATTAAAACCCTAATCCACGTCATTATCCATTTAATTAAGTTTATGAATTAATCCTGCCAGTTTGAATTCCAGCCTTTAGATCTGGCGCCAGTCAACTCCCGCGCGTCTCATTTGAATATCAGCCGCTGGATCTGTTAACTTCCCATTAAATCAATTTTAATTTCATTTTTCTTGCATTTTCTTGCATATTTATTTTAAAATAGCTAGAAAAATCCCAAAAATATTTCCTTTTGCATTTTTGTTTCAAATATTTTTCTCAATCAGAAAACATTTTTTATTTTTATTTTTTGCATTAAAAATTATTTTTAAATCATTTAAAAGTTTATTTTTAATTAATTAATGAAAATTAATTAATTAAAAATACTTTTAGGTATTTAAAAATCACAAAAAAATTCATATAGCATTTAAAAACATTTAGGAACATTGTCCAACTCTCAAACCAAATTTATTTTTTGTTCTTGATACCTTTTGATAATTTTCAATGGAATTAAATTCATTTTGAGGTAATATTTTGGTTCAATCTTTGAAAATCCATTTCTGCCTAACCTTTGAGAGTTGGACAATTATTCTTTTTGCATTGCATCTTGCAATACATGTAGTTTATAGGATAAAATTGGTTTGAATTGATCTTGCATTTTCAATTTGTTTTGCATTTTTCTTGACAAGGTACCTTAAAACCCTAGCAATCTTAGGAAATTCATAACCCTCATTAGGTTAAGAGTTAGAACCCCTCCTTTGGGCAGTGAGTTTGTATAGGTCTAGGGTATCTTTGATTGCATTTTCAAATTTTTATCATGTCTTATGCTTCTGATTTTGAATTTTGCTTTGGGTTTTTGATCATAAACCCTAATTTATGCCTTCCTTTGCATCCATCTTCCATTTGCTTGCATACCATAACTTGCCATGACATTTTGTGCATTCATTTGATTCATAACACATCCTAGGACATATTAGAACCATGTTTGATCATTGCATCTTCCATTTGCCATGTTGTATGTCATTTGCATTCCATAACTTTTCATGAACATTCATGGTTCAAAGCATGCTTCTCTTGCATCCATATGTTTGTATGATCATTCTAATGCCTTGCCTCATGTTTGCATCATCTCTTAGCATCATTAACATCATACTCATGCTTCTGGTTTTGGTTTGCATCATTGCATTTCATCTCATTTGCATTGCATTTCATTTCTTTACTAACTTTTCAGGTGGTAAGTTGTATTGAGAAGTGAATTTTCCTTCACTTCTCACATTCTCTTTTCATCTCTTTCATACTTCCCTTGCTGCATTTTGTATGTGTATTGGATTGAGCTTGCTCATTCTTGTTCATCTTACTTTCTTTCTTCAAGCAACTTGACTTCTTAAGTGAAGCAAGTTGTTTTGCTTCTCTTTGCTCCTTTCATCTGCTTCCCTCCTTGGTGGTTCTTTGAAGATCTTTCTCTTAAACCTCACAAACCCTAGGACTTCCAAGCATGATAACAATTAGGGTTGATTAGTCCCCCACTTAGCTTTTACCTTTGTGTCTCTTTGAGTCTTCTCTTCTCATCTCATAATCAGGGACTAAACCCTAAAGGCTTTAAGGCTTTGTGATTAAGCTTATGCCAGCATCCTTCTATTAGGATGGAGCGTATAACTTTAATCCTAAGTGTTAAACCCTTAATGTGTTTAAATCCTTTAATCAATTCACTTAATAATCATCAAGACATCAAGCTTGTAACTTGGGCCTTGCATTAGGGTTCTAATTCTTCCTTAATTGGTTAAGAAGGACTAACCCTAGTGTTAATGGACAAGTCCCCCTCAAGTTGTCTTACCAACCATAAAACTCACTTCTCCATCTTATCATTAACTAAAATCCACTTAATAAAGGCTTTGTTTTGTCATGAGGTTAATCCCTAATCATGGATTAAGTTGAGGAGCTTTCCTCAGCTTAAACATTCTCATCTGTTATCCTTCTATTAGGATGGTGTAATGAGTCTGTTTAATCCCTGATTATGGCTTAGTCTCATTACTTAACACTAAACAAAAACATCTAAATAATCACAAGTAGGTTAATGATCTTAATCCTACACCATGGTGATTAAGGGTGAGATACTGACTTCACACTTAAGGTATTCTCATTACCCCTAATCAGAGGGAGGATGTGATGAGTTTACTAACCCATTGGTTTAGGCTTAAGCTCATTAACTTATGACAAATTTCCAAAAGCAATAAAAGACTGAAAAAACAAACAATAATCGTCTCCTCCGGGATTCTTTTCTCATCTCATTCACTCACAAACGAGAACTTGCTTCTTCCGTCTAATGCAAGACAGTTTGCACCTGAGCCAGACAGGTCATACACTTGAGCATAGACAAGTAAGCAGTTCACAAGTAATTCATCTTTCAGTCTCTTTGGGTCGAACTACGGTGTTCTGACTTCCTCATTGCACGAGAGGATACGTAGGCATAACTTAACAGTTATCGAACAAAAGTCTCTGTATATTCCCCCTTCCTTCCAGCATTATTCTTTAAGCCTCATAGTCTTGAGCATTTCATTCTTGATCTTACACTGACATTTCACTTATACACTTCACATTTATTTTACACTGACACTTGCATTCTTTCCAGCTTTGATACACAGATAGCACTGACACTACCCCTTTAAAACACAAATCTTTTAAGTGTGGATCCCGTCGAGTACGGCGGACAATCTGGGTGCTAATACCTTCCCAGGTTGTAACCAACCCCCTTTCTCAGTCTCTCTGGTTCGCAACCGTCTTATCCATATCTTTCTAGGTTTATGCAGCATTACCTTTCCTCCGGGATAAAAATGCCTAGCTGGCGACTCTTGTCTTTCTGAGTTCACCCCTGTGTGTTCTCATCCTCCTTTCGCCGACCGTTCGCGTCTGTACCCCTCTTGGCCCTGTGTGTCATTTTGGTGGGAGCGACAGCTTGGCGACTCTGCTGGGGAACCTTATACTGTAACCAGGGCTTCTGGTTCTTTATTGTGGGTTCCTCCTAGCGCTTGTTTGATTTGTGTTTACTAGGGTGTTACGTGCTGATTGTGTTTATATAGTTGCTTTATTTATTGCTTTATGTACAACTTTATTTATTGCTTTCTTTACAGCTTTACATTTTTCATACTGTCATACTGTTATCTGGATGGATCTAGTTTCTGTTTTGATGGGTGGGGTTTCATTGAGAGATAAGGTCCTATACCTGGGACCTGAGTGACACCTAGGCTAGAGTGGTTCATGTTCTTTCCCATTCCATTTTGGTCTGGTGCGGGAATATGAAACACGGTTCAGATGTGGGTTTCTTCTTGAGAACTCTGTGCTACAGATTTCCTGTAGTGCTAGGGCTATCTGGGAAGCCTGCTAAGTCTGGATGACCTTTATTATGACCTTCAGAAACTGAGATGAATTAGAGGAGGATTTTTTATGGTTATTGTAAACAATGTACCTCCGGGTTAGAAGTGTTTACACTTCTCATAACTGATCCAAGACTGAGGATCCTTGTTTTAGAACACCACCTGTGAGGGGGTTGGGCTGTTTACAGGTTTGCAGGAACCCTTGGCCACATCATACCCTGATACCTTTTGTTTAAGAATGTTTCACTTTGGACAGTTCTTGTGATTTAACCCAGGACATGTGACTCTTTATTTGAGTCCCCCACCCTTGTTACTGGACTTCTGAACCTCCATCTGGACTTCTTGAACATACATGGACCTTTATATCAAGGCAGTAATCAGATCCAGCTTGATCACAAACCCTTGCATATCATTTGCATACATCATCATTGCATCATTTAACATTTGTTTATTTGTTTTTCAGGGTATCCATATTCCATCTGGCTTGGTTTTGACCCCTTCATCTGCATAGACCCCTGTTCATCAGTTATCTGCTTCAACTATCTTCATCAGTTGCCTGCTTCAGCTACTGTTATCACTAGTCTCAGCCTGTCAGTGGCTCATCACCAGTATCAGTCTCCATCATCAGCATCTGTTCTCAGCTCTTCATCAGCAGTCATGGCACCCAAGAAGAGCAACATTTCATATCATTTCTTTGAGCCTGTGTTGGCTGGCATCAGACAGGTCCAAGCACTTATCACTCCAGACCACATCCCATTATTCAGAGAGCATTATGGAGGCATCCTTGATATGGTTATGGACTTAGACCCTTCTCAGAGGAGTTTGATTCACACTTGCCTACAGTTTTATGACCCTCCTTTGAGATGCTTCACTTTCCAAAACTTTCAGCTAGGACCTTTGCTGGAGGAGTTCTCATCTTTGATTGGAGTGCCTGTCAGGGGTGGTATCCCCTTCAACCCAGAGATGGCTTCTCCCAGCAATGAAGAAGTAGCAAAGGCACTATATTTAGAACCTATTTTGATTGAGCAGAACATGTCAACAAAGGCTGGAATTCCTGGCCTACACTTGGACTTTCTAACTTCTCAGGCCATCCTGAAGGCCTCCTTGGGAGAATGGAAGGCAGTTTGTGCATTGTTAGCCCTCAGTATATATGGGGTTATACTTTTTGCAGATGAGCCCAAGTTTATCAGCAAGAATGCTATTCATCTCTTCCTTATGAGGAACCCAGTGCCCACCTTGCTGGGAGATTTCTATTATTCTGTTCACCAAAGGAATGAGAAGCAGAGAGGGAGGTTGGTGAGATGCTGTGCTCCTTTGTTTCATACTTGGCTGCTTAAACACTTACCCAAGACTGATGCCTTCCTGAATCCTCACCAACAAAAGAATTGGGCTAAAAGACTTATTGCTTTGACTTCAGATGACATCAGGTGGTGTACCCAGAGCACCAAAGGAAGGGACATAATTACTAGTTGTGGACAGTTCCCCAATGTACCTCTGATAGGAGTGAAGGGTTGCATCAACTACAACCCTTTGCTGTTTAAGAGACAGTTAGGCTATGCTTTGGTTCACCCTCCTAGAGTGCAAGACTTGGCTGAAACTCTGTATTGTGAAATAAAGCCTAATCTAGCTGTTGTCAGACAAGCATCCTGGGCTTGGGACAACATCCAGACCAAAGGGATGGCCATTCTTGGGAGATGCAACAATGTGGCTTCAACTCAGTATTATGAGTGGTCTCATGCTAGGGCTCAGGTTTCTGGGATGCCTTTCACCATTGAAGATGCACCTGGACCATCCACAGTATCACCTCCAGCCACTGTCAGCCTGGAGGAATTTGAGAAGCTGAAGGAAAGGAATGAGAATTCTTCTCAAACTCTGAAGAAGACCCTCTGGGAGAGGAGTGATGGTCGTTTAGACATTGAGAGGTTAGAAAAGCTTAAGGTGGAGCATCTAGCCAGGATTGAGAAATCAGAGGACTACATCAAGAAATCAAGAGCTGGAGAGCAAATTTTGAAGAATGCCTGCAAAGAGGCCCAGTTTCAGAAGGCTAGGACTGATCTCTATCTGAAAGAAAGTCAAGCTAGGTGGGTCAGGATCACTGAAGCTCGTACTCAAGAGGATAAGAGAACTCAAGACAGGATTGAGCAGTTAGAGGCCATTGAGAAGAAGCAACAGGAGGCTTTGCTGGCAGCCTAGAAGGAAATTTCAGAATTGAAGCTTAGGGCTGGTTTGAAGAGGTCAAAGGACCAAGACAGGAACAAGAAGCTAACCACTGCTATTGCCACCAGAAACCTTCTTATCAGGAACATCACAGAGCACCCTGCTGATGCTGTAACTGAAGCACTTTTGAAGGAGGTTAAGGAGGATGAGTTTGGCTTAAATGTTTGATTTCTTTGCTTGTTGTTATTCCCATTTCATGTACTTTTCTTTTTGTTGTATTTTGACCCTTCAGGGGCATGTGTTGTAAAAACAAACTATGTATGATCCACCATTTGTAATGTATTTGTTAGTTTGTTTCACTAAGTTTCTTTTCTCTCAAACGACATCAAAGCATCTTCCTCAGGGTCTGGAAAGGTCAAAACCAAAAGCCAAGCCGGATACCTTGGAAAATAAATAAGCATACTGCATTGCATACTAACTTTTGTTTTGTTTTGTAGGTTTTTGTTTTGTTTGATACTAACTCTGTTATGGTTCAGGAATTATTGCTCGCCGTCGGGTGTTCCCTCTCAACCGTCCACACAGATATCCTACTCGCAGTAACCTTCCTGGTATCCAGATGGACCAAGTACAGCAAGAGCTGACAGAGGTCAGAACCCAGATGGTTAACGAAAGGCTGGAGATGAGAAACCAAATGACCCAGTTCATGGAAGTAATGAATGGCTTGGCTCAAAGCCAAGAAAGGTTGAGGGCATTGGTAGAAAGGCAAAACCCGGAAGAACCTCCCCTGGGAACTGGAGGAACAAGTAACAACGAGAGAGGTCAGCCTCATGTTAATCCACCAGTATATGGGCCTCATCTGCATCCGGAAGTCAACATCCCGGGTATTGTACAAGGAAATACTACTGGAGGAAGAGTCTTACAAGAAGACCCCCAAGAAGAGCAGTTTACTGTAATGGGAGCTGGGGATGAAGTCTATGATAGGAGGCTTGATGAAATTGCTGAGAAGTTGAGATCTCTGGAGTCTCAAAATTCCCTGGGTTTTGATGTCATGGATATGGGGTTAGTGGATGGGGTAAGGATTCCTCACAAGTTTAAACCCCCGTGCTTCGAGAAGTACAACGGAACTTCCTGTCCACGAACTCACTTGTAGTCTTTTCTGGGAAGACTTAAGGCATACACCATGGATGAGAAACTATGGATGTTCTACTTTGAAGACAGTTTGACTGGGGCTTCAAGGGAGTGGTACTCTCACTTGACTAGAGCTACTATCAGGTGCTGGAAGGACCTAGCTGAAGCTTTCATCAGGCAGTACCAATACAATCTGGACATGGCTCCTAACAGAACCCTTCTGATGGGAATGTCTCAATCCTCCAGAGAAAGCTTCAGGGAATATGCCCAGAGGTGGAGACAGCTTGTTGCTGCTGTCCAACCACCCATGTCAGAAAGAGAAATGGCCGACATGTTTATGAACACTCTGCAAGGAACATATATTGATAGGCTAGCTGCCTTTTCTTCCACCAGCTTCGCTGACGTAGTCATAGCTGGAGAAAGAATTGAAAGCCTTCTGAAGATGGGTAAAATTTCTGATAATGGTGCAAGTTCGTCGAGTAATCCCAGGAAGCCTTTTGTGGGACCTAGAAGAACTGGTGAGACAAATGCCATTTATGCCAACAGGAGCAGACCTCAGCATGTCCACAGATCAGTAGCAGCTGTCACTATTCCAGCTCCGATTCCTCAGCAACCAGCATATCAACCACCACAACAACAACCACACTATCAACAGCAAGTTCAGTATCCGCCACAGAGAAACTACAACAACAACAATAACAGCAATCAACAACAGAGACCCTTTCAGCAAAGACCATCACAGGCAAATAGGGTGATTGATCCAATCCCTATGCCCTATGCCGCTTTATTGCCACAACTCCTGAAGCTCAACCTGGTTGAGTTAAGGACATTGGCACCACCGGATCCCTCAAGTCTTCCAAGAAATTATGATGTCAATGCCAGATGTGCTTTCCATTCCAATGCACCTGGCCACAATACTGAGAAATGCAGGGCTTTACAGATGAAAGTGCAAGATCTGGTAGATTCTAAAGCCCTCAACTTTGCACCCCTGCCAAATGTCAACAAGAATCCCATGCCCAATCATGGAGGGCCAAGAATTAATGCCATTGAGGAAGACAAGCCATCTTTCTTAATCACCAGTGTTGGGCAGATTCAGACGCCTCTGGTCGAAATTAAAGCTCGGCTCCTGGAATGCCAGATGTTCCCCGGGTGTGAGCTCGGTTGTGGTTATTGCAACATTTCGGTTAACGGGTGTGATAACTTGAGAAGCGGCATAGATGGTCTTATCAAAAGTGGTATACTTCAGATCACAACATCAGTACCTGCAAATCCAGCAATCCCTTTGACAACAATTCCTGACTCTTCTACAACTGCAACAACAATCATTCCAACCAATTCATCAATATCATCAACAATGGCTCCGTCCATCACTTCAACAAATCAGATGTCAACAACCATTTCTTCTACCACATCAGCACCCATTTATCCAGCAGAATCTTCTACAACGCCAACAGATATCTCAGCAGTCACCATTTATTATGATCCATCATATGTTCCTCCAAACAACAACTTTCAACAACAAACAGTGGCACCTCCTGCCAGGTCACCAGTCACCATCTACTACGATCCGCACAACATTCCAGTACCCTCCTCTGCTGTAGTCAGCCCAGTTACCATCACGGTGCCTGGACCAGTTCCATATGAAAGCAGTAATGCCATACCTTGGCACTATGGTTCTGACCTCTACTGCAACGGGGAGAAAATCACCTTGGATTCTTCAACCTCTTCTCCACAGATTGATAATGTTGGGGGAGGCGAAGGCTTCACCAGAAGCGGACTCCTTTTTGCCTCACAATTACAAAGACCTAATGCCGAAGCAGAAGCTGCTGCCAAAGCAAAGGGAAAAAGTGTGGTATTTGAAGAGCCGGCCGTCAAAGAAACTCAGAAGACATCTTTTGAGCAAGATGTGGACGATTTTATGAGAATCATAAAGAGAAGTGATTACAAGGTGGTGGATCAGCTTCACCAAACTCCCTCAAAGATCTCCATATTATCCCTGCTGATGTGTTCTGAAGCTCACAGGAATGCATTACTGAAAGTCCTGCACGCAGCATACGTGCCAGAAGAGATCACTGTTAATCAGCTAGAAACTGTGGTGGAAAATGTCAACACCAGTCATGGACTGGGTTTTAACAATGCTGACTTAACAACTGAGGGACGTAACCACAACAAGGCTTTACACATCACTCTAGAATGCAAGGGTGCTGTTTTATCCCATGTACTGGTGGACACTGGGTCTTCACTCAACGTTCTACCAAAGAAAGCCTTGGTGAAGCTGGAGTATGATGGCTTAGCATTGCGTCCGAGCAATCTGGTGGTAAGAGCATTTGATGGCTCTAAAAGATCAGTGCTTGGGGAGATTGATCTTCCTGTGATGATTGGCCCGCAGACCTTCAAAATTACCTTCTATGTGATGGAAATTCAGCCGGCCTACAGCTGTTTGTTGGGTAGACCTTGGATCCATGCCGCTGGCGCAGTTACGTCTACCCTTCACCAGAAGCTGAAATTCGAGTGGGAAGGTCAAATCATCACCATCTGTGGGGAAGAGGACATCTTTGTTAGCCATCTGGCTACATACAAGTACATTGAGATGGATGGAGAAATCCATGAAACTATGAGCCAGGGATTTGAGGCCCTGAACATTAATGAAGCATCTGATGTACTGGGAACCTCCATGACATCTTATCAGCAAGCCAGAAAGGTTGTTGAAGAGGGGACTGCCCAAGGCTGGGGCAAGCTGTTGCCTGTGGAGAAGAAGGAGGACAGATTTGGGTTGGGTTACAAACCAACTCAACAAGATCAATCAGAGGCTGCTAAGAAGCCCAGTTTTGTCAGCGGGGGAATGCTCACCCCGGATGCAGTGAACAACTTGGAAGATGAGTCGGAAGATGAGCGCAACCTGGAGAGCTGGATACGTCCAAGGATCCCGGGGAGCCGTATCTCAAACTGGTCTTCCCAGGAAATTATAAGGGTTACTCCTGCAGAGTAATTATTATTTCCTGTATATTTTAAGCATGCATCAAGTCTTGCATCTTGCCCAAGATGACAAGACTCATTTTGTAATCGGGCCATCTTGTAATTTTGTGCAAACAGATCAATCAATGAATATCGGACATCTTTTGCAAATGAGTCTTTTTCTTTTCCGCTCACTGTTTTTACATTTTTTCTTTTTGTACAAAAATAAAAATGGCAATGTTTTCAAAATGATAACTTTACTTCACTTTTTCTAAACCAAGATTAAAATCGATCACTAAAACGAACAATCTAAGCCCTTGCAGAGAGTGCCTTTCAGACTGCACCGACAACAGCACAGCTATGACTTCGTATGACTTTGACAATACAATCAATCAAGCTGATGAAGGGATTGAAGAAGATTATGAGCTTCCTGAAGAGCTAGCCAGGTTGTTAAGGCAAGAGGAGAAGGTTATTACTCCTTATCAGGAGGAGGTCGAAACGGTTAATCTTGGTACAGAAGAAGATGTGAAAGAGGTTAAGATCGGAGCCTGCTTACAAGACTCAGTGAAAGAACAACTGATTGATATGCTTCGGGAATATGTGGATGTCTTTGCTTGGTCTTATCAGGATATGCCGTGGTTGGACACCGATATTGTCATGCACAAGCTGCCTTTAAAAGAAGACTGCCCACCGGTAAAGCAGAAACTGCGCCGTACTCGCCCAGATATGGCAATGAAGATCAAGGAAGAGGTACAAAAGCAGTGGGACGCCGGGTTCCTTGCTGTGACTAGCTATCCGCCGTGGGTTGCTAATATTGTACCTGTGCCTAAGAAAGACGACAAAGTGAGAATGTGTGTGGACTACCGGGATCTGAACAGAGCCAGTCCGAAAGATGATTTCCCTTTACCTCACATTAATGTATTGGTGGATAATACGGCTCAGTTCTCGGTGTTCTCCTTCATGGATGGATTTTCAGGATACAATCAGATCAAAATGTCACCTGAAGACATGGAGAAGACAACTTTCATCACACCCTGGGGCACATTCTGTTATAAGGTGATGCCATTCGGACTGAAGAATGCTGGTGCAACGTATCAACGGGCTATGGTAACATTATTCCATGACATGATCCATAAAGAAATTAAATGTTATGTGGATGACATGATTGCCAAGTCCCTCACAGAAGAAGACCACCTGGTAAATCTGCTGAAGTTGTTCAAGCGTCTGAGGAAATACCAACTGAAGTTAAACCCCAACAAGTGCACATTCGGGGTACGATCTGGTAAGCTTCTGGGATTTATTGTAAGTGAAAAAGGGATTGAAGTTGACCCTGACAAAGTTAAAGCCATTCAAGAAATTCCTACACCGAAGACTGAAAAAGAAGTTCGAGGGTTTCTAGGTAGATTGAATTACATTTCACGGTTCATATCTCACCTTACTGCAACCTGCGAACCCTTGTTCAAGCTGTTAAGAAAAGAACAAACAGTCAGGTGGAACGAAGACTGCCAGAGGGCTTTTGACAAGATCAAGGAATACTTACAAGAACCTCCAATCCTTATGCCTCCAGTTGAAGGAAGACCTCTAATCATGTATTTAACAGTTTTAGAAGAGTCAATGGGGTGTGTGCTGGGCCAGCATGACGAGTCTGGTCGAAAAGAGTATGCAATATACTACCTAAGCAAAAAGTTTACCGACAGTGAACAACGTTATTCACTGCTCGAGAAAACTTGTTGTGCTTTAGCGTGGGCTGCTCGCCGAATGAGACAATATATGTTGACCCATACTACCTTATTGATCTCAAAGATGGACCCAGTTAAGTACATATTTGAGAAGCCAGCACTTACCGGACGGGTTGCAAGATGGCAGATGATCCTCACAGAATATGATATCCAGTACACATCTCAGAAAGCCATCAAGGGCAGTGTATTGTCTGATTATCTTGCTGAGCAACCCATTGATGATTACCAGCCTATGAGATTTGACTTCCCAGATGAAGACATCATGTTCATAAAAGCAAAAGATCATGAAGAGCCTGTTCACACTGAAGGGCCTGACCCAGAAGAAGAATGGACTATGATGTTCGATGGGGCTGTTAATATGAATGGTTGTGGTGTTGATGTAGTACTCATTACACCTAAAGGAGTTCACATGCCTTTCTCGGCAAAACTTACTTTTAATTGCACTAACAACGAAGCTGAATACGAAGCTTGTATTATGGGTCTTAAGGAAGCCATTGACCTCAGGATCAAGACTTTGACTGTATTCGGAGATTCAGCTCTGGTAATCAATCAAACCAACGGCAAGTGGTATACACACCAGGATCATCTGATACCTTACAGGGATTATACAAGGAGGTTATTGACTTTCTTTACAACGGTCAAGCTTGAGTATATCCCTCGAGACGAGAATCAATTTGCAGATGCTCTTGCCACCATTTCATCCATGATCAAAGTTCAAACTGCCAACTTTGTACCTCAGATTTCAGTGTCAAGACTTGACAAACCAGCATATATATTTGCAGTAGATGTTGTTAAGGATGATAAGCCTTGGTTCCACGACATCAAATGCTTCTTGGAGGATCAGACATACCCACCTGGGGCATCTTCCAATGATAAGAAGACTTTAAGAAGGCTTGCTGGTAGTTTCTTCTTGAATGCTGATGGTTCCCTGTATAAGAGAAACTTTGATATGGTACTTCTCAGATGCGTCGATAGAACAGAAGCAGACTTGTTAATGCATGAGGTGCACGAAGGATATTTTGGTACCCATGCCGGAGGGCACGCAATGGCAAAGAAGTTGCTAAGATCAGGCTATTACTGGATCACAATAGATGCCGACTGTTGTGCCTACGCCAGAAAATGCCATAAATACCAGATTTATGCGGATAAAATGCATGTACCTCCCAATCCTCTGAATGTGATGTCTTCACCCTGGCCCTTTGCCATGTGGAGCATTGATATGATTGGCAAGATTGAGATGACTGCTTCAAATGGCCACAGATTCATCCTGGTTGCCATTGACTATTTCACCAAGTGGGTCGAAGCAGCTTCCTATGCAAATGTTACAAGGCAAGTGGTAGCCCGATTTCTAAAGAGAGATATCATCTGTCGGTATGGAGTGCCCGAGCGAATCATTACGGATAATGGTTCCAACTTGAACAACAAAATGATGGCAGAACTGTGTCGGGACTTCAATATCCAACACCACAATTCTTCTCCTTACAGGCCAAAGATGAATGGCGATGTTGAGGCAGCAAATAAGAATATCAAGAAGATTGTGCAGAAGATGGTAGTTACCTACAAAGACTGGCATGAAATGCTACCATTTTCCTTGCATGGGTACCGTACGTCAATCAGGACATCCACTGGGGCAACACCGTATCAACTTGTGTATGGTATGGAGGCAGTCCTACCTGTTGAGGTTGAATTACCCTCCTTACGGGTATTAATGGATGTTAAGCTGAACGAAGCAGAGTGGGTCCGGTCCCGATATGAACAACTGAATCTGATTGAAGAAAAGAGATTGGCTGCAATTTGTTATGGGCAGTTATATCAGAAAAGAATGAAGAAAGCCTTCGATCAGAAAGTCAGGCTTCGAGAGTACCAAGTAGGAGATCTTGTGCTGAAAAGACTCCTTCCTCCTCATACAGACCACAGGGGCAAATGGACTCCGAACTATGAAGGACCATTCGTAGTAAAGAAAGTTTTCTCCGGTGGAGCACTCATGCTCAGTACTATGGATGGTGAAGACTTCCCGTCCCCTGTGAATTCAGAAGCAGTTAAAAAATACTTCGCATAAAAATGACCCGCTGGACATAACAACAGAATGTAAGTCCAGGCAAAAATAGGGCATCCCGGCGAGTCAAAAACAGAATAAAAGACTCGGGCAAAAATAAGGGAAAATAAACAAAAAATGTACACCCGCTGAGTTGAAAAGCCGCATTGGACAGCTCAGGCAAAAAAAAAAGGTATCCCGATGGATTGAAAACCCGAAAGGGCGATCCATGCAAAATAAGGGAATAAGCGAACAACTGTATTCTGAATTCGTCTGTATCACTTACAACTTGGTAAGCTTCGAAAGGATCAAGCTTCTTTCAGAATCAGCCTTCTTCAGAAAGCAAGACGAGAAGAATGTCAAATGTCATACGAGTCATAGCAGAGGGAAGCTCCCTGAAGCATCGTCAACATTGCCAACATCTTTTATTTCTCAAATTTTGTAACAACCTCCTCATTCTAGGGGATTTGTTTCCTTGACTGTATTTGCCAATTCAGGGCACTTGAATTAATAAAATCATATTTTCAGTCACATTTTGTCTCGTACGTTTTATTTTCATTTGCAAGAATGTCCGATGTCTTTAAGATACTGATTGCATAAATACATATGCTTTTCTTCTAAAACATGTGCGTGCAGGAAATATGCTTACTCCCGGGAGTGTCTAATTACTATGATGGAATCCGGTAAGGGATCCCTCGGGATTACTTGTGCGTTTCTATGTCTTTTCAGGATTGCAGGCATTCAAAGCACAACATGGGGCATGAAGGCTTCATCCCAGCAAGCTGGCAAATCATTATCTACTCAATCCACCTTCCGATTAACACCGGAGGTGCTTTCTCCCCAGCTGAGTTGCCGGTCATCTTTCCTCCTCAGCCAAAAGCAAAGATCAGGGAACCATCTCCCCACAGAGTTTCAGCCTCTATCCTTAGGAGCAACGCTTGGAGATCTCACAACAGAGTGACGAAAGCTTCTACAAACCCCAGCTGGGTCCCTCATTACCAGAATAGGTCTATCAATGACCTACATCACCAAGCAGAGTCACATATGTCAGATCTACCAATGATCTCATCCCCAGCTGGAATGTTCACTTCAAGCATATCAACCAGAGATCTTCGTAGCAACGGGACCCGGATCCCGGATCAGTATCTTTGCATAATCATAGCATTCGCATCATATTCTCCCCACAGAGCGTAGCATTCCGTCTAATACGGAGCATTACGGCAAAAATCAAACATATTGCATAATCATAAGCCATGTTCTGAATCAAACACTTGTGAATACCGACAATTCATCAAAGATATACGGAAAGCTCCCCAAAATTCCCCACCAGAGAGCCAAAGCACTGGCCTTACACTCACAAATACAAATACGCACTCCTTTTGGCACCCGTCCGTGTCATCATTCCCCAGTAAAGTTGCCCGAGCATTCTTTACAAACGGACACTTATATATTACAGATATTCCTTGACACCCGTCTGTGTCATATCCCAGTAGAAAGCCAAAGCGTCCTCCTTGCACTCACAGATACATACAGATTCCCTGACACCCGTCCGTGTCACCGTCCCAGCATAGATACCTCAAACACTTTGTAAATCATATACTTGTTTACCGACACTCGTCCGTGTCATACCCTCCCCAGCAAGTTTAAACACTCGTATATACCACTCACACTTGCTACTCCTGTTTTACTCATATGTATCTTATATACACCACTTATACATCCTCAGATTCAACACTCGTCCGTGTTCTTTGTTAACCAGTTGATACTCGTCCGTATCATCATCTCTGAACATGCGTCAGCGTTTGTTTCTACTGATACTCGTCCGTATCACGGTCTTAGGGATGCTCGTCCGCATCTTTAATCTATACACAAAGTCAAAACACTTATACCTTTTATTTCTTGGATGTAAACACTCGTCCGTGTTCACTATTCCCCAGTAGGTCGCCAGCAAACCTTCTTTTCTACCTGACATTCGTCCTATGTCATGATACCCGTTCGGCAGCCGTACCCTGCCAGGTGATCGTCCTTCACCTTTGGATGACCGTCCCTCATCCTTTCCCCAGCGGAGTCTCCATTATTGAACCCGTTTTCTATCCGGCATTCCTCCTATGTCGCGATTTTTAGCAGCCGTACCCTGCTAGGTGATCGTCCTTCACCTTTTGATGATCGTCCTTCATCATTTTATCCGATGGCCGTCCCCATCGTCGACTTTTCTATCCGACATTCGTCCTATGTCGTGATATTTTTTAGCAGCCGTCCCCTGCTAGGTGATCGTCCTTCACCTTTTGATGATCGTCCTTCATCATTTTTATCCGATGGCCGTCCCCATCGTTGATCTTGTTATCTGACATTCGTCCTATGTCATGATAAACCCTGAGAGCAGCCGTCCCCTGCTAGGTGATCGTCCTTCACCTCTTGATGATCGTCCTTCATCATGCTTATCCGATGGTCGTCCCCATCGTCGACCTTTTATCCGGCATTCGTCCTATGTCACGATACTTTCGGCAGCCGTACCCTGCCAGGTGATCGTCCTTCACCTTAGATGATCGTCCCTCATCTTATCCCCATCAGAGCAGTCGTCCCCTACTAGGTGATCGTCCTTCACCTTTGATGACCATCCCTCATCATTATTTCATTTATTCTTTAACCCGATGGCCGTCCCCGTCGTGGTCCCTTTTCCTTTTCCTGATGATCGTCCTTCATCAGTTTAGCCCGATGGTCGTCCCCATCGTTGTTTACATTACTTTATGAACCTGATGACCGTACCTCATCATTTATTTTTACCTATAATCCCCAGAGAATCTTATAGCTTTATTTTGATGGCCGTCCCCATCATAATCTCTTATATCCCCAGCATGTCGGCCGTCCCCGTCATTGCTCTTTCCCCAGCAATCGTCCTCTGCTCGACGGTCGTCCTCCGTCGCCCGCACTTTATAATATACTTTATTTTTCTTTTACAATCTATATCCCTTTTCTTCTTCATTCTGTGAGTGAAAATTTTGGATTGTCTTTGGTATTCAACCACAAGTTATCTTGTTTGCCTGTTAAGCCGTTGCTTACATCCTGCACAGCTAACTCATGCTTGAATAGGGGCAGCTGTAAACACCCCAAATTTTCCCTCACCCATTCACACCATGGCTTGTGATCTTTTCATATGCATAAGTTCAATCATATCATCTCATATCACATTTTTGATTCATTGCACTGGTTCTAAGTCATCTGCATCTAGGGTTTGTGATTTGAGCCATCCAAGAGCTACTCGAGCCACTCTAAAGGTCATCAATCACTTCAAAGGGGTCCATGTATGTTCAAGCATCATATTATATCCTCTCAAAGTCAAGAATGTCAAAAAATCACAAGAACTGAGATTGGCATGGAAGCAGAGCCAGGTTTAACTGCACAGATGACCTAGAATTAGGGTTTTGTTTCAGAGGCCATAACTCCAATTTTTTTGGTCATTCTTGTTTCTATTGGTCTCTATATGGTATAGGGATCATGCATATCAATTTTCATGAAGAAATTCAATGGGGAAGGCATCTGATCAAGAGTTGACTTTTTGAGCAAGTCAGTGCAAAATCAAGGCATCTGAGACCCTCAATGACCCAACCAAAGGGTGTTCTTCATCATTTTGATTGTGTATGATCTTTATTTGATCATATAAGATGGTATAAGTTCACAAAATTGAAGAATTTCAAGCCATTTGCAAAGTTGACGTTTTGGGAAAATGACTTGTAATGGAAACTTGCCATTTTGGGAAACTTTTTCAACCCTTGCTTTTTGATTCAAAAATGCTTCAAATGAGAAAACTTTGGTCATGAAAGTTGTATAATGGATCATTCCCTTTTCAAAAAGTACAAGAACTCATTCTAATTCATTTTGGATCAAAAGTTATGGCTTGTCAAAGTTGGGAAAAATCACATAATTTCAAGTTTTCCACCAAAGAGGCAAAGTTGCAAAATCCCTTGCCAAGGCAAATTGAGCTTTCAAATGGACTTCTAAACTTCACACAAACATAAACCAATGTCTAAAGATCAGATTGCATCAAAGGTTTGGCCATTTTCATGACTTGTGGATCAAGAAATTCCAAAAGGGCCAAAAGCTCACAAATTTGCAAAACACTACATAAACTTCATTCAACTTGCTGAATCCTCTCAAGGTTAATTCCATGGACCTCCTTAATCTCAGCTGAGCAAGGACAAGCCAATGAGCTAGCTACACCATTGCCCATACCTCAAGTACAACACTTTTGACTTTTTGGCCAAAACACCCATACCAATCACAACAGTCCACACCAACTCCTCTGACCTCTCTAGTTGTGATAAGTGGACCAAAGCCAGCATAACACACCACACACAAAAAGCTGAAGCTCTCTCCAAGCCAGCATTCTCATTTTTCCACCTCATATGCAACTTCCTTCGAAACTCATCATACAAGCCTCAAACACAAAAACAAACTTCACAAAACATCTCAGCACACTCTTCTGATCATTTCCCTGCCCTCACTTTGCCCTAAAACCTACTGGAATCAAAACACGATTTCTTCCCTTCACTGAACAGAACCTACTCAATCTCACAAACCAGCCATTTTTAACTCCAACCAAACATTTCAAGCTTCTCAGGAGGTTCATTAGAGGCATTTTGGATCAAAGGGCCAGCCAGAAAGCTCCTGGATTGAGAGTTCCATTTCAGGTGAGCTCAAGAACTTTTTTTCCAGAAATGCATTTTTAAGTTCTTAAATGAATCTATATGATGTGCTGATCATGCTGGTATGTTTAGTTTTGCAAATGGTTGAGTATTGAGTATGTATGCTTCTTCTGAAATTTTTTGACCTAAACCCCTTTTGATTCGATTCAGCTTTGATACGAAAAATAAATGCATTTTGTTTGTTGATTTGTGTTGTATGATGTGTGGGGATGGATTCTGGGCAGAGAGATGAGGTTTTAGAGACCTGGGGAGGAAGTTAGCAACTTTCAGGTGAGGGTCTGGCCGGAGAAGACGACCGAAAGTCTTCTCCGACCACCTGAAAGTGATTAGTGCATTAATGAGGATTAGGGCTCAGTTTGAATGTGGGGCGTAGGATGGGCTGACTTTGTTTGACCCGCGCGTGTTTGGATGGCCTGGATTGTTTCATTAAAACCCTAATCCACGTCATTATCCATTTAATTAAGTTTATGAATTAATCCTGCCAGTTTGAATTCCAGCCTTTAGATCTGGCGCCATTCAACTCCCGCGCGTCTCAATTGAATATCAGCCGCTGGATCTGTTGACTTCCCATTAAATCAATTTTAATTTCATTTTTCTTGCATTTTCTTGCATATTTATTTTAAAATAGCTAGAAAAATCCCAAAAATATTTCCTTTTGCATTTTTGTTTCAAATATTTTTCTCAATCAGAAAACATTTTTTATTTTTATTTTTTGCATTAAAAATTATTTTTAAATCATTTAAAAGTTTATTTTTAATTAATTAATGAAAATTAATTAATTAAAAATACTTTTAGGTATTTAAAAATCACAAAAAAATTCATATAGCATTTAAAAACATTTAGAAACATTGTCCAACTCTCAAACCAAATTTATTTTTTGTTCTTGATACCTTTTGATAATTTTCAATGGAATTAAATTCATTTTGAGGTAATATTTTGGTTCAATCTTTGAAAATCCATTTCTGCCTAACCTTTGAGAGTTGGACAATTATTCTTTTTGCATTGCATCTTTCATAACATGTAGTTTATAGGATAAAATTGGTTTGAATTGATCTTTCATTTTCAATTTGTTTTGCATTTTTCATGACAAGGTACCTTAAAACCCTAGCAATCTTAGGAAATTCATAACCCTCATTAGGTTGAGAGTTAGAACCCCTCCTTTGGGCAGTGAGTTTGTATAGGTCTAGGGTATCTTTGATTGCATTTTCAAATTTTTATCATGTCTTATGCTTCTGATTTTGAATTTTGCTTTGGGTTTTTGATCATAAACCCTAATTTATGCCTTCCTTTGCATCCATCTTCCATTTGCTTGCATACCATAACTTTCCATGACATTTTGTGCATTCATTTGATTCATAACACATCCTAGGACATATTAGAACCATGTTTTATCATTGCATCTTCCATTTGCCATGTTGTATGTCATTTGCATTCCATAACTTTTCATGAACATTCATGGTTCAAAGCATGCTTCTCTTGCATCCATATGTTTGTATGATCATTCTAATGCCTTGCCTCATGTTTGCATCATCTCTTAGCATCATTAACATCATACTCATGCTTCTGGTTTTGGTTTGCATCATTGCATTGCATCTCATTTGCATTGCATTTCATTTCTTTACTAACTTTTCAGGTGGTAAGTTGTATTGAGAAGTGAATTTGCCTTCACTTCTCACATTCTCTTTTCATCTCTTTCATACTTCCCTTGCTGCATTTTGTATGTGTATTGGATTGAGCTTGCTCATTCTTGTTCATCTTACTTTCTTTCTTCAAGCAACTTGACTTCTTAAGTGAAGCAAGTTATTTTGCTTCTCTTTGCTCCTTTCATCTGCTTCCCTCCTTGGTGGTTCTTTGAAGATCTTTCTCTTAAACCTCACAAACCCTAGGACTTCCAAGCATGATAACAATTAGGGTTGATTAGTCCCCCACTTAGCTTTTACCTTTGTGTCTCTTTGAGTCTTCTCTTCTCATCTCATAATCAGGGACTAAACCCTAAAGGCTTTAAGGCTTTGTGATTAAGCTTATGCCTGCATCCTTCTATTAGGATGGAGTGTATAACTTTAATCCTAAGTGTTAAACCCTTAATGTGTTTAAATCCTTTAAACAATTCACTTAATAATCATCAAGACATCAAGCTTGTAACTTGGGCCTTGCATTAGGGTTCTAATTCTTCCTTAATTGGTTAAGAAGGACTAACCCTAGTGTTAATGGACAAGTCCCCCTCAAGTTGTCTTACCAACCATAAAACTCACTTCTCCATCTTATCATTAACTAAAATCCACTTAATAAAGGCTTTGTTTTGTCATGAGGTTAATCCCTAATCATGGATTAAGTTGAGGAGCTTTCCTCAGCTTAAACATTCTCATATGTTATCCTTCTATTAGGATGGTGTAATGAGCCTGTTTAATCCCTGATTATGGCTTAGTCTCATTACTTAACACTAAACAAAAACAACAAAAACATCTAAATAATCACAAGTAGGTTAATGATCTTAATCCTACACCATGGTGATTAAGGGTGAGATACTGACTTCACACTTAAGGTATTCTCATTACCCCTAATCAGAGGGAGGATGTGATGAGTTTACTAACCCATTGGTTTAGGCTTAAGCTCATTAACTTATGACAAATTTCCAAAAGCAATAAAAGACTGAAAAAACAAACAATAATCATCTCCTCCGGGATTCTTTTCTCATCTCATTCACTCACAAACGAGAACTTGCTTCTTCCGTCTAATGCAAGACATTTTGCACCTGAGCCAGATAGGTCATACACTTGAGCATAGACAAGTAAGCAGTTCACAATTCAATTCATCTTTCAGTCTCTTTGGGTCGAACTACGGTGTTCTGACTTCCTCATTTCACGAGAGGATACGTAGGCATAACTTAACAGTTATCGAACAAAAGTCTCTGTATATTCCCCCTTCCTTCCAGCATTATTCTTTAAGCCTCATAGTCTTGAGCATTTCATTCTTGATCTTACACTGACATTTCACTTATACACTTCACATTTATTTTACACTGACAGTTGCATTCTTTCCAGCTTTGATACACAGATAGCACTGACACTACCCCTTTAAAACACAAATCTTTTAAGCGTGGATCCCGTCGAGTACAGCGGACAATCTGGGTGCTAATACCTTCCCAGGTTGTAACCAACCCCCTTTCTCAGTCTCTCTGGTTCGCAACCGTCTTATCCATATCTTTCTAGGTTTATGCAGCATTACCTTTCCTCCGGGATAAAAATGCCTAGCTGGTGTCGCTCCCAAAAGATGAGACCGAGCTCAAATGAGGTACAGACGCGAACGGTCGATGAAAGGAGGATGTGAGAACACACGGGAGTGAACTCACAGGAAAAGAAAAGAGTCACCAGCTAGGCATTTTTATCCCTAAGGAAAGGTTATGCTGCATAAACCTAAGAAAAGATGGATAAGACGGTTGCGAACCAGAGAAACTGAGAAAGGGGGTTGGTTACAACCTGGGAAGGTATTACCACCCAGATTGTCCGCCGTACTCGACGGGATCCACGCTTGAAAGATTTGTGTTTTAAAGGGGTAGTGTCAGTGCAATTTGTGTATCAAAGCTGGAAAGAATGCAAGTGTCAGTGTAAGAAAAGTGTGAAGTGTATAAGAGAAGTGTCAGTGTAGGAACAGGAGTGAAATGCTCAAGATAATGAGGCTTAAAGAATAATGCTAGAAGGAGGGGGAATATACAGAGACTTTTGTTCGATAACTGTTAAGTTATGCCTACGTATCCTCTCGTGCAATGAGGAAGTCAGAACACCGTAGTTCGACCCAAAGAGACTGAAAGATAAATTGACTTGTGAACTGCTTGCTTGTCTATGCTCAAGTGTAAGACCTGTCTGGCTCAGGTGCAAACTGTCTTGCATTAGACGGAAGAAGCGAGTTCTCGTTTATGAGTGAATGAGATGAGAAAAGAATCCCGGAGGAGACGATTATTGTTTGTTTTTGAGTTTTCAGTCTTTTATTTCTTTTTGAAGTTTGTCATAGGAAAAATGAGCTTAAGCCTAAACCAATGGGTTAGTAAGCTCATCACATCCTCCCTCTGATTAGGGGTAATGAGAATACCTTAAGTGTGAAGTCAGCTTCTCACACTTAAACACCTTTGATGTAGGATTAAGATCCTTAACCTACTTGTGATTAATTAGATGTTTTTGTTGTTTTTGTTTAGTGTTGAGTAATGAGATTAAGCCATAATCAGGGATTAAACAGACTCATTACACCATCCTAATAGAAGGATAATAGATGAGAATGTTTAAGCTGAGGAAGACTCATCAACTTAATCCATGATTAGGGATTAAACTCATGACAAAACAAAACCTTTATTAAGTGGATTTCAACTAATGATATGATGAAGAAGTGATTTTTAGGGTTTGTAAGACAACTTGAGGAGGACTTGTCCATTAACACTAGGGTTAGTCCTTCTTAACCAATTAAGGAAGAATTAGAACCCTAATGCAAGGACCAAGTTACAAGCTTGATGTATTGATGATTAGTAAGTGGATTGATTAAAGGAGTTAAACACATTAAGGGTTTAACACTTAGGATTAAAGTTATACACTCCATCCTAATAGAAGGATGCAGGCATAAGCTTAATCACAAAGCCTTAAAGCCTTTAGGGTTTAGTCCCTGATTATGAGATGAGAAGAGAAGACTCAATGAGACACAAAGGTAAAACTAAGTGGGGAGACTAATCAAAACCCAAATCATTGTCATACTTGGTTGTTCCTAAGGTTTGTGAGGTTTACAAGAGAGATCTTCAGAGGAACCACCAGGAAGCAGATGAAAGGATCAAAGAGAAGCAAAGTCACTTGCTTCATTCAAGAAGACAAGTCACTTGAAGAAAGAAAGTAAGAAGAAGAAGAAAGAGCAAGCTCAATCTCAAACACAAGACAAAAATGCAGCAATGATGCATAAGGGAGATGAAAAGAAATTGTGAGAAGTGAAAGCAAATTCACTTCTCAAAGAACTTACCACCTGAAAAGTTAGCAAAAGGAATGAAATGCAATGCAAATGGAATGCAATATGATGATGCAAACCAAAACCATAAGCATGTGTGTGATGATAATGATTCCATGAGATGATGCAAACATGAAACAAGGCATGGGGATGATCATACAAACATATGGATGCAAATGAAGCATGCTTAGAACCATGAACATACATGAAAAGTTATGAAATGCAAATGACATACAACATGGCAAATGAAAGATGCAATGATCAAACATGCTTATAATATGTCTTAAGATGTCCAATGAATCAAATGTATGCACAAAATGCTATGGCAAGTCATGGTATGTAAGCAAATGCAAGATGAATGCAAAAGGAAGCCCAAATTAGGGTTTATGATCAATGCACAAAACAAAAATCAAAACCAGAAGCAAACATCAAGATAAAAAATTGAAAATGCATTCAAGGGAACCCTAAACCTATACAAACTCACTTCCCAAAGGAGGGGATCCAATTCTTAACCTAGTGAAAGTTATGAATTTCCTAAGATTTCTAGGGTTTTAGGGTACCTTGACAAGAAAAATGTCAAACAAATTGAAAATGCAAGATCAAATCATGCCAATTTAATCCTACAAACTACATGATATGCAAGACACAATGCAAAAAGAATCAAAGTCCAACTCTTAAAGACTAGGCAGAAATGAATTTTTGAACATTGGATCAAAATAATGCTTTGGAATAGAATTAATTCCATGGAAAATTGTCAAAATGCATTAAGATCAAAAAAGAAATTTGGTTTGAGGGTTGGACAATGTTTCTAAATGATTTTAAAGGTTTCATGAATTTTTTGGTGATTTTTAAATACCTAAAAGTATTTTTAATTAATTAATTCTCATTAATTAATTAAAAATAAACTTTCAAATGATTTAAAAATATTTTTTAATGCAAAAAATAAAAATAAAAATGTTTTTGGTTTCTGAAAATTAATAAAAGTTTGTACAAAAATTTTCAGAATTTTTATAATTGTTTTACTATTTTAAATTAAATGAAGAAAACAAATGAAATAAAAAGAAAATAAAATGAATTAAATGAAAAGTATGCTGATCCAATGGCCAGGATTTAAATTTGACGCGCGGGAATTGACTGGCGCGCGTTTGAATGGCTGGGATTCACTCTAAAATTTGAATTTAATTAATCCTGATTAATTACACAAATGACTGGATTAGGGTTTAATGGAAGATCTGGTGCGTTCATTCACGCGGGAGTCAACCCCAGTCAACCTATCCTACGCTCCTCATTCAAACTGAGCCCTAATCCTCATTAATGCACTAATCACTTTCAGGTGGCCGGAGAAGACTTCCGGTCGTCTTCTCCGGCAGGACCCTCACCTGAAAGTTGCTAAAATCCTAAAAACTCCATGAAAATGAAAACTAATCACCCAGAAATCATCCCCATTCGAAATTAAATCAAAACCCCTAAACAAAATCCATTTTTCATTCATCAATCATGCGAATCGAAGCCAAACATGTTTAGGTCAGAAAAGTTTCAGAACATGATTAAATGCTTATTTCTCAACCATTTCAAAAAGTAAAAGCATCAGAGTGATCAGCAAAGCATGAGGAACAACTTAGAAACTTAAAAACTCATTTCTGGAAAAAAAGTTCTTGATATACCTGAGCTTTGAGCTTTCTCAGTTTGCAACTTTCTGACCCTCTCTCTTTGTGCAAACCACTCCTCTTAGGCTCCTGATGAAGTCTTGATGCTTAGAAAAAGTTTGTGGTGGCTGGTTTGGAAGATCACAGAGGTTCTGCTCAAAGTGAGGTGGAAATCGTATCTTTGATTCTGGGAGTTTTAGGCAATGGTGATGGGTGATTTGTGACCAGGGAAGTGTGCTGAGTTGATTTGTGGAGTTGATTTTTTGTGTTTGCTAGCTGTGCTGAGTGTTTCGAATGAAAATGCAAGTTGGAGCAAAAATGATAACTATGGCTTGTGGGCAAGATCAGTGTGTGTTGTGTGATGTGTTAGGCTGGGTTTTGTCCATGTATCAAAAGGGGATAGGTCAGAGAGTTGTTGCTGGCCTATGGTGATTGGTATGGGTCTTTGGCCAAAATGTCAACTTGATGTGTACTTGAGGTATGGGCAATGGTACAACTTGCTTTTTGGCATGCTTGGGCTCAGCTGAGTTTAGGGAGAGCCATGGAATTGTTTGTGAGGTGATTCAGCAAGTGGTTTGTAACTTATGATAAGTTTTGCAATTTGATTCAAGTTTGGTTCCTTTGAGATTTCTTGAAGTTCAAGGCATGAAATAAGATGATTCTTGGGCCAATTCTGATTTTTAGAGGTCATACAATCATTTTGTGAAGAAATTGTACACATTTGAGGTCTTTAGAACACTTGATCAAGTCATTTTGCAAAATGCCTCTTTGGTAAAAAACTTCAAATTTTGTGATTTTAGCCAACTTTGACAAGCCATAACTTTTGATCCAAAATGAATTAGGTCATGTTCTTGTACTTTTTGAAAAGGGAATGATCCATTCTACAACTTTCATGACCAAAGTTTTTCCATTTGAAGCATTTTTGGATCAAAAAGCAAAGGTTGAAAAAGTTTCCCAAAATGGCAATTTCATTAAAAAGTCAACTTTCCCAAAAAGTCAACTTTGCAAAAGACTTGAAATTCTTCAATTTTGTGAACTTCCAACTTCTTCCATGATCAAATAAAGATCATACACAATCAAAATGATGAAGAACACCCTTTGGTTGGGTCATTGAGGGCCTCAGATGCCCTGATTTACACTGACTTGCCTGAAAAGTCAACTCTTGATCAGATGACTTCCCCATGGAATTTCTTCATGAAAATTGATATGCATACTCCCTATACCATATAGAGACCAATAGAAACAAGAATGACCAAAAAATTTGGAGTTATGGCCTTTGAAACCAAAACCCTAATTCTAGGTCATCTGTGCAGTCAAACCTGGCTCTGCTTCCATGCCATTTTCAGTTCTTGTGATTCTTTGACATTATTGACTTTGAAAGGATATAATATGATGTTTGAACATACATGGACCCCTTTGAAGTGATTGGTGAACTTTGGAGCGGCTCAAGAAGCTCTTGGATTGCTCAGATCACAAACCCTAGATGCAGATGACTTTGAACCAATGAAATGAATCAAAATGTGATATGAGATGCTATGATTGAGATTATGCATATGAGGAGATCACAAGTCATGGTGTGAATGGGTGAGGGCAAATTTGGGGTGTTTACAGCTGCCCCTATTCAAACATGAGTTAGCTGTGCAGGATGTAAGCAACGGCTTAACAGGCAAACAAGATAACTTGTGGTTGAATACCAAAGACAGTCCAAAATTTGCATTCACAGAATGAAGAAGAAAAGGGATATAGATTGTAAAAGAAAATAAAGTATATTATAAAGTGTGGGCGACGGAGGACGACCGTCGAGCAGAGGACGACTGCTGGGGAAAGAGCAATGACGGGGACGGCCGACACGCTGGGAAAAGTGCGGGAAATAAAGCAATGACGGGGACGGCCGACATGCTGGGGATAAAAGGGATTATGATGGGGAAGGCCATCATGTAAAGCTTATAAGATTCTCTGGGAATTAATGAAAAATGATGGGGACGGCCATCAGATTCATAAAGTAATGTAAACAACGATGGGGACGTCCATCGGGCTAAACTGATGAAGGACGATCATCAGGAAAAGGAAAAGGGACCACGACGGGGACGGCCATCGGGTTAAAGAATAAATGAAATAATGATGAGGGACGGTCATCAAAGGTGAAGGACGATCACCTGGCAGGGGACGGCTGCTCTGTTGGGGATAAGATGAGGGACGGTCATCTACGGTGAAGGACGATCACCTGGCAGGGTACGGCTGCCGAAAGTATCGCGACATAGGACGAATGCCGGATAAAAGGTCAACGATGGGGACGGCGATCGGACGAGCATGATGAAGGACGATCATCAAGAGGTGAAGGACGATCACCTAGCAGGGGACGGCTGCTCTCAAGGTTTATCATGACATAGGACAAATGTCAGATAACAAGATCGATGATGGGGACGGCCATCGGATAAAATGATGAAGGACGATCATCAAAAAGGTGAAGGACGATCACCTAGCAGGGGACGGCTGCTAAATATCACGACATAGGACGAATGTCGGATAGAAAAGAGATTTTGCTTTGCTGGCGATCTACTGGGGAATAGAAAACATGGACGAGTGTTTATATCCAAGAAACAAGAGGTATAAGTGTTTAGATGTTTGTGTATGGATTAAAGATGCGGACAAGCATCCTTAAGACTACGATACAGACGAGTATCGGGTAGAAACAAATACTGACACGTGTTCAGAGATGATGATACGGACGAGTATCAACTGGTTAACAAGGAACACGGACGAGTGTTGAATCTGCGGGGGCTCTTCTGGGGAATAGTAGACACAGACGAGTGTCTATATTCAAGAAGACAAGCGTGTTTGACACGTGTATGGATTAAAGATGCGGACAAGCATCCTTAAGACTATGATACGGACGAGTATCAAGTAGAAACAAACGCTTGACGCATGTTCTGAGATGATGATACGGACGAGTATCAACTGGTTAACAAAGAACACGGACGAGTGTCGAATCTGAGATGACGTAAGTTGTGTATACAAGATACAGACGAGTATCTGTGTAAGGGTAATAAGTATGAGTGGTGTATAGATGAGTGTTTAACCCGCTGGGGAGAGTGACACGGACGAGTGTCAAGAGAGAGAAAAGTATAATATAAACAAATGTATGGTATACAAAGTGTTAGGTTACTGTGCTGGGGAAGGTGACACGGACGAGTGTCAAGAAAGTTACACATATATATAGGTATTTGTGAGTGCAAAAGGGACGCTTTGGCTTTATGCTGGGGATATGACACGGACGGGTGCCACAAGGAGTATGTACTGATGTTTGTGAATGTAAGGCAACTGCTTTAGCTTTAGCTCTCTGCTGGGGAATCTGGGGAGCATTCTGTATATTGTTGATGGATTGTCATTATTCACAAGTATTTGATTCAGATCATGGCTTATGACTATGCAATATGTTTGATTTTTTCCGTAATGCTCCGTATTAGACGGAATGCTACGCTCTGTGAGGAATATGATGTGAATGCTATGATTATGCAAGGATACCAATCCGGGATTCGGATCCCGTTGCTGTGAAGATCTCCGGTCGATATGTTTGAAGTGGACATCCCAGCTGGGGATGAGATCATTGGTAGATCTGATGAGATGCATCTGCTTGGGGAAATGGGTCAATGATAGACCTAATCCAGTAAATGAGAGACCCAGCTGGGGTTTGTAGGAGCTTTCGTCACTCTGTTGTAATTCCTTCATGCGTTGCTCTTCTGGATAGAGGCTGATGCTCAGTGGGGAAGATGGTTCCCTGGCTTCTGTACTTAGCTGAGGAGGAAGAATGATTGGCACCTCGGCTGGGGAGAAATAGCAAGTGGCAACTCAGCAGGGGAGAAAACACTTTGAGTGTTGAGACTGAGTGAGTGCTGATTTGCCAGCTTGCTGGGATGAAGCTCACATGCCCCATGTTGCACTTGTGAATACCTGCAAATCCTGCAAAGATAGGAATGCACAAGTAATCCCGAGGTATCCTTTACTGGATCCCATCATGAGAGTTCAGACGCTCCCGGGAGTAAGTATATTTCCTGCAAGCGCGTATTCTTTAGAAAAGAAACATTTGTGTTTATGCAATTGATATATTAGTGACATCAGACATTTTTGCAAATAAAAGAGTACGAGACAACGTGTGACTAAAAATCTGATTTTATTAATTCATGTGCCCTGAATTGGCAAGATACAGTCAAAGAAACAAATCTCCTAAAATGAGGAGATTGTTACAAATTGAGAAACAAAATGCTGGCAAGGTTGACGACGCTTTAAGGAGCTTCCCTTTCGCTATGACTTGTATGACATTCGACGTTCTTCTCGTCTTGCTTTCTGAAGAAGGCTGATTCTGATAGAAGCTTGATCCTTTCGAGGTTTACCAAGTTGTAGGTGATACAGACGAATTCAGAATGCAGTTGTTCGCTTATTCCCTTATTTTGCATGGATCGCCCTTTCGGGTTTTCAATCCATCGGGATACCCATCTTTGCCTGAGTTGTCCGATGCGACTTTTCAACTCAGCGGGTGTACACATTTTTTTTATTTTTCCCTTATTTTTGCCCGAGTCTTTTATTCTGTTTTTGACTCGCCGGGATGCCCTATTTTTGCCTGGACTTACATTCTGTTTTTATGTCCAGCGGGTCATTTTTTATGCGAAGTATTTTTTAACTGCATCTGAATTTACAGGGGACGGGAAGTCTTCACCATCCATAGTGCTGAGCATCAGTGCTCCACCGGAGAAAACTTTCTTTACTACGAATGGTCCTTCATAGTTCGGAGTCCACTTGCCCCTGTGGTCTGTATGAGGAGGGAGGATTCTTTTCAGCACAAGATCCCCTACTTGGTACTCTCGGTGCCTGACTTTCTGATCAAAGGCTTTCTTCATTCTTTTCTGATACAACTGCCCATGACAGATTGCAGCCAATCTTTTCTCTTCGATCAGACTCAGTTGTTCGTATCGGGATCGGACCCACTCTGCTTCGTTCAGCTTAACATCCATTAATACCCGTAAGGAAGGTAATTCAACTTCAACAGGTAGGACTGCTTCCATACCATACACAAGCTGATACGGTGTTGCCCCAGTGGATGTTCTAATTGACGTGCGGTACCCATGCAAGGAGAATGGTGGCATCTCATGCCAGTCTTTATATGTGACTACCATCTTCTGCACAATCTTCTTGATATTCTTATTAGCTGCCTCAACAGCGCCATTCATCTTTGGCCTGTAAGGAGAAGAATTGTGGTGTTGGATCTTGAAGTCCCGGCATAGCTCTGCCATCATTTTGTTGTTTAAATTAGAACCATTATCAGTAATGATTCGCTCGGGAACTCCGTATCAACAGATGATATCTCTCTTCAGAAATCTGGCTACCACTTGCCTGGTAACATTTGCATATGAAGCTGCTTCGACCCACTTGGTGAAATAGTCAATGGCAACCAGGATGAATCTGTGGCCATTCGAAGCAGTTGGCTCAATCTTGCCAATCATGTCGATGCCCCACATGGCAAATGGCCAGGGTGAAGACATCACATTCAGAGGATTCGGAGGCACATGCACTTTATCCGCATAAATCTGGCATTTATGACATTTTCTGGCATAGGCACAACAGTCGGCATCCATTGTGATCCAGCAATAACCTGATCTTAGCAATTTCTTAGCCATCGCATGTCCTCCAGCATGGGTACCAAAGGATCCTTCGTGCACTTCATGCATTAACAAGTCTGCTTCTGTTCTGTCAACGCATCTGAGGAGTACCATATCAAAGTTTCTCTTGTACAGGGAACCGTCAGTGTTCAGAAAGAAACTACCAGCAAGCCTTCTTAAAGTCTTCTTATCGTTGGAAGATGCCCCAGGTGGGTATGTTTGATCCTCCAAGAAGCACTTAATGTCATGGAACCAAGGCTTATCATCCTTAACAACATCTGCTGCAAACACATATGCTGGTCTGTCAAGTCTGGACACTGAAATTTGAGGTACAAAGTTGGCAGCTTGAACTTTGATCATGGATGAAATGGTAGCCAGAGCGTCTGCAAACTGATTCTCGTCCCGAGGGATGTACTCAAGCTTGACCGTTGTAAAGAAAGTCAATAACCTCCTTGTATAATCCCTGTAAGGTATCAGATGATCTTGGTGTGTGTACCATTTGCCATTGGTTTGATTAACTACCAGAGCTGAATCTCCGAATACAGTCAAAGTTTTGATCCTGAGGTTAATGGCTTCCTCAAGACCCATAATGCAAGCATCGTATTCAGCTTCGTTGTTAGTGCAGTTAAAGGTAAGCTTTGCCGAGAAAGGCATGTGAACTCCTTTAGGTGTAATGAGTACTGCACCAACACCACGACCATTCATATTAACAGCCCCGTCAAACATCATAGTCCATTCTTCTTCCGGGTCAGGCCCTTCAGTGTGAACAGGCTCTTCATGATCTTTCGCTTTTATGAACATGATGTCTTCATCAGGGAAGTCGAATCTCATAGGCTGGTAATCATCAATAGGTTGCTCAGCAAGATATTCAGACAATACACTGCCCCTGATGGCTTTCTGAGATGTGTACTGGATGTCATATTCCGTGAGGATCATTTGCCATCTTGCAACCCGTCCGGTAAGTGTTGGCTTCTCAAAAATATACTTAACTGGGTCCATCTTTGAAATCAATAAGGTAGTATGGGTCAACATATACTGTCTCAGTCGGCGAGCAACCCACGCTAAAGCACAGCAAGTTTTCTCGAGCAGTGAATAACGTTGTTCACAATCGGTAAACTTTTTGCTTAGGTAGTATATTGCATACTCTTTTCGACCAGACTCGTCATGCTGGCCCAACACACACCCCATTGACTCTTCTAATACTATCAAGTACATGATTAGAGGTCTTCCTTCAACTGGAGGCATAAGGATTGGAGGCTCTTGTAAGTATTCCTTGATTTTGTCAAAAGCCTTCTGGCAGTCTTCGTTCCACCTGACCGTTTGTTCTTTTCTTAACAATTTAAACAAAGGCTCGCAGGTTGCTGTAAGGTGAGATATGAACCGTGAAATGTAGTTAAACCGACCTAGAAAACCTCGAACCTCTTTTTCTGACTTTGGTGCAGGCATTTCTTGAATGGCTTTGACTTTATCAGGGTCAACTTCAATCCCTTTCTCACTTACAATAAATCCCAGCAGCTTACCGGATCGCACCCCGAATGTGCATTTGTTGGGGTTCAATTTCAGTTGGTACCTCCTCAGACGCTTGAATAGATTCAGCAGATTTACCAGGTGGTTTTCTTCAGTGAGGGACTTGGCAATCATGTCATCCACATAACATTCGATTTCTTTATGGATCATATCGTGGAATAATGTCACCATAGCCCGTTGGTATGTTGCACCGGCATTCTTCAGTCTGAATGGCATCACCTTGTAACAAAACGTGCCCCAGGGTGTGATGAAGGTTGTCTTCTCCATGTCTTCAGGTGACATCTTGATCTGATTGTATCCTGAAAATCCGTCCATGAAGGAGAATACCGAGAACTGAGCCGTATTATCCACCAATACATCAATGTGAGGTAATGGGAAATCGTCTTTCGGGCTGGCTCTGTTCAGATCTCGGTAGTCAACACACATTCTTACTTTGCCGTCTTTCTTAGGCACAGGTACTATGTTAGCAACCCACGGCGGATAGCTAGTCACGGCAAGGAACCCGGCGTCCCACTGCTTTTGTACCTCTTCTTTGATTTTCATTGCCATGTCGGGGCGAGTACGGCGCAGTTTCTGTTTAACCGGTGGGCAATCTTCTCTTAAAGGCAGCTTGTGCATAACAATGGCGGTGTCCAACCCTGGCATATCTTGATAAGACCAAGCAAACACATCCACATATTCCTGAAGCAGGTCAATCAGTTGTCTCTTCACTGAGTCTTGTAAGCAGGCCCCGATTTTAACTTCTTTCACATCTTCATCTATACCAAGATTAATTGTTTCGACCTCCTCCTGATGAGGAGTGATAACCTTTTCCTCTTGTCTCAACAACCTGGCTAGCTCTTCAGGAAGCTCATACTCTTCTTCAACCCCTTCATCAGCTTGATTGATTGGATTGTCAAAGTCATACGAAGTTATAGCCGTGTTGTTGTCGGTGCGGTCTGGAAGGCACTCTCTGCAAGGGTTCAGTTTGTTCATTTTAGTGATTGATTTTAATCTTGTTTAAAAAAGAGTGAAATGAAATTATCATTTTGAAAACATTGCCATTTATTTTTGTACAAAAAGAAAAATGGAAAAACAGTGAGCGGAAAAGAGAAAAGACTCATTTGCAAAAGATGTCTGATATTTCATTGATTAATCTTATTGCACAAAATTATAGATGGCCCGATTACAAAATGAGTTTTGTCATCTTGGGCAAGATGCAAGACTTGATGCATGCTTAAAAAACAGGAAATAATAATTACTCTGCAGGAGTAACTCTTATAATTTCCTGGGAAGACCAGTTTGAGATACTGCTCCCTGGGATCTGATGGGCTAAAGACGTGTCTAATTATGTGTCTAGCGGTATCTTAACTGCAAGTGCACAGCCTATCGAAGTAATATTTAAGATTATCGATCCACAGAGACTCTATAGTTACTTAGTGCTAGATGAACTTCTAGTTTAGCTAAGGTGAAGGGTTGTCACGATTTTTTGTTGATTTTAAAATATTAAAGGCGGGGATTAAATTTAAGTTTTAATAAAATAATACTAAGGCGGTCAGTATGTAATTATACTAACTCAGGTGGGTTAATCTAACCTAGGCTTATAAAGGTGTTTACTTAATCTATTCGGTAGAGGTTACCAGTTTAAATACCCTCAACTCACACTCTCGTGGTCTTATCTCAGATCTTACCCCTAAAGCCCTATGCCTGCTCTCGCTAGCCCATAAGTGTTTAGAGATAATTTTTGGAAACTTAGTAATTCTAATTTATTTTAAAGCGCTCTCGCTGTGTTTAATTTAAATGCCTAACTTTAGCTATCTGGTTAAAATCTCACACTCTCGTGGTCTTGACCTAACCTATTACTCTTTTCTTACTCTCGTAACGAAAAGGTCGATTTTAATTAAAAAGTGTCAGCCAGAATGTTAAGTTATTAATTATTTTTAGCCTATGGTTAAATTTTACCGATTAAGTTTGTTTTAACTACATACCTCCCTAAGGTAATTAGCTACTCATTGATGTTGAACCAGACAGAGACAGAAAAATAAATAATAAAATACTCATGGCAGAAAAATAAATAAACATTATAAATATTAAATTTGCAATATAATAAAAAACCTGGTTAACAAATATTATAGCAGACTCCTTCTTCCACAGACCGGAAAGCTTGGAGTTGGCGGAAATCGAAAATAAACAAATTCTGAAGGTTTAGAAGCAAGTAAATGTATAACAATTTCCTGATGTTGGAAATTGTTATATGGCTGGTTTGGATACAATAAGAATGAAAAGCTGAAAATAATGCAGAAATAAAAACAGGGTCGTAAAATAAATCGGCAGAGCTTCCGCAGAAAAATGAATAAAAAATGCTCTGTAGTTTCTTCATAAAACTTGTACTATTTATAGAACCATTAATGGGCTTGAAAATTGGACTTTGTTGCATTGGGCCTTGCTGAAGTGGTGGATGAAATGTAGGAACGTGGCAAAAAAATAGGAGAAAAGTTTTTCACGTAATGCTTTGACGTGGTCTCAGTCAATAACCTACTTTTACCCTTGTCACGGTCGTGACAAGGTCTTCACGCTCGTGTCCTGTGGTTTTTAAGTGTCACGGTCGTGACAATGTGCTCACGGTCGTGATGGCTTCTTTTGGGGTGTCACGGTCGTGACACCTTGGTGACGACCGTGACTGCAACAAATTATGCAGTTCTGCAGGCTTCTTCATTTCTTCATCTTTTTATGGTTGCTTTTGTTCCTTTTGCTCTTACTTTATGATTTAGCTCCATATATGATGTACCTGCAAAATGGTAAGAAAAACTCGAGAAATCGAGTGTTAAAACGATGATTATGCGATAAAACGTCAATGAAACTTAGCAATATAATCGATACATTTTCTCGTTATCAAACTTCCCCAAACTTAAACCTTTGCTTGTCCTCAAGCAAGTAGTCGGTTGAAAATCGGCGGACAAGTTTTTATTGACGCATACTCATAACAAACCGTACGAGGGATCGTTTTGTCGGATGAACCGGTACTTTGATAGAACACTACCGATACACTAATGACACAAGCAACAAGCTATGTCGTCGACTTCCCGTTAAACGAAACGATCAGAAATTTCCTTACGATTTCACCTAGAGTTTTTCGATCTTATTTCGCCCGGTTTCTGTAACACGGTGGGAGAACTGACTTTAGTTATGTTGCGGATAGCAAGAGTCGCCACCGACTTTTATTTTATCCAAAGGAAAGGCATAAAAGAACAGGAAAGACCTTTTTAAAAGATTTTTGGGTCCGGGGGGTAGGTTATGTAAAGGGAAGGTGTTAGCACCCTTTACATCCATGGTTATCCATGGGCTCTTAGTTACTTAGCTCACTTTAAAATGTTTTTGAAAGTGTGAAGTGTGTGAATAAAAATTTTCATAAGAGTTTGATAATGATCTATGTACGGATGCGTAAAAAACTTGTGTTTGAAAATTGTTTGAAATTGTGAAGTGTTTGAAAAGTTTTTGAATAGTGAGCAAGTAACTATGAGGAACCTACCCTAAAGTTTAAGTCTTTTCTGTTCTTTATCCTTTAAGTGGTAAGACTATCCCTATTATTAAGGAATAGGTAGTCATTACCTTGGATGTGTTAAGGGACAAACGTAGGGTCATCGTATGGTCAATGAAGGCAACTTAAGGGATGTCTTTAGCAATTCGTAGGGACTATCATCATTTATTCGAAGGGACAAGATCATTTACGATGGCAACATCGAAGGGACTTGATCTTATAATCGTAAAGGGACTTGATGATATTTTAGAAGAAGGGACCTTGCTTTTAGACACCTTACTTGACCTTAAAAATAGGCAACATGAGAGGTAACCTTAGAAAGTGTAGGATGGCGATCAAAGACCGACTTACGTGTGTGAGTGTTCATGTTCAAGTATTTATCTTATTTAATTAATTTTCTAAATTAATTTTAATCACAAACATGTTATGCACACCCTATAGTTACTAACCACGCAATGAAAATATCTATAAACATAAAATATAAACAAGAATAAACCTACGACTATTACATGGCTTTAGCAGATACATAATAATCAAAATAAAATAATAATAATAAATATAATAAGAATAATAAATAAACCACAAAATCAAATATTAGTAATAATAAAATATTAACAATAATAATGGTTAGAATAATAAAGAAAATAAGAATTTAAAAAGAAAAATTATTTTTAGGTTAAATAAATATTGAAATATTTTTTAGTAGTTAATTAAGAAAATATAATAAATTTAATAATAATAAACAAAATATTAAAGTCATTTACATATTAATAAAAACAAGGATTAATAATTAGGGTTTAGAAAAATAAGTTAATTTTTAGGGTAAGAAGAAAAATTAGGGTTAGTATTTGAGAAAAAAAATTTAAGAAAAAAAATTTAAGGTTTAGGAAAAATTTTAGGGTAAAAATTATGGCGAAATTTGGGTTTTAAGATAAAGATTAGGGCTAAATTTTCAGGGTTTAAAGTTTATGAAAAAAATTAAGATTTAGGTTTAAAATTAAGGTTTAGGGAAAAAATTAAGGTTTATGAAAAAAATATAAGTTTTAAAAAAAAAGGATTTTGTTTTATCTTTTAAAAATTAGTTTAATAATAATAATTAGGAAATTCAAAGAAAATACATAATTTGATGAAAAAGGGAAAAATAAAGTTAGAGATACCAAAAATATTGGGGGTTTGCCCTTTTTGCTTCATTGAGTTCTTTGTCACTAGGACACCCACGTTTCTTCATCAAAATGCTCCAAACCTCAGTTCCTTGCCACTAGGTTGTGGGCCTTAGGTCTTTGTCACTAGGGCAATCAGCGCATGCCACACACCATCTTTTTCCTCCCACCTGCCTATTTTTGGTATATACTGTTGGAAGAATAAAAAAAGACATAAACAGGATCAAATAAAATTGCTGCAGATTTTAAAATAATGAAAAATAAGAAAAGCGATTAAAATAAAATTTAAAAAATATTAAAACGATGCTAAAAATCTAATAAAATCAAATAAAGAACGCACAATTTTTTTTAGATTTTTTTGAGAATATGAAAATAGAAAATAAATCAAATAAAATAGAAAAAAGAGGAATTTGCGATTTTGAGGGTCGAAATCTTTTAGAATTCTATTCTAAAAGAGTATTGTTTGTCGATTTTTTTCTGAATTTCTGGAAAAAATTCGGAGCAAATCGAAACAGTAGTACTTACCTGACTTACCTGTCAGCCTGTAATGTTTATCACTACTGCAGCCTTCGATGTATCGACGAAGATAGATTACAGCAGATTAACCAATAGTTTAGTTCTCCATGGTGCCCTATGATTCCTGCATCGAAACTTAAATCCAACTATCCAAAAACCATCTACACAACCAAACAAACATATTATGTAATCAAAATCAATTAATCATACGTAAATCATTGAAATTCAAAAAAATCAAAAGAAAGGCAAGAATATGAATTTGGTTTGTATGATTTGGCATGAATTTGATGATGAGGATGATTGGAATAGGTTCAGTGATGTCCAAGGAGTGTTTTGCAACCTTTAGAATGCCTTGAGAGAGAGTCTCTAAGGAAGAATCTGAATTGTGAATTTTTGATGAATTTTTGAAGATTTGAAACTTACTCTTGAGGCAGCCAAAAATTTTCTTTTAATGCTTGTGATGTGTTTATGTATTTATAGTAGATGAAATTAGGTCAAAAAATTGTTGGGTTGTTTGGACTTTTTGATCATTGAAGATTGAAAAAGATCATGTCTTAAAATTCAAATATTTTTGAATGTAACCTTACTATTTTAAGACAATCACCATAATTCTCATATCAATTTGATCCAATTAACTTTCATGACCTTCTAGAATCAAAATATATTTTAAATCTTCATATTTTATATTTTATTTGAATTTAGAATGATTTTTAATATAAAAAATCATAATAAATAAAATAAAATAACTAAAATTATGAAAATATTAAATAAATTTCGTGCATGATGTCATGGAACACCTTGGGTCACAAAAAGTTCAGCCCATTTGAAGAATTATGGTTTTAAGACCCTATTTTCCTCATACACCACTCAAAAATTTCCCAACTTTGCAAGGGCACATATCCTTCAATTTTAATGCTATGAGGGTGTTCTTGGACATTTTGGAAAGCTTGAAGAGTCCTCTAACCAACCCCACTGGTTTCATGTCCATATCATTTACCATTCTCAAGTTATGCCCTTTTGAAGTTGTTGACTTTTTGTTGACTTTCAAAAGGACCTATAATGTCTTAGCTCATACCTTCCAAATGAAGCATTTTTGGGCTTGGCTTGTGAGACACAAAGTTGTAGAGAATTCAATTTCCTTCAAAATGAGCTTTGAGTGGAGACTTGGTGATGAAGTATGTGAAAGTTATGGCTGGTCAAAGTTCAGTTGACTTTTACTAAGGAAACCCTAATTTAGAAACTCCTGATTATTGATGATCTGAAATATCCTTGATGAATCACGATCAACCCTTGATCAAATGATAAATTTTACTTCATATACTTGATGTTGGCAAAAAATCATGAAGTTTGACTTTGGTTTGACCACAGTTGACCTCAGTTTGACTTTTTAACTGCTTTGACTGATTTTGACTTATCTTGATCATCTGACTGAGCAAACTTTTGAGAAAAGTCTTGAAACTTGTCATGGGGGTTCTTATACACATATAAGATGTTATGAAGTTCACTTGAGGTATTGGAAGTCCATTTAGCCTGATTAAAGTCAAAACCCTAGTTTTGGATGCCCTGCTTAGGAGGTGCATTGTCTGAGGGAATTGTCAACTCTTTTGACCAATTGTGAACTTTGTGAACCTTGTGAACCATCATAAGATGTCTTGTGAACCTCATGGGAGGTATTGTGAAGCTTGTGAACCTTGTGAACCTCATGAAGTGGCTTTGTAATCATTGTGAATCTTGTGAACCTTGTGAACCTTCATAAAGTAACTTGTAGACTTCATGAACTTCATGAAAGGTTATGGACATGTTGAGAAACTTGTGAACCTTGTGAACCTTCAAGAAGTGACTTGTAGACTTCATGAACCTCATGAAAGGTGTTGAAAGCATTATGGAACTTGTGAACCTTGTGAACCTTCAAGAAGTAACTTGTAGACTTCATGAACCTCATGAAAGGTTATGTAAATGTTGAGAAGCTTGTGAACCTTGTGAACCTTCATAAAGTAACTTGTAGACTTCATGAACCTCATGAAAGGTTATATAAGCATTGAGAACCTGTGAACCTTGTGAGCCTTCTTAGCACACAAAGTCTTGTATTGTGAGGGCAAATTTTGGGGTGCAACAGCTGCCCCTGTTCAATTTTCTGAAACCTGAGGGGTTAGATTGGTATATGTGCCAGTCGTGACCTGGAAGGTTGAAGGGGATTGAACACAAAAGCCCAAAAATTTGCACTCACCAGTGCATTAGAGTGATAGGATTGAGTGGGCTTAAAGATGCCACTAGGGGAAAGCAGTCCAAAATATGGAGGCATAATGAAAGCTGTCAGGAGTATGGAGCAGTCCTGAGGTATTGATGATATGCTTTCAGGAGACTGGAGTAATCCTGATGTAACAGCATGTCTTCAGGGGGAGTGAGAAGCTATCAGGAGGCTGGAGCTGTCCTGAGGTAACAATATAATTTCAAGAGGATAGAGCAATCTTTGATAATATGCTTTCAGGAGACTGGAGTAATCCTGATGTAACAGCATGTCTTCAGGAGGATAGAGCAATTAATAATGATAACCCTAAAGCAGTCTTGAAGTAATAAGATGATTTCAGGAGGATAGAGCAATCAATAATGATAACTCTAAAGCAGTCTTGAAGTAATAAGATGATTTCAGGAGGATAGAGCAATCAATAGCTCTAAAGCAGTCTTGAAGTAATAATATGACTTCAGGAGGATAGAGCAATCGATAGCCCTAAAGCAGTCTTGAAGTAATAAGATGATTTCAGGAGGATAGAGCAATCAATAATGATAACTCTAAAGCAGTCTTGAAGTAATGATATGACTTCAGGAGGATAGAGCAATCAATAGCTCTAAAGCAGTCTTGAAGTAATAATATGATTTCAGGAGGATAGAGCAATCAATAATGATAACTCTAAAGCAGTCTTGAAGTAATGATATGACTTCAGGAGGATAGAGCAATCAATAGCTCTAAAGCAGTCTTGAAGTAATAATATGATTTCAGGAGGATAGAGCAATCAATAATGATAACTCTAAAGCAGTCTTGAAGCAATAATATGACTTCAGGAGGATAGAGCAATCAATAGCTCTAAAGCAGTCTTGAAGTAATAATATGATTTCAGGAGGATAGAGCAATCAATAATGATAACTCTAAAGCAGTCTTGAAGCAATAATATGATTTCAGGAGGATAGAGCAATCAATAATGATAACTCTAAAGCAGTCTTGAAACAATGAGAATTTGTCAGGAGGATGAAGCAACCCTGAGGTAATAGTATGATATGCTTTCAGGAGACTGGAGTAATCCTGATGTAACAGCATGTCTTCAGGAGGATAGAGCAATCCTGATGATCATTTGTTGAATAATTAACCTGGAAACAAGATAGCATTTTGTATGATAGTGTTAGTTTATGCATCATGTATGCATGTATAATATGATGCACTTAGGTAATGTACTATGCACTCATGGATATGTATGTTATGGTATGATGTAAATGATGTATGTATGATATGATATTGTCGGAAGAGTCTGGATATCTTCGTATAACAACTGCTGGCCAGGGAAAATAAATCCCGATTCGTTGTTGAAGAATATATTATACATAACCCTCCGTCTGCTGGGGATAACGGGGTATAGATAACCTCCCGTGGGATAGTAAGGTATATATCACCTCCCGGATGCTGGGGATAATAAGGTATATATAATTTTCGTCTTCGTTTGATGGTAGGGTAGATATAACCTCCCGTCTTCGTTCGTCGCACTCTTATTGGAAAGTAAATTCCCGTATATCCGTATGAGGATAAAAGAGATGGATATAAATTCCAGGGGAGATGTGACTTTATGAAGATGGATTTGTCCTACTGAGGGTTTGTAACTGTCTTGTAAAGGTGAACCGGCGAAGCTTCGTTGAAATCCTCCCCTCGTTCGTCCTTAGTAAATACTATTACTGCGTTTTCATGCATTTCTAGTAAACATCAATCATATTAAGCATTCATGCATTTTTGGTAAACATTAATCATATTCAAAAGCATACATACATTCAAACACAACTAATGGACGTTTCGCTTAGGGTAAAAGTAAATCTGGATTCAGAGGGAAAAGTAAAGCTGAACTTGAAAACAGAATTGTTTCAACTTCGAGAGTGTATAACCAATTGGATTTGGAGCTCCTGAAATTTTTAACTTTCCTGAATACCTCCCCCGAGATCCTCATAGCTGGATCTGAAGATATGATACTGACACCATCTGATACTACTGGCGTAGACAATTAATTTCCATCATGGTTTCTACTGAGAATCCCCATATCAAGGTAATACGATGAGAGGAATGGCGTCTTCAAATTGTGATGGACCATATACGCTCTGGATACTAGATTTGAAAAGAAAGCATTGCCCCTTGGTTGAGGATGAATCATACCATAATGGAAGTATTTGAATGTAGTTATCTCAAGAGAAATAAACAGAGTGCTTCACAACAATATGACCCTGACATCATGAACTTTGCAGTGTTACCCTTGGTAATTCAAATATATGAGAAGAGCTGCCCCTGGCTATTAAGCACTGTTGGATCTGGAACTGATTGCCCCGAATGATTTGAACAATAACTTGGTATGCCCCCTTGATTAGGAAACAATGACCATGTCCCTGGCATTATGACTTCTGTAATGTTACCCTTGGCACTTCAGATAGATGAGGAGATCTGCCTCCGGCTACTTAAACATAGTTGAATCTTGTCCTGATTGCCCCAAATGAGTTAGGCAGTATCATGGCCTGCCCCCTTGATTGGGAGATAATGATTATGCTCCTTTGTATACATGGACTTTGATCCAGGAAGCAACTTTGTTTATCGGAAGGACTTTGAACATTCATCCTGTAAGTTTCTCTGTTTATCAAACACTCAAGTATATGTAAACAAATATATTCAAAAATGCAATGCTTATGTCTGTCTTGAAATTTTGAAACAAGTTGTTTTTAGAAAAACTGTTTTTTTTTTTTTTTTTTTGAAAACTGTGATATTAACTCAAGTTTTATAATAAGCCCTAAAGGAGTCAGGATACCTTTTTGTAGCAGTATGCTTTCGAACTAACCATGCTTCAGTTAGGACTTTTAGAGGGTTATAATGTGGCCTGGTTCACGGTTTAAGAAACAAAGGATAAAGGCTCAAATTTTATTTGTCCCCAACCCAATCTCCATGATGTTCTTCAGTCCTATGCTCAGTTAACTTATGCATTGAAGTTCCAAAGAGTTTTGGTATTGTAACACTGATATTTGTGATGGTTCAGAAATCAAAAATTTATTTGAACATTCAGTCATCTTTCTTTGTTGAGGATTCATAGTGACCTCTTTTTTCTTTTGACTTTGTTATCCCTTCTTTTTGCCTGAACTGTTTATTTCAAGGTTACAGTCAGCGGGATGTCTTAATGTTTTACTAAGTCTCCTTCATAGGTTTTGACTTAGTAAGCTTTTCTTTTGCTGGATATTGACTGTCAGGTTTAATGATTACCGAGAACCATCATTAGTTGTGTACAACACAGATAATTGGCATATTTGATTTAACCGAGTAACTACCCTGCCCTGGGTTATGAATAAGGGTTTTAATTTGTGCGAGAATAAAAACTCCTACTTCATAGGCTCAAAAGGGTTGACTAGGGATTAACTTCCTTATATCTCCACTGTTTAGGAATTGAAACAATGCCTGTACATCGTCAGCATAGTCTGTTCAAAAGCATACTGCATAAGATTATGGTATTGTTTTCGTCATCCTCCCTCTACAGGTTTATAGCTTTATCAGGAGTTAAATATCACAAGATAGAAATAAGAAGCATAATTCAAAATATAGTGGAACGAATGGATTAATTCAAGACAAACATATGCAATGCATTAATGAAAACAAAAGTTTAACATAATAGTGAGTGTTCAAACAAATAAAAGAAATTACAAATGAAAATTCAAATGTTGTCCCATCCAGTTGGCTGAATGTCCTCAATTGCAATCTGTGAACTTTGAGGAGCAGTATACTTCACCATGAAATCAAATTTACCACTTGGATGTCCCAAGGTGCCCCATATTTCAACAGGAACATGTAGGCTTTCTTTCTTGCAACCTTGGGCAACTTGTCTTGCAGCTTCGGTGTTTGCTGGATGATAGTAGAACTCAACTTGACCCTCTGGAGTAACCTCTAGGATTCCTTCGTCAATCAGGTCTTGGATCTTTTTCTTCAATGCCCAACAGCTATTAGTATCATGTCCAGGACTGTTGGAGTGGTACTCACACCTTGCCTTGGGATTATAGCGAGGAGAGGAAGTTTTAGGATTTTGAGGAGGATTTTCCAAGGAAATTAGCTTCATCTCCAACAAGCATTGCAGAACTTGTGACATTGGAGTGTTGAACTTGATAAACTGCCTTCTATATTTCTTGTGTTGAGGTGGATTAACCTTATCAGGTCTTTCTTCTTCAACTGAAGAACAATCAATGGCAACCTATTTCTTACCTTCTTTTATCCTCATCTTTCTTTCAACCAAATCAGCTTGTTTTAACGGAGGTTGACTGACAATTAGATCCCTGACTCTATCACTTTGAAGTTTGTGGACAAAGGTTCTTAGCTCTTCTTGACCCTGAGCTAATCTGTGAATAAGAGCCACCTGGCCATTCATCTGGATCCTCATTCCTATCATCTCAGCTTGTAGTTGTTTCAGCTGATCATCCTTGTTGTCCTCAGGATTCTTCTTCTTCATGTCCTCAGAGAGGAGTGCGTTCAACTCTTCTTGCCCCTTGGACAAATTCAGAATCACTTCTTGAAATTGGGCATTCTGAGCTTGAAGATCTTTGACAAATTGTTCGAGAGCCATTGCTGAAATAAACAGCGAGAAGATAAGAAACCTGTGCACAAGAAACCTGTGATGCAATGATATGGTATGCATATGCAATGTTTTCAAGGACCGCAGGATTTAAATTTGCTTAAACAAACACGAAAGTAAACTTTTATTAGTAATAAATTTGTTTGCCCCTTGGGCTTACAATAAGAATGAAATGAAATAAATACAAAAGATGGGGTTTTAAGTCTCCCATGGACGTTTCCTCTTTGTGTTGAGGTATGAGTTGAGGTTCCGTTCCTCGTGAAGTTGCTTTGTTAGTTCCAGGATTCTTTCTTGGCTTGCTTTGTAATGAGCCTCGAAAGTATCCCTTTGCTCCTTCAGTTGGATCCATGATCTCTGCAAGTCTTCCATATCAGTAGGCATGTCTGGGTGAAGGATGGTATAAGCTGTGTCTCCTTCAGCAACAGGTTCCATGGTAACTGGTAGGACGGCAGGATATGGCATCATGAGAGTCTGAGCACGAGATCGCACCCATCTTAGATAAGCTTCCATAGGAATAGTGTACTTAGGCTCCAGTGTCTTGCTGTCAACCCTGTTTACTTTTCCCCAGGCTCGTATGAATCTCTGACGGTAACCTTGAAGATCATTGTCGTAATCAAACACGATGCCCTGAATCAACATGTCATGAGGACCATCACTCCGAGCGTAACCAAACTGTCGTAAAGCTAGAGAGGGGTTGTAGGTGATGCCTCCTCTTATGCCTAGAAGTGGCACATTAGGAAACTCCCCACAACGGTCAATGATGGTGACATTCTCCATAGATCTGGAGCACCAATGGATATCTGAGTGAGAAAGTGACATGATCCTCTTGGACCATCTGAACCCTTGCTCATTCTTCATTACTGAGCGAGGAAGGTGAGAAATAAACCACCTGGATAGTAAAGGTATGCAGCACATCAAAGTTCCCCTTGCCCTTGTAGTACGGGTGTGAAGAGAATGCAGGATGTCTCCAAGCAATGTAGGCACTGGATTGTGACTCAGGAAAATGTTGATGGCATGAACGTCTATGAACTGATCTGGATTGGGGAACAATACTAAGCCATATATCAGCAAGGCTAAGACTTCCTCAAAAGCATCATAGCTCATGGACTTCAAGAACATTTGAGCCTTATCCATTAGCACCTTGGCAAGAATACCCTTGGCTCCACTTCTCGTTTCTAGAACAATATCAGACTTCTTCAGATGTAGAGCTGCAGCAATAACCTCTGGTTTAAGCTCTTTCTCCAAGCCTGTGAAGGGTCTTTGATCAAGAACAGGTATGCCCAGAAGTTTAGAGAACTCCTCCATGGTTGGAACTAGCTGATAGTCGGGGAATGTGAAGCAGTGGTGCTTAGGGTCAAAGAACTGAAACAGGACACTCATCATGTCTTCATTGAACCCTGAAGTGACTAGATCCAATAGGTGACCATGTTTCTTGATGAACTGGGAGTGATCAGACACTTGAGAAACCAACTCTTTAAGTTTGGGAGGTATCCCCACAAAGTTGATCCTGATAGTGTTTCTACGAGCAGAAGGCATGACCTGCAACAAAGAACAAAGATAAATCCTTTGGTCCTTGAAATGGTTAGTGAAAATGCTATGCTCATGATGCATGATGATGTCATGATGTTATGCTCAATCAAAGACATGTGGCACACACAAACAAGTCACACCATAGCCCTAGGTTTAAAGGCTTGCATGAGGTTTAAGGTAAGTACCCTCCCCTGAAGTTAGATGGTTCATCCTGTCCTACAAAAGTAACCGGGTTCTAAGGGATCTCAATATCATTGATCCTTCACAAGGGTGGTTGATCAGAAGGCAACTTACTTGCCAACCAAAACCCTCCAAGTTCAAGATCTCAATGAGCGTAGTATCGAGTGTCAACCAACTTCAGTCTGCACCAAAGCCGGTTACCTCACTACTTTCTAAAGGCCAAGATGAGTTAACTAGGGTTCTAAAAGTTAATTAGTGCATTGACAACATATGGCAGCCTCATATTATCCTCAACTTGACTTAAGGAACATAAGCACCAACCAAGAAGTCGCACTAACTATGGCCACCAGATCAACCGTATCGATATACGTCGTACAGTTTCCTTGGTCTATTGCCATTTACCTAAGGTACACTAGATCCGGGTTAGGACCTTTTACACATAAGAGCACCCCAACAAGATAATATAAAGCAAACAAGGCAAACAATTTAAAGTGATCTAATTCCTAAGGGTACCCCTCTTAAATTAAGTCCCCAGCAGAGTCGCCAGTTCTGTAACACGGTGGGAGAACTGACTTTAGTTATGTTGCGGATAGCAAGAGTCGCCACCGACTTTTATTTTATCCAAAGGAAAGGCATAAAAGAACAGGAAAGACCTTTTTAAAAGATTTTTGGGTCCGGGGGGTAGGTTATGTAAAGGGAAGGTGTTAGCACCCTTTACATCCATGGTTATCCATGGGCTCTTAGTTACTTAGCTCACTTTAAAATGTTTTTGAAAGTGTGAAGTGTGTGAATAAAAATTTTCATAAGAGTTTGATAATGATCTATGTACGGATGCGTAAAAAACTTGTGTTTGAAAATTGTTTGAAATTGTGAAGTGTTTGAAAAGTTTTTGAATAGTGAGCAAGTAACTATGAGGAACCTACCCTAAAGTTTAAGTCTTTTCTGTTCTTTATCCTTTAAGTGGTAAGACTATCCCTATTATTAAGGAATAGGTAGTCATTACCTTGGATGTGTTAAGGGACAAACGTAGGGTCATCGTATGGTCAATGAAGGCAACTTAAGGGATGTCTTTAGCAATTCGTAGGGACTATCATCATTTATTCGAAGGGACAAGATCATTTACGAAGGCAACATCGAAGGGACTTGATCTTATAATCGTAAAGGGACTTGATGATATTTTAGAAGAAGGGACCTTGCTTTTAGACACCTTACTTGACCTTAAAAATAGGCAACATGAGAGGTAACCTTAGAAAGTGTAGGATGGCGATCAAAGACCGACTTACGTGTGTGAGTGTTCATGTTCAAGTATTTATCTTATTTAATTAATTTTCTAAATTAATTTTAATCACAAACATGTTATGCACACCCTATAGTTACTAACCACGCAATGAAAATATCTATAAACATAAAATATAAACAAGAATAAACCTACGACTATTACATGGCTTTAGCAGATACATAATAATCAAAATAAAATAATAATAATAAATATAATAAGAATAATAAATAAACCACAAAATCAAATATTAGTAATAATAAAATATTAACAATAATAATGGTTAGAATAATAAAGAAAATAAGAATTTAAAAAGAAAAATTATTTTTAGGTTAAATAAATATTGAAATATTTTTTAGTAGTTAATTAAGAAAATATAATAAATTTAATAATAATAAACAAAATATTAAAGTCATTTACATATTAATAAAAACAAGGATTAATAATTAGGGTTTAGAAAAATAAGTTAATTTTTAGGGTAAGAAGAAAAATTAGGGTTAGTATTTGAGAAAAAAAATTTAAGAAAAAAAATTTAAGGTTTAGGAAAAATTTTAGGGTAAAAATTATGGCGAAATTTGGGTTTTAAGATAAAGATTAGGGCTAAATTTTCAGGGTTTAAAGTTTATGAAAAAAATTAAGATTTAGGTTTAAAATTAAGGTTTAGGGAAAAAATTAAGGTTTATGAAAAAAATATAAGTTTTAAAAAAAAAGGATTTTGTTTTATCTTTTAAAAATTAGTTTAATAATAATAATTAGGAAATTCAAAGAAAATACATAATTTGATGAAAAAGGGAAAAATAAAGTTAGAGATACCAAAAATATTGGGGGTTTGCCCTTTTTGCTTCATTGAGTTCTTTGTCACTAGGACACCCACGTTTCTTCATCAAAATGCTCCAAACCTCAGTTCCTTGCCACTAGGTTGTGGGCCTTAGGTCCTTGTCACTAGGGCAATCAGCGCATGCCACACACCATCTTTTTCCTCCCACCTGCCTATTTTTGGTATATACTGTTGGAAGAATAAAAAAAGACATAAACAGGATCAAATAAAATTGCTGCAGATTTTAAAATAATGAAAAATAAGAAAAGCGATTAAAATAAAATTTAAAAAATATTAAAACGATGCTAAAAATCTAATAAAATCAAATAAAGAACGCACAATTTTTTTTAGATTTTTTTGAGAATATGAAAATAGAAAATAAATCAAATAAAATAGAAAAAAGATGAATTTGCGATTTTGAGGGTCGAAATCTTTTAGAATTCTATTCTAAAAGAGTATTGTTTGTCGATTTTTTTCTGAATTTCTGGAAAAAATTCGGAGCAAATCGAAACAGTAGTACTTACCTGACTTACCTGTCAGCCTGTAATGTTTATCACTACTGCAGCCTTCGATGTATCGACGAAGATAGATTACAGCAGATTAACCAATAGTTTAGTTCTCCATGGTGCCCTATGATTCCTGCATCGAAACTTAAATCCAACTATCCAAAAACCATCTACACAACCAAACAAACATATTATGTAATCAAAATCAATTAATCATACGTAAATCATTGAAATTCAAAAAAATCAAAAGAAAGGCAAGAATATGAATTTGGTTTGTATGATTTGGCATGAATTTGATGATGAGGATGATTGGAATAGGTTCAGTGATGTCCAAGGAGTGTTTTGCAACCTTTAGAATGCCTTGAGAGAGAGTCTCTAAGGAAGAATCTGAATTGTGAATTTTTGATGAATTTTTGAAGATTTGAAACTTACTCTTGAGGCAGCCAAAAATTTTCTTTTAATGCTTGTGATGTGTTTATGTATTTATAGTAGATGAAATTAGGTCAAAAAATTGTTGGGTTGTTTGGACTTTTTGATCATTGAAGATTGAAAAAGATCATGTCTTAAAATTCAAATATTTTTGAATGTAACCTTACTATTTTAAGACAATCACCATAATTCTCATATCAATTTGATCCAATTAACTTTCATGACCTTCTAGAATCAAAATATATTTTAAATCTTCATATTTTATATTTTATTTGAATTTAGAATGATTTTTAATATAAAAAATCATAATAAATAAAATAAAATAACTAAAATTATGAAAATATTAAATAAATTTCGTGCATGATGTCATGGAACACCTTGGGTCACAAAAAGTTCAGCCCATTTGAAGAATTATGGTTTTAAGACCCTATTTTCCTCATACACCACTCAAAAATTTCCCAACTTTGCAAGGGCACATATCCTTCAATTTTAATGCTATGAGGGTGTTCTTGGACATTTTGGAAAGCTTGAAGAGTCCTCTAACCAACCCCACTGGTTTCATGTCCATATCATTTACCATTCTCAAGTTATGCCCTTTTGAAGTTGTTGACTTTTTGTTGACTTTCAAAAGGACCTATAATGTCTTAGCTCATACCTTCCAAATGAAGCATTTTTGGGCTTGGCTTGTGAGACACAAAGTTGTAGAGAATTCAATTTCCTTCAAAATAAGCTTTGAGTGGAGACTTGGTGATGAAGTATGTGAAAGTTATGGCTGGTCAAAGTTCAGTTGACTTTTACTGAGGAAACCCTAATTTAGAAACTCCTGATTATTGATGATCTGAAATATCCTTGATGAATCACGATCAACCCTTGATCAAATGATAAATTTTACTTCATATACTTGATGTTGGCAAAAAATCATGAAGTTTGACTTTGGTTTGACCACAGTTGACCTCAGTTTGACTTTTTAACTGCTTTGACTGATTTTGACTTATCTTGATCATCTGACTGAGCAAACTTTTGAGAAAAGTCTTGAAACTTGTCATGGGGGTTCTTATACACATATAAGATGTTATGAAGTTCACTTGAGGTATTGGAAGTCCATTTAGCCTGATTAAAGTCAAAACCCTAGTTTTGGATGCCCTGCTTAGGAGGTGCATTGTCTGAGGGAATTGTCAACTCTTTTGACCAATTGTGAACTTTGTGAACCTTGTGAACCATCATAAGATGTCTTGTGAACCTCATGGGAGGTATTGTGAAGCTTGTGAACCTTGTGAACCTCATGAAGTGGCTTTGTAATCATTGTGAATCTTGTGAACCTTGTGAACCTTCATAAAGTAACTTGTAGACTTCATGAACTTCATGAAAGGTTATGGACATGTTGAGAAACTTGTGAACCTTGTGAACCTTCAAGAAGTGACTTGTAGACTTCATGAACCTCATGAAAGGTGTTGAAAGCATTATGGAACTTGTGAACCTTGTGAACCTTCAAGAAGTAACTTGTAGACTTCATGAACCTCATGAAAGGTTATGTAAATGTTGAGAAGCTTGTGAACCTTGTGAACCTTCATAAAGTAACTTGTAGACTTCATGAACCTCATGAAAGGTTATATAAGCATTGAGAACCTGTGAACCTTGTGAGCCTTCTTAGCACACAAAGTCTTGTATTGTGAGGGCAAATTTTGGGGTGCAACAGTTTCATTCTAGCGCAATCACATTAAGCCCTTTGCCTTAGCACGCACGTAGTGGAGTAGCCGGTTAGCGACTTTGATCCTTTTTAAGCACGGGGTCTGGTACACGAGTGCGGTAACCCTACATATATTATCCGATTTGGAGGTTGTGGGGGATCGAGCCGTAGCACGCCCTACCAAGTTCAGAATAAGTACCTCTGAACCAACCCGCAATGGACTCCTTCTCATATTTCTTGTTTCTTATATGCGACCGTGTACTTTGGTGCAATTTCTTTTCATTTTGCATCGAGATATGAAGGATCATTATTGATTAGGCATCAAACGCTTATATTCATCGGCTCCCCACGTGGTTTGTGTTCAGACGGTGCTGACTGCTAGTATAAACTACTAGGGGTTACTTTTGAACTGAAACTTAAAGTGTACTCGTAATGATAATCGGAATGGAATCGCTTAAGTGGGAAGTCAAAGGTGTCAAGATTGTATTGGTCTTGTTTAATCGTTCTCAGCTTCCTAATTACGATTCCGTAGGTAAGTCGGGTAATGCGAATAATTAAAGATTTTTTTCTGGTATGGCTAAATAAACGGGGAAAGTTCGAAACTAAAGAAAATAGCACAAAGATTGCTCACTTCATTAACTTACGAAAGGAAATACAACGGAATTGAAAATACAACAAAATGGAAAAATACGAAAAGGGAAAAATGCGGAAATGAAAGGTACCTCTCCCACACTATATCAGACATTGTCCTCAATGTTATGATATAAATGCGGTAAAAGTACAGTACAAATGACAAAAACGAAAAACAAACATAAGCAAAACTAAAACTATGGCTGCTGAGGACCGCGGGGTCGGCTTCTGGTGCGGGAGCGTCTGAAAGGAGTCGCTTCAGGATCAGAACCGGTGCCGGTGGCAGCAGTGATGTCAATGCGTAAGGCTTCTAGCTCGCTGAAAATTTCGTCGAGTTTCTCATTAGTAGATGTCTGGTTGCTTGCAATAGTGCTGAGTAAAGCATCATACTGCTCCTTCTGCCTTCGCTCCAGTGCGGCGTTCATCTGGTTCTGCTGATGAATCGCACGGAGGACATCCTCAAGAGTGAATTCCGGTGCAGGAGGCTGTCGGGTAGATGACTCTGGTATATCCTGGACAGGCTCAGGTGCATCCATAGCGTCCTGCATCTCATCCGCTGGAGGATCTGCCTGATCATCATGAATAGGGGCGTGTTCGGCAGCATCTGGTGAAATAAAGAGCCAGTTGGCTCGGCTGGATGGGTTGATGCGATCACGGGACGGCAGAATGATATGGTGAAAAATGGTGCCATGGACAACAGGACTATACCTGCCATCCTCTCGCTGCAGAATCAGGTGAGCGGACCTGCAATAGCTCTTGGTGAGGAATTCTGCGGCTATGCCTTGCAAATTATCGAGCAAGTCACTGAGCCCTAACTGAAAGGCGAGGGTGGTGACAATGCCGCCAATGAAAAATGGGGTGGAGCCTCTGTGTGCAATAGCCTAGATGTGAGAAAGCATGAATGGGGCAGCGTTGATCGGCTCATCATTTAGAGCGAAATGCAAGAACAGAAGCTCCTTGGAGTTGAGCTTATGGTTACTTTCTCGAGCGAATATGGTGTTGCAAATGACTCGGTGGAAATAACGGATTGCCGGGTTGTGGATGTGTGTAGCGTTGAGGCTTTGGAAGGCTGAGGCACGGGTATTGGTTATGTCGTGCCATAAAGTGAAAGCGGTTTCACTAAAATTATCCGGCACGCGGAGGTGAGCTTCAGTTCCGTGAGCGAAGCCTAGCAACTCGGCTATCCTTGTTTGCGAAAGTTCAAACTCCCGGCCAAACAATCTGAATTTAGCAACGCCGGTAAGCTGACTCTGAGAACCGGAACCGGTGATGTAACAGAACGAGCTTAAGAACTCCAGTGTCAGCAACTCGAATGTTGGTTGAGGCTGACTGCATAGAACCCATAGATTAACCTTCTTAAGCAGGTTCTTGACACTGTTGAGCATTCCGAGCTCTCTCAAGCATTCAGTGTCGATATAACGCGTAGGTTGCAAACCGCGGTTCTGGAATCGGATAAATCTTTCTCTCTGGGTTTCTCCAGCATCACCTTCTCTAAATTGAATGTTATCCATTGCATGCAAGAGGTAGAGTGAAAGATGGAGATTTTTGATATTTGTGAAAAGTGAGGAAATGAGAGAAATAATGATTCGGAATAAATATTGGAAGGTGAGAATGTGATGATAATGGGGGGTTAATGAGTTTAAAGTTGGTAATGGGAGGTTACGGAAGTTATGGAGAAAATGGGTGGTTTTTGGAAGTTATGGAGGAAGAAGAAGAAGAGGTCACGAAAAGAAACAGTTCTGTTTCTCACGAATCCTATAATTAGGGTTGTCACGGTCGTGACAGGGAGGTGACGGTCGTGACACGCTAAATGAGCACGTCACGATCGTTAGGGGGGTGTGACGACCGTGAGGGCTTGCTTCGTTGAATAATTTCCAGAAAGCACTATCTCATATATTTCACATACTTTATAATAATTTATTTTCTTCACTTCTCACTCAATAATACTTTTAAACACCATATAATAATTTATTTCAACATAATACTTTGCTAACTTGCATGGCATGAGAGATTTTTATATAATAGGAGTAAATGCAAGCATAACAGTACATAGAATGAAAAATATATAAATTGATTAAAATGGAGAAATTTTGGAACTAGAAGTGCATTGCATATAATAATTGAAATTGAAATTACATAAATGAAAATACGGTACGAAATTGTTTGAAAAATAAATCTAACTAGAAACGAAAACAATGAGAAAAATAAACTAAATCACTTATAGCATTTTCAAAAGCGTTTCTTCAAATCTTCGATTGCGGAGTTCAAGTGATAGAATTGTTCGCAGGTTATGTCAGTCAAACCTATAATGTCCAATCGCATGCTCTTAATGTCTTCCTTAAATGAATTTATATCAGTTTGGTAAGCTTCAAGAGTGTTCATGATATTCTGTAAGTTGTTAGCATAATCTCCTTGATTCACTTCAGGGGTTTCAATAACTTCGTCAGTGTGGTCAATGTCATGGTAACCAGGAGGTGTCTCAGGGTCAGTTTCGACATCGGTCATTATATCATCTTTTATCTTGTAAGACTGAGGTGTTTCAGGAGTGGATGGATAATCAGGTGGGGTTAACTCATAAAGCCAGTTATCCTTATTGTGAACACTTACTCTAGCATGGTTTGGCAATGTGAACAGGGTTACTACCTCATTCCGTATTAGGTACTCAACAGGTGGATGTCCTAAATTCCTTATGATATGGCGATTAAAGCAGAAGTTAAGATTCATAGGACGGATGGTACCTAAACGGTTGCATCTGTGCAATTGGTACCTAAGTCCTATGGCATCAGCAATCATGGTTACAAGACCTCCTACTAATATAGGTAATTCAGGTTCTTCTTGGATACGGGTGAAGGTTTGCATCATGAAAGGTACACCATTAACAGGCTGTCTATTAGTGAAACATGACATAATAAATATCTCATCTTTAAAAACTCCGGTAATGTTTTCTTCTTTTCCAAAGAAGGTGTGGGCAAGGATTTTATGGAAGTAGCGGAGAGCAGGGTTATGGATCTCATCATTATTCATGTTATTTGGTTCAGGGTGGTAGTTTCCGGTTAAAGTTCCCCAAAAGAAATCTAGCTCAATATCCATCAATTCTACCTGTGTGGTAGTAAAAGCAAAGGGTCCACTAGGGAATCCTAATAAGTCATCTAGTTCTTTATGGTTAAAGTCATATTCTATTCCAAACAGGCGGAAACTGATAAATCCTTTCCTAAATCCAAAACCGCGCTCAGGTAGGTAAACTAAGGAGCTAAGGAACTCAAGGGTGAGCTCGCGGTAAGTCACAAACTTATGTTGGATCAATGCATTCTCCCATCCAAGTCGGTTAAACAAGTACAGGATGCTATCATGTATACCTAGGGTTTCCATAGTCTGATCATCCGGGTACAGGGTCAAATCCATTTGCCTCTGTGATAACTCTTCAAACTTCATTCTTTGGTTTCTACCTCTAAATTTGGTTTCCATATGGTTTATTGGTTGGTTAGCCATGGTTAGTGCAAATATGGAGGAAACAAATCAGGGGGAGAAGGAAAGTGGAAAAGACTTTTAGAAAATCTGTAAAAAGTGATTTAAGATAAAAATAAGAAAATGAAATGCATAATTTAAAGGCAATACTAGTAACATGAAATAAAACTATAAAATGACAAAACAATTAAATAAATAGTAAACGATAAATAACAAAATGATAAAGAGAATAATTTAAATAATTAAATGAGTAAATGGGTTGCCTCCCACTAAGCGCTGTTTTTATCGTCAAAAGCCTGACGTAATGCTTAGGTTTAGATCAATCAGGGGAATTAGTGGACAACTCTAAAAGCCTTAGATTATTTGCATAATCTCTATTTTCAACTTTATGATAATGTTTTAAACGTTGTCCGTTTACTATGAATGGTTCACTATTCCTACCCTTAATTTCTATTGCTCCACTCGGGAATACTTTAGTTATTTCAAAGGGTCCTGACCATCTAGATTTTAGTTTTCCAGGAAAGAGCCTAAGTCTTGAATTAAAGAGGAGTACAACGTCTCCCACACTAAATTCTTTCCTAGATAGGCGTTTATCATGCCATCACTTAGTTCTTTCTTTATATATCTTAGCATTCTCATAAGCATCTAGCCTTAACTCTTCTAATTCGTTAATGTCTAGGATTCGCTTTTCTCCTGCAGCATTATAGTTTATATTGAGAGTTCTAATCGCCCAATAAGCTTTGTGTTCTAGTTCTACCGGGAGGTGACAAGATTTTCCATAAACTAGTTTGAAGGGTGTAGTACCTATGGGTGTCTTGTAAGCGGTCCTATAAGCCCATAAAGCTTCATTAAGTTTAGATGACCAATCTTTCCGAGATATGGCGACAGTCTTTTCTAAGATTTGTTTAATTTCTCTGTTTGAGACTTCGACTTGTCCACTTGTTTGTGGATGATATGGTGTTGCCACACGGTGTCTTACTCCATACTTAGATAGTAATTTGTCAAAGATTTTTGAAATGAAGTGCGAGCCACCGTCACTTAAGACGAGTCTAGGCACACCAAATCTGGGAAAGATTATATTTTTGAAAAGCTTTATTACTACTCGTGTATCGTTTGTAGGAGAAGCTATAGCTTCAATCCATTTCGAAACATAATCAACAGCTACGAGTATGTAATTATTACCAAAAGATGATGGGAATGGTCCCATGAAATCTATTCCCCAGACGTCAAAGATTTCTACTTCTAATATTCCTTTTTGAGGCATTTCATCTCTTCTTGAAATATTGCCGGTGCGTTGACACCGATCGCAATTCATAACAGCGATGTGGACATCTTTCCATAGATTAGGCCAGAATAAGCCGGCTTGCAAGATTTTTGCACAAGTCTTGGAAGTGCTTGCATGTCCACCATAAGGAGATGAATGGCATTGAGCAATGACATCTTCTATTTCTTCTTCGGGAATACATCGGCGAAAGATTCCATCGGGTCCTCTTTTGAACAATAATGGTTCATCCCAATAGTAATGTTTTAGATTGTGAAAGAATTTCTTTTTCTGCTGATAGGTTAGATCGGGTGGAAGAGCTCCTGTGGCTAGGTAGTTAACAATGTCAGCGTACCATGGCAGTCCTACAGTTGTCTGGATTGTTTCCACGGGTTCTGGTTCATTTAAGTCTAACTGAACTAGGTCGCTTCCTATTTGTGCTATCAGCTGTTCATACGGAAAATCATCGTTAATCGGCACTCATTCGGGTTTAATGCCTTCTATTCTAGATAAATGGTCCGCTACGACGTTTTCAGTACCTTTCTTATCTTTTATTTCGAGATCAAACTCTTGTAAGAGTAAAATCCATCTCAAGAGTCTTGGTTTAGCATCTTTCTTAGTCAATAGATATCGGATAGCAGCATGGTCTGTGTAAATGATTATTTTCGCTCCTACTAGGTAAGAACGGAATTTGTCAAGCGCAAAGACGACTGCTAACAATTCTTTTTCAGTAGTGGCGTAGTTCATCTGAGCAGAATCTAAGGTTCTACTGGCATAGTAAATCGCATGAAGTTACTTTTCCTTCCTTTGGCCTAGAACTGCGCCTACAGCATAGTCACTCGCATCGCACATGATTTCGAAAGGTAATCTCCAGTCAGGGGGTTGCATGATTGGTGCGGTGATGAGGGCTATTTTTAGAGTTTCGAATGCTTTAAGACAATCTTCATTGAATATGAACTCGGCGTCTTTCATTAATAAACCAGTAAGAGGTTTAGTGATTTTCGAGAAATCTTTGATGAATCGTCGGTAGAAACCGGCGTGTCCTAAAAAGCTTTGTATTTCTCGAATGGTTTTAGGGGGTTGAAGATCTTTTATGACTTCAATCTTAGCTTTATCAACTTCAATTCCCTTGTCGGATATTACGTGACCTAATACGATTCCTTCTTTGACCATAAAATGACATTTCTCCCAGTTAAGCACGAGGTTTACTTTTACACATCTCTCTAACACCATTTCTAAGTTTGATAGGCATCCTTCAAAACTTTGCCCGCATACAGAGAAGTCGTCCATGAACACTTCCATGATGTTGTCTATAAAATCTGCGAAGATTGACATCATACATCTTTGAAAGGTTGCAGGAGCGTTGCATAATCCAAAGGGCATTCGTCTATAAGTGAACGTTCCATATGGGCATGTGAATATGGTCTTCTCTTGATCATCTGGATGGATAGGGATTTGGAAAAATCCTGAGTAACCGTCAAGATAACAGAAGTAAGAATGCTTGGCTAATCGTTCTAACATTTGATCTATAAAGGGTAGTGGGAAATGATCTTTTCGAGTGGATTTGTTTAGTTTACGATAATCTATACATACTCTATGTCCCGTCACTACTCTTTGCGATATCGATTCGCCTTGAGCGTTTTTCACAACAGTGATACCTCCTTTCTTTGGCACTACATGTATTGGACTAACCCATTCACTATCAGAGATTGGATATATTATTCCGGCATCTAGTAGTTTCTTAACTTCTTCTTTTACTACAGTGGTAAGGATTGGGTTAATTCTTCTTTGAGATTCTCTGGAGGTTCTGCAATCTTCTTCTAGAAGAATACGATGCATACAGACTGAAGGGCATATTCCTTTGAGATCAGATATGTTATATCCTAATGCAGTTGGATATTTCTTCAAGACATCTAAAAGTTTCTTTGTTTCTATGGTTCCTAAACTGGAATTTATTATAACTGGTCTTTTGCATTCAACGTCTAAGAATTCGTATCTTAGGTTATGAGGTAAAGTTTTTAATCCTAATGTAGGTTTATCTTTACTTGGCATGGGATCCGGTGTAAGTGCTAAACTTTCGCTTAGACTATCATCTTGATACGGTGCACGCCAATTATCATCTTCGAAAATCGGAGGGATTTGAATTTTCATTATTTCAGAATAGGTAGTTTCTTTCAGTTCCATTTCTCTTACACATTCGTCAATAACGTCCAATAGATAGCATGTATCCTCTATAGCTGGTGATTGTAAGAATTGTGTTAAAATAAATTCAACTTTCTCTTCACCTACTTCAAAGGTTAGCTTTCCTCTTTTTACGTCTATTATAGCTCCGGCGGTAGCTAAGAATGGTCTTCCTAGTATGATAGGTGTAGTGGAGTCTTCAGAGATGTCCATGATTATAAAATCAGTAGGGATGTAGAATTGTCCTATACGTACTGGGACGTTTTCTAGTATGCCTACAGGATATTTAACAGAGTGATCGGCTAGTTGAACAGACATTTTAGTTGGTCTTAGGTCTCCCATGTCTAGCCTTTTGCAAATCGTTAAGGGCATAACACTGATACTGGCTCCTAAATCGCATAGAGCTTTGTCAATGACGAATTTTCCTATTACACAGGGTATAGAGAAACTTCCTGGATCTTTTAGCTTAGGAGGCATATTATTCTGAATTATGGCGCTACACTCAGCAGTAAGTGTAACTGTTCCGTTATCCTCTATCTTTTTCTTATTGGATAAGATTTCTTTTAAAAACTTAGCGTACGAGGGTATTTGGGTGATAGCTTCTGTAAACGGAATTGTAATATTCAACTGTTTCAGAAGTTTAACAAATTTCTTAAATTGACCCGTCGTCTTGGAATTTGTTAATCTTTGAGGGTACGGAATTGGTGGTTTATAGGGTGGTGGAGGCACATAAGGTTGTTCTTTCTCCACTACCTCTTGATTATCATCTTCCTTTTCTTCTGGATCATTCATCACTTCAGTCGGTTTATCTGGTTTTTGGTACATGGCTGGATTGTCAAGTCTTGGATCGGTAGGTCCGTCAAGTTCCTTGCCACTTCTTAATATTACGGCATTGGCATGTCCTTTCGGATTAGGTTGAGGTTGTCCAGGGAATACTCCAGCTGGTGCAGCAGTAGGTGCCTGTTGTTGAGCTACTTGTGAAATCTGAGTTTCAAGCATTTTGTTATGTGTAGCTAATGCATCTACTTTGCTCACTAATTGCTTAATCTGCTCACTAGTGTGAATGTTTTGGTTTAAGAAGTCCTTGTTTGTTTGAGATTGGTTAGCTATAAAGTTCTCCATCATCAACTCAAGGTTCGATTTTCTAGGGACATTAGGAGCAATCTTTTGATATCCTGGTGGTGTAGCTGGCGCTTGACCTGGTGCGTATAAAGCATTGTTATTCTTATAGGAGAAGTTCAGATGATTCTTCCAACCTGGGTTGTATGTTTTTGAGTATGGGTTTCCTTGAGCATAATTCACTTGATCAGTGGGAGTTCCTGTCAATAGTTGACAATCAGAAACTTCGTGTCCTGGGACTCCACATAACTCACAGTTAGGTGTTACTGCAGCCACGGTGGCTGTTGGTGTTATGGCCAAGTTGTCGATCTTTTGGCTTAGTTGGTCAAACTTCGCATTGACTTGGTCCATACTACTCACTTCGTACATACCTCCTTTTGTTGGTTTCTCAGTTGCGACTCTCTCGCTTCCCCAAAGGTAATGGTTTTGAGCCATACTTTCGATGAGTGCATAAGCATCATTATATTCTTTGTCCATCAATGCACCGCCTGCGGCAGCGTCAATTGTCATTCTTGTATTGTACAAGAGTCCATTATAGAAGGTATGGATGACCATCCATTCTATTAATCCGTGATGTGGACAAAGTCTCAGCAGATCCTTATAGCGTTCCCAAGCTTCGAATAATGATTCGCTTTCCCTTTGCTTAAATCCGTTGATCTGAGCTCTCAGCATAGCTGTCTTGCTAGGTGGAAAATATCTGTTCAAGAAAACTCTCTTAAGTTCCTCCCACGTAGTTACTGAGTTCGAAGGCAGAGATTGAAGCCAAGCTCTTGCTCTGTCTCGAAGTGAAAAAGGAAATAAACGTAGTCTAATAGCTTCTTGGGTAACTCCATTGGCTTTTACGGTATCTGCATATTGCACAAAGATCGAAAGATGAAGGTTCGGATCCTCGGTAGGATTTCCGGCGAATTGATTTTGTTGCACGGCTGATATCAATGAAGGTTTTAGTTCGAAATCATTTCGGTTGATAGTCGGTGCTGCAATGCTTGAATGCGGTTCAGCTTGCGAAGGACTGGCGTAATACTTGAGTGGGTGATTCTGTTCTTCAGCCATCTCTGCGTCCTTTGATGTTACGACTGGTTTAGGCGGATCTAATTGAAGATCTGGAATACTGTAACTTTTTTCGTAATCGAATATCCGTCTTCTTACGTGTAAGAAGCGTTTCGATTCAGGGATTAGAGGTTGCAAGTCTTCGCTTTTAGAGCGAGTACTTGGCATACACTCGGAAATTAAATTAAATTAAATAGTTGATACCTTAGTCTAGACAATGCTACCTAAATGCACTAGTAACTAAATTAAGGTCCCCGGCAACGGCGCCAAAAACTTGATGGGATAAAGACGTGTCTAATTATGTGTCTAGCGGTATCTTAACTGCAAGTGCACAGCCTATCGAAGTAATATTTAAGATTATCGATCCACAGGGACTCTATGGTTACTTAGTGCTAGATGAACTTCTAGTTTAGCTAAGGTGAAGGGTTGTCATGATTTTTTGTTGATTTTAAAATATTAAAGGCGGGGATTAAATTTAAGTTTTAATAAAATAATACTAAGGCGGTCGGTATGTAATTATACTAACTCAGGCGGGTTAATCTAACCTAGGCTTATAAAGGTGTTTACTTAATCTATTCGGTAGAGGTTACCAGTTTAAATACCCTCAACTCACACTCTCGTGGTCTTATCTCAGATCTTACCCCTAAAGCCCTATGCCTGCTCTCGCTAGCCCATAAGTGTTTAGAGATAATTTTTGGAAACTTAGTAATTCTAATTTATTTTAAAGCGCTCTCGCTGTGTTTAATTTAAATGCCTAACTTTAGCTATCTGGTTAAAATCTCACACTCTCGTGGTCTTGACCTAACCTATTACTCTTTTCTTACTCTCGTAACGAAAAGGTCGATTTTAATTAAAAAGTGTCAGCCAGAATGTTAAGTTATTAATTATTTTTAGCCTATGGTTAAATTTTACCGATTAAGTTTGTTTTAACTACATACCGCCCTAAGGTAATTAGCTACTCATTGATGTTGAACCAGACAGAGACAGAAAAATAAATAATAAAATACTCATGGCAGAAAAATAAATAAACATTATAAATATTAAATTTGCAATATAATAAAAAACCTGGTTAACAAATATTATAGCAGACTCCTTCTTCCACAGACCGGAAAGCTTGGAGTTGGCGGAAATCGAAAATAAACAAATTCTGAAGGTTTAGAAGCAAGTAAATGTATAACAATTTCCTGATGTTGGAAATTGTTATATGGCTGGTTTGGATACAATAAGAATGAAAAGCTGAAAATAATACAGAAATAAAAACAGGGTCGTAAAATAAATCGGCAGAGCTTCCGCAGAAAAATGAATAAAAAATGCTCTGTAGTTTCTTCATAAAACTTGTACTATTTATAGAACCATTAATGGGCTTGAAAATTGGACTTTGTTGCATTGGGCCTTGCTGAAGTGGTGGATGAAATGTAGGAACGTGGCAAAAAAATAGGAGAAAAGTTCTTCACGTAATGCTTTGACGTGGTCTCAGTCAATAACCTACTTTTACCCTTGTCACGGTCGTGACAAGGTCTTCACGCTCGCGTCCTGTGGTTTTTAAGTGTCACGGTCGTGACAATGTGCTCACGGTCGTGATGGCTTCTTTTGGGGTGTCACGGTCGTGACACCTTGGTGACGACCGTGACTGCAACAAATTATGCAGTTCTGCAGGCTTCTTCATTTCTTCATCTTTTTATGGTTGCTTTTGTTCCTTTTGCTCTTACTTTATGATTTAGCTCCATATATGATGTACCTGCAAAATGGTAAGAAAAACTCGAGAAATCGAGTGTTAAAACGATGATTATGCGATAAAACTTCAATGAAACTTAGCAATATAATCGATACATTTTCTCGTTATCAGGATCCTTGGACGTATCCAGCTCTCCAGGTTGCGGTTGCTTTCATCCTCGTCTTCCAAGTTGTTCACTGCATCGGGGGTGAGCATCCCCCCACTGACAAAATTGGGCTTCTTAGCAGCCTCTGCTTGATCTTGTTGAGTTAGTTTGTAACCCAACCCAAATCTATCCTCCTTCTTTTCTACGGGCATCAACTTGCCCCAGCCTTGGGCAGTCCCTTCTTCAACAACCTTCCGGGCTTGCTGATAAGATGTCATTGAGGTTCCAGGTACAGCGGATGCTTCATTTATGTTCAAGGCCTCAAACCCTTGACTCATAGTTTCGTGGATCTCCCCATCCATCTCAATGTATTTATATGTAGCCAGGTGGCTGACAAAGATATCTTTCTCTCCACAAATGGTAACAACTTGGCCCTCCCACTCGAATTTTAACTTCTGGTGAAGGGTTGAGGTCACGGCGCCAGCGACGTGTATCCATGGTCTACCCAATAAACAGCTGTAGGCAGGCTGTATATCCATCACGAAGAAGGTCGTTTTGAAAGTCTGTGGGCCAATCGTTATAGGCAACTCAATTTCTCCCAGAACTGATCTCTTAGAGCCATCAAAGGCTCTCACTACCAAGTTGCTGGGACGTAATGCCAATCCTTCATACTCCAGCTTCACAAGGGCTTTTTTAGGCAAGACATTGAGGGACGACCCTGTGTCTACCAGTACATGGGAAAGAACTGCACCCTTACACTCCAAGGTAATGTGCAAAGCCTTGTTGTGATTGCGGCCTTCCGTAGTCAAATCAGTGTTGGTAAATCCTAGTCCATTACTAGCGTTAACATTTCCAACCACGGCCTCTAACTGATTGACGGTAATCTCCTCTGGCACATAAGCTGCGTGCAAGACTTTTAATAATGCGTTCCGGTGAGCCTCGGAGCACATTAGCAATGATAAAATGGAGATCTTGGAAGGTGTCTGGTGAAGCTGGTCCACTATCTTGTAATCACTTTTCTTGATGATTCTCATGAATTCATCAACCTCTTGATCAAAAGGGGTTTTCAAAGCTTCTTTAGCAACTTGTTCTTCTTGCACCAGGCTCTTCCCTTTTGCTTTGGCAACAGCTTCTGCTTCAGCAATGGGTCTTGGAATCTACGGGGCGAAGAGACGTCCGCTTCGAGTGAAGCCTTCGCCTCCCCCCACATTGTCTATTTGTGGTGAAGAAGTTGATGATTCCAAAGTGATTTTCTGTCCTTCGCAGTATAGATCGGAGCCGTAATGCCAAGGGATGGCATTACTGCTCTCATAAGGAACTGGCCCAGGCACTGTGATAGTGACTGGACTGATAGAAGCTGCAGAAGGGACCATGATAGTATGTGGATCGTAGTATATTTTAACTGGTGCTCTGGCAGGAGCGGCATTTTGTGAGTTGTAGGCAGAATCATTTGCAGGATCATAATAAATTGTAACCGTTGAGACATTTTCATTGTTTGCGGTTGATGTTGTAGGAGACACTGTTGACTGGATGAGTGTTGCTGTTGTAGGAGATTCTGAATGAAGGGGTGCTGAAGTTGTAGAAGGGGTGTTTGTTGATATTTGGTCCGTTGAAGTGACAGATGAAGCATTTGTTGATGAGATTGAAGAGTTGTTTGGAACAACTGTTGTTGCAGTTGTAGAAGACTCGGGGATTGTTGTTAAGGAGATTGTCGGATTTGTAGGTATTGATGTTGTGATTTGAAGTAAGCCACTCTGGATGAGACCATCTATGCCATTTCTCAAGTTATCACACCCATTTACTGAAATGTTGCAATAAGCACATCCTAGCTCACATCCGGGGAACATTTGACATTCAAGGAGTTGAGCTTTAATCTCTACCAGGGGTGTCCGAATCTGCCCCACACTGGTTATCAAGTAAGACGGCTTATCTTCTTCAATAGCATTGATTCTGGGTCCTCCGTGGTTGGGCATAGGGTTCTTACTGACATTTGGTGGGGGTGCAAAGTTTAGAGCTTTGGAATCCACTAGATCTTGTACTTTCATGTGCAAAGCTCTGCACTTCTCTGTACTGTGGCCAGGTGCATTTGAGTGAAAAGCACATCTGGCGCTGGCGTCGTAATTTCTAGGCAGACTGGTAGGATCTGGAGGTGCCAATGTCCTTAGCTCAACCAGGTTGAGTTTCAGGAGTTGTGGCAATAATGCGGCATAAGGCATAGGGATCGGATCAATCACTCTATTGGCCTGAGATGGTCTCTGTTGAAACGGTCTTTGTTGATTGTTGTTGTTGGTGTTGTTGTTGTTATAATTTCTCTGAGGGGGATACTGAGCTTGTTGCTGGTAGTGGGGTTGTTGCTGTGGTTGGTATGCTGGTTGTGGATGAATTGGAGCGGGAATGGTGACAGCTGCCACTGACCTATGAACATACTGGGGTCTGCCCCTGCCGGTATGGATAGCATTAGTCTCACCAGTTCTTCTTGGGCCTACAAAAGGCTTTCTTGGGTTGCTGGACGAGCTTGCACCGTTGTCAGAAATTTTGCCCATCTTTAATAGGCTCTCAATTCTTTATCCAGCTATAACGACATCCGCGAAGCTAATGGAAGAAAAGGCAGCTAGCCTATCAATGTATGTCCCTTGGAGGGTGTTCATAAACATGTCGGCCATCTCCCTTTCCGACATGGGTGGCTGGACAGCAGCAGCAAGCTGTCTCCACCTCTGGGCGTACTCCCGGAAGCTTTCTCTGGATGATTGTGACATTCCCATCAGGAGGGTCCTGTTGGGAGCCATATCCAAGTTGTACTGGTATTGTCTAATGAAGGCCTCAGCCAGATCCTTCCAACATCTGATGGTTGCTCTGGTCAAATGAGAGTACCATTCCCTTGAAGCTCCTGTTAAACTGTCCTCGAAATAAAACATCCACAGTTTTTCATCCATGGTGTACGCCTTCAGCCTCCCCAGAAAGGATTGCAAGTGGGTCCGTGGACAGGAGGTTCCGTTGTACTTCTCAAAGCATGGAGGTTTAAATTTGTGGGGAATCCTTACCCCGTCCACTAAGCCCATGTCCATAACATCAAAACCCAAGGAGTTTTGAGACTCCAAGGATCTTAATTTTTCAGCAATTTCATCTAGCCTTCTGTCATAGGCCTCGTCCCCAGCTCCCATCACTGTGAACTGATCTTCCTGGGGGTCTTCTTGCAGTACCCTACCTGTAGTAGCATTCCCTTGTACATTAGCAGGGATGTTGATCTCTGGGTGAAGATGAGGGCCATACACAGGTGGGTTGACATGAGGCTGGAGCCTCTCATTGTTGCTTGTTCCACCAGTCCCTAGATGGGGGTCTTCCTGAGTCTGCCTCTCTACCAATGCTCTTAATCTTTCTTGGCTCTGTGCCAAACCATTCATCACCTCCATAAACTGAGTCATCTGATTCCTCATTTCCAGTCTCTCATTGGCCATTTGAGTCCTGACCTCTGTAAGGTCCTGTTGTACCTGGTCCATCTGTATACCCGGAAGGTTGTTGCGGGTAGGATATCTGTGCGGACGGTTGAGTGGGAACACCCGTCGTCGAGCAATAGTTCCTGAATCACAACAGAGTTAGTAACAAAAACAAAATAAACCTACAAAACAAAACAAAGGTTAGTATGCAATGCAGTATGCTTATTTGTTTCCAAGGTATCCGACTTGACATTTGGTTTTGACCTTTCCAGACCCCTGAGGAAGATGCTTTTGATGTTGCTTGAAAGAGCTCAGATAAAACAAACCAATACATATATTACAAAAAGTGAATGATACATAGTTTGTTTTTTACAATTCATGCCCTCTGAGGGGTCAAAAATACAACATAAAAAAGAAAATTACAATGAAATGAAAGCAACAACAAGAAAAAGTCAGACACCAAGACCAAACTCATCCTCCTGAACTTCCTTTAGAAGTGCTTCAGTCACAGGATCAGCCGGACGCTCTGTGAGGTTCCTGATAAGAAGATTCCTGGTAGTGATAGCAGTAGTTAGTTTCTTGTGTCTGCCCTGGTCCTTTGACCTCTTCACACCAGCCCTAATCTTCAACTCTGAGATCTCCCTCTGGGCTGCTAGCAGGGCTTCCTGTTGCTCCTTTGCATTAGCCTCCAACTGCTCAATCTTGTCCTGAGTCCTCTTATCTTCCTGAGTACGAGCTTCGGTGATCCTGACCCACCTAGCTTGACTCTCTTTCAGATACAAATCAGTCCTGGCCTTCTGGAACTGAGCCTCCTTGCAGGCATTCTTCAAGATCTGCTCTCCAGCCCTTGACTTCTTAATGTAGTCCTCTGACTTCTCAATCCTAGCTAGATGCTCCACCTTTAGCTTTTCCAACCTTTCAATGTCCAGCCGACCATCACTCCTCTCCCAGAGGGTCTTCTGTAGAGCCTGAGTCAGATTCTCATTCCTCTCTTTCAATTTCTCAAACTCCTCCAGGCTGACAGTAGCTAGAGGTGGTGCTGTGGATGGCCCAGGTGCATCCTCAATGGTGAAGGGCATCCCAGAAATTTGAGCCCTGGCATGAGACCACTCATAGTACTGAGCTGAGGCCACATTGTTGCATCTCCCAAGAATGGCCATCCCCTTGATCTGGACATTGTCCCAAGCCCAGGATGCTTGCCTGACAACATCCAGATTAGGCTTAATCTCACAATAAAGGGTCTCAGCCAAGTCTTGTGCTTTAGGAGGGTGGACCAATGCATAGCCCAATTGTCTTTTGAATAACAGAGGGTTGTAGTTGATGCAACCCTTCACTCCTATCAGAGGTACATTGGGGAACTGCCCACAACTGGTGATGATGTCCCTGCCCTTGGTGCTCTGAGTGCACCACCTGATATCATCTGAGGTCAAAGCAATGAGTCTTCTGGCCCAGTTCCTCTGCTGGTGAGGATTCAAGAATGCATCAGTCTTGGGCAAGTGTTTGAGCAACCAGGTATGGAACAGGGGAGCACAACATCTCACCAATCTTCCTCTCTGCTTTTCATTCCTTTGATGAACAGAGTAGTAGAAATTTCCCAGTAAGGTGGGCACTGGGTTTCTCAGAATGAAAAGGTGAATGGCACTCTTGCTAATAAACTTAGGCTCATCTGCAAAAAGTATAACCCCATATATGCAGAGGGCTAACAAAGCACAGACTGCCTTCCATTCTCCCAAGGAGGCCTTCAGGATGGCCTGAGAAGTCAAGAAATCCAAGTGTAGACCAGAGATTCCAGCCTTGGTAGTCATGTTCTGTCCAATCAGAGAGGGTTCCAGATATAGTGCCTTTGCCACTTCTTCATTACTAGGAAAAGCCATCTCAGGGTTGAAAGGGATACCACCCCCGACAGGTACACCAACCAATGATGAATACTCCTCTAATAAAGGCCCCAACTGAAAATCCTGGAAGGTGAAGCACCTCGGAGGAGGATCATAGAACTGCAGGCAAGTATGAATCAAGCTCCTCTGGGAAGGGTCCAAATTCATAACCACATCAAGTATGCCTCCATAATGTTCTCTGAATAGTGGTATATGGTCTGGAGTAATCAGGGCCTGGATCTTCCTAATGCCAGCCAGCTCAAGCTCAAAGAAATGATATGAGATGTTGCTCTTCTTGGGTGCCATATTGCTGAAGAAGAGCTGAAACAGATGCTGATGATGGAGAAAAATACTGAAAATGGGCCACTGACAGGCTGATACTGGTGATGCAGGTGACTGAAGCAGGTAGCTGATGAGGATAGCTGAAACAGATACTGATGAAGATAGGTCTATGCAGATGAAGGGGTCAAAACCAAGCCAGAAATATAGTATGGATACCCTGAAAAACAAATAAGCAAATGTTAAAATGATGCAATGATGATGTATGCAAATGATATGCAAGGGTTTGTGATCAAGCTGGATCTGATTACTGCTTTGATATAAGTCCAAGTATGTTCAAGAAATCCAGATGGAGGTTCATAAATCCAGTAACCAAGGTGGGGGACTCAAATAAAGAGTCACATGTCCAGGGTTAAAATCACAAGAACTGTCCCAAAATGGAGTACTCTTAATCAAAACAAAGTAACAGGGTATGCTGAGGTCAAGGGTACCTGCAAACCTGTAAACAGCCCAACCCCCTCACAGGTGGTGTTCTAAAACAAGGATCCTCAGACTTGGATCAGTTATGAGAAGTGTAAACACTTCTAACCCGGAGGTACAGTGTTTACAATAACCATAAAAGTTTCTCCTCTAATTCACCTCAGTTTCTAGAGGTCATAATAAAGGTCATTCAGACTTAGCAGGCTTCCCAGATAGCCCTAGCACTACAGGAAATCTGTAGCACAGAGTTCTCAAGAAGAAACCCATATCTGAACCGTGTTTCATATTCCCGCACCAGACCGAAATGGAATGGGAAAGAACATGAACCACTCTAGCCTAGGTGTCACTCAGGTCCCAGGTATAGGACCTCAACTCTCAATAGAACCCCACCCACCAAAGCAACAAAACCAGATCCAGCCAGAACAGTATGACAGTATGATGTATATAAAGCTATAAAGAAAGCAATAAAACAACTGTACATAAAGCAATAAACAAAATAAATATACAAACACAAATAGCACATAACACCCCAGTAAACACAAATCAAACAAGCGCTAGGAGGAGCCCACAAAAAGAACCAGAAGCCCTGGTTACAGTGTAAGGTTCCCCAGCAGAGTCGCCAAGCTGTCGCTCCCAAAAGATGAGACCGGGCTCAAATGAGGTACAGACGCGAACGATCGGCGAAAGGAGGATGTGAGAACACACGGGAGTGAACTCACAGGAAAAGAAAAGAGTCGCCAGCTAGGCATTTTTATCCCGAAGGAAAGGTTATGCTGCATAAACCTAAGAAAAGATGGATAAGACGGTTGCGAACCAGAGAAACTGAGAAAGGGGGTTGGTTACAACCTGGGAAGGTATTAGCACCCAGATTGTCCGCCGTACTCGACGGGATCCACGCTTGAAAGATTTGTGTTTTAAAGGGGTAGTGTCAGTGCAATTTGTGTATCAAAGCTGGAAAGAATGCAAGTGTCAGTGTAAGAAAAGTGTGAAGTGTATAAGAGAAGTGTCAGTGTAGGAACAGGAGTGAAATGCTCAAGATAATGAGGCTTAAAGAATAATGCTAGAAGGAGGGGGAATATACAGAGACTTTTGTTCGATAACTGTTAAGTTATGCCTACGTATCCTCTCGTGCAATGAGGAAGTCAGAACACCGTAGTTCGACCCAAAGAGACTGAAAGATAAATTGACTTGTGAACTACTTGCTTGTCTATGCTCAAGTGTAAGACCTGTCTGGCTCAGGTGCAAACTGTCTTGCATTAGACGGAAGAAGCGAGTTCTCGTTTATGAGTGAATGAGATGAGAAAAGAATCCCGGAGGAGACGATTATTGTTTGTTTTTGAGTTTTCAGTCTTTTATTTCTTTTTGAAGTTTGTCATAGGAAAAATGAGCTTAAGCCTAAACCAATGGGTTAGTAAGCTCATCACATCCTCCCTCTGATTAGGGGTAATGAGAATACCTTAAGTGTGAAGTCAGCTTCTCACACTTAAACACCTTTGATGTAGGATTAAGATCCTTAACCTACTTGTGATTAATTAGATGTTTTTGTTGTTTTTGTTTAGTGTTGAGTAATGAGATTAAGCCATAATCAGGGATTAAACAGACTCATTACACCATCCTAATAGAAGGATAATAGATGAGAATGTTTAAGCTGAGGAAGACTCCTCAACTTAATCCATGATTAGGGATTAAACTCATGACAAAACAAAACCTTTATTAAGTGGATTTCAACTAATGATATGATGAAGAAGTGATTTTTAGGGTTTGTAAGACAACTTGAGGAGGACTTGTCCATTAACACTAGGGTTAGTCCTTCTTAACCAATTAAGGAAGAATTAGAACCCTAATGCAAGGACCAAGTTACAAGCTTGATGTCTTGATGATTAGTAAGTGGATTGATTAAAGGAGTTAAACACATTAAGGGTTTAACACTTAGGATTAAAGTAATACACTCCATCCTAATAGAAGGATGCAGGCATAAGCTTAATCACAAAGCCTTAAAGCCTTTAGGGTTTAGTCCCTGATTATGAGATGAGAAGAGAAGACTCAATGAGACACAAAGGTAAAACTAAGTGGGGAGACTAATAAAAACCCTAATCATTGTCATAATTGGTTGTTCCTAAGGTTTGTGAGGTTTACAAGAGAGATCTTCAGAGGAACCACCAGGAAGCAGATGAAAGGATCAAAGAGAAGCAAAGTCACTTGCTTCATTCAAGAAGACAAGTCACTTGAAGAAAGAAAGTAAGAAGAAGAAGAAAGAGCAAGCTCAATCTCAAACACAAGACAAAAATGCAGCAATGATGCATAAGGGAGATGAAAAGAAATTGTGAGAAGTGAAAGCAAATTCACTTCTCAAAGAACTTACCACCTGAAAAGTTAGCAAAAGGAATGAAATGCAATTCAAATGGAATGCAATATGATGATGCAAACCAAAACCAGAAGCATGTGTGTGATGATAATGATTCCATGAGATGATGCAAACATGAAACAAGGCATGGGGATGATCATACAAACATATGGATGCAAATGAAGCATGCTTAGAACCATGAACATACATGAAAAGTTATGAAATGCAAATGACATACAACATGGCAAATGAAAGATGCAATGATCAAACATGCTTCTAATATGTCTTAAGATGTCCAATGAATCAAATGGATGCACAAAATGCTATGGCAAGTCATGGTATGTAAGCAAATGCAAGATGAATGCAAAAGGAAGCCCAAATTAGGGTTTATGATCAATGCACAAAACAAAAATCAAAACCAGAAGCAAACATCAAGATAAAAAATTGAAAATGCATTCAAGGGAACCCTAAACCTATACAAACTCACTGCCCAAAGGAGGGGATCCAATTCTTAACCTAGTGAAAGTTATGAATTTCCTAAGATTTCTAGGGTTTTAGGGTACCTTGACAAGAAAAATGTCAAACAAATTGAAAATGCAAGATCAAATCATGCCAATTTAATCCTACAAACTACATGATATGCAAGACACAATGCAAAAAGAATCAAAGTCCAACTCTTAAAGACTAGGCAGAAATGAATTTTTGAACATTGGATCAAAATAATACTTTGAAATAGAATTAATTTCATGGAAAATTGTCAAAATGCATTAAGATCAAAAAAGAAATTTGGTTTGAGGGTTGGACAATGTTTCTAAATGATTTTAAAGGTTTCATGAATTTTTTGGTGATTTTTAAATACCTAAAAGTATTTTTAATTAATTAATTCTCATTAATTAATTAAAAATAAACTTTCAAATGATTTAAAAATATTTTTTAATGCAAAAAATAAAAATAAAAATGTTTTTGGTTTCTGAAAATTAATAAAAGTTTGTACAAAAATTTTCAGAATTTTTATAATTGTTTTACTATTTTAAATTAAATGAAGAAAACAAATGAAATAAAAAGAAAATAAAATGAATTAAATGAAAAGTATGCTGATCCAATGGCCAGGATTTAAATTTGACGCGCGGGAATTGACTGGCGCGCGTTTGAATGGCTGGGATTCACTCTAAAATTTGAATTTAATTAATCCTGATTAATTACACAAATGACTGGATTAGGGTTTAATGGAAGATCTGGTGCGTTCATTCACGCGGGAGTCAACCCCAGTCAACCTATCCTACGCTCCTCATTCAAACTGAGCCCTAATCCTCATTAATGCACTAATCACTTTCAGGTGGCCGGAGAAGACTTCCGGTCGTCTTCTCCGGCAGGACCCTCACCTGAAAGTTGCTAAAATCCTAAAAACTCCATGAAAATGAAAACTAATCACCCAGAAATCATCCCCATTCGAAATTAAATCAAAACCCCTAAACAAAATCCATTTTTCATTCATCAATCATGCGAATCGAAGCCAAACATGTTTAGGTCAGAAAAGTTTCAGAACATGATTAAATGCTTATTTCTCAACCATTTCAAAAAGTAAAAGAATCAGAGTGATCAGCAAAGCATGAGGAACAACTTAGAAACTTAAAAACTCATTTCTGGAAAAAAAAGTTCTTGATATACCTGAGCTTTGAGCTTTCTCAGTTTGCAACTTTCTGACCCTCTCTCTTTGTGCAAACCACTCCTCTTAGGCTCCTGATGAAGTCTTGATGCTTAGAAAAAGTTTGTGGTGGCTGGTTTGGAAGATCACAGAGGTTCTGCTCAAAGTGAGGTGGAAATCGTATCTTTGATTCTGGGAGTTTTAGGCAATGGTGATGGGTGATTTGTGACCAGGGAAGTGTGCTGAGTTGATTTGTGGAGTTGGTTTTTTGTGTTTGCTAGCTGTGCTGAGTGTTTCGAATGAAAATGCAAGTTGGAGCAAAAATGATAAATATGGCTTGTGGGCAAGATCAGTGTGTGTTATGTGATGTGTTAGGCTGGGTTTTGTCCATGTATCAAAAGGGGATAGGTCAGAGAGTTGTTGCTGGCCTATGGTGATTGGTATGGGTCTTTGGCCAAAATGTCAACTTGATGTGTACTTGAGGTATGGGCAATGGTACAACTTGCTTTTTGGCATGCTTGGGCTCAGCTGAGTTTAGGGAGAGCCATGGAATTGTTTGTGAGGTGATTCAGCAAGTGGTTTGTAACTTATGATAAGTTTTGCAATTTGATTCAAGTTTGGTTCCTTTGAGATTTCTTGAAGTTCAAGGCATGAAATGAGATGATTCTTGGGCCAATTCTGATTTTTAGAGGTCATGCAATCATGTTGTGAAGAAATTGTACACATTTGAGGTCTTTAGAACACTTGATCAAGTCATTTTGCAAAATGCCTCTTTGGTAAAAAACTTCAAATTTTGTGATTTTAGCCAACTTTGACAAGCCATAACTTTTGATCCAAAATGAATTAGGTCATGTTCTTGTACTTTTTGAAAAGGGAATGATCCATTCTACAACTTTCATGACCAAAGTTTTTCCATTTGAAGCATTTTTGGATCAAAAAGCAAAGGTTGAAAAAGTTTCCCAAAATGGCAATTTCATTAAAAAGTCAACTTTCCCAAAAAGTCAACTTTGCAAAAGACTTGAAATTCTTCAATTTTGTGAACTTCCAACTTCTTCCATGATCAAATAAAGATCATACACAATCAAAATGATGAAGAACACCCTTTGGTTGGGTCATTGAGGGCCTCAGATGCCCTGATTTACACTGACTTGCCTGAAAAGTCAACTCTTGATCAGATGACTTCCCCATGGAATTTCTTCATGAAAATTGATATGCATACTCCCTATACCATATAGAGACCAATAGAAACAAGAATGACCAAAAAATTTGGAGTTATGGCCTTTGAAACCAAAACCCTAATTCTAGGTCATCTGTGCAGTCAAACCTGGCTCTGCTTCCATGCCATTTTCAGTTCTTGTGATTCTTTGACATTCTTGACTTTTAAAGGATATAATATGATGTTTGAACATACATGGACCCCTTTGAAGTGATTGGTGACCTTTGGAGTGGCTCAAGAAGCTCTTGGATTGCTCAGATCACAAACCCTAGATGCAGATGACTTTGAACCAATGAAATGAATCAAAATGTGATATGAGATGCTATGATTGAGATTATGCATATGAGGATATCACAAGTCATGGTGTGAATGGGTGAGGGCAAATTTGGGGTGTTTACAGCTGGCGACTCTTGTCTTTCTGAGTTCACCCCTGTGTGTTCTCATCCTCCTTTCGCCGACCGTTCGCGTCTGTACCCCTTTTGGCCCTGTGTGTCATATTGGTGGGAGCGACACAACTAATTCCCTATTAGTCAAGGGAGGCTGAACTCTGCTTGCAAGATCTCTCCATTTCTGGGCATACTCCTTGAAACTTTCTTTAGAACCCATGGACATGCTTTAGAGTTGCATGTGAGTCGGCGCTAAATCAGAGTTATATTGATATTTCTTATAGAAGGCCTCATCAAGATCGTTCCAATTGCAAATGTTGGCACTCTCAAGTTGATAATACCATTCCAATTGAGCTCCAGATAAACTCTCTTGAAAGAAATGAATCCACAACTTTCTATCAGCAATATGTGGTTGGATCCTTTGGATATAAGATCTCAGATGCATGTTTGGACATGGAACACCATCATATACCACAAAAGTAGGAACCTTGAAACCAATAGGGATGACAACTCCAGAAATCAAACTCAGATCTTCAAAATCCAACCCATAAGTCTTCTGTAATTCCATGGCATTCACATGGTCTTCCAGTAACTTATATTTCTCATCACCAGTTGAATCATAGTAATAATTCTCCTTATGATCAGAATTCCCAATAGTACCATGCTGATTGTCTTCTTCACTTGCAGAATCTTCATCTCCAGGATTTTCAACCTCATCATTTGTCTTGATTGGACCTTTGAACCTCCTACCCAGGTTAATGAAGCCAACTGGTTTTCTCTTTTTCTTCTTCTTCTTCTTGGCCAGGAGTGCCTTCTTCATGGGCTCTTAACTGCTTAGCTCACTTTACTTTTGTTTGAAAAATAGTGTAGTGTGTGTTTAGAAAATATTTTCATAAGTCTTTAACTTTACAATGATCCTCGTATGGATGTATACAAAGTGTTTAGTTTGAAAGTATTTTGAAAAGAGTGAGCAAGTACTTAAGAATTACTTACCCTAAGTTTGTAAGGTCTTTCTTGTTATTTATTTCCTTTAAGGGTAGGATTGTCCTTATTATTGGTGAGTAAGTAGTCTTTATCTTGGATGTTTAAAGGGACGGGCGTATGGTCATCGTATGGTTATAGAAGGCAACTTGTAAGGGTATCTTAGTAATTCGAAGGGACTATCATCATTTTCGTAGGGTCATCGAGGGACGAGATCATTTATTCGTAGGAAACGCAAAGGGACTATGATATTTTATCTGAAGGGACTTGATGATTTTATTTGTAGGCAACTTTACTAAGATACCCCCATGTTCGAGGCACTTGACCATATTTTTGTAAGGCAACCAAGAGGGGAAACCCTAGGGGTGCAGATGACAATCGTATAATGATCGACTTACGTGTGTGAATATTAATTTCAGATATTTATCTTTTGGATTAATGGGCTAAGTCCAATTTGATTTTGCATACATATCTTTTCACACCCTATTATTACTAACCACACAGTTTAATTATTTGCGGAAATTAAAAACGAAAAATAAAAACCCTAAACTATTATATGGCTTTGGGAGAGATACATAAATAAAACCAGACAAAAAATGTAAAGTGCGGAAAATAAAACCTAAAACTATTATAGGGCTTTAGCAGTTACATTATCTTTAGAAATCGTAAAATAATTGAAACGAAAAGATCGGAAAAATATTGAGTCTTTGAGATGAGAGGAGGATATTTTTCTTTATCATGCTGTTAGAAGAATAAAAAAATAATAATAATAAACAGAGTCAGATAAAATCACTACATATTTTAAAATAATGGAAAATAAGAAAAGCGATTAAAATAACATCTAAAAAATATTAAAACTATGCTAAAAATCTAATAAAATCAAATAAAGAACCCACAATTTTTTTCATATTTTTTTGAAAATATAGAAATAGAAAATAAATAAAATAAAATAGAAAAAAGAGGAATTTGCGATTTTGAGGTTCGAAATATTTTAGAATTTTATTCTAAAAGAGTATTGTTCTTCGATTTATTTCTAAACATCTGGAAAAAATTCAGAGTAAATCGAAACAGTAGCACTTACCTGACTTATCTGTCAGACTGGAATTCTTATCACTACTGCAACCTTCAAAGTATCGGCGGAAACAGATTATAGTAGATTAACCAACAATTTAGTTCTCCATGGTACCCTAACAATGGTTTTGTTCGAAACCTGCATCATAACTCAAAAACAAACGATCAAAAAAGCATCAATACATGATTATAAACAATATTATGAAAAGAAAATGTATTAAAATTTTATGAAACAAAAGATTTGAGATCAAGAAAAAGTAAAAGGCGGCATGTGTTCATAGGTTGGCCTCCTGGAAGTTTATTGATGATGATTGGATGAAGAAAGAGGCTGAAAACTTACTATGAAGTATTTTTGAAATTTGCCCTAGTTTGCCTTTTTTGAAATTTTTTTAGGTTTTTTGGTGTAGGAATTTACGTTTTTTGGTGTAAGGTCTGATTGTGTATATATAGGAGTGTATTTTAGGTTGAGAAATTTGGGCCTTGTTGATGGATTTGAAGTTACTTAGAAGTGAAGAAAGGTAACTTCTATTTTGGTCCAAAAATTATATAAAATCACCCCCTTTTGGTTTTGCACGAATTTGGATACTTTCAATCATCATAACCATCAAATATTTGATCCCAAAATAGATCTAAGATCAAATATTTGATTTATTATTATTTATCTTAATTAAAATTGAATTTAAATTATTTAAATCCAATATAATATAAAATAAATATAAAAAATCAGATATTAAGATCTATGGATCGTGCATGATATTATAATTGAGTTTGGGTTGAAAAAATATGGGCTTATTTGGAAGAAATTTGAGTTTTGGCATTTTTTGCTCCATACACCTCCTCAAAATTGTCAAATTTCAACAATGCATAACTCCCTCAATTTTTATCTCATGTAAGTGTTCTAGGATTTTTTAGAAATCTTAGAGTGTCCTCTAACTTCTCCTTTTGGTCCCATGTCCATTTGATCTTCCATTTTCAAGTTATGAGCTTTTGAAAAAGTTGATTTTTTGTTGACTTTTTAAAGGACCTGTAATGTCTTGGCTCATATCTTTCAAATGAAGCATTTTTTTGCCTTGGCTTGTTAGACACAAAGTTGTAGAGAATTGAATTTCCTTTAAAATGAGCTTTGAATGGGAAATTTCTAATGAAGCATGTGAAAGTTAAGGCTGGTCAAAGTACAGTTGACTTTTCCTACACAGAACCCTAATTTAGTAACTCTAGATTCTTGATGATTCTGAGGTTTCTTTGATGAATCATGATAAACCCTTGATCAAATGATGAATTTCACGTCATAATATTGATGTTGACCAAAAAAATTGAAGTTTGACTTTGTGTTGACCACAATTGACTTTTTGACCAAGTTAATTGATTTTTGATGTCCTGAGTATCTGACTGACCAAACTTGTAGGGAAAGTCTTGAAACCTGACATGAGGATTATTTGAAGTATGTGGGATATCATGAAGTCCACTTGAGGCTTTTGAAGTCCACTTTTCTTTGTGAAACTCAAAACCCTAGTTTCAGATTCATTGCTTAGGAGAAGGCTTTGTCTGATGAAACCTTGAATCCTTTTGAAAAATTGTGAATCTTGTGACCATTAGGAGACCTCTTGAGACACATTATCTTGAATATGGGAGGGAAAATTTTGGGGTACAATAGCTTCCCCTGTTCAATTTTCTGAAACCTGAGGAGTTAGATTGACATGTACGCCATTCGTGCCCTGAAGGTGGAAGAGGATTGAACACTTAAGCCCAAAAATTTGCACTCTCCGGTGTGCAAAGTAATATTGTTGGTTGATTGTATTGCTTGAATGGGATTAAAGATGCCATTCGGAGTTACTAGAGATGTTCTTATAGATGCCATCCAAAGTATTTGTGGATAGGAGTATCATAATGTGTCTATGTTCGACTTCATCTGAATGTGATTACTGAACTAAGTACCAGAACTAGATCTTCGTCTCGACCATCTCTGAACTTATAACATATCCCGAACTAAGTATAAGTACTAGATCTTTGTTTAGATCGTCTATGAACTGTCTCTAGGGGAAAAGATACTCTAAACTAAGTATCAGCATTAGATATTCGTCTCGAATGTCTCTGAACTGTCTCTGGGAAAATATATGTAGTTAAGTATCAGAAATAAATCTTCGTTTTGATTATCTATGCACTTCTTCTGGAAAATATCTTGAACTAAGTATCAGCACTAGATCTTCGTTTAGATTTTCTCTGAACTGTCTCAAGGATAATATCTTGAATTAAGCATCACAACTAAGTCTTCATTTCGATTATCTCTGAGTTGCTTCTGAAAATATCCTGCACTAAGTATCAGCACTAGATCTTTGTTTAGATCGTCTCTGAACTGTCTCAGGAAAATGTTATCACTAAGTACCAGGACTAGATCTTTGTATAGATCATCTTCGTACTGTCTCTGGAAAGAAAAGCATCATACACTAAGCATTAACACTATATCTTCGTTTAGATCGTCTCTGAACTGTCTCAAGAAAATGCCAGCACTAAGTACCAGGAATAGATCTTCGTATAGATCGTCTCCATACTATCTCTAGAAAGAAAAACATCTTGCACTAAGCATCAACACTAGATCTTCGTTTAGATCGTCTCTGAACTGTCTCAAGGAGTTGGTAATGTTTATCTGACTGTGAACTACCTGAAACGGAAAAGTTAGTTTATGCAAGATTATTTGATGTATGCATGTATGACATGATGTTCTTAATGTGAGTGAGAATGTTGTATGCGTTATGGATGTGTATGGCATGATATGATGTAAATGATGTATGTCCGAATTATGTAGTCGAAGCCCATTAGTAGCTTCATGTAACAACTGTTGGCTGGGGAAAATAAATCCTGATTTGTTGTTGAGGAATATGAAGACGCCGTTCCCGTCTCGTTTCGAAATATTGTACTTAAGATCTTCCGTTTTCCGTTCATCGCACTTCTTATTGAAGGATTAAATTCCTAAATACCCTGACTGGGGATAAAAGAGACATACATTCCCCTGAGAGACTTATCTGACCAAGTGTCAATTCTTCAGAGGATATCAGGCTTGAGAGAAATCTGCTTGGGGATCTCATAGAGTTAGAAGTACAAGAGGCTACTTGGAATACTTCCCTGAAATAAATCCGTAAAGATTACTCTGTGGGGATGAACCTGTGAAGATTTGTTGGATATGAACTCTGGTAGGGATTCCTACCTCCGAGAATCCTTAGTAAATGCAATGATTATTTTATATGTATTTTTGGTAAACATCAATCATATTTGAAAGCATATATTCATTCAGAGTAACTAATGGATTCAGAACTTCTGATATTTTTGACTTCCCCGAGTAATTTTATAGGAATTATCATGACTGAATCTGAAGACATGATACTGACACCATATGATACTATTGGCACAGACAATTAATTTCCACAATGGATTCTGCTTAAAATCCACTATCAAGGAAATGTAATGAGAGGAATGTGTTTTCAGACTGCGGTGGATCGTGTACACCCTGGGTAATGGTTAAGTATCTTGCAACTGACTTTGATCTGGTTAGATTAGAAAAGAGAGTGTTGCTCTTAGCTGAGGATGATTTATCCCATAATGGAAGTATTTGAAAAGGGCTACCTCAATAGAAATAAACAAAATTCCCTAAAATAATATGCCCCTGGCATTGTGAACTCGGCAATGTTATCTCTAGTAATTCAGATGAGGAGACATGCCCCTGACTATTTAAGCATTGTTGAATCTTGACCTGACTGTCCTAGATGAATTGGACAATAACATGGCATGCACCCTTGTATACATTGGCTTTGATCCAGGAAGCAACTTTTTCCATCAGGAGGACTTTGGTTTATTGAATGTTCATCATGTAAGCTTATATGTTGTCAAACACTTAGTTATATGCAAACAATGATATTCAAAATGCAACGCTTATGTCTATCTTGAAGTTTTGAAAAATAATTATTTTAGCAAAACAATATTTGTAAAAATTGTGATGTTAACTTAAGATTTATAATAAGTCCTAAAGGAGCCAGGATACCCTTTTGTAGCAGTACGCTTTCGAACTAACCATGCTTCACTTCGGACTTTTAAAGGGTTGTAACGTGGCATGGTTCACGGTTTAAGAAATAAAAGATAAAGGCTCAAATTTTATTTGTACCCAACCCATCCTTCGTGATGTTCTTCAGTCCTATGTTCAGTTAACTTATGCATTGAGGCTCCAAAGGAGTTTGGAATTGTAACACTGACAACAGTTTATTTGAAAAGCGAATCATCTTTTTTTATTGAGGATTTGTAGTGACCTCTTTTCCTTTTGACTTTGTTATCCCTTCCTTTTGCCTGAATTGTTTGTTTCAAGATTACGGTATGCGGGATGTCTCAATTTTTACTAAGTCTCCTTCATAGGTTTTGACTTAGTGAGCTTTTCTTTTGCTAGATATTGACTGTCGAACTTAATGATTACATGGAACCATCATTAGTTGTGTACAAGAAGGACAACTCACATAATTGAGTTAACCGAGGAAATACCCTGCACCAGGTTATGATTAAGGGTTTTAATTTGTGTGAGAATGAAAACTTCTACTTCATAGGCTCAAAAGGGTTGACTAGGGATTAACTTCCTTATATTTCCACGGTTTAGGAATCAAAACAATGCCTGCACATCGTCAGCATAGTCTGTTCAATAGCATACTATATGAAATTATGGTATCGTCTTCGCCATCCTCCCTCTACAGGTGTAAACACCCCAAATTTGCCCTCACCCATTCACACCATGGCTTGTGATCATTCTCATATGCATGAACACAATCATGTCATCTCATATCTCATTTTTGATTCACTGGATAGTTTCTAAGGCATCTGCACCTAGGGTTTGTGATTTGAGCAACCTCAGGGCATCTTGAGCCATTACAAAGGCCACCAATCAACTCAAAGGGGTCCATGTGTGTTCTTATATCACATTTCATCTCCTCAAAGTCAAAAATGCAGAGGAATCACAAGAACTAGGGTTTGAGTAGATGCAGAGCCAGGTTTGACTGCACAGTTGACTGAAAATTAGGGTTTTGGTTTAAGAGGCCATAACACCAATTTTTTTGGTCATTCTTGTTTCCATTGGTCTCTACATGGTATGGGGAGTATGCATATCAATTTTCATGAAGAAATTCCATGGGGAAGTCATCTGATCAAAGGTTGACTTTTCAGACAAGTCAGTGTAAAATCAGGGCATCTGAGGCCCCCAATGACCCAACCAATGGGTGATCTTCATCATTTTGAGTGTATATGATCTTTATTTGATCATGGAAGAAGGTTGAAGTTCATAGAAATCAAGAATTTAGGGTTTTTGCAAATGTTGACTTTTTGGGCATAGTTGACTTTTCAAGAATGCATCATTTTAGGTCATTTTTCAAGCCATGATTCATGATTCAAAAATGCTTCAAATGGAAAAACTTTGGTCATGAAAGTTGTAGATCTCATCTTTCCCTTTTCAAAAAGTACAAGAACATGATCAAATTCTTTTTGGATCAAAAGTTATGGTGTGGCAAAGTTAGCAAAAATCATTGATTTTCAAGTCATGCACCAAAAGGCAAAGTTGCAAATTCTCCTTTCAAGGCCAATTCAGTCATCATATGGGCTTCTAATTCACTTAACATGATCATGTAACTTCTAAAAGTCAGATTTGAACCAAGGTGCCTCATGTTTCATGGCTTATGCAACAAGATTTTTTCATATGAACCAAAAGGTAACCAAGTTGCAAAACTCATGATCATGTTTCACCAACTTGCTGCCTTGAATGCTGGACCAAGCCTAGCCTTTCCCTTCACTTTGCTGCGCCAGAACCAGCCCATGTCCTTGCCTAGCACTTCACCATACCTCTCTTACACATAAAGTGGATTTTGAGCAAAAGTAAACTTACCAATCACTATAGGCCAGGTCACATCATCTGACCTATAGGATTATAATACAATATCCCTTGGCAAGCCAAAGATATGAGAGAGCAAGGCTGAAACACTCTATACCATCACATACACCAAAACACACCACTTTGCATTTTCCTTCGAATTTGTTTTCACAGCTCACAAACATCCAAACCATTCCCACACATCAACTCACCATGCCTCATTAAGCACAAAGCAACAAAGAACCAGGCCTGAAACAAGCCCTAACTCCATTTCACCATTTTCACTCCATAAAGCAAAAGCCTTCGAATCTGCTTCTACAAGCCATAAACACTCAAACAAATTCCACACATCAACTCACCTTGCTTCACTGACCAGAAACCACTCATTACTTTGGCCTGAAACCCTCCACAACTCAAATACGATTTTCACACTTCCTTGGTCAGAGCTTCTGCAAACTTACTCAGGAGGCTTTCTAAACTCTAACCAAGCATCCAAAGCTTCAAAGGGGGATCATTGTGACTTGTTTGAGCCAAGAAACTAGCCAGAAAGTGCCAGAGATCAGAGCTCCAGTTCAGGTGAGCTTCATGAACTTTTTTCCCAGGAGTTGTTTTTTAAGTTCTTAATTGGTTCTCTATGTTCCACTGATCATGATGGTATGTTTGGTTTCGAAAATCATTGAGTTTTGAGCATGTATGATGTCTCTGAAATTTTTTGACCTAAATCCCTTTTGATTCGATTCAGCCTGAATACGAAAAATAAATGCATTTTGTTTGTTGATTCATGTTGTATGCTGCTTGGGGATGAATTCTGGGCAGAAAGATTGTGTTTTAGATACCTAGGGAGTGAGATTGAGATTCTCAGGGGAGAGTGTGGCCGGAGAAGATGACCGGAGGTCACTTCCGGCCACCTGAAAGTCATTAGTCATTAAATTAGGGTTAGGGCAAGTTTTAAACGTGGACCCTTGGATCAGGCTTCCCGCGCGCGTTTGTGTGGTCTGGATCATGTCATTAGTTAATAATTGTGGATTAATATTTAATTAATTAAAATTAGGGAAGTTTGAATCTGGGCCGTCCAGATGCGCGCCCAGTCAAACCTTGTGAAGCCCAGAATCAATCTCAGCCTCTCCTTTTGATTACTTCCATTTATCTCAATTTTTATTTCATTTCTTTTCTTTTATTTTGCACAATTTATTTAAAATAGCAAAATTTGTTTAAAAATTATGAAATTTTTTATCCTGAGTTTCATTAATTTTTATGACACAAAAACATTTTTATTTTCATTTTTAGCATTTAAAATGTATTTTTAAATATTTAAAAGTTTATTTTTAATTGATTAATGGAAATTAATTTATTAAAAATACTTTTAGGTATTTAAAAATTACAAAAAAATTCATGACATGTTCTAAGACATTTAGAAACATTGTCCAACCTTCAAACCAAATTTCTTTTTTGATATTGATGCATTTTAAGAATTTTTCATTGAATTAAATCATATTTTGTGCATTATTTTGATCATAAGTTCAAAAATTCATTTCTGCCTATTGGTGAAGGTTGAGACATTGATTCTTTTTGCTTTCTCTTGTGTTTAGCATGTATTTTCAAGGATAAAAAGGCCATGATTTGTTCTTGAATTTTCTAATTGATTGGCATTTGTTTTGTTAAGAACCCTAAAAAACCCTAATAATTTAGAAAATTCATATCTTGAGTTTGGTTGAGAGTTGAGAGCTCCCCTTTGGGCAGTGGTTCATCATAGACCTAGGGTTTCTTTGGGTGCCATTTTCCATTTTTTATCATGAGGTTTGCTTCTGTTTTTGGTTTGTGTTTGATGTTTGATCCATGAACCCTAATTTGGGCTCTCTCTTGCATCCTCCTTGCATTCCCTTGCATAACATGACTTGTCTTTGCATTTTGTGCATGCTTATGATTCATTTGACATCTTAAGACATATAGGAAGCATCTTTGATCATTGCATCTCATATTTGCCATGTCATTTGTCTTGTATGATTCATAGCTTTTCATGCTTGTTCATGCTCCTTAGCTTGCATCATTTGCATTCATGATCTTGTATGAACATCTCCATGCCTTGTCTCATGTTTGCAGCATCTCATAGCATCATTATCATCATCAACATGCTTCTGGTTTGGTCTAGCATCATGCCATTTCATTTCATCTTGCATTGCATTGCATTTCTTTCTAACTTTTCAGGTGGTAAGTAAACTTGAGAAGTGGATTTGCCTTCACTTCTCATACCTTTTCTTTTCATCTCTCTTGCATCCATTGCTGCATTTCTGTTTGTGTTTGAGTTTGAGCTTGCTCATTCTTCTTCCTCCCACTTCCTTTCTTCAAGTGACTTGACTTCTTGAATGAAGCAAGTCACTTTGCTTCTCTTGATCCTGTTCATCTGCTTCCTGGTGGTTCCTCTGAAGATTGTTCTTGCAAACCTCACAAACCTTAGGATCAACCAAGCATGACAATGAATTAGGGTTTTGATTAGTATCCCCTCTTAGTTTTACCTTTGTGTCTCTCCTTGAGTCCTCTCTTCTCACCTCATAATCAGGGACTAAACCCTAAAGGCTTTAAGACTTTGTGATTAAGCTTATGCATGCATCCTTCTCTTAGGATGGAGTGTATAACTTTAATCCTAAGTCTTGAATCCTTAAGGTGTTTAAATCCCTTAATCAATTCACATAATAATCATCAAGACATCACACTTGTAACTTGGGCCTTGCATTAGGGTTCTAATTCTTCCTTAAGTGGTTAAGAAGGACTAACCCTAGTGTTAATGGACAAGTCCCCCTCAAGTTGTCTTACAAACCATAAAATTCACTTCATCATCATATCATTAAATAAAATCCACTTAATAAAGGCTTTGTTTTGTCATGAGTTTAATCCCTAATCATGGATTAAGTTGAGGAGTTTTCCTCAGCTTAAACATTCTCATCTATTATCCTTCTTTTAGGATGGTGTAATGGGTCTGTTTAATCCTTGATTATGGCTTAACCTCATTACTCAACACTAAACAAAAACCACAAAAACATCTAAATAATCACAAGTAGGTTAATGATCTTAATCCTACATCAGAAGGGTGATTAAGTGTGAGAATCTGACTTCACACTTAAGGTATTCTCATTACCCCTAATCAGAGGGAAAATGTGACGAGTTTACTAACCCATTGGTTTAGACTTAAGCTCATTAATCTATGACAAACTTCAAAAAGCAATAAAAGACTGAAAACTCAAAAACAAACAATAATCATCTCCTCCGGGATTCTTTTCTCATCACACTCACTCACAACCGAGAACTTGCTTCTTCCGTCTAATGCAAGACAGTTTGCACCTGGGCCAGACAGGTCATACACTTGAGCATTGACAAGCAAGCAGTTCACAAGTCAATTCATCTTTCAGTCTCTTTGGGTCGAACTACGGTGTTCTGACTTCCTCATTGCACGAGAGGATACGTAGGCATAACTTAACAGTTATCGAACAAAAGTCTCTGTATATCCCCCCTCCTTCCAGCTCATTTCTTTTAGCTTCATGATCATGAGCATTTCATTCCTGGTCTCACACTGACACTTTCATACTTCACTTCACTTCACTTTACACTGACACCTGTACATTCTTTCCAGCTATTTTATACACAGATTGCACTGACACTACCCCTTTAAAACACAAATCTTTCAAGCGTGGATCCCGTCGAGTACGGCGGACAATCTGGGTGCTAATACCTTCCCAGGTTGTAACCAACCCCCTTTCTCAGTCTCTCTGGTTCGCAACCGTCTTATCCATATCTTTCTAGGTCTATGCAGCATTACCTTTCCTCCGGGATAAAAATGCCTAGCTGGCGACTCTATTCATCTCCAGTGAGTTCACGGCTGTGTGTTCTCATTGTCCCTCTCGCCGACCGTTCGCGTTTGTACCTTCATATGATCCCTTTTCATTTGTCGGGAGCGACAGCTTGGCGACTCTGCTGGGGAACCTTAGACTGCAACCAGGGCTTCTGGTTCTTTTTGTGGGTTCCTCCTAGCGCTTGATTGATTTGTGTTTACTGGGGTGTTATGTGCTTATTTGTGTTTATATTTGAATTTATTTTTGCTTTATGTGCAGTTGACTTATTGCTTTCTTTATAGCTTTATATTTTTCATACTGTCATACTGTGCTGGCTGGATCTGGTTTTTCTTTGGTGGGTGGGTATTTCATTGAGAGTTAAGGTCCTATACTTGGGACCTGAGTGACACCTAGGCTAGAGTGAATCATATTCTTTCCCATTCCATTTCGGTCTGGTGCGGGAATATGAAACACGGTTCAGATATGGGTTTCTTCTTGAGAACTCTGTGTTGCAGATTTCCTGCAACGCTAGGGCTATCTGGGAAGCCTGCTAAGTCTGGATGACCTTTTAGTATTGACCTTCAGAAACTGAGGTGAATTAGAGGAGGAATTGTTATGGTTATTGTAAACACTGTACCTCCGGGTTAGAAGTGTTTACACTTCTCATAGCTGATCCAAGTCTGAGGATCCTTGTTCTAGATCACCACCTGTGAGGGGGTTGGGCTGTTTACAGGTTTGCAGGTGCCTTGACCTCAGAATACCCTGTTACTTTGACTTTGTTAAGAATGCTCCATGTTGGACAGTTCTTGTGGTTCTAAAACCTTGGACTTGTGGCTCTTTATTTGAGTCCCCCACCCTGGTTACTGGATTTTTTTTAGACCTCCATCTGGAATTCTTGAACACACATGGATCTATACCAAGGCATTTTGATCAGATCCAGCTCAGTCACAAACCCTTGCATTTCATTTGCATACATACTCATTGCATCATATTAACATTTGCTTATTTGTGTTTCAGGGTATCCACCTCCATCTGGTTTTGGTTTTGACCCCATCTGCATCATTGACCTATCTCCACCAGCACTTGCTTCAGTTTGTCAGCCATATACTTCAGTTACTAGCACTAGCCAGCCAGTGGCCCACTCCTCAGCATCTTCATCAGCACTTATTCTACTCAGTCCTCAGCATCATGGCTCCAAAGAAAAGCAACATCACCTATCATTTCTTCCAACCAGACTTATCAGACATCAGGAGGATCCAAACCCTGATCACTCCAGATCACATACCCTTGTTCAGGGAGAGTTATGGAGATATACTGGACATGGTCATGGATCTGGACCCATCTCAGAGGAGCCTCATCCACACCTGCATTCAGTTTTATGATCCTCCATTGAGATGTTTCACCTTTCAAGACTTTCAGTTGGGGCCTCTTCTGGAAGAATACTCATCTTTGGCTGGTCTGCCCATCAAAAGAGAAATCCCATTCAACCCTGAAATGGTCTTTCCTAGCAATGGAGAAGTAGCAAAAGCTTTGTATCTGGAGCCTGTTTTGATTGAACAGCTTATGACCTCTAAAGCTGGGATCCCTGGTTTTCATCTGGACTTCTTAATTTCTCAAGCTAGTCTGAAGGCCTCCCTGGGGGAGTGGAAAGCTGTCTGTGCTCTGTTGGCCTTAAGTGTATATGGAATTGTGCTGTTTGCAGATGAGCCTCGATTCATCAGCAAGAATGCAATCCACTTGTTCATCCTGAAGAACCCTGTGCCAACTTTACTGGGTGATCTCTATTACTCAGTCCATCAGAGAAATGAGAAGCAGAGGGGGAGATTAGTGAGGATTTGTGCTCCATTATTCCATGCTTGGCTTCTCAGGCATCTACCCAGGACAGATGCATTTCTAAATCCTCATCAGCAAAGCAACTGGGCTAAGAGACTCACTGTCCTAACTTCAGCAGATATCAGATGGTGTACTCAGAGCACCAAGGGCAGAGATATGATCACCAGCTGTGGGCACTTTCCCAATGTGCCTTTGATAGGAGTTAAGGGAAGTATCAACTACAACCCTCTGCTGTTCAGGAGACAATTGGGCTATGCACTGGTTCATACTCCTAGGGAACAAGACCTGGTTGAGACCCTCTACTGTGAGAACAAGATTAGTTTGGCTGTTGTTAGGCAGGCTGCCTGGGCCTGGGATCATGTTCAAACCAAGGGAATCACCATTCTGGGGAAGTGCAATAATGTGGCATCAGTCCAATATTATGAGTGGTCCCATGCTAGGGCCCAATTCTCTGGAATGCCCTTCACCATAGAAGACATGCCTGAGTCATCTTCAACACCACCCCCTGCCACTATCAGTTTGGAGGAGTTTGAGAGCTTGAAGGAAAGAAATGAGAAGTTAACCCAGGCTTTGCAGAAGACCCTCCGGGAGAGGAGTGAAGGTGTGAGGGAGATTGAGAGATTGGAGAAATTGAGAGTGGAACACTTGACCAAGATTGAGAAGTCTGGAGATTATATCAACAAGTCTAAGGCTGGTGAGCAGATTCTGAAGAATGCTTGTAAAGAAGCCCAGTTCCAAAGAGCAAGAACAGACTTGTATTTGAAAGAAAGTCAGGCCAGGTGGGTCCGGATCACTGAGGCCCGTACTCTAGAAGACAAGAGAGCTCAGGACAAGATGGAGCAGATGGAAAAAGCCCTGGCAGCAGCCCAGGAGGAAATATCAGAGCTGAAAATCAAAGCAGGAGTAAAGAGGTCTAAGGACCAAAGTCAGAGCAAGAAGTTGACTGCAGCTGTTGCAACAAGAAACTTTCTCATCAGAAGTCTTACGGAGCATCCGGCTGATCCTGTGACCGAAGCACTTCTCAAGGAAGTTCGTGAGGATGAGTTTGGCCTTGGAGTTTGATCATTTGCTTGTTGTTGTTCCTTTTCCATGTACTTTTGCTTTTTGTGATGTATTTTGACCCCTTTGAGGGCTTGTGTTGTAAAATGAACAAGGTGTATTATTTCACGTTTTGTAATATATTTGTTTTAGTTTCCATCTGGGTTACATCAAAAGCAACTTCAACAGCAGCATCTTCAAGGGTCTGGAAGGGTCAAAACTGAAGGCCAAACCGGATACCTTGAGAACAAATAAGCATAACTGCATTGCATGCTAACCCCTTTTGTTTGTTTTGTAGGATTTGTTTTGTTGTTGCTAACCTCTGTTGTGATGTTCAGGAAGTATTGCTCGCCGCCGGGTATTTCCTCTCAACAGGCCTCACAGGTACCCAACTAGAAACAACCTTCCGGGAATCCAGATGGATCAGATGCAGCAGGACCTTACGGAGGTCAGAAACCAGATGGCCAACGAAAGGTTGGAGATGAGAACTCAGATAACACAATTCATGGAAGTGATGAACAATTTAGCTCAAAGCCAGGAGAGGCTCAGAGTTTTGGTAGAAGGAAGGAATCAAGAGGAGCCCCATGTGGGAACTGCTGGCACAAGTAACAACGAGAGGGTCCAACCTCATGTCAATCCCCCAGTTTTTGGACCCCATCTCCATCCAGAGGCCAACATCCCAGTCAACATTCAAGGGACAGCCACAGCAGCCAGAGTACTTCAAGAAGATCCTCAGGAAGACCAGTATACAGTAATGGGTGCCGGAGAGGAAACATATGATAGACGATTGGAAGAGATAGCTGAGAAGTTGAGGTCCTTAGAATCTCAAAATTCTTTGGGTTTCGACGTCATGGACATGGGGCTGGTAGACGGGGTCAGGATCCCCCATAAGTTCAAGCCTCCTTGTTTCGAAAAGTATAATGGGACTTCATGCCCCCGGACTCATTTGCAATCATTTCTGGGAAGGCTGAAGGCCTATACAATGGATAAGAAACTCTGGATGTTCTACTTCGAAGATAGCTTGACTGGAGCATCAAGGGAATGGTATTCCCATCTGACAAGAGCAACTATAAGGTGCTGGAAGGACCTGGCAGAGGCCTTCATCAGACAGTATCAGTATAATCTAGATATGGCACCCAACAGGACCCTCCTAATGGGAATGTCACAGTCTTCAAGGGAGAGTTTCCGAGAATATGCACAGAGATGGAGGCAACTGGCTGCTGCTGTTCAACCACCAATGTCTGAGAGAGAAATGGCAGACATGTTTATGAACACTCTCCAGGGAACGTATATTGACAGGTTGGCTGCTTTCTCTTCCACCAGCTTCGCAGACGTTGTCATAGCTGGGGAGAGAATTGAAAGCCTGTTAAAAATGGGCAAAATTTCCGACAATGGTGCAAGCTCGTCCAACAGTACAAGAAAGCCTTTTGCAGGCCCGAGAAGAGCTGGCGAGACCAATGCCATCCACACCAACAGGGGTAGGCCCCAATATGCTCAGAGGTCAATAGCAGCAGTCACTATCCCTGCTCCAATTCATCCACAGCCAGTCTATCAACAAAACTTCCAACAACAACCTCAGTATCAGCAGAATCAGTATCCTCCAAGGAACTTCAACAACAACTCCAACAACAACAATCAACAGAGGCCATTCCAACAGAGGCCATCTCAAGCTAACAGAGTGATCGACCCGATCCCAATGCCGTATGCTGCCTTGCTGCCACAACTTCTGAAACTCAACCTAGTTGAGCTAAGAACGTTGGCACCTCCGGACCCCAACAGTCTACCAAGGAACTATGACTCCAATGCTAGGTGTGCTTTTCATTCCAACGCACCTGGTCACAGTACAGAAAAATGCAGAGCTCTGCATATGAAGGTACAAGACTTGGTAGACTCCAAGGCTCTGAATTTTGCACCTCCGCCCAATGTCAATAAAAACCCAATGCCAAACCATGGTGGTCCCCGAATTAACGCTATTGAAGAAGACCAACCGTCTTATTTAATAACAAGTGTGGATCAGATCCGGACGCCATTGGTGGAGATCAAAGCTCAACTCCGTGAAAACCAAATATTTCCGGGGTGTGAACTAGGGTGTCCCTACTGCAATATTTCATGGAATGGGTGCGAGGACCTGAGGAATGGCATTGACAGCCTTATTCAGAGTGGCCTGCTACAGATCACTACGTCATTTCCAACAAACCCAACAACTTCATCAACAACGGTTTCAGAACCTCCTACAACTGCAGCAACTATTGTTCCCAACAATTCATCAGCACCATCAACAAGTACTTCACCTGTCCTTCCAAATGATCAGTTTACAACAGTTTCTCCTGCTACAACTTCAGCTTCATTCCATTTCGACTCTCCATCAGCAACAACAACAGTCCTTCCAACAGTACCTCCTACAACACCAGCAATCAATCATGAAGATGTCTCCACTGTTACCATATTCTACGATCCTGAAAATAATTCTGCCTACCATTCAGAAGGTGCTGCTCCCGCCAGAGCACCAGTTACAATCTTTTATGATCCACAAACAATTACAGTCCCTTCAGCAGCAGCAATCAGTCCGGTCACTGTCACGGTGCCTGGACCAGTACCATATGAAAGCAATAGGGCCATCCCCTGGCACTATGGCTCTGACTTGTATTGCGAAGGAAAAAGAATCACTCTGGAAACATCAACACCTGCGCCACAAGTAGATAATGTGGGGGGAGGCGGAGGCTTCACTCGAAGCGGACGTCTCTTTGCTTCACAAGTTCAAAGACCTACAGCCGAAGCAGAAGCTGCTGCCAAGGCAAAAGGAAAAGGCCCGGTGCAGGAAGATCCAGCTGCCAAAGAAGCCCTGAAGACTCCATTTGATCAGGAAGTTGATGAGTTTATGCGGATCATCAAAAAGAGTGATTATAAAGTTGTGGATCAGCTTCACCAGACGCCATCCAAAATCTCCATCCTCTCACTGCTTATGTGCTCCGAAGCCCATCGGAATGCACTACTTAAAGTCCTGCACGCAGCTTACGTGCCGGAGGAGATTACTGTCAATTAATTGGAAACCGTGGTTGGAAATGTTACTGCTAGCAATGGGCTAGGGTTTACCAATTCTGACTTGACAGCGGATGGCCGCAACCACAACAAAGCCTTGCACATAACCATGGAATGCAAAGGAGCTGTCCTTTCTCATGTGCTGGTGGACACAGGTTCTTCCCTGAATGTCTTACCAAAGAAGGCTCTGGTGAAGCTTGAATATGATGGATTGGCATTGAGACCCAGCAACCTGGTAGTAAGAGCCTTTGATGGTTCTAAGAGATCGGTTCTGGGAGAGATTGAGCTGCCCGTGACAATTGGCCCACAGACTTTTAAAACTATCTTTTATGTGATGGACATTCAGCCCGCCTACAGCTGTTTGTTGGGTAGACCCTGGATTCACGCCGCCGGCGCAATAATGTCTACCCTTCACCAAAAGTTAAAATTTGAGTGGGAAGGCCAAGTTGTCACAATCTGTGGAGAGGAGGACATTTTTGTCAGCCACCTGGCAACCTATAAGTACATTGAAATGGATGGAGAGATCCATGAAACAATGAGCCAGGGGTTTGAAGCTTTGAATGTGAACGAGGCATCTGCTGTATCTGTTACTCCAATGTCATCATACCAACAAGCCCGGAAGGTTGTTGAAGAAGGAACTGCCCTAGGCTGGGGCAAGGTTTTAGCTGTGGAGGAGAAGAAGGACAAATTTGGGTTGGGTTACAGACCAACTCAACATCAAGCAAAGGCTGCTGGAGAGCCTAGTTTTGTTAGTGGGGGGATGCTTACCCCCGATGCTATCAACTGTTTGGAAGACGAGCTGGAAGAGGAGCGCAATCTGGAGAATTGGATTCGTCCAAAGATCCCGGGGAGCAGTGTCTCGAACTGGTCTTCCCAGGAAATTATAAGAGTTACTCATGCAGAGTAATTATTATTTCCTGTATTTTTTATAGCATGCATCCAAGTCTTGCATCTTGCCCAAGATGACAAGACTCATTTTGTAACCAGGGCCATCTGTACTTTTGTGCAAACAAGATTAAATTAATGAGATATCAGACATCTTTTTGCAAACGAGTCTTTTTCTTTTCTGCTCACTGTTTTTTCATTTTTCTTTTTGTACAAAAATAAATGGCGGTGTTTTCAAAATGATAACTTCATTTCACTTTTTTCTAAAGCAAGATTAAAATCAATCACTAAAATGAACAACTTAACCCTTGCAGAAAGTGCCTTCCTGACAGCACCGACAACAGCACGGCTATGACATCGTATGACTTTGACAATCCAATCAATCAAGCTGATGAAGGGGTTGACGAAGAATATGAGCTTCCTGAAGAGCTAGCCAGGTTGTTGAGACAGGAGGAAAAGGTTATTGCTCCTCATCAGGAGGAGATTGAAGTGATTAATCTTGGTACTGACGAAGACGTGAAAGAAGTTAAAATCGGGGCCTGCCTGCAAGACTCGGTGAAGAGACAGCTGATAGATCTGCTTCAAGAGTATGTTGATGTGTTTGCTTGGTCGTATCAAGACATGCCAGGGTTGGATACCGACATTGTTGTGCATAAGCTGCCTTTGAGGGAAGAATGCCCACCAGTTAAACAAAAGCTGCGCCGAACTCGCCCAGACATGGCTATGAAAATCAAGGAAGAGGTACAAAAGCAATGGGACGCCGGGTTCCTTGCTGTAACTAGCTATCCGCCGTGGGTTGCTAACATAGTACCTGTGCCTAAGAAGGATGGCAAAGTAAGAATGTGTGTTGACTACCGGGATCTGAACAGAGCCAGCCCGAAAGATGACTTCCCATTACCTCACATTGACGTATTGGTGGATAACACGGCTCAGTTCTCGGTATTCTCCTTCATGGATGGATTTTCAGGATATAATCAGATCAAAATGTCACCTGAAGACATGGAGAAGACAACATTCATCACACCCTGGGGCACGTTCTGCTACAAAGTGATGCCATTCGGACTGAAGAATGCTGGTGCAACATACCAACGGGCTATGGTGACATTATTCCACGATATGATCCACAAAGAAATAGAATGTTACGTGGATGATATGATCGCCAAGTCCCTTACAGAGGAAGATCACCTGGTAAATCTGCTCAAGTTATTCAAGCGTCTGAGGAAGTACCAATTGAAGTTAAACCCCAACAAATGCACATTCGGGGTGCGATCTGGTAAGCTGCTGGGCTTTATTGTAAGCGAGAAAGGGATTGAGGTTGACCCTGATAAAGTCAAGGCTATACAAGAAATGCCTGCACCGAAAACGGAGAAAGAAGTTCGAGGGTTCTTAGGTCGATTGAACTACATCTCACGGTTCATATCTCACCTTACAGCAACCTGTGAACCTTTGTTTAAGCTGCTAAGGAAGGAACAAACGGTCAGGTGGAACGAAGATTGCCAGAAGGCTTTTGACAAGATCAAGGAATATCTGCAAGAACCTCCAATCCTCATGCCGCCAGTTGAAGGAAGACCTCTGATTATGTACTTGACAGTGCTAGAAGAGTCGATGGGGTGTGTGCTGGGCCAGCATGACGAGTCTGGTCGAAAAGAGTATGCAATATACTACCTAAGCAAAAAGTTTACCGACTGTGAACAACGTTATTCACTGCTCGAGAAAACTTGCTGTGCTTTAGCGTGGGCTGCTCGCCGACTGAGACAGTATATGTTGACCCACACTACCTTATTAATCTCAAAAATGGATCCAGTCAAGTACATATTTGAGAAGCCAGCTCTTACCGGACGGGTTGCAAGATGGCAGATGATTCTCACAGAATACGACATACAGTACACATCTCAGAAAGCCATCAAGGGCAGTGTATTATCTGAATATCTGGCTGAGCAACCCATTGATGACTACCAGCCTATGAGGTTTGACTTCCCTGATGAAGACATCATGTTCATTAAAGCAAAAGATCACGAAGAGCCTGTTCACACTGAAGGGCCCGACCCGGAAGAAGAATGGACTATGATGTTTGACGGGGCTGTTAATATGAATGGTCGTGGTGTTGGTGCAGTACTCATTACACCTAAAGGAGTTCACATGCCTTTCTCGGCAAAACTCACTTTCAATTGCACTAACAACGAAGCTGAATACGAAGCTTGCATTATGGGTCTTGAGGAAGCCATTGACCTCAGAATCAAGACATTGACCGTATTCGGAGATTCAGCTTTGGTAGTCAATCAAACCAACGGGAAATGGTACACCCACCAGGATCATCTGATACCTTACAGGGATTATACAAGAAGGTTATTGACTTTCTTCACAACAGTCAAGCTTGAGTATATCCCTCGAGACGAGAATCAGTTTGCAGATGCTCTTGCTACCATTTCATCCATGATCAAAGTTCAAACGGCTAACTTTGTACCCCAGATTTCAGTGTCCAGACTTGATAGACCAGCATATGTATTTGCAGCAGATGTTGTCAAAGATGATAAGCCTTGGTTCCACGACATTAAGTGCTTCTTGGAGGATCAGACATACCCACCTGGGGCATCTTCCAATGATAAGAAGACTTTGAGAAGGCTTGCTGGTAGTTTCTTTCTGAACGCTGATGGGTCTTTGTACAAGAGGAACTTTGACATGGTACTCCTCAGATGTGTTGACAAGACGGAAGCAGATTTGTTGATGCATGAAGTGCACGAAGGATCTTTTGGTACCCATGCAGGAGGACATGCCATGGCTAAGAAGTTGTTGAGATCAGGCTATTACTGGATCACGATGGATGCAGACTGTTGTGCTTACGCCAGGAAATGCCATAAATGCCAGATCTATGCGGATAAGGTGCATGTGCCTCCCAATCCTTTGAATATCATGTCTTCACCATGGCCCTTTGCCATGTGGGGCATTGATATGATTGGCAAGATTGAGCCAACTGCTTCAAACGGCCACAGATTCATCCTGGTCGCCATCGACTATTTCACTAAGTGGGTTGAAGCAGCCTCATATGCTAATGTTACAAGGCAAGTGGTAGCCAGATTTCTGAAGAGAGATATCATCTGTCGGTATGGAGTGCCCGAGCGAATCATTACTGATAATGGTTCCAATTTAAACAACAAAATGATGGCAGAGCTGTGCCGGGACTTCAAGATTCAACATCACAATTCTTCTCCTTACAGGCCAAAGATGAACGGCGCTGTTGAGGCAGCAAATAAGAATATCAAGAAGATTGTGCAGAAGATGGTAATCACCTACAAGGACTGGCATGAAATGCTACCGTTTGCCCTGCATGGGTACCGCACATCAATCAGAACATCCACTGGGGCAACACCGTATCAACTTGTATATGGTATGGAAGCGGTCCTACCTGTTGAAGTTGAATTGCCCTCTCTACGGGTATTAATGGATGTTAAACTGAATGAAGCAGAATGGGCACGGTCCCGATACGAACAACTGAGTCTGATCGAAGAGAAAAGATTAGCTGCAATCTGCCATGGGCAGTTATATCAGAAGAGAATGAAGAAAGCCTTCGATCAGAAAGTCAAGCACCGAGAGTACCAAGTAGGAGATCTTGTGCTGAAAAGAATCCTCCCTCCTCATACAGACCACAGGGGCAAATGGACTCCAAATTATGAAGGACCATTTGTTGTAAAGAAAGTTTTCTCTGGTGGAGCACTGATGCTCAGCACCATGGATGGTGAAGATTTCCCGTCCCCTGTGAATTCAGATGCAGTTAAAAAATACTTCGCATAAAATGACCCGCTGGACATAAAAACAGAATGTAAGTCCAGGCAAAAATAGGGCATCCCGGCGAGTCAAAAACAGAATAAAAGACTCGGGCAAAAATAAGGGAAAATAAATGAAAAATGTACACCCGCTGAGTTGAAAAGCCGCATTGGACAGCTCAGGCAAAAAATGGGTATCCCGATGGATTGAAAACCCGAAAGGGCGATCCATGCAAAATAAGGGATTGAGCGAACAACTGCATTCTGAGTTCGTCTGTATCACCTACAACTGGGTAAGCTTCCAAAGGATCAAGCTTCAATCAGAATCAACTCTCTCCAGAAAGCAAGACGAGAAGAACGTCATTGTCATACGAGTCATAGCAGAAGAGGAAGCTCCTTAAAGCGTCGTCAACACCGCCAGCACTTTATTTCTCAATTTGTAACAATCTCCTCATTTCAGGAGATATGTTTCTTTGACTGTATCTTGCCAATTCAGGGCACATGAATTAATAAAATCAGATTTTCAGTCATGTTTCGTTTTACATTTATATTTTGCAAAGAGTTGTCTGATATCTCTAAAAATACAATCGCATAAGTACAGATGCCTTTCTCTAAAAATATAAAAGCACATGCTTGCAGGGAATATGATTACTCTCGAAAGTACTTATCTCCTATGACGGAATCCAGTAAGGGATACCTCGGGACCTTTTGTAGGTTTCCTTACCTTTGCAGGTTTGCAGGTATCCAGAGCGCAACCTGGGGCATGCAAGTTACGTTTCAGCAAGTTGGCGAATCATTATCGACTCGGCCTATCTTCCACGTGGCACTGAAGGTGTCCACTTCCCCAGCAAAGTTGCCGAATCAACATACACTCAATCTCAGCATCGGAAATGCTTTATCCCCAGTTGAGTTGCCTCTTGTTGCCCTCCCCAGCTGAGTTGCCTTTTGTTGCTCTCCCCAGCTGAGTTGCCTCTCACAATTCCCCAGCCGAGTTGCCATTTCATCCTCAGCTGAATACAGAAGTCAGGGAACCATCTCCCCACAGAATCTTCAGCCTCTATCCAGAAGAACGACGCACGAAGAGATCACAACAGAGTGAAGAAAGCTTCTACAAACCCCAGCTGGGTCCCGTATTATAAGGATATGTCAACCAGTGACCTATATCCCCAAGCAAAAACAGATACATCATTAGATCTACCAGTGATCTCATCCCCAGCTGGGAGGTCCATTTCCAGCAGATCGACCAGAGATCTTCGCAGCAATGGGATCCGAATCCCGGATCCGTGCCCATTTGCATAATCATAGCATCCGCATCATATTCACCCCCCAGAGCGTAGCATTCCGTCTAATACGGAGCATTACGGCAAAAATCAAATGCATAGCATAATCATAAGTCATGTTGTGAATAGAACACTTGTGAATAATAAACCGTTCATCATCCCCATCAGAGTCCCGGCAAAAGCAGCTGCCTCACAAATCACAAACACCAGTATATACACCTTTTGGCACCCGCCCGTGTCATCTTTCCCCAGTAAAGTCGCCTGAACACTCTTTACAAACAAACCACCCGTACTACAGGTACTTCCTGACACCCGTGTCAAATCACCAGCAAAAAGCCAAAGAGGTCCTCTTTGCACTCACATACCTTATGTACACTTCCCTGACACCCGTCCGTGTCATATCCCCAGCGCAGTCGCCTAGACTTTGTATAGCAGACACTTGTTCATATTATACTTTTCTCTCTTGACACTCGTCCGTGTCACTCTCCCCAGCAGATAAACACTCATCTATACAATACAATACTCACTACTCATGGTACGCTTATACAGATACTCGTCCGTATCCTGTATACATCATCACTCATATCCCCACAGATTCGACAGTAGTCCTTGTTCTTTGTTAACCAGTTGGTACTCGTCCGTACCATCATCTCAGAACATTGCGTCTAGTGTTTGTTTCTACATGATACTCGTCCGTATCATAGTCTTAGGGATGCTCGTCCGCATCTTTAATCCATACACTGTGTCAAACACCGATGTCTTCTTGAATATAGATACTCGTCCGTGTCTATTATTCCCCAGAAAGAGTCCTTTCAGATGCAACACTCGTCCGTGTTCTTTGTTAACCAGTTGATACTCGTCCGTATCATCATCTCTGAACGTGTGTCAGTTTGTTTCTACATGATACTCGTCCGTATCATAGTCTTAAGGATGCTCGTCCGCATCTTTAATCTATACACAATACCAAACACTTATACCTTTTGTTTCTTGGATGTAAACGCTCGTCCGTGTTTACTATCTCCCCAGTAGATTGCCAACAAATTTTCTTTTTATCTAACACTCGTCCTGTGTTATGATACCTTTGAGAGCAGCCGTACCCTGCTAAGTGGTCGTCCTCCACTTCTGAATGATCGTCCTTCATCACTTTATCCGATGGCCGTCCCCATCGTTGATTTTTAGCAGCCGTCCCCTGCTAGGTGGTCGTCCTCCACTTTTTGATGATCGTTGTCGCTCCCAAAGATTTGCATCCCGGTACAAGCGCGAACGATCGGCGAAAAGAGCAATGAGAGCACACAGCCGTGAACTCACTGGAGAATGAAAAGAGTCGCCAGCTAGGCATTTTTATCCCGGAGGAAAGGCAATGCTGCATAGACCTAGAAAGATACGGATAAGACGGTTGCGAACCAGAGAGACTGAGAAAGGGGGTTGGTTACAACCTGGGAAGGTATTAGCACCCAGATTGTCCGCCGTACTCGACGGGATCCACGCTTAAAAGATTTGTGTTTTAAAGGGGTAGTGTCAGTGCAATCTGTGTGTAAAGATAACCGGAAAAGAATGTACAGGTGTCAGTGCAAAAGAAGTGTGAAGTGTAATATGTATAGTGTCAGTGTAAGAAAGAGTATGCTCATGATCATGAGGCTGAGAGAATGATGCTGGAAAGAGGGGGAATACACAGAGACTTTTGTTCGATAACTGTTAAGTTATGCCTACGTATCCTCTCGTGCAATGAGGAAGTCAGAACACCGTAGTTCGACCCAAAGAGACTGAAAGGTGAATTGACTTATGAACTGCTTGCTTGTCTATGCTCAAGTGTATGACCTGTCTGGCTCAGGTGCAAACTGTCTTGCATTAGACGGAAGAAGCGAGCTCTCGTTTGTGAGTGAAAATGATGAGAAGAGAATCCCGAAGGAGACGATTATTGTTTGTTTTTGTATTTTCAGTCTTTTATTGCTTTTTTGAAGTTTGTCATAAGTTAATGAGCTTAAGCCTAAACCAATGGATTTAGTAAACCCATCACATCTTCCCTCTGATTAGGGGTAATGAGAGTACCTTAAGTGTGAAGTCAGATTCTCACACTTAATCACCTTTGGTGTAGGATCAAGATCATTAACCTACTTGTGATTATTTAGATGTTTTTGGTGTTTTTGTTTAGTGTTGAGTAATGAGGTTAAGCCATAATCAAGGATTAAACAGACTCATTACACCATCCTAAAAGAAGGATAATAGATGAGAATGTTTAAGCTGGGGAAGACTCCTCAACTTAATCCATGATTAGGGATTAAACCCATGACAAAACAAGCCTTTATTAAGTGGATTTTAGATTAATGATATGATGATGAAGTGTTCTTTATGATTTATAAGACAACTTGAGGGGGACTTGTCCATTAACACTAGGGTTAGTCCTTCTTAACCACTTAAGGAAGAATTAGAACCCTAATGCAAGGCCCAAGTTACAAGTGTAATGTCTTGATATTTATTAAGTGAATTGATTAAGAGATTTAAACACCTTAAGGGTTTAATACTTAGGATTAAAGTTATACACTCCATCCTAAGAGAAGGATGCAGGCATAACCCTAAGCACAAAGTCTTAAAGCCTTTAGGGTTTAGTCCCTGATTATGAGATGAGAAGAGAAGACTCAAAAAGAGACACAAAGGTGAAAACTATGAGGGGACTAATCAAAATCCTAGTTCATTGTCATGCTTGGTTGATCCTAAGGTTTGTGAGGTTTGCAAGAACAATCTTCAAAGGAGCCACCAGGAAGCAGATGAACAGGATCAAGAGAAGCAAAGTGACTTGCTTCATTCAAGAAGTCAAGTCACTTGAAGAAAGAAAATAGGAGGAAGAAGAATGAGCAAGCTCAAACTCAAACACAAATAGAGATGCAGCAATGGATGCAAGAGAGGTGAAAAGAAAAGTTATGAGAAGTGAAGGCAAATCCACTTCTCAAGTTTACTTACCACCTGCAATGTTAGAAAGAAATGCAATGTAATGTAAGATGAGATGAAATGATATGATGCAAAGCAAGACCAGAAGCATGTTGATGATGATTATGATGTTATGAGGTGCTGCAAACATGAGGCAAGGCAATGGGGATGTTCATACAAGCTTATGAATGCAAATGATGCAAGCTAAGGAGCATGCACAAACATGAAAAGTTATGAATCATACAAGACAAATGACATGGCAAATATGTAATGCAATGATCAAAGATGCTTTATACATGTCTTAAGATGTCAAATGAATCACAAGAATGCACAAAATGCAAAGACAAGTCATGTTATGCAAGAGAATGCAAGAAAAATGCAAAAGAAAGCCCAAATTAGGGTTTATGGATCAAACATCAAACACAAACCAAAAACAGAAGCAAAACCCTAAAGTAAAAATGGAAAATGGCACTCAAAGAAACCCTAGACCTATAATAAACCACTGCCCAAAGGGGAGCTCTCAACTCTCAATCAAACTCAAGATATGAATTTTCTAAGTTATTAGGGTTTTTTAGGGTTCTTAACAAAACAAATGCCAATCAATTAGAAAATGCAAGAACAATTCAAGGCCTCTTTATCCTTGAAAATACATGCTAAACAAAAGACAATGCAAGAAGAATCAATGTCTCAACCTTCACCAATAGGCAGAAATGAATTTTTGAATCCATGATCAAAATAATGCATAAAAAATGATTTAATTCAATGAAAAATTCTTAAAATGCATCAAGATCAAAAAAGAAATTTGGTTTGAAGGTTGGACAATGTTTCTAAATGTCCTAGAACATTTCATGAATTTTTTTGTAATTTTTAAATACCTAAAAGTATTTTTAATTAATTAATTCTCATTAATCAATTAAAAATAATCTTTTAAATATTTAAAAATACCTTTTTAATGATAAAAATAAAATAAAAAATGTTTTTGGGTCTTAAAAATTAATAAAACCTTAAAGAAAAAGTTTCATAATTTTTAAGGTATTTTTGCTATTTTTAAATAATTGTACAAAACAAATGAGAAAAAATGAAATAAAAATTAATGAAAATGAGAAGTAATCTAAATGAGAGGCTGAGATGAGCTGCTGGGTTAAAAGGGGTTGACTGGGCGCGCATCTGGACGGCCCAGATTCAAACCAACCTAATCCTGATTAATTAAATATTAATTCATAATTAAAACTTAATGAAAAGATCCTAGCCTTCTATTCACGCGCGGGAAATGGAATCCAATGGCTCACGTTCAAACTCAGTGCCCTAACCCTAATTAATAATTAAACACGTTCAGGTCACCGGAGACGAGCTCCGGTCGTCTTCTCCGGTGACCTTCTCCCCTGAAAACTTCAAACTTCCTAAAAACGTGACTAAAATGAAAACTAAGCACATAGAAATGAACCCCATGATCTCCTGAATCAAAACCCTAACCCCAAACAAATTTATTCTTCATCAATCACATGAATCGAAGGCAAACATTTTTAGGGCAAACCAGCTTCAGAGTTAAATTAAATGCTCAAATCAACACCATTTCAAAAACTAAAAGCAACAGGATGATCAGTGAATCATGAGGAACAAGTTTGTAACAAGAAAAACAACTTCTGGAAAAATTATTTTCGAGCTACCTGAGATTTGGAGCTTTCAGTTTGGGAACTTTCTGGCCACCTCTCCTTGTGCAATCTGCTCCACTTGATCCCCCAAAGATGTTTGAATGCTCAAAAAGGATTTAAGTTGGCTGGATAATGAGATTCGAAAGGAACTGCTTCTGCTTGATCAAAAATGGCAATGGTGTTTCTGGAGGTTTCAGGCCATGGTGAGTGATGGTTTGTGATCCTGAGGATGAATGGAGAAGGTCTGTGGTGTTTGTTTGGATGTTTGTGGCTTGTGGAGAGAGATTCGATAGAAAATGCAGGCTGAGGTGAAGGATGGGTATGGAGTATTCAGGCTTGTTTCAGGCTTGAGCTTTGGTGGTTTCTTGTCTATGAAGTGTATTGAGTTGGATGATGAAGAAAGTTTGAGTGTTTTCAGGCTGTGGAGAGAAATTCGAAGGAACTTGCAAAAGGGGAGTGTTTTGTGTATGTTGTGAAGGTGTGAGCTTCAGCCTTGCTTGAAGTATGTTATGGCCAGCAAATTGTCCACATAACTCTCTCTCATTGGTCAGTTGACAAGACATGTGCTTTATTGATTGGTAAGTTGCCTTTTGCAAAAAGTCAAAAATTGTGTAAGAGAGGTATGGTGAAGTGCTAGCTTGGTACAAAGCCTAGGGGCTGCGCAGCATGGGATGGTGAGTGAGCCAGCAAGGTCAGCATCCAAGGTCACAAGTTGTAGGAAGTGATCATGATGATTTTGCAAGTTGTTGCTCTTTTGTTCACATGTGAGAAATCTTGTTATATGAACCATAAAACATGAGCAATACCTAGTCCAATCTGAACTTTATGACTTGTAGAATGTTGGCACATTGGTTAGAGGTGAACTTGAGGCTGCAAAAGTCATTGATCCATGATTTTGCAAAATTCTCACTTAGGGCATGCCTTGAAAATCAATGATTTTATCCAACTTTGCATTGCCATAACTTTTGATCCAAGATGAATTTGATCATGTTCTTGTACTTTTTGAAAAGGGAAAGATGAGATCTACAACTTTCATGACCAAAGTTTTTCCATTTGAAGCATTTTTGGATCATGAATCAAGGCTTAAAAAATGACATAAAATGATGCATTCTTGAAAAGTCAACTATGCCCAAAAAGTCAACATTTGCAAAAACCCTAAATTCTTGATTTTTATGAACTTCCACCTTCTTCCTTGATCAAATAAAGATCATATACACTCAAAATGATGAAGATCACCCATTGGTTGGGTCATTGGGGGCCTCAGATGCCCTGATTTTGCACTGACTTGTCTGAAAAGTCAACTCTTGATCAGATGACTTCCCCATGGAATTTCTTCATGAAAATTGATATGCATACTCCCTATACTATATAGAGACCAATGGAAACAAGAATGACCAAAAAATTTGGGGTTATGGCCTCTGCAACCAAAACCCTAATTTTCAGTCCACTGTGCAGTTCAACCTGGCTCTGCATCCACTCAAACCCTAGCTCTTGTGATTCCTCTGCAATTTTGACTTTGAGGAGGTGAAATATGGTATAAGAACACACATGGACCCCTTTGAGTTGATTGGTAGCCTTTGGAATGCCTCAAGAAGCTTTGGGATTGCTCAGATCACAAACCCTAGGTGCAGATGCCTTAGAAACTATCCAGTGAATAAAAGAATGAGATGTAAGGTGATATGATTGTGTTTATGCACATGAGAATGATCATAAGCCATGGTGAATGGGTGAGGGCAAATTTGGGGTGTTTACAGCTGCCCCTATTCAAACATGAGTTAGCTGTGCGGGTTGTAAGCGACGGCTTAACAGGCGAACAAGATAACTTGTGGTTGAATACCAAAGACAGTCCAAAATTTGCACTCACAGAAATGAAGAAGAAAAGGGATGTAGATTGTAACAGGAAAATAAAGTATATTGTAAAGTGTGGGCGACGGAGGACGACCGTCGAGCAGAGGACGACTGCTGGGTAAAGAGCGATGACGGGGACGGCCGACATGCTGGTAAAGTGTATGAAATAAAGCGATGACGGGGACGGCCGACATGCTGGGGATAAAAGGTAAAGCTAAGACGGGGACGGCCGACTAGCTGGGGAATGTCAAAATATGATGGGGGCGGCCATCAGGGTAAAGCTGTAAAATTTTCTGGGAGTTAATGAAACATGACGGGGACGGCCATCAAGTTCATAAAGGTGAAGTAACCAACGATGGGGACGGCCATCGGGCTAAAAGGAAAAGGGACCACGACGGGGACGGCCATCGGGTTAAAGAATAAATGAAATAAACAGATGATGGGGTACGGCCATCAAAGGTGAAGGACGATCACCTAGCAGGGGACGGCTGCTCTGTTGGGAAAGGAAATATGATGGGGACGGCCATCAAAGGTGGAGGACGACCACCTGGCAGGGTACGGCTGCCGAAAATATCAACGATGGGGACGGCCATCGGATAGAAAAGGTCAACGATGGGGACGGCCATCGGACGAGCAAGATGGAGGACGACCATCAAGAAGTGGAGGACGACCACTCAGCAGGGGACGGCTGCTCTCAGGATTTATCATGACACAGGATGAATGCCAGATAACCAAAATCAACAATGGGGACGGCCATTGGATAAAGTGATGAAGGACGATCATCAAAAGGTGGAGGACGACCACCTAGCAGGGGACGGCTGCTAAAAAACAACGATGGGGACGGCCATCGGATGAGCATGATGGAGGACGACCATCAAGAAGTGGAGGATGACCACTCAGCAGGGTACGGCTGCTCTCAAAGGTATCATAACACAGGACGAGTGTTAGATAAAAAGAAAATTTGCTGATGGTCTACTGGGGATGTAGTAAACACGGACGAGCGTTTACATCCCAGAAACAAAAGGTATAAGTGTTTGGGTATTGTGTATAGATTAAAGACGTGGACGAGCATCCCTAAGACTATGAGTATCATGTAGAAACAAACTGACACATGTTCAGAGATGATGATACGGACGAGTATCAACTGGTTAACAAAGAACACGGACGAGTGTTGCATCTGAAAGGACTCTTCTGGGGAATAGTAGACACAGACGAGTATCTATATTCAAGAAGACATAGGTGTTTGACACGGTGTATGGATTAAAGATGCGGACGAGCATCCTTAAGACTATGATACGGACGAGTACCATGCAGAAACAAATACTAGACGCAATGTTCCGAGATGATGGTACGGACGAGTACCAACTGGTTAACAAAGGACAAGGACTACTGTCGAATCTGTGGGGATATGAGTGATGATGTATACAAGATACGGGCGGGCATCTGTATAAGAGCGAGTGGTGTATAGATGAGTGTTTATCTGTTGGGGAGAGTGACACAGACGGGTGCCAAGAGAGAAAAGTATAATATTAACAAGTATCTGCTATACAAAGTCTAGGCGACTGCGCTGGGGATATGACACGGACGGGTGTCAAGAAAAGTGTGTATGTATAGGTATATGTGAGTGCAAAGAGGATGTCTTTGGCTTTTTGCTGGTGATTTGACACGGACGGGTGTCAGGATGTATCTGTAATACGGGTGATTTGTTTGTAAGGAGTGTTCAGGCGACCTTACTGGGGAAAGATGACACGGACGGGTGCCAAAAGGTGTATATACTGGTGTTTGTGATTTGAAAGGGCAGCTGCTTTTGCCGGGACTCTGATGGGGACTCTTGGGGAAAGTAATCTGTATTCTGATGAATGATTACTAATCACGAGCGTTCAATTCACAACATGACTTATGATTATGCTATGCGTTTGATTTTTTGCCGTAATGCTCCGTATTAGATGGAATGCTACGCTTTGAGGGGTGAATATGATGCGGATGCTATGATTATGCAAAGAGGCGCAGATCCGGGATTCGGATCCCGTTGCTGCGAAGATCTCTGGTCGATCTGCTTGAAGTGAACATCCCAGCTGGGGATGAGATCATTGGTAGATCTAATGATGTATCTGCTCGGGGATATATGTCACTGGTTGACATAACCTTGATAATACGGGACCCAGCTGGGGTTTGCAGAAGCTTTCTCTTTTTTTTTTTTTTTTTTTTTTTCTGTTGTGACTTCTTCGTGCGTTGCTCTTCTGAATAGAGGCTGAAGATTCTGTGGGGAGATGATTCCCTGATTTCTGCATTCTGCTGAGGAAAAATGGCAACTCGGTTGGGGAAGTGAGAGGCAACTCAGCTGGGGAATTGCGAGAGGCAAATCAGCTGGGGAGGGCCACAAGAGGCAACTCAGCCGGGGATAGAGCATTTCCGATGCTGAGATTGAGCGCATGTTGATTTGGCAACTTTGCTAAGACGTAACCTGCATGCCCCAGGTTGCGTTCTGGATACCTGCAATCCTGCAAAGGTAAGGAAACGTACAAAAGGTCCCGAGGTATCCCTTACTGGATTCCGTCATAGGAGATAAGTACTTTCGAGAGTAAGTATATTCCCTGTAAGCATGTGTTTTGTTTTTAGAGAAAAACATCTGTACTTATGCAATTGTATTTTTTAGAGATATCAGACAACTCTTTGCAAAACGTAAATGTAAAAACGAGACATGACTGAAAAATCTGATTTTATTAATTCATGTGCCCTGAATTGGCAAGATACAGTCAAAGAAACATATCTCCTGAAATGAGGAGATTGTTACAAATTGAGAAATAAAGTGCTGGCGGTGTTGACGACGCTTTGAAAAGCTTCCTCTCCTGCTATGACTCGTATGACAATGACGTTCTTCTCGTCTTGCTTTCTGGAGAGAGTTGATTCTGATTGAAGCTTGATCCTTTGGAAGCTTACCAAGTTGTAGGTGATACAGACGAATTCAGAGTGCAGTTGTTCGCTTATTCCCTTATTTTGCATGGATCGCCCTTTCGGGTTTTCGATCCATCGGGATACCCATTTTTGCCTGAGTTGTCCAATGCGGCTTTTCAACTTAGCGGGTGCACACATTTTTTTTTTATTTTCCCTTACTTTTGCCCGAGTCTTTTATTCTGTTTTTGACTCGCCGGGATGCCCTATTTTTGCCTGGACTTACATTCTGTTTTTATGTCCAACGGGTCATTTTATGCGAAGTATTTTTTAACTGCATCTGAATTCACAGGGGACGGGAAATCTTCACCATCCATGGTGCTGAGCATCAGTGCTCCACCAGAGAAAACTTTCTTTATAACAAATGGTCCTTCATAGTTTGGAGTCCATTTGCCCCTGTGGTCTGTATGAGGAGGGAGGATTCTTTTCAGCACAAGATCCCCTACTTGGTATTCTCGGTGCCTGACTTTCTGATCGAAGGCCTTCTTCATTCTTTTCTGATATAACTGCCCATGACAGATTGCAGCCAATCTCTTCTCTTCGATCAGACTCAGTTGTTCGTATCGGGACCGAACCCATTCTGCTTCACTCAGTTTAACATCCATCAATACCCGTAACGAGGGTAGTTCAACTTCAACATGTAGGACTGCTTCCATACCATACACAAGCTGATACGGTGTCGCCCCAGTGGATGTCCTGATTGATGTGCGGTACCCATGCAAGGCAAATGGTAGCATTTCATGCCAGTCTTTGTATGTGATTACCATTTTCTGCACAATCTTCTTGATATTCTTATTTGCCGCCTCAACAGCGCCGTTCATCTTTGGCCTGTAAGGAGAAGAATTGTGATGTTGGATCTTGAAGTCCCGGCACAGCTCCGCCATCATTTTGTTGTTTAAATTGGAACCATTATCAGTAATGATTCGCTCGGGCACTCCATACCGACAGATGATGTCTCTCTTCAGGAATCGGGCTACCACTTGCCTAGTAACATTTGCATATGAGGCTGCTTCAACCCACTTGGTGAAATAGTCAATGGCGACCAGGATGAATCTGTGACCATTTGAAGCAGTCGGCTCAATCTTGCCAATCATATCAATACCCCACATAGCAAAGGGCCATGGTGAAGACATGATGTTCAAAGGATTGGGAGGCACATGCACCTTATCTGCATAGATCTGGCATTTATGGCATTTTCTGGCGTAAGCACAACAGTCTGCATCCATTGTGATCCAGTAATAGCCTGATCTTAGCAATTTCTTAGCCATGGCATGCCCTCCTGCGTGGGTACCAAAAGATCCTTCGTGCACTTCATGCATCAACAAATCTTCTTCCGTCTTGTCAACACATCTGAGGAGTACCATGTCAAAGTTCCTCTTGTATAAAGACCCATCAGTGTTCAGAAAGAAACTACCAGCAAGCCTTCTCAAAGTCTTCTTATCATTGGAAGATGCCCCAGGTGGGTATGTCTGATCCTCCAAGAAGCACTTAATGTCATGGAACCAAGGCTTATCATCTTTTACAACATCCGCTGCAAATACATATGCTGGTCTGTTGAGTCTGGACACTGAAATCTGAGGTAAAAAGTTAGCGGCTTGAACTTTGATCATGGATGAAATGGTAGCAAGAGCATCCGCAAACTGATTCTCGTCCCGAGGGATATACTCAAGCTTGACTGTTGTGAAGAAAGTCAATAATCTTCTTGTATAATCCCTGTAAGGTATCAGATGATCTTGGTGGGTGTACCACTTCCCGTTGGTTTGATTGACTACCAAAGCTGAATCTCCGAATACGGTCAATGTCTTGATCCTGAGGTCAATGGCTTCCTCAAGACCCATAATGCAAGCTTCGTATTCAGCTTCGTTGTTAGTGCAGTTGAAAGTGAGTTTTGCCGAGAAAGGCATATGGACTCCTTTAGGTGTAATGAGTACTGCACCAACACCACGACCATTCATGTTAACAGCCCCATCAAACATCATAGTCCATTCTTCCTCCGGGTCAGGCCCTTCAGTGTGAACAGGCTCTTCGTGATCTTTTGCTTTAATGAACATGATGTCTTCATCAGGGAAGTCAAAGCTCATAGGCTGGTAGTCATCTATAGGTTGCTCAGCCAGATATTCAGATAGTACACTGCCCTTGATGGCTTTCTGAGATGTGTACTGTATGTCGTATTCTGTGAGAATCATCTGCCATCTTGCAACCCGTCCGGTAAGAGCTGGCTTCTCGAAAATGTACTTAACCGGATCCATCTTTGAGATTAATAAGGTAGTGTGGGTCAACATATACTGTCTCAATCGGCGAGCAGCCCACGCTAAAGCACAGCAAGTTTTCTCGAGCAGTGAATAACGCTGTTCACAGTCGGTAAACTTTTTGCTTAGGTAGTATATTGCATACTCTTTTCGACCAGACTCGTCATGCTGGCCCAGCACACACCCCATCGATTCTTCTAATACTGTCAAGTACATTATCAGAGGTCTTCCTTCAACTGGAGGCATGAGAATTGGAGGTTCTTGTAAATACTCCTTGATCTTGTCAAAAGCCTTCTGGCAGTCTCCGTTCCACCCGACCGTTTGTTCTTTTCTTAACAGCTTGAACAAGGGTTCGCAGGTTGCCGTGAGGTGAGATATGAACCGTGAAATGTAGTTCAATCGACCTAAGAACCCTCGAACTTCTTTCTCAGTTTTCGGTGCAGGCATCTCTTGAATAGCTTTGACTTTATCAGGGTCAACCTCAATCCCTTTCTCGCTTACAATAAAGCCCAGCAGCTTACCAGACCGCACCCCGAATGTGCATTTGTTGGGGTTCAGCTTTAGTTGATATTTCCTCAGACGCTTGAATAACTTCAGCAGATTCACCAGGTGATCTTCCTCTGTAAGGGACTTGGCGATCATATCATCCACATAACATTCTATTTCCTTGTGGATCATATCGTGGAATAATGTCACCATAGCCCGTTGATATGTTGCACCAGCATTCTTGAGCCCAAATGGCATCACTTTGTAACAGAACGTGCCCCAAGGTGTGATGAATGTTGTCTTCTCCATGTCTTCAGGTGACATCTTGATCTGATTATATCCTGAAAATCCATCCATGAAGGAGAATACCGAGAACTGAGCCGTGTTATCCACCAATACATCAATGTGAGGTAATGGGAAGTCATCTTTCGGGCTGGCTCTGTTCAGGTCCCGGTAGTCAACACACATTCTTACTTTGCCATCTTTCTTAGGCACAGGTACTATGTTAGCAACCCACGGCGGGTAGCTAGTCACAGCAAGGAACCCGGCGTCCCATTGCTTTTGTACCTCTTCCTTGATTTTCATAGCCATGTCTGGGCGAGTTCGGCGCAGCTTTTGTTTCACTGGTGGGCATTCTTCCCTCAGAGGCAGCTTGTGCATAACTATATCGGTATCCAACCCTGGCATATCTTGATACGACCAAGCAAACACATCAACATACTCTTGAAGCAGATCTATCAGCTGTCTCTTCACTGAGTCTTGCAGGCAGGCCCCGATTTTAACTTCTTTCACATTTTCTTCCGTACCAAGATTGATCACTTCAATCTCCTCCTGGTGAGGAGTAATAACCTTTTCCTCCTGTCTCAACAACCTGGCTAGCTCTTCAGGAAGCTCATATTCTTCATCAACCCCTTCATCAGCTTGATTGATTGGATTGTCAAAGTCATACGATGTCATAGCCGTGCTGTTGTCGGTGCTGTCAGGAAGGCGCTCTCTGCAAGGGTTAAGTTTGTTCATTTTAGTGATTGATTTTAATCTTGCTTTAGAAAAGAGTGAAATGAAGTTATCATTTTGAAAACACCGCCATTTATTTTTGTACAAAAAGAAAAATGGAAAAACAGTGTGCAGAAAAGAAAAAGACTTGTTTGCAAAAAGATGTCTGATATTTCATTAATTTAATCTTGTTTGCACAAAAGTACAGATGGCCCTGGTTACAAAATGAGTCTTGTCATCTTGGGCAAGATGCAAGACTTTGATGCATGCTATAAAAATACAGGAAATAATAATTACTCTGCTTGAGTAACCCTTATAATTTCCTGGGAAGACCAGTTCGAGACACTGCTCCCCGGGATCTTCGGACGAATCCAATTCTCCAGATTGCGCTCCTCTTCCAGCTCGTCTTCCAAACAGTTGATAGCATCGGGGGTAAGCATCCCCCCACTGACAAAACCAGGCTCTGCAGCAGCCCTTGCTTGATGTTGAGTTGGTCTGTAACCCAACCCAAATTTGTCCTTCTTCTCCTCCACAGCTAAGACCTTGCCCCAGCCTAGGGCAGTTCCTTCTTCAACAACCTTCCGGGCTTGTTGGTAAGATGACATAGAGATACCTGACACAGCAGATGCTTCATTGACATTCAAGGCTTCAAAACCTTGGCTCATTGTTTCATGGATCTCCCCATCCATCTCAATGTATTTATAAGTAGCCAGATGGCTAACGAAAATATCCTCTTCCCCACAGATTGTGACAACTTGACCTTCCCACTCAAATTTTAACTTTTGGTGAAGGGTAGACGTTATTGCGCCGGCGGCGTGAATCCAGGGTCTACCCAACAAACAGCTGTAGGCGGGCTGAATGTCCATCACATAAAAGATAGTTTTAAAGGTCTGCGGGCCAATTGTCACGGGCAGCTCAATCTCTCCCAGAACCGATCTCTTAGAGCCATCAAAGGCTCTTACCACCAGGTTGCTGGGTCTCAATGCCAATCCATCATATTCTAACTTCACCAGAGCCTTCTTTGGTAAGACATTCAGGGAAGAACCTGTGTCCACCAGCACATGAGAGAGGACAGCTCCTTTGCATTCCATGGTTATGTGCAAGGCTTTGTTGTGGTTGCGGCCATCCAATGTCAAGTCAGAATTGGTAAACCCTAGCCCATTGCTAGCAGTAACATTTCCAACCACGGTTTCCAATTGGTTGACAGTAATCTCCTCAGGCACGTAAGCTGCGTGCAAGACTTTAAGTAGTGCATTCCGATGGGCTTCGGAGCACATAAGCAGTGAGAGGATAGAGATTTTGGATGGCGTCTGGTGAAGCTGATCCACAATTTTATAATCACTCTTTTTGATGATTCGCATAAACTCATCAACTTCCTGATCAAATGGAGTTTTCAGGGCTTCTTTGGCAACTTGGTCTTCCTGCACCGGGCCTTTTCCTTTTGCCTTGGCAGCAGCTTCTGCTTCGGCAGTAGGTCTTTGAACTTGTGAAGCGAAGAGACGTCCGCTTCGAGTGAAGCCTCCGCCTCCCCCCACATTATCTACTTGTGGTGCAGGTGTTGATGTTTCCAGAGTGATTCTTTTTCCTTCGCAATACAAGTCAGAGCCATAGTGCCAGGGGATGGCCCTATTGCTTTCATATGGTACTGGTCCAGGCACCGTGACAGTGACCGGACTGATTGCTGCTGCTGAAGGGACTGTTATTGTTTGTGGATCATAAAAGATTGTAACTGGTGCTCTGGCGGGAGCAGCACCTTCTGAATGGTAGGCAGAATTATTTTCAGGATCGTAGAATATGGTGACGGTAGAGACATCTTCATGATTGATTGCTGGTGTTGTAGGAGGTACTGTTGGAAGGACTGTTGTTGTTGCTGACGGAGATTCGAAATGGAATGAAGCTGAAGTTGTAGCAGGAGAAACTGTTGAAAACTGATCATTTGGGAGGACAGATGAAGTACTGGTTGATGTTGCTGGTGAGTTGTCGGGAACAATAGTTGCTGTAGTTGTAGGAGGTTCTGAAACCGTTGTTGATGAAGTTGCCGGATTTGTTGGGAATGATGTAGTGATCTGTAGCAGGCCACTCTGAATAAGGCTGTCAATGCCATTCCTCAGGTCCTCGCACCCATTCCATGAAATATTGCAATAGGGACACCCTAGTTCACATCCCGGAAATATTTGGTTTTCACGGAGTTGAGCTTTGATTTCCACCAATGGCGTCCGGATCTGATCCACACTTGTTATTAAATAAGACGGTTGGTCTTCTTCAATAGCGTTAATTCGGGGACCACCATGATTTGGCATTGGGTTTTTATTGACATTGGGCGGAGGTGCAAAATTCAGAGCCTTGGAGTCTACCAAGTCTTGTACTTTCATATGCAGAGCTCTGCATTTTTCTGTACTGTGACCAGGTGCGTTCGAGTGAAAAGCACACCTAGCATTGGAGTCATAGTTCCTTGGTAGACTGTTGGGATCCGGAGGTGCCAACGTTCTTAGCTCAACCAGGTTGAGTTTCAGAAGTTGTGGCAGCAAGGCAGCATACGGCATTGGGATCGGGTCGATCACTCGGTTAGCTTGGGATGGTCTTTGTTGGAATGGCCTTTGTTGATTGTTGTTGTTGGAGTTGTTGTTGAAGTTCCTTGGAGGATACTGATTCTGCTGATACTGAGGTTGTTGTTGGAAGTTTTGTTGAGGAGGTTGATAGACTGGCTGAGGATGAGCTGGAGCGGGGATAGTGACTGCTGCTATTGACCTTTGAATATATTGGGGCCTGCCCCCGTTTGAATGGATGGCATTGGTCTCGCCAGTTCTTCTCGGGCCTGCAAAAGGCTTTCTTGTACCACTGGACGAGCTTGCACCATTGTCGGAAATTTTGCCCATTTTTAACAGGCTTTCAATTCTCTCCCCAGCTATGACAACGTCTGCGAAGCTGGTGGAAGAGAAAGCAGCCAACCTGTCAATATACGTTCCCTGGAGAGTGTTCATAAACATGTCTGCCATTTCTCTCTCAGACATTGGTGGTTGAACAGCAGCAGCCAGTTGCCTCCATCTCTGTGCATATTCTCGGAAACTCTCCCTTGAAGACTGTGACATTCCCATTAGGAGGGTCCTGTTGGGTGCCATATCTAGATTATACTGATACTGTCTGATGAAGGCTTCTGCCAGATCCTTCCAGCATCTTATAGTTGCCCTTGTCAGATGGGAATACCATTCCCTTGATGCTCCAGTCAAGCTATCTTCAAAATAGAACATCCACAATTTCTCATCCATTGTATAGGCCTTCAGCCTTCCCAGAAATGATTGCAAATGAGTTCGGGGGCATGAAGTCCCATTATACTTTTCGAAACACGGAGGCTTGAACTTGTGGGGAATCCTGACCCCTTCTACCAAACCCATGTCCATGACGTCGAACCCCAAAGAATTTTGAGACTCCAGTGATCTCAACTTCTCAGCTATCTCTTCCAATCGTCTATCATAAGTTTCCTCTCCGGCTCCCATTACTGTATACTGGTCCTCCTGAGGATCTTCTTGAAGTACTCTGGCTGCAGTGGCTGTTCCTTGAACATTTGCAGGGATGTTAACCTCAGGATGTAGCTGTGGACCAAACACAGGGGGGTTAACATGTGGTTGCACCCTTTCATTATTACTGGTGCCTGCAGTTCCTACATGAGGCTCCTCTTGATTTTGCCTCTCCACCATGGCCCTCAGTCTCTCCTGGCTCTGAGCCATGTTGTTCATAACTTCCATGAACTGCGTCATCTGCGTTCTCATCTCTAACCTTTCGTTAGCCATCTGGTTTCTGACCTCCGTAAGGTCCTGCTGCATCTGATCCATCTGAATTCCCGGAAGGTTGTTTCTAGTTGGGTACCTGTGAGGCCTGTTGAGAGGAAATACCCGGCGGCGAGCAATAATTCCTGAGATTCACAACAGAGGTTAGCAACAACAAAACAAAAACCTACAAAACAAACAAAAAAGGTTAGCATGCAATGCAGTTATGCTTATTTGTTCTCAAGGTATCCGGTTTGGCCTTCAGTTTTGACCCTTCCAGACCCTTGAAGATGATGCTGTTGAAGTTGCTTTTGATGTGAACCCCAACACAAATATATTACAAAGGTGAAATAATACAATTTGTTCATTTTTACAACACAAGCCCTCAAAGGGGTCAGAATACATCACAAAAAAGCAAAAGTACAATGGAAAAGGAAATAACAACAAGCAAATGATCAAACTCCAAGGCCAAACTCATCCTCACGAACTTCCTTGAGAAGTGCTTCGGTCACAGGATCAGCCGGGTGCTCCGTGAGACTTCTGATGAGAAGGTTTCTTGTTGCAACAGCTGCAGCCAATTTCTTGCTCTGACTTTGGTCCTTAGACCTCTTCAATCCTGCTTTGATCTTCAGCTCTGATATTTCTTCCTGGGCTGCTGCCAGGGCTTTTTCCATCTGCTCCATCTTGTCTTGAGCTCTCTTGTCTTCTAGGGTACGGGCCTCAGTGATCCGGACCCACCTGGCCTGACTCTCCTTCAAGTACAAGTCTGTTCTTGCTCTTTGGAACTGGGCTTCCTTACAAGCATTCTTCAGAATCTGTTCACCAGCTTTAGACTTGTTGATATACTCCCCAGACTTTTCAATCTTGGTCAAGTGTTCTACCCTCAATTTCTCCAATCTTTCAATCTCCCTCACACCTTCACTCCTCTCCCTGAGGGTCTTCTGCAAGGCTTGGGTTAACTTCTCATTTCTTTCCTTCAAGCTTTCAAACTCCTCCAAACTGATAGTGGCAGGGGGTGGTACTGAAGATGACTCAGGCATATCTTCTATGGTAAAGGGCATTCCAGAGGATTGGGCCCTAGCATGGGACCACTCATAATATTGGACTGATGCCACATTATTGCACTTCCCCAGAATGGTGATTCCCTTGGTTTGAACATGATCCCAGGCCCAGGCAGCCTGCCTAACAACAGTCAAACTAATCTTGTTCTCACAGTAGAGGGTCTCCACCAGATCTTGTTCCCTAGGAGTGTGGACCAGTGCATAGCCCAATTGTCTCCTGAACAGCAGAGGGTTGTAGTTGATACTCCCCTTAACTCCTATCAAAGGCACATTGGGAAAGTGCCCACAGCTGGTGATCATATCTCTGCCCTTGGTGCTCTGAGTACACCATCTGATGTCTGCTGAAGTGAGAGTAGTGAGCCTCTTAGCCCAGTTGCTTTGCTGATGAGGATTTAGAAATGCATCTGTCCTGGGTAGATGCCTGAGAAGCCAAGCATGGAATAATGGAGCACAAATCCTCACTAGTCTTCCCCTCTGCTTCTCATTTCTCTGATGGACTGAGTAATAGAGATCACCCAGTAAAGTTGGCACAGGGTTCTTCAGGATGAACAAGTGGATTGCATTCTTGCTGATGAATCGAGGCTCATCTGCAAACAGCACAATTTCGTACACACTTAAGGCCAACAGAGCACAAACAGCTTTCCACTCCCCCAGGGAGGCCTTCAGACTAGCTTGAGAAATCAGGAAGTCAAGATGAAGACCAGGGATCCCAGCTTTAGAGGTCAAGTGTTGTTCAATCAATACAGGTTCCAGGTGCAAAGCTTTTGCTACCTCTCCATTGCTAGGAAAGACCATTTCAGGGTTGAAAGGGATTTCCCTCTTGATAGGCAAACCAACCAAATATGAGTATTCTTCCAAAAGAGGACCCAACTGAAAGTCTTGAAAGGTGAAACATCTCAATGGGGGGTCATAGAACTGAATGCAAGTGTGGATGAGGCTCCTCTGTGAAGGGTCCAGATCCATAACCATGTCCAGTATATCCCCATAATGCTCTCTGAACAAAGGAATGTGATCTGGGGTGATCAGGGTTTGGATCCTCCTGATGTCTGACAAGTCTGGTTGGAAGAAATGATAAGTGATGTTGCTTTTCTTTGGAGCCATGAGTACTGGAGACTGAGTAGAATAAGTGCTGATGAAGATGCTGAGGAGTGGGCCACTGGCTGGCTAGTGCAAGTATATGGCTGACAAGCTGAAGCAAGTGCTGGTGGAGATAGGTCAAAACTGCAGATGGGGTCAAAACCAAAACCAGATGAGAAATGGATACCCTGAAACACAAATAAGCACATGTTAATATGATGCAATGAGTATGTATGCAAAATGAAATGCAAGGGTTTGTGACTGAGCTGGATCTGATTAACTGCCTTGGTATAGATCCATGTGTGTTCAAGAATTCCAGGTGGAGGTCTAAAAATCCAGTAACCAGGGTGGGGGGACTCAAATAAAGAGCCACATGTCCAGGGTTTTAGAATCACAAGAACTGTCCAACATGGAGCATTCTTAACAAAGTCAAAGTAACAGGGTATTCTGAGGTCAAGGTACCTGCAAACCTGTAAACAACCCAACCCCCTCACAGGTGATGATCTAGAACAAGGATCCTCAGACTTGGATCAGTTATGAGAAGTGTAAACACTTCTAACCCGGAGGTACAGTGTTTACAATAACCATAACAATTCCTCCTCTAATTCACCTCAGTTTCTGAAGGTCAATACTAAAAGGTCATCCAGACTTAGCAGGCTTCCCAGATAGCCCTAGCACTGCAGGAAATCTGCAACACAGAGTTCTCAAGAAGAAACCCATATCTGAACCGTGTTTCATATTCCCGCACCAGACCGAAATGGAATGGGAAAGAATATGATTCACTCTAGCCTAGGTGTCACTCAGGTCCCAGGTATAGGTCCTTAACTCTCAATGGAACACCCACCCACCAAAGAAAAACCAGATCCAGCCAGCACAGTATGACAGTATGAAAAATATAAAGCTATAAAGAAAGCAATAAATCAGCTGTACATAAAGCAATAAACAAAATACAAATATACAAACACAAATAAGCACGTAACACCCCAGTAAACACAAATCAAACAAGCGCTAGGAGGAACCCACAAAAAGAACCAGAAGCCCTGGTTGCAATATAAGGGTCCCCAGCAGAGTCGCCAAGCTGTCGCTCCCGAAGATTTGCATCCCGGTACAAGCGCGAACGATCGGCGAAAAGAGCAATGAGAGCACACAGCCGTGAACTCACTGGAGAATGAAAAGAGTCGCCAGCTAGGCATTTTTATCCCGGAGGAAAGGCAATGCTGCATAGACCTAGAAAGATACGGATAAGACGGTTGCGAACCAGAGAGACTGAGAAAGGGGGTTGGTTACAACCTGGGAAGGTATTAGCACCCAGATTGTCCGCCGTACTCGACGGGATCCACGCTTAAAAGATTTGTGTTTTAAAGGGGTAGTGTCAGTGCAATCTGTGTGTAAAGATAACCGGAAAAGAATGTACAGGTGTCAATGCAAAAGAAGTGTGAAGTGTAATATGTATAGTGTCAGTGTAAGAAAGAGTATGCTCATGATCATGAGGCTGAGAGAATGATGCTGGAAAGAGGGGGAATACACAGAGACTTTTGTTCGATAACTGTTAAGTTATGCCTACGTATCCTCTCGTGCAATGAGGAAGTCAGAACACCGTAGTTCGACCCAAAGAGACTGAAAGGTGAATTGACTTATGAACTGCTTGCTTGTCTATGCTCAAGTGTATGACCTGTCTGGCTCAGGTGCAAACTGTCTTGCATTAGACGGAAGAAGCGAGCTCTCGTTTGTGAGTGAAAATGATGAGAAGAGAATCCCGAAGGAGACGATTATTGTTTGTTTTTGTATTTTCAGTCTTTTATTGCTTTTTTGAAGTTTGTCATAAGTTAATGAGCTTAAGCCTAAACCAATGGATTTAGTAAACCCATCACATCTTCCCTCTGATTAGGGGTAATGAGAGTACCTTAAGTGTGAAGTCAGATTCTCACACTTAATCACCTTTGGTGTAGGATCAAGATCATTAACCTACTTGTGATTATTTAGATGTTTTTGGTGTTTTTGTTTAGTGTTGAGTAATGAGGTTAAGCCATAATCAAGGATTAAACAGACTCATTACACCATCCTAAAAGAAGGATAATAGATGAGAATGTTTAAGCTGGGGAAGACTCCTCAACTTAATCCATGATTAGGGATTAAACCCATGACAAAACAAGCCTTTATTAAGTGGATTTTAGATTAATGATATGATGATGAAGTGTTCTTCATGATTTATAAGACAACTTGAGGGGGACTTGTCCATTAACACTAGGGTTAGTCCTTCTTAACCACTTAAGGAAGAATTAGAACCCTAATGCAAGGCCCAAGTTACAAGTGTAATGTCTTGATATTTATTAAGTGAATTGATTAAGAGATTTAAACACCTTAAGGGTTTAATACTTAGGATTAAAGTTATACACTCCATCCTAAGAGAAGGATGCAGGCATAACCCTAAGCACAAAGTCTTAAAGCCTTTAGGGTTTAGTCCCTGATTATGAGATGAGAAGAGAAGACTCAAAAAGAGACACAAAGGTGAAAACTATGAGGGGACTAATCAAAATCCTAGTTCATTGTCATGCTTGGTTGATCCTAAGGTTTGTGAGGTTTGCAAGAACAATCTTCAAAGGAGCCACCAGGAAGCAGATGAACAGGATCAAGAGAAGCAAAGTGACTTGCTTCATTCAAGAAGTCAAGTCACTTGAAGAAAGAAAATAGGAGGAAGAAGAATGAGCAAGCTCAAACTCAAACACAAATAGAGATGCAGCAATGGATGCAAGAGAGGTGAAAAGAAAAGTTATGAGAAGTGAAGGCAAATCCACTTCTCAAGTTTACTTACCACCTGCAATGTTAGAAAGAAATGCAATGTAATGTAAGATGAGATGAAATGATATGATGCAAAGCAAGACCAGAAGCATGTTGATGATGATTATGATGTTATGAGGTGCTGCAAACATGAGGCAAGGCAATGGGGATGTTCATACAAGCTTATGAATGCAAATGATGCAAGCTAAGGAGCATGCACAAACATGAAAAGTTATGAATCATACAAGACAAATGACATGGCAAATATGTAATGCAATGATCAAAGATGCTTTATACATGTCTTAAGATGTCAAATGAATCACAAGAATGCACAAAATGCAAAGACAAGTCATGTTATGCAAGAGAATGCAAGAAAGATGCAAAAGAAAGCCCAAATTAGGGTTTATGGATCAAACATCAAACACAAACCAAAAACAGAAGCAAAACCCTAAAGTAAAAATGGAAAATGGCACTCAAAGAAACCCTAGACCTATAATAAACCACTGCCCAAAGGGGAGCTCTCAACTCTCAATCAAACTCAAGATATGAATTTTCTAAGTTATTAGGGTTTTTTAGGGTTCTTAACAAAACAAATGCCAATCAATTAGAAAATGCAAGAACAATTCAAGGCCTCTTTATCCTTGAAAATACATGCTAAACAAAAGACAATGCAAGAAGAATCAATGTCTCAACCTTCACCAATAGGCAGAAATGAATTTTTGAATCCATGATCAAAATAATGCATAAAAAATGATTTAATTCAATGAAAAATTCTTAAAATGCATCAAGATCAAAAAAGAAATTTGGTTTGAAGGTTGGACAATGTTTCTAAATGTCCTAGAACATTTCATGAATTTTTTTGTAATTTTTAAATACCTAAAAGTATTTTTAATTAATTAATTCTCATTAATCAATTAAAAATAATCTTTTAAATACTTAAAAATACCTTTTTAATGATAAAAATAAAATAAAAAATGTTTTTGGGTCTTAAAAATTAATAAAACCTTAAAGAAAAAGTTTCATAATTTTTAAGGTATTTTTGCTATTTTTAAATAATTGTACAAAACAAATGAGAAAAAATGAAATAAAAATTAATGAAAATGAGAAGTAATCTAAATGAGAGGCTGAGATGAGCTGCTGGGTTAAAAGGGGTTGACTGGGCGCGCATCTGGACGGCCCAGATTCAAACCAACCTAATCCTGATTAATTAAATATTAATTCATAATTAAAACTTAATGAAAAGATCCTAGCCTTCTATTCACGCGCGGGAAATGGAATCCAATGGCTCACGTTCAAACTCAGTGCCCTAACCCTAATTAATAATTAAACACTTTCAGGTCACCGGAGACGAGCTCCGGTCGTCTTCTCCGGTGACCTTCTCCCCTGAAAACTTCAAACTTCCTAAAAACGTGACTAAAATGAAAACTAAGCACATAGAAATGAACCCCATGATCTCCTGAATCAAAACCCTAACCCCAAACAAATTTATTCTTCATCAATCACATGAATCGAAGGCAAACATTTTTAGGGCAAACCAGCTTCAGAGTTAAATTAAATGCTCAAATCAACACCATTTCAAAAACTAAAAGCAACAGGATGATCAGTGAATCATGAGGAACAAGTTTGTAACAAGAAAAACAACTTCTGGAAAAATTATTTTCGAGCTACCTGAGATTTGGAGCTTTCAGTTTGGGAACTTTCTGGCCACCTCTCCTTGTGCAATCTGCTCCACTTGATCCCCCAAAGATGTTTGAATGCTCAAAAAGGATTTAAGTTGGCTGGATAATGAGATTCGAAAGGAACTGCTTCTGCTTGATCAAAAATGGCAATGGTGTTTCTGGAGGTTTCAGGCCATGGTGAGTGATGGTTTGTGATCCTGAGGATGAATGGAGAAGGTCTGTGGTGTTTGTTTGGATGTTTGTGGCTTGTGGAGAGAGATTCGATAGAAAATGCAGGCTGAGGTGAAGGATGGGTATGGAGTATTCAGGCTTGTTTCAGGCTTGAGCTTTGGTGGTTTCTTGTCTATGAAGTGTATTGAGTTGGATGATGAAGAAAGTTTGAGTGTTTTCAGGCTGTGGAGAGAAATTCGAAGGAACTTGCAAAAGGGGAGTGTTTTGTGTATGTTGTGAAGGTGTGAGCTTCAGCCTTGCTTGAAGTATGTTATGGCCAGCAAATTGTCCACATAACTCTCTCTCATTGGTCAGTTGACAAGACATGTGCTTTATTGATTGGTAAGTTGCCTTTTGCAAAAAGTCAAAAATTGTGTAAGAGAGGTATGGTGAAGTGCTAGCTTGGTACAAAGCCTAGGGGCTGCGCAGCATGGGATGGTGAGTGAGCCAGCAAGGTCAGCATCCAAGGTCACAAGTTGTAGGAAGTGATCATGATGATTTTGCAAGTTGTTGCTCTTTTGTTCACATGTGAGAAATCTTGTTATATGAACCATAAAACATGAGCAATACCTAGTCCAATCTGAACTTTATGACTTGTAGAATGTTGGCACATTGGTTAGAGGTGAACTTGAGGCTGCAAAAGTCATTGATCCATGATTTTGCAAAATTCTCACTTAGGGCATGCCTTGAAAATCAATGATTTTATCCAACTTTGCATTGCCATAACTTTTGATCCAAGATGAATTTGATCATGTTCTTGTACTTTTTGAAAAGGGAAAGATGAGATCTACAACTTTCATGACCAAAGTTTTTCCATTTGAAGCATTTTTGGATCATGAATCAAGGCTTAAAAAATGACATAAAATGATGCATTCTTGAAAAGTCAACTATGCCCAAAAAGTCAACATTTGCAAAAACCCTAAATTCTTGATTTTTATGAACTTCCACCTTCTTCCTTGATCAAATAAAGATCATATACACTCAAAATGATGAAGATCACCCATTGGTTGGGTCATTGGGGGCCTCAGATGCCCTGATTTTGCACTGACTTGTCTGAAAAGTCAACTCTTGATCAGATGACTTCCCTATGGAATTTCTTCATGAAAATTGATATGCATACTCCCTATACTATATAGAGACCAATGGAAACAAGAATGACCAAAAAATTTGGGGTTATGGCCTCTGCAACCAAAACCCTAATTTTCAGTCCACTGTGCAGTTCAACCTGGCTCTGCATCCACTCAAACCCTAGCTCTTGTGATTCCTCTGCAATTTTGACTTTGAGGAGGTGAAATATGGTATAAGAACACACATGGACCCCTTTGAGTTGATTGGTAGCCTTTGGAATGCCTCAAGAAGCTTTGGGATTGCTCAGATCACAAACCCTAGGTGCAGATGCCTTAGAAACTATCCAGTGAATAAAAGAATGAGATGTGAGGTGATATGATTGTGTTTATGCACATGAGAATGATCATAAGCCATGGTGAATGGGTGAGGGCAAATTTGGGGTGTTTACAATCGTCCTTCATCAGCTTTATCCAATGGCCGTCCCCATTGTTGATCTTTGGTTATCTAACACTCGTCCTGTGTTATGACAAAGCTCGAGAGCAGCCGTCCCCTGCTGAGTGGTCGTCCTCCACTTCTTGATGGTCGTCCTCCATCATGCTCGTCCGATGGCCGTCCCCATCGTTGACCTTTTCTATCCGATGGCCGTCCCCATCGTTGATATTTTCGGCAGCCGTACCCTGCCAGGTGGTCGTCCTCCACCTTTGATGGCCGTCCCCATCATATTCCTTTTATTCCCAACAGAGCAGCCGTCCCCTGCTAGGTGATCGTCCTTCACCTTTGATGGCCGTACCCCATCATCTGTTTATTTCATTTATTCTTTAACCCGATGGCCGTCCCCGTCGTGGTCCCTTTTCCTTTTTAGCCCGATGGCCGTCCCCATCGTTGGTTACTTGACCTTTATGAACTTGATGGCCGTCCCCGTCATGTTTCATTAATCCCCAGAGAACTTTGCAGCTTTATCTTGATGGCCGTCCCCGTCATAATATCCTATTTTCCCCAGCTAGTCGGCCGTCCCCGTCTTAGTTTTACTTGTTTTTCCCCAGCTAGTCGGCCGTCCCCGTCTTAGCTTTACTTTTTATCCCCAGCGTGTCGGCCGTCCCCGTCATTGCTTTATTTCCTGCACTTTACCAGCATGTCGGCCGTCCCCGTCATTGCTCTTTACCCAGCAGTCGTCCTCTGCTCGACGGTCGTCCTCCGTCGCCCATACTTTACAATATACTTTATTTTGCCTTTACAATCTATATCCCTTTTCTTCTTCATTCTGTGAGTGCAAATTTTGGACTGTCTTTGGTATTCAACCACAAGTTATCTTGTTTGCCTGTTAAGCCGTCGCTTACAACCTGCACAGCTAACTCATGTTTGAATAGGGGCAGCTGTAAACACCCCAAATTTGCCCTCACCCATTCACACCATGGCTTGTGATCATTCTCATATGCATGAACACAATCATGTCATCTCATATCTCATTTTTGATTCACTGGATAGTTTCTAAGGCATCTGCACCTAGGGTTTGTGATTTGAGCAACCTCAGGGCATCTTGAGCCATTCCAAAGGCCACCAATCAACTCAAAGGGGTCCATGTGTGTTCTTATATCACATTTCATCTCCTCAAAGTCAAAAATGCAGAGGAATCACAAGAACTAGGGTTTGAGTAGATGCAGAGCCAGGTTTGACTGCACAGTTGACTGAAAATTAGGGTTTTGGTTTCAGAGGCCATAACACCAATTTTTTTGGTCATTCTTGTTTCCATTGGTCTCTACATGGTATGGGGAGTATGCATATCAATTTTCATGAAGAAATTCCATGGGGAAGTCATCTGATCAAAGGTTGACTTTTCAGACAAGTCAGTGTAAAATCAGGGCATCTGAGGCCCCCAATGACCCAACCAATGGGTGATCTTCATCATTTTGAGTGTATATGATCTTTATTTGATCATGGAAGAAGGTTGAAGTTCATAGAAATCAAGAATTTAGGGTTTTTGCAAATGTTGACTTTTTGGGCATAGTTGACTTTTCAAGAATGCATCATTTTAGGTCATTTTTCAAGCCATGATTCATGATTCAAAAATGCTTCAAATGGAAAAACTTTGGTCATGAAAGTTGTAGATCTCATCTTTCCCTTTTCAAAAAGTACAAGAACATGATCAAATTCTTTTTGGATCAAAAGTTATGGTGTGGCAAAGTTAGCAAAAATCATTGATTTTCAAGTCATGCACCAAAAGGCAAAGTTGCAAATTCTCCTTTCAAGGCCAATTCAGTCATCATATGGGCTTCTAATTCACTTAACATGATCATGTAACTTCTAAAAGTCAGATTTGAACCAAGGTGCCTCATGTTTCATGGCTTATGCAACAAGATTTTTTCATATGAACCAAAAGGTAACCAAGTTGCAAAACTCATGATCATGTTTCACCAACTTGCTGCCTTGAATGCTGGACCAAGCCTAGCCTTTCCCTTCACTTTGCTGCGCCAGAACCAGCCCATGTCCTTGCCTAGCACTTCACCATACCTCTCTTACACATAAAGTGGATTTTGAGCAAAAGTAAACTTACCAATCACTATAGGCCAGGTCACATCATCTGACCTATAGGATTATAATACAATATCCCTTGGCAAGCCAAAGATATGAGAGAGCAAGGCTGAAACACTCTATACCATCACATACACCAAAACACACCACTTTGCATTTTCCTTCGAATTTGTTTTCACAGCTCACAAACATCCAAACCATTCCCACACATCAACTCACCATGCCTCATTAAGCACAAAGCAACAAAGAACCAGGCCTGAAACAAGCCCTAACTCCATTTCACCATTTTCACTCCATAAAGCAAAAGCCTTCGAATCTGCTTCTACAAGCCATAAACACTCAAACAAATTCCACACATCAACTCACCTTGCTTCACTGACCAGAAACCACTCATTACTTTGGCCTGAAACCCTCCACAACTCAAATACGATTTTCACACTTCCTTGGTCAGAGCTTCTGCAAACTTACTCAGGAGGCTTTCTAAACTCTAACCAAGCATCCAAAGCTTCAAAGGGGGATCATTGTGACTTGTTTGAGCCAAGAAACTAGCCAGAAAGTGCCAGAGATCAGAGCTCCAGTTCAGGTGAGCTTCATGAACTTTTTTCCCAGGAGTTGTTTTTTAAGTTCTTAATTGGTTCTCTATGTTCCACTGATCATGATGGTATGTTTGGTTTCGAAAATCATTGAGTTTTGAGCATGTATGATGTCTCTGAAATTTTTTGACCTAAATCCCTTTTGATTCGATTCAGCCTGAATACGAAAAATAAATGCATTTTGTTTGTTGATTCATGTTGTATGCTGCTTGGGGATGAATTCTGGGCAGAAAGATTGTGTTTTAGATACCTAGGGAGTGAGATTGAGATTCTCAGGGGAGAGTGTGGCCGGAGAAGATGACCGGAGGTCACTTCCGGCCACCTGAAAGTCATTAGTCATTAAATTAGGGTTAGGGCAAGTTTTAAACGTGGACCCTTGGATCAGGCTTCCCGCGCGCGTTTGTGTGGTCTGGATCATGTCATTAGTTAATAATTGTGGATTAATATTTAATTAATTAAAATTAGGGAAGTTTGAATCTGGGCCGCCAGATGCGCGCCCAGTCAAACCTTGTGAAGCCCAGAATCAATCTCAGCCTCTCCTTTTGATTACTTCCATTTATCTCAATTTTTATTTCATTTCTTTTCTTTTATTTTGCACAATTTATTTAAAATAGCAAAATTTGTTTAAAAATTATGAAATTTTTTATCCTGAGTTTCATTAATTTTTATGACACAAAAACATTTTTATTTTCATTTTTAGCATTTAAAATGTATTTTTAAATATTTAAAAGTTTATTTTTAATTGATTAATGGAAATTAATTTATTAAAAATACTTTTAGGTATTTAAAAATTACAAAAAAATTCAAGACATGTTCTAAGACATTTAGAAACATTGTCCAACCTTCAAACCAAATTTCTTTTTTGATCTTGATGCATTTTAAGAATTTTTCATTGAATTAAATCATATTTTGTGCATTATTTTGATCATAAGTTCAAAAATTCATTTCTGCCTATTGGTGAAGGTTGAGACATTGATTCTTTTTGCTTTGTCTTGTGTTTAGCATGTATTTTCAAGGATAAAAAGGCCATGATTTGTTCTTGCATTTTCTAATTGATTGGCATTTGTTTTGTTAAGAACCCTAAAAAACCCTAATAATTTAGAAAATTCATATCTTGAGTTTGGTTGAGAGTTGAGAGCTCCCCTTTGGGCAGTGGTTCATCATAGGCCTAGGGTTTCTTTGGGTGCCATTTTCCATTTTTTATCATGAGTTTTGCTTCTGTTTTTGGTTTGTGTTTGATGTTTGATCCATGAACCCTAATTTGGGCTCTCTCTTGCATCCTCCTTGCATTCCCTTGCATAACATGACTTGTCTTTGCATTTTGTGCATGCTTATGATTCATTTGACATCTTAAGACATATAGGAAGCATCTTTGATCATTGCATCTCATATTTGCCATGTCATTTGTCTTGTATGATTCATAGCTTTTCATGCTTGTTCATGCTCCTTAGCTTGCATCATTTGCATTCATGATCTTGTATGAACATCTCCATGCCTTGTCTCATGTTTGCAGCATCTCATAGCATCATTATCATCATCAACATGCTTCTGGTTTGGTCTAGCATCATGCCATTTCATTTCATCTTGCATTGCATTGCATTTCTTTCTAACTTTTCAGGTGGTAAGTAAACTTGAGAAGTGGATTTGCCTTCACTTCTCATACCTTTTCTTTTCATCTCTCTTGCATCCATTGCTGCATTTCTGTTTGTGTTTGAGTTTGAGCTTGCTCATTCTTCTTCCTCCCACTTCCTTTCTTCAAGTGACTTGACTTCTTGAATGAAGCAAGTCACTTTGCTTCTCTTGATCCTGTTCATCTGCTTCCTGGTGGTTCCTCTGAAGATTGTTCTTGCAAACCTCACAAACCTTAGGATCAACCAAGCATGACAATGAATTAGGGTTTTGATTAGTATCCCCTCTTAGTTTTACCTTTGTGTCTCTCCTTGAGTCCTCTCTTCTCACCTCATAATCAGGGACTAAACCCTAAAGGCTTTAAGACTTTGTGATTAAGCTTATGCCTGCATCCTTCTCTTAGGATGGAGTGTATAACTTTAATCCTAAGTCTTGAATCCTTAAGGTGTTTAAATCCCTTAATCAATTCACATAATAATCATCAAGACATCACACTTGTAACTTGGGCCTTGCATTAGGGTTCTAATTCTTCCTTAAGTGGTTAAGAAGGACTAACCCTAGTGTTAATGGACAAGTCCCCCTCAAGTTGTCTTACAAACCATAAAATTCACTTCATCATCATATCATTAAATAAAATCCACTTAATAAAGGCTTTGTTTTGTCATGAGTTTAATCCCTAATCATGGATTAAGTTGAGGAGTTTTCCTCAGCTTAAACATTCTCATCTATTATCCTTCTTTTAGGATGGTGTAATGGGTCTGTTTAATCCTTGATTATGGCTTAACCTCATTACTCAACACTAAACAAAAACCACAAAAACATCTAAATAATCACAAGTAGGTTAATGATCTTAATCCTACATCAGAAGGGTGATTAAGTGTGAGAATCTGACTTCACACTTAAGGTATTCTCATTACCCCTAATCAGAGGGAAGATGTGACGAGTTTACTAACCCATTGGTTTAGACTTAAGCTCATTAATCTATGACAAACTTCAAAAAGCAATAAAAGACTGAAAACTCAAAAACAAACAATAATCGTCTCCTCCGGGATTCTTTTCTCATCACACTCACTCACAACCGAGAACTTGCTTCTTCCGTCTAATGCAAGACAGTTTGCACCTGGGCCAGACAGGTCATACACTTGAGCATTGACAAGCAAGCAGTTCACAAGTCAATTCATCTTTCAGTCTCTTTGGGTCGAACTACGGTGTTCTGACTTCCTCATTGCACGAGAGGATACGTAGGCATAACTTAACAGTTATCGAACAAAAGTCTCTGTATATCCCCCCTCCTTCCAGCTCATTTCTTTTAGCTTCATGATCATGAGCATTTCATTCCTGGTCTCACACTGACACTTTCATACTTCACTTCACTTCACTTTACACTGACACCTGTACATTCTTTCCAGCTATTTTATACACAGATTGCACTGACACTACCCCTTTAAAACACAAATCTTTCAAGCGTGGATCCCGTCGAGTACGGCGGACAATCTGGGTGCTAATACCTTCCCAGGTTGTAACCAACCCCCTTTCTCAGTCTCTCTGGTTCGCAACCGTCTTATCCATATCTTTCTAGGTCTATGCAGCATTACCTTTCCTCCGGGATAAAAATGCCTAGCTGGCGACTCTATTCATCTCCAGTGAGTTCACGGCTGTGTGTTCTCATTGTCCCTCTCGCCGACCGTTCGCGTCTGTACCTTCATATGATCCCTTTTCATTTGTCGGGAGCGACAACAGGCTTACATCTTTAACAAGAGTTAAATATCACAAAAGATAAATAATAAGCATAATTTAAATATAGTGAAAATAATGGATTAATTCAAGACAAACATATGCAATACATTAGCGCGAAAACAAAAGTATGACATAATAGTAAGTGTTTAAGTCGACAAAAGAAATTACAAATGAAAATTCAAATGTTCTCAAAGCCTCTTCCTTTAAACTTGTCACTCCAGATGTCTGGAAGCTTCGATGTTTGATGGACGATAGAAGAATTCAATATGGTCTTCTAGCGTAACCTCAAGGACTACTTCGTCAATCAGGTCTTGAATCTTATTCCTCAATGCCCAACAGTTATTAGTGTCATGTCCAGGACAGACAGAGTGATATGCACACCTTGCATTGGGATTATAGCTAGGAGAGGAAGTATTAGGATTCAGAGGAGGGTCTTTCAAGGTAATTAGCTTCATCTCCAACAAGCATTGAAAAGTGTGTGACATTGGCATGTTGATTTTTATAAACTGTCTTTTATATTCCTTGTGTTGAGGCGGATTAACCCTACAAGACCTTCCTCCTTTAATTGAAGAACTATCAGTAGTAGCCTGTCTCTTTCCTTCTCTTATCCTCATCTTCCTTTTAACCAAGTCAGTTTGTTTCATTAGAGGTTAACTGATGATTAGATTCCCGACTTTGTTACCTTGAAGTTTATTAACAAATACTCTTAGCTCTTCTTTCCCCTGGGCTAAGTTTTGGATAAGAGCCACCTGACCATTCATCTGGATTCTCATATATGCCATCTCAGCTTGCAATTGTTCCAACTGATTACCTTTGTTGTCTTTAGGATTCTTCTTTTTCACATCCTTAGCGAGGAGGGCTTTCAACTCTTCTTTCCCCTTGGACAAGTTTTGGATCACTTCTTAAATTTAGCATTTTGGGTTTGGAGATCTTTGACGGCCTGTTCGAGAGCCATTTCCACTAAAATAAACAGCGAGAAGATAAGAAATCTATCGCAGAAACCTGTTATGCAACGGTATGGTATGTAGATGCATATGAAATGTTTTCAAGGACCACGTAGGATTTAAATTTGTTAAAGGGAAACAAAAATAAAACTTTTATTAGTAAGTTTAAAATATAATTACCCCTTGGGCTTATAATGAAAGAAAACAAAAAGTTGTAAAGAAAATAAGAACATTTGAGACTCAAGTCTCCCATGGACGCTTTCTCTTTGTGTTGAGATATGTATTGAGGTTCTTCTCTTTTTGAAATTGTCTTGTCAGTTTCAACACTTTCTCTTTGTGAGCATGGAACTGAGCTTCAAAAGTATCCTTTTCCTCGTTCATTTGAATATAATATTTCTGTAGCTCTTCCATATTCATGGGCATGTCAGGATGAAGAATGGTATAAGGAACATCTCCTTCAACAACTGGCTCAACAGTTACTGGTAGAATAGTAGGATATGGCATCATAAGAGTTTGAGCACAAGATCGCACCCATCTGAGGTAAGGTTCCATAGGGATGGAGTATTTTGGTTCCAAAGTATTGCAGTTGATCTTGTTTACCATGCTCCAAGATCGTATAAACCTTTGAAGATAACCTTGAAGATCATTGTTATAATCAAACATAATGCCTTGAATAATCATATCATGATGACCATTACTCTGAGCATAACCAAACTGACATAGTGCTAAAGAAGGATTGTAGGTAATGCCCCCTCTTATGCCAAGGAGTGGCACATTAGGGAACTCTCCACAATGGTCAATGATAGTGATATTTTCCTTAGATCAGGAACACCAATGAATATATGAATGAGAGACACATTATCCTTTTAGACCACGTCAATCCTTATTCATTATTCATCACAGATCGAGGAAGGTGTGAAATAAACAACCTTGATAGTAGAGGTATGCAACACATCAGAGTTCCTCGCGCCTTTGTAGTACGAGTGTGAAGAGAGTGCAAGATATCTTCAAGTAAGGTAGGCACAAGATTGTGAGTCGGGAATATGTTAATGGCGTGCACATCTATGAATTGGTCAGGATTAGGGAACAACACCAAACCATAAATCAACAAGGCTAAGACCTCCTCAAAAGCATCGTAACTCATAGCATCCAAGAGTAACTGAGCACTCTCTGTTAATACTTTAGCAAGAATACCTTTAACTCTAATTCTTTTTTCCAGTAAAATGTCTGACTTCTTCAGATGCAAAACTGCTGCAATAGTTTCAGGTTTAGGCTCCTTCTCTAAGCTTGTGAATGGTTTCTGATCAAGACTAGGCACACCAAGTAGTTTGGCGAATTCTTCCATTGTGGGCACTAGCTGATAGTCGGGAAATGTGAAGCAGTGATGTTCAGGGTCAAAGAATTGGAACAAAAACACTCATCATGTCTTCATCAAACCCTGAGGTAACTAAGTCAAGTAGATGACCATGCTTCTTGATGAATTGGGAGCTTTCAGAAACTTTTGATACTAACTCCTTAAGCTTGGAAGGTATCCTTACAAAGTTGATCCGGATAGTGTTCCTACAAGCGGAATCCATAACCCGCGACAAATAACAAAGATAAATCCTTGGGACCTTGAAATGGTTAATGAGAATGTTATGCTTATGGTGTCATGATGTTATGATGTTATTTTCAACACAAGCAAGTAGCACACACAAAAAAGTCACACAATAGCCTTAGGTTTAAAGGCTTGCATGAAGTCCATAGGTAAGTACCCTTCCCACTGAAGTTTATTTGGTTCAACCTTTCCTAGTAAAAGTAACCGGGTTCTAAGGGATCTCAAAATCACTGATTTTTCTCAAAAGTTGTTGTTCAGTATGGCAACTTACTTGCCATCCAAAACTCCCCAAGATTAGAATCTCAATGAGCGTAGCATCGAGTATCAACCAACTTTAGACTTCACCAAAGCTGGTTATCTCACTACCTTCTAATGGCTAAGATGGGTCAATTAGGGTTCTAAAGGGTAGTTAGTGTTAATGACAACATATGGTAGCCTCATGTTATCCTCAACTTACTTAAGGAACATAAGAACCAACCAAGAAGTCACATTAATTGTAGCCACCAGATCAATCATATCGGTATACGCCATACATTTTCCTTGGTCTATTGCTACTTACCTAAGGTACACTAGATCCGGGTTAGGATCTTTCACACAGTAACCCCACAACAAGTAAAGATAAAGCAAAAAAATCAAACAAGTATAGTGATCTAATCCTAAGGTAACCCCTTTTTTACTTAGTACTCCCCAGCAAAGTCGTCAGTTCTATAACACGGTGGGAGAACTGACTCGGGTGTTTTTGTTTCCAAACACTATGTTGCGGATAGCAAGAGTCGCCATCGACTTTTATTTTATCCAATAAATAAAAGGAATAAAAGAACAGGAAAGACCTTTTTAAAAAAATTTAGTTCGGGGGGTAAGTTATACAAAGGGAAGGTGTTAGCACCCTTTGTATCCATGGTTATCCATGGGCTCTTAACTACTTAGCTCACTTTACTTTTGTTTGAAAAATAGTGTAGTGTGTGTTTAGAAAATATTATCATAAGTCTTTAACGTTGCAATGATCCTCTTATGGATGTATACAAAGTGTTTAGTTTGAAAGTATTTTGAAAAGAGTGAGCAAGTACTTAAGAACTAATTACCCTAAGTTTGTAAGATCTTTCTTGTTATTTATTTCCTTTAAGGGTAGGACTGTCATTATTATTGGTGAGTAAGTAGTCTTTACCTTGGATGTTTAAAGGGACGGACGTAGGGTCATCGTATGGTCATAGAAGACAACTTGTAAGGGTATCTTAGTAATTCGAAGGGACTATCATCATTTCCGTAGGGTCATCGAGGGACGAGATCATTTATTCGTAGGCAACTCAAAGGGATTATGATATTTTATCTGAAGGGACTTGATGATTTTATTCGTAGGCAACTTTACTAAGATACCCCCACGTTCGAGGGACTTGACCATATTTTCGTAAGGCAACCAAAAGGGGAAACCCTAGGGGTGCAGATGGCAATCGTATAATGATCGACTTATGTGTGTGAATATTAATTTCAGATATTTATCTTTTGGATTAGCGGGCTAAGTCCAATATGATTTTGCATACATATCTTTTCACACCCTATTATTACTAACCATGCAGTTTAATTATTTGCGGAAATTAAAAGCGGAAAATAAAAACCATAAACTATTACATGGCTTTGAGAGAGATACATAAATAAAAGCTGACAGGAAACGTAAAGTGTGGAAAATAAAACCTAAAACTATTATAGGGCTTTAGCAGTTACATTATCTTTAGAAATCGTAAAATAATTGAAATGAAAAGATAGGAAGAATATTGAGTCTTTGAGATGAGAGGAGGATATTTTTATTTATCATGTTGTTAGAAGAATAAAAAATAAAAATAAATAAACATAGTCAGATAAAATCACTACAGATTTTAAAATAATGGAAAATAAGAAAAGCGATTAAAATAACATCTAAAAAATATTAAAACGAAGCTAAAAATCTAATAAAATCAAATAAAGAGCGCACAATTTTTTTCATATTTGTTTGAAAATATGGAAATAGAAAATAAATCAAATAAAATAGAAAAAAGAGGAATTTGCGATTTTGAGGGTCGAAATCTTTTAGAATTCTAAAAGAGTGTTATTCTTCGATTTTTTTCTGAACTTCTGGAAAAAATTCGGAGTAAATCGAAACAGTAGCACTTACCTGACTTATCTATTAGGCTGGAATTCTTATCACTACTGCAGCCTTCAAAGTATCGGCGGAAATAGATTATAGCAGATTAACCAACAATTTATTTCTCCATGGTGCCCTAACAATGGTTTTCTTCGAAACCTGCATCATAACTCAAAAACAAACGATCAAAAAAACAACAATACATGATTATAAACAATATTATAAAAAGAAAATGTATTAAAATGTTATGAAACAAAAGATTTGAGATCAAGAAAAAGTAAAAGGCGACATGTGTTCATAGGATGGCCTCCTAGAAGTTTATTGATATGATTGGATGAAGAAAGAGGCTGAAAACTTGCTATGAAGTATTTTTGAAATTTGCCCTAGTTTGCCTTTTTTGAATTTTTTTAGGTTTTTTTGGTGTAAGAATTTTCGTTTTTTTTGTGTATGGTCTAATTGTGTATTTTAGGCGGAGAAATCTGGGCCTTGTTTATGGATTTGAAGTTACTTGGAGGTGAAGAAAGGTAACTTCTATTTTGGTCCAAAAATTAGATAAAATCATCCCCTTTTGGTTTTAAACGAATTTGGACACTTTCAATCATCATAACCATCAAATACTTGATCCCAATTTCAACAATGCAATACTCCCTCAATTTTTATCTTATGTAAGTGTTCTAGGACTTTTTAGAAAGCTTAGAGTGTCCTCTAACTTCTCCTTTTGGTATCATGTCCATTTGATCTTCCATTTTCATGTTATGAGCTTTTGAAAAAGTTGACTTTTTGTTGACTTTTCAAAGGACCTGTAATGTCTTGGCTCATATCTTTCAAATGAAGCATTATTTTCCTTGGCTTGTGAGACACAAAGTTATAGAGAATTGAATTTCCTTTAAAATGAGCTTTGGATGGGAAATTTACGATGAAGCATGTGAAAGTTATGGCTAGTCAAAGTACAGTTGACTTTTCCTGCACAAAACCCTAATTTAGTAACTCTAGATTCTTGATGATTCTGAGGTTTCTTTGATGAATCATGATCAACCCTTGATCAATTGATGAATTTTACCTCATAATCTTGATGTTGACCAAAATTTTTGAAGTTTGACTTTGTGTTGACCACAGTAGACTTTTTGACCAAGTTAACTGATTTTTGATGTCCTGAGTATCTGACTGACCAAACTTGTAGGGAAAGTCTTGAAACTTGACATGAGGATTCTTTGAAGTATGTGGGATGTCATGAAGTCCACTTGAGGCTTTATAATTCCAATTTTCTTTGTGAAACTCAAAACCCTAGTTTCAGATACATTGCTTAGGAGAAGGCTTTGTCTGATGAAACCTTGAATCCTTTTGAGCAATTGTGAATCTTGTGACCATTAGGAGACCTCTTGAGACACATTATCTTGAATATGGGGGGGGGGGATTTTGGGGTACAACAATATCCCTTTGCTCCTTCATTTGGATCCTAGACTTCTGTAGTTCTTCCAGGTCAGTAGGCATATCAAGATGAAGAATGGTATAAGGAAGATCTCTGTCAACAATAGGCTCAACAATTACTGGGAGAATAGAATGATATTGCATAATAAGAGTCTGAGCATGATACTGCACCCATCTGAGGCAAGGTTCCATAGGGATGGAATATTTTGGTTCTAGAGTCTTGCTAACAACCTTATTCACTTTGCTCCAAGCTCGTATAAACCTTTGATGGTAACCTTGAAGATTGTTGTCATAATCAAACAGAATTCCTTAAATAAGCATGTCATGAGGACCATTACTCCTAGCATAACCAAATTGACGTAGTGCTAAAGAAGAGTTGTAGGCAATGCCCCTTCTTATGCCAAGGAGTGGCGCATTAGGGAACTCCCCACAACGGTCAATGATAGTAATATTTTCCACAGATCGGGAACACCAATGAATGTCTGAATGAGAGAGTGATATTATCCTTTTAGACCACCTTAGACCTTGTTCATTCTTCATCACAGATCGAGGAAGGTGTGAAATAAACCACCTTTATAGTAGAGGTATGCAACACATCAGAGTTCCTCGCACCTTCGTAGTACGAGTGTGAAGAGAGTGTAGGATATCTCCAAGAAAGGTAGGCACAGGATTGTGAGTCAGAAATATGTTGATTGTGTGCACATCTATGAATTGGTCTGGATTAGGTAAGAATACCAAACCGTAAATCAGCAAGGCTAAGATCTCCTCAAAAGAATCGTAACTCATAGCATCCAAGAACACCTGAGCTTTCTCCATTAATATCTTGGCAAGAATACCCTTAGTTCCACTTCTTGTTTCCAGGACAATGTCTGATTTCTTCAAATGCAAGGCTGCTACAATGACTTCAGGTTTAGGCTCCTTCTCTAAGCCTGTGAAATGTTTCTGATTAAGAATGGGCACACCAAGTAGTTTGGATAATTCTTCCATTGTGGGCACCAACTGATAATCGGGAAATGTGAAGTAGTGATGTTTAGGATCAAAAAACTGGAACAAAACACTCATCATATCTTCATCAAACCCTGAGGTAACCAAGTCAAGTATATGACCATGCTTCTTGATGAATTAGGAGCTTTCAGAAACTTTTGAGACCAACTCCTTAAGCTTGGGAGGTGTCCTTACAAAGTTGACCCGGATAGTGTTCCTACGAGTGGAAGCCATAACCTGCAACAAAGAACAAAGATAAATCTTTTTGTCCTTGAAATGGTTACTGAGAATGCTATTCTTATGATGGCATGATGTTATGATGTTATGTTCATACACAAACAAGTGGCACACACAAACAAATCACACAATAGCCATTGGTTTGAAGGCTTGCATGAAGTCCATAGGTAAGTACCTTCCCCATTGAAGTTTAGTCGGTTCAACCTGTCCTAGCAATTGTAATCGGGTTCTAAGGGATCTCAATATCACTGATTCTTTCGAAGGCTGGTGTTCAGTATGGCAACTAACTTGCCAACCAAAACCTCCTAAGATCATAATCTTAATGAGCGTAGCATCGAGCATCAACCAACTTTAGACTTCACCAAAGTCGGTTATCTCACTACTTTCTAATGGCCAAGATGTGTCAATTAGGGTTCTAAAGGGTAGTTAGTGTTAATGAAAACATATGGCAGCCTCATGTTATCCTCAACTTACTTAAGGAACATCAAAACCAACCAAGATGTCACACTAACTATAGCCACCAGATCAACCATATCGGTATACGACGTACAATTTCCTTGGTCTATTGCTACTTACCTAAGGTACACTAGATCCGGGTTAGGATCTTTCTCACAGTAGCCCCATAACAAGTACCCATAAAAGTAAAGCAATCAATTCAAACAAGTAAATTGTGCTAACTCTAAGGTAAGCCCTCTTTTAATTAGTACTCCCCAGCAGAGTCGCCAGTTCTATAACACAATAGGAGAACTGACTTGGGTGTTTTTGTTTGACAAAAACATGTGCGGATAGAAAGAGTCGCCACCGACTTTTATTTTATCCAATTTAGGAAAGGGTATAAAAGAACAGGAAACATCTTAAAAAGATTTTGAGTTCGGAGGGTAGGTTATACAAAGGGAAGGTGTTAGCACCCTTTGTATCCATAGTTATCCATGGGTTTTTAGTTACTTAGCTCACTTTAACTTGTTTGAAAAAAGGTGTAGTGTGTGTTTAGAAAATTTTCAGAAGTCTTTGTAATGATCCTCGTATGGATGTATACAAAGTCTTGAGTTTAAAAATATTTTAAAAGTGGGTGTGAAAAGAGTCTTGAAAGAGTGAGCAAGTAATTAAGCGCTACCTACCCTAAGTTGGTCTTTCATGTTTCTTTACTTCCTTTAAAGGGTAAGGTTGTCCTTACTATTAAGTATTAAGTAAGTGACGGGCGTAGGGTCATCGTATGGTCATAGTAAGCAACTTGTAGGGGTGTCTTTAGCAATTCGTAGGGATGATCATCATTTTTTCGTAGGTACAAGATCATTATTCCGTTGGCAACTTCGAAGCGACTTATGATCTTTTAACTTTGAAGGGGCTATGATGATTTTTGTTTGAAGGGACATTGCTTTAAGCACCCCCACGTTCGAGGAACTTGATAGTTTATTAAGGCAACCAAGAGGGGAAACCCTAGGAGGTGCAGATGGAGATCGTAGAATGATCGACTTACATGTGTGAATATTATTTTCAATTATTTATCTTATAATTAGTGATCTAAGTCCAAATTAATTCAATTATTCTTTGCACTCCCTAAATTACAAACCACGCAATTTAAATATTTACAGAAATTTAAAGACAGAATTTAAAAGTTCCTACGCTATTACATGGCTTCGGGGCAGTTACATAATAATATAGGCGAAAGAAAAATAAATTACATAAAACAATGCAACCTATACAATTTTTCTAAGAAATAAATAAAGCAATTTAAATTAAAATTGAGAAAAATAAATTATAGTTTTATGAAAAATAAATTAGGTTTAAGGTTTAGAGAAAAAAAATAGGGTTTAGGAAAAAATCAGGGTTTAGGAAAAAATCAGGGTTGTTAGTTAACATAAACCTAAATTAATTAATTTATAATTTTACTTAAAAACCTAATAAATTAAATTACCATTATATATAAAAAAAATGTTGAGAATTATTGTAAAATTACTTTTTGAGAAAAACATTAGAAAATGATTTGATTAATTTTAAGTTAATTAAGATTCTTGGTTAATTAGAAAAACAAGTTAATCAAGGAAATTAAGAAAGAAATAACCAGGTTTTGCAAAAAATTGGGGGAGCCATGGTTTGTATCCACGCCCTTGTTCTTCAAGGTTTCTTTCTCCATCCACTAGGCTACATGCGCGCTGGTGCTAAGAAACATAAACAAACAATTATATAATAAAACAAGAAAACAAATAGGTTATAAAAAAAATTGTTGAAGGCTGGAATCGATCCCATGCCCTTATTATCTTAAGCGCGTCCTCCTTCCACTAGGCTACCTGCGTTCAGGTGTCAATAATACAAAACAAATAAATTATAAAAACAACTCAATATTCAAATTTATAAACGCGCCATTCATCGTCTTTAACCTCCTGACCTGTGGATTTTCCTGCGAAAATTGTTATGAACTTTGCTACGAATTTTTTTTGTACGTAAACCTGCAAAAATCAAAACCTTTGAAACATGTATGATTTGACCAAATTGATTATACCAAATAATTCCCCATATCTCATACAATCCAAATATGTCATTCAAAGGTTTTTAAATGGCCTAAATCATAAAACCCAAGTTCAAGGCCAAAACCCTAACAATGGTGGAACTTCAATCCTGCAATGAAACTCCAATGTGATTGTCCAGAAATCATCCTTACATCACAACAAACACAAATCAATCATTAGATTCAATTTATATTAGGTAAATGTATGAAAATCTAAAAGTGTAAAAACAAAAACAAGTATGATTTGGTTATGGCAATGTAGCATGGATTCGATGGTGATGATGATTGGGATAGGTTTAGGGAACCCCAAATATTGATTTTCCACCTTTAGATCTCTTGGAAAAAGCTTGAAACGTTGAAATCGAATTTCAAATTTTCTTTCATTTTTTGAAGTTTGAAAGTGCACTTTTGTCTCTGAAAAATCGTCCTCCATCCTTGTGTTGTTGTTATGAATATATAGTGATGCGTTTTAGGTCAAAATATTGGGCTTTGATCAAGCTTTCTTGGGTTGCTTGGATGTGAAGAAATCCTCTTGCCAAAATTATCCAAAAATCAAATTAAATCATACTTTTTTTATCTTGCACGAATATGGAAGAGTTCAATCACCTTAATCACCAAATATTTGATCCCAAAATAAATTTTAGATCAAATCTTTGATTTTTAATAATTTATTTCAATTAAAATTGAATTTTAATGATTAAAATCCAATATAATATAAAATAAATAATAAAAATCAGAAAATATAGTCAATGGATCATGATGAATTTATCTTTAAGTTTGGGTTGAAAACTTATAGGCCCATTTGAAGAAAACTTGAGTTTTGGCCTTTTTTGCTTCATACACCTCCTCAAAATTGCCCAACTTTTAACAATGCATAACTCCTTCAATTTTTATCCTATGAAGGGGTTCTAGAACTTTTTAGAAAGCTTAGAGTGTCCTCTAACTTATCCTTTTTTTCCCATGTCCATATCATTTTCCATTTTTAAGTTATGAGCTTTGGAAGAAGTTGACTTTTTGTTGTCTTTTAAAAGGACCTATAATGTCTTGGCTCATATCTTTCAAATGAAGCATTTTTGGATTTGGCTTGTGAGACACAAACTAGAAGAGAATTGAATTTCCTTCAATATGAGCTTTGGATGGGAATTTTTTTATGAAGTATATGAAAGTTATGGATGGTCAAAGTTCAGTTGACTTTTCATGCACGAAACCCTAATTTAGTAACTCTTGATTCTCGATGATTTTGAGGTTTCCTTGATGAATCATGATCAAACCTTGATCAAATGATGAATTTCACCTCATAAACTTGATTTTGACCAAAATTCTTGAAGTTTGACTTTATGTTGACCACAGTTGACTTGTTGACCAAGTTAACTGATTTTTAAGTACATGAGCATCTGACAGACCAATCTTGTAGGGAAGGCCTTGAAACTTGACATGAGAATTCTTTGGGGTATATGGGATGTCATGAAGTCCACTTGAGGCTTTGGAAGTCCACTTTTCCTTGTGAAACTCAAAACCCTAGTTTCAGATCCATTGCTTAGGAGGAGGCTTTGTCTGATGAAACCTTGAATCCTATTGAGCAATTGTGAATCTTGTGAATATTAGGAGACCTCTTGATGCACATTGTCTTGAATATGGGAGGGTAAATTTTGGGGTACAACAGTTATGCTCAGAGTGATGGTCCTCATGACATGATTATTCAAGGTATTATGTTCGATTATGACAATGATCTTTAAGGTTACCGTCAAAGGTTTATACATGCTTGGAGCATGGTGAATAATATTAACAGAAATACTCTGAAACAAAAATACTCCATCCCTATTGAGCCTTATCTCAGATGGGTGAGGTCTCGTGCTCAAACTCTTATGATGCCATATCCTGTTGTTCTACTGGTGATTGTTGAGCCTATTGTTGAAGGAGATGTTCCTTACACCATTTTTCATCCTGACATGCCTACTGACCTGGAAGTGCTGCGGAAATCTTGGATCCAAATGAAGGAGAAAATGTATACTTTTTAGGCTCAGTCCAATGCTAGAAAAGAGAAAGCGTTGGAGCAACAAGGCAACTTCACGAAGAGCGAAACCTCAAAACATATCTCAACACAAAGAGGAAGTGTCCATGGGAGACTTGAGTCTCAAATGATTATTTTCTTTGTAACTTTTTTTCCTTCATTGTAAGCCCAAGGGAAAATTATATTTTAAACTTACTAATAAGAGTTTTTTTTTTTTTTCCTTTAACAAATTTAAATCCTACGTGGTCCTTAAAAACATTGCATATGCATTTGTTGCACCCCAAAATTTGCCCTCACAAAACAAGACTTTGTGTGCTAAGAGGTTCACAAGGTTCACAAGATTCACAAGACACCTTATGAGGTTCACAAGGTTCACAAGACCTCTCATGAGGTTCATGAAGTTTACAAGACACCTTATGAGGTTCACAAGGTTCACAAGACCTCTCATGAGGTTCATGAAGTTTACAAGACATCTTATGAGGTTCACAAGGTTCACAAGACATCTTATGAGGTTCACAAGGTTCACAAAGTTCACAATTGGTCAGAAGATTTGATAATTCCCTCAGACAATGCATCCTCCTAAGCAGTGCATCCAAAACTAGGGTTTTGACTTTAATCAGGCTAAATGGACTTCCAAGACTTCAAGTGAGCTTCATAACATCTTATATGTGTTTAAGAATCCCCATGACAAATTTCAGAACTTTTCTCAAAGGTTTGCTCAGTCAGATGATCAGATAAGTCAAAATCAGTCAAAGCAGTTAAAAAGTCAAACTGAGGTCAACTGTGGTCAAACCAAAGTCAAACTTCATGATTTTTTGTCAACATCAATTATATGAAGTAAAATTCATCATTTGATCAAGAGTTGATCATGATTCATCAAGGATATTTCAGATCATCAAGAATCAGAGGTTTCTAAATTAGGGTTTCCTCAGGAAAAGTCAACTGAACTTTGACCAGCCATAACTTTCACATGCTTCATCACATTTTTCCCATCCAAAGCTCATTTTGAAGTAAATTGAATTCTCTACAACTTTGTGTCTCACAAGCCAAGCCCAAAAATTCTTCATTTGGAAGGTAGGAGCTAAGACATTATAGGTCCTTTTGAAAGTCAACAAAAAGTCAACAACTTCAAAAGGGTATAACTTGAGAATGGTAAATGATATGGACATGAAACCAATGGGGTTGGTTATAGGACTCTTCAAGCTTTCCAAAATGTCCAAGAACACCCTCATATCATTAAAATTGAAGAATATGTACCCTTGCAAAGTTGGGAAATTTTTGGGTGGTTTATGAAGAAAATAGGGCCTTAAAACCAAATTCTTCTAAATGGGCTGAACTTCTTGTGACCCAAGGTGTTCCATGACATCATGCACGAAATTTATTTGATATTTTCATAATTTTATTTTATTTATTTTATTTATTATGATTTTTTATGTTAAAAATCATTTTAAATTTAAATAAAATATCAAATATGAAAATTAAAATATATTTTGGTTCTTGAAGGTCATTAACATGAATTGGATTAAATTGATATACAATTGATGATGATTGTCTTGAAATAGAAAGGTCTCATTCAAAAATATATGAAATTTAAGTCATAATCTTTTTCAATCTCCAAAAATCAAAAAGTCCAAACAATGATCCAATCTTTTGACCTAGCTTCACTCTACTATAAGTATACAAACTATCACAATGCATAGGGGACGAATCTTCTGCCTCAAGAGTAAGTTTTCACTTTCAAAAAAATCACCAAAAACTTGAATTCGGATTCCTCATTACCAAGCTTTTCAAGGTATTTTGAAGACACTACAAGCTTCATTAAGCTTCCCTGAATCGAAATCAATACTCACATGCTTCTAAAACATGACATAATGCATAAACCGAATCATGTTCTTCAAGAAATTGTTGATTTTCGATTCCATTGATTGGCTGGATTTAAATTGTTTTTGATTGTTTGATGATGTTTGTGATGAACCCTAGATTGATTCTGGGCTATTCAATTGAGTTTTCTATGCAGGTATTGAATTTCACCATGATTAGGGTTCACGGCCTCTTTTAGGGTTTCATGGTTTAATCATGATAAATGAATTCTAAAGACATAGGACGATTGCAAATCTCAGTAGGAACTCAATGGCATAACTAATTTTGTGAAATTTTGTTGTTTGGTTGAAGTTTGTGATTCGCAGGAATGAAAATCGCAGGTATCTTCATAGAAGAATTCGCAGGAAAATTTGCAGCGTCCAAGGAAGAAGATGAAGTTCCTGGCGCGCAATCTGGAATTCAAATATTGTTTTAATATTTTATTATGTTATTGTTAACTTATTTCACAGATGCGCGTCTGGCCCAGTGGTGAGGGATGTGTGTGTTATGCTTGAAGGCCTTGGTTCGATCCTTGGATGCAGCAATCTTTTTCTTATTTTTCCATTTAATCACAGGACTTATTATATTATTGATGGTAGTGATTATATAATCAGTTGCGCCCTTCTGGCTGGATGGTAAGAATGCTTGTGTGTTGTGTGAGGGTCCTGGGTTCGAATCCCCCCAGGCCCTTTTGTGCTATTCTTTTTGTTTTTGTCATGGTTTTTCCAGGATAACAACAAAACCCCATGGAGTGCATTGCTATCACTGGCGCGCACGCAGCCTAGTGGCTGGCTTATTGGTCCTGGAGGATGCATTGCTCAGGGGCTGGGTTCGAATCTCAGCCCAGGTAAGTTCTTTTTTCACTTTTTTTGTTTTCTCTATTTTATTTGTTTATATTATAATTAAATAAGTTTAAATCATAAAATAAAATGTTAATAGCCTTATTTTCTTTTCTATAATTTAAAATTCATCTTTTCAAAAATTAAATTTTATTAATAAAAATTATTTATCTTATAGTATTAATATTACATAATTTTGTATAATTAGTTTATAATTAGATAATTAACCCTAATATTTTCTAAAACCCTAAGATATTTTTATAAACCCTAATTGTAAATATTAATTTATTTGTTAATTATAATTTTTAATTTATTTATTTATAAACCTTAATTATGTACATATTTCTATAATTTGTTTATAATTATTAGTTAGGATAATTCTTGTATGTAAATAATTTTAGATTATGCTTAAAATAATTAAAACTCTTAATTTAATTTTGTAAATATAATTTATTTTCATAATATGTTTATAATTGACCTTATTTTTATAACATGTATATAATTTAAATTTTTTTTCTAATAATTAGAATATAATATGAATTGTTTAGAAAATAATTATCCATTAAAAAATTGCACTTTTAAATTTATTATTCATTATTATGTTAATTTCTTGATATTATTCTTATTAATTTTTATTATTACTAACCCCATTTATTTATATATTATTTTTATTATTATTATTACTAACCCAATTATTTATTATTATTTATTTTTGCTTATTTATTTAATTTGCTTTAATTATTATTATTATGTAATTGTATCCCTTATGTAATATTTTTAGTAGTAATGTTTAATATTTAAATGGTTAGTAAAATAGGGAGTGAAACATGTTTGTATTTAAAAATGGAATTTAGATCATTAATTTAAAAGATAAATATTTGAACTTGTACACTCACACACGTAAGTCGATCCTGGATCGCCGTCTCACTTCTTAAGGGTTTCCTCTCAAGTTGCCTAAACAAAAAGGTCAAGTAGGGTGTATAAAGCAAAGTCCCTCATCTCACATCATCTAGTCCCTTAAACAGATAAAAAGATCAAGTCCCTTCGAATGTTGCCTTCGTAATGATCTTGTCCCTTTCGAATAAAGATAATAAGTCCCTTCGAATTGCTTTTACACCCCACAGTTGCCTAAATAACAGATGTCCCTTCATTTGTCCCATACATCCAAGATAATGACTACCTATTCCTTAATAATAGGGATAGTCTTACCATTTAAAGGATATAAGAACAGAAAAGACTTAACTTAGGGTAGGTTCCTCTTATGCACTTGCTCACTTTCCAAAAACATTTCAAACACTTCACATTTTTTCAAACAAATTTTCAAAACAAAGACTTTATATATATCCGGACATGGATCATTATAAAGTACTTAAAGAAAATTCTATTCACACACTTCACATTTCAAAAACATTTTAAAGTGAGCTAAGTAACTAAGAGCCCATGGATAACCATGGATGTAAAGGGTGCTAACACCTTCCCTTTACATAACCTACCCCCCGGACCCAAAAATCTTTTAAAAAGGTCTTTCCTGTTCTTTTATGCCTTTCCTTTGGATAAAATAAAAGTCGGTGGCGACTCTTGCTATCCGCAACATTTAACTAAAGTCAGTTCTCCCACCGTGTTACAGAACTGGCGACTCTGCTGGGGATTTAATATTAAAGAGGGGTACCCTTAGGAATTAGATCACTTAAATTATTTGCTTTGTTTGCTTTATATTACTTGTTGGGCTTTATGTGTGAAAGATCCTAACCCGGATCTAGTGTACCTTAGGTAAATGGCAATAGACCAAGGAAACTGTATGGCGTATACCGATATGGTTGATCTGGTGGCCATAGTTAGTGTGACTTCTTGGTTGGTGCTTATGTTCCTTAAGTCAAGTTGAGGATAATATGAGGCTGCCATATGTTGTCAATGCACTAACTAACTTTTAGAACCCTAGTTATCCCATTTTGGCCTTTAGAAAAGTAGTGAGATAACCGGCTTTGGTGAAGACTGAAGTTGGTTAATACTCGATACTACACTCATTGAGATCTTAAACTTGGAGGGTTTTGGTTGGCAAGTAAGTTTCCTACTGAACAACCACCCTTGTGAAGGATCAATGATATTGAGATCCCTTAGAACCTGGTTACTTTTGTAGGACAGGATGAACCAACTAGACTTCAGGGGAGGGTACTTACCTTTGAACCTCATGCAAGCCTTTAAACCTTGGGCTATTGTGTGACTTGTTTGTGTGTGCCACATGTTTGTGATTGAACATAACATCATGACATCATCATGCATCATAAGCATAGCATTTTCACTAACCATTTCAAGGACCAAAGGATTTATCTTTGTTCTTTGTTGCAGGTCATGGCTTCTGCTCATAGAAACACTATCAGGATCAACTTTGTAGGGATACCTGCTAAGCTTAAAGAGTTGGTTTCTCAAGTGTCTGAACACTCCCAGTTCATCAAGAGACATGGTCACCTACTGGATCTAGTCACTTCAGGATTCAATGAAGACATGATGAGTGTTCTGTTTCAGTTCTTTGACCCTAAGAACCATTGCTTCACATTCCCCGACTATCAGCTGGTTCCAACAATGGAAGAGTTCTCTAAACTTCTGGGTATACCTGTTCTTGATCAGAAACCATTCACAGGCTTGGAAAAAGAGCCTAAACCTGAGGATATTGCTGCAGCTCTACATCTGAAGAAGTCTGACATTGTTCTAGAAACGAGAAGCGGAGTTAAAGGTATTCTTGCTAAGGTGTTGATAGAGAAGGCTCAAGTGTTCTTGAAGGCTATGAGCTATGATGCTTTTGAGGAGATCTTAGCCTTGCTGATTTATGGCTTAGTGTTGTTCCCCAATCCAGATCAGTTCATAGACGTTCATGCTATCAACATATTTCTGAGTCACAATCCAGTACCTACATTGCTTGGAGACATTCTACATTCTCTTCATACCCGTACTGCAAGGGCAAGAGGAACTTTGATGTGTTGCATACCTTTGCTATCTAGGTGGTTTATTTCTCACCTCCCTCGCTCAGTGATGAGGAATGAGCAAGGGTTCAGGTGGTCCAAGAGGATCATGTAACTCTCACATTCAGATATTCATTGGTGCTCCAGATCTATGGAGAACGTTACTATCATTGACCGTTGTGGGGAGTTTCCTAATGTGCCACTTCTAGGCATAAGAGGAGGCATTACTTACAACCCTTCTTTAGCTTTACGACAGTTTGGTTATGCTCGGAGTGATGGTCCACATGACATGTTGATTCAGGGTATTGTGTTTGATTACGACAACGATCTTCAAGGTTACCGTCAAAGGTTCATACGAGCATGGGGAAAAGTGAACAAGGTTGACAGCAAGACTCTGGAGCCTAAGTACACTATTCCTATGGAGGCTTATCTCAGATGGGTGCGATCTCGTGCTCAGACTCTCATGATGCCATATCCTGCTATCCTGCCAGTTACCATGGAACCTGTTGCTGAAGGAGATACTTCTTATACCATCCTTCACCCAGACATGCCCACTGACATGGAAGACTTACAGAGATCTTGGGTCCAGTTGAAGGAGCAAAGGGATACTTTCGAGGCTCATTACAAAGCAAGCCAAGAAAGAATCCTGGAGTTAACAAAGCAACTTCACGAGGAACGGAATCTCAACTCATACCTCAACACGAAGAGGAAACGTCCATGGGAGACTTAAAACCCCATCTTTTGTATTTATTTCATTTCGTTTTTATTAAGCCCAAGGGGCAAACAAAGTTATTACTAATAAAAGTTTACTTTCTTGATTGTTTAAGCAAATTTAAATTCTGCGGTCCTTGAAAACATTGCATATACATTCACATATCATATCACTGCATCACAGGTTTATTGTGCACAGGTTTCTCATCTTCTCGCTGTTTATTTCAGCAATGGCTCTTGAACAAACAGTTAAGGATCTCCAGGCACAAAATGCACAGTTCCAAGAGCTGATCCTGAACTTGTCCAAGGGGCAGGATGAATTGAAGACACTGCTGGCCAAGAAGGCTAAGAAGACTAGAAGGTCAGGAGGCCTGATCAACATGGGAAGAAGGTTCAGAGGTCCTGTCAAGACCAAAGAACAGGTTGAAGATTATGAGTCTGAAGAGTCTGAGAAAGAGGGAGGCAGTCTCCATAATACAATGGGGGACTCTGATTCTGAAGCTAACTACTATCATGAGCCTAATGAAGATAAGTTCAAGATGCTGGTGGATAGAATGGATGCTATGGAATTGCAAAAGTCTTCTGGGCTAGATTTTGAAGACCTGAGTTTGATATCTGGGGTGGTCATACCCATTGGTTTCAAGGTTCCTACTTTCGTAGTGTATGATGGTGTTTCTTGTCCCAAGCTGCATCTGAGGTCTTATGTCCGGAGAATCCAACCCCATACTGCTGATAAGAAGTTGTGGATCCATTTCTTCCAAGAGAGCTTATCTGGAGCTCAATTGGAATGGTATTATCAGTTGGAGAGTGTCAACATCCGTGATTGGAATGATCTTGCTGAAGCCTTTTACAAGCAGTATCAATACAATGCTGATCTAGCCCCTACTCGCATGCAACTTCAGAGCATGTCTATGGGTGCTAAAGAGAGTTTCAAGGAGTATGCTCAGAAGTGGAGAGACTTGGCTGGAAGAGTGCAACCACCTCTAACTGACAGGGAGTTAGTTGATATGTTCATGTGTACGTTGAATGGTCCCTTTTACAGTCATCTCATTGGAAGCTCATCATCTGGCTTCACCGAGTTGATAATGACAAGAGAGCGCATAGAAAGTGGTATAAGGAGTGGCAAGATTCAAGTGGGTGCTTCTTCATCAGGTGCTGCAAAGAAGCCTCCCAGTGGGAAGAAAGAGTCAAATGCTATTTATGGTCAACCTGATCGTAATAGAAGGCATTAGTCTGTGAGTGCAGTTCATATCTCCAATCCAACTACTGCAACAACAGAGCAGTCACAGGGAAATCAACAGAGGGCTAGAAGGCAGTTCACTAAGATCAACATGTCAATGGCCCAAGCCTTACAACACCTGTTGAAGGCTGAACTTATCACTCTGAAAGATCCTCCTCAGAATCCTAATGTTACCTCTCCCAGGTACAATCCTAATGCACGATGTGCATATCATTCGAATTGTCAGGGACATGATACCAATAGTTGCTGGGTATTGAAAAACAAAATTCAAGATATGATTGATGCTGGAGAAATTGAGTTTGACCCTCCGGGTACTCCAAATGTGATTACTGCTCCCACGCCCAATCATAAGAAGATTGTCAATGCCATTGATGGAGACTCACGTATTTCCTCAGTTGCAAATTTGACTACGCCATTGTCTGTTATTAAGAAGAAGTTGGTACAAGCTGGGTTCTTTCCAGGTTGTCGTGAAGATTGTGTCTATTGTGCCTATAGGCCGGATAGTTGCTGGAGGTTGAAGGATGGAATTCAACGCCTCATGAATAATTACACCATAGTGTTTGAGAGGATTCCACCTTCTGTGGAAAGTATGGTTGATCATATAACTAAAGGTGCGAAGGTTGAAGAGGTGGATATGGTTGATAAAGTGCCAGTGAGGATTACTTCCAAGGGTCCTGTCAAAATCACTCATAAGGGTCCAATTAAGATTACTGCTGAAGGCCCTGTGAAGATTGTTGCTGAAGCTAGAGTGGCTCCTATGATCATTACCACTCCGGGTCCTATTCCGTATACTTCTGATAAAGCTGTGCCTTGGCATTATGGGTCTGATGTTTATATCCATGGTGTTAAGCAGGAACCCTTAGCTGATATGCCTGCTGCTGATGAAAACATTGATGTTGATAATATTGCTGGATCTATTAAGATCACACGAAGCGGAAGAGTTTTCTCTCCTCCAGTTACCTCCAAGAATACAGTTACTCCAGCTACTACCTCCACTACTGATGCTCGGGGCAAAGGTCTTGTTATTGAACCTATACAAACTGATGTGCCAGCTGCTGATGATCTCTCTAAGCAGATGGAAGAAGTATTGAAGATCATTCGCAAGAGTGATTATGACATTGTTGATTAATTGGGGCATACTCCGTCCAAGATTTCTATGTTGTCTTTATTGTTGTGCTCTGAGGCTCATGCCAAGGCCCTGATTAGATTTCTGAAGACTGCTCACGTGCCTAATGAGATTTCTGTAGATCAGTTTGAAAATTGTGTTGCACACTTGACCTATGATAATGGGTTAGGTTTCTCCGATGCTGATTTGACTCCTACCAAGAGGGATCATAACAGGGATCTACATATCTCTATTGAATGTAGGGGCACTACCCTGTCACATGTATTGATAGACAATGGTTCCTCTCTAAATGTGTTGCCTAAAGAAGTTCTGAATAAGCTTAGTCCTGAAGATGTTGTGTTGAAGCCCAGTAATATAGTAGTGAAGGCTTTTGATGGCTCGAGAAGAGTGGTGCATGGAGAAATTGATCTCCCAATCAAAGTTGGTTCTCAGGTTTTCAATGCTACCTTTTATGTAATGGATATTCGTCCGTCGTATTCTTGTTTGCTTGGGCGTCCCTGGATCCATGGGGCAGGTGCTGTAACTTCTACCTTACATCAAAAGCTGAGGTATCCAGTAGAGGGGAAGGTTGTTACTGTTTACGGAGAGGAAGGGTATATGATTAGCCATGTGAATACCTTTAAATATCTTGAAGTAGAAGGTGAATATGTTGAAACGCCGTGTCAGACATTTGAAGTGGTTCCTTGGATTGTTGATGATTATGAAGCTCCTCCTGTTGTCAAGAAAGTTCATGTGGTCACCAGAGTACCTCCTACAATGGCCTCCCTTAAAGATGCTAGAGCTGTGGTGGATGAAGGTGGTTGTACTATTTGGGGTCAGCTTCCTGATATTCCATACAAGTCTGACAAATTTGGTTTGGGTTTCACTGCAGAGTCACAAAAGGTTGTTCGTCGTACTCGTGCTGTTCGTATCACCAATCAGGGGATTATGAAGAATCAGATCAATGATGTGGGCGACTATGATGAAGACTACAACTTGGATGCTTGGATTTTTCCTACTGTGGGTGCTGGGCTCAATAATTGGAAAGCTGAAGATGTTATTCCTATCTCCTTTAGTCAGGAGTAAATACTATTACTGTGTTGTTACTTTTAAGTTTGTAATTTCTTGAGCAATTGAACTCTTAAGCCTTGTGCCTTACCCGGGGCACAATGGTGTGCTTGTTACGGGATGTCATTTCATTTGCATACTTCATTCAATAAAAATCAGTGGACGTTTCGTTTTCGTAAATATTGTGTTCCTTGTCTTTCTTTTCTTTTATTTTTGTTTTATCAGCTATGTGTTCTTACACACACCCACAGCACTAAAATGCAGATCCTCATCCACTCTGGATCCTGTTGATAACAGTTCTACTATTGCCAATTATAATTTCGAGAATCCGATCTATCAAGCTGAAGATGGAAATGAAGACGATTGTGAAGTACCCGTAGAGCTTGCTAGGTTGTTACAACAAGAAGAGAAAGCTATACAGCCACATGAAGAGCCAGTCGAAGTTGTGAATCTGGGAACTGAAGAAAACAGGAAAGAGGTCAAGATAGGGGCTGAATTAGAGGATGGTGTCAAGAGCAAATTGATTCAGATGTTACATGACTATGTGGAGATTTTTGCTTGGTCCTACGAAGATATGCCAGGGTTGGATACAGACATTGTGGTTCACCGTTTACCAGTGAAAGAAGATTGTCGTCCAAAGAAACAGAAGGTTCGTCGCATGCGTCCTGAAATGTCAGAGAAGATTAAGGCAGAGGTAATGAAACAGTTTGATGCAGGGTTCTTAGTTGTGACTTCTTATCCTCAGTGGGTTGCAAATGTGGTACCGGTACCTAAGAAAGATGGTAAGGTACGTATGTGTGTAGACTACAGAGATTTGAACAAGGCCATCCCCAAAGATGACTTTCCACTTCCTCATATTGACGTTCTGGTAGACAACACTGCTCAGCACAAGGTATTCTCTTTTATGGACGGTTTCTCTGGTTATAATCAAATCAAGATGGCACCTGAAGATATGGAGAAGACAACATTTGTTACACAGTGGGGCACTTTTTGTTATAAGGTAATGCCATTTGGTTTGAAGAATGCAGGGGCAACATATCAGCGTGCTATGGTGGCTTTGTTTCATGATATGATTCATCATGAGATAGAGGTGTATGTGGATGATATGATAGCCATGTCCCAGAATGAAGAGCAACATCTTGATCATCTGCATAAGTTATTTGAGAGGTTGAAAAAATACAAGTTGAGATTGAACCCAAACAAGTGTACTTTTGGAGTTAGATCTGGTAAGCTCCTGGGTTTCATTGTCAGTGGAAAAGGTATTGAAGTGGATCCTGCAAAAGTAAAAGCTATACGAGAAATGCCAGCTCCCCGTACTGAGAAGGAAGTTAGAAGTTTCTTGGGACGATTGAATTACATTGCAAGATTTATTTCCCAATTAACTGCCATCTGTGAGCCAATCTTCAAGTTGTTGAAGAAAGATCAGGTAATGGAGTGGAATGATGAGTGCCAGACTGCATTTGATGAAATCAAGAAATATCTGCTAGAACCTCCAATTTTGATGCCACCAGTTGATGGAAGACCCTTGATTATGTACTTAACGGTATTAGACAACTCAATGGGGTGTGTGTTGGGGCAACATGTCGAGTCTGGTCGAAAAGAGCAGGCAATACACTACCTTAGCAAAAAGTTTACCGACTGTGAAACAAGATACTCACTGCTCGAGAAAACTTGCTGCGTTTTGGCATGGGCCGCTCGCCGACTAAGACAGTATATGTTGACTCATACTACCTTGTTGATTTCGAAGATGGATCCAATCAAGTACATATTCTAGAAACCTGCTCTCTCCGGAAGAATTGCAAGATGGCAAATAATCTTAACAGAATATGATATACAGTATACTACTCAGAAGGCCATTAAAGGAAGTGTTGTAGCTGATCATTTGGCTCATCAAGCCGTGGATGATTATCAGTCAATGAGTTTTGAGTTCCCTGATGAAGACATTATGATTATTACTAAAGAACCTGGACAATATGACAGACCTGAACAAGGATCCCGATGGACTATGGTTTTTGATGGAGCTTCTAATGCACTTGGTAATGGTGTTGGTGTTGTGATCAGTTCCCCTGAAGGTTGTCATACCCCAATCACTTCCAGACTTAGTTTATATTGTACCAATAATATGGCTGAGTATGAGGCATGTATCCTGGGTATTAAAGCTGCTATTGATATGAAAATTCAGTTCCTTGATGTGTATGGAGATTCAGCCCTGGTAGTAAGTCAGATCAAAGGAGATTGGGATACCAAGCACGATAATCTCATTCCTTACAGAGAGCATGTGTTGTCTTTGATCCCCCATTTTAAAGAGATTACCTTTGGACATATTCCACGAAGAGAGAATCAGTTAGCAGATGCCTTAGCCACCATGGCATCCATGTTTGAGATCAGCTGGGATGATGAAGCTCCCAAGATTACTATTGATAGATTTGAGAAGCCTACATACTGCAATGAGATTGACACTGAAGAGGCAGAAGAGAAACCTTGGTTCTATGAAGTGAAAAGATATCTTGAAACTCAGGAACTCCCTGAAGGGGCATCTGTCAAAGATAGGAAGTTTATGAGAAGGTTTTCTGCTAAGTTCTTCTTGAGTAATGGAATTTTGTACAAGTGCAATCATGATTCAACTATGCTTCGTTGCGTGGATAAAAAGGAAGCAATAGAGATTATGGAAGATATGCATGATGGGATCTTTGGCACTCATTCTAGTGGTCATACCATGGCAAAGAAGATTTTAAGAGCAGGTTACTATTGGTCCACCATGGAAGTTGATTGTTATCAACACTCCAGAACATGTCACAAGTGTCAAATTTATGCTGATAAAGTCCATATACCTCCATCACCATTGAATGTGTTGACTGCTCCTTGGCCTTTTGCCATGTGGGGCATTGATATGATTGGTAAGATCAATCCTACTGCTTCTAATGGGCATCGTTTCATCCTGGTCGTTATTGATTACTTCACAAAGTGGGTGGAGGCAGCTTCATTTGCATCTGTTACTAAGAATGTGGTGGCTCGATTCATTAAGAATAATCTCATATGTAGGTATGGCATCCCTGAAAGGATTATTACTGACAATGGCTCTAATCTGAACAACACTATGATTACTGATCTCTGCACGCAGTTCAAGATTAAGCATCACAACTCTTCTCCGTATCGTCCAAAGATGAATGGGGCAGTTGAAGCTGCTAATAAGAACATTAAGAAGATTATACAGAAGATGATTGTCACTTATAAGGATTGGCATGAGATGTTACCATTTGCTCTTCATGGTTATCGTACTACAATACGTACTTCAACAGGGGCAACTCCATTCTCCTTAGTCTATGGTATGGAAGCAGTTCTGCCCATTGAAGTTCAGATTCCCTCCTTAAGAATTATGAAGGATGCAGGCCTGGATGAAGATGAATGGATTCAGACTCGACTTGACCAGATAAATTTGATTGACGAGAAGAGGTTAGCAGCTGTTTGTCATGGCCAGATGTACCAGAAACGAATGATCAAAGCTTTTAACAAGAAGGTTAAGCCAAAGGTATATCATGCTGGTGATTTGGTAATCAAGCGTATCATATTACCACAGGGTGATCCTAGGGGCAAGTGGACTCCTACATATGAAGGACCATTTGTAGTCAAGACAGTATTCTCAGGAGGTGCCATGATACTTACTACTATGGATGGTGAAGAATTCCCACAGCCTATAAACGCAGACATAGTTAAAAAATACTACGCATAAGAAGAGACCCGCTAGGTTGAATGGCCTAGGCAAAAATAAGGGCATCCCGGCGAACCAAAAGGGTTCGGGCAAAAATTAGGGATATATATATATATAAAATGTACACCCGGCAAGTCGAAAACCTGAAAAGGCGGCTTGGGCAAAAAAGGGTATCCCGGTGGATTGAAAACCTGAAAGGGCAATCCAGGCAAAAGTTAGGGATTAAAGCGTATGACTATGTCTCGTTTAGATCACCTATGAAACTACAATCAGTTGTACTACTTACTCATGTTCGAACAGATAAAGCTCAATCCAATTGTTTCCGTCTCAACAGCAGAAGATGAGATACTTGAAGATAATGGCAATAGTAGAATTGAAACTCAATAGGATTATTTCCCACATAGCTGATTTTCTTTGTTTTGTAAAAAACTTTATGACAAATTCCTCTTACTAGGATTTCTGTCTCCTTGTACAAACTTACCCATGTATGGGTCACTCTTTGATATAAATAAAATTCCATCTTTGAATCCAGATTTACTTTTACCCTATTTCCATAAACGAAACGTCCATTGGTTGTGTTTGAATGTATGTATGTTTTTGAATATGATTGATGTTTACCAGAAATGCATAAATGCTTAATATGATTGATGTTTACCAGAAATGCATGAAAATGCAGTAATAGTATTTACTAAGGACGAACGAGGGAAGGATTTCAACGAAGCTTCACCGGTTCATCCCTACAAGACAGCTGCAAATCCCCAGTAGGACAAATCCATCTTCATAAATACTTCGAGTCACATCTCCCCTAGAATTTATATCCATCTCTTTTATCCTCATACGGATAGTCGGGAATTTATTTTTCCAATAGGAGTACGACGAACGAAGACGGGAGGTTATGTATACCCTACTATCAAACGAAGACGGGAGGTTATGTATACCTTACTATCAGACGAAGACGGGAGGTTATGTATACCTTACTATCAAACGAAGACGGGAAGTTATGAATACTATATTATCAAACGAGACGGGAACAAGTTCCTCATATTCTTCAGCAACAAATCGGGATTTATTTTCCCTAGCCAGCAGTTGTAACACGAAGATATCCAGACGCTTCAAGCTGCATGATGCATACATACATCTTTTACATCATACCATAACATACATATACATAAATACATAATACATTACTTAAGTGCATCATATTATACATGCATACATAAACTAATATTATCATACAGAATGTTATAATCTTGTTTTTCAGATTAATTCTCCAGCAGACAAACTTCATCAACAACTTGTGACCTTGGGCCGTTGTTTATCTTCCCAAAGGTTACTTCATTTCCTCAGGACGTTGTTTATCCTCCTGAAAGCATATCATGACTTTGGGCCGTTGTTTATCCTCCCAAAAGTTATACTTCATTTCCTCAGGACGTTGTTTATCCTCCTGAAAACTATCATGACCTTGGGCCGTTGTTTATCTTCCCAAAGGTTACCTCATTATCATGGGACGTCGTTTATCTTCCCGAAGGCTATTTTGAGACGTCGTTTATCTTCTCAAAAGCCATATCATGACTATTGGGCCGTTGTTTATCCTCCCAAAAGTTATACTTATACCTCAGGACGTTGTTTATCTTCCTGAAAACTATCATCATACCTCAGGACGTTGTTTATCCTCCTGAAAGCATATCATTTCTTTGGGCCGTTGTTTATCCTCCCAAAAGTTATACTTATACCTCAGGACGTTGTTTATCTTCCTGAAAGCTATCATCATACCTCAGGACGTTGTTTATCCTCCTGAAAGCATATCATTTCTTTGGGCCGTTGTTTATCCTCCCAAAAGTTATACTTATACCTCAGGACGTTGTTTATCTTCCTGAAAGCTATCATCATACCTCAGGACGATGTTTATCCTCCTGAAAGCATATCATTTCTTTGGGCCGTTGTTTATCCTCCCAAAAGTTATACTTATCCCTCAGGACATTGTTTATCCTCCTAAAGGTTATACCTTTACTTGGGGCCGTTGTTTATCTTCCCAAAGGTTATCTCACTATGTTGGGATGTTGGTTATCTTCCCAAAAAGCTATATCTTCATATTTTGGACTGCTTTATCCTCCAAGAGATATATTTGAAGAACTTTTCTCCAAGTGGCATCTTTAAGCCAACTCAAGCATATACAGCTAGTCATCAGTATCACTCTACGCACCGGTGAGTGCAAATTTTTGGGCTTTTGTGTTCAATCCCCTTCAACCTTCCAGATCACGACTGGCAAATATACCAATCTAACCTCTCAGGTTTCAGAAAATTGAATAGGGGCAGCTGTTGCACCCCAAAATTTGCCCTCACAATACAAGACTTTGTGTGCTAAGAGGTTCACAAGGTTCACAAGATTCACAAGACACCTTATGAGGTTCACAAGGTTCACAAGACCTCTCATGAGGTTCATGAAGTTTACAAGACACCTTATGAGGTTCACAAGGTTCATAAGACCTCTCATGAGGTTCATGAAGTTTACAAGACATCTTATGAGGTTCACAAGGTTCACAAGACATCTTATGAGGTTCACAAGGTTCACAAAGTTCACAATTGGTCAGAAGATTTGATAATTCCCTCAGACAATGCATCCTCCTAAGCAGTGCATCCAAAACTAGGGTTTTGACTTTAATCAGGCTAAATGGACTTCCAAGAATTCAAGTGAGCTTCATAACATTTTATATGTGTTTAAGAATCCCCATGACAAATTTCAGAACTTTTCTCAAAGGTTTGCTCAGTCAGATGATCAGATAAGTCAAAATTAGTCAAAGTAGTTAAAAAGTCAAACTGAGGTCAACTGTGGTCAAACCAAAGTCAAACTTCATGATTTTTTGTCAACATCAAGTATATGAAGTAAAATTCATCATTTGATCAAGAGTTGATCATGATTCATCAAGGATATTTCAGATCATCAAGAATCAGAGGTTTCTAAATTAGGGTTTCCTTAGGAAAAGTCAACTGAACTTTGACCAGCCATAACTTTCACATGCTTCATCACATTTTTCCCATCCAAATCTCATTTTGAAGGAAATTGAATTCTCTACAACTTTGTGTCTCACAAGCCAATCCCAAAAATGCTTCATTTGGAAGGTAGGAGCTAAGACATTATAGGTCCTTTTGAAAGTCAACAAAAAGTCAACAACTTCAAAAGGGCATAACTTGAGAATGGTAAATGATATGGACATGAAACCAATGGGTTTGGTTAGAGGACTCTTCAAGCTTTCCAAAATGTCCAAGAACACCCTCATATCATTAAAATTGAAGAATATGTGCCCTTGCAAAGTTGGGAAATTTTTGGGTGGTTTATGAAGAAAATAGGGTCTTAAAACCAAATTCTTCTAAATGGGCTGAACTTCTTGTGACCCAAGGTGTTACATGACATCATGCACGAAATTTATTTGATATTTTCATAATTTTATTTTATTTATTTTATTTATTATGATTTTTTATGTTAAAAATCATTTTAAATTTAAATAAAATATCAAATATGAAAATTTAAAATATATTTTGGTTCTAGAAGGTCATTAACATGAATTGGATTAAATTGATATACAATTGATGATGATTGTCTTGAAATAGAAAGGTCTCATTCAAAAATATATGAAATTTAAGTCATAATCTTTTTCAATCTCCAAAAATCAAAAAGTCCAAACAATGATCCAATCTTTTGACCTAGCTTCACTCTACTATAAGTATACAAACTATCACAATGCATAGGGGACGAATCTTCTGCCTCAAGAGTAAGTTTTCACTTTCAAAAAAATCACCAAAAACTTGAATTCAGATTCCTCATTACCAAGCTTTTCAAGGTATTTTGAAGACACTACAAGCTTCATTAAGCTTCCCTGAATCGAAACCAATACTCACATGCTTCTAAAACATGACATAATGCATAAACTGAATCATGTTCTTCAAGAAATTGTTGATTTTCGATTCCATTGATTGGCTGGATTTAAATTGTTTTTGATTATTTGATGATGTTTGTGATGAACCCTAGATTGATTCTGGGCTATTCAATTGAGTTTTCTATGCAGGTATTGAATTTCACCATGATTAGGGTTCACGACCTCTTTTAGGGTTTCATGGTTTAATCATGATAAATGAATTCTAAAGACATAGGACGATTGCAAATCTCAGTAGGAACTCAATGGCATAACTAATTTTGTGAAATTTTGTTGTTTGGTTGAAGTTTGTGATTCGCAGGAATGAAAATCGCAGGTATCTTCATAGAAGAATTCGCAGGAAAATTTGCAGCGTCCAAGGAAGAAGATGAAGTTCCTGGCGCGCAATCTGGAATTCAAATATTGTTTTAATATTTTATTATGTTATTGTTAACTTATTTCACAGATGCGCGTCTGGCCCAGTGGTGAGGGATGCGTGTGTTATGCTTGAAGGCCTTGATTCGATCCTTGGATGCAGCAATCTTTTTCTTATTTTTCCATTTAATCACAGGACTTATTATATTATTGATGGTAGTGATTATATAATCAGTTGCGCCCTTCTGGTTGGATGGTAAGAATGCTTGTGTGTTGTGTGAGGGTCCTGGGTTCGAATCCCCCCAGGCCCTTTTGTGCTATTCTTTTTGTTTTTGTCATGGTTTTTCCAGGATAACAACAAAACCCCATGGAGTGCATTGCTATCACTGGCGCGCGCGCAGCCCAGTGGCTGGCTTATTGGTCCTGGAGGATGCATTGCTCATGGGCTGGGTTCGAATCCCAGCCCAGGTAAGTTTTTTTTTCACTTTTTTTGTTTTCTCTATTTTATTTGTTTATATTATAATTAAATAAGTTTAAATCATAAAATAAAATGTTAATAGCCTTATTTTCTTTTCTATAATTTAAAATTCATCTTTTCAAAAATTAAATTTTATTAATAAAAATTATTTATCTTATAGTATTAATATTACATAATTTTGTATAATTAGTTTATAATTAGATAATTAACCCTAATATTTTTTAAAACCCTAAGATAATTTTATAAACCCTAATTGTAAATATTAATTTATTTGTTAATTATAATTTTTAATTTATTTATTTATAAACCTTAATTATGTACATATTTCTATAATTTGTTTATAATTATTAGTTAGGATAATTCTTGTATGTAAATAATTTTAGATTATGCTTAAAATAATTAAAACTCTTAATTTAATTTTGTAAATATAATTTATTTTCATAATATGTTTATAATTGACCTTATTTTTATAACATGTATATAATTTAAAAAAATTTTCTAATAATTAGAATATAATATGAATTGTTTAGAAAATAATTATCCATTAAAAAATTGCACTTTTAAATTTATTATTCATTATTATGTTAATTTCTTGATATTATTCTTATTAATTTTTATTATTACTAACCCCATTTATTTATATATTATTTTTATTATTATTATTACTAACCCAATTATTTATTATTATTTATTTTTGCTTATTTATTTAATTTGCTTTAATTATTATTATTATGTAATTGTATCCCTTATGTAATATTTTTAGTAGTAATGTTTAATATTTAAATGGTTAGTAAAATAGGGAGTGAAACATGTTTGTATTTAAAAATGGAATTTAGATCATTAATTTAAAAGATAAATATTTGAACTTGTACACTCACACACGTAAGTCGATCATGGATCGCCGTCTCACTTCTTAAGGGTTTCCTCTCAAGTTGCCTAAACAAAAAGGTCAAGTAGGGTGTATAAAGCAAAGTCCCTCATCTCACATCATCTAGTCCCTTAAACAGATAAAAAGATCAAGTCCCTTTGAATGTTGTCTTCGTAATGATCTTGTCCCTTTCGAATAAAGATGATAAGTCCCTTTGAATTGCTTTTACACCCCACAGTTGCCTAAATAACAGATGTCCCTTCATTTGTCCCATACATCCAAGGTAATGACTACCTATTCCTTAATAATAGGGATAGTCTTACCATTTAAAGGATATAAGAACAGAAAAGACTTAACTTAGGGTAGGTTCCTCTTATGCACTTGCTCACTTTCCAAAAACATTTCAAACACTTCACATTTTTTCAAACAAATTTTCAAAACAAAGACTTTATATATATCCGGACATGGATCATTATAAAGTACTTAAAGAAAATTCTATTCACACACTTCACATTTCAAAAACATTTTAAAGTGAGCTAAGTAACTAAGAGCCCATGGATAACCATGGATGTAAAGGGTGCTAACACCTTCCCTTTACATAACCTACCCCCCGGACCCAAAAATCTTTTAAAAAGGTCTTTCCTGTTCTTTTATGCCTTTCCTTTGGATAAAATAAAAGTCGGTGGCGACTCTTGCTATCCGCAACATTTAACTAAAGTCAGTTCTCCCACCGTGTTACAGCATTACAAGCCATACCATCACATAACAGGTTTTGTGACAGGTTTCTCATGTTCTCGTTATTTATTTCAGTGGAAATGGATCTCGAATAGTCTGTCAAAGATCTCCAAACCCAGAATACTCAATTTCAAGAAGTGATCCTGGATTTGTCCAAGGGGCAGAATTGTTGAAAGCCTTCCTCACTAAGGACATGAAAAAGAAGAATCCTAAAGACAACAAGGATGATCAGTTGGAACAACTGCAAGCTGAGATGGCAGAGATGAGAATCCAGAGGAATGGGCAGGTGGCTCTTATCCAAAACTTAGCCCAATGGCAAGAAGAGCTGAGAGTCTTTGTCAATAAACTTCAAGACAATGGAGTCGGGAATCTAATCATCAGTCAACCTCCTATGAAACAAGCCGACTTGGTTGAAAAGAAGAAAAGGATAAGATAAAGAATGAGACAAGTTCCTAGTGATAGTCTTTCAATTCAAAGAAGAAGGTCTTATAGGGTTAATCTGCCTCAACATAACGAACATAAAAGACAGTTTATCAAAATCAACACGCCAATGTCGCAAACTTTGCAATGCTTGTTGGAGATGAAATTGACTACCTTGAAAGACTCTCCTCAGAATCCTAATACTTCCTCTCCTCACTATAATCTCAATGAAAGGTGTGCATATCACTCCAACTGTCCTGGACATGACACTAATAACTATTGGGCATTGAGGAATAAGATTCAAGACCTGGTTGACGAATTAGTCCTTGAGGTTATGCTAGAAGACCAGATTGAATTCTCCTATCGTCCATCAAACATCAAAGCCGCCAGATATCCGGAGTGGCAAGTTTAGAGGAGGAGGCTTTGAGTACGTTTTAATTTTCATTTGTAATTTCTTTTGTCGACTTAAACACTTACTATTATGTCAGACTTTTGTTTTCACGATAATGCATTGCATATGTTTGTCTTGAATTAATCCATTTGTTTCACTATATTTAAACTATGCTTCTTACTTCTCTTTTGTGATATTTAACTCTAGTTAAAGCTGTAGGAATTTAGAGGGAGGATGACAAAGACGATACCATAATTTCATATAGTATGCTTTTGAACAAACTATGTTGAAGATGTGCAGACATTGTTTCGATTCTTAAACAGTGAAGATATAAGGAAGTTAATCTCTAGTCAACCCTTTTGAGCCTATGAAGTAGGAGTTTTCATTCTCACACAAATTAAAACCCTTAATCATAAACTGGGGCATGGTAGTTCCTCGGTTAACTTAATTATGCCAATTGTCCTTTTGTACACAACTAATGAAGGTTCCCTATAATCGTTAAGTCCGACAGTCAATATCTAGCAAAAGAAAAGCTCACTAAGTCAAAACCTATGAAGGAGACTTAATAAAAATTGAGACATCCCGCTGACTGTAATCTTGAAACAAACAGTTCAGGCAAAAAGAAGGGATAACAAAGTCAAAAGAAAAAAAGAGGTCACTATAAATCCTCAACAAAAAAAAAAGATGACTGGTTTTTCGAATAAACTTCTGGTTTCTGAACCATCGTAAATGTCAATGTTACAATTCCAAAACTCCTTTGGAGCCTCAATGCATAAGTTAACTGAACATTGGACTGAAGAACATCACGAAGGATGGGTTGGGTACAAATAAAATTTGAGTATTTATCCTTTGTTTCTTAAGCCGTGAACCAGGACACGTTACAATCCTTTAAGAGTTCTAATTGAAGCATGGTTAGTTCGAAAGAGCACTACAACAAAAATGTATCCTGACTCCTTTAGGGTTTATTATAAATCTTGAGTTAATATCACAGTTTTTACAAACATTGTTTTTCTAAAATAATTATTTTTCAAAACTTCAAGACAAACACAAGTGTTGCATTTTGAATATCATTGTTTGCATATAACTAAGTGTTTGACAGCAGAGAAGCTTACATGATGAACATTAAATAAACCAAAGTCCTCATGACAGACAAAGTTACTTCTTGGGCCTAACTCAGTTGAATCAAAGCCAATGTATACAAGGGGTACGGTCACTATCTTCCAATCAATGGGACATGCCATGTTATTGTCCAGTTCATCTGGGGCTGTCAGGTCAAGATTCAACGATGCTTAATAGCCAGGGGCATGTCTCCTCATCTGAATTTCTAGAGGTAACATTACCGAGTTCACGATGCCAGGGGCATATTATTATGAGGCATCTCGTTTATTTCTCTTGAGGCAACTCTTTTCAAATACTTCCATCCTGGGAAAATCATCCTCAGCTAGGAGCAACGCTCTCTTTTCAAATTTAATCAAATCAAATTCAGTTGCAAGATCCTTAACCATTACCCAGGGTGTACACGATCCACCAAAGTCCGAAAGCACATTCCTCTCATTACATTGCCTTGATATTGGGTTTCAGCAGAAACCAATATGGAAATTAATTTTTTATGCCAATAGTATCAGATGGTGTCGGTATCATGTCTTCGGATTCAGTCATGATAATTCCTAGAAAATTACTCGGGGAAGTCAAGAATGTCAGAAATTCAAAATCCATTGATTACTTGGAATGAATATATGATTTCAAATACGATTGATGTTTACCAAAATTACAATAATAGCATTTACTAAAGACTCTTGGAGGTTGGAATCCCTAGTAAAGTTCATATCCAACAGATCTTCACAGGCTCATCCCCACAAAGTAATCTTTACGGATTTATTCCAGTGAAGTATTCCGAGTAGCCTCTTGTACTTCGAGCTCTACAAAGTCCCATACAAATTTCTCTCAAGCCTGATATCCTCAGAAGAATTGACACTTGGTCGGATAAGTCTATCAGGGGAATGTCCGTCTCTTTTATCACCAGTTAGGGTATTTAGGAATTTAATCTTTCAATAAAAAGTACGAAGAACGGAAGTCCAAAAATCCTAAGTACAATATTCTGAAACAAGACGAGAACGATGTCTTCATACTCCTCAGCAACAAGTCGGGATTTATTTTCCCCAGCTAGCATTTTGTTATACGAAGCTACTAATGTGCTTTAACTATATAATTCATCCATACATCATTCACAACATATTATGCCATACACATCCATAATGCATACGACATTCTCATCTGCGTTTAGAACGTCATGCCATGCATACATCAAATGACCTCGCATAAAATTAACTTTTCCTTTTCAGGATAGTTTATGATCAGAGGAACATTGTCGCCTCCTAGAGACAGTACAGAGACGATCAAGACGAAGATCTAATTCTGATACTTAGTTTAGGATTATTTTTCAAAAATAGTTCAAATACGATCAAGACAAAGATCTAGTTCTGATACTTAGTCCTGATATTTTCCCGAGACAGTTCAGAGATGATCGAGACGAAGATCTAGTTTTGATACTTAGTTCAGGATATTTTTCCAAAGACAATACAGAGACGATCAAAACGAAGATCTAGTTATGATACTTAGTTCAGGACATTTTCCAGAGACAATTCAGAGATGATCAAAACGAAGATCTAGTTCTGATACTTAGTTCAGGGTATTTTCCAGAGACAGTTCAGAGACGATCGAAACGAAGATCTAGTTCTGATACTTAGTTCAGGATAATTTATTTAGAGACAGTTCATAGAAGATCGAAACGAAGATCTAGTTTTGATACTTAGTTTGAGATATTTTCCCAGAGACAGTTCAGAGACGACCGAGACGAAGATCTAGTTCTGATACTTAGTTCAGGGTATCTTTCCCCCAGAGACAGTTCAAAGACGATCAAAACTAAGATCTAGTTCTGATACTTAGTTCAGGGTATTCTCCAGAGACAGTTCAGAGACGATCAAGACAAAGATCTAGTGTTGATACTTACCCCAGAATAACATTCAGATAAAGTCAAACGTAGACACATTTTGATCCTCCTATCAACAGACACTTTGGATGACATCTATAAGTCCATCTCCAATCACTCTGAATGGCATCCTTAAGCCCATTAAAGCAATATAATCAACCAACGATATTACTTTGCGCACCAGCGAGTGCAAATTTTTGGGCTTAAGTGTTCAATCCTCTTTTACCTTCAGGTCATGAATGGCATACATGCCAATCTAACTCCTTAGGTTTCAGAAAATTGAACAGGGCAGTTATTTTACCCCAAATTTTGCCCTCATATCTTCAAGACAATATGTCTCAGGAGGTCTCCTAATAGTCATAAGATTTTCAATTACTCAAAGGGATTCAAGGTTTCATCAGACAAAGCATCCTCCTAAGAAATGAATTTTAAATTAGGGTTTTGAGTTTCTCAAAGAATATGGGACTTCCAAAGCCTCAAGTGGACTTCATGGTTTCCCACATACTTCATAGAATCCTTATGTCAAGTTTCAAGGTTTACCCTACAAGTTTGGTCAGTTAGATGATCAAAAATCAGTTAACTTGGTCAAAAAGTCAACTATGGTCAATATACAGTCAAACTTCAAGATTTTTGGTCAACATCAATATTATGAATTAAGATTCATCATTTGATCAAGAGTTGATCATGATTCATCAAGGAAACTTCAAATTCATCAAGAACCAGAAGTTACTAAATTAAGGTTTTTGTAGGAAAAGTCAACTATACTTTGACCAGGCATAACTTTCAAATGATTCATCAAAGATTTCCCATCCAAAGCTCATTTTAAAGGAAATTCAATTCCCTACAACTTTGTATCTCACAAGCCAAGGCCATAAATGCTTCATTTGAGAGATATGAGCCAAGACATTACAGGTCCTTTAAAAAGTCAACAAAACGTCAACTTTTTCAAAAGATCATAACTTGAAAATGGAAGATCAAATGGACATGGGACCAAAATTAGTAGTTAGAGGACACTCTAAGATTTCTAAAAAGTCCAAGAACACATACATGGGATAAAAACTGAGAGAGTTATGCATTGTTGAAGTTGGGTAAATTTGAAGAGGTGTATAAGGCAAATAATGACCAAAACTTAAGTTTTTGCCAAATGGGCCCATATTTTTCTAACTCAAACTTAATCATGAGATAATCCAGGACCCATAAGTCATATATTCTGATTTTTTATATTTATTTTATATTTTATTGGATTTAACTTATTTAAATTCAATTTTAATTAGAATAAATATTAGAAAATCAAATATTTGATCTTAGGATCATTTTAGGATGAGATTTTGGTGTTTATGATCATAATATGGATCCCGAATTCGTGCATATCAAAGGAAAGACCATAATATCAAATTTTGACTAAAATTAGAAGGTTACTTTCTTTATTCCAAAGCAATCTCAAATCTAACACCCAAGCCCAAAGTTTTTAACCTAATTTGCTCTTCTATAAGTGTACAACAATGCCATATGGACAAGGGACGAAAAATCTGAGCTAAGAACCCTTATCACTCTTCAAAAAATCCAAAGAAAAAGTCAAATTTGATTTCTTACTTGCAGCCAATTTCAAAATATTTTAAAGGTTCCAATGCATTCCTGAGGCCTCTTAGAACGTGTATCAATCATCACCTTCATCAAAAGCATCCTATTTTGCCCAAACCGAATTCACATTTTCACTCATATTTTCAATTTTCGATTTCAATTATATATGCATAATAAACATGATTTGATTGAATAATATTGTTTGTATTGATGTTTAGAAGCTTTATGGATGGTTGGATTGAATTTTAATTGCAGGTATCAAGAAACACCATTGTTAGGGTTTGCGATTTGGATTTTTGGGAATTTCATTTAGAGACAATTTCAAGCCAAATTGATGATTCTAATGGGCTCATAGGACGATATACAATTGATCTACATATTTAAAAATGTATTAATCATGCTTGTTTTAATGTTTTGAAAGTGCAGGTGCTATAGTGACGGATCAAACCGTCACTATAGGTTTTAGCTACGAGCGAAAACTGTAGGTAAAGTTTTTTGGACGAACGAAGAAGATGAAGATGGCTGGCGCGCATTTTCGCGTTTAAACATTTTCAAATTTTGTTTTATTATATAATTATTCTTTTCCATTTATTATCAACACGTGCACAATGGCCCAGTGATAGGAGTCGCGCGTATGGGAGCCTGAAGACCTGGGTTCGATCCCAGGATCTTCCCCTTTTTTTTGGCTATTTCTTTGGTTATTTTGTTCTTTTTCTAATTCTTTTTATTTTCTTTTAATTAGTTAATTAGTATCATAATTAGTCATTTTTTTAATTAATAATTAAGCATTTTCTTAAACTAATCATAAAATTAAAAAAATATCAATATTTATTATTTTTTATACCAATTATTTTTAATTAAATTAATAGTTTTAAATTAAAAAAATCAAAGAAATTTAAAAAAAAAACAATTTAGTTAATCCATTATTAATTAAATTATAATTAACTTATTTTAATTAATTAGGATTTTAGAACTTAAAAAGGGGAAAAATGTTTTCATAATCTTTTCTTTATTTTTATTATTTAAATTCCTTAGAAAATTGTATAGGATATGCGACTTATGTAATAACGTAGATTTATTTTCTCTGATTATGTATCTGCTCCTAGATTATAATAACTTAATTAGGATTTAAATTTTCACGCTTTTACTTTCCACACTCCCCTAATTTCAAACATGTATCCCCCTCCCCATGATGTAATAGTCTAGAGTTTATTTTCCGTTTTTTTTTTTAATTTCGTAAATTATTAATTGCGTGGTTAGTAATAATCGGGTCTGAAAAGAATGTATGTGAAAAAAATAAACGGACTTAGATAACCCTAATTGTTAAGACTGAAATAAATGAATATAATACACTTCTCACACATACACCCATAGGGTTTCTCCTCTTGTTGCCTTACAAAATGGTCAAGTCCCTCGAATATAGGGGTATCTTAGCAAGGTTGCCTATAAATAAAAATCATCAAGTCCCTTCGATATAAAGATCATAGTCCCTCGATGATACTTCGAGTTTCCTACGAATAAATGATCTTGTCCCTCGATGACCCTACGGAAAAATGATGATAGTCTCTTCAAATTGCTAGGATACCTTTATATGTTGCCTTCTATGACCATACGATGATCCTACGCTTGTCCCTTCAAATCCAAGGATAAGACTACTTACTAACTAATAGTAAGGACAATTTTATCCCTAAAGAAATGAAATAACAAGAAAGACCTTACAATTTAGGGTAAGTAGTTCTTAAGTGATTGCTCACAAATTTTCAAAATACTCTTTACACCTCACATTTTCAAATACTTTCAAAACTAAACACTTTGTATACATTCGTACGAGAATCATTACAAAGTTAAAGTCTTTATGAAAATATTTTCTAATCAAACACTACACTATTTTTTTCAAACAAAGTAAAGTGAGCTAAGCAGTTAAGAGCTCATGGATAACCATGGATACAAAGGGTGCTAACATCTTCCCTTTGTATAACTTACCCCCCGAACTCAAATCTTTTTCAAAGGCCTTTCTTGTTCTTTTATACCTTTCTTTATTGGATAAAATAAAAGTCGGCGGCGACTCTTGCTATCCGCTACATTATTTTTGTGAAAACAAAAACGACCAAGTCAGTTCTCCCATCATGTTACAACGTGCATATTCCAAACGCCAATTTGTGTATGGATACGTGGATTTTGATGCTCTTTGGCAATTTATGTCACTCACTTCCTGGATAAACAAGTTTAACTAATATCAAAACAAACTAATGCAACAAGTATATAATACAATTAATAGACATGAAAAATTAACATTACATGGAATTTTCGGTTCTTTGTTTGGCTACAAAAGTATCTCATTCTTCAGGTGAAATAAATACTGCATACTTCATTGGACATTCTGCTTCAACAAACTTTCCTTGCTCATCCTTAAGAAAATTGTTTGATGAAAAAGCTCAAAACCCTCTGAGTCTTTTTCTGGCCAATTGAAGACAATACATTTTTCGGTTTTCATCAATGTTAAAAGATCTCTACGAAAAAACATACACATAGAGTGTGTTAGTATAAGTAATTTAAAGACATAATCGTCAACAAATAGCAAATGAAATGACGTCAATCATATATGGTACCTGTATCTCAGTACATATTTTTTCTTTACCGGATTGCAACGCTGGATTTCTCCAATTATCACATGTGATTGAATGTGCTGATGAATAGGTGAACCTATGTAACTTGACAACATTGCACCGTTAGGCTCAATTAGTTGCTCATCATCATTCCAATGTACATCATATTGTATTCCTCTATCTCTTGCACAAATGATTCCCTTCATAATATTTATTCCTCGTGTAATTTCTCTTTCTACATTTTGAACTGAATCATTTGCATCATTTGTATCGTGTGAGTTTTCCTGGTTACTAGTCATCTAACCTGTAATAAAGAAAGAAAAAAAAAGAATGAAAATATAAAAATCCATAATCCATAATTCATTGAATATATATAAAATGACAAATATTTAATATTATTAAATGATATAAGCTATAATATTAGTAACTGATAGAATGAACCTAATCACATTTCTATACAAACTATCAAATTAAATGTATACAAATAGTGAATGTATATGAATACAAGAGTGAATGTATTTGTATCTATTCTAACTATCTATAAATAAATTATTTCGAATAAAATATTCAAATAAAAAAACACATTTTATTGTAAATCTTATTTTCAAACTAATATCGTATTCTTTTTTCTAACTAACATTATAAATTAAAAATATCTTAGTCTTTTTTCTAACTAACATTATAAACCGATTCCTTTTTAAAAATAGAAAATACAATATCTTGAATCACATTATAAACCAAAAGTTTTAAAACAAGTATCGTAAAATTATATTAATAGCCAAAAACACTTTCTACTTAATAGTCATTAGAGATAATGATGGTTAAGAGTTCATTATATACTGGTTGAAATTGTATCATCAGAGAAGTTATTTTGACAAAAAAAATAATTAAATGTTTCTATGGTAAATACTTATTATATAAGCACACAAATGTAAGGTGTTTTCTGTAACACCTCTTTTTCGACTACTTAATTAGCTACTAAGTTAATTTTAAATTTTTGATAAATTAGCAAATCGAACATAATCGAAATATGATGAGTTCTAATTTGGTGTTCTTAATTATTATGAGAATGTTTGAATTATTAATTTATAATTTTCCAATCTATTTATTTGATGTAGAATGATGGATCATGTTTAGTGATTAAATTAAGGTTAGGATAATTAGGAAAATATTAAAATAATTAATTATAACAAAAGGTGAATAGTAACATGAGAAAAAAAATGTGATGTGGAAGTGGTAGAATTAGTCAAAATTAAGTTAATTAAGTTCACAATTAGGTCCACATTATTCTCTAATCATTCCCACTTTCTCTCAATTTCCTACTTTAAAACTCCATAGATACGTACAAACCCTACGCAGAGTAAAAAAATATCCTCAGAAAATATTCTAATGTCTAAATTAGACTTTAGCTAAGAGTTGAATAGATTTAATATGTATATTTTTAATGTGTTAGAGATCTAAGTAATTTACCAATTTAGATTTAACTATTCGGTATATTATTCAAGTAGTAATATGTTTAAGTATATGTAAATAAATTGGTGAAATCTATAGATACGTTAAGATATATTGTTAGTGCTACTGAGTATTAGATTGTAAAATGGATGCACTACCGATATTGCGGCTAGAAATTGGGGCCGCTGAAGCGAAGGAAGGAAATATATATATATATATATATATATATATATATATATATATATATATATATATATATATATATATATATATATATATATATATATATATATATATATATGCTGAAGCGAAGGAAGGAAATATATATATATATATTAGAAGTAATAATTAGATTAATTTAATATAGACTCGTAGTTACTTCAAATAATTATTTATTGAGTACAATATAATATGTGTAATCTTTATTAGTTATTTGGGGTACTTGTTAAAGTGTTATGTGTGTCTATTGATTTGAAAATTCAATGCATAAAGTAGTTGTATGCAGATACATGATTAGGTCTTGTTTGGATGCCTAGATTATTTAGAGGTTCAGGTAATGTACTTTGTAGTATTAGGTGAGTCGTTCCAAGTTCATAGAATGATGGCGGGTGGTGGCTACGAACCGCACATGCCTAGAAATTGTAAAGAAAATACTGACATATATGGTAAAAGCATAGTAAAAGTATATTTATCAACAAGTAAAATATTATAATTAATATATTGTTAGTTAGTTGGGAATTTTTTTATAGTTACATATTTTTTTTCTAAAATAACCTATTTTTCAAAAAAAAATACCAAAATAACTTATTTTCTATACATGGTCAACATGTGATTTGGCGAATATGTGTTTTTTAGATGTCAATTGATATGGTTAATGTCATGCACATTCTCATGCATTCAACAAACCAATTGGCGAATGTGTATTTTTTTTTACCAATTCGCCAATTGGTATGACGAACATGTTGAATGCTTTGATTTGTGAATTTTTCTCTATAAATACATGTTGTAAACAACTTATGCCATTCATTTGTTACCTTTCAAACCCTCTCTCATAAGTTCTGTTGAAACTCTCTCTCATAAATTTTGTTCATCTCCTCCCTCTCTCATAACATGGCTTTTCCTCGTCCATCTAATTTTGCATCGACATTATCATCTTCAACAGCAGAAGAACCGCTTCCAAAGTTTGAAATGCTGAAGAAAAATGCTTTGGTGTTTTTCTCAGCAACAAAGCCTCCGATAAAGATGCTGCTCTGGAACACGCAAACTCTAGAACACTTGCACAGAGAATTAAACCGCTGGTTAGAAGGAGAAATCAGACCTAAAGAAAATATCCTTAAAATTGAGAAGCAGGTTGTGGAGTATGGTGTGATGAAATGGAAAAAAGTGGTCAATGATGCTGGTGTTCTTATGATGATGTTAGGTCGAGATGGAGTTGTCTTGATGGTTTTAATAGGTCAAACTTTAAATTATGTATTTTCTTGTTTTACTTATGTACGCCATGCTTGAAATTAAGTATTTTCTTGTTTTGTTTATGTATGTTCGTGTTAGTGGTTGTATGATTTTACTAATATGAATGAAACGAACTAGTCTTCCATTTTAAATAAATACAGTTACAATGGTTTAATTTATGATGTTGAGCTTGGTCCAACGTTGGGACATTTTTTACGATTGTGACCGGGCTGACGACATGAACTGCATAGTCTCACCATCTTATTCGCCGTATCCATTTCGGTGCGAATACGCGTGCTGTTAGGACGCCCCCTTTTCTTTCTTCGCATGTGGTCATTGTGCCAAACTATTTCCCCGTTGTAGGTGGGCCAGTAGTCCTCATTTGCAACTACCGAAAAGCTTTTGTTGTAGACGTTGCAAAGATTGTGCACTTGGTAAACAGGGGATAGTAAGCCTGAAGGGTCCAGCCGAACCTTTGAACATGCCGCTATGACATGGGAGCAAGGCATGCGAAAGGCTTGAAATTTTCCGCAGTCGCACCAATTGTTATCAAGTTCTAACCGATAGGATCCCCTCGGTCTCCCTTCATTATGATCCATGATCTCAACAACATTAAAATGTCTCTTATTGCGGTTAAACACTGTGACCACAAGTGTGTTAGATTTGGATGCTTCGTCTTTAATGAATGTCATAGAACTATTGTTGAACACTTGACCAGACTGTAGGATAGAACTCCACTTTGAACGCCTGGTGTCAAAAATTTCTTCGAGCCTAAAGTAGGTTGACCTCACCAAAGCGGTTATCGGTAGGTTGCGAATGCCTTTGAAAACATAGTTCATTGATTCCACGAGATTCGTGGTCATGTGACCCCAACGTTGTCCTTTGTCGTAGGCCCTGGTCCACTTATCCAATGGAATTTGGTTTATCCATCTGAATGCATCTTCATTTGTCAGCCTGATTTCGTCACGATAGTGTTTGAATGACGGTTCGGTTAATGAGTACCTCGCGTTCACGACCTTCTTCCGCAATGCCTTGTCTTTGATCTCTCTCATGAAATTTTGTGTGATGTGTCTAATGCAATAGACATGTGTTGAAGGAGGTTCCTGCCAGCTGTTATCAACATTCTTCCATGCACTCTCAATTGATGCATGTTTGTCCGAAATCAAACATAAGTTAGACTGGGGAGCCACGTGCAAGCGGATATTTTTCAGGAAAAAACTCCATCCCTCAGCAGTCTCTCCCTCGACTATAGCGAATGCAATTGGGAAGATATTGTTGTTGTCGTCCTGGGCCACTGCCATCAATAGAGTTCCTTTGTATTTTCCATAGAGCTATGCTCCATCAATTTGGATTATAGGCTTACAGAAGGCAAAACCCTTTATACATGGGTCAAAAGCCCAAAAGAGTCGGTGGAATATGTCATTTCCACTAACACAATGACTTTCTGGAGTATACGCCGGCAAGGTCTCAAGGATGACAACGGTCCCTGGTGCATAATGCTTAAGTGCCAGCAAAAACTTTGGGAGTTCTTTGTATGAGTCCTCCCAATTTCCAAATACAATGGCAACATCCTTGGTTCTAGCAATCCATGATTTCCTGTATGATGAAGTATAATTATGCTTTTGAACTATGTGCTTAATTATCGTGCTGACCTTTACAGAAGGATCGTCGACAACGATTGATAAGATATCGTTGCATATTAGCTGAGAGCTCAGTTGCCGATGATCCTGCAATGCGTTGTTTATTACACAAGTATGCTCCGGACCCATAGACGCAACCTTACAATCTTCACTTCTCTTTCTGTGTGATGTTGTCAATTGAAATGGACACGCCACATTACGACAACATATCTTATATAGTCTAGGATTCGTTCGGTCGACCTTATAATCAACTGATAAATCCATGTGGTAAAATTTTATAGCTCGAACGCATTCTTCTTTTGTTCGAAAATGGTCTCCCTCCTTTAATGCACCTTGTAATTGAGGATACGGATCATAAAATATGTCTGAAGATGGGTCATCACCTCCCAAGTTCAGGTTTTTCATTGTGGATGAGGACGATATACATGACTGGCCAGGACCTTGTCTTCATTGACCATTTCATCAACTACTGCCTCCGTTTCTTCCTCGTCCTCATCAACAACATTGACTTCATCCAAATCATTGTCAAATTTGCAAAAGACTTGCGAAGGATCAATAGTATGAGACATCTGTTGTTGGTTAAGCGTAACATAGAGCTCGATATCATTGAAACCAGAATACTCATGGCTTAGAAACATAGTACGAACACTTTCGTCATCACATATAGTTAATTGGAAATACATGACCTGGTTATCCTCATAGAATACTGGATTTTTGTAAATGATGACGTCTACTGGACCACGCTGCATTTTGTTTTCCAATCTCTGTTTTAGATGAGCAAAATTGGATCGTCGGGTTTTTGAGAACCGAGTAACCTCGGTGTTATGAAAGTTGAACCCAGAATGGTTACATTTGAATATTTCACCATTTATATGGGAGTTGATCATATACTGGGGTGATTGAGACATAGTTCAAATACAAAGACACTTTTAGATATGTTTAATGTTTTGAAGTTTATGGTACAATAAATCAACGAAAAAAAATCTATAAATAGAATTGTGTAGAATTATTTTATGAATATATTTACTGTTTTGAATTAATGTGTACAAGTTGTGGAAAATAATTTCGGTAGGCTTATCTTCTGAACACTATGAAACGTAGGCTTATCTCTTGAACACTATTATTTGTCACCTATATTTACTGTTTTCCTTTGTCCATGCATTATTATTTTCACAAATAGGCTTATCTTCTGAACACTATGAAACGTATGCTTATCTTCATGCATTGTTATTTTCACAAGTATTATATATAATACAATTCATGCACTATTATTTTCACAAATATTATACATCTTAAATAATAAAACAAATATTACACTATTATTCACATAATAAATATTTCACAAATTTTTATAATAAATATGAACTAATAAAACAAATATGAAGCATGTGAAGGGTGGATGGTGATCCTCCAAAAGCTTGCTTCGCCAATCAGAATGAAGATGGATGATCCTCACAAATGGCTTTGGACCAATCAGGTGGTGTTGGGTTGTACTTTCATGCAATTCGCCAATCAAAGTGGCGAACACATGCATATTTTCATGCAATTCGCCAATCAACGTAGCGAACACATGCATGTATTTTTTCTATAAATTCGTCTCCTCAATAATTCTATATCACACTTAATTCTTCTAATACTCTCCTAATTAGTCCTTAGCATTTCTTATAAAATATTTCCAATGGCTCTACTAACAATGGGAGATCAACATCGAGGCACAATCGAAAATATTGCGTCATTTGTAAGTTTTTGTTATGTATATTTTTTACATATATACAATTATATATATATATATATATATATATATATATATATATATATATATATATATATATATTTACTCATGTATATTTTTACTTATTTCGAAAATAATTTTACAGAACGTAAAAAGATTTCGGTGTCGGGTGCACGACTACATAGCGTTTGATCTGATCATTGAATCGTATCTACGTTTATGTGGATTTAGTGAAGTCATAAAGGTGCACAACAATTCTATAGACACAAAATTCATTTTGGCACTACAAGAGAGGTGGAGACCAGAGACACACATCTTTCACCTGTCATTCAGTGAATGTACGGTCACATTGGAAAACGTCTACATGCTTTTGGGGTTACGTGTATCCGGTAAAGCTATCTTTGGTAAGGTTAACCATGAAATGAGTATAGTAAAGGATTTGCTGGGTGCTCCTCTCATTGACACGGAGCAGCCAACAAATACTCGTAGCAGGGGTTCAGGGATTAATCTAGGAGTCCTTAGAACCCATTATGCTAGTTTAATTTTAAACGAAGAATCAACCGAGTTAGAAAAAATTCAAAAGACTTGGTGTTATATTATGCTTTTATTCAGTCATTTTTTATTTCCCGATGGTACCGGAAACACAATAAATATGATGTATTTACCATTTTTGCGAAACATCAATAATGTAAATACATATAGTTGGGGTTCGGCTGTTTTGGCTCATTTGTATAGCCTTTGTAAAAATGCCGCAAATAATACTTGTACATTTTTTGGCTGTGCATTTCTGTTACAAGCTTGGGGGTATTCAAGACTGCCGATGCTCGCCCCACGCAATATGAATCCATGTCTGTTCCCTTACGCCAACCAATAAGTCTACTATTATTATTTATTTCCAAACATATTAAATTTTAAATATTCAAATATTATTGTAACTAAATGCTTTTAAATCTATTATGTTTAGCTGGTCCGATCTTGGGATGAATTATAGCAGAAATCCATGAAGTTCCATAGTTCTCTATCGCAGTTTGTTAGACCACGTGAGGGTCGATCAGATATTGTCATCTATAAAAAATATCTTTTCTTTTTAATGCAATTTATTTACTAAAAAAATTATCTACTAAACAAATTATTTTTTTTAATGTAGTTCATTTGGTGTCCCTATTTAGCCCTCGACCATGAGCCTAACCCAGAGGATGCTGCAATTTGGACAGCAAAAACACCAATCATTCGGTTCACTACAATTGAAATGCACCAAACAGATCGGGTGAAAATGCAGTTCGGAATGCAACAGGACATTTCGGGCCCTCCGACATGTTTGGGAGGATGGCATTTGAAAAGAGTAAGTGACATGTGGAATATGGAAGATTGGAGAGACTTTGCAAGGGAATTATGTCAACAATGGAGGGATCGACGCCAACATGTCCTAACTGACCAAGTGCTGCAAAATGTCAGACCAACTAGAGAATATTTAGTTTGGTTTAGGTCAGTTACTACGCAACAATGGGTGTTTGATAACCCATACTTGATTAACCCGCGCTCTCAGGCCGCAGCATACGCCCAACCACCAACCCCACAACATGACCAAGCCACCCAATTCAAGCCATCAACTTCAAACACCCATAGACCATTCTTCCAAACACGTAACCCCTTCATGCCACAAACTCAATTACAACAACAAGAGCCTTACCAACACCAATATACCCCTCGATAACTCCTTCATTTCCACCCAGCCTACCATAGCCCCCCACCCTTGTTTCGTTCTCAAAACGAGGCAATATCCTCATTCGGTCAAGCTTACCGTCCTCACCCAACCCAATCTAACCCAGCCCAACCTATCTGACCCAACTTTGAAAACATGGGCCCACAGCTGAGTTACGGCAGCGCCTTTGGCAGCAACCCTCCTGGTTATTGGGGACAGACGGTTGCAAACATAACAGAATCATGGACTCAACAACAACCGCCTCCACCAAACACACAAAGACAAGCGGAACCTCAACCACCTCGTGGTAGAGTTCGAAGGCAGGGTCATCCCCGTGGATGTGGTACTGGGGGACATTTAGATCGGACGGAAAATTAATCTTTGTAATGCCGTTGTTGAATTATTAATAATAATTTTCTTTTCTATTATATTTCTCTTTGTTGGATTCTCTTAGTTTAATTTATTAAATTATTATTATTAACTTAAATAATCATAATTTTTTTCAAACATATATATAAATATATATATATATATATATATATATATATATATATATATATATATATATATATATATATATATATATATATATATATATATATATATATATAGCACACATTAAGGAAAGAAAATACATATCACATGATAGCCATACCAATTGGCGAATTGGTATGATTTTTTTATCATTAGCCATACCAATTGGTGAATTAGTATCTAAAAAAGACATGTTCGCCAAATCACATGTTGACCATGTGTAGAAAGTAGGTTATTTTGATTTATTTTTTTGAAAAGTAGGTTATTTTGGAATTATTTTTATCTAATTATGTTATTCTAAAAAAAATTCATTAGTTGGGTATATATTAAATACATTCACAATACATATTTTCTTAAAAGTAATTAGTAAAAAGACTACCTTCTTAAAATGGTGTAGTCTAATGTGTAAAATCTCAAACTAAATGGATGTAGATTTTTGCTTAAACTTGTAAATTAAGTGAATAAATATTATTTTATTTTGTGGTTGTCTTAGTGGTGGGTGGAGACTTACGTGTAATTGCCTTAGTAGCGGATAAAGATCTTTATGTGATTGTTTTAGTGACGTGTTCGTATCTTATTATCATGACATGGCATATGTATTTCTGTGTGGTGCCTTAGTGGCGGGTTATTTCCCCATTTCTATGAGATGAATTATGTGTGGTGCCTTAGTGGCCGACTGAAATATCCGGATCATATAGTTTTAAGAACATGTACACTTTGCATTTGATTAGTATAAGGTTGATTGTTGATAGGTTTTATTCAACTCATTTATGTGTATTCCCTGTTAAGCTTACAACTTTGTTATTAATAATTTTGGTGAGTGATGGTTCTTAATTCTCTTGTACATGATGTGTATATTATATTTATCTGATTTTAACCCTCGTTTAATTTAGTTTGACATGGATTGTGGTTGATGGAAACTGACCCTTACAATAACATTTTAGGGAAGAAAGGTTTTTAAAATAACACTATGAGGAAATAAGTTGACTGCACTACATGTTGAAATTATTTACTCTGCATTTTTTTATTGAAATAGAAGCGTGGTGATTTTCCGCTTAGGAACTTGGTTTGACGTTGAATTGATTAAATTTTTAAGCCGTTTTAATTATGTTTAAGACAAGTATTTTAATAATTTATTAGCCATGTCTTGGATTAAAATCTGGGACGTTACATTTTCCCTAAAAAAATGTGTACGATGTTTTACCATTCAAAGAAAAATATAATTCAATGGTAATACATTCCTAACGTAACCAAACACAGTAACCTAAATACAATAGAAACCATAAACAAACACCAAATATATATATATATATATATATATATATATATATATATATATATATATATATATATATATATATATATATATATATATATATATATATATATATATATATATTCTCATAAATCATCATCACCACACAAATTATAAGGAAAAATGAACTTGGTTTTATAGATACATCAATAATACAAAAACAGTGAACATGAACAACGGGATCAAAATCGAATTGTTTCATGAATGAAACTCAGATTGCTTCTATTTTGTTCATTCTCAATACAAATAGTGAATTTAATTGTGTATGTGATAACCTCTAACTATCTATGAATACAAGAGTTTCAGAACTAAACAAAGCAAGCATGAACCAAAGTTACAGAACCAAACAAAACCAAAGTTTCAGAACCAAATAAAGCAAGAGAATGAACTAAAGTTTCATAACCAACAAAAACGAAAACGAAAACGTATTTGAAATGTAACTAATTTGTGTAAGTGAAATGTAACCAAGATATGAATTTTGTTTTCCTCTTTTTCTACTTTTTCCTGCACGAAAACGAGAACGAAAATAGCGGCGGAGGAAACGAGTACAAAACGGAACGACAGTGGCGACGGAGAAAACGACGGTCGGAGATGTATAAGGTCAGAGAAGACGCGAGAGAGAAGAAGGGAGAAGTAGGGAGATAAAAAGTGTTTCAAAACAAACCCTAAACCCTTCTGAAAAATGATAAGTATTTTCTTTTTTTAATTAATAATGACTTAAGGCAGCGCTTTTTGAAAGCGCTTTCTTAAGTGTGAGTTTTAGCTGCACTTTTGCATTAAAAGCACTTTCTATTCATTTGCTTATAGCAGCACTTTCAAAAAGCACTTTCAAAGGTGGACCAACTTAAGGCCTTTAGAAGCGCTTCTTAAAAGCACTTTCTAAGGTTATCCTTTAACAATATTTTATAAAAAGTGTTTTCTAAGGTGTGGCCTATGTACGACCTTTAGCAGCGTTTTCTATAAGTATCCTTTAGCAGTGTTTTTTTCAGCGAATATTTTTTTAAACATATAGTAGCACTTTGTGGTAAAATCGTTGTCTTTGTGGTGCTGCCAAAAATATTTTTTGGCGTAGTTTATGTTGTTGAACAACTAAGAATAAAGATTTTTGTCTTTAAATTTGTGTTCCAAAGTTGTGATGCTCCGACCAAATGATGTTTGTATCTCATTATGTTGGTTCTGAATCATTTGGTTCACAGAGTCTCAATCTCTAAACAAATTGAAATTATTACTTCCCAACCAATTCTTCAATGTAGTATTGGCAGACTCAACTCGATTAGTCATTATATTTTCAAATGTCTAACTTGATCAGTCCAAGCACAAATAATTTTCTCCTTCACCTGGTCAAGAATTGTGCTTTCGGCATATTTCAACAAATCAGGATATTTTTCACAAACTTTCCTAAAATGCATAATAGAATTGACATATAATTATTTAATGGAAAAATTTACTACACGATTCCATGCATCCATTTTTTTCCACAACCATACCCGTCTTCACCATTTTTCATCTTCAAACTTTATCTTTTTCGTCCTTACCGCTAGTTTAACCTAACTTCTCACATTCTTTGTTATGTGATACCTACAAAGTAACGCGTAAGAAGTGGGAAATATATTTGCAGCCGAATTCATCAAGGTGGTATCGTGGTCGGTAACAATCACTTTAGGCATCTCTTCTTGGTCCTTCAACATTGACTAACACACCTTTAAGGCCCAAGTAATATTCTCCTCTTTTTTCGCTCTCTAGATATGCAAACCCGACAGAATAGGTTTTCACAATAGAGGTAATCCCAACCATCTCCAATAATGGAAGTCTATATGTTAGTCTTGTACATTGAATCAAGTATGAGAACAGTATGAGACATGTTGAACAAATTGATGGAATTCGAATGAGTCCAAAATATATCTCTAACGGTAACTCCATCCCCACACATTTGGTACCTAGACATATAATTGTTATCATCCAACAGTTTCAAGAGTTGATGCATTTAAGTTCTATCCCCCTAAGCGCCTTGTTAGTTTGGTACCGAATATTGTACACTTGCTTGATATTTGAGTTAATTTTTGGTCTTTTATGTTTCGAAGTTGCAAGTATATTTTTCTATTGAACCAAATTCAATGTCTTGTCAGCAACGCATTCCTTATCTTTCTACATAAGTTGACACACAATTGGATGACCAACTAACTTTTTACACAATCATGGTTATGCAAACCACACATGACATTAAATCTCCAGTTTTTATCTGCCTACATATAACCACGCACATTAAAGGGACGCTCACATTATCTTGAACAAGTGTCGTCTCATATGAAATTCTGGAGATGAGGTCTATATTTCTCGTTTCTTTCGAACATAATTGTCGCAAAAGTACGTCTAATATTCAAACCATTATCGGACCTTCCAATAACCACACAAATCCCAGTTTGGAGGGCTCCATACGAATCTATTGAATCGTGTGATCACAAGATTCAAACTCTTGCTCATTTTTAAATTGGTTGCTAACATCTACCGCCTTCACAACAACACCTTTAACAGGGGGAGCCACAACTTGTTTGGGGAAAACATAGGGGTGCACCATATCTAATAAAAACAATTACCATAAAACACTAAATAAGTGTTAATTCTATAAATAGAGTTGAAAAAATGAACACATACAGATACTGGAAATGCATTTCTGAATGAATTCATACTCGTTCCGGAAATGTATCCCTGGAACAAACACTCATTTTTCATAATGAAAACAAGCATAATGTGAGCAATGAGGCTTGAAATAAATGATATTTACCTGAAATTTCAACCTTTTTTTCTCCCTTTGATGTGATGAAACACAAGATTGGAGATTTATGTAGATTGAGAATTGAAGGGTTTTTTGTGAGGGTTTTAAGTGAAAAACAAGTATGACTATGTTATCATGCAACTCTGTGTTTTATCAAATTATTTTGGAGATGCGTCTCTGAAAATATCCGACATGCAAAGATAAAATTGTTTTAGAAATTATGTGGCAATTCTGATGAAGGTAAAATTGTTTGGATGGTGAATGTTGTTGGATAGATTACCGACACATTATAATCTTGCAGCCATGGCGGTAATTTCTAATCCCCATGTATGTGTGTTTTGTTTCAATGAAGTGGAAACTTTAGATCATGTGATGATAATTTGTCCAAAGATTTGTTTAGTTTGGAGAGCGATTTCGGATTGGGCCGGAGTTTCTTGGTGTGAAACACACAATTGTAAGGACCATTTGATGGAGTCGTTTATTCGGTTGATTCATAGAACATTGAAAAATTCAGAGACTCTGATCTGATTTTATAAGTATTGGAGTATTTGGTGGGCAAGAATTCAAATCATTTTTAATGATAGTATAGGTTGTGTTGATTTTTTTAATAAACAAACTTTGTATTGAAATAACCGAGTACAAAAGGATACTCGAATCTCGAATACAAGAGGAACAACTCAAACAAACTCACCCTTACACAAAAGGATTAGAACTTCAATAAAATAAAATAAAACTTAAAAACTTAAAAACGCTATTAGCATAACAACACCATTCCCAAGGGATATGCATGATTTTTCGCTAGCACTCTTCCACCTTAGGCCTGCAACCTCTAAACAAAACTTCATTGCGCTCCTTCAACATACACCAAACCGCAACTAGCCAAATAATATAAACCACATTCCAGATCTTCTCCTCCTTGATGACTTAGTTCATAGAATAATATATTCTTCTTTCGGGTGGTTAACAATAGGATCTTGTAATAGAATTTCTTGTACTTTTTATGAATGGACAAAACATCCTAATGTAAAGGATTTTCTTTTTGTAAGGGAAGCGGTGCCTTCTATGTAGGAAAATGCATCGGTGTTGTAATGTTGGTGTTTGGATTGCATCTTACTTTTCTTTTAATTTGAATGTTTTTGCATATAAAAAATAATTAAAAAATATTTATGTTTCAATTAGTTTTTGGTAAGGTTATATATATATATATATATATATATATATATATATATATATATATATATATATATATATATATATATATATATATATATATATATATATATATATATATATATATATATATATATATATATATATAAAATATGGGTTTTAGGGTTTTAGGTTATAATGAATAGTAAGTTATAACTGATAAATAACATAAATAAATGTATAACTACTGATATATATATCTTTCGGTAGTTATACATTTATTTATGTTATTTATCAGTTATAATTTACTATTCATTATAATATAAATGACATTTAAATTTAATATATTTTTTACATTACAATTTAATAGATATTTATTATATTTTTGTTTGTCTTTTAATATTTTATATTGATAAATTAATATATTTAATCAAAATTACCCGTCTTCTTTTTTAAGTATCCATTCTTTTTTTTAATAGGTTAAAGAAAACAATTCTCACATCCATTTATATTTGGATAATTAAAATTTTATTTATTGTGGAGGAAGGTTGCCAATAAAAAGAACTGTAAGTGAGATCTTATCACTATTAAATTTGTGGTGTGATAGGTAGCTTACCAAAAAAAACGACTATTTCACATTTGAAAGGTTGAACTTGCTGCTGCATAATAATTTCAAAACTTTATTATTTCTACTCAAAATAGAGTTTACTTTTATTTATTTATTTATTTATTTCACCTATTCTCACCACTTGGTTGATCTCTATGTATAAATCAATCCGTTACTCGTAATTCTTAATTTTAACTTTGTTTTCAAAATACAAAAAGAGCACATGTGAGGAGATATTTATGCTGAGTTAAGTTAAGAGTTGCACATCGAATATTATATGATCTGAAAATGAATTTATAAGCGGGAAAAGTCTTCACCCTACAAACCGATTTTATAGGATTGAGTTAAGTTCAACCACATTTTTTTGTCATTTTTTGTCAGTATATAAGTTAAATTCATATCACTTATTTCTCTTTAATGTGGTTATATTATTGGTTAAATTCATATCACATATTTCTCTTTAATATGGTTATATTATTGTAATTTTTATTGAGTTATGAGACCAACACCATAAACAAAGCATAATCACATTATTACGTGCATCTGACAAGAAAATGATAGGATGAGTTAAAAAATCTGGGTCTCTCAAACGCCCGGTTGAATGACTAATAGCTTTAGAATAATGCATTCACTATTTATTGATTGTTCATTAAGTTACACATGCTACTAGTTTGATTCATTATAGTTTTATATAAACAGATACACAATTGTGGTTGTGTCTCGCCTTCAATTGCCCAAAACTTGCACTTCCGAGCTAAGGGGTTTCGGCAGCGACACATGATCTTGTTTACATACCCAATAATACCCGCACTTCTGAACCTTCAAGTCTATTTAATCCAAATCCATACCACTGTAAAATCTAAAGGTAAAGTACAGTTTAAACTTATCAAGATGGCTGAGAGTTTCGGCTATAGACTTCAGAGCATAAAATACTGATTCCAGAGAGTAATAGATTAGGCACATGTTATCTGATTTGATCTCAATAAGATCTCTTTCAAGAATAACTGGAATCATCGTCCTCCGCCTATAGTTAATTGCAGGATTGCAAGTAAGTAGATATATTTCAGGTCTTTCTGCATACGTTGTCATACTTTGTTCAACAGGTGCAACAGAAAATATTGCACAACAAGCAAGGCCACTGAAATTATTGTCATTGCCAGGCATAATGGTAGATAGATCTATTCTTATTGAATCACCCTCACTCTGATAATTGCAACAACTTGGTATTTCACTTCCTGGAACTACAAAACAAATCTGATCATAGATTGAAGTGAATACTTGGTTTGTCTGAATAAACTGTGTCATCCATGAAATATTGATAGTACTGCCAAGTTCCCTCTCACTCAATTTTGGACAATTGAAAATCACCAATCCCTTCGTGATCATATGTTTGTTCTTTCGAAGACCGCAATCCACAGCAGTAGGAAAAGGAAGTTGAGGCAAAGATTCCAAGAGCTTGCAATGCTCCAAGTTTAAAAATACAAGTCTGCAAAGCTCCTTCAGACTAGGCAACGTTACAAAATTGTTTCCGCCTAAATTTAATTCTTCTAGCCAACTTAAACATCCAATTGCATCAGGGAGTTGGCTTAGACCACAAAAACTAATATCAAGTTCAACCAAGCTAGAGAAGATAAACAAGAAGGGCAACAGACTACTAGCTAAATCTTGGTGTGAGCGGGAGTGCAAGGAATGGTAACGAAATGCTGTCCATTTCAAGATGGAGGACGTTGTTGTTTGGGAATCTGATGCATTTTCACTTATATTGAAATGTCCTTGATTCTTAAACATTTTGGTACACCCCGAAAGAATAACACATTCAAGAGAGCTGAGACCAAATATGTTGTTTGGTATGCTAGCTAGACTTTTGCAATCTTTCAAATTCAAGAAAACAAGCTTTTTAAGAACTCCAATAGATGGATCCATCTTCACCAATTTTACACATCCTTCAAAACTTAGTCGCTCTAGATTAGGAATATCTTGAAAATCTGGCATCTTTGTTAGATTTATTGAGTGGCTCAGATCCAAACTTCTCAAATGGGGAAAATCCTGTCACAGACCAACAAATATAGAAAATAAACTCTCATTTTACTCATAAAATTTAACATAAAGAAGGGGGCACTTTTTTTCGTCTGATTTGTTCATGTTCTTAACAAGAAAAAAAGAAGCTAAAAGGGAATATACAGTACCTTCTTGTCATTCCATAGTTGTTTGATGTTGCTATACCTCAAGACCAATTCAACAAGTTGATTGGGATGAAAACTTGATGGCAAATTATTGAAAGGATATCTATTCCACTCCATGTATCTTAACTCGCAAGAGAGACAGCTGAGGCTTTCTGTACAACTAACGTTCTTCATTATGAGCAATCTTAGACTACTCATATTTGACAACGCTTCAGCCATAATCATTAAATCTTTTCCTCTTTTACGACAAATGGCTTCAACCTTCTTTTCCTACAACATTACAAAAAAGAAAGAAAAACTTTAAAAATTTTCGAAATAAAATTTATAAAAATGAAAAAAAGTTTTATATTTTCAAACTGTTGATTTACCATATTCTCCAACTTAACATTGTAGAACTGTTCCGGGAGCCAAACTCTGCTCCACTTTCTTGATTTTTCTTGAACAATTTTTTTTCCCAACTCAATCAACAAACCATGTATTTGAATAGAATATCCTGTTGACATTATAAGGGATTTATCAATTAGAACTCTTAATCCAATATCAGCTTGAAATTCACAACAATTAAGAACATTCGTGACATATTCCAAACTTTCCCAGTTGAAAAAACAAGCAATATGAAGAAATATTTCCTTTTCCGTTTCCTCCAATCCATCAAAACTTAATCGCAACACATCCATGATGTCTTTGTTTGGATTTTCTCTCAATCTTACCAATGCACTTTCCCATTCAGAGGTATTACGACCAAACAAAAAAGAACCCAGTACTTTAATTGCCAATGGCAAGCCATTTGCATAACGTAGTATGTCGAATGCCAACTTGTCATAACTACTCACAATATGATCAAGTTTGAAAGCTTTTCGACTTAGTAATTGAAGAGAGTTTTTATCATTCAAGAGTGGAACTTTGTAAACAACATCCACTCCATACTCTTTCAATATATGCTCATCTCTAGAAATTATAATTATTCTACTCCCCACACCTAACCCTTCACGACTCACGGCTAATTTCTCGAGTTGTTCAACTTTATCAATATTGTCAATAATTATAAGGGCCTTTACACGATGTAGCCTACTTCGTATCAAGTTAGATGCGTTGTAAGAACTACATGTTTGAAGTTGTTCTTTGCCTACAGTTTGAAGTAGAATTTGATTTTGTGCACTGATCAGACCATCTTGCCTATAACTTTTGCTTAAATCATCAATAAGACAGCACACATGAAATTGATGTGAGATTTTGTTGTATAAAGCCGTAGCGAGAGTTGTCTTTCCTATTCCACCCATCCCACAAATTCCTACAATGCGGACATCATCAGAAGAGTCCAAGTGTAAATGCTTTTCTAGTTCGCGTATAGGAGATTGTATCCCTACTAAATCTTTTGGCAAACTTGAAAACTTGTAACATAGTATATTTATAATCTCTTCAACAATCTTTATAATCTCTGCATATTGTGGCCTGCAAGTTTAAAACAGGTAACCATCAACACCAAATCATTTCGATTAATTACTAAATTTATGTGCCAAAGATTTAAAATTTGCAAAAGTTAGAGCATCAATGTTATATAGTAATGATAAGAAAGATTACTTACTTATGACGTACATCCCAGCCAGAGAGATTAGCGACTTGTGTTAGAACTTCCCTCCATCTTTGAACCTTATCAAAATCTTGTTGGAATCTTTGTTCATGTTTAGCTAAGGCTTCACCATAAGTTCCTTTTTGATGTCTCACCTCGGAAGGATCAACATCATAGAAAACAGGCAGAACACGTTTTTCCGGTGGTTGACCGCAGTGAAGAAGGATGTGTTCCAATTCTCTCAAGCACCAAGTTGAGGAAGCATAGTTCTTAGAGAAAACCACAATGAAAATCCGAGAGTCTTCGATTGCTTGAAGGAGCTCAGGTGCTATGGATTCACCTTTGTTGAGCTTAGTGTCATCCCTGAATGCATAAATACATTTTCTTTGGAGGGCTGCAAAAAGATGATCAGTGAAATTGAAACGAGTATCTATACCTCTAAAGCTTACAAAGACATCATAGTAATCACTCTTTGGAGATTTCACCAGAGATGAAGAGGTGTTGCTCATGCTGGCCATCTGAATAAGCTAAATTGTTTGGGATATATAAATGGTTAATTGATGTGTGTGAATTGATTACTGCTACTGCAGTGGAATGCAAAGATAGGAAACATGGCTATTACAGTGGAAGGAAGAAGTAGATAGGATGGGATCTAACAACATATGAAATGTAAATTTATAATAAAGCATGCAGGGGGAGTAATGACATGTAAACAAGTTTTTAATTAATAATAACTTTCCTGTGGTTTACCATTTCAACTTCAATCCTGCTTCTTCCTAGCTTCTTAGCAATAGTACGTTAGTTGACTTTTCCTCATTAAACAAAAAAAAAAAACAAATATACATCACTTTCACACACAAATTGCAAGTCTGAACAACATCTTCTCAACATACTTTATAATATCAACATGGTGAGATGTGATTAGATGTATATGTTTATTCAATAATCCTATACAATTTGATCGTTTACTTCATTATGTTATAGAAGAAAGAGGAAGATGTAACAGAATGGACAACCAACCAATTATACCATTTTTAATTAAGTTGGGTTATCCCCCAATAACTTGCTAGATAAACTTCAATTCTAAATATACATGGATAATAAAAAATGAAGATAAAGGAGCGTATTAAAACTCTAACCTTAATGAAAGGAAGGTGGAACTCTCTGTGACAGCATTGTTGACCTCCAAATGCAAACCTTATTGTTGTATGCAGTTGCTAAAACTTGTGATCTATTTAATCAGATGGACGATTCTGGTTGCGATTGTGGTTGAGCCTAACCTTTAGTTGCCAAAAATTTGTACTTTGGAGCTAAGTAATAATTTCCATGATACATCGGCAGTAGATCCTCTCAATATATCCCAACCATACACACAACTCTTCAACATCACAATGTTATCTGTTACTAGTTTGATTGTATATTTCTATCACATATTGGTGTAGGTTGGTTCATATGTCGTTTTGCATAAACTAAGCTCAATCCTTTTGGTTTATCGTGTAGGTATCCTAATTTGTCTAGATGGTGATATGAATATTTCAAAGAACAAAAAGAGGAGTATGCTAATGGCCAATTGAAGCACAAGTATGGTGCATTGGTGCTTGAAATATAATATTCATGATTCTTTATTGATATCTTAATGCATAAATAATGGAAAAAAATTCTGAGGCAGTTTCTATACATCAGTACCTTAAATAAAGAAGACTCTAGCCGTTGTTACTTATTTTTCTAATGTGTTTTTACTTCATGTTTGTCATGATAATTGACCTATTTGTAAAATGTTTTTCTATTTCATGTTTGTCATGAAATGAGTTATACATGTACAATGCCAATTTTGCATAAAAGTTCTTATCAAATCGATTAAAATGGCTTCTTCATTTCTCCACTCCCTCCTTCAACTCTAATTCTAAATTGATCAGGTTCATAGACAACTTGCATCAAAGTGTAGAAGACATGGATAAGAAATATCTGCATCACTTCAAACAATTGAATATTGTCTTCAATCCAAATGTTGTGATATCTTTGTATAATTTATCCATTCATCTTGACACCGTAATCCGCAAAAAAGTGGTCTCTTCATGTTCACTGATTCATGACCCTCTTCACTAACTTGTGCATCTCGATGAACATAAAAAGGCCAGTTATTTTCCAGATTGTTGTGTCAAAAAATACAAAGATAACATAGCACTTGAATTGAAGATAAAATTCAATTGTTTGAATGGTTTCAAGTATTTCTCATTCATGTCTCTAATACTTTTATACAAGTTGTTTATATGCCACCAAACATTTCATCTTTTGCTAATACTTTTTTGTTACAGCAGCAATAATCAAAACCGGGATGTTGAAAATAAAGTCTAGAGCAAATTTTGAAACTTCGACAATAAATAATTTAAAGTTTAAGTTGAAAGAAGAAGTAGATGAAAAATGGAAACATAGTGGAGGGGAAGAAGAAGCTATTTCAATCATCTGTAAATAATTTTTCTTTAAAATTGGCATTATACAATTCATTTCATGATAAGCATGTAAGAAACCATCAGGCCAATATGCGGAAGATGTCATTGAAGAATAAAACTCCGACTAGTTCCGATCATCTTTGATGACCAAAGAGTTTCACTAATTCTTAGTAGGATATTGTTTTGTGTCATGTTTTGCCTTCTCCAATTCGTCACAAGCTGCATATGCATTCATATGGGTAAAAATATTTGTTTTCTAGTGTGAATTCCAGTTTGTTTTGGTTCTTCTCAGTAATAATACTAAAATATTTAATTCCTTTTAGCAACTCATTTATTGATACTTCAAATGAATTTCTGTTAGCAGAAAATCTAGCTAGTTAATTAGCTCATAAGATCCTAATTAAAGCAACTGTAAGAATATATGCATCCAATCAACAATGAAGAGTGAATCATGTTTATATTTTGCTGTCAATCAACCTATTTTAAAAAAATTCACTATAGAGACTGTTGGAAGTTAGTTCAAACTCTAATTCTATCGGAGATAAATGCAAATTTTACCATTAGTTATCCAGTGGATGAAATTGATAGATTAATGATGCACAATATTGTGTTAGTGGTTTGGTAGAAAACAGAGTGATTTCTCACCTCAATAACATTGGACCCTGGAAGGAAGAGACACCACCAGCAGAATACTTTGCTCGTCTTGAAAAGTTACACGGTGGACATCTGTTGCCGTTATCAAAGTTTTCCGTCATACTCCTTCCATGGTCAAATAAAACCCTAATTTATTGTTTTTTACTTTCTCATTTTGTAAGAGAATGAGAGATTTCCAACCGAGATATATCGGAATTTAATAAAGTTAAAATAATCTAACCGTAAAATTTGGTTAATAAACTAAACTATAAACTATATTGCATATATAAAACAGTACTAGAACCGAACCAAAACTATAATCGAATTACACCGCAACTAAACCCAAACCCAACATAACCAAATCTAAAAATGAAAAATAGTAAAATAAATTTTAATATTTTTATAAAAAACAAATTGAAAATTCGGTTCTTTAATAAATCCTTTGTTTCGGTAAAATTTGTCTTCTAACGGTTTGATACGGTTTGGAATTTTTAAATAGTATATCAAATCAATTATTTTGATTCAATTCGATTCTAAATAAATTCAAACGGTTCGGTTCAGTTCGAATAAATTTTTATTATAATTCAATTCGTTTTGATTCGATTTTTTCATTAAACTGAACCGTGAATAATCCTAACCATTAAGGTGTCTCACACCGTAGTTACGGTTATGATTTATTATTATCAATTTTAATTTAGATCAAAATTGAGTTTTGTTAGTTAAGTTTTATGCTGCCAAGCTGATGCTAGGGGGAATTTTTTACTTAGCATAAACATTTTGAGCCTATCTTTTTAGAGAATATTTATCTGAGAGACATGTTACATATTCATTCAAAATTTTAAGGTGATAGATGGATCTGTCTTTTACTTATAAATGTTTAAGTCTGTACATTTTCAACAAATATGGAATTATTATTCACATTTATTCCCTTCTCAACATAAATAATATATTTTATGACAAACTTTTCACTTTATCCAACAAAAAAATCAAGGTATAGTGCTAAGGTGTGTTATATTTTATTTATTTGCTTTCTAAATATAACCGGTTAGAACAATTTTGATTCTAATCCTCTAATAGTTTTGATGATAACAATTATTATTAAGCAAGAATAGAAGTTCTAATATATGTTGAGAATATCTTATTTAATCATGTATTGTAGAAGTTCTTAAAAAGGAAGTTATTAAAAAGAAGGCTTGTTGGAATAGAAGAAGACTTGCGCTATCATATAGAAGTTATATATGTTAAAGAAAATCTCTCATTAAAGACGTCATTAAAAGTTGCGTACCAAGAATTGATTTACTCTGATTGATGTCAAGAAGATGGTGATTCTTTCATTAAAGCTTAATTAAAGAAAATCTGAATTAATGCTGGGAACAAGTATCTCTTATTATGGAAGGATTTTATGGTATTAACTAATATCCAAAATCAGCATCAAGATGTCCCCAACGACTATATCATTCAAGCAATATATAAAGGAATCAAATTGAAGAATTGTTGCTCTAGCTCTCACGACATATCTCATACTTCTTCATATTGCGCTAAGATTTTTGTAACAAATCACTTTGTGATAAAAGCTTATTAGAAGCAAGTTAGTTACTTTTCTTTATCATTGTAAAAGATACGTAAATTTTCTTGAGTGACTAGTTTCAGTCAGTAGACTCAAAAGGACATTGACTGTAGGTCATTGTATGTATTCATATTTTGAATAGTGGATTATGACCTCATTGATAGAGGCAAAATTACCTTGGGGGGTGGACTGAATGTAGTTTGAGTTCAAACGAACCAATATAAATTAAAGTGTTACTTAAGTCATTTTTATTAGTTATTGAAAACCCAATTCCAACCCCCCTTCCTTGTGTTTTACGTCCCTTCAATTGGCATCAGAGCTCTGGGTTTTGAGATATACACTTAACTGTGTCAGTAAAAGATCCAGAAGTTAAAACACAATGGCAGACGCTGGCAACAACAACAATGACTACCAAAATGACAAGATCAGTGCAAAACCTCTAGTGTTAAATGGTGACAACTTTGATTACTGGAAGGATGTTCTGGAAAGTTTCTTTCTGGATCTGGATGGAGATCTTTGGGATATGGTGACAAATGGATACATTCATATTGTTGGAGCAGATGGTCAGAAGATTGAAAGAAAGAACATGACAGCTCAACAGAAGAAGGAATTCAGAAATCATCACAAAGCTAGAACCATACTTTTGAGTGTTATTTCATATACAGAATATGAGAAGATCACAAACAGAGATTCAACCAAACATATGTTTGACTCCCTGAGGATGACACATGAAGGCAACACTCAAGTCAAGAAGACAAAAGCTCTGACTCTCATCCAGAAGTATAAAGCATTCAAGATGGAAGAAGATGAAACAATTGAGAAGATGTTCTTAGGGTTTCAAATTATGGTTGCTGGACTGAAAGTTCTGGACAAAGGCTACTCAACAGCAGATCATATGAAGAAGATTATCAGAAGCTTGCCAAAGGCTTGGAGACCCATGGTCACTGCTTTGAAGCTATCAAAAAATTTGAACGAAATATCCTTAGAAGAACTGATCAGCTCCTTGAGAAGTCATGAGATAGAACTAGAAGAAGATGAACCCCAGAAGAAAGGTAAGTTTGTTGCTCTTAAATATAACAAATCTGATTCTAAAGCATTGCAGGCAGAAGAAGAAGAAAACTCTGGAGGCTCATCAGAAGAAGATGAATTATCTCTTCTATCCAGAAGAGTTCAACAACTCTGGAAGCATCGTCAAAAGAAGTTCAGAAATACCAGAAGATCTAGCAATCACTCTGAAGCTTCTTTTGGTCACAAGAAACCCAGAAGCAAAGAAGTAGTATGCTACGAATGCAAAGAACCTGGACACTACAAGAGTGACTGTCCAAAACTCCAGAAAGAGAAACCTAGAAATAAATTCAACAGAGAAAAGAAAAAGAGTCTCATGGCAACCTGGGATGATTCAGACTCAGAAGATGAACATGCAAACATTGCATTAATGGCAAAAATACCAGAAGATGTTCAAGTATCAGAATCAGAGTCAGATTCTGACACAAAAGAGGTATTCTCTAAATTTTCTAGATCTCAATTAGAAGATAGCCCCTCAAAAATTCTTGAAAAATATCAGAAGTTTTAATTCAAATACAAAGACATGAAACAAAGTCTAGTATCTGAGTTAGAAGAAGTTAGAAAACTTAAATCAAAAAACTCTGAGCTGAAAGAAAATATTTTTGAATGTAAAAATTCCTTTGAAAAACTTAAAGCTCAGAAGGAATCTGAATCAGAAGTTCTACTTAATTCTTATAGTATCATAAAGCAATATGATTATAGTTTTCAAAAATTTCTAGCTAAAAACATAGACAGAAGAAAAATTGCCTCTATGATCTATGGAGTTAGCAGAAATGGTAGAAGAGGTATAGGGTATGTGAAAACTAAAGGAGAGGAAACTCTGAAGTTTAAAAAGATTGATGACATGGTCATAAAAGTTAATACTCTTTTAAGTTCTCATTTTATCTATGGTCATAATCATGATCTTATATACACTAGTGAGTCATCTTGTTCTACAAGTTCTGATATGAAACGTAAGATCAATCAGAAGTTTGTAAAAACTAACAAACAAGGACCCAGAAAGATATGGGTACCCAAGATAAAATTGTGTATGTTGCAGATGTTTTCAACAGCCAAACTGAAACACCAATCTTGGTACCTGGACTCTGGGTGCTCATGACACATGACGGGAAGAAAGCATATGTTCCAAAGTCTTGAGCTGAAGGCTATGTAGGTTTTGAAGGCAACCAAAAAGGAAAAATAATTAGCTCTGGAACTATTGGTAATGGAAATCTTCCCTCTATCTCCAATGTTTTATTAGTAGAAGGATTAATGCATAATTTAATATCCATAAGTCAATTAAGTGATAATGGCTATGACATAATCTTCAATCAAAAGTTCTGTAAAGCTGTTAGTCAAAAAGATGGAAAAATTCTCTTTAGTGGAAAGAGAAAGAACAACATATATAAAATAAAACTTTCTGAACTGAAAAGTCAGAATGTAAAATGTCTAATGTTTGTGGAAACTGAGCAATGGGTCTGGCACACAAGATTGGGACATGTTAATATGAGAAGATTATCTCAAATTAACAAACTCAATCTGGTCAGAGGACTTCCAAATTTGAAGTTCAACTCAGAAGTTCTGTGTGAAGCATGTCAGAAAGGCAAATTTTCAAAACCTGCTTTTAAATCTAAAAATGTTGTATCTTCCTCTAGACCATTAGAACTTCTGCATATTAACTTGTTTGGACTAGTGAAAGTTGCTTCAGTTAGTGGAAAGAAGTATGAATTAGTGATCGTAGATGACTATAGCATATGGACATGGGTATAGTTCCTTAGACACAAGGATGAGTCGATTGTTGTATTTTCTGCAAACAAATTCAAAATGAAAAAGAGTCTAGAATTGTTAAAGTCATAAGTGATCAAGGTGGAGAATTTTAAAACAAAAAATTGGAATCTTTTTTTTGATGAAAATGGCATCTCTCAAAATTTCTCTTGCCCTAGAACTCCACAACAAAATGGAGTTGTAGAACGTAAGAACAAAACATTGCAACATTTCATATTTTCATCCATTTGGATGTACTTGTTTTATTCTGAATATTAATGATCCTCTGAATAAGTTTGATTCTAAGGCACAAAAGTGTTATACGTTAGGATACTCTGAACGTTCAAAAGGTTACAGAGTATACGATACAAAAACATGAATTGTAATAGAATCTATCTATGTCAGATTTGATGATAAGCTTGGTTCTGAAAACCCAAAGCAGAATGAATCCCTTGCAGATATAGAAGTTGAAATCACTACAGACAGAACATCTGAAGATCAACCATCTACAGAACAAGACAAGACAATCACTCCAACAAGTTATGAAGAACCCACTCAGAAGAAACAATCCAGAAGCACGTTGAATCATCCAGAAGATAAAATCTTGGGAAAGAAGGATGATCCAATCAGAACAAGGTCATCATTCAGAAATTCTGAAGAATCTCTAATGGGAATGGTCTTTCTGATTGAACCAACTTCTGTAGAAGAAGCACTCTCAGAAAATGATTGGATACTTGCAATGCAAGATGAACTCAATCAATTCACCAGAAATGATGTGTGGGACTTAGTACCTAGACCCAGAGGATTCAACATCATTGGCACCAAGTGGGTATTCAGAAACAAGCTAAATGAACAAGGAGAAGTTGTCAGAAACAAGGCACAACTGGTTGCACAAGGTTATAGTCAACAAGAAGGAATAGACTATGCAGAAACCTATGCACCAGTCGCCAGGTTAGAATCAATTAGACTTTTAATTTCATTTGTTGTTAATCATAATATTACTTTATATCAAATGGATGTCAAAAGTGCATTTTAAATGGTTATATTGATGAAGAAGTGTATGTGCACCAACCCCCTGGTTTTGAAAATACAAAATTTCAAGAACATGTTTTTAAACTTAAAAAATCTTTATATGGTCTGAAACAAGCTCCCAGAGCTTGGTATGAAAGACTAAGTAATTTTCTTCTGGAAAATAATTTCATCAGAGGGAAAGTGGATACAACTCCTTTCAGTAAAAACATTAAAATGATATTCTGATATGCCAAATTTATGTAGATGATATTATATTTGGTTCTACTAAAAGTACTATGGGAAAGGAATTTGTTGAGTCTATGCAGGCAGAATTTGAGATGAGCATGATGGGAGAACTAAAGTTCTTTCTGGGAATCCAAATCAATCAAACATCAGAAGGAACATATATCCATCAAAGCAAATATGTCAAAGAACTCTGAAGAAATTTGACCTGTCAGAAAGTAAGATCTCTAAGACTCCTATGCATCCCACGTGTATCCTAGAAAAGAAAGAGGTAAGTAAGAAAGTAGATCAGAAGATCTATAGAGGTATGATTGGCTCTCTCCTCTATCTAACTGCATCTAGACCAGATATTTTATACAGTGTATGTTTATGTGCCAGATTCCAATCAGATCCTAGAGAAACTCACTTAACAGCAGTTAAGAGAATCTTTAGATATCTGAAAAGTACTACTAATCTTGGTCTATGCTACAGAAGATCCAAAGATTATAAGCTTGTAGGTTACTATGATGCTGACTTTGCTGGAGACAAAACAAAAAGAAAAAGTACTTCTGGAAGTTGTCAATTTCTGGGAGACAATCTCATTTCTTGGTCTAGCAAAAGGCAGTCAACCATAGCATTATCAACTGCAGAAGCTGAATACATTGCAACAGCTGGATGCAGTACTTAGATGCTCTGGATGAAAAATCAGCTTAAGGACTTCAATATTTATGAGAGTAACATTCCCATCCTCTGTGATAATACTTCTGCTATTTGTCTCTCTAAAAATCCAATTTTACACTCTAGAGCTAAACACATAGAAGTTAAACATCATTTCATTATGGACTATACTCAGAAGGGAATCTTATTCTTAAAATTCATAGATACAAATCACCAATGGGATGATATTTTTACAAAACCACTTGCTGAAGATAGATTTAATTTCATTCTAACCAATCTTAGTATGGAATTATGTCCATAATGAAAATGTTTTAATTATATGTTTTTATCTCTCAGAAGTTCTGAACTCTGAACTATTTGTGTTATTCATTCAGAAGATTGTTTTAATGATCTGATTGTTTATCTCTGAGAACTTCTGTTTCAAAATAATAACTTGCAGATTCTGACATCAATACGTGTCAATCAACCTCTGAGGATCCCTAGAAGAATCAGAATACGTGTTCAAACTCTGAAGCAGGAGAGAACATGCAATCAGACAACTGTCTTCTACAGAAGGATACGCGTTCATATTCTGGGAAACTGAAAAAGGCTGAATTGACAAAATATAGGAAAATCTTTTTGGTAATTATTCCAAGATCTCTACACCTTCCCCTTTGTCAGCTCTCATTTATTACTTTCTAATCATGATGTTTTCAGCATTTATTATTTCCACTAATTATGGTTTTTATTAAATGCATTATTTTTCTATATAAACTCACTTTCACCTTCATTTTTCACTTTTACTTTTTACTCTCACGTTTTTTACTCTCTCTCTTTTTCACCTTCACCTTCAGTCTTCTCTCTGCAACTTTTTAAGAAAAACCCTAAATCTCTCATCTTAGTAACAATGGCTTCAGCTTTTCAACCACCTAAGGATTCATCATCAGAACTGCTACACATTTCTCCAGTCAAAACTTTTCTCACCTCTACAGACAAGCTTGAAGTTTTGTGTGAGATGTTCGTAGATTTTGAAAGTTTGAAAGAAAATGGGTTTGATCTTTATCCTGCCGTTAAAGCTCAAGGTTGGGAAAAGTACTTTGATTGTCTCATGGGACCAGTTTTCCCCAAGCTTGTTAAAGAATTTTGGGTATTCGCAAGTGCCTCAAATTCCCATGTTACCTCTTACGTTCTAGGGAAGAGGATTATCATCTCAGAAGATCATATTGCAAGGCTTATTCAATCTGATGGAAATGGAATTAAGTGCAGCGAAATGGATAAACTCTCAGACACGAAATTGGTGGCTAAAGAAATTTTCACCCATGGACAACCTTCAAACAAAATCAAAGATCTGAAGGATCATCTGAGGATCTGGGCTAAAATTATTTTGGGAAGTATATGTCACAGGAAAGCAACAAACTCTCCTGATTACATTAACATGGATCAGAAGTTTCTTCTTTATTTCATCTCCAAGAAGAAGAAGGTCAACCTATCACATTCTCTGTTTAATCATCTGAAAAACAATGTAAAGGAAACTAGAGAAGGAGAAAAGACTAAGAGGGATTGGATACCTCTAGGAAGATTAATTTCTGATATTCTGACTGAAAACAAACTAGTGGATCATCTGGCTGAGGCACATCAAATTGATATGCTAGAGACAGACGTTGGGAAACCTCAGAATGCAAAGAACCTCAAAAAGATGAAGTTCATTGATTATATAAAAAAGGACCCAGCTCTTCATTCCAGAGAAGTCATCACAACAAGGAAGATTCCTCTACAAAACTTCCTTATGTTCTCTTCTAACACACCTCCAGAGGTTGTTGTCAGATATTTGGAATCATGCAAGCTGGATGGGGTGGACCCAATGTTCAACCCATAAGAACTCAGAAAACCAGTTCCAAAAGTTGTCTTAAAGAAGAACAAGAAGAGGAAAACTGGTGAAGAAACTTCTCAGAAGGCTGCTAAAACAATAAAAAATAAAGGTAATTATTCATCCTCTCAATCTGATTTCGTTTCTGTTGTAGTGGCAGTAAAAGTGGTCATGTATGAACCCACTCCTTCTAAGCCCATTCCTTCTTCTGAACCCATTCTTGCTTCTGAACCAACTCCTTCTGTGATACCCAAAACTGCTGATGCACCTTCTATCATACCACCACTCAATCAACCAGAAAATGAACTCAATCCACCATAAACTCTATCTGATTTTGACATACTGATAGATCCAACACCACCTCTGATTTAAATACACCTCACTTTGTTGAAACCCACTCAGAACTTCAAAATGTTCTATCTGAGATTGACGCATTTCAACCCTTTGAAGCCCAACAAAAATATTCTTGTTCAAACCTCTGAAACACAACAACCTAGTGCATTTCATCCTCTGAATGCTGACTTCCACACACTCGTTTTGGATCTATCTCCAATTAGAGAAAACTCCTTGTCCTCCTATGAATCCACTCCACCAAACACTCCCACATTCATAACAATTCCAGATACTCCTCCTGAAAACTCTGATCCAGAAGACCCACTTAGAACATCTATTGACATAGAGGCTCTAAACAAATTATCTTTTGTCTCAAACAAAACTGTTATCCCTGTCCCAAAACCTAAACCCTCAAAAACAGACATTGATTCACTAGTGCTAGCTTTTGAAGCAGAAATGAAAATCAGGTTAGAGAATCTAAAGGTAGCCTGCTCAGAGCTTCCTGATCCTGCAACTTCTGACTTTCTATGGGCAACATTCAGAAAATGGTTCAACGTTGAGACCAAAAAGCTGAAAGATATCTGCTATGATATCGCTCACCAGAACTTCTGCGAGCATCTCAAAGAAGTGGTCTCAAACATTGAAAAGCAAAAGACTCTACTTCTGGATGATAAGCCCTGGACTGAACCAGAACCTATGGAATCATACTCTGATCTTCAGATGGTTTTAGTTCCTTTTGAGGAAGTTCATGAAAATGATTTTGTTCAAATTCCTTCTGCTGAGGGAACTTCTGAAGAACAAGCTGCTGCAACTGCTGAAGAACCTCTACCAACTTCACTTGTGCTGAAGACCTTAGAAGAACTGAAGAAAGAAAATGAAATGGTCAAGCAGAGGTTGGACAAGCAGGATGAAACTAATGCTAAATTGAAGACTATGATTGGCAAACAAGTGGAGTCATCTTCTGAAATCAAGTCTCTTCTTGAAGCATTAGTTACTAAGATGAATCCCCAACCCTGATTCTGTTAAATTGTTTTGCTTTGTTTTCTTCTGTTTGTTTCTTTCTTTGTTCTATGTTTGCTTTTGGCTTTGCCTTTGATTAATGGAAACTAGTTCTGTTTTGACTCTTTAAATTCATGTTTTTACTTCTGCATTTTTTTTACTTTTTGATTCATGACAAAAAAGGGGAGAAACGTAGAAGATTTTGATATATAACAGTTTATCAAGATTAGCCTCTAACATATTAATGTTTTGATTAAACTATTTGAGTTGTGAGTCTAAAAAGAAAACATGTTAAGTAATCAACTCAGAGGGAGCTAAAGCAAAGAACTTCTGATGGAAGAATTAAAATTGCTGAAAGAACTTCTAATGGAAATTTATTAAAGGATAATTCTCATCAACCAAAGGGAGTCCTTCTAACTCTTATAGCTCTATTCTTAAATCAAAATAAATGTTTTGTCATCATCAAAAAATGGGAGATTGTTAGAACAATTTTGATTCTAATCCTCAAATAGTTTTGATGATAACAATTATTATTATGCAAGAATAGAAGTTCTAATATATGTTGAGAATAACTTATTTAATTATGCATTGTAGAAGTTCTTAAAAATGAAGTTATTAAAAAGAAGGCTTGTTGGAATAGAAGAAGACTTGCGCTATCATATAAAAGTTATATATGTTAAAGAAAATCTCTCATTAAAGACGTCATTAAAAGTTGCGTACCAAGAATTGATTTACTATGGTTGATGTCTAGAAGATCGTGATTCTTTCATTAAAGCTTAATTAAAGAAAATATGAATTAATGTTGGGAACAAGTATCTCTTATTATGGAAGGATTTTATGGTATTAACTAATATCCAAAATTAGCATCAAGATGTCCCCAACGGCTATATCATTCAAGCAATATATAAAGGAATCAAATTGAAGAATTGTTGCTCTAGCTCTCACGACATATCTCATACTTCTTCATATTGCGCTAAGATTTTTGTAACAAATCACTTTGTGCTAAAAGCTTATTAGAAGCAAGTTAGTTACTTTTCTTTATCATTGTAAGAGCTACGTAAATTTCCTTGAGTGACTAGTTTTAGTCAGTAGACTCAAGAGGACATTGACTGTAGGTCATTGTGTGTATTCATATTTTGAATAGTGGATTAAGACCTCATTGATAGAGGCAAAATCATCTTGGTGGGTGGACTGAATGTAGTTTGAGTTCAAACGAACCAGGATAAATTAAAGTGTTACTTAAGTCATTTTTATTAGTTATTGAAAGCCCAATTCCAACCCCCTTCCTTGTGTTTTACGTCCCTTCATAACCGAGGGAAAAAAATAATCTATGACATACTTTGAATCCCAACAATAACTGTTTATGTTTTTATTTTTATAAAAGTTCTATCTTTTTTTATAAAATTAATGATCTATTATTTCAGTTATATTTAATAATCCAGAGATTACATAATCATATTTTACTATAAAAGTATTCGCTAATTAGATTTTATCTAAAACATAACTTATATGTAGTCACTTTAAACTTTTATACATCATATTTTGAGATTATAAGACAACAACACAATCTGCAATATTCTTCTATCTTAAATAAAATAATTTTACTGTTCTTGCAATTCATCACAGTATAATGGTGTTGATGTTGTTGTTGCATATCTTTAATAACCTTCATATATTGTCAATCCAAGAAAATATTTCATAATTTATTATTTTCCTTGGTTGACAATATTGAAAAAAATATTCCTAAATATGTTGTAAATTGCAAGCACATATATCTTGTTATCTTTCTTGTGATATCATTTGTCGTGGAAATATTTGTCCATGATAATGAATTCTTTGAACAGATCTCTAGGATGGATTGAAAGTGCAGAAAAATATTTCACCTTCAATCTCCATGATTGGTTCATCCTAGTTGTTAACTTGTTGACACGTGTCTGGCATTCTCTATTTGATGCTAACTACCTCACTAATTATCAGCTTTCCATCTTGAGGCTTTGGTAAATTAGGTTCCTCCAAGGTCTCATTGTCATGCATGATATTGTTATGCTTTTTATTGCTTGGTTTCCTAGTTTTTTTCCACATTCTTATCCTTCCTAGTAAATTTCTCATGAGAATATTATATAACCTTGACACCTGCCATATTTGATAACCAGTTATCAACACGTGTGTCCTCCAAAATATCTGCCAAGTGTCTAACCCCTTTTTAATGTCTGCTACAATAATATTCCCTGACTTTTTTTGGCATTTCCATGCATTTTGCCCTCATTGGTGTGCACTTGATTTGGTAATGATTGCTCCCCTACTTTTCTTTGGTCATCCCCGACAACAACATTATTGTCTTTATTACTTTTCCTATATTTGTCTTCCATTGATGTCACTTGCATTACTTCCTTCACTTGTATCATCTGCACTGAAGTGTTTTGTCTACCACTAATATGTTGTGATTTTTTCAAATGATTTGCTCATTAACTCTCAAGTATGCCTTGTATCCCTCAAGAATATTCTCATTCAAAGCATTAAAGCATGGTCTTGATTCATCTCTTCCAGCATTAACTTTCACCGGACCCCTGTTGTGTTTAGCTCTGCTTGTTTCTCCGGTCACCAGAGGCTTGTTACTACTTCTCATGCTTCCACATATCTTCCTTATTCTCTTACTTTTGCACCACTGACCATGGTCTTTCAATATCAGTAATATTAAGTTTCAGATCCATTTCCATTCCTTGTTGGATACCTCATTCAGCCATGTTAGTCTCCACTCTTAACAATTGTCTCTCCGTGCAGCCTTCCTTGTAGTGGTCGAATCTGCCACATAAAGTCCAAAGCAGATGAAGCCTTTCATACTTTATCTTGTACTTCCTATATTTGACTATGAACATGGCTAGTAATGGTTTCATAAGATTCACTTCAACACACAACCTCACTGTTGCACCCCAAAATTTGCCCTCACAATACAAGACTTTGTGTTCTAAGAAGGTTCACAAGGTTCACAAGCTTCTCAACATCTTCAAGACCTTTCATGAGGTTCATGAAGTCTACAAGTTACTTTATGAAGATTCACAAGGTTCACAAGTTTCACAATGATTACAAAGCTTTCCTGAGGTTTATGAGGTCTACAAAGTCACTTCATGAGGTTCACAAGGTTCACAAGCTTCACAATACCTCCCATGAGTATCACAAGACATTTTATGAAGATTCACAAGGTTCACAAAGTTCACAATTGGTCAAAGAAGTTGACAATCCCCTCAGACAATGCACCTCCTAAGCAGTGCATCCAAAACTAGGGTTTTGACTTTAATCAGGCTAAATGGATTTACAATACCTCAAGTGAGTTTCATAACATCTTATATGTGTGTAAGAACCCCCATGTCAAGTTTCAAGACTTTTCTCAAAAGTTTGCTCAGTCAGATGATCAGATAAGTCAAAATCAGTCAATGCAGTTAAAAAGTCAAACTGAGGTCAACTGTGGTCAAACCAAAGTCAAACTTCATGATTTTTTGCCAACATCAAGTATATGAAGTAAAATTCATCATTTGATCAAGGGTTGATCATGATTCATCAAGGAGATTCCAGATCATCAATAATCAGGAGTTTCTAAATTAGGGTTTCCTCAGTAAAAGTCAACTGAACTTTGACCAGCCATAACTTTCACATACTTCATCACCAAGTCTCCATCCAAAGCTCATTTTAAAGGAAATTGAATTATCTACAACTTTGATGTTGAAAGTTAAGCCCAAAAATGCTTCATTTGAAAGATATGATCTAAGACATTATAGGTCATTTCAAAAGTCAACAAAAAGTCAACAACTTCAAAAGAGCATAACTTGAGATTGGTAAATGATATGGACCTGAAACCAATGGGGTTGTTTAGAGGACTCTTCAAGCTTTCCAAAAAGTCCAAGAACACCCTCATACCTTTAAAATTGAGGGAGATGTGCCCTTGCAAAGTTGGGAAATTTTGTGATGGTCTATGTTGAAAATGGAGGCTTAAAAGTAATTCTTTCCAAATGGGCTGCCCAAATTGTGACCCAATCCATTTCATAATAACTTGCACGAAATTAATTTAATTTATTCATAATTTTAATTATTTTATTTTTATTTATTATGATTTTTACATTAAAAAGTCATTTTAAATTCAAATAAAATATAAAATCATGAAAATAAATTTTAATTTTATTTCTAGAAAATCTTAAATCATATTTAAGTGTGATTGATACAAAAATTATGAAAAATCTCCAAAGATAGCAAGTCTTCATAAGCCAATATTTGAAATTCAAAGCACCATCTTTTTCAATCTTTTCAAATCAATTCTTCCACATGATCCATCAATTTTTTAACCTAGAATGATTCACCTATAAGTACTGATCATAAGCATAACCCTAGCTCACGGATTCCAGCAGCTCCAAGGTAAGTTCAAAACCTCAAAAATTCTTCCAAAAGTGAGATTCGGATTTTGAGTTACAAGGCACTAGAAGGTAAAATAAGAACGTGGTTGGCTTCCTTGATCATCATGGAACATAAACTGATCATCACATTGCCTCATAACATCACATATTGCTAAACCCGAAACTTGTTTATGCTTGATAAAGTTTTTTTCGATTGTGATGATTCATTGCATATAATTGAATTTTGTTCATATAATTGTGTTTGTTTATGTCTATAGATGAAATCTGGAGCGATTGATGAAGTTCCATAGCCTAAAACGCGTTCTACCATTTTTAGGGTTTATGGCTCCAATTAGGGTTCTTCAATCCAGCCCCTATAAACAAATTATAAGAACGTGGGATGATTGGAAAATTCATTTGAAACTTAATGGACTGATTAATTTTAAGAAACTATGCTGTTTTGTCAATGATTGATTTTTGTAGGTTTTGCTGGAAATTTGAATTCGCAGGAAAACTTGCATCTAATTTCGCAGCAAAATTCGAAAGTCTCAAGGAAGAAGAAGGTCATTCCCGCGCGTCAGAAAATTCAAATATTTTTTGAAATATTTTATGAATTGTTATTGGTTTGTTTATCACACGCACATGTGTGTCCTGGTGGTAAGTTTGATAGGCATATGTTGTGAGGTCTCTGGTTCGATACTTGGCTGGTGCATGTTTTTTTTGTTAATTTTTCAGGTTAAAGACAAACATAATATATTATGTGTTGTTGCCAATCCATGACCAGAAGGGCTCTCCCAGCCAGGCGGTAAGGCGCGCGCGTGTGTAACTATAAGGTCCTGGGTTCAATCCTCCCCCAGGCCTTTTGCATATTTTATTTTTCCAGGATATTTTGTGAATCAAGAACAAAACCAAGTGAAGCTCAGTCATTGTCACCTGCGCCTGGCTGGCCCAGTGGTTGTTGTTGCTGCTTGCAAGTGGGAGGTCTTGGGATCAAATCCCACCAGGTTCCTTTTTCTTTCTTTCTTTTTATTTTATTTTCCTTCTTCTAATTTAATTAGTTTAAATAATCAAAATTTTATTATTATATTATGAAGTATGTATATATTATGTATTCCAACTCTTAAAATTATTTTCTAAAAAAAATATAAAACTCTTGATTTTTCAATGTAAACTTTATTTATATAATTTATATTAGTTAAGATAATTTTTTTTATATAATTAGTTAAAATATATATTTTGTATATAAATTAACCCTAATTTTCAAAACCCTAAAAAATATTTTCTAAATGAACTTTAATTTTGTAAAATCTAATTTTTATTTTCTAAATAATTTCTATTTCCTAATTCTTAGTATAGATATTATGTATATATTTATTTAATAATAATTTTGTAAATATGATCTATTATTAGTAATATGTAAATATTTTTGTTCATAATCTAAATTATATGTAAATAATTCTAAATTGAGTCTATAATATTTTAATTTTATAATAACTTAATAACTTGTAAATTAAAAAAAATAATTGTTTGTTTATATTTCGTTTTAACATAATTGTTTATATTAAAAATTATTAATCTTGTTATTATAATTGTGATTAATTTTATTTATTATTGTTATTACTAACCATATAATTTATTTTGCTTTATTAATTTTATATGTTATTATTTCATTAATTTTTATTATTCACTAACCTCTCTTATTTTATTATTATTAACTTTTTGCTTATTATTTAAATTATTTATCACTAACCCCTATTATTTATTTCTTATTATTTATTGCTTATTTATTTATATTTTATTTTGCTATTTATTTTGCTTAATATTTTGCTTATTATTATAATGTTGTAATTGTTTCCCGGATGTAATTTTGTAATTATTTAATTATTGTTGCTATGGTTAGTAATTAGGGAGTGAAAAACATATCTGTTATATAAAAATAAATTTAGATCATTTTAAATCAAAGATAATTAAAATAAACACTCACACACACGTAAGTCGATTTTAATCGCCGTCTCACGTTTCTAAGGATATCCCTCAAGTTGCCTACGAATAATGGTCAAGTGGGGTGTATAAAGCAAGTCCCCTAAAAGAAAAAATCATCAAGTCCCTCATGGTTGCCTATACGAATCGAGTCCCTTCGAAAAATGATGATAGTCCCTCATATGTGCTTATTACACCCCACAGTTGCCTTCATAATCAAAATGTCCCTCTCATGTCCCTTAACATCCAAGGTAAGGACTACCTACTCCTTAATAGTAGGGATAGTCTTACCAAGGAAAGGAAAAAAAAAGAGAACAAGAAAGACCTTAAACATTAGGGTAGATACCTCTTAGTTGCTTGCTCACTCCAATTTTCAAACTTTTTTACAATTTCAAACAAATTTTCAAACAAGTTTTTTTCACATCCAAACATGGATTATTATTAACTATTCTGAAAATTTTTCTATTCACACACTACAATTTCAAAAAACAATTTAAAGTGAGCTAAGTAACTAAGAGCCCATGGATAACCATGGATGTAAAGGGTGCTAACACCTTCCCTTTACATAACCTACCCCCCGGACCCAAAATATTCTCTTAAGGTCTTTCCTGTTCTTTTATACCCTTTCCTTTTGGATAAAATAAAAGTCGGTGGCGACTCTTGCTATCCGCAACATTACTTAAAGTCAGTTCTCCCACCGTGTTACAGAACTGGCGACTCTGCTGGGGATCTATTTAAGAGGGGTACCCTTAGGAATTAAGATCACTTTGAATTGTTTGCCTTGTTTGTTTTATATTACTTGTTGGGGTGCTCTTATGTGTGAAAGGTCCTAACCCGGATCTAGTGTACCTTAGGTAAATGGCAATAGACCAAGGAAACTGTACGACGTATATCGATACGGTTGATCTGGTGGCCATAGTTAGTGCGACTTCTTGGTTGGTGCTTATATTCCTTAAGTCAAGTTGAGGATAATATTGAGGCTGCCATATGTTGTCAATGCACTAACTAACTTTTAGAACCCTAGTTATCCCATCTTAGCCTTTAGAAAGTAGTGAGGTAACCGGCTTTGGTGCAGACTGAAGTTGGTTGACACTCGATACTACGCTCATTGAGATCTTAAACTTGGAGGGTTTTGGTTGGCAAGTAAGTTGCCTTCTGATCAACCACCCTTGTGAAGGATCAATGATATTGAGATCCCTTAGAACCCGGTTACTTTTGTAGGACAGGATGAACCAACTAACCTCAGGGGGGGTACTTACCTTTGAACCTCATGCAAGCCTTTAACCTAGGACTATGGTGTGACTTGTTTGTGTGTGCCACATGTCTTTGATTGAGTATAACATCATGACATCATCATGCATCATAAGCATATCATTTTCACTAACCATTTCAAGGACCAAGGGATTTATCTTTGTTCTTTGTTGCAGGTCATGGCTTCAGTTCGTAGAAACACCATCAGGATCAACTTTGTGGGCATACCTGCTAAGCTTAAAGAGTTGGTTTCTCAAGTGTCTGATCATTCCCAGTTCATCAAGAGACATGGTCACCTACTAGATCTAGTCACTTCAGGGTTCAATGAAGACATGATGAGTGTCCTATTTCAGTTCTTTGACCCTAAACACCATTGCTTTACATTTCCCGACTATCAGCTAGTTCCAACCATGGAGGAGTTCTCTAAACTTCTGGGTATCCCTGTTCTTGATCAGAAACCATTCACAGGTTTGGAGAAGGAACTTAAACCTGAGGTTATTGCTGCAGCTCTACATCTGAAGAAGTCTGACATTGTTCTAGAGACGAGAAGTGGAGTCAAGGGTATTCTTGCCAAGGTATTAATGGATAAAGCTCAAATGTTCTTGAAGGCCATGAGCTATGATGCTTTTGAGGAGATCTTAGCCTTGCTGATATATGGCTTAGTATTGTTCCCCAATCCAGATCAGCTCATAGATGTTCATGCCATCAACATTTTGCTGAGTCACAATCCAGTACCTACATTGCTTGGAGACATCCTGCATTCTCTTCACACCCGTACTACAAGGGCAAGAGGAACTTTGATGTGTTGCATACCTTTACTCTCTAGGTGGTTTATTTCTCACCTTCCTCGCTCAGTAATGAAGAATGAGCAAGGGTTCAGATGGTCCAAGAGGATCATGTCACTATCTCACTCAGATATCCATTGGTGCTCCAGATCTATGGAGAATGTCACCATCATTGACGGTTGTGGGGAGTTTCCTAATGTGCCACTTCTAGGCATAAGAGGAGGCATCACCTACAACCCCTCTCTAGCTTTACGACAATTTGGTTACGCTCGGAGTGATGGTCCACATGACATGTTGATTCAAGGCATTGTGTTTGATTATGACAACGATCTTCAGGGTTACCGTTAGAGATTCATACGAGCTTGGGGAAAGGTAAACAGGGTTGACAGCAAGACACTGGAGCCTAAGTACACTATTCCTATGGAGGCTTATCTCAGATGGGTACGATCTCGTGCTCAGACACTCATGATGCCATATCCTGCTGTCCTACCAGTTACCATGGAACCTGTTGCTGAAGGAGACACTGCTTATACCATCCTTCACCCAGACATGCCTACTGATATGGAAGATTTGCAAAGATCTTGGATCCAACTGAAGGAGCAAAGGGATACTTTCGAGGCTCATTACAAAGCAAGCCAAACAAGAATCCTAGAGCTAACAAAGCAGCTTCACGAGGAACGAAACCTCAACTCATACCTCAATACAAAGAGGAAACGTCCATGGGAGACTTAAAACCCCATATTTTGTACTTATTTCATTTCCATTTTTGTAAGCCTAAAAGGCAAAACAAGTTATTACTAATAAAAAGTTACTTTCTTGTTTGTTTAAGCAAATTTAAATCCTGCGGTCCTTGAAAACATTGCATATGCATTCCCAAATCATTTCATTGTATCACAGGTTTATATTGTGCACAGGTTTCTCATCTTCTCGCTGTTTATTTCAGCAATGGCTCTTGAACAATCAGTTAAGGATCTTCAGGCACAGAATGCACAGTTCCAAGAGCTGATCTTGAACCTGTCCAAGGGGCAAGATGATTTGAAGGCGCTGCTGGCCAAGAAGACTAAGAAGACTAGAAGGTCTGCTGGGTTGCTCAACATGGGAAGAAGGTTCAAAGGTCCTGTCAAGACCAAGGAAGAGGTTGAAGACTATGAATCTGAGGAATCTGAGAAAGAGAGAGGCAGTCTCCACAACACTATGGGGGACTCTGATTCTGAGGCTAATTACTACCATGAGCCTAATGAAGACAAATTCAAGATGCTGGTGGATAGAATGGATGCTATGGAGTTGCAGAAATCATCTGGGCTGGATTTTGAGGATTTAAGTTTGATATCTGGGGTTGTGATACCCATTGGGTTCAAAGTTCCTACATTTGTTGTCTATGATGGGGTCTCTTGTCCCAAGCTGCATCTGAGGTCCTATGTCAGAAGAATTCAACCCCACACTGCTGATAAGAAGTTGTGGATCCATTTCTTTCAAGAGAGCTTATCTGGAGCTCAGCTGGAGTGGTATTATCAGTTGGAGAGTGTCAACATCAAAGACTGGAATGATCTTGCTGAAGCTTTCTACAAGCAGTATCAATACAATGCTGACTTAGCCCCCACTCGCATGCAGCTTCAGAGTATGTCTATGGGTGCCAAAGAAAGTTTTAAGGAGTATGCTCAGAAATGGAGAGATTTAGCTGGAAGAGTTCAACCCCCTTTGACTGACAGGGAATTGGTTGATATGTTCATGTGTACGCTGAATGGTCCGTTTTACAGTCATCTCATTGGAAGCTCATCATCTGGCTTCACTGAGTTGATCATGACAGGAGAACGGGTAGAGAATGGTATCAAGAGTGGTAAGATCCAAGTGGGCACTTCTTCATCAGGTGCTGCAAAGAAGCCTCCCACTGGGAAGAAAGAATCCAATGCTGTTTATGGTCAACCTGATCGTAACAGAAGGCATCAGTCTGTTAGTGCGGTTCATATTTCAAATCCAACTCCTGCAACAACAGAGCAGCCTTAAGGTAACCAACAGAGGGCTAGAAGACAGTTCACGAAGATCAACATGTCAATGGCTCAGGCATTGCAACATTTGTTGAAAGCTGAACTTATTACCCTGAGGGAGGCTCCTCAGAATCCCAATGTTACCTCTCCCAAGTACAATCCCAATGCACGATGTGCATATCATTCAAACTGTCCAGGACATGATACTAATAACTGCTGGGTCTTGAAGAACAAAATTCAAGATATGATTGATGCTGGAGAAATTGAGTTTGATCCACCAGGTACTCCAAATGTGATTACAGCTCCAATGCCAAATCACGAGAAGACTGTCAATGCCATTGATGAAGACTTGCATGTTTATTCAGTAATGGAGTTGAGTACACCACTGTATGTTATCAAAAAGAGGTTAGTACAAGCTGGGATCTTTCCAGGTTGTCGTGAAGATTGTCTGTATTGTACCTATAAGCCAGATAGTTGCTTCATTCTGAGAGATGGAATTCAACGTCTTATGGATAAGTATACTATAGTGTTTGAAAGAAGACCAGCATCTGTAGAAAGTATGGTGGATCATCTGACTCGGGGTAAGAAGATTGAAGAGGTTGACATGGTTGACAAAGTACCAATAAGAATCACTTCAAAGGGTCCCATTAAAATCACTCATCAGGGTCCGATCAAGATTACTGCTGAAGGTCCTGTGAAAGTTGTTGCTGAATCCAGAGTAGCTCCGGTGGTCATTACTACTCCTGGACCTATCCCATATACGTCTGATAAAGCTGTGCCTTGGCATTATGGGTCTGATGTTTACATCCATGGTGTCAAGCAAGAGCCTGTAGCTAATGTGCCTGTTGACGTTGATAATATTGCTGGATCTAGCAAGATCACTCGTAGTGGAAGAGTCTTCTCTCCTCCAGATACTTCCAAGAATGCAGTTACTCCTGCTACTACTTCCACCACTGATGCCCGGGGCAAAGGTCCTATTATTGAGCCCGTATCTACTGATGTTCCAGCTGTTGATGATCTCTCTAAGCAGATGGAAGAAGTATTGAAAATCATTCGCAAAAGTGATTATGACATTGTTGATCAGTTGGGGCATACTCCCTCAAAGATTTCTATGCTCTCCCTATTATTATGTTCTGAGGCTCATGCCAAGTCATTGATCAAGTTCCTGAAGATGGCTCATGTACCCAGTGCAATTTCTGTGGACCAATTTGAAAACTGTGTCGCCCACCTGACCTATGACAATGGGTTAGGATTTTCTGATGCTGACTTGACCCCTGCCAAGAGGGATCATAACAGGGCCTTGCATATTTCAATTGAATGCAGGGGCACTACCCTGTCTCATGTGCTGATAGACAATGGTTCCTCTTTGAATGTGTTGCCTAAGGAAGTCTTGAACAAGCTGAGTCCTGAAGATGCTGTGCTGAAGCCCAGTAATATTGTGGTAAAGGCTTTTGATGGTTCTAGAAGAGTAGTGCATGGAGAAATTGATCTTCCAATCCAAGTTGGTTCCCAGGTATTTACTGCTACATTTTATGTGATGGATATTCGTCCTTCATACTCTTGTCTGCTTGGTCGTCCCTGGATCCATGGGGCAGGAGCTGTGACCTCTACATTGCACCAAAAGTTGAGATATCCGGTGAATGGAAAGGTTGTTACTGTCTATGGAGAGGAAGAATACTTTGTCAGCCATGTAAACACTTTCAAGTATCTGGAAGTGGAAGGTGAATACATTGAGACTCCGTGTCAGTCATTTGAAGTGGTTCCCTGGGTTAATGATTATGTAGCTCCTCCTGCTGTGAAGAAAGCTCCTGTGGTCACCAGAAAGCCTCCAACAATGGCAATGGCTTCCCTCAATGATGCTAGAGCTGTGGTGGATGAAGGTGGTTGTACTATTTGGGGTCAGCTTCCTGATATTCCATACAAGTCTGACAAGTTTGGTTTGGGTTTCACTGCAGAGTCCCAGAAGGCTGTTCGTCGTGCTCGTGCTGCTCGTATCACCAATCAAGGGGTTATTAATGCTGTGGGAGATCAAGATGAAGACTACAACTTGGATGCTTGGATTTTTCCTACTGTGGGTGCTGGACTCAACAATTGGAAAGCTGAAGATGTTATCCCTATCTCCTTTAGTCAGGAGTAAATACTATTACTGTGTTGTTGCTTTTAAATTTGTAACTTCTTGAACAATAAAACTTTCAAGCCATGTGCCTTACCCGGGGCACAATGGTGTGCTTGTTACGGGCTATCATTTCATTTGCATACTTCATTTAATAAAATCAGTGGACGTTTCGTTTTCGTAAATATTGTGTTCCTCGTCTTTCTTTTCTTTTATTTTTGCTTTATCAGCTATGTGTTCTTACACACACCCACTAAAATGCAGATCCTCATTCACTCTGGATCCTGTTGATAACAGTTCTACTATTGCCAATTATAATTTCGAGAATCCGATCTATCAAACTGAAGACGGAAATGAGGACGATTGTGAAATACCTGTAGAGCTTGCTAGGTTGTTACAACAAGAAGAAAAAGCTATACAACCACATGAAGAGCCAGTCGAAGTTGTGAATTTGGGAACTGAAGAAAACAGAAAAGAGGTCAAGATAGGGGCTGCTTTAGAGGACAATGTCAAGAACAGGTTGATTCAGATGTTACGTGACTATGTGGAGATTTTTGCTTGGTCTTATGAAGATATGCCAGGGTTGGATACAGACATTGTGGTTCACCGTTTGCCAGTGAAAGAAGATTGTCGTCCAAAGAAGCAGAAGGTTCGTCGTATGCGTCCTGAAATGTCAGAAAAGATCAAGGCAGAGGTAATGAAACAGTTCAATGCAGGGTTCTTAGCAGTAACTTCTTATCCTCAGTGGGTTGCAAATGTGGTACCAGTTCCTAAGAAAGATGGTAAGGTGCGTATGTGCGTGGACTACAGAGATTTGAACAAGGCTAGCCCCAAAGATGACTTTCCACTTCCTCATATTGATATTCTAGTAGACAACACTGCTCAACATAAGGTATTCTCTTTCATGGATGGTTTCTCTGGTTACAATCAAATCAAGATGGCACCTGAAGATATGGAGAAGACAACATTTGTGACACAGTGGGGCACCTTTTGCTATAAAGTGATGCCATTTGGTTTGAAGAATGCAGGGGCAACATATCAGCGTGCAATGGTGGCTTTGTTTCATGATATGATTCATCATGAGATAGAGGTATATGTAGATGATATGATAGCCAGATCTCAGAATGAAGAGCAACATCTTGATCATCTGCACAAGTTGTTTGAGAGGTTGAAGAAATACAAGTTGAGATTGAACCCAAACAAGTGTACTTTTGGAGTTAGATCTGGTAAACTCCTGGGTTTCATTGTCAGTGGAAAAGGTATTGAAGTAGATCCTGCAAAAGTGAAAGCTATACGAGAGATGCCAGCTCCCCGTACTGATAAGGAGGTTAGAGGTTTCTTGGGACGATTGAACTACATTGCAAGATTTATTTCCCAGTTAACTACCATCTGTGAGCCAATCTTCAAGTTGTTGAAGAAAGATCAGGTGATGGAATGGAATGATGAGTGCCAGACTGCCTTTGATGAAATCAAGAAATATCTGCTAGAACCTCCAATTTTGATGCCACCAGTTGATGGAAGACCCTTGATTATGTACTTAACAGTATTAGACAACTCAATGGGGTGTGTCTTGGGGCAACATGACGAGTCTGGTCGAAAAGAGCAGGCAATATACTACCTTAGCAAAAAGTTTACCGACTGTGAAACAAGATACTCACTGCTCGAGAAAACTTGCTGCGCTTTGGCATGGGCTGCTCGCCGACTAAGACAGTATATGTTGACCCATACTACCTTATTGATTTCAAAGATGGATCCAATCAAGTACATATTTGAGAAACCTGCTCTCTCCGGAAGAATTGCAAGATGGCAAATGATCTTGACAGAATATGACATACAGTATACTACTCAGAAGGCCATTAAGGGAAGTGTTGTTGCTGATCATTTGGCTCATCAAGCAGTGGATGATTATCAGTCAATGAATTTTGAGTTCCCTGATGAAGACATTATGATTATTACCAAAGAACCTGGACAATATGACGGACCTGAACAAGGATCCCGATGGACTATGGTTTTTGATGGTGCCTCTAATGCACTTGGTAATGGTGTTGGTGTTGTGATTAGTTCCCCTGAAGGTTGTCATACCCCGATGACTGCCAGACTTTGTTTCCATTGTACCAATAACATGGCTGAGTATGAGGCATGTATCCTGGGTATTAAAGCTGCTATTGATATGAAGATTCAGTTCCTTGATGTGTATGGAGATTCAGCCTTGGTAGTAAGTCAGATTAAAGGAGATTGGGATACCAAGCATGATAACCTCATTCCTTACAGAGAGCATGTGTTGTCTTTGATCCCACATTTTAAAGAGATTACTTTTGGACACATTCCACGAAGAGAGAATCAGTTGGCAGATGCATTAGCTACCATGGCATCCATGTTTGAGATCAGTTGGGATGATGAAGCTCCCAAGATTACTATTGATAGATTTGAAAAACCTGCATACTGCAATGAGATTGATACAGAAGGGGCAGAGGATAAGCCTTGGTTCTATGAAGTGAGAAGATATCTCGAAGCTCAGGAGTTCCCTGAAGGGGCATCTGTCAAAGATAGGAAGTTTCTGAGAAGGTTTTCTGCTAAGTTCTTTCTGAGTAATGGTATCCTGTATAAGCGCAATCATGATTCAACTATGCTTCGTTGTGTGGATAAGAAGGAAGCTACAGAAATTATGGAAGAGATGCATGATGGAACCTTTGGCACTCATTCTAGTGGTCATACTATGGCAAAGAAGATATTGAGAGCAGGTTACTATTGGTCTACCATGGAAGCTGATTGCTATCAACACTCCAGAACATGTCACAAGTGTCAAATCTATGCTGATAAAGTTCATGTACCTCCATCACCATTGAATGTGTTGACTGCTCCTTGGCCCTTTGCCATGTGGGGCATTGATATGATTGGTGAGATCAAGCCTACTGCTTCTAATGAGCATCGTTTCATCTTGGTTGCTATTGATTACTTCACGAAGTGGGTAGAGGCAGCTTCATTTGCATCTGTTACCAAGAATGTTGTGGCTCGGTTCATTAAGAATAACCTCATATGTAGGTATGGCATCCCTGAAAGGATTATCACTGACAATGGCTCTAATCTGAACAACACTATGATTACTGATCTCTGCACGCAGTTCAAGATTAAGCATCACAACTCTTCTCCGTATCGTCCGAAGATGAATGGGGCAGTTGAAGCTGCTAATAAGAACATTAAGAAGATCGTACAGAAGATGACTGTTACTTACAAGGATTGGCACGAGATGTTACCATTTGCTCTTCATGGTTATCGTACTACGATACGTACTTCAACAGGGGCAACCCCATTCTCCTTAGTTTATGGTATGGAAGCAGTTCTGCCCATTGAAGTTCAGATTCCTTCCTTGAGAATTATGAAGGATGCAGGTTTGGATGAAGATGAGTGGATTCAGACTCGACTGGACCAGATAAATTTGATTGATGAGAAAAGGTTAGCAGCAGTTTGTCATGGCCAGATGTACCAGAAGCGAATGATCAAAGCTTTTAACAAGAAGGTTAAGCCAAAGGTATATCAGGCTGGTGACTTGGTAATCAAGCGTATCATATTACCACAGGGTGATCCTAGGGGCAAGTGGACTCCAACATATGAAGGACCATTTGTAGTCAAGACAGTATTCTCAGGAGGTGCCATGATATTGACTACAATGGATGGTGAAGACTTTCCACAGCCTGTGAACGCAGACATAGTTAAAAAATACTACGCATAAAAAGAGACCCGCTAGGGTGACAGGCCTAGGCAAAAATAAGGGCATCCCGGCAAACCAAAAGGGTTTGGGCAAAAATTAGGGATATATATAAAAAGATGTACACCCGGCAAGTCGAAAACCTGAAAAGGCGGCTTGGGCAAAAAAGGGTATCCCGGTGGATTGAAAACCTGAAAGGGCAATCCAGGCAAAAGTTAGGGATTAAAGCGTATGACTATGAAACTGCAACCAGTTGTACTACTTATTCAAGCTCGAACAGATAAAGCTCAATCCAATCGTTTACGTCTCAACAGCAAGAAGATGAGATACTTGAGTGGCAATAGTAGAATTGAAACTCAATAGGATTATTTCCCACATAGCTGATTCTCTTTTGTAAAATTTTATGGCAAAATCCTCTTACTAGGATTTATGTCTCCTTGTACAAATTTACCCGTATATAGGTCACTTTTTGATATAAATAAATTCCATCTTTTGAATCCAGATTTACTTTTACCCTATTTACATAAGCGAAACGTCCATTGGTTGTGTTTGAATGTATGTATGCTTTTGAATATGATTGATGTTTACCAGAAATGCATGAAAATGCAGTAATAGTATTTACTAAGGACGAACGAGGGAAGGATTCCAACAAAGCTTCGCCGGTTCACCTTTACAGGACAGTTACAAACCCTCAGTAGGACGAATCCATCTTCATAAAGTCTTATCTCCCCTGGAATTTATATCCATCTCTTTTATCCTCATACGGATATTCGGGAAATTACTTTCCAATAAGAGTACGACGAACGAAGACGGGATATTATGTCTACCCTACCATCAAACGAAGACGAAGGTTATATATACCTTACTATCCCAGCATACGGGAGGTGATATCTATCCTTACTATCCCCAGCATACGGGAAGTTATCTATACCCTGTTATCCCCAGCAGACAGAGGGTTATATATTCTTCAGCAACGAATCGGGATTTATTTTCCCTGGCCAGCAGTTGTTATACGAAGATATCCAGACGCTTTCGGCAGTATCATATCATACATCATACCATAGCATATATATCCATAGACATGTAGTACATTACCTAAATGCATCATATCATACATGCATACATAAGGCATAAACTAATGTTACTTTACAGAACGCTGCCTTGTTTTTAGGTTAATTATCCAACAAACAAATGATCTTTGGGACTGCTTTATTGTAACCTCAGGGTTACTTTATCCTCCTGATAAGCTTCTTATTACTTTGGGACTGCTTTATTGTCACCTCAGGGTTACTTTATCCTCCTGATAAATTCTCATGACTTCAAGACTGCTTTAGAGCTATTGATTGCTCTATCCTCCTGAAGCCATCTTATTATTTCAAGACTGCTTTAGAGCTATTGGTTGCTCTATCCTCCTGAAATCATTACTTCAAGACTGCTTTAGGGCTATTGATTGCTCTATCCTCCTGAAGCCATCTTATTATTTCAAGACTGCTTTAGAGCTATTGGTTGCTCTATCCTCCTGAAATCATTACTTCAAGATTGCTTTAGGGCTATTGATTGCTCTATCCTCCTGAAGCCATCTTATTATTTCAAGACTGCTTTAGAGCTATTGGTTGCTCTATCCTCCTGAAATCATTACTTCAAGACTGCTTTAGAGCTATTCATTGCTCTATCCTCCTGAAGCCATCTTATTATTTCAAGACTGCTTTAGAGCTATTGGTTGCTCTATCCTCCTGAAATCATTACTTCAAGACTGCTTTAGAGCTATTGGTTGCTCTATCCTCCTGAAATCATATTTCAAGACTGCTTTAGAGCTATTGGTTGCTCTATCCTCCTGAAGTCGTATTATTACTTCAAGACTGCTTTAGGGTTATCATTATTGATTGCTCTATCCTCATGAAGACGTGTTGTTACATCAGTATTACTCCAGTATCCTGAAAGTATATCATCAATACCTCAGGACTGCTCCAGACTCCTGACAGCTCTCATTATACTGCTGAAGAGCTTTCCCCTAGTGGCATCTTTAAGCCCACTCAATCATATTCAACCAACCATCAATATCACTCTATGCACTGGTGAGTGCAAATTTTTGGGCTTTTGTGTTCAATCCCCTTCAACCTTCCAGGTCACGACTGGCAAATATACCAATCTAACCCCTCAGGTTTCAGAAAATTGAACAGGGGCAGCTGTTGCACCCCAAAATTTGCCCTCACAATACAAGACTTTGTGTTCTAAGAAGGTTCACAAGGTTCACAAGCTTCTCAACATCTTCAAGACCTTTCATGAGGTTCATGAAGTCTACAAGTTACTTTATGAAGGTTCACAAGGTTCACAAGTTTCACAATGATTACAAAGCTTTCCTGAGGTTTATGAGGTCTACAAAGTCACTTCATGAGGTTCACAAGGTTCACAAGCTTCACAATACCTCCCATGAGTATCACAAGACATTTTATGAAGATTCACAAGGTTCACAAAGTTCACAATTGGTCAAAGAAGTTGACAATCCCCTCAGACAATGCACCTCCTAAGCAGTGCATCCAAAACTAGGGTTTTGACTTTAATCAGGCTAAATGGATTTCCAATACCTCAAGTGAGTTTCATAACATCTTATATGTGTGTAAGAACCCCCATGTCAAGTTTCAAGACTTTTCTCAAAAGTTTGCTCAGTCAGATGATCAGATAAGTCAAAATCAGTCAATGCAGTTAAAAAGTCAAACTGAGGTCAACTGTGGTCAAACCAAAGTCAAACTTCATGATTTTTTTTCCAACATCAAGTATATGAAGTAAAATTCATCATTTGATCAAGGGTTGATCATGATTCATCAAGGAGATTCCAGATCATCAATAATCAGGAGTTTCTAAATTAGGGTTTCCTCAGTAAAAGTCAACTGAACTTTGACCAGCCATAACTTTCACATACTTCATCACCAAGTCTCCATCCAAAGCTCATTTTAAAGGAAATTGAATTCTATACAACTTTGATGTTGAAAGTTAAGCCCAAAAATGCTTCATTTGAAAGATATGATCTAAGACATTATAGGTCATTTCAAAAGTCAACAAAAAGTCAACAACTTCAAAAGAGCATAACTTGAGATTGGTAAATGATATGGACCTGAAACCAATGGGGTTGTTTAGAGGACTCTTCAAGCTTTCCAAAAAGTCCAAGAACACCCTCATACCTTTAAAATTGAGGGAGATGTGCCCTTGCAAAGTTGGGAAATTTTGTGATGGTCTATGTTGAAAATGGAGGCTTAAAAGTAATTCTTTCCAAATGGGCTGCCCAAATTGTGACCCAATCCATTTCATAATAACTTGCACGAAATTAATTTAATTTATTCATAATTTTAATTATTTTATTTTTATTTATTATGATTTTTACATTAAAAAGTCATTTTAAATTCAAATAAAATATAAAATCATGAAAATAAATTTTAATTTTATTTCTAGAAAATCTTAAATCATATTTAAGTGTGATTGATACAAAAATTATGAAAAATCTCCAAAGATAGCAAGTCTTCATAAGCCAATATTTGAAATTCAAAGCACCATCTTTTTCAATCTTTTCAAATCAATTCTTCCACATGATCCATCAATTTTTTAACCTAGAATGATTCACCTATAAGTACTGATCATAAGCATAACCCTAGCTCACGGATTCCAGCAGCTCCAAGGTAAGTTCAAAACCTCAAAAATTCTTCCAAAAGTGAGATTCGGATTTTGAGTTACAAGGCACTAGAAGGTAAAATAAGAACGTGGTTGGCTTCCTTGATCATCATGGAACATAAACTGATCATCACATTGCCTCATAACATCACATATTGCTAAACCCGAAACTTGTTTATGCTTGATAAAGTTTTTTTCGATTGTGATGATTCATTGCATATAATTGAATTTTGTTCATATAATTGTGTTTGTTTATGTCTATAGATGAAATCTGGAGCGATTGATGAAGTTCCATAGCCTAAAACGCGTTCTACCATTTTTAGGGTTTATGGCTCCAATTAGGGTTCTTCAATCCAGCCCCTATAAACAAATTATAAGAACGTGGGATGATTGGAAAATTCATTTGAAACTTAATGGACTGATTAATTTTAAGAAACTATGCTGTTTTGTCAATGATTGATTTTTGTAGGTTTTGCTGGAAATTTGAATTCGCAGGAAAACTTGCATCTAATTTCGCAGCAAAATTCGAAAGTCTCAAGGAAGAAGAAGGTCATTCCCGCGCGTCAGAAAATTCAAATATTTTTTGAAATATTTTATGAATTGTTATTGGTTTGTTTATCACACGCACATGTGTGTCCTGGTGGTAAGTTTGATAGGCATATGTTGTGAGGTCTCTGGTTCGATACTTGGCTGGTGCATGTTTTTTTTGTTAATTTTTCAGGTTAAAGACAAACATAATATATTATGTGTTGTTGCCAATCCATGACCAGAAGGGCTCTCCCAGCCAGGCGGTAAGGCGCGCGCGTGTGTAACTATAAGGTCCTGGGTTCAATCCTCCCCCAGGCCTTTTGCATATTTCATTTTTCCAGGATATTTTGTGAATCAAGAACAAAACCAAGTGGAGCTCAGTCATTGTCACCTGCGCCTGGCTGGCCCAGTGGTTGTTGTTGCTGCTTGCAAGTGGGAGGTCTTGGGATCAAATCCCACCAGGTTCCTTTTTCTTTCTTTCTTTTTATTTTATTTTCCTTCTTCTAATTTAATTAGTTTAAATAATCAAAATTTTATTATTATATTATGAAGTATGTATATATTATGTATTCCAACTCTTAAAATTATTTTCTAAAAAAAATATAAAACTCTTGATTTTTCAATGTAAACTTTATTTATATAATTTATATTAGTTAAGATAATTTTTTTTATATAATTAGTTAAAATATATATTTTGTATATAAATTAACCCTAATTTTCAAAACCCTAAAAAATATTTTCTAAATGAACTTTAATTTTGTAAAATCTAATTTTTATTTTCTAAATAATTTCTATTTCCTAATTCTTAGTATAGATATTATGTATATATTTATTTAATAATAATTTTGTAAATATGATCTATTATTAGTAATATGTAAATATTTTTGTTCATAATCTAAATTATATGTAAATAATTCTAAATTGAGTCTATAATATTTTAATTTTATAATAACTTAATAACTTGTAAATTAAAAAAAATAATTGTTTGTTTATATTTCGTTTTAACATAATTGTTTATATTAAAAATTATTAATCTTGTTATTATAATTGTGATTAATTTTATTTATTATTGTTATTACTAACCATATAATTTATTTTGCTTTATTAATTTTATATGTTATTATTTCATTAATTTTTATTATTCACTAACCTCTCTTATTTTATTATTATTAACTTTTTGCTTATTATTTAAATTATTTATCACTAACCCCTATTATTTATTTCTTATTATTTATTGCTTATTTATTTATATTTTATTTTGCTATTTATTTTGCTTAATATTTTGCTTATTATTATAATGTTGTAATTGTTTCCCGGATGTAATTTTGTAATTATTTAATTATTGTTGCTATGGTTAGTAATTAGGGAGTGAAAAACATATCTGTTATATAAAAATAAATTTAGATCATTTTAAATCAAAGATAATTAAAATAAACACTCACACACACGTAAGTCGATTTTAATCGCCGTCTCACGTTTCTAAGGATATCCCTCAAGTTGCCTACGAATAATGGTCAAGTGGGGTGTATAAAGCAAGTCCCCTAAAAGAAAAAATCATCAAGTCCCTCATGGTTGCCTATACGAATCGAGTCCCTTCGAAAAATGATGATAGTCCCTCATATGTGCTTATTACACCCCACAGTTGCCTTCATAATCAAAATGTCCCTCTCATGTCCCTTAACATCCAAGGTAAGGACTACCTACTCCTTAATAGTAGGGATAGTCTTACCAAGGAAAGGAAAAAAAAAGAGAACAAGAAAGACCTTAAACATTAGGGTAGATACCTCTTAGTTGCTTGCTCACTCCAATTTTCAAACTTTTTTACAATTTCAAACAAATTTTCAAACAAGTTTTTTTCACATCCAAACATGGATTATTATTAACTATTCTGAAAATTTTTCTATTCACACACTACAATTTCAAAAAACAATTTAAAGTGAGCTAAGTAACTAAGAGCCCATGGATAACCATGGATGTAAAGGGTGCTAACACCTTCCCTTTACATAACCTACCCCCCGGACCCAAAATATTCTCTTAAGGTCTTTCCTGTTCTTTTATACCCTTTCCTTTTGGATAAAATAAAAGTCGGTGGCGACTCTTGCTATCCGCAACATTACTTAAAGTCAGTTCTCCCACCGTGTTACACTCACATACTTCCCTCATTCTTGTGATAATGTGTTTTTATCCACCTTGATCGTCTTGTGAATTATATTCCCTATAAATGAAAGAAACTTTGTAGCATGGTATTCAATAGGTTGGCCAACAATCCTCACACAGACTGCTACATTTTCAATGGTGTCACTTTCTGGATGAAAATTTGGACTTCATTCCTTTACCATGGTTTGGTAAGATTCACTTCAACACACAACCTCACATATTTCCCTCGTTCTTGCAATAACATGTTTTTATCCACCTTGATCGTCTGGCGAATCATATTCCCTATAAACGAAAGAAACTTTGTATCATGGTATTCAATAGGTAGTCCAATAATCCTCACACAGACTGCGACATTTTCAATGGTGTCACTTTCTGGATGAAAATTTGGACTTCATTCCTTTACCATGAGGTAATTATCGTAAATGAACCAAGGACCATTAGTTAGCGCCGCATTATGGTCATCATCATGAGAAAATATGATGAGATAATAATCGTTGCTCAGATCATGATGTTGATCGCTCCTTTTTTTTTATCCACAATTGTTTTAGTTTTGTTTCCAAAGCTTTGTAACCAATTCTTCTACCAAGCAACTTAACTATAACAACTCTCTCCTCCATGGCCTGTAAATTATTCTCTCCTCATGTTTGTAGAAAATGAATTTCGGACAAGCATACTTCCCCTCCACGTGTACTTCAACCTTCATGTTCTCCAGATCCATAATTGTCATCACCATTTCTCCATCTTCACCAGCACCGTCGTCATCCAAATTCGGAGTGTCATTATTCCCCATAACCATGGCTTTGTATGACATTTTCGATGTTTCTCCCTCTATGTTTCTAGGTTGCTCCTCCCCCACTTCAATATCTACTTGTTTACAATTATCTTTAACTTTTTTTGGTGTTCCTTACCTTGAGATCATCTTCGTCCTTGGTTAGTGCATTGGATTCAGAGATATGCCCTAGCAGGGAGCAAATCGATGCCACTATCACAAATATCATAAAATGAACGGAGTTGAATGAAGTGGAGAAAAGTGGGACGAATCAAAATATAGCAGAGCATAACGAATATCTCGTTCCATTGTTTGAAAATCTTACAACGGAATAAGGCAAGTTATTCATTCTATTCAAATTAAAGGAGAAGAAATATAATAGTAAGTGATGAAATGGAATAAAATCCATATCACTTCATTATGCTCCGCCCAATCAAATTTTAAATCATTCAAACAATGAAATATCATTTCATTTCATCTTATTCGAGTTCATTCCATGCAATTTTACTAATCCAAACAAAGTGTAAGGATCCATGCTCTAGTTTATAAGGACATAGGAGTAGCCATCAATGCAGCATGTATGCACGTGATGACACGTGCTACTCGTACATAAACCCCAATTCGTCTCGTTTTATTCGCTCTCTAGATTCATCTCACGCTTCCTTCAAATTCTGTGGATGTCTTTCCTTCTCACACTGCCACCTCATCATTACCCTTCACACTTTCACGCCACCAAAATTTCCTCCACCTCAAATATTCTGAACATAAATAAAAATCATCAGAATATCAACCCCATTTTTATATTCCCATTTTCATTATACTGTATATTTAATTTCCATGTTCAAAACTTTGATTTAAATGGCTCAGTTATTGTCTCCAGTATACACAGAAGCTCTCAAAATCCATAATCCATCACTGAATTTGTGTCACAGAACCTCATGGCAGATGCTGCAGAAATCTCCAACTAGTCCTTGGAGTTTCGCAACACGAAGTTCCAAACGAAGAGGAGTTGGTAGGGTGAAAGTTGCTACTGATCAGGATTCATTTTCCACCAGTGACACTGTTGGAGCTGAAGACTATTATGCAGTTTTGGGTCTGGTAATTATTCAACTAACTCTATTTCTTCTTCTGTTTGGATGCTGAGATAAAATATTAGATGTTTAATGATGGTGAAACTGGTTTTTTTACCAGCTTCCAGATGCAACACCGGAGGAGATCAAGAAGGCGTACTATAATTGTATGAAAACTTGCCATCCAGATTTGAGTGGGAATGATCCTGAGACTACGAATTTCTGCACCTTCATCAATGAAGTCTATGAGGTGGGTTTGTTTTTGGATATCTACAATTTAATGCTTGGGAAATTTGTGGTTTCAAGTTTTCTAACTATTGTGGTTCAGGTGCTCAGTGATCCAGTTCAGCGTAGGGTTTATGATGATATTCACGGCTATTCTTTGACATCAATTAATCCTTTCGTGGATGATTCTAGTCCAAAGGATCATGTTTTTGTTGATGAGTTCAGCTGCATAGGTACTTTCAAATTACTCGTGCAATGTTGCTTTGTATGTTAATGGTGTTTGATGTAAAATATTTCGATCATAGGGCCGAGCTCAGTTCTGTAGGGGGATAAGTTTGTCTCTAAAAACATTTAATTTAGGACTGACTGAGTAAGATTGTATATATCGGGGAACCGGCCATCCCCATAACTACTAGATTGGACAGGGATTAACCAATTAAGAGTGACCATCCATAATTTTGTGGTTACTTGTAGATAAGTCAATTGGTCAAGCCAGATAAGGCTCTAACTCTAAAAAGACTCCTTGCACACATGGCATGTGACACACGTCTACCCTCCGTGCCTCAGCTAAACACAAGGGAATATCTGGTGGCGATCATGTACCAACTACCAAATTAGGGTGAGCCTGATGAGAGGAGAAGACCTACCAAACCCCTAGAAGATGGATGCCTAGAAAGGGCTATAGGGTGTCACTTACCTATAGAAAGAAAGATAGACTTTAAACCATTCCCAAAATACTAGGTTATGATCTGATTAAGGGTGGTACTCACCTTGAATGGAGATAATGGCCTAGACATGTGTTTTAAGACGAGAACAAATGGTTCTATCTATGTCAGTGCAAGTATTATAGCTTAATATTTGGCAAATACTTCGTGCATTTCGGTTCAATTGTCTTTCCTTAGTATAATTCATGTGGTAAGTTACCCTAACAATGTGACGACACTTCTTTTTATTGATAAGCATTTATGAATCGACGAGGAACCACTAATCAGTGAAATAATGCCAAAGAGATAATAACACTGACACGATATCTACTATTTATGCTCCTATGTTCTTAAATGATATGCTTCATTTATTTGCTACACCTAGATAATGCACTAATACCTTTGTTAGATGCCGGTGTGATCTATCTAGAGAGCTCAGTTGGTTTGTCTAGGATAATTGTGAGGCATTTTATGTTATGTAATCATACAATTCAAATCCTTGAGCAGGCTGCAAAAACTGTGCCAATGTCGCGTGCGATGTATTTGCAATTGAGGAAGACTTTGGAAGAGCCAGAGTATACAGTCAGTTTGGAAACCCGGATTTAGTTCAACAAGCTATTGATAGTTGGTATTTCTTTATTCTGAGTATGAGCATTACTCTATGTTTCAATTTCACATTAATCACAACTATGCATTCCATATTCGGCACGAAAACAATAGTGTTTATGAAACAACTTAGCTAATGGTGATTAATTTGACATCCCTTTTTATATTTTAGCCCTGTTGACTGCATTCATTGGACATCAGCTGCACAACTATCGTTACTTGAAGATGAAATGCGCCGCATAGAAAGAGTCAATGTAAGGCCAAACTCTATTTCTTCCATTTTCTTCTTCCTAAGATCTCTATTCCTAAGATAATTTCATCAGATCTTATTCTTTCCCTTTCTGCTACCGATGTATGACAAATAATTTTGAACTAACATCATTTGTTATGTTTATTTTTCATACTAGAATTTTTTTTTTTTGTGTTTCCAATGAGCTTTAGTACAAATTTGATGTTTTCTACCTGAACTTTATAGTCATTTGCCTTCTCATAGTTATAAATGTATTTCTTAATTGATACTTTAGATAATCAATTGGATAAAATTGTCCACTTGGTATAAATCATGACCATATCACCAAATGGATCTAGCTAAGCTTTTTATATACCATTAATATAACTACAGAGCTTCTTGAATTCGAGCAGGTTGCTCTGATGCTTTCAGGAATGGGGTCAGCTTTAAGCGATGTTTTCAGAATGGTAATAACATAGTGATTACCGAGTAATTTATATTTGTTATTTGTGTTGTTTCTTCTAACACGATCTAACCATACTATAATAATTTGACAGGCGAATACCCGATGGGAGAAAAGGCAGTTGAACTTCTTGGTAAGAACTCATTAATACTCAACCCTTTTTTATCAACAATATAAAAAAAGCAAATATTTAGAGGCTCTACTGTTTAAGATAATTCAACATTTGCTTAACAGTTCCAAACTCTTTGAAAGTTCTCAATTCTTAGGTTTGGACGAAGCTGCTTAAACACAAACATATTGAATACAAATTTTACATAAATGAAGGATGTCTTAAAAATGTGAACTAAAATTTCACCATAGCTTCCGCCAGTGTCTCTTTCTTTGGTAGAAAACCCCTTTGATTGTTGTAACAAACAATGATGAGTGTCTTGCAGGCACAAGCGAGAATGAGAATGATGAAGCAGAAAGGTTATGACAAAACAAATTCATACTGGGACAATCTTCGCGGAAAACCAAGAGACTACGAAAGTTCAGGTGTGAAATCATAATATTAATCAACCTTCTTTTATCAGCTGCATTGTTTCTGCAGTTCAACTTATGTAGCTCATTAACTATTTCTGACTTCATGTTGACTTGAAATGATGATGGTTTTGCAGAAGAGGAAGTGAAAGAAAGAGCTAAAAGAGCTGCAGCTGCTGCTAGAAAATGGAGGGAATACTCAAGGAAAGGTGTTAGTAAGTCCCCCTCAGTCAAACTTCCAGAGGCAACCTCTACCAAAGACAAGTGACCCTTATTTTCCTGATAACATATCTCTCTGTTCCATGTAATTAAGTCATCCATATATAGCATGTCATTGAATTTCATAAGTCAAATTCTCATTAACAATCCATAATTGTAATTTGGGTAAATATAACATACAGCATGATTGATAGTATATAAATAAAAGAAAGCTAGTTCAATGGTAATATGTGAATTGACGTGTGCAACTCATTTATTTCTACCAAAACTACTAACTGATCAGGATTGTCTGAGTATTTATGTATTTTCAGTTTTAAACAATTTTTCATAAAAGTATCTTTGAATGCATGGTAGTAGCATATTCTTTGACAAGTGTCATTGCATACTCATTATCTCTATCCAAAATAATACTACTTGCACTTGATTTTATGTACGGGAACATGTACGGAACTTCTACAAATATTTTTTAATTCAAATAGACCAAATAATTCAACTCATAAAATCAAAAATTGATATTATTTTTTATTTGGTTATATGACCAGTTTGATCGTGATTTCGTCTATGTTTGAGCAGTTCAAAGCACTTAATGATTGTAATCATGTTTAGATAAATAACTTATCCGCAGAATCCATCCAAAATGACTCTGGTAAAGACCGCTAATTCAAACCTCTGAAGTCTCAGAACTCAGAACTCTATAGAATTTGAAGTCTCATTTTCATCCGATTCTGAAGACAGACTCTGAATTCTATTTAGGCTTCATCAACTTTAATATGAAGTCTCTGACTAAAAGTTAATGATCTGAAGTCAACGACTAAAAGAAGAACTAGTGGCAAATATAATTAGTAGAAAAGCAAATACATTTTCCACTCCTCTGAAGATCAACATAATACCAAAGAATTCCCCCCATATGGACTCAAAAAGAGCACTTGGCGGGGTTTAGGTGTATATCATAAATTCTTACCGACTACAGGATGTCCTCCTGGTCATTGATGTGACTATGTTCCTCCCCTATTTTGATAATCATGTCGTCGATATATACCTTTAGATTTTGCCAAATATAATGGGTGAAAAATGTGTCCATGAGTCATTAGAATGTGGCGTCACTGTTCTTGAGGCCAAAGGACATGACATTGCGGTAGTAGTTTCCATGGTTCGACATGAAGTTGGTTGTGGGTGCATCCAAGAGATCCATTCAAATCTGATTGTATCTCGGGTAGGCATCCATGAAACTTAACATACGGTAGCTTGATGACCCGTCGATTAGACGATCAATGTCTTACAGTGGATATGGATCCTTGGGGAAGGCAATATTCAAATATGTGAAATCTATACACATGCGCCATTTGTTATTTGATTTTCGTACTAGAACTATGTTGACTAACTAGGTGGGGTACTTTGTTTCAAGGATGAATCTGGTGTTGGATAGTTTTTCCATCTCTTTATCAATGGCGATCCTCTTTTCCACGCTTACCTTTCATTTTCTCTGGGCCACAGGTATGGCGGAGGGATGGACGACATGGCGATGGATTACGACCCTAGTGTTTATACATGGAATGTCTGAGGGGGGCAGGTAAACATGTCAATGTTCCTTCTGTTCCAGTCGACTAACTCATGTTCTTCCCTTACAAATAAGGAATATTATATCTTTTTGACTTAAAGAGTGTGAGGTCTTATTTCGACTTCCTTCAAGTCTTCCATGGGCATGTGTCGTTCTGCCTCCGTGCCTAATATGGGTTATAACCCTCGAAGTAAGTATTTAGGACTTCAGAAGGGTGGGCATCAACAAGTGTGAGCTCTTGTCTGGCTCTCTCCAGGATGCTCAGATAACATTCATGAGCCACATGTTAATCTCCTCGGACGATTCCCACTCTACCATCTAGGAGTAAATATTCCAGGTGGATACGATCGCTCATAGGGCGTGATGGTTGAACGCCTTAGGATGATGTTGTAAAGTGACATGTTATCCACGATGAAGAAGATGACATTTATGATTTTTGCTTTATCTCCCTCGCCACGGGTGAATTTCAGGGTCACATAATCCATTATTTGTACTTGTTCACCCGATACTCATGTTAGAGAGCCAAAATCCTTTGTTTGTCATCCAGATTCAATTGTATCTTTTGGAATACATCCCAAAATAGGACATCAATAGAGCTTCTCAGGTCTATCAGGATGCGCCTGATATCCTAGTTGCCATGTTAAACAATGATGGCCAATGGATCATTGTCATGAGGGTTGATGTCAAGGACATAGTGCTCATAGAAAACAATGTTGACCCCTACTGATCATATGGTGTATCCAGGAAAATTAGGAGATATGACATTCGTCGTAGACATCTGCTTCACATATCCTTTTCGCGCGGCTATGGAGAGGCCCCTCCTAGAGATACCTCTAGTAATTGTGTTAGCTTTTTAGTGTAGAACCATGTTAGTCATTGTTCGCTGTCGAATTTTACGAACAATCGCTGGTTTCTAATCTGTTTAAATTAGTTTACTTGCAAGACCAACCATACAAGTCCTAGGACATAGGTGCAGATTTTAGTCGACAATGTAGTGCTTTTGACAATCTCATGATTTTATCCTTTTATAAAGTTTTGTATATGTTTGTATGATTAAAAGAAGAAGCAAAATGTGTTCGACAAAGACAAAAAGAAATGAAATTCTGAAATGTGTAAAGTAACTTGACTGAAAAATGTATAAACTTGCAGAATGCAGCAATATAAATAAACTTGAACTTTCATTAAACTTGATAAATAAAACTGGTGTCCACACGTACATATTCCAGAAATCAAACTCTTTTCTCTCACACGGTTACTTTGAGTATATTACAGGAATTTGTACAATATTTTCACACACGCAATTCTGACAAGAATTGCCCTATTTATACCAAACTAAATAACTGCCTCTAACGGACAAATCCTACAATTACGATACTTGGCATTCAACATGTCTTCTTTCTACCAAACGCTTCCACGTGTCCTTCTGCCAAACGTCTTTAATCTTTGAATTTTGAATTCCACCTTTTGTGTCGAAGCAACGCATCCCCTCAAAATTGTCGAACTCATCGAAAACAACCATTGCCATCTGACTCGTCGAAATTGTCGAAACGTCATAATTTCCTAACTCTGTTGAAAACGTAAAAAACGTTCTTCAAATTTCTTTGGTCGAAATTAACTCCTAAGAACATTTTCTTCTCTGATCGAAATGTTGTTTTGGACTTTAATTTCATGACGTCGAAAATCCTTGTCTACAAATTGCCCCCCAACAAGGTTTTTCGACTACTTTTGAGAAAAAGTCATTTGCTGTCAAGAATTACTTTGATGCCATATCACTTTTATCATTTTCATCATTTCCAAGACTAGATACCCCAAATCCCTAGAAATCTTCATCATCATATCTTTTCTCAGAAATGTCAACTCAGTCCACGTTTTTGACACTACGCCATTATCCCCTAAAAGCTAGGAAATCATAGACTTTCCAACTGCCATCAAACTCACTTTTTTCACGAAAATTCTTGCCACGTGGCCCACGATTCAAATCAAGCTTAACCGTTTCAATTCCCTTTTCTTCTATAAATACCAATTCATCTCTCCCTTCAAACTTTTTACGCAATCTTCTTCTTCCTCAAACAAAAATAACTTCTTTTAACTGCAAAGAAACTCTTTTCAAGACAACAATGGCCTCCATCAAGTCTTCTAGCAGCAAGAAAACCAAAAGTTCTACTTCACTCCCATACGCACATAGGCTGAACAGGCTCAACATTGTTGGGAATCAACAATACATCCCAGAGCCTCTTAATGAGAAAGAAAAGGCAAGCATATATAAATCCCAGGTATTAATTCCAAATCTTGTTTTTGGTGCTTGTCATTCTATCTTAGGGCCTCTTCCAAATCGAGACATTAATCCAGATAGGTTAAAAGAATATTTCCCTTCATACCAACGCCTAAAACCCATAGGAGCTGGAGTTAAACCCAAGCAAACTGAAGAACAAACCGAAGGTTCAAAATCAGCCCCTGATGAAGGTGTAGATTTGCTCCACCTAAATAATGCCAGGATCTTTAGAACTAGTCCTATGGCGAAAGACCCCTCTGATTATCTTGCTTGGTTAGAAAAGATTGAAAAGGTCAAGACACCCTTTTGGAAAGAAAATGGGATCTTTGACTTAATCCAAATGTCATAAATAGGACCCAGCTACTGCCCTAACATGATTCTAGCTTCCCTTTTTTTTCTGGGATAGTACTTATAACAATTTCCACTTACCTTGTGGAATGCTCACACCAACTCTCTTCGACATAGCAGCCATCTGTTGGCTCAATCCCTTGGGTTGGAACTTCGACCCTACTGTTCAAAAGCATGACTCCATTGGCTTCGATACCAGAAAAACCTCTTATTCCACCATTATCAACCACTACCATGATAAAACAACTGATACAGTGTCTAAAGAAGAGCACATAGCCTTCTTAACTCTGTGGCTCTTGAAATATGTCTTTTGCTCCTACTCTTTACAAGTGGCGAAAAAATTTGTCACCATAGCAAACCAACTTGATGATGGAATCAGATTATGCCTAAGCGAGATGATCTTGGAAAACCTGTATGAGTCCCTAAGCAAAAAGTGTAGACTTTCTGAAAACTGCCACTGACAAAGGGAAACTTTGCATATCAGGACCCATTTGGCTATTACAATTGTGGCTTAATGCCACCTTCGAAACTTCTATTCCTGTCAAGATTGTAGTGAATGAAGATGAAGTAAAAGATAGGACTATTGAATGGCCTAGGCTAGCACAACTCACTCCATATGATGAAGGGCTCAGTCTTCAACAGACTTTCATAAGTTACGTCCTGATGTTCACCAAGAGGTATAACTTTACTCCTTCCATGGCACCTTTCGCCAACAGAATAGTGGGTCCTGAATGGGTTACTACCCAACCTCCTTTTGAGATGGAGGAAGAAGAGCGTAAATTTATCGACATTTGGGAATCATTCCTGGTCCCTAAACTTCTTTCCTCTTACCATGTGACAAAAACCAAAATTGTTTTAATCGTTTATCAACCCAACTTAGTTTCTAGACAATTTGGATTGGTCCAGCCGAAACCGAAGTCCATCTTTCCAAAGAAAGGCTCCATCATCTTCTACAACTCCTATCATTCTGAAGAACAAAACCTCTAATTGGCAAAGAAATTTTTCGACGATTCTCTTGATATCTGCCCAGTGGTTTTTCGACCTTCTTTTCTATGTACCCATGAATTTGATACTTGGTGGAGGGAATACTATCACACCAAATTCTATGATGTAAAAGCATTCACAACACACCTGACGAATGCATTCACTCTTGTGCAGGATCGGGTGAAAAAAAGTAAAGAACAACATATCAAAGAGATACAAAAATTTCAAAAATATTTTGAAACCATCTATAGACCAGAGGAACTTAGTCGAAGCATAAGCGAAGCAGCGGTGACTCTAAAATATAAATTAATGGAAAGATTGGATAAGTTGAAAATGCTTTCATATGTTCAACCAGAACAACGATATGAATTGGCTTTCAATCTTTATCCATCAAGGTTTCCCCCTCTTCCTTCTGCTGACTTTGGCGTGGCGTTGAGCCTTCCATTTCCGGTTTGGTTCGTCTGTGGGGAATCTTTGAAAATCCTTCGACAACAATCGAAAAATCCTGTTGAGCGAGTGGTTCCGACTAAGTTAACCTTAGATAATTACAAAGGACGCCTTCATATTGGAATAAAACATGTTCGCTTGGAAACTTCCATTCTTGAAGGTGTTTAAACGAAAACATTTTCTTTATTCTGACATTTTAATCTTGTCCCTTTTGTATTTATTTCTAACTTCATTTTGTTTTCCTAGCCACCAAAGTCCAACCCAAAAAGCCCGTTGCCAAAATCACTGCTGATATGATGGAAGAAGATCCTCCAGTCGCCACCAAGAAGACTTTGACAATGGTATGATCCTCTTCTCTTTGATTAGCCTATTTCTCAATTTTGAAGTTAAATCGTCTTTACTCTCATGTCCAGGTGAGTCGAAAACCGCCACCTACGCCCAAAAGAAAACAACCAGAAGAAAAGATTTCTGACGAAGAATCTGGTGATGAGTCACCAGAACCAAGCCAACCCCAAAAAAAGAAGAAACCTACAAAAACTCCCATTCCACAATCCAAAACCAAAGTAGAGAAAAAGACTCATCCACCAAGTCCAATTGCGCAAGTGCAAATAAAGGATGTAGAGAGTGGGAACTCTAGTTTTCACACTGAGATTCCTCATGTAATTTCTAGTTTCGACTGCTAATCTTTATCTTGTTGTATTTTGTCTCCTTTTTTTATTTTAAATTTTGGGTTATTCACAGGTCAATTTCGAAGATACTCCTAAAAAGAAGAAAACAGAACAACATGCTCAAATTCATCAAATTGATAGCCCACCACCATCTTCTCCCCAAAATCTGACAAAAGAACTAGAGGCAGAAGAACCACCATCGTCTGATTCCCCTAAATATTATGACGACCATTCTCCTTCTCCTCCTCCACAAGCATATGCTCAATAGGAGAATGAAGACCCGAAGGCTGACGCCGAAGTCGAAGATGATAATATCAAAAAAGGAGGGTCAACTGGTTCGACAAGTCTTTCTCGTGAAGAGATTGAGAATCTTAAGGTGCAAAAGCCCTTGGAGTATATCAGAGTTATACTCAGTGCCCGTTTCAACTTCCAAGACTCCTCTCAAAGTACTTTGACTACTTCAGGAGCTACTTCTAGTGTGCACTCTCTCGAAGCTATTATGGCTAAGATCAAGACGAAAATTCTTGATGTGGACTTGTTCAAGGTTTTGGAGGAGAATTCAACTATTTACTTCGACTTGAAAAAGCTCCTCAAACAAGTCAATATCTTGGAGTCTCCTGCTGAAGTGAGTAACTTTGTGATGGACTTGACCACTCTGATTGACATGGTGAGTGCTAACCTAAATCGTCTCAAAGACTTTGAAAAATAAATCTCCAATAAATCTGAAACCCAACTTGCTGAATGGGATGTTGCAACTGCTTCGACCAACACAATCACGGAGCTACAACAAGTCTTTGAGGCGTATGCCAAAGAGATTGTCGTATGCGACCACAACATTCAGAAGTGGGAGGAGGAAATGGCTGAACTTCAAAAGAAAATTTCCCAGGAGAAGAAACGCAAAGAAACTCTTCAAAATCCCAATTAGAAAGAGATCGACAAAGAACTAAAGGTGGGGGTCCATCACACTGAAAGGGCTCAGAAACTTGCTCAAGAACTTGAGGCTCTTTCGACCAACAAAAACTTTTGCGACTGTCGACTCCAACTTCAAAGGAAAAAGTTTGATGAATTGAAGAATTTTTTTGGCAAGATCCAATTGTAATAGGAATAACTTTGCTTCATTCATCTTTTAGTAACTTTATGAGAATCTTGATTTTGTAATAACAGTAATGCCATTTTTCTGGCGAAGAAACCCTGTTATTTAATGTTATGTGAATTTATTCTGCACTTATTTTGATTTCTTGTAATGTTGGTTTATACTTTTACAAATACTTTCTATTTATCTTCGGGATTCTCATATCCTTTCCTATTTCTTCAATCTCAAATGCGCCATTCGAAAAAATATTTAAAATTTGGAAAGGTCCTTCCCACTTGGGAGACCATTTTCCCACTATTTTATCTTTTCGATCCAGATGGAGGATCACCTTCCACACTAAGTCATCAACCAAAAGAGTTTTACGTTTTACTTTCTTGTTATAAAACTTTTCGACTATTTGCTTTTGTCTCTTCACCAAATCCAGTGCATGCAATCTCTCTTCATCTAAATCAACTAAGTCATCCATCATCATACTCCAATATACGTTCGATGGGATTTCATGATGCCTTTGAATTCGAATTGATTGTAAATATATTTCGACTGGTAAAATTGCATCATGACCATAAGTTAATCTAAATGGGGTAGATTTTGTAGCTTCTTTAGGAAACGTTCGACAAGCCCATAAAGCTTGATCCAAAGTTTTATGCCAATTTCTGGGTTTCTTGCCCACATGCTTTTTAATCAAATTAATCACAACTTTATTAGCTGCTTCAACTGGACCATTTGCCTGAGCATAGTAAGATGTCAAAGTAAGGAGTTTAAATCCTACTTCTTTTGCAAATGATTGCATATTTTTTCCGGTGAATACAAATCCCTGATCTGTAGTTATTGTTTATGGAATTCCAAATTTATAAATTATATACTTTTGAATAAAATCGATTACTGCTTCTTGATCCACATTTACTAATGGTATAACTTTGATCCATTTGGTAAAATAATCGATTCCGACTAGGATATACTTCTGTCCTTTTGAAGAAGCTGGTCGAATTTCTCCAATTAGGAATAAAGCCCAACCCCTTAATGGCCAAGGATTCACAATTGAATGCAACTCACTTGCAGGAACATGTGGTATGCCTGCGTGCAATTGACATTCTTGACAACCCTTGGCGAAGTCGACGTAGTCTTTCAACATTGTTGGCCAATACATTCCTTGTTGAAATAGTAACCACTTCATTTTGTGGTCTGCTTGATGTGCACCACAAGCCCCACTATGAACATTCGACAAAGATATGTAAGCTTCTTCTTCACCCAAGCATTTCAATAAAACTCCCTCTGAAGTCTTTTTGAAGAGTTCATTTCCAAGAAGTACACTCAAAGCTCTGTACTTAACTTTTCTTTCGACCTTCATATTTGGATTTTGAAGATAATCTTTGATGGGTTTTCTCCAATCTTCGACTCTTGAATCATCTACGTTGAAGATTTCAAAATTTTCTTTGTTACCATACCCTAGCCTTATTGTTTCTAAATCTGATGGAGACAACTTGGTGGATATGACCTTTCCCCTGACTTCAATAGCCTTTTCTAAACTCTCTTTTGGCACCTTATACCCAGGTGCAATTTGATCAAGGTCATTTTCCTCTTGGTTCTCCAACCTAGGTACATGCCTGATGGCCACTTTGTCGAACCTTTTGAGGAGTCTATTGGCTATTACGAAGTACATGATCAAATTCTCTTTGACACATTTGTATTCTTTGGTTAATTGATTTAATACCAATTCAGAGTCACCCATGATTTCGACTCTTGTTGCCCCCAATTCTAACAAGATTTCAAGTCTAGCAATCAAGGCTTCATACTCTGCCTCGTTATTAGAACATAACCCTTCGACTCTATACTTGAATTTTGTTAGGAGAAATTATCAATATCCCAACTCCCATTCCATTCTTATGATTGGAACCGTCGAAATACAACTTCCATGATTCTAATTCAACATATTCCACTGCATTTTCGCCTATTGAGTGGTCCGCTATGAAATCAACAACCACTTGTCCTTTTATAGCCTTTAAAGGCAAATATTTCAGGGAATATTCAGTGAATGCTAAATCCCACTTACCAATTCTACCATGCAAAATAGATTTGGATAACATATACTTTATTACGTCGAAATGAGAAGAAATATATACATCGATAGGTTTTATATAGTGCTTCAACTTCATACAAGAAAAATATACACAAACACAATTTTTCTATAACACTATATCTAGTTTCGGCATCATTCAGGACTCTGCTGAGGTAGTAAATGACCCTTTCGATGTCATTCTCATCTTCTTGACATAACAAGCTTCCTAGTGTTTTATCTGATGCCAAAATATACAATCTCATGCTTCTCCTTCGACATGGAGACATTAAAATAGGAGGGCTGGACAGGTATTCTTTGATTCCGTCGAACGCAGCTTGTTGTTCTTGCCCCCATGTGAAGTCTTTCTTCTTCAGTCGAAGTAGAGGGGAGAAGGCATGAGTTTTTCTACTAAGGTTTGCGATAAACCTCCTCAAGAAGTTAATTTTCCCTAGCAAAGACTGAAATCCCTTCTTCGTTGATGGCGTTTTTTCCTCCATTATGGCTTTGGATTTGTTTTCATTTATTTCGATCCCTTTCTCGTGGACCACAAAATCTAGGAAATCACCCGCCTGCACTCCAAAAGCACACTTTAGGGGATTCATTTTTAAGAAAAACTTCCTCATCCTTTCAAAGGACTGTCGAAGATGGTCTATATGACTTTTTCCTGAAACAGACTTAATCACAATATCATCAATGTAAATCTGCATGAAAGTTTCGATAAAATCATGGAAAATCGAATTCATAGCGCGTTGATAATTTGCTCAATCATTTTTAAGACCAAAGAGCATTACCATCTATTCATAAGTTCCTATTTCCCCAGGACAACGAAATGCTGTCTTAGGAACATCTTCTTCGGCAATAAAAATTTGATTATAACCAGAGTATCCGTCTAACATGCTTAGGTACTCATGGCCTGCTGCCGAATCTATAAGCATTTATGCTACTGGCATATGGTATTCATCTTTTGGAGTGGCTGAATTTAAGTCTCGAAAATCAATGCATACCCTTAAATTGTCATTTTTCTTAATTACAAGAACTATATTTGCAATCCAATCAACATACCTGGCCGTGCGGATGAATTTGCATTTCATAAGTCTTTCGACCTCTTCTTTTATTTTCGACAGAATTTCTGGTGCGAAGCGTCTTGGCAGCTGCTTCACTGGTTTTTTCCCTTCCAATATCGGTAACTTTAATTCGACCAGACTTCTATCTAAACCAGACATTTCGTCATAATCCCATGCAAAACAGTCTTTGTATTCATGCAACAATTGAACTATTTCGACTTTGAACTGTGGGTCCATCTTGGCACTTATGTAAGTTGGCCTTTTTTCTGCCCCCAGTCCTAAATCTATTTCTTCTAATGGATCATGCGCTACCATCTTCATGTTGGTCGACACTGGATCCTTTTTGAACCCCAGAGGTTCGTCATCGTAAATGGCGTCAAGTTTCTGATGTTGTCATTCGCCTATCTGACCGTTTTCACCATTTTCTTCAATGTTTTCTTGAAAAATTTGATTGATTGAGTCTTTTTGGTTGGCTTTGACAACCATATATTTTACTTCGGCTTCTAATGCCGCTTTTAGTTTATTCTCGGCTATGTAAATTGTGATTCTTTTGATCGCTGATGCTTCAGTCATTGTCATCGAATTCACTTCCCCACCTAGTTGGTTCTATATGGGCAGTTCCCCATATATAATTTGATTCGTCGACCACGTCTTTGTCCCACTGAAAATCATAGGTTGGGTGAAGATACATTGAGCAGTAGGTGTTATCGGTGGCTTAGCGGTCGAAATCAGCTGGGCTACATGGGGGTATGCGAGCCAGATTCATGTCGAAATTCATACGATCCACATGGTTCACTTCAGACATGAAGTAACTCTGGTCTTCTTATATATTTTTGACTATACTATCTGGCCACCAGATGGCTATTCGCTGGTGCATTGACGAGGGTACAACCCTTATACCATGTATCTATTCTCTCCCAAGAAGCAAATTATAGTTTGCTTTTGAGGCAATCACCATGAACATTGTCGGCCTTGTTATCGTTCTGACAGTTAAATCCACCTGGATTACACCCATGGTGGTTCCAATTTTTCCATCATTATTCGACAACACCATGTTATGAGGTTTGGTGTCAGAATCATCCTTGCCAATTTTCTTTAACATAAAATGGGGCATCAGGTTAACTGCTGCTCCCCCATCCACCAGAATCTTGTTTATTCCAATGTTCTCCACTTTTCCTTTTATGAATAAAGGCTTTAAGTGCCCCTTCATCGAATCATCTGGCCTTTCAAAAAACGTGTTCTGTTCTTCTACGCAACCATTATTCATCACATAGTAGTAAACAGGTCTATGGGCCATCTGTTCCTCCTTCATGCTTCATCCTTATCTTCGACCTCTATCACTCTATCGTAATCTCTGGGTAATACTGAGACTACGTTGCAGACAACGTCGAATGACGCCTCTGAGTCAGATCTAAAATCATCGGTAATTTCCTCATCCTCTTGAGCTTTTCCTTTGGCTATTATTTGTTTGACCCTGTCTCTCAGATTGTCGGTCTGGGAAGAATCTTTTCTGTCTACCCCTTGCAAGTTGCTGCTGGTTTCATGTTCGTTTTTCTTGATGGTATTCTTTCCAACCATATTTATTTCTGCGGCCTCCTTCTCTGCTCTCTTCTACCTTTGGAATCTTCTCCATTGGGACTTCGTCATGGGATTTTTCCCCTTGTAGTTTTCTAGAGAGTAGGCTTTGGGCTTGTGTTTTTCTACTTCGCTTCTTTTTGTCACTAAAGGGCCTCTTTGCACGTCAAAGGTTCTCCAGTTCTTTCGTCCCTGAGCGTCCCAGATGGGTTGTACCCATCCGTCGTCAACTACTTTGTTTGCTGGCTTGAATGAGCTGTACTTTCTCCCTCTTATTCTTTGTTGTTGGTGTTCACTTCTTGGATCATATCTCATTACTTTGGCATCTGGGAATGCCCCCAGCTCCCTATTCTTTTGGACTTTTCAATCACCTCCAGGTTGTTGGCTGCTTTTTTGTCGAAGATAGCGCTACAACGGGGGCACAACATTACTTCAGCCTTCTTCCTTTGGCATCTCTGAATGAACTCTATCAAACTCTCATCTTCCTTTGGGTATGCCAATCTCTGATAATCCTCTCGAAGGTTTACTTTGACAGTTGGCGCCTTGCTTTTCTGGGATACTTCCTTCCCACCACCAATATTCAGTTTGTTCATATTTTCGATGAGTGCTTGCTCAACCTCACCTATATCTCTTGTTGAATCACTTTTTCCATCTGGGGATAAATTTCCACAGACGTTTTGGCAGCAACCTTCGACTGAGCTTCCTCTGGGACCCTCCATTATCCTACGCAAGATTCCATACTTGGGTGACTCCTCAGGAATTTCAGTCATCCTTATTTCGCTAACACTCCTACCAGCCTAAATGTTGACAATGAGATCTTCAGTGACCTTACTTTCGACACTGATACTATCAGTGGCCTCCCTTTCAACGTTGATTCCACTATCAGCCGCCATTGCATTCTTTGTTATCTCAAAGTTCTCAGCAACTTCTACTTCCTTTTCGACGAAATCTTTAGTGACTTCGTCATTGCTGGTTTTGTCGCAACCTTTAGTGGCTTCGACCTTGCTTGAGTTGTTGAGACCTTCAGTAGCCTTCTTCTTCTTTAAAACAAAATCTTCAGTGATTTCGTCATTTTTGGTTTCGCCTGAATCCTTAGTGATTCCGGCTTCACCTATGTCCTTTAGGCCTTCAACAACCTCCTTGTTGGTGCAACCAGTTGATTTTTTCTTCACCAGGTGCTCAATGCTCAGCCATTTAGTAACTTTGCCATGGTCTAAAAGATTATCAGGAATCTCCACCATGTTGATGTTGGTGTCGAAACCCTCAGTGGCTTTTACCATCTCGAAGCAGTCCTAAGAACCCTCTTCGACCTCCACCATGTTGATGATAGCTGGTTCAACATAGTGAGCTTCGACGTTCTGCATGAGGTTCGAATCAATTGTCATTTGTTGCTTCTGCTTGTCACCAAATTTCAGCCTTCCGTCACGGATAACATTTTATACGAGATCTTTGAAAAGGAAACATTGAGATGTTTTATGACCTAAAAAGCCATGGTATTTACAAAAACCTCTCTTTTTCTGTTGTTCTATAGGAGGCACTTTAGTGCGGTACTATCATCTAACCATCTTCTACTAACTTATCAAAGATTTCGTCACATTTAGTCACGTCGAACGTATAAGTTCTTTTAGGTATTTTTTCATTCTTTTCAGATTTGACTGGATTCTTCCCATTCGACGGAACTAAAACTTTACAGGAATATGATGGACCTTGTTTCGATTATGCTAGGTCAATTTCCTATTCGTCGAGACGAATTAGTTCATCTATGTCATTTTCATCATCCTGGCATATTCCCACGTAAGCTACTCGCTCTTTCTTACTTTTACTTGCTCTGAATTTTTCAGCTTTTAATCTTTCGACTTGCCTCACCCTATTTGCTAATTGAGCCATATCTCTCCAATATTGGGTGTCTAATTTCTTCCTTATAGAATAATCTAGCCCTCATGCAGCCATTTCGACTAGCTCATGCTCAGACACCTGGGTGAAACATCTTGATTTTAGTAATCTAAACCTATTTAAGTAATCATCTATTGGTTCAGAGAACTTCCTCTTCACGCTAGCTAACTCCTTAAAACTTATCTTGATTTGTCCCGTATAAAACTGTTCATGGAACAATCTTTCTAATTGGGTCCATGTATATATTGAACTTGCATGCAAGGATGTAAACCAAGTAAACGCATTTTTTGTCAGAGAGCTTGTAAAATATTTTATTCTCAAATTTTCATTATGGGATATCTCCCCCGCTTCGATCAAGTAGCGTGCAACATGTTCTATGGTAGATTCGCTAGTGTCTCCAGAGAATTTGGTGAATTTGGGGACTTTCCACCTTGGAGGTAATTCATGTTGCAAAATATATTTTGATAATGGAGAAATGTAACTAGGCCTTTGTAATCCTACATTTACTCCATTTTGTGTCATTATCCTTTCGACTATGGTTGCTAAGTTATTTTCGGCAGGCAAATTATTATAACGCATCTGCTGCACTATATTATCAGCATCTTGACCCATTTGGACTAATATCCTCCTAGGCTTTTGTTGAAAAAGAATTTATATGCGAGGCTATTCGACTACTTCCTCTTGGTTTCTAATGTTCGCCTGGGGCATGTCTGCAGGTCTCTGAATTATTGTGGTTCTTCGACACCTAATCTTGGATTTTGCACTATTTGCTGTGGTTGTCGAGTCTGAGGAACACCAAAGAAATCAGCAATGCATGTCATATGTTGTGCCAATAATTGGTTTGTTTGGGTAATGTTTTGTATTAGAGGATTGAACATTGTTCCCATCTGTTGTGTCAACATTTGGACCATGTCGTGATTGCTTTCGTCCATTTATTGTCTAATTATCTGCGCATAATTGTTTGTAATTGCTTGCATATAAGTTTGAAATCCTGGTGGAGGTTGATTTATTATACCTATGTTTCCACCAGATCCTGACCCTTGTAAAGGTGAAGACCTATTAACCAATGAGTCCTAATATAATGATGATGCATTCTGCAAATTTTCCATTGTTGTGGTTGGCATCCCATAGGGTTGTTCCCTACCATATGGGGGCATTGCAAAATTCGTCACGAAATGCCTAAAAACACTCCATGTAGGCGAAGGTGTTCTTATGGGCGGTTAGTGGCCCATGGTGAATAAACTGGGCATATTTTGAGACGATGCAAATGCATGTGTTGACTCTGATGACGAAGGTATGGCCTCTGTCATAGGGATTGACCACGTACCTCCTCCTCTCGAAGGGTTAGGGTTAAATGCCATAGTATTTTCAGTTTGAGTACTTGGCAGATTCACCATTCTTCTCACTCTTGTTCTTTTAGGTCTTTCTACGTCGGTTACGGCTAATTTACCGCTTCTTAGAATCATAAAATGAAGTATAACCCTTTTTATTATTCAAAGTGATTATGTTATCTTCTAATGTCGCACCAATGTCCCACTGGGCGTTCCAATTTGTTCGCTGTCGAATTTTACGAGCAATCACTGGTTTCTAATTTATGTTTAAATTAATTTACTTGCAGGACCAGCCATACAACTCCTAGGACATATGTGCGGATTTTAGTCGACAAAGTAGTGCTTTTGAAAATCTCATGATTTTCACCTTTTATAAAGTTTTGTATATGTTTGTATGATTAAAAGAAGAAGCAACATGTGTTCGACAAAGACAAAAAGAAATGAAATTCTGAAATGTGTAAAGTAACTTGACTGGAAAATGTATAAACTTGCAGAATGTAATAAACTTGTAGAATGCAGCAATATAAATAAACTTGAACTTTCATTAAACTTGATAAATAAAACTGGTGTTCACACGTACATATTTCCAGAAATCAAACTCTTTTCTCTCACACAGTTATTTTGGGTATATTACAAGAATTTGTACAATATTTTCACACACACAATTCTGACAAGAATTGCCCTATTTATACACAAACTAAATAACTGCCCCTAACGGACAAATCATTCAATTACGATACTTGGCATTCAACATGTCTTCTTTCTACCAAACGCTTCCACGCGTCCTTCTGCCAAACTTATTTAATCTTTGAATTTTGAATTCCACCTTTTGCATCAAAGCAACGCATCCCCTCAACATTGTCGAACTCGTCGAAAACAACCCCTGCCATCTAACTCGTCGAAATTGTCGAAACATCATCATTTCCTAACTCAGTTGAAAACGTAAAAAAACGTTCTTCTAATTTCTTTGGTCGAAATTAACTCCTGAAAACATTTTCTTCTCTGATCGAAATGTTGTTTTGGACTTTAATTTCATGGCGTCGAAAATCCTTGTCTACAGTCATCTCCATAAAAAAAGGATCATTGGGTTGGAGTGAAAGATGTGTCCCATGTTAATTTTACTAGGGTCCCACAGGGGGCATCATTGTACTAGTTAAAACGTATGGGGGTGTGTGTGTTCCCCTTGCAAAGGTAGAAAAAATCACAGGCCTTTATAGGTATATAACATGTTTGGGTAGTTAGTGTTTGCTCATGGTGGCGAGAAGCCTTGTGCGGCAGTTTTTTAGGCGGTTTAAAGGACTAACTCACGTGGGGTGAGAGTCTTTGTTGGTGGTTGACGTTGCTAGGTTGCAGGCAAGCAGTTAAGTTAGTCGTGTATGTTACGATGGTAATGAGTGTGGTTCTTTTTTAGTACTGGAGTGTATGTGTGTGTATGACTTAGAGTCTATATTTCCCCTTAAAGGATAATGTATTTATATGGGTCTCTAGGACCTAGGATTTCCTCAAAAAAAGGTCACCATCCACCTAGTTAAATGGTCGACACTTAAATCCTTATTTCTAAGGGAGACGTAAGTCAATAACGACTTTGACTTTCTCTTTATATGAGACACATCTTAGCCCACGTTTTTTTCTCCATGGGCAAGGAAAACATAAGGGCGAGTCGATACCTCCCTTTGAGCGACCTTATGTAGTCGCCTTCTACTAGAGGCGGTCTTAGGGCATCACACTAGACAAAGTCTTTTGTAGATATAACATTACAATATATGTAAGTACTTTATTGTCATGTCATTTGTCTGTCTTGAATCGTGTTCTTAATATGTCAGGTGTTTTTATGGGCAAATTTACACCCGTTCTTGAAGTCATTGAGCATTCTTTAGTCTTTAGTCGGGGGAATGAGGTATTTGATTGACATCATCAATTTGATCACATCATGATGTTGTCCTTGATTAGGGACCTTTAGTCTTCATAAAACATCATAAAAGATTAATTTAGACTTTATTCACAATGAATCAACGTTCATATTAGACTGTGAAAAACATGAATTGGATTCTCTCCTGATCTTTTTGTCCAGCCATCTCTTTTTTTTCTAATCCAATGATCAATTAATGCACATAGAAAAAAAATAAGAGTATGAAAGATAAAATAAATATATGATTGATATTGGAGCTGAATCTGAAAATCAGTATATATCATTAAAATTTAAGTAAATTGATTTACATGACAACATCAGATAGGGAAATACTTCAAAATTGAAAAAGTAATTCTATATGTATTTACAAATCATTTATAAAAAATCTTCAAAACTTTCGCCCTTTGTCTTTACTCAACTTTGCTTGGTTGGTAAATATAATAAAATACCAATTTTGGCTCGTTGTAGAATGTCAAATTTAATTAAAGAACTCATAAATTAATTAATATTGCAATGTCATGTCATCTCGATGACCTTTTTTGCCAAAGATTTTGCATACACGCACATAAATCCAATATTGTATAGTACATCCAAAACTCAGAAACTTCACTTTGATTTCTTCCATTGACTCGGTGTAATATAATATAATAATATAAAAAAAAAACTAATTGGTTGAACTTAACAAGCCATTTTCATCTCATCAAGTTAAAATAAAGTTCAACCAAAAATTATTCTACTCAAAATTTAAAATTCAAAATCTCTAAAATAATTTGTCTCTAAATACAGCTCATTAACCATTTAAGTTTAATTAATTAATTAATGACATTTACAGGTGAGATGATTCAATCTTTGTCATTGTGATTTAAAGCCATAAGTTGATAGCAAGTGGTAATGATCTCAATTTCCATTTTTCTTCTTAATTTTAATTAAGTTGTGGCTCACGTTGGAATAAACTTTCTATCACAACAAAATGATTCTAAAAGAGACAAGCTCCACTAGAGTGAATTAATAATGAGTGGGTCTACTTGTCACTTTCTCTTGAGCCCAACATCCAACCATTCTTGTTATTCACTAAACTACATTATTTATGTAATTTGAGTGATATCTAACCTCGTGTCAACCACATCTATAATAGTAGTAGTAGTAATATTCTACCTAAAATATTCTATTCTATAGCTCAATTATTGAGCATAGAAATGGCTAATTACAATAAGCTAAGTGTCCTCATGCTATTGTAGTTTGTTAAAACGCGCTTAGAATAAACTAATCAAAATTTTGCAAAATTGGCCAATAACAGAAGTCTCACACTAAATATTTCTTATAATCAAACCAATCATTAGTTGGTCTAATGGTGATTGGCGCTGAACTTAGTAGGAAGAATCACAGTTCAATCTTTTTCAAATACGATTGAGAGTGGTTGGATGAAACAGAATACAATGATTTTGAATACCAATTCAAAAAACTATGTACATTGATTATTCCAGTTAAAATCTAAAATTACATGAAACAACTTTCCAATAAGAACTTTCACAAGAAAATCACAACTTCTTACTGTCATTGTTATCTAACCAACAATGGATGCAACAGTATGAGCCCAGAATTTCAGATTATGTTTCATATCAACCTCGCTACCTTTTTCTGGTACTCTCCAATTCACTAATGGATTTCTTCTTCCCCTTAGGTCTACACAATCCCAAGCCTCCGATAAATAAGGCTTCTCATCAGATACAACACTTTCATCAATCTTGTTCTGTTCTTCTTTTCCTAGTCTTTGTAAACCAGGTATCAATGAAGCCAGTGTTGAATCTTTGTCTTTCTCGGAAAACACAAAGCCCAAATCCATAAACCCTTTTAGTTCTTCAAACTCAAGCTCTGATAAACTCCTACTTTTCCTTCTCCTTCTTCTTTGACTCTGACTCTGACTGAGATTGTTACTGTTACTCTGTTTTTTCTTGTTGTTTATCTCTTTCTTTTCGGTGCTTGTTACGTTTGAGAATTCTATGATTTCTCTCTCGGAAGGGATTGTTCGAAGCCTAGATGAAGTGAGGACAGAATTTGGTGATGGAGAATCAGAGAAAACGGAGCCTGTGAAACTCAAGTTTTGTTCACTATAGAACCGAACATCTAGATTTGGAGTTGGAACTAAGAGGTTTGTGTCTTCTTGAGGAAGAGTTTGTGCTAGTTTTGTGTGAGAATTTAAAGGGTTTTTGTTGGTGAGAATTGTAGTTTCAAACCAGAAGGTATCTAACAACGTTAGAACTTGTTCTGCAGACATTGCTTTGTTTGTGTGTTACAAGTGAATGAGTTAGAGAGATATGAGAAGGTTGGAGAGAGTTATTACAAAAAGTTTGGAGATAAGAAGAGAAATTGTCAATGTATTTTTATTTTTATATATGGAAGGTTACGTTACATTTCTTAATTGCCTATGATTTTCTACTTTTGATTTATTCCCATTTATTCGAATATGCAATTTGAGAAGTTTCAGGTAGATTTCTTGTTAGTTTGAAGAATTTTATGAAAATCATAAAACTCATATATTTGTTTTATTTTTGGTATGGTAAGGATATGTTTGGTATGCATGATAGAATGTACGTAATATGACATGGTAATGATAAGAAATTAAAAAAACAATATAATATATTGTTTTTTAATCTAAACCTTTTGATTAATCTAACTGTTGAAAAATAAGAAAGAGAAAAAATATCATTTAAAGAAGAGAGAGAGAGAGAGAAATATTTTTCTTTTATATTTTTCTTCTAATTGAGAAAATAAAAGATCATAAAGAAAGATCACATCGTACCATAAAATTTGTTGTTAAAAGTATGTTGTTTTTCTATTATAATATTCTTTGCTAAATAAATATTTGTATACTTTTTTATTTGATAATAATTAAATTATTTTATGTATAATTAATCAATTCATTAAATTATTTATTAAATATCGAGTTTGTTGAAGCATACTATTTATACATTGATTCTTTTGTTTATTTGTCATAAATCATGATTAATTAATTAATTTCACATTATATATTTTCTAGTTAAAAATGAAAATAGTTATAATAAGTTTATTATAACATATTATAAAAATATACACGAAACAAATGTTGTGACTAAAGAATTAATTAAAATAATTATTTTTAATAATATAACATTGAAATGAGAGATCATATTTTTTTTAATTGTATTGAAATTAAATTTTATATTTTATGAAACTTTTAATTTTATTTTAGAGTGGAGATGATTATGTTGATCTTCTTTAATTAATTTTGAAATCTTCATCATTTTGGCACAATCTAAGTTGAATGTTCTAGCTAGGGTTTTCAGTTCTTCTTCTCTTATAAGAAGTTTGATTTTTTCTCTGGTTCTTAGATCCTTTTATCGAATTACAAAATAGTATGGCTAATCCAAATTTTGAAAATCCATCCATTCACGAGGAAGAGGCAGAAGAGGGGTTATGTTTCGATATAAAAGAAGATGGAGAGGAGGCTATGGATCTTCGGTGGTGCCTTGTAGGTCGATTCTTATGCGACAAACCCATCCATGTGAATTCAATGAAAGTTCGTGTAGCAGATTTGTGGAGACCTGTTAGAGGTGTTACTATCAAGCAAGTTGTGAGAGGCTTGTTCTTGTTTCTTTTTTCGCACAATCTTGATATGGAGGCAACATTGAAGGGAGGTCTGTGGACTTTTGATAACCATCTTCTTATCCTTGAGAAGGTAAGGGTTGGGGTTCAAATCGAAAGTATTCTGTTATTCCATGTAGATTTTTGGGTACAAGCCCATAATCTTCCGGCAGGCCTCATGCTCGAGAAGGTGGGGAAAGCTATGGCAAACTTTGTAGGAGATTTTGTGGAATACGATAAAAAAACAAGCTTTTGGCGATAATATATGAGGATCAGAGTGAAGTTGGATGTTAGACAACCGTTGAAACAACAAACTCGAGTCAAAAATAAAGGAGGCGAATGGTGCATTGTCAAATTCAAATATGAAAAGCTCGATCTATTTTGTTTTGTCTGTGCTAAACTGGGTCACTCGGAGCAATGGTGTGAAATCCGTTTTGCAAAGGAGGTTGATGATGGTATTCGAGAATAGTCTAATGAATTAAGGGCGGAGCACCGTCGTCTCGGTAGTGGTCAGACTTCTCGTTGGTTGAAGGAGGATGGAAGTAAAGGTAATGAAACTGTCAAAAAAGTTGCACAAGGAAAGCTGCGTGAAACTGATGCTCCAGAAGGTGAAACTGACGCTAGGAAATGGGTTCAACAGACATCATCAATGGTCATGTTTAATTCCAATAATGGCATTAATGATGATGTTAGAAACTCAAGTTTGTTATCTATCACAAGTACTAAGGAACAAGTTAACAAGGCTATGAATACTAATGAAAACTTGTCTGCCACATTTAAGGGTCATGTTGCCTTGTCTCCTCACCTGGTCGGCCACTTTAATCCAAATCCAAATTCTCCATTTAATACAAATTTGACACCTACACACAGCTCTTTACCAGCACTAATTGCCCAAAGCAGCCAATTAAAAATCTGACATTGGCACATGGCCTTTTACCAATTTTTAATGCCCAAAATCAGTCAAGTAAAGATCTGATACTTACACCTAGCATTTTACCAACATTAAATGCCAAGAATCATTCAAGTATAGATAAAAAACTACCTGCATCAAATCTTTTACTGACACCTGTTCCAATTGATAACCATAGTCTTACCTTACCTCCCCAAAAGCCAAGTACCGTAAATCAATTGTCCATTAATACCAACTCTACCTTTATTTCGCACAGTTCACAAAACTCAACCCAAGTCAACTTACCAAAACCACACAATCCCATAACATCCAACACCCCGCCTGCTTTAATACTGAAACCAACAAAATTCAAAAATAAAGCTATCCACAACAGAAGCCCACAAGCCAAACAGAAAAACATTGTTCAAATACACAAGACTGATAACAGGCAGCCAGGTGCGAACAACATTGTCCCAGATAGAAGGAGTGTCGATTCTTCTTTTCAAATGCAGAGACTGGAAGAAGAATAGGAGGTTGATCAAACATAAAATCATCTTAAGCCCTCCCACTAGGGTTACCTCTCTCAGTTGCCTTTAAAATGGTCAGGTCCCTCAAATATGGGGGTGTCTTAAGCAAAACCCTACCAAATAAAATCATCTTGTCCCTCCCCCGGTTAAAAGATCAAGTCCCTACGATGTTGCCTACGATGTTGCCTAGAATGATCTTTTCCCTTTGATTAAAGATGATAGTCCCTCCCAATTGCTAAAGACACCCTCCAGTTGCCTTCTTTGACCGTACGATGACCCTACGCCAGTCCTTTAATAAAATCCAAGGTAATGACTACCTATTCCTTAATAATAGGGATAGTTTTACCCTTGAAAGAACATACAAGAACATGAATGATTTAGTCTAGGGTAGGTACATCATAATTACTTTCTCACACTTTGAAAATACTTTTCACACCTCACTATTCTCAAATATTTTCAAAACAATGGCTTTGTATACATCCATACGAGGATCATTACAAAGTACTTAGAAAATTTTCTAAACACACACTACACTTTCCTTTTTCAAAACAATTAAGTGAGATAAGTAACTAAGAGCCCATGGATAACCATGTATATAAAGGGTGCTAACACCTTCCCTTTATATAACCTACCCTCCGAACTCGAGTCTTTTAAAACCGGTATTTCCTGTTCGTTTATGTCCTTTCCTTATGGATAAAATAAAAGTCGGTGGCGACTCTTGCTATCCGCAACATTTATAGAAAGTCAGTTCTCCCACCGTGTTACATGAAGCATATGCCAACCAGTTCATGGCTTATACAACTGAGCAAACCGTGCATGGCCCGATTGTTATCATGATCACACATGCTATGTGCCAGAAAAGTTCAAGTAATCGTTTCTAAGCTTACGACTGTCAGACCCTAATTTTTGACCCTAAGATTTCTCGCATCTCATCTGCATTTCGCATACAAACAAGATCACGCACTGGTTGTTTATTCTTTTCAGATGCAAGTCTATGCTTTGCAGAGGATCACCATGTTTAATTTCTGTTATTTGTTTATATTCACTAACCTCTAACCAAAATATCAAAAAAAATATGTTGCAGTGTTCTTCTTCTTCTCTGTGTTGCAGGTTTACAAAGACAAGGCAGTAATTTCATTCAGATGCGTTTGTTCAGTCTCAATGCGATATTAGATGGATGTTTGACCTAATCTGGTCAAACTATTAAAAGATTGTGTTGACTGCCAGTTGTGTGTGCCAGTAATTCATTCATCAGGCAATGCGTTTTCAAAGTACAAAGTTGGGTTGTGTGACAAGTGTTCTGTGCAAAGTTGGGTTTGAATATTCAGTGTTTATCAGTTCATCGGTTCTTCAGTTCACCAGTGATTCATCTGAGGGTTTATTTTCCTCAGTATGGATTCAGTTTATCAGGGAGATAATCAGACAGTTCTTTTAGATGATGACAGTGGTTTGGATGGCAAGTGCGAATTGTTCAGTGATTCGGGAGTTGGTTGTATTCCTCGTTATTTGTGGCTGATAAAAAATCAAGAGATTGTTGTGGGCTTAAGACCAAGTTTCATCCATTTGTTTTCTCGATTAAACCATTTCTTATTTTTCCCAATTATTTTAATACCCATGTTATTCAATAATCTTCGTTCCCCATTTTCCTCGATTATCCATTATCCATTTATGATCATTACCCAAATTTTTCTATCCCATTATTTTTTAGCCTATTGTCCATTAAAAATCAATCATTCTCCATAAATCAAATTCCAAATTTTATTTCTTTTTCTTTTTTTTATTATTCCAATTTTTGTTTTCTTATTTTTTCTTCATCATAATACAAAAACAATTCAAAAAAAACAAGGATATCACAAAGTTTCTTTCATATATATATCCCATTTCCTTTTTATTATTTTCTCATAAAAAGGGCCTTTGGCCCACATCTCTAATCACTTGCCCACACAGCCAGCTTCGCCCTTCACACTATCAGCACCACACGTGAATACTACAAGCAAAATGCGCGTATCCCACACCGCCCAAGCCTCTTGCAAGCCAAAGCTACAATTCCCAGCCAATGCTTGCCGCATGCTGCCGTAAGCCCAAAGCTTCAATTTTGCAGCCAGCTTCACATCCTACGCGCTAGCCACAAGTAGCAAAACAGGTAATGAATCCAGCCGCAAGGCCTGTATGCCAGCCATCATCACCAGGCCCAATCCGCATATCCCGCAGCAGGCCTCAAACAACAAACAAGTCTCAGTCCAAGCCAACAGCGCACGTAAACACCCGCAGCTCACTCGCACAACAGGCCGAAGCCAATACCTCACATTCCGCAGCTTCTCACGCGGCAGCCTCACAACAAAACTTCAGCTAACAGCAAGCTGAAGCAAGCCTCACGTGTACGAAAACAAGCCGCATCTCGCACATGAATAAGTCACGAGCATAATACCTGAAACCGAAACCAAAACGCACAAAGCCAGAGCACAAAACGCAGTGAAAATTTCAAAACGAGAATGCACGAGAATCTTGCTTACACCAAAACGCATACCTCACATTCAAAACGGCATCAAGTTCCTTTCTTCTTCTCCTATTTAAAGAGCATCAGTTTCATTCCAATTTCAAGCTTTCACAGCCACAAAAACTCTGTCAAAATCCTTTGAAGCTTCAATAGCCTCCCGAATCTCTGCCAAATCCATCCCCATTCAAAAAACCCTCTCAACCTTTAATTAATTTCATCTTCACTCCTAAATTTCATCCAAATCCCTAAACCCCTTTCTCCATTTTTCATCCATCACCTTCAATTCACACTGATTTGAAAAGAAAAGAAAAGTTAAGATGAAGAAGAGATTGAGAAGAAAAGGAAATCGCACAAGGAGTAGAAGAGGTTTTCGGCTGTTTTTTTTTACTTTTGAGAAGGTGAGGAGAGGCTCCGCCGTTTATACCTTGCCGCCGCCGTATATTTCCGTCTCTCCCCTGTTCTTGCCCTTTTCTGCTTTGCGTTTTGTTGTGAGAAAGAAGGAGAGGAGCCTTTGGCTCTGCTTTAATTCTTTTTTATTTAATTTATTTATTTTTTATTTTTGATTAAAGAATAAAATGAGATGGATTTTGGGCCATCATTTTGGATCATCCGTTTCTATCACCACCCGCGGATCTTCCACCATCACCCTTCCCTTTTTACTTTTTTTAAAATACTTTCTTTAATTTTTGTTATGTAATTTGATTTTGTTATGTTTATTTTTTTTATTAAAGATTGTTATAGGAAAAGATTTTTTAGAATGCCTATTAGAAAAGAATTTTTAGAAAGATTTTTTAAAAAGATTTTTTAGAAAGAATTTTAGAAAATGATTTAAAAAATATTTCTAATTCTTTTATTGGATCTATTTTTGGATCCATTATTCTTCATCTCTTTTTAATTTTGGTCGATGACAATCTTCCGATTCGGGATTGTTGATTTCCGATTAAGTTTAATCTTCATTATTTCAAATCTATGGATGAATGATCATTTGGATCATTCTCCATACTTTGAGATCGTGATAGGTTGCTTTTCGAGAAATTCAACGAAAATCTCGATTAAGATTAGACCTCCCTTTTTCTTTTATTGTGGCATGTTTTCGGAGAACGATTCATTATATCGTTTCTCTAACATGTATTAACACGAATATTTTCCACTTTAATTAGTGGTGGCCGACCTCATTTGTAGGGTAATTACTCCGTAAATTACTCGGCGATTGCTTAACATAGACCTACAGTTGTCCCGATTTGGAATGTGATCCACTTGGATCCGGTTGCCTCGATTTTCTTTTTCTTTTCGTGGTTGTGCTTGATTAAGTTCATCATACCACTTATATTGTAAATATTAATAATGTGAATATACTAACATTTAATTTTAATCTCTCGCACCTTATCCTTTTACTTTAATCTCTCGTTCCCTACCTCTCTTATTATGCTTCTATATTCATTCATCATATTGCTTATTGTATATATTATTGTTGCTTGTTATTTTTCATTTGTCCATTTGGACACAAAAACACTAATAACGGATTAAACATCAAAAAAATGGGTGACTATTATTGCGGACTATGGTTACTATCCCTTGCTTCGGAGATTCGGACTTAGATTCTAGGATCATCCCTTTGCTCATTTGTTATGGATTGAAGACTTTGACTCCGGTTGAGTTACTTGTTTATGAAGATGGAAATCCAATTGTCTCAAAGATGCTTGCCATATGGTTTGATCGTTTCTTCCTTTATCTTTTATTTTCAAGTCTTAGGATAGTCCCTTCATCTCTTCCTATCTTCTTCAATTTTCAAATCTCCTTCCTCTTTTCAAAACTTTCTTTGTTTTCAAACTTCAAACATTTTCTCAATCAAACCTTGACTTCGGTCATGTGCTTTTACCTTTTCATTTCATTTCTTTAATAAATGCTAAACCACATAAGCATATCGAAACTTTCTTTCTCAAAAACTTTAAAACATTCACAACTCATTCAATTGTTTTTGTGCCCTCGTGCACGTTTCTTTTTAACCTTTTTTATGTTTAGATATGATTCATTCTTTCTAGCGGAATTATTTGCTAAAGAATGACGACTTATCTTTACATTTTAAAATCAATCCAACTCATTTGCCTTTTCACAATTTGTACCACGAACTACGGGGTTTTGATCTCGCATTGCACTCTGTGGGTACGTAGGCATGAGACGTTCGTCTCTTCAAACACCAAAATCTTAAAAAACATTCTTCTTCTCGTCTCTTCAATCTTTTTTCAAGCAAACCATTCCAAACCAAAAAATGCAGTAAACATTTCAAAGGGTTCCCGTGGAGTACCACGGACAAGTCGGGTGCTTAAAACCTTCCCGATTTGTAACCAATCCCCGTACCCAATCTCTGTTTGATTCTTTTAGCTTTTTAGCTTTTTAAGATTCTTTAAGGTTTTGTTCGTTCTTTTGCCTTTTTCCGTTTGGAAATAAATAAAAGCGCGGTGGCGACTCTGTGTATATTGAGTGAAGTTAATCAATAGCTTACACTCATGATTTTACCGCTACAGAAAAGTGGAGACTATGCTGGGGAGTCAATCTCTAAGTGGATTCGGCCTACTTTGATTTGTTTACTGCTTTAGTTTGATTTGCTTGTTACTTGGTTGTTCTGTTTTGGTGATCCTCTGTGAGATAGATCCTAACCCGGATCTGAGTGGAACTTATGATAGGACGGCGATATTCGAAGCGATATGCGATGGAGTAGTCCAAAGCAATATCAATTTGATAATCTCCACTCGGTTAGGCTCTCTTGGACTATCAATGTCATGACGAGTAATCGTACGTGGCATTATTTTCCGACCTTGAGCTGATCATACTGGGGACCGTAGAACCCTTAACCAATCTAAGCCAATTTAGGAACGTAGTGCGGAAACTATCTGAGTGTAAACTTAAGGTGGTTGTCACGCGATACTACACTCGGACGAGGTCTATTTTAAGAATTTTATCGGTTGGGGAGTAATCCAACGTACCGATGATATTCTAAAGATGGTAGTTAACTCCGGGAACCTCTGTTAGCACCCTTCTGGTTTTTTGCAGGTACAATGAAGACAAACCTTAGTACATGCCTGTTTGGGTTGGTGTTCTTATCCCATGACTCCATGCTCGTGATTCGAACCTTTGAACCTGTGTGTTTTGCGTGATCTTGTTTGTGTTTGTTGCATCTACATATTCATCATGATCATCATCACAACCATTTTTCCAGGAAAATGATTCCGATTATTGCAAATGTTTGAAGGAAGTAAAACATTCCCTTTTGTCAAGATTTTTCATGACAGTATTCTCGATGTTGACCATGTTTGCAATAATCGAGTTGTTTTTCTGAAAGTGGAAGTGAACATTACATTGCATATCATTGCATCTTCGCATATTCTTGCGTTCATCCGAGTTGTGTGGGAACTCATCCCGGTTGTTTCTTTCCTCAGTTGTCTGTTGATCCGTCAAGCTGACTCCTCACCACAGATACGGTACTAGAGCTGCTAACATATTGAGAGCTATCAGATTTAGAATGGAAAGTCAAGCCCAACACAACAAGAAAGTTAGGGAAGACCTTGATGAGTTGAAAAGTGATGTGAGTCAGATCATGGAGATGCTACAGGCTTTGATCATTAGGGAAACTCAACCTCAGAGGATTGTCATGCCTCAAGTCAATGTTTTTGCTGGTGAAGCAAGTGTTGTTGGAATAACTCGTCGCAGACAACAACACCATGAACAATCATACCCTACTGCAGTTGCTCCGATGATCAATGGTCCATCTATTCAAAGGAATGTTGGCCAGAACCAGAATCGTAATGCCAGGAGCAGGCCAAACTTTGATCCTATTCCGATGACTTATGCTGAGTTGTATCCTTACTTGGTCCAGAATGGTTGGATTACTACTAGGCCTGCGCCTCCTGTTCGAAATCCTCTTCCGGTTGGTTATAGAGCAGATCTTCGTTGTGAGTTTCATCAAGGTGGCACTGGTCATGACTTAGAACACTGTTTTGCATTGAAGGCTAAAGTAAAAGAGCTTGTCAGAAATGGGACGATCACTTTTGAGGATACAAATCCTAATGTTGTCAACAATCCTTTTCCGAATCATGGGAAGTGAATCTTCAAGAAGACTTCAATTGTCAAATTTTCTTCAAGGCCAGAATATCAGACGGGACAGCTCATCCTTGTTGTTGATGGATCATTAGGCCATTGTTTCTTTATGTTTGCAATTTTTCTTCAATCATATTAAGTTAGTTGCTTTTAAGCTTGTTTGTACTTTCATGTTGGTTTTAATGAAATGAGCATTGCTTTGTTTTGATTCAATTTTCATTTATTGTTTGCATCTTTATGCTTTACATTTTAAGTTCATTTATCTTTTCTCAAAGTTTTTTACAATGATTGGAGGGAGGATGATGAAAATGAAATACCCATAACTGTTGTTGGTATGCTTTCAATTGAGATTCGGCTGATGATATACAGGCATTGTTTCAAATCCTAAACACTGGAGAAATAAGGAAGTTAATCCCTTGTCAACCCCTTTGATCCTTGAAGTTGGAGTTTCTTTCTATTCGGAAAAAAAAAAAAACCTCAATTTTAACCCGGGGATGGGTAGTTCTCAATTAATTCGAATGTGCATTCAAGTACAAGAGAATCATTCAAGACACCTTTCAAATAAAGGTTTCAATTTCAAGTGTTCCTTCACACACATCAAAGAAGTGTTGAAGATGTTTCTCAATTCAAAAGCCAATGATGGTTCATCATAATCATTAAGCCATGCAGTCATTATCTTTCAAAAAAAAATGATATGAAAAAAATTAGTGAAAAAATCAAAGCCCGCTAAGTCAAAACCTATGAAGGAGATTTAGGCAAAAAAACTGGGGCATCCCGCTGGCTGTAAGATCAAATGACACAGTTCAGGAAAAAGTTAGGGATAATAAAAAGAAATATTTGTCAAGAGGTCATCAAATCCTCAGCAAAAATAAGATGAGTTGACTAAAGTCCTCACTGGAAATAACAAAAGAAAGATGTGACTGCTATCTCAAAATCCTTTGGCTTACGAATCATCTTCATCTGTGCAATCCTAAATTTCTGGGAACTTGAATGCATAGGGTGAATTAATTGAATGTAGGACTGGATTTTATCACGAAGTTGGTTTGGGTACAAATAACTTTGAGCCTGTATCCTTTATTTCATAAACCGTGAACCAGACCACGTTACAACCTTCAAAAGTCCTAATTGAATCCAGTTTTCTTTTGAAAAGCATACTACAACAAGGTTGTGTAAACTGACTCCCAAGTTCTTTACCAATCATCTGTTTCTTACCATTGCTTTATTTTTAATTCTTGTCTCAACCACCGTGTTTTGACAATGTTTTCATTTACTTTACATCAATTTCATTCAAAAATGATTCTTGATTTCAAACTTTGCATTGAATTTTGCATTAAAATTACCAAGTTTGTACAAACAATTTTATTTGCAAATAAACTTCTTCATCAAGGAATTTTCAAACAGTTAAGAAACTTGGTCAGTGATCTTATCAGGGGCAAGTTTTTCTCAGTTCCTTTTATTTCAAGATGATGTTGCTCAGTGCAAGTTATTCTCAGATATTGGTTAGTCAGAAGATTCTCTGCAAGTTACATGTTGGGTTATTTTCTCAAGGGCTGAAACCATGATCAGTTTATTTTCTCAACATTCATTTCAAAGATTGAAGCCATGATCAGTTTATTCTTCTCAACAGTTACCTCAAAGATCTGATGATTCTCTCCAGCAGTAATCAAGAACTGAATCAATTATCAGTTTACCTTCATCAGTCATTGAACTTGGGGCAATTTTTCTTCAAGAATCCCCCAGTAGCTTTGCATGACTTTTCTCAAAAGATTTGCAACTTGGAATAGTTTACTGGTGTGACAGAGATTTGTGCAGCAGTAGCATCTCTAGTATTCGAGCAGAATGGCAGTGATTTCTGTGTTGAGGAATCAGTCTTTCATCTTTCCACTCCTCTAAGAGTCTAAACTGGTTGTTAGTATTTCCACTCCTCTAAGAGTCTAAATTGGTTGTCAGCATTTCCACTCCTCTAAGAGTCTAAACTGGTTGTCAGCATTTCCACTCCTCTAAGAGTCTAAACTGGTTGTCATCATTTTTCTCATATTATATTCTTGGGTGTGTTATTCCCCATTTTTGAAAAGTTTGCATATTTGAGAGTGTTATGCCTCATTATGCGTTTCCTTGGGTGTTTTATTCCCCAGTTTTGTTTAAGTTTGCATTTTTGAGTGTTTTAGTCCTCATTATGCGTATCCTTAGGGTGTGTTATTCCCCATTGTCGAAAAAGTTTGCATATTTGAGTGTGTTATGCCTCATTATGCGTTTTCTCGGGTGTGTTATTCCCCAGTTTTGTTTACGGTTTCATAGTTGAGTATTTTAGTCCTCATTATGCGTATCCTTGGGTGGTTTAGTCCCTATTTTCATAAATGTCTGCGTACTGAGTGTTTTAGTCCTCATATGCATTTCTCAAAGTCTTGTTGTTGTCAACATCTTACTTTTTGGTCAAAGTCCAATTTACTTGGCATTTGTCTGTCTCTTCAGAATTTTCTTCATCTACTTGTTCTGTCTTCTCAGATATTACACCCTCTTATCTGATTGCCATTCTCGGATGTCCATAGTGAAGTCATCATTGATTTGATGTACTGTCCGAGACTTTTTCCATCTCATTCAGTTCTTTTCCTGAATGTTGTGATTCACATTTTTATCTGATTGCCATTCTCAGATGTTGTGATCACTTCCTATCCGATTGCCATTCTTGGATGTCCATAGTGAAGTCATCATTGATTTGATGTACTGTCCGGGACCTTTTTCCATTTCATTCAGTTCCGTTCCTGAATGTTGTGCTTCACTTTTTATCTGATTGCCATTCTCAGATGTCGTGATCACTTCACTTCCGATTGCCATTCTCGGATTTTCATGTTGGAGTCATCATTGAGTTGATGTACTTTCCTGGATTTTTCCCATTTCATTCAGTTCTGTTCCTGAATGTTGTGATTCACATTTTATTTGATTGCCATTCTCAGATGTTGTGATCATTTCCATTCCGATTGCCATTCTCGGATGTCCATAGTGAAGTCATCATTGATTGGATGTACTGTCCCGGACCTTTTTCCATCTCATTCAGTTTTGTTCCTAAATGTTGTGCTTTGCATTTCATCTGATTGCTATTCTCGGATGTTGTGATCACTTCACTTCCGATTGCCATTCTCGGATTTTCATGTTGGAGTCATCATTGAGTTGATGTGCTTTCCCGAATTTTTCCCATTTCATTCAGTGTTGTTCCTGAATGTTGAGTTTCACATTTTCATCTGATTGCCATTCTCAGATTTTGTGATTACCCTTTTCCGATTTCCATTCTCGGATATCCCTATTAAAGTCAGTAATGTCATCCTTGGATGCTTCTGATGTACTGTTTCGGGACTTTTCTCACTTCATTCAGTGCCATTCCTGGATGTTGTGATGTTTTCTGTCCAGTTGCTATTCTTGGACATTTTCACCTCAGCTGAGCCATGTGGTGGTCTCTAGCATGTTGTTTTTCCCGTCGGAGTCTCATGCTCCTTATCCCCAGCGTTTATTATTTTTCTTGTGTCGTCTTGTCCCTCGCGGATTTCTTTACATTTCATATGTTTTCATATACATTTCATATCATCTCATAAGTTTCTCATAATATTGCATATGCGTTTCACATATTTTCTCTTTATTTCATATCATTTCATAATATCTTCATATGTTTTCATAAACAGTTTCATATTGCTTCATATTGTTTCCATATCATCTTCATATCATTTCATATCGTTCATCTCATTTCATTCCAGTTTTTGGTATCTTAGGATCAAAAATTGGTTTTTTTTTTTTATATTTAAGTATCTTCCATCTTGTCGAAACGAAGATTTTAATCTTCATTATCTCTGGATTGAAGAAACTTAAATAGGGGCATCTGTCAGACCCTAATTTTTGACCCTAAGATTTCTCGCATCTCATCTGCATTTCGCATACAAACAAGATCACGCACTGGTTGTTTATTCTTTTCAGATGCAAGTCTATGCTTTGCAGAGGATCACCATGTTTAATTTCTGTTATTTGTTTATATTCACTAACCTCTAACCAAAATATCAAAAAAAATATGTTGCAGTGTTCTTCTTCTTCTCTGTGTTGCAGGTTTACAAAGACAAGGCAGTAATTTCATTCAGATGCGTTTGTTCAGTCTCAATGCGATATTAGATGGATGTTTGACCTAATCTGGTCAAACTATTAAAAGATTGTGTTGACTGCCAGTTGTGTGTGCCAGTAATTCATTCATCAGGCAATGCGTTTTCAAAGTACAAAGTTGGGTTGTGTGACAAGTGTTCTGTGCAAAGTTGGGTTTGAATATTCAGTGTTTATCAGTTCATCGGTTCTTCAGTTCACCAGTGATTCATCTGAGGGTTTATTTTCCTCAGTATGGATTCAGTTTATCAGGGAGATAATCAGACAGTTCTTTTAGATGATGACAGTGGTTTGGATGACAAGTGCGAATTGTTCAGTGATTCGGGAGTTGGTTGTATTCCTCGTTATTTGTGGCTGATAAAAAATCAAGAGATTGTTGTGGGCTTAAGACCAAGTTTCATCCATTTGTTTTCTCGATTAAACCATTTCTTATTTTTCCCAATTATTTTAATACCCATGTTATTCAATAATCTTCGTTCCCCATTTTCCTCGATTATCCATTATCCATTTATGATCATTACCCAAATTTTTCTATCCCATTATTTTTTAGCCTATTGTCCATTAAAAATCAATCATTCTCCATAAATCAAATTCCAAATTTTATTTCTTTTTCTTTTTTTTATTATTCCAATTTTTGTTTTCTTATTTTTTCTTCATCATAATACAAAAACAATTCAAAAAAAAACAAGGATATCACAAAGTTTCTTTCATATATATATCCCATTTCCTTTTTATTATTTTCTCATAAAAAGGGCCTTTGGCCCACATCTCTAATCACTTGCCCACACAGCCAGCTTCGCCCTTCACACTATCAGCACCACACGTGAATACTACAAGCAAAATGCGCGTATCCCACACCGCCCAAGCCTCTTGCAAGCCAAAGCTACAATTCCCAGCCAATGCTTGCCGCATGCTGCCGTAAGCCCAAAGCTTCAATTTTGCAGCCAGCTTCACATCCTACGCGCTAGCCACAAGTAGCAAAACAGGTAATGAATCCAGCCGCAAGGCCTGTATGCCAGCCATCATTGTACTCCCGCGCACCTAAATATTTGGGTAGTTGTTCATTGCCTTTCTTTATTAACTTCTCTAGCTTGGTTGAACTTGATATTAGTTTTTGTGGTCTAAGCCAACTCCCGGACACAATTGGATGTTTAAGTTGGCTAGAAGAATTAAATTTAGGCGGAAACAATTTTGTAACGTTGCCTAGTCTGAAGGAGCTTTGCAAACTTGCATTTTTAAATTTGGAGCATTGCAAGCTCTTGGAATCATTGCCTCAACTTCCTTTTCCTACAGCTATCCATTGTGGTCTTCGAAAGGACAAACGTATGATCACGAAGGGATTGGTGATTTTCAATTGTCCAAAATTGAGTGAGAGGGAACTTGGCAGTACTATCAATATTTCATGGATGACACAGTTTATTCAGGCAAACCAAGTATTCAATTCAATTTATGATAAGATGTATTTTGTAGTTCCAGGAAGTGAAATACCAAGTTGGTGCAGCAATCAGAGAGAGGGTCGTTCAATAAGAATAGATCTATCTCCCATTATGCCTGACAATGACAATAATATTTGTGGCATTGCTTGTTGTGCAATATTTTCTGCTGAGCCTCTTCAACCAAATGCTTTCCATGACAACATACACAACAAAAGGTCTCGACGAAAATCTGGAATACAACTTATTTGTAGATATAAAAATAAAAGGTGGGCGTGTGGTGTCATCCCAGTAATTCTTCAAACTGATCTTATTGAGATCAAATCAGATTACATGTGCCTAATCTATTTCCCTCTGAAATCAATCTTTTATTTTCTGGATTCTAAATACGAAACTCTCAGCCATCTTGATCATTGTAAGTTGGATTTTGAAATTCTTTGTAACAAAGATACACGTTCAATTTACATGAATTGTATGATTCAGAAGTGCGGATATCATTGGGTATATAAACAAGACCACGAGTCGCTGCCAAAACTCCTTAGCTCGGAAGTGAAAGTTTTTGGCAATAGAAGATCATGAGGCACAACCACAATTTTATATCTGATTATATAAAACGATATTGAACCAAAGTAGTAGTATGTGTAACTTAATGAACAATCAACAAATAGTGAATGTATTATTCTAAAGACAAAAGCTACTAATCCGGTCAAGGTGTTTGATCATCTTGTTAGAAGCACATAATATGATTATGATTTGTTTATGTTGTTGGTCTCATTACTTACTAAAATACGTTATTCAATTATATAACCACGTAAGAAGGGGACAAGTTCTCTACGATATGAACTTAATCTGCAAAAAATAAACAGTGAAAAATTGGAACAAAACGAATGCAGAAAATGTAACCTATACTGATCACAACATAAATATTTCCTCATATGTGACCCTTCTGTATTTTGAAAACAACAATTAAAATTGAGAAACATGAGTAATGGATTGCTTTATGCATAGAGATCAACCAAAGCACCAATGTAGCTAAAAACAGAGATGAAAAGTTGCTCATTCAATGAAATATTTCAACATAATTTGTTTTGTATCATGTCTTTTTTTTCTTCTTCTTTTCTTCTGTTGGTCTAACTTAATGTGTCATGTTCGTTTTTTATGAGCACCTTAGAATTCTTATTTACGGGATCTTCCTCAATGGTTTACAAATTAATTTCTTTTTTAATATAATAGACTAAATTGACTTCTAACCTCACATAATCGAACGATATAGTAAAAAAATAATGAACAAAATCGATCTTTATTAACCTATTTCGACCAAGTTCTTTGGATTACCTTGTCATGTTTAGGGAGACAAGTTCTTTGGATTTCTTGCTGCTAGGAGTGGTACTTTTGTCAAAGCAGATTCGGATATGTTGCCCGTATTCTAATTAGGACAAAATTTGCTATGAACTTCATTTTCAATGAAGCATGTAATATTGAAGTTAATGAGAGCATTTTTCGGATCAAAATAGTGGAAGAAGCATTTGGTCTTCATCATCCAAAATCCTGTAGTTTCAATGAAAATATGGAGTCTAATGGATCGAAGGTGGACTCTTTTGATACTGAGGTGGAAGAGTCTGTGTTGAATAGTACCATTCTTGAGGATTGGAGTGTTTCACATAACTGAAATGTAATACCCAAAATACCACGAGTTCAAAAAAAAGTCTCAAATGTCACCGATTTTAAAACTTTTGTGTTTTTTTTTTAATATCTTCTCTTTTCAAGATGGAGTATGACCCCACAGGAAGAAGGGATGTTTCATCTTAGATGGAGCTTTTTTTGTTTGTTTTTTATAAAATCTGAATTTCTTTAATTGATTTTTTTTATTTTAATTATATAATATAATAAAATAACATATTATATTAAAAGAAATTCTATTTTAAATATAATAAAAAATACAATTTAATTAAAAATGATAATAATATCATTAATATAATAAATTAAATTACAATAGGTTGAAAATTATATAAATTCTTGATTTTTTTCTTCGTTATCTACGTCTGGTAAACAACTACCGGTTTCACATCTTGTTTGTCGCCGAATTCGTCGTTGTCGAACAAAATCTTGTGCAGGAGTAGGTGGATTGTTAGAAGTTTTTATAACGGGTGTTTGGTTGGGAAAATTTTCAAACGGTTCGAAATTTTCAAAAAAAATTGGTGGTGGAAATTTGTTTGAGGTTTGTGTGAATTGCGTGGAGTTTGGCTCTCATGATTCAACGGTCGCGGCGTAATAGTCAGACACATCGAGGGATGATAAAGGTTGGTTTGTTTAGGTGTAATCAAAGTTCGGTGGTGGAATTGGTGTTATTCCTAAATTTCGACGATAGCATTAATAAGGTCATTTGGCTTAGAAAGAGCTTTCTTGTAGTAAGTTGAAAAGTGAGGTTTTCGACCTTACTCATTAAAAGGATGAGAGTCGAAGAAATCCACTTGCATGTTCTGAACTTAGAGAAATTCTGAGTTGAAATATTTTCTAAGTGTTGGGATGATTCGACCATGCAGCAATTCGACGAAGATGACAGTTTTAAGAGTTTTGCACGTTCAAGTTTGGAGGAAAAATATATACTTTTCAACTCAAATACAAGGACAAGTGGTGCAAGATAAGGCTTCTTGGTCGCGACTTTCTGAGTCTAACGGTTACTAACTGCAAGTGCATAATCTATCGCGTAGTAATAAAAGATATCGATCCCACAGAGACTCGGTAATCAACCTAGTGTTGTCGGGTGTTGCTATGTTAAGCTAAGGCGACCGATGTTTTAGGTTTTAAAGGTTTAAGAATTAACTAAATTAAATTAATGAGATAAATTATCGGTACGTTCTCCTTCGCAAATTCAATAGAGGGTCGGCTTCTTAAGGTTTATTAAGTTATCTCTCCGTAGAAACTCTCGGTTTAAAAGTATTCGACTCACACTCTCGTGGTCATGCCTAGTACTATACTCCTAAGTTCAATTGAGCACTCTCGCTGTGTCAATTCAAGTTAGAAATACTTTTTGGAAACCTAAAGGTTCTAATTGGTTTTAAAGCGCTTCTGTTGTGTTTAAAACTAATGCCCGATTTCAATTATCCGATTATGATCTCACACTCCCGTGGTCTTAATCCTAATCTTTTACACTCTCGTAACGAAAGTTAATTAAAACAAGAAATCGAAACCAAATTATAACTTAATTTAAGTTTTTAGCCTAATTCTATCGAATTCGTTCCGGTTTATACAATTACATACCGATTAACGGTTTAAGCTGGCATACTAAATAAAGAAAGGTAGAAGAAGAAGAAATGCATAATAGAAATAAATACGATAATAAATTAATAAATAAGCATTAAAATCATAAATCTGGTTGCAATATCATTGATCAACCAAACTTCGAAACTTGAAACAAAAACAATAATGTAGTGGCTAGAAACAATAAAAATGGTGATAGTTTCCTGATGGCGGAAACTATCACTAAGGTTCGGTAAAGGAAATAAAAACAAATGCAATACTGAAAAATAAAGGCGAATTTCGAATAATAAAAACGGCAGAAATTGGACGTCAAACGAAGCTCTCCTGTTGCAATGACAGAGAGCTCTATTTATAAGCATTGAGGTAGGGTTTGTTGAGAAATAATAGGCTTGGACTCCAATCGGGCTTGAGACTGGATTGCAGAGACTGAGTGAACTAGGGTGAGGAAAGTTTTCCGCTTGAACAAAAGAATCTCTTTAAATTTTGACTTTTGTTTCTTCTGTTTCGGATTCCACGTTGCTACAGTATTAAGTTGAAACGAACGTCTTGTAATTGAGAAGAGTGACTTAAAAATGAGAGGACCAACTTAACTCCAAGTTGGGCGTCTGAGGAGTGAGACGATCATCTGGTGGTTGAGACGGTCGTTTGACAGTAAAAATGCAGAAATGCATTTTTTCTGTTGTTTTCTTTCTGTTTTGCCTTGGTTTCTTGTTCTAAAAGCTTCCTTTTGCATTCTTGCCTCCAAATGACGTGTCCGGTCAAATGTCTGCAAAACAAACACAATTCACGCGTAATATCGTCCAAAACAGATAAATAAACATGTTAAATAATCGGAAATCGCATTAAATAATCGATATGAATTCGAGTTATCAAATTCCCCCAGACTTGAATATTTTCTTGTCCTCAAGCAAACAATCAATCATGGTTTTAAATAGAATACCTCTACATGCAGACACGGAACATAGCACCTATCCGTATGTGGTTGTACAACTTTATGTTAAAATACCCGATATTAACTCGAACACTAAAAATACACCTATGACACTAAAAACGAATAACGTTCTTAAAGCCCCCCCCCCCCCCCTTACAAACCAATTTGAATCATGTTGTTATAACTCAGCCTGATGCTCTTATATCTATTTCACCCGGTTTCATTCTGACGCAATCACATTAAACCCTTTTACCTTCGCACGTGCATAGTGAAATAGTCTGTTGGTGATTTTGATCCTTCTTTTCAAATGGGGTCTGGTACATAAGTACGGTAACCCTTTATCAAACCGAGTGTAAGTCGTGGGGGATCGAACAGTAATTTGCCCTACCGAGTTCAGAACCAGACTCCTCTGAACCGACTGACATCAGTCTTTTTGCTTTTCCTTTTATGCAGCTTGATTATTTTACCAATGGCTTGCATAATCTCGATATTTTTCTTTTTCTTCCTTTTTTTTGGCATTTTTGCGATCAATCACTTATTTGTATCGGCTTTCCACGTAGCGTGTACTTCAGGCGGTGTTGACTGCTAATATAAACTACTCTGGGGATAATTTAGACTTAAAGCTTAGACTTTGGTATAATAGGTATCCGAATCGATATCACTTCTAAGGGTTCAAGGTGTCAAGACTGTATATTTTTTGTTAAGTCTTTCTCAGTTTCTCTAACAGTGTCTATTAACATATATACTTGAAGGGTATGTTAAATGAAAACATTGTAAAGGAATAATAATAATAAAATTATTGGTAATGCTAAAAATACTGGAGAGAATTTTGAAACTGAATATTTTTATTAATTTAATTAGGTTTCATACAATGGAATGGGAAATCTAATACCTTCTCCCACACTATCTCGGACATTGTCCTCAATGTTGTGAGATATAGGTACACTTCTAAAAATTACAATAAAAACATAACAAAAACTAAAAACTAATAAAACTAATAACTAAAAAGAAACTACTCATGCGGTGGTGGTGGTCTTTGGCCTCTAGCTCTGGCTAAGTGTTCTGGTACAAATACATGATAAACAAAATCATGCATATCATGCACTTCTCTAGTTAGGTCACTTATTGCTTTAGTGTTGGCAGCTATTTGTCTTCCATGAGCTGCTTAAGTGTCTTCCACTTTACCTATTCTCTCGGACAAATCCTCGTATCGCTTATGTTGCACCTCCTGGTTCTGCATTATGGTCGTCATAATGTCATCCAAAGACGCGGGTTGTTGATTCCTTCTCTGGCGCCTAGTGGATGTGTTGGTGCTGGCGAACTCAACGGCTCTCTGCTCAGCTCTATCATCATCATTCAAAACCTGTTGGACTTCATCTACTTCGGTCTCTTGTTGAGTTTCATGTGCAGTCGCACCTGGTGAAGGAGATCGGAGGTCGAAGTGCCAGTTGGCTCGGACTCTCACATTCGTCCTGGTATGACAAGGCAGGATGATGTTTCTTACGATCTTCCCGTTTAAGACCAGGTTGTGCCTGCCATCCTTCCTTGCTCTGATCAGATGAATGGACTTGCAGAACTCCATGTTAAGGTATATGGCAGGTGCTCCATACAGCTGGTTCATGTTTTCCTCTAAACTCAGCTTAAGCGCAATATCGGTAATCATACCGCCAAAGTAGAAGGGAGATTTCCCTTTGTTACAGATATACTTGATGTTGTCGAAGATGAAGGCGACGGGGTTTACCCGCATATCAAAGAATGCACAGTAAATCAAGAATAGCTCCCTTTAATTTACTTTATGGTTATTGGCTCTCCCGAAGATGACACTGGACACGACCCTCTGAAAGTATCGGATGGTGGGGTTTTGAATGTGCGTTGCGTACAACTCCTCCCATCCATCCTCTCTCTCACCAGATAATTCCTCCCACAAATTAAAAGCACTAATCTTCCAGTCTCCTCCCTTCGGAATTGTTAGGTGAAGGCCTTCACCGTGTGGGAACCCAAACCACTCGCTAAATTGCTCTTGAGTGACGGAGAATTCCCTTGCGAACATACGGAAGGTAATGTTCCCCGTCAGGAATTTTGTTTCTCCTCTAGGCGTATGGTACTCAAAAGAGCTTAGGAACTCCAGCACGAGTGGGCGTAGGTAAGTCAGTTGCTTCTGCAGAGCGTTGTGAGATGAGTCATTTCTATCATGTAGTTGACGCTATCGTGGAGACCCAAACGAGTTAGGCACTCCTTGTCGGTGTAATAGGTGACGTTGACTCGTCTCTCACGGAACTCCTAAAAGTGAGTCTGTTGGAGAACTTTGGCATCTCCTTCTCTTGAAACAAGGGTTGTTGCTCTTTGCTCGCCCATTTTTAGAAAGGTGTAGAAAAATGAAGATGAAAATGGTAAGCTGGTTTGATGGAAATTTCAGAAAGGGGTGGCTGGTGTTGAAAGAAAAATTGATGTTGTGAAGAAAATAATGAAACAAAGTGAGATAGCTGAGAAAATTCGTTGCAGGAAAATGTTTGAGTGAGAATGAAGTAGGAATGGGTGGTATAAATAGGGGAAAATCATAGTCGTTTGGAGTGTGGTTGCAACGGTCATGATGACCGTTGCAATCAGAACGTTGTGCAGGTTGGAAATTGAGACGGTCGTCTTCCCCTTGTGACGATCGTCTCAAGCTTGAGACGGTTGTATCAAGCTTGAGACGGTCGTCTCATAGCTCAGACGGTCGTCTGGCTTGAAAATTCCAAAATTCTAATAAAAGTATTCCTACTCCTCTATTTTGTACTGAATCACATGTATTGTATCTGCAACTTATTTCATGTAACTGGTATATATAGTAGGTAACAAAATAAATCAAATGACAATCATGCTTTTTATATTAGTACTGAAGATAAAAAAATTTAGCAGTAGGTAAATAATATGGTTCAGCATTATATCAACTAGAAGTGCAATATAAACTTATCAACTGATATACTTTTAACACACACAACACATGATCCTTTTTTATACTAAGTTTAGAGTATTTCTCAACTTCAATAGCAATCAAAATTTAAAGCATTAACAGATCAAGAATAAACCAAAGTACTTTATTAAAACTTAGCAAAATGCAAGAGTAATAATTCAAAATAAGCTAAAAATTAAAAATTGACTTAAAATCAAAAATTGAATAAACTTAAAATGCTAAAATTTAATAAAAATGCGAGAAAATTATGATTAAAGTGTTGATGAAAATCAACCACGATTTTTGCGGATTGAACCAACTACATCCCTCAAATACTCAAACTAATCCATTGTCATATCTCTTAAAGTAATAATATCGACGCGCAAGTCGTGGATGTCGTATTGCATGGTTTGAATCTCAGTTTGTATACTTTCTAGAGTAAGTTTGGGATTTGTTGGAATTGGTGTAGGTGTCTTAGGTTTAAGTTCTTCTTCCAATTTAGGTTTCGTTATTTCTTCAATCATATCCTCTGAATCATAATAATTTGATGGAGTCTTGGGATCTATATCAGCTTCAGATCAAGCATCACCTGGTTCATAAATCGGTTCATCCAAACCAAATAGCCATTTTTCCCTCTTATGCACACTAGTGCGCTCATGATCAGGTAATACTAAATGTGGCACAACTTCGCCATTGATTAGGAGCGTGAAATAGTCAGGTCCGCGATCATATAACATTGCTCTCTCAAAATAGAAGGTGATATTCATAGGCCTAAACACTCCAATTGGGGTAATCTTAGCAAGATGGGGTCTAAATCTCATTGCTTCAGAAATCTTAGTAACTAATCCACCTATCATAATTTGACGGTGATCACTCTGAATAATTTTGAAAAAGTTGAAAAACATGAAGGTTACTGGATTAACTTCTCTGGAGGTGAAAGCACAATACATGATAAATAATTTATCTCTTGAAACGGTGTTATCACTTTCATCTTTTCCAAACAGTGTGTAAGCTAGGATCATATGAAAATACCTAATAGTTGGGTTATGTATTTCAGTGGACAGCCTAGGGTATTGGTCATGATCAGGTCTTCTTGAGATACTACTCCAAAAATTATCTAACTCGCCATATGCAAAACAAAACTTCTTGTGCTTCTGAGAAAACATTAGGGTCATCTGGAAAACCTAAAAGGTTAGCCATCTCATGGATGTTAAACTCACAGGGGTATCCAAATAGTCTAAATGTTATCTTTCCTCTGGTCAAGTCTTTTCCGCGGTTAGGGTATTAAATCAATGAGCTCAGGAATTCTAAAGTTAGCTCATAGTAGGTTCTATGTTTCCTAAGCGCAAATTCGTGCCAAACTAGTTGGCTAAACAGGTAATCAATGCTAGCACCTATGCCTAAAGCTTTCATGGTAGGTCCATGGGCAAATTTAGTCAGGGCCATAGGTCATAGGTCTAAAGCTTCATAATGGCGCCTATGGACGCCATCTCTAAATTCCACAATCAGCTTGGAAGTCATGATCAGAGTCAGTGAAAAACAGAGAAAGATGAGTAGAAGGTGGAAAACTTTAAAATCCTGGAATCACACACAAAAATCAGTGAATTTAAAACATAAAAAAATCAAAATTTTGAAAAACTAAATAAAATGCAAATTTTAAAGTAAGAAAATTAAAAATTAAAAACGCATGTTGCCTCCCACTAAGCGCTTCATCTAATGTAGGGGCTCGACACAGCTTAAGGGAAACTAATCTAAGGTTTCCGATGGCAATTATGCCAATTTCAAATCCATTGAATATTCTTTGTCCTCTACGCAATTGTAATGTTTAAGGCGTTGCCCATTTACTATAAACGGGGCACTAGACCTACCCTTAATTTCAATAGCACCACTACTTAAAACTCTAGTTCACCAGAGTAGTCAGTTCAATAAGGGAGCTGGAGATCTTAGGATCAATTGTTGAAAGATCTATTTGTTCCATAGACTCCTTCAGGAAGATACGGGCAGTTGGATCATCATTCAAGGTAAGGTGGATATCCCTCTTGAAGAAGGTATCCTTGATCTTAAACTCACAGGGGTATCCAAATAGTCTAAATGTTATCTTTCCTCTGGTCAAGCCTTTTCCGCAGTTAGGGTGGTAAATCAATGAACTCAGGAATTCTAAAGTTAGCTCATAGTAGGTTCTATGTTTCCTAAGCGCAAATCCGTGCCAACCTAGTTGGCTAAACAGGTAATCAATGCTAGCACCTATGCCTAAAGCTTTCATGGTAGGTCCATGGGCAAATTTGGTCAGGGCCATAGGTCATATGGCTAAAGCTTCATAATGGCGCCTCTGGACGCCATCTCTAAATTCCACAATCAGCTTGAAAGTCATGATCAGAGTCAGTGAAAAACAGAGAAAGATGAGTAGAAGGTAGAAAATTTTAAAATCCTGGAATCACACACAAAAATCGGTGAATTTAAAACATCAAAAAATCAAAATTTTGAAAAACTAAATAAAATGCAAATTTTAAAGTAAGAAAATTAAAAATTAAAAACGCATGTTGCCTCCCACTAAGCGCTTCATCTAATGTCGGGACTCGACATAGCTTAAGGGAAACTAATATAAGGTTTCCGATCGCAATTCTGCCAATTTCAAATCCATTGAATATTCTTTGTCCTCTACGCAATTGTAATGTTTAAGGCGTTGCCCATTTACTATAAACGGGGCACTAGACCTACCCTTAATTTCAATAGCACCACTACTTAAAACTCTAGTTCACCAGAATAGTCAGTTCAATAAAGGAGCTGGAGATCTTAGGATCAATTATTGAAAGATCTATTTGTTCCATAGACTCCTTCAGGAAGATATGGGCAGTTGGATCAGCATTCAAGGTAAGGTGGATATCCCTCTTGAAGAACGTATCCTTGATCTTTTTGAGAAGGGGACCAACGAATTCATTTGGAGATGAGGCCCCAAGAGTTGTCGAAGAGTTTCTCCCAGAAGAGCCAAAACTCTTCCCAAGCTTCCTTCTGGAATACTCCCTGGGATTCGACCACTTCAGAGCCAATAGTTGGTCACTAGTTATGTCTTCTTTTAGGGCTAAAAGTTGGAGATTCTCCTCGGGCAAGGTTTAGGGAATCTTTTCAGGCTCTGTGTCTTTATCCTTGGCCTGGTCATCATCCTCTTCTTCATTCTCTTCTTCCTCCTACTCTGGATCATATATAACATCATCATGAGCATCAGATTGGGGCTCTTCCACATTCTTTGGCTCTTTATTATTTGGACTAAGGGGGTGGGGTCCTGAGTTTTCTCAGTTTCTTCTTCTGCAGCAAAGGCTGCACTTATCTCCCTGGAAATCTGGCTTGTTTGGTCAAGGTAGTCCTTAATAGAAACATCATCATACTCACGATCAGAATCATCAGTATGAGACTATTGAGTAGTGGTTTTAGCAGGTGAGTTTCTGGTAGTTTCGACCATATGGGGAGGAGCAACAACTGTAGTAATGGGATGGTTAATCTCACTTAAAAAGCTATAACCAAAGCCAAAATCAGAAGTTGGGTAATAAGTTGGCTCACCTTGGCTGTTTAGAAGAATTGTAGGTGTAGGAGTGGCAGTCGAAGGAGGCTGGGAAGTACTTGCTCCAACCTATTATCAAGAAAGGTTAGGTCGAAGCTGTAAAAAGAGATTAAAAAGGTAAGAGGAAAAAGGCTAAATACCTCATTCTATCCACCACCTAGATTGGAGTTGGCACTTTCAGGAGGACCACCAGTGGGTTTCACCACAAGGGTTGGAGGTTCAGCTTCGAAACCACCTACAGCAGGTGCCTTTTCCACAACTTTGGCCACCTTGGAGGAAGGTTAGCCAGCAACACTAGGAGACTGTGCAGTCTTCCTTTTTCTCTTGAGGGGCTTCTCCTTATGGGATTCATCATCATCCAAGTGGACGGCAGTGATGGAAGCCTTTTTACCCTTCTTTAGGGGCGTCGAAGGCTTTTTGGTTGTCTGAAAGGAGATTCAAAACATTAGAAGGAAAGCATGTTGAAAAATTCATGAGTAAGGATTATGAAATACCTTAGTGTCTTCGTTGTTCTCGGGTTTTATTACCACCCCTATGTTGGCAGTGGATTTTTTTGGTGATTGCTGAAAATGACAAAGACAGTTGTTATGATTTAATAATTGATCAGTCAATAAGAGGTAAATAAAGACCTCAAACCTTCATATATGTCGGATTTGAACATCTTTGATCCCTATATGAAGGTGCCCATGAAACTGTCCAGTGTGTGCTTAGTCACAACCACCCTTTGGGCTTTCGATTGAGAGTGTTGTCGAAGGATTTTTATTGAATCCCCACAGATGAACCAGTCTGGAAATGGAGGGGCAATGGCCACTCCAAAATCAGTAGTAGGCAGTCGAGGAAATGTTGGAGGAAAAAGTTGGAAAGCCACCTCATAACGTTTCTCACGAGGAATGTTCGAAGGGATTTTTAACTTATCCATCTTTTGCAAAAATTTCTCCTTCAAAGTGACAGCAGCCTCACGAAGAGTTTGACTAAGATCATCTGGTCGATAGACAGTTTCAAAGTATTATTGAAAGGCTTGTATCTCTTTGATGTGAGTAGACTTACTCTTCTTGACTTTCTCCTGCACGTTAACAAAATCTAGGTCAAGAAAGGAAGAAAAATCAATGGCAGTGAGAAAGTTGTCACTGTAGTACGCGCGCCACCAATCATTAAAGGGGTGGGTGCACAAGGTAGTGGGTTGAAATAATACTGGAGATAGGACTGCTTTTTGGGCATCCCATCTGGCGAAGATGCCAGAAAGGGAATTCACATCAAAGAGGTTATTGTGGAAAATGACTTGGCCTTTTTTATCATAAAGGCATCTGGGGAAGCTTTGGCCCAGTCTAAACTGCCTAGAAATCAAGTTTGGTTGGTAAGCAATGAAGATTGTGTCTGATCTCCCGCCATTCAGCATGTAGACAATGTATTTGGGAATTAAAAAGGCTTCCCAAACTGAGACAGAGTCCATGTAAATCCTTTTTGAAGGAGAATTTGGGAAGGCCCTATTAAACCATTTAGGGCCACACTTCCTTTCAGCAAAATGAGCCATGAATTGTGCAAACTCGTATTGATGTGCAAACATCATTATGAAACTAGATAAGGCCCCTTTCATGGTTTCACCTTCATCATTGGGAGTAAGTTTTGCCAGTCAAACACCTTTAGTGCTCCTACGCCTAATTTCCTCTGAGTCTTCATCAACTTTTCCTTTTCTGGGAAGTACAGGTTCAAAAGTGGCATTTAGCCAGAGTTAAAGAAGCCAAAGGGGGCCAGTTAGACTAATGGCACCAGAAGTTGTTGATGGGTTGCTCAGTCGAGCCACACCCTCACTGATAGACTCATAGAAGTTGTCCAAGATAATTTCACTCAAACAAACCCCCTATTATTGTGGAGTTGGTTTGCCAAAGGCATGTATTTCTTCGCCACCTGCAATGACTTGGTACAAAAGACATATATTGATAACCAGAGAGTGAGGAAGGAAATGTGTTCCTTATCCGAAACCTTCTCCTCGTTTGGTTTAGAGTGATGGTTGATGAAGTGAGTATATGTTAGTTTTGACTCATTAAAGCCAATAGTATCCTCAGCATCAATATAAGGGTCATATTTTGGACCATCGGGTCGAAGCCCTATGATAGCGACTATGTCGAAGAGAGTGGGGGTAACCATCCCACAAGGAAGATGGAAAGTGTAATGGGTGAAGTCCCAGAAGTAGAGGGAAGCAACCATAAGGTTCAAGCAGTAAGGGATATGTGTCTTCGACAGCATCAACATATCATAGATCCCTATGGCTTTCCAGTGTTCAGCCTTAACTTTTTCCATCCTAGCCATCCAAAGATCAAAATCATTGAATTGGTTTATAGCCCTAACCAATCTAGTGCCATCATAAAGGTACTTTAAGTCCAGTTGATTGAGAGAAGGTGGGTTAGATGAAGAATCATCAGCTTTAGGGAGATTTTTATGCCCTAAGGGTTGAGATTTACGGTAGCAAGGAAAGAACTCGCTCAACCTTTCATTTGTGTTCTTAATCTTGGCCAAAGGGCCAAATAGAGTGTAAGGCCATTCATTAACAGTGAAAGGGATCATTACCTGGGATTTGTACAGACTCCTCATTTCAGCATCCCTGGGTTCTGGTATGAACTGAGGATTTTTTATCGTCTTTGGTTCAGTGATGTTGTTGAAAGATGGAAGATCTTGCTCAAAGGTGAAAGCCTTTGTTTTTTAAACTTTCTTATGGGAAGTGTTATCTTTGGAGGACTCCATTGTTGGAGATGAAATTGGAGTTTTTAGGGTTTCTTGAAAGAAAATAAGAAGACTTTAGCAAGAAAGAGACAAAAGTTTGCAAGAGTTTGGAAAACATTTTTTGTGTGCTAAAGGATGTATTTATAGACAAAGGAAATGAGAAGTTGTGAAGTCCATTCACTTAATACAGATGTGAAGTGGTGGGACACTTGGCACTTAGGATCTGACGCGTTGAGGTAGTAGTTAATGCAAAAGACATTTTGGCGCATTGTTTCAAGAAAAGTTCATGATCAAAAAACAGCAGATACGGCTGATGGGACTTTTGAGACTTTTTCCATTATGAGGTGACGTCATGCGTATGGGTGGAGAATCACAACAGTTTTCTTTATAACGTGGGTTAGGTGGTTCCAACCATACTTTTGTTTGACCAAAGTTGGTGTCAAAATGATGAATATCAAAAAATGATTTTTTTCATCAAGATGCTTGAAAATAACATTTTGGGGGGGGGGGATTTGTTATCCCCAAATTTCGACGCTAGCATTAATGAGGTCATTTGGCTTAGAAAGAGTTTTCTTATAGTAAGATGAAAAGTGAGGTTTTCGACCTTACTCATTAAAAGGATGAGAGTCGGAGGAATCTACTTACAGGCTCTGTACTTAGAGAAATTCTGAGTTGAAATATTTTCTAAGTGTTTGGATGATTCGACCATGCAGTAATTCGACGAAGATGGCAGTTTCATGAGTTTTGCACGTTCAAGTTTGGAGGGAAAATATATACTTTTCAATTCAAATACAGGGACAAGTGGCGCAAGATGAGGCTTCTTCAGCATGAAGTGGGACAAGTGTCATCATCTTAGGATAGTCTTAGGAAGAAGCCGTTGAAAACGGTTACTTTGTAATGTATATAAATAGATTAGTCTAGTGTTAGAATAAGTGTGTGGAAATCATATGTATTAGTAACTCCATAACACTCAAAGTATCCGCGTGTAGAGAAAAGAGTGCAGTGAGAATGTACGTGATTGAAACACCACCAATTTATCTTCAAGTTATTTACCTTTGAATCCATTTAAACTTTCAAGTCTTTTATGTTAAAGAATTTATCTTTCAAAGTCATTTACTTTTCAAGCAATTTACTGCATTTCATTTACAATTCTTGCCCTTTACTTTTCCAGCACTTTAACATTCTGCCTTACACTTAATTTTCCTTTACATTTTCAGTCATTTAAAACTTTCTTGCCTTGCTTTTAGTTTTTATTTACCTTCAACTTCAAGTTTTGTCTTTACTTTTCCTTTAAATCTTCAAGCCTTGCCATTTCTTTTGTTTACTTTGAAAGTATTTGCTTTTACTTCATTTCTTTTATTTTAAATACCTTCTGAATCCTGTCGAAGGATTCAAGACCTTTTTCCCAAAAACATTACAAATCACAAACCTTTTAACACATGTCCTAGGATCAATCTGGTTGATCATGTGAGTTACTGTGGGTATTTTTGGTATCTTCAGAGGATCAGTGGTTGTTTACCAATTTTTGGGGTAAACCATTGGTGTGTGGTCTCATGGTGGGTGGAAGCATGTTTGTTGTTGGGTTTGGTATGTGTAGTGTGTTTGTTGTTGGGGGTTTGGTATATGTATTGGTAAGGTTGTTGGTGCGATGATTGTTGTGGTTGGTATTGGGTGGATGTGTTTGGTTGTGTGTATTGGGTATGATGGTATTGGTGAGTTTGTTGTGGTGGATTGGAAAAATTTGATGTCGGGTTCCGTCGACGAGGGTCATTCAAGAATGATTTTGTTGATGCACATTGATATGGTAGCATATGGAACCAATATAAATATTCTTGACTCGGCTTCATTTCTTCCTCAAATGGCACCTCAGTCAAACACAATCGTTGTCTAATTGCCCAAAGATCTTGTTCGACACGATACAAAACCTTGTATTTGTAATTCCAAGAAGTTTGCATGTGCATCTTGTGTTCTTCTTTGAGGCACCTTGGTGAGCTGGGTATTTCTTATTGATACCCAATTTGTAATTTGACCCTATCTGACTGATGCATTTCAACAATCCACAAACACAAGATAGGTGTAACAACGTTCCAAATGAGGTGGTCGTCATTCGGCGGTTGTGGTAATTCACCTTTTGAATTGAAATTTGCATTAAAACACTTGTTGACAATGTTTAGTGGTCTTGTAGATGAGGATATGTATAAGCATTTGAAGGAAATCATGGTTGTGTCTTTTACACCTTTGAGACCTGATGGAATCACAGAGGATCATATCAAACTCAGAGTATTTATATTCTCACTACAGGGTGCTGCAAAAGATTAGTTATATTATCTTGAGTCGTATTTTGTTTCAAACTGGAATGATCTGAAAATAGTTGCTTCAATTAGAAAAGATATATATTGTATTAGAAAGGTTGACATGGAATCATTGGTCGGAGAAATTCAAGCAGTTAGGGTCGAGTTTTCCTCAACACCATATTTCTGAACAATTGTTAATTTAGTATTTTTATGAAGGGTTGTTACATAAGGACATAAATATCTTGGATGTTGTTATTATAGAAGTACTTGTGGATAAGACTTTAACTAGAGCTAAGACCTTAATTGAAAACTTTCCACTTAACTCGCAACAACTCACAACTAGAAATAACTTTGTGGTTCTAACAAAATGAGTGCATGAAATTCAAGCTTCTTCTTTCAATAAGGTTTTAGAAACTAGAATTAATGAACTTACTTCATTGCTGAGACAACTAGAAGTAGGAAAAACTCAAATTGAAAGGTTATGTGGCATTTGCACCTCTTATGAACACTCAAAAGATACTTGTCCTACCTTGCAAGAGGGTGTAAATTCTAATTTGCCTCAAGCATACACAACAAACATTACCAATCCCACCTGGAGAAACCATTCAAACCTTCAGTGTGAGAATCCATCCATCCATCCATACCACCACCACAAAACACTCCACAAGTAACCACATTTGCACCTTTCGGGTCTTCATTAGAGGACCTTGTCAAGAAAATGGATGTGCAAAATCTCCAATTTCAGCAACGAACAAATTCTGATATTCTGAATTTGCAAACACATACTGGACAGCTTGCCACTTCAATGAATGTCATACAGCAAACTCAAGGATCCAACCAACTACCTGCCCAAACAATAGTGAATCCAAAAGGTCCTAGTGTAAGTGCAGTTTCTTTGAGATCCAGAAAGAGTTTTAAACTAGCCCAACACCAGAAGGAAAAAAAAAACAAATTTTTTGAGCTCATACTTAAGCCTGATTATGATGTTATGGTTGAAACTGAAAAAGAACAAGAGAATGAGTATGTACCCATTCTTCTTTTCCCACATAGAGTAGTGAAAGTTAAAAAGATGGATGAGAATGATAAGGAGATATTGGACATATTCATAAAGGTAGCGGTAAGCATTCCACTTATTTATCTTTATTGCTTGTTTTTTCAAAGGGCATAAGAAGAAATATGTTACAAATGTTTTAAATTGTTGTGGATTTCATTTTTTGGATTGAGTTCTAATTTATCAAACATTTATAAGAATTTAAGAAGTGCGTACTATTGAAATGCATAGTTTGTTAGTAGAGTTGGGTAGAAGAATTGTTCAGAAAAAATCAATTCAAGAAAAATTAAGCAAGAGTCAACAAAATGGAGTTGGTTGTGGCAGAACAATTTTACAATACTATGTTGAAGTATATGATAAAGTAGTTAGATTGAAAGTTATTCAATTTTTTTCCTTTTTTTTTTCAATATTTTAGGAAAATAAAATTGAAGTCAAAAGTTCTCTAAAGAAACATGAATATTGGTCATGGTGAAAGCCTTTGTCAAAAATAGTCATTTTATAATGTTTATACTTAAAGACAGTTGTTTTATAAGAAAAATAAAAAGTCTCATTTTTAAAAACAACAGACAGAAGGTATGGATATGAGATTTTTTTTTAGAATAACATAGTTTAATAAAATAAATTCCAAAATAACAATGTTTTCAAAAAATTTACCAAAGTAACATATTTTCCTTGCATTTTCAACAACTTGATTGGCGAACAAGTCTAAAATGAAACCAATTCGCCAATTGGATTGGCTAAGTGAAAAGAAATTTTAACAAATTCATCATGTCAAATGGCGAACATGTTAAAATTTCTAAACAATTCTCCACTTGGTTTGGCGAATGAGTTCATCCTAGCCATACCAATTGGCGAATGACTACATATATATATATATATATATATATATATATATATATATATATATATATATATATATATATATATATATATATATATATATATATATATATATATATATATATATATATATATATATATATAGTATGTACTCATTCGCCACTTGGTTTGGCGAATGAGTGTTATGTGATGATAAGCATTCGCCATTTGGATTTGTGAAAGTGTTTACCTTGTAATTTTTTTTCTATAAATACATCTACCCGGTTATCACTCATTCACATCAAACTCCTCTCACTCCTTCCTTACAAACCCTCTATCATTCATTCCTTTCAATCTCTCCCTCTTACAACATGGCCTCTCCTTGTCCATACACTTTTGCATCGACACCATCTTCCTCAACATCAGAAGAACCGCTTCCAAAATTTGATATTTTGAAGAAAAATGCTTTGGTGTTTTTCTCGGCAACAAAGCCTCCTTTGAAGATGTTGTTATGGAACCCGCAAACTTTGGAACACTTGCATAGAGAATTAAACTGCTGGTTAGAAGGAGAGATCGGTCCCAAAGAAAAGATAATTAAAATTGAGAAGCGGGTTGTGGAGTCTGGTGTGACGAAATGGAGAAAAGTGGTCAATGATGCAGGTGTTCTTTCGATGATGTTAGGTGGATGTGAAGTTGTCCTGATGGTTCTGATAGGCTAGATATGTTGAATGTTCCAGTTGTTTTATTTATGTATGGCCATGTTTGAATTTATGTATTTTCTTGTTTTATTTATGTACGGTCATATTTGAATTATGTATTTCCTTGTTTTATTTATATATGTTCGTGTTTGTGGTTGTATGATTTTACTGATATGAATGAAACGAACTAGGCTTCTATGTTAAATAAATACAGTTACAATGGTTTAATTTATGATGTTGAGCTTGGTCAAACGTTGGGACATTTTTTACGATTGTGATCGGGCTGACGACATGAACTGCATAGTCTCACCATTTTATTCGCCGTATCCATTTCGGTGCGAATACGCGTGCTGTTAGGACGCCCCTTTTTCTTTCTTCGCATGTTCTCATTGTGCTAGACTATTTTCCCGTTGTAGGTGGGTCAGTAGTCCTCATTTGCAACTACCGGAAAGCTTTTGTTATAGACGTTGCAAAGATTGTGCACTTTGTAAATAGGGGATAGTAAGCCTGAAGGGTCCAGCCGAACCTTCGAACATGCCGCTATGACATGGGAGCAAGGCATGCGAAAGGCTTGAAATTTTCCACAGTCGCACCAATTGTTATCAAGTTCTACCCGATAGGATCCCCTCGGTCTCCCTTCGTTGTGATTCATGATCTCAGTAACATTGAAATGTCCCTTACTGCGTTAAACACGGTGACCACATGTGTGTTAGATTTGGATGTTTCCTCTTTAATGAATGTCATAGAACTATCGTTGAACACTTGACCAGACTGTAGGATGAAACTTCACTTTGAACGCTTGGTGTCAAAAAGTGCTCTGAGCCTAAAGTAGGTTGACCTCACCAAAACGGTTATCGGTAGGTTGTGGATTCCTTTGAAAACAGAGTTCATATATATATATATATATATATATATATATATATATATATATATATATATATATATATATATATATATATATATATATATATATATATATATATATATATATATATATATATATATATATACTCATTCACCAATTGGTATGGCTAGTATGAAACTCATTCGCCAAACCAATTGGAGACTTGTTTTGAATTTTTAACATGTTCGCCATTTCAAATGATGAATTTGTTGAAATTTTTTTCCATTTAGCCAATCCAATTGGCGAATTGGTTTCCATTAACACATGTTCGCCAATCCATTTGTTGAAAATGTATGGAAACTATGTTACTTTGGTAAATTTTTTGAAAATAATGTTATTTGAGATTTATTTTATTAAACTATGTTATTCTAAAAAAAAAATCATGGATATGAAGGTTCAGAATTGTGCTGAAACGCATTGGCTCAGAAAGGCAAGTTTTTGACAATTGAAGGTGAGGCACGGCCACAATCGGGTATCTGATAATATGATACCATTTTTTTTAGTTTTTTATTTTAAATCTTGGTATTTGGCATTTCGATTAGTATATTTTATTCTAAAAAAAAAAAATCTTCCGTTCTTAGACTATATTTAATTGAAGAAACCCAGGCATAGTTTCTGATTAATGTATTTCACCATCAATTACACATTAAATTCCATGAGAAATATTGTCAAATGAGATCAGATGAAGGGAAAATTTCAGATTATTGTTTTCTCCTTCTTCATCATGATGTATGTTCCCATTGGCAACAATCACACTCTAAACATACAAAAATATGGCAACAATCACACTCTAAACATACAAAATATGAAAACGCAGGTTATATCAAATATCTCTACCACCTCATATTAAACATCTCTACATCTTCCAACTGAATTGTACTTATGATATAAAAGTGGGTTAGTCAAGTGCTATTGGTTTGTCAGTTTCCCAGATTTAAATTATTGCCACTAAGAGAACCGTTCTGTACAGAAGAACCGACTGAATCGTAGTTTAATACATTTCAATATAGTTCGACTTATGAAAGTTCATTAAGCAGACATGGATGACACGTTCTCATTGCAGTGAATATATAATTTGAGTATGTGTGTGTAAAAGGAATTAATCATTATCATACTATCTATCATAAAAGGACATAAAACCTCAAAAACAAACAACATGACAACCAAGCTAATATCATAATGTACCCCGTTTATATTGCAACCAGATCATGAACCATATGTCTCAGCAGCATCTACTATAGACAACAAAAGAACAAGTTTTTAAGTTGTAAAGTTCGCCATGATAGAGTTAGGACAAGTTACAATCAGATAACAGCCATGCATTTGTGGAAGATATATCATTATGAACATTTAAAAAAACTACATTGAAGTGATAATATTTAGTATTACCATTTAAAGATTCCAAACAAAGCTAAAATATTCTGCCAAGAGATACCAAAAAGTATTTTACAAACTGGTTGTACTGTTTTGCCTTAATATATATATAAAACTATTGCAACTCAATTACCATGAAAAACATGAAATAAAAAAGTTTCCGACAAATAGGTAACAGCTGCTACTATGTCCAGGCAGTCCCCGCATAATACAAAAAGTTACAAGAGTCTTTCAAAGTTCAAACCAACATGTATTTGGATTCCTGTATTTCTAAGCCCCATCTGCTAGAGTCCTCTTTGAGGTACTGATGTACAAAACTGCATCAAAAATAGAAACTTTCAATTACTTATTTCTGCAGTCAAATAACAATAAAGAATCATAAACGTTTTATTCCAAATGCTAGTACCATTATTCCCTCGAATGAATGCATCACCATACTTGTTCTTGAGTTGTCCATTAACATACTCCTCTGTTTGTTCCATTGCAATATTCATATAACCATCTAGACAAGCTAAGATACCTGCAGCATTAACCAAAAGGATTCAGCCTAGTCTATGTGTACCTAAAAGAATACAGATTGACACCAATCTACGCCAATAAGTAATAGAACCAAACTAGTAGTAGTAACAGAGGTAACTTAATGAACAATCAAGAAACAGTCCATACATTATGTCAGAACTACTATTTTAGGGTATAGAAGACAAACATTGACGTTCGAGAGACCCTGACCCAGACCCAGACCCCAACCCCGACACTCTCCCCAATCCAACCTAACTTTTTCTTTCCTCCTCTATTATTCCCCTTCTCCCTTCAATTTCAACTCATACTCTTCTTAACCAATAACTAAACTATTAGTAACATTAGTTACATAAGTTAGAGGTAATACAAATATACAATACACTGTGCCGTACTTATTTCTCCTAGTGTTCCTTTTTTTTTACTATTCTATCAACTAATTTTCTTTGTTTTCTCACTTTGATACTCAATTCTTTTCAACTTCTCTTACAGGGAGTTTTGAAAATGTATTATCATAATGATTATCTTCAGCCATTTCTTGATAGTTTTGGACTTTTGGAAGAAGAAAAGAAATGCCGCACACAGGTCAAAAATGAGTTAATAAAAATATAGTTTAAGGAAGCAACATTCGTATCGCACAGATTCCTAATTCAATTACCAAAATTTAGAATAAATAAAGTTATAAAAGGGGTTTTTCGAGTTTGGACAGTTTGATAAAAATGCGTACGAGTAAAAATCAATGAATCAGCTGAATCAACAACTCTGGCCGATCAGTTCTACAGTTCAATTTCTAATTTCAATTCTAATTCCAGTTCTACATTATGCAAGCATCAATCGACCCTATGCGAATTAGAGTTCATATCTCTGTCAACCGAGTTCATTTTATAACTCCAAATTAGACGAAAAATAAAAAGGATACTATCACGATATGTCCATTTCATTGAATCAAATTTGAAACAATTTCAAATAAGATGACTTAAAATCATCCCATTTCATTGAATCAAATTTGAAACAAATCAACCAAATAAAGGTAACCTAGGAACGTGATTCAGTATTTAAGCTCAAAATCCATAAAATCAAAACCGAAAAAACAATAATGATAGAAATCTGACCTCGATAGTCGACACCAGAGTTGAGCTTAACCACAACCGGCCTACCACGAATGGATTTGAGGAAATCGGCGGGTGTTTTCGTAGTTCCCGAACCTTTCTCTGTTCCACTCATCTTTTTTTATCACAATCTAAACCCTAAAAAGCCTTCAACAAACAATAAAAACAAAATTAACATTGACGAACTTATTATACACTATACATACAAAATAAATTATAGAATTTGATTAAAGATGAAAATGAAATAACAGTAAGAGAACGTTTACAGTGATCTATTTGTTGAAATCCCTAACTCGAAAATGAAAATTAATTACACATTAGATGCAAGCAAAGAAGAAAGATGAAAGTGAATGAATAAAAGAGAAACATGAATAAACAAAATCAAAAGAGGATGAAGGTATACCTGGAAGAAAGTGTGTAGCAAAATCGAAAGGGGGAAGAAGAGGCGCGATAGGAGGGAAATAGAAGGGAAGGGTTTGAGTTTTGCGTACGAGGGTTTCGATTGGAGCAGGAACGGGAACAGTGAGTAGTGTGATGCGAGTAAGTAGCGCCTAAAATGAAAAGGTTAGTGGAAAATAAATTGAGGCTTTTTAATTTCTATCTTAGCTTTTATTTTTAACTTATTCAAAAAGACTTTTTTTAAATTTATTTATTTAAGGTTTTTATTTTTATTTTTATTTTTATTTTTTCAGTTGGAGGTAGATGGATGAAAGGAAAAGAGAAATTTTATTTTAAATTTTAATGGTTTGGTTCAATTTTATGGAGAGAAGGGATATATTAAAATTATGGATGGTTAAAATCGAATCAGTCCAATAGAAAATTGGAAATTAAGTCAAATTGAAAATCGTGAAAAATTGTATTTGATTTGGATGTGTTTGGGTCATATTTTAACAAAATCGCAATTTTTGATTCGGTTTGCGGTTTGTATTTTTAAAATCAAATCAAATCGTTTTATGTTACATCCAGTTTTCTCTTAAGTCACATCCAACTCAAACTTAAACCTAATATGCATTAGACTTACGATTGCGAACGATTATTTCTTCCTCATACTTAAAGTTTTGTTGGATAAATGGTTTGATAATCTTGGATTTCTTGAAGAATCGTGTTCGTTCACTTTCCGAACAAAGTATTTCGACCCTATTATGCATGGGTTCACGAAATCTTTGTGGGGATAATTCTACAAGAACAAATAGTTTCTTGGCACAAGAAATTATTCAGAAAATAGAAGGTTTTTGTTTTGTTATGTGTCCCGAAAAAGAAGCCAAACGACTCCTTATATAGGAGTTCAATAATTCAAACGAAAGGACACACCAGTTCGGAAATGGTTATGTCCGTTGGGGATAGGTTCCCCAGCCAGGGGCTCTGCCCCTTGGAACCCCACGGGGCGCTGCCCCGCACCCCGCCAGGGGCGCTGCCCCTTGGAACCCCGTTTAAGTTATTCGCATTCAATTATATGTTGGCTTGACGAGCGTGCACTCCGCACTACCCTAACTCGTTTCCAAGCTTTAACGTATAATTGCTTTGGCCTGTAGTAAATCCCATTACTACTAAAATGCATTGATGACACTAAAATCACCAACAAATCCCCCCCATTTTAGTGTAATCTTTGATTTACTCAGTATATACAATAATATACATAAGAATATAACACACAGGTATAACAATCAAACAAATGCATAAATGAAAATGTCTTGCGATTGAATTTTCATCTTAGTACAAATACACATTTCAAATACTCGAAAATCGGGGTGTCATAGCGATTGAACCCGTCAATCCATTTGAATATCTGAAGATATAATACACATATGTTTCTCACAATACTCTACTATTCATACTTGACACTTTACAAGCCATGTGTCCTAATCCATTAATAAGCATATAGGAAGCCAAGTCCAAGCTTCTTGAAGCGGCAAAACTTCATGCTTATATAGGTGATTCTTTTAAGCTTGCACCTGCATTTGCAATTTTTCAAAAGAAACATTAAGAAGATATACTTCAACCTATCCATCACTTGCAGGTCTGAGCACATACCTTGGGAAGACAAATACAATTGCTCCAATCTCTAACTATGATCTTTCCACATTGAATTCTGCTTCTAACGTTGTATTAGAAGGGAATTGGGTATACCGTAGCTAATAGATTTAAATGGACTTTAATCCCATCCCAATTACCGACTTCTTTACTAAGTCTCTAGCTAACCCCTTCGTCAAGTGGTCAGCTAAGTTTTGTTGCGACCGAACAAACTCAATAGATATCACCCCATTCATGATTAATTCCCTAATCATACTATGTCTAACACCCAAATGTCTAGACTTTCCATTGTATATTTGACTATAAGCTTTAGCTAATGTGGCAGTACTATCACAACGGATAGATATTGGTGATATCGGTTTAGGCCATATCGGAATCTCATATACCAAGTTTCTTAGCCATTCCGCTTCTTTACCAGCAGCAGCTAATGCTACAAACTCAGATTCCATTGTGGAACCAGTTATACATGTTTGCTTCTTGGAAGCCCACGAGATGGCACCTCCCCCAAGCAAGAACACCCATCCACTTGTAGAGGATGAATCTTCAGCATTATTTATCCAACTAGCATCCGAATAACCCTCTAACACCGAAGGAAATCCCATATATGACAATCCATAATTCATTGTACCCTTTAGGTACTTGAATACCCTAGTTATCGCATGCCAATGATGTCTACTAGGATTACTAGTAAATCTGCTCAACTTTCCAACCGCATAAGCAATATCCGGTCTAGTGCTAATCATAGCATACATCAAAGAGCCTATAGCTTTTGAATATTCAAGTTGATCCACAGGTTTACCTGTATTTGGCATAAGTTTTTCTCCTGGATCCATAGGAGTACTTACAGGAGAACAACTTTCATAATTGAACTTCTTGAGTATTTTCTCAATGTAATGAGATTGCGTAATTACAATCCCCTTATTCTCCCGTTTAATCTTAATACCAAGAATAACGTCTGCTTCTCCCATATCCTTCATGGAGAATTTTGATGACAAGAAATTCTTCGTTTTATCAATTTGATTTTGGTCGGTGCCAAATATCAACATGTCATCAACATATAGACAAATGAAAACTCCTTTACCGGATGTATCAAATTTACTATATACACATTTGTCAGCTTGGTTTAGAATGAAACCATTAGACAAACACAACCTCATCAAACGTTTGATGTCACTGCTTCGGAGCTTGTTTCAGCCCATACAATGACTTAACTAGTTTACACACTTTATGCTCATTACCAGGCATTACAAATCCTTCAGGTTGCTTCATATACACTTCTTCTTCCAAATCACCATTTAGAAATGCTGTTTTGACATCCATTTGATGAATCACTAGATTATGAATGGCCGCCAAGGCAATCAACAATCTAATAGTAGTGATACGGGCAACAGGAGCATAGGTATCGAAATAATCAATTCCTTCCTTTTGTTTGAAGCCTTGGATAACTATTCTAGCTTTAAACTTGTCAATTGTACCATCGACTTTCATCTTCCTTTTGAAGATCCATTTGCAACCCAATGGTTTGCAACCTGGTGGTAAATCAGATAATACCCAAGTATTATTTTCCATGATAGAACCAATCTCTTCATCAATTGCTTCTTTCCAAAAAACAGAATCTCGAGATTTCACAGCTTCATCATACGTTCTTGGATCCTCCTCTATACTATAGCAATAATAGTATTGAGTGTCGATCTGATCCTTTGATCCCTCAACTAAATATAGTTGAAAATCAGATCCATAAGATCTAGATTTTCTAGCTCGTTTGCTCCTACGGGGTTTAAGTGTCTCACTTGGCACATCATTTGAATGATCATCCCTCAGAGATTCATCTGAATTAGGTACAGAGTCCTTTGGTCTAGGCACAGAGGAGAAACAATTCTCATCGAATATGGCATCTCTTGATTCTATAATAGTGTTAATAGAAATCGAGTCATTAGGTTCTATAACATAAAACCTATAGGCCTTGGAGTGCTCAGCATATCCAACAAAGATGCAAGCCACACCCTTTTCGCCCAAAGTTTTCCTTTTTGGGTCCGGGAGTCTAACCACGGCCCTACAACCCCAAACACGTAGAAATGTTAAGTTGGGTCGTTTCTTATACCAAAGTTCATATGGGGTAGTCTTGTTCCTTTTATTAGGAACCCTATTTAACAAATAGCAAGCCGTTAACATAGCTTCTCCCCAAAACCCGTCACTTAAACCAGAGTAAGATAACATGGCATTTACCATTTCCTTAAGAACTCTATTTTTCCTTTCAGCCACACCATTTTGTTGTGGTGTATAAGGCGCCGTAGTCTCATGAATAATTCCTACGGATTGGAAAAATACAGGATCATAATATTCACCACCTCTATCTGTACGTAATGTTTTAATCAACACATTCTGTTGTACTTCAACTTCAGTTTTATAAATTTTGAATTTATCTAATGCTTCGTCCTTAGCATGCAGCAAATAAACATAGCAAAATCTAGATGCATCATCTATGAAAGTGACAAAATATTTTTTATGTCCTAATGATGGAGTAGCATGCAAATCACATAAATCACTATGTATTAACTCTAGAATGACAGATTTCCTTGTTATACTTTTAAAAGGTTGCCTAGTGATCTTGGTTAACATGCAAGTTTTACAATTTTCTACATTTTTATCAAAAACAAGAATTAACTCATTTTTAGACATTTCATGCATTCTTTTATAGTGTACGTGTCCTAGACGAGCATGCCATAACGATGAATTGATAACATTCGAAGAAGACATAAATACATAACCAGAATCTTTAGGAACTCCATTCAAATTCATCATAAACATACCATTATTATAATATCCAAATCCTACAAACACACCAGACTTTGATAATACATATTTATCAGATTCACACACTTGCTTGTATCCAAGCTTATTTAATACAGGACCAGAAATTAAATTCTTACGTAATTTAGGAACATACAAAACATTAAACAAAGTAATAGTCTTTCCAGAACTGAATTCTAGCACCACGTTTCCTTTGCCTTCAACGGGAGCGAAGTGATCATCTCCCATGTATAGGACAGTACCATCTTCCACTGGAACAAGAGTCTTGAACCAGAAACGATCCTTGCAAACATGTGTTGTGGCGCCAGAATCAATCCACCACGCGATAGCATCATCCTGCACATAAAATGCTTCAGAATTTAGTGAAACCGAATGTTTAATCAAACTATTCAAATCATGAATTGATTTCTGACCTTGGTTTTCGGATTGGTCCTTAGACCCCTTTCCTGAACCACTTGCATTCGCGTTATCGTGCTTTTTGCCGAAACGACAATCCTTCTTGAAGTGGCCTGTTTTGCCACACTTCCAGCATTCTAGTTTTGGTTTCTTGTTAGCACCGAAACTGCCCTTTTTGTTCTTGAAAGCACGTTTCTTTCCTTTGTTTTTGTTGTTATCGTACTTACCACCCTCTTCGACCATATTAACCGAGGGTCCAGCAATTTCTTTGCCTTTTCCTTTGTCATCCTCATGCGCTCTTAGAGATTCTTCTATGCGCAAGTGACTTCCAAGTTGGACCAAAGACAATTCGTCTTTTCCATGTTTCAGATTGTGTTTGAAATCCTTCCACGAAGGAGGCAACTTGTCTATGATGCTTGAGACAGATATTGTTTCATCCATCTTCAATCCGTGTTGTGTGAATTGTCCAAGGATTCGGAGGAGTTCATTGAATTGTTCCATGACAGACCTCGATTCAACCATTTTGTAATTGTTGAAATCGGTTACCAGGAATTTCTTACTGGATGAGTCCTCTGCCATGTACTTGGATTCAAGACAATCCCACAATTCCTTAGCAGATTCCATGTTTTGATAAATATCAAATAAGGGATCAGACATACCGTTAAGAATGTGCCCTATGCATATGTAGTCGTCGTTCTCCCATTTTGATCTGCGTCTCAGATTTTCAACCGTGTCGTCCTCCAGAAGTTCAGGAATCGGTGTAGACAGGACGTGCACCACCTTCAACGTTGTCAACATGAAATGCATCTTTTTCTGCCAGCGCCTGAAGTCTTGTCCTTGAAACTTGTCCAATTTTCCGAAGTTTGTAGTCATCTCCTTGACGGTGCTTCCTCCAGCCATGATTATCAAAAGAATACTTTGTTCGTTTGTTGGATAAATGGTTTGATAATCTTGGATTTCTTGAAGAATCGTGTTCGTTCACTTTCCGAACAAAGTATTTCGACCCTATTATGCCTGGGTTCACGAAATCTTTGTGGGGATAATTCTACAAGAACAAATAGTTTCTTGGCACAAGAAATTATTCAGAAAATAGAAGGTTTTTGTTTTGTTATGTGTCCCGAAAAAGAAGCCAAACGACTCCTTATATAGGAGTTCAATAATTCAAACGAAAGGACACACCAGTTCGGAAATGGTTATGTCCGTTGGGGATAGGTTCCCCAGCCAGGGGCTCTGCCCCTTGGAACCCCACGGGGCGCTGCCCCTTGGAACCCCGTTTAAGTTATTCGCATTCAATTATATGTTGGCTTGACGAGCGTGCACTCCGCACTACCCTAACTCGTTTCCAAGCTTTAATGTATAATTGCTTTGGCCTGTAGTAAATCCCATTACTACTAAAATGCATTGATGACACTAAAATCACCAACAAGTTTCAATTTCATCCTTCTCAAAAATCTCTCCTAGCATAATCACGTCTTTTTCGTCGGATACATCTTGCTTCTTCTTTAATCTCTACATACAATCTTATATTTTTTTCACTTTCTCATTTTTATGATATTGCTATTTCTTTTAATTTGGTTTTTATCTCACATATTCTTCTATAATCTCCCATCTCTTATGTTCTTTCTTTTTCATTTTTACTAATCTCTCATTTCCTCTATTTTTTCTTCATCATAATGTTTTTGAAATTGTTTTATGTTTATACTTTCATTTTTGTCTAATATGATTTTTACATATTAAATGAGAGATTGTTGTCCAAATATGATGAATTTTGTTGTTATTTGGTAGTGTATAAATGACAAAATACAAAGTTTTGTTGTCATCTATATGTGTATCTATGACTCATAAATTTTTTATAAAAAATTGAACCAACCAAACCGAACCAAATTGCATTTGTTTGGTTTGGTTTGGTTCGATTTTATTTCTAAAAGTCAACTGAATTGAATCAAACCAAAGATTTTTTTCCCTTGTGGTTTGAATAACTTTTAGTGTCAAAACCGCTCAAACCACACCCCATAATTAAAATTACTCCATATTTAATTTTAAATGATGGTTAAAATAAAAATAAAAATTATTTTTTGGAAGAAATCTTTGAAAGTAGCTTTTTTTTATTCGTTGTCTTTTGAAAATTAGCTAAAATTATCCTAATTGAAAAAGGTTTAAATATTGTATCTATCAGAAGTGATAAATGAGACGAATTTAGAATTCAATAATTTTTGTAATGGGGATGACATCGAGCATTTTTTATGCACTATAAACTCTCTAACAAAATAGGATAGTGAAACAGAAAAATATATCTCTTAAAGAGCGAGCGATAATGATGCTCAATGAAACCAACATTCCTAAATATTTATGGGTTGATGCAACCAGCATTATTTGTCATGTGATGAATCCTGACTAGATAAAAGCAAATATAAGTTTGACGGTCTACAAATTATACAAAAGAAAAAAGCCAACTATTTTTCACATCCTTGTTTTCAAATGTAAGTGTTTTGTCGTTATTAAAAGGATAACCTTGGAAAATTATATGCTAAAGTTAGTGAAGATATATTTTTTGAATATCTCACTTCAAGTAAAGCTCTTATAAATTTCAATAAATGAACACTATATTTTTTCAGAATTTTCAATAAGTAAGATGATCCAGGTCAATCATTATGTGTTTTACCGGAATTTCTCTAAATGTAATTTCATTATTCTCTTGATTTATGTGGATGATATACTAATTGTTGGAAGTAAAATTTCAAGAATTAAAGAGTTAAAGAACACTTTTTAGTGAATCTTTTGCTATGAAGGATTTAGGAAAGGCTCTCCCTATAGCAGCATACAAATCTTTCATGGCGCTTTTTCACCTTTAGAAATTGTTTCTAAGGCTTCGTCATACACCACTCCCATTTGGGTAATTTCTGGTTGTTACGTTCATGTCAGTGGTATGAAGTTTGGAGTTACCCTTCATTAATCGGGTTGTTGGACCTAATGTGTGATTTGTCTCTTGAATTATCTACAATCCAGTAACGAGCCATGTTTAACTCCATAATTTCATTATCCCCGGTGGTATCATTGTTGGAAAAAGATGTTTACGATGATGAGACACCGGGCACTGGTGGTCCGGGGTGGTGTTAGACCTGCCGCAATTTCTTGGAGATGAATCCTTCTAACCTTACCCTAGTTCGAGATGGACTTTGCCTCAAATTTGATAGGACTCGGGCGAAGGTTCACTTAGCGAAGCCGAACCCATAATGTCGCTCGACTGGGGGTGATATAAAACTCGATCGACCTCGGATTTGCGAATCTGAACATGGATTTGAAAGTGCCTATCAACTGACTTTCATGAGAATTTGAGGTTGATGCCTTTTGTTGATCGGGGTGTCCCATATTGGAACTCGTTATGAGGCATATGTTGACGTCATTCCGAGGTGGCTCGGAATCGACGTAGCTGCTTGTTTGGTGCCAAACCGGAGTTCAATGGACCTAAACGACGCATATATAAGATTTTGGCTCCTTGAGACTTCGATTTCTTCTTCGAATACCTCTTCAGAGCTCATATCTAAGGATCAAACAAAAAATTGTGGAAATCATAGAAATCATAAGCGAATTCCCACATACGGTGCCACTGTTAATTGTGGAACCAAAAATGGTGATGATTATTGAAACTACGGTCGAGCGAAACTTCCAATACACTATGTCAATGTGACACCATGGATTGAAGGTTGCGATCATAATGCTTCTGAACTAGAGGTATTAATCTTGATGCGATGTTGTTAACCGGTGTTACTTATATCCGATACGGCGGAACTAAGGGGTATATGGATGATTAACACTCTAACGCCCAAATCAGTTTAGGGTTCATGATAATGATAGTTAAATTGGAGATTAAAGATTGTGTACCAGAAAACCATTTACAAAGGTATTTATACCTTGGACTTGACGGATTAGGTTGAATAATGAATCTCGTGTTATTAGACCTTTGACCAGTACGACATACTGTATCCCAAGTCTTTGGCCGACACGGAACAACTATAAATCTACTTTTTTTTTCTTCTTCAAATCTTTCATTCAAAATTTCCAAGAATCTCTTTTTCATATCAACAAATCTATATTTTTGTGTTTCAATATTAATTATTATATGTTTTTTCTAGTACTTCTTCTTTTTTATCACTTTTTCAAATTTAAAATAACATTTCATTAATTTTGTTACTACTTTTTTTTTCCAGAGAAGAGGCAATAGACAATGTTTGGCCACATTTTCTTTTCTTCAAATCTATCAATTCAAAAGTTTCAATGATCCCTCTTTTTACGGTTTTTTTTTTCAAATCTATATAGATCCCTCTTTTTTATTCAAATATATCAATTCAAAATTTTCATCCCTCTTTTCAAGAGTTATTACACATTATTGTTCTCAAAAACCGTTTTCTATTTTTGTGCTATCTCAATAGTATATAATAACTACTAATAAATTTGTTACAATAAAAAATCATATATTAATATATTAATATGAATGTCTATTTTTGTTATTTCAAATTATTTTGTATTCAAAGATAACTATACATTTGCTACCCATAAATATATCATTATTAAAAATATTAAGTAAATTCTTAGATATTCATGATAAATAATCGGGTATCGGTATCTCTTGTACAAGTTATGGAAATATTTTAATTTATTTTAATTTATTTTCAAGGGTATCGGAGTGTTCATCTAAAAATTCGTATATATTAAGAATCACAATATTATTTACTAGGAGTAATTATCATGTAGTTAATCCTAATAAATTATAATAGTATAATAAATCAAATTAATTAATATTTTATATTAATAGTGCAGTTATAATTTGGATTGGTTTTTATGTATATCAAAATTAAAGATAAATCAACAATTTTTTTTTTATTTCTCTACTTTGAACAGCATTTTTTTTTCTAATTTTAAGTCTTTTTAATCAAAAATATAAATTTTTCTATAACTTTACAAATGCATCTATATTAAATAATTTTAAATTGCACTTTTAAATTGACTTGGTTTTACCGTATATTAAAATTAAACAAATTTAATAGTTTTGGAGACTACATATCTAATTTTTAGGGATGGTAAAGTAGTCGGTTCGTTCCATTTAAACCCGTCCAAAAGCAGAGCGGGATGGTTCAACTTAGCCGTTCGAACTCAAAAGTCAAATTCGTTCCATTTAGTAACGAGTTGGTGGATCGGCCTGCCAATTTTTTTTTACAATTTTATTTATTACATAATTTACAAAATTGTTATTCATTAATAAAAATGTTCAAAAAAATTTAACAATACATAGTAAAATTTTAACAAGCTTAATGTAAATTTAATATTCTTCAACATAAACAAAACAACTTAATTATAATAAAAAACACTTAAAGCAAACACATTAAAATCCCAAAAATCAAAATTTTATGATTATAATGAAAAACAAACTTTAATGTCCAAAACTTCCCTTATAGTTTTAGAACACGCATTCAATGACAACGAATAATAAAAAATAGAAGAAAAAAAATGTATCATCTAGATTTTGCAATAAAGACTTTTCCTATAAAAATTTGGGTTTGAATAAATGAAGGATGTTTGGGTTTGAATAAATGATGGTTGTTTTAGAAGTGTGTCTATTATATATCATGTTGATATAACTTTAATTTCAAGTAAATAATAATAATTTTTAAAATAAAAAGTCCGTGGCAAAACTCCCCGCATCCTCGAAACTTTTTAAAAATGGGTTAGACGGACGGACCAACTTAAGATACCAGATAAAAAATCTCACACTGGTCCGCAAAAGATGATGGATTAAACGAACGGATCCGGTGAATCCAATCCGTTTTATCACCCTACTAATTTTATAGAAAACAAAATTTTAATTTTTTTAAATATCAATATATTTCAATGTTAAAACAACGTATTATTTCAAATATATAACTCAATTTATTATATATTGTTTGTTTTAAATTTTGACTTTTTTTAAGAATAACATTAATTTATTTTTTATCGCTAATTTTCAGCAAATATATAATTATAACATTAATGTTTTGATTTAAATTAATTAAATTTTGATTTCAATAAATTTTCACAGTATGAAAATATTTAATGTTATAGTTGATTTATCTTTACTTTTTGATTTACATCAAAACCAGTCCAATTTAAAACTGGATTATTAATTGCGAATATAAAAGATTTGCTGAAATGAATTTAAACTATAACATTAAATATTTTGATATTATAAAAATTTATCGAAATCAAAGTTTAAGAGATTAATTGTTATGCAGTATAAAAAGTTTTACATCATCAAACTATAATAATTATTCATAATCATTACTTTTAATATAATTAAAATAAAAGTCAAATATAATTTCGAATCTGACGGTGTGTAAAAAAATTTACATTATCAATTAATCACAATCATTCATAATCATTACTTTTAATATAATTAAAATAAAAGATAAATATAATTTTGAATCTGACTATTATCATTAAGTTATTTTACTGTGAGTCCATTTCAATTAAATTCTCCAAAATTTCACTAAAATTACACGCACCTTAAAGTGAAATATAGTATATTTAGGATTTTTTTCCGATGGGAATTGTTTGTTTGTTACAAAATCTATTTTGATTTACATATCTCTTCCAAATCAAATTATAAAAAATAAAAAAAATAATAATAATAATAATAAAATAAAAAACTTGTGTTTTTATTTTATTTTTTTTATTTAAGATAATGATCTTTTTAGCAAGAATTAAGGATACCAATAATTTAAATTTCTCTAAAATTTTGTTTATATAGTTAAAAACTTTAATGTTATCTAAAAGTCAATTTGAGTATGTTTAAGATTCTTTTTCTCTCAGGTTTGTTTCTTTAGCGTTCTATTTAAACCTTATTCTTATTCTGCTTCTTTCTCTGGTCCTATCTAAACACAGTCAATTCAAAATCGGAAAAAAAGAATGTGTAGCACAGATATTATCACTTTAGGAGAAGACTTGGAGATAGAGATATTGTGGCAATTACCTGCAAAATCCTTGATGAGGTTCAGATGTGTTAAAAAATCATGGAACATTCTCATCACAAGCCACTTTTTTATTACTGGAAGAAGCAGATTACAGATTCATGACAACATTAGTCTTCTAATCCTTCACAAAACGCCCAACATCAAGTTTCAAATATGTGACATAAACAGTGAAAAACCAATGCTCACTAAATCAGTGTTTTCGAACAACGTAGCAACAATCGATTTCTGTGGCAGTTGCAACGGTGTTTTCTGTCTCAAAGGTATTTATCCATACACTACTTATCATAATGAGCTGATAATATGGAATCCAACCACTAATGAGGTTCACTTCATTCCTCCCGCTCCTTCGCTCGGGAACCGTTACAACGACGAATCTTTGTACGGTTTTGGTGCCGTTAATGGCGATTTCAAAGTTGTTAAACTCAATATCTCTACCAACGATGGAAGGACGAGAATGCTATATCTATTATCAGCAGAAGTTTATAATATAAACAATAAATCTTGGACACCTGTAATCAACCATCCTCCTGTTATTATGGTCACACGTCGTGAACCTGCGAGATACAACACTCTTGTTAATGGTGTTTATCATTGGATTACCGCTTCTCGAAATAATGCTTCGAATATTCTCGGCTTTAACTTTCACAATAACCAGTTTCAGCAACTTCAAGCTCCATATTCAAGATATCTTGGATCATTTTTCTGCGATGATGTTGCTGCTATAAAGGACTCTCTAGGATATGTGGTGCAACATAGATTTTCTACTAAGATTTTGTTGGAAATTTGGATTGCGGAACCAAACGGGTGGTCCAAGAAGTATAACATTGCTCCATTCAATACAATGATTACTATTTTTGGTCCTTGGAATAATGGTGATGAAATTCTTATAGGAAAGGTTGGACAAATGATCTGGTCCTATGATTATCATGGAAACGCTCTTCGCCGATTTCAAATTGATTTTTCAGAGAATGAATATCTTCGGATTTATGAGTTTGTACCAAGTATAGCTCTCTTGTTCAAGTAATTCATTAGGGTTGGCTCTAACCTAATCTAAGACAAGTCAGAGCAAAGCTTTATACTTTAAGTTTTTAGATTTTTTTAAATAGATCTCCAAATTATTTATATTTTATACTAATACTAATCTTATTGTTTTCAAACAATACTTCCAAATCAGCATTTTCGTTTGGCAAATCATGGGATCAATCTCCACCTTATGCATTTCACTTTGACTTACCATCGGCTCCTGCATAGTGCTTCATTGTGAAGTCGAGTGAACTCAACTCTTCTCTTTATGTAAAGTCGTTAGGCGTCTTTTAAAGTAATTATTTTCTATAATTAACTAATTATTTTCTCTAGTTAACTTAGTTAACTTATGTGACACCCTAAAATCCCAACTTTTTATAAAATATAAATTGCGGAATATTTATTTCATATAATAAAACAACACATCACATTAGCTCAAATAACATAAACATTCTTAAATATGAATACCTAATTAAAATATAAACCAAATATAATAATTTAAAAAGCATGAATCTCGACTCTGATGTCACAATACCAGAGTCTTAATTATTACAGAAATATCTCAATGAGCTACCAATTGTTTGAAATTTACAGCATCTGCGTCATCACCCTCAACATTAGAATCCTACTTGTGATTTGTTTCAGCAGGTGTGATTGCAAAATTGCAATTCGTTAGCTCAAATATCTTCAGGAGATCATGTTTATACTTCGGCTGATGCAAGATTATATCCTTATATTAGTACATAATCTCCATCTCTAGAAAATATGACATATTTTCTAGATCAGTTATCTCAAACTCCTTCATCAACACCTTCTTGAACTTAACTATCTCATCTGAACTTAGTTATTTCCATCTCACATTTTTTGAATCCTTTAAGCTTGAAAAATGAATCAATTTTCAGATTATAGGCTCTAGGAGCTTGTTTCAGTCCATACAAGGCTTTATGCGACTCGTACTCCATCCATTATTGATTCTTTTTCATAAATCCAGGAGGTTGTGACACATAAACTTCCTCTTGTAAAGGACCATTCAGAAATGCACATCTAAATGCATTAGAGGAAAATTGTTGCTAGTAGATATAATAATAACCAATTTGATTGCTTCATGTCTAGCTACAAATGCAAACACTTCAAAGTAATTCAAACCAGATTTCTGAAGTAATAATCTAACTACTAACTTTGCTCTGTGTTTTCCAATTGATCCATCTGCCTTTTGTTTCACCTTTTGTTTCCCTCATCTTGGCATTCAGCCACACTTTCTTCTTGAGAGCTTCTTCAGTACTCACTGGTTCAGAGTCTATCAATATGACACACTGGATGACATCTCCTTCAAAGTCTATCTTAGCATGTACTGTGATACTCTACAAGCAACATAACTCTGCTTGTGTCATCCAACTTCCTTCTCTTAGCATATAGACTATGTTTGTAACAAACATAACCAAACACCTTCAAATGGATCACACTTTGCTTATCTCCAATCCATTTCTCTAAAGGAACAATTTCCTACAACTTCTTGGATGGACACCTATTGAGCACATATGTTGTAGTGGCAACAACTTCTACCCACAAGGTGTAAGGAAGCTTATTCTCCTTCAGCATGTTCCTTGTTATATCAAACAATGCTTTGTTTCTTCTTTTAGAAAGACCATTGTGTTTAGGAGTGTATGAAGCAGTAACATCGTGCTCGTTTTCATTCTCCTCATAGAACCTTTTGAACTCTATAGAGTTCTACTCACCTCTGCCATAAGTTTTTTAGAATTTTCAACTTCTGACCACTCTGTTTTTCAGCCTTCACCTTGAACTTCTAAGACTTAACAAACACCATGTAACACCCTAATTTTCCCCGCGTAATTTATAATTAAAAATCATAGTAAATTAAAATAATCCAACAATTAGGATGATACATTCAACTACAACTAGCTCATGCAATTGGATATGTAACACCTACAAATTTTGAAAACAATCAAAATTATAATTCAAGTTTGAACTTCAACAATTATTATCAACAGAAAACATCAAACAACTGATTATTTTTAATATTCAAGACATAACCATAAAATAATGTGATTATAAGAATTAACAACCATGATAGATTCACATAAAATATCCGCCAAACATAAAATATATAAATAAACAAATAAGTGTTTCATACCTTAGTGTTACATATCATAGTTGACGTTGACTCAATAAAATCACAATGAAGAGTAATCTCTTTCACTCACATTCACGCCTCTACTGCGGATTATCTGCACAATGCCCATGTAAAGGAAACATTCAAATAGAAGGGGTGTGAAATCACAATTGTATAATGAAATTGTAATAATAATATGTAATTACACAATCATCACATACACAATCACCCGTTCCACAACTCATAATCCACACAATCCAAATATCAAAATACACGCTGATCGTACCTGTGATCAGAATCTACAATGGTTGCAGCGCTGATGTGGATGTTGAAGTCTTTGCCCGGTCGTCGAGGAGGATGAGGGTGTACCTGCAAGGTACTTCGATGCCAAAGTAAGAGCAGGCAAGAGTTATGCAAGTACGAGTAAGAGTGTTGAGGGAGTGAATATTCGATACCTGACCCTCTCATGGAAGAGGGTTTATAAAAAGGCCCAACGCTTGGCTATTGGTCCCTATTTTGGACCTGGATTGTGGATCACCCGAAAATAGGTAACTTCAAGAAATATAGTTTACATGGTTCTACTTCGACATATTCCACGCCATTTTCGCTTATTGAATGGCCTGCTATGAAATCAACAACCATTTGTCCCTTAACAACTTTTAAAGGCAAGTATTTCAAGGAATATTATTTCAATGTTAAAGCCCATTTCCCAATTCTACTATGTAAAATAGACTTAGATAACATGTATTTTGTTACGTCAAAATGAGAAGAAATATATACATCAACAGGTTTTATATAGTGCTTTAACTTTATACAAGAAAAATATACACATAAACACAAATTTTCTATAACACTATATCTAGTTTCCACATCGTTCAGGACTCTGCTAAGGTAGTAAATGACCCTTTTGACGCCATTTTCATCTTCTTGACAAAGCATGTTTCCTAGTGTTTTGTCTGATGCCGAAATATAACCTCATGCTTTTCTTTCTACAATGGGACATTAGAATTGAAGGACTTGACATGTATTCTTTGATTTTGTCGAACGCCACTTGTTATTCTTGCCCCCATGAAAAATTTCCCTTTTTCAGTCGAAGCAGAGGTGAAAAGGCTTGCGTCTTCCCACTAAGGTTGGAGATGAGTCTTCTGAGAAAGTTGATTTTCCCCAGCAGAGACTGCAGTTCCTTTTTTGTTGATGGCGTTTTCGCCTCCATTATAGCCTTGGATTTGTTTTCATTTATTTCAGTCCCCTTCTTATGTACCACAAAGCCTAAGAAATCACCCGCCTGCACACCGAAAGCACATTTTAGGGGATTCATTTTCAAACCGAACTCTTCCTTTCAAAGGATTGTCGAAGGTGGTTTATATGATTTTTCCCTGAAACAAACTTAATCACAATATCATCAATGTAAATTTGCATGAAAGTTTCAATGCAATCATGAAAAATTGAATTCATAGCACATTGATAAGTCGCTCTAGCATTTTTAAGACAGAAAGGCATTACTACCCATTTGTAAGTTCCTATTGCCCCTGGACAACGAAATGTTATCTTAGGAACATCTTCTTCGACAATAAAAATTTGATTATAACCAGAGTACCCATCTAGCATGCTTAAGTACTCATGTCCTGCTGCCGAATCTATAAGCATTTCTGCTACTGGCATATGGTATTCATCTTTTGGGATGGCTGGGTTTGAGTCTCGAAAATCAATGCAAACCCTTAAATTTCCATTTTTCTTGATTACATGAACTATGTTTGCAATCCAATCAACATACCTGGCTGTACGAATGAATTTGCATTTCAGAAGCCTTTCGACCTCTTCTTTTATCTTCAACAGAATTTCTGGTGCGAAGCGTCTTGGATCTTGCTTTACTAGCTTCTTTCCTTCCATTATGGTCAGGTTCAATTCGACCAAGTTTCTGTCTAAACCAGGCATTTCGTCATAGTCCCATGCAAAACAATCCTTGTATTCACGTAGCAACTGAACCATTTCGATTTTGAATTGTGGGTCCATCTTGGCACTTATGTAAGTTGGCCTCTTTTCCGCCCCCAATCCTAGATCTATTTCTTCTAATGGATCTTGTGCTACCATCTTCATGTTGGTCGACACTGGATCTTTTTCGAACCCTAACGGTTCGTCGTCATAAATGGTGTCGAGCTTTTGATGTTGTCATTCACCCATCTGACTATTTTCACAATCTTCTTCAACTTTTCTCTAAGGACATTGATTGTTGGAATCTTCTTGGTTGGCTTTGACAGCCATATACTTTACTTCGGCTTCAAGTGCAACTTTTAATTTGTTATCGGCTATAAAAGCCGTAATTCTTTCGAGCGCTGATACTTCAGTCATTGTCGTCGAATTCATTTCCCCAACCAGTTGGTTTTATATGGGCAGTACCCCATATAAAATTCGACTCATCGAGCACTTCTTTATCCCACTGAAAACCATATTTTGGGTGGAGATACATCGAGCAGTAAGCGTTATCAGTTTCTTTGAGGTCGAAATCTGCTGGGCTACATGGGGTTATGTGGGCCAAATTCTTGTCAAAACTTAGTCGATCCACATTGTTCACTTCAGACATAAAGTAACTCTAGTCTGCTTCGATGTTTTCGACTATGCCATCTACTCGCCAAATAGCTATTCATTGGTGCATTGATGAGGGTACAACCCCCACACCATGTATACATTCTCTTCCAAGAAGCAAATTATAGTTTGCTTTTGAAACGATCACCATGAACATCGTCGGTCTTGTTATTGTTCCAACAGTTAAATCCACCTAGATTACACCCATGGTGGTTCCTATCTTTCCTTCATAATTTGATAACACCATATTATGAGGTTTGGCGTCAGAATCGTCCTTACCAATCTTCTTTAACATGAAATGAGGCATCAAATTAACTGTTGCTCCCCCATCTATCAGTATCTTATTCACTCCGACATTCTCAACTTTCACTTTTATGAACAAGGGCTTCAAGTGCCCTTTCATTGAGTCATCTAGCCTTTCAAATAACGCATTTTGTTCTTCTACGCATCCATTGTTCATTATACAATAGCAAACAGGTCTATGTGTCATTTGTTCTTCTTCCTTATTGTCGTCTTTCTCTCCGATCTCCATTACCTTATCATAGTCCATGGGAAGGACTGAGACCATGTTGCAGACGACGTCGAAGGATGTCTCTGAGTCGGATTGGAAATCATCAATCATTTCTTCATCCTCTTTGGCTTTTTCTTTGGGTTTGATTTGTTCGACCTTGTTGCATGGATCATTGTTGTGGGATGATTCTTTCCTGTCCATCCCTTGGATGTTGTTGTTGGACGCAACTTCGTTTTTCTTGACGACATCTTTTTCGAACATACTTTTTCCTGCGGCCTCTTTCTCTGTTCTCTTCTGCCTTTAGAACCTTCTCCACTGGGACTTCGTCATGGGGTTCTTACCCTTATAGTTTTTAGAAGGATGGGTTCTTGGTTTGCGCTTTTCGATTTCATTTCTTTCCGCTACCGAAGGGCCTCTTTATACGTCAACGCTTCTCCAATCTTTTCGTCCTTGAGCGTCCCTAATTGGTTGCACCCATCTATCATCAACAACTTTGTTTGTTGGTTTGTACGAAATATAATTTCGACCTCCAACTTTCTGGTGGTGGTATTCACTCCTTCTTGGATCGTATCTCTCTGTTTTGGCAGTTGGGATTGCCCCTCAGTTTCCTTTTCTCTTGGACTTCTCTATTACCTCCAGATTATTTGTTGCATTCCTGTCGAAGATAGCGCTGCACCGTGGGCACAACATCACTTCAGCCTTTTTTCTTTGGCATTTTTGGATGAACTCAATCAAGCTTTCATCTTCTCTTGGATATGCCAATCTTTGATACTCCTCTCGACGGTGTTTCCACCAAGTTGATACTGGTCGTTTTTTCCACCATCAATAGTTAATTTGTTCATCTTTTCGATAAGCGCTTGCTCAGTTTCACCTATTTCCTTTGTTGCGTCATGCTCTTCATTTGGGGATAAGTCTCCATTGACATCTTGGCAGAAGTCTTTGGCTGGCTTTCCTCTGGGATCTTCCATAGTTCTACGTAAGATTCCATACATGATTGGCTTCTCAGGACCTTCAGCAATCCCCGCCTTCATCTTGGTAGCATCCTTATCAAACTCAGTGTTGATATTGAGGCCTCCAGTAACCATCTTTTCGACATTGTTGCCTTCAGTGGCCTCCCTTTCAGTGTTGATCAAATTATTAGTAGCTACTTGATTTTCTGTTATCTTGAGGCTTTCAGTAGCCTTTATTCTCTTATCGACGGAATCCTCAATGACTTCGTCGTTGCTTGCTTTGTTGTAACCTTCAGTGGCTTCAACCTTGCTTGAGTCGTTGAGGCCTTCAGCAACCTTCATGTTTTTCGAGACAAAATCTTCAATCATTTCGCTAGAATCCTCAGTGATTTCAACATCTTTTGTGTCATTTAGGCCTTTAGTAGCCTCCTTGTTGGCGCAGCCAGTTGAATCTCCCTGCATAAGGTGTTCAACGTTCTACCATTCAGTGACTTCGTCATGGATTGTAATATTATCAGCAATCTCCACCATGTTGATGTTGTTGTCGAAACCTTCAGTGGCTTCCACCATCTCAAAACTATATTCAGAACCTTCTTCAACTTCTACCATGTTTATGATGGATGGCTCAACATAGTGGATTTTGACATTCTGCATAGGATTTGAATCAATTTTCATCTGTTGTTTCTGCTTGTCACCGAACTTCAGCCTTCCGTCACGGATAGCATTCTGCACGAGATCCCTGAAAAGGAAACATTGAGATGTTTTATGACCTAGAAAGTCGTGGTACTTACAAAAACCTCTCTTTTCTGTTGTTCCATAGGATGTACTTTTGTGCCTAGTGGTACTATCATTTGGCCATCTTTAACTAGCAAGTCGAAGATTTCGTCACACTTGTTGACGTAGAATGTATAAGTTCTTTTAGGAAACTTTTCATTCTTTTCATTCGATGACACCAATCCTTTACATGAATAAGGTGGACCTTGTTTTAATTCTGCCAAGTCAATTTCCTGTTTGTCCAAACTAACTAATTCGTCTACATTATTTACGTCGTCTTGGCAGACTCCCACATAAGCAACTCTTTCTTTCTTATTTTTATTTGCTTTAAATTTCTTAGCTTTTAGTCTTTCGACTTGTCTCACCTTATCTGCTAGTTGTGTCATATCTCTCAAATATTGGGTGTCTAGTTTCTTTCTTACAAAATAATCTAATCCCTCTACGGCCATTTTGACTAGCTCATATTCAAGCACTTGGGTGAAACACCTTGCCTTTAGTAATCTAAATTTGTTCAGGTAATCATCTATTGGTTCAGAGAATTTCCTTTTAACACTGGCCAACTCTTTTAGGCTTATTTTGGTTTGTCCCATATAGAATTGTTCATGGAATAACCTTTCTAATTGAGTCCATGTATATATTGAACCTGCATGCAAGGACGTGAACCAAGTAAATGCATTTTTTGTCAAAGAACTTGGAAAGTATTTTATTCTTAAATTCTCATTTTGGGCTATTTCCCCTGCTTCGATCAGGTAACGTGCAACATGTTCTATGGTGGATTCGCTAGTGTCCCCTGAGAATTTGGTGAACTTAGGAACTTTCCATCTTGGGGGTAATTCTTGTTGCATAATATATTCTGATAATGAAGATATATAACTGGGTCTTTGTAATCCTACATTCACCCCATTATGCGCCATTATCCTTTCGACCATGGCTGCTAGATTATTTTCGACGGGCAAATTATTATAACGCATTTGCTGCACTATATTATCAGCATCTTGACCCCTCTTGACTAATATCCTCCTAGGCTCTTGCTGGGCAGGAATTTTTACACGAGGTTGTTCGATTATTTCCTCCTGGTTCTTAAGGTTCGCCTGGGGAATGTCTACAGGTCTTTGATTTACTATGGGTTCTTCTTCGACACCTAACCTAGGGTTCTGAACTATTTGTTCTGGTTGTCGATTCTGAGGAACACCAAAGAAATCAGCAATGCATGTTGTAACGCCTTAATTTTATGTTTATTCTTATGAAATAAATATAAATATTGTAATGGTCTGTTTGGGTTAATTGAAGAAAAATGTTTTATGAGAATAATAATAATAATATAATAATGTGTATTATTATAATATTGTTATTGTTTAATAAAATAAAATAAAATAATAAGTTGGAGGATTGAGGGACAAAAGTGTCCATTGGGTTTTATGAAAAGGGGAAAGGCCCGATAGAATTCTCACATCGTGTATTTTGACGAAGGAACATGGAACTCTGAAGAAAAGGGAGGATAAGAAGTTCAACGATCATGAAACCCAAGGGTGAAGATTTGAAAAGCTTCAATTTTAAGGTAAGGGGGGAGAAAGGGTTTATGATTGGTGATATAACATAGAAGGGTAATTGGGAGTTCTTTCCTCCCTTAGGTATTTTTAAGAGATTCTAATATGAATGGTTGAATTGATGCAATATTATGAAATTGTTCATGAATATGATCATAGATTGTGTATTGATAATATATTTGATGTTGTATGTATGATATTGGGAGATTTGGCATATGAAGGTTAGAGTGAGTGAGGAAGAGGATAAAACCTCATAATTTCCCCAATTTGATCTAAGAGAGTTTAAGTATAAAACTAATTAATGTTATAGGCATAAATAGATAGAAAATATGTAAATTGGTCTGTTTTGAATGTTAAATTCGAATTAGAATGAATTGAGTTCGTGCAGGTGTAATAGAGAGAAGAAATTGGAAGAAATTGAGAAAATTGGATTTTTGAGTTCAGGAGGCCTAACACTGGCCGTGTCACAGGACACAGGCGGCCGTGTCAGCCCCCTGTAGGATGTGATTTTTGGGGGCGTATCCCCAGGCCACCCGACACGGGCCGTGTCGGGGACACGGGAGGCCGTGTCAGGCCATTGTAACTTTGAAAAATCGTTCGTTTTAAGGAGGATTTGACTAGTTCTTTCGATTTAGGATTACCCTAGTGGAATAGGACCTTGAAGGTGATTTTAATAGTGATTATAGGACCTGATGACCTCGTTTAGGAAAATAGTTTGGGTGCCTAAATGAATTGTATGTTTCCTTGTGAATTGTTTTAATTATGAATAATATGCATTGTATACTTGTATGAACTGAAATGATGCAGTAATATTTGTTGAAAGGGATCATGAGGATCGTGGTGTATGAATTGTTCATGCACGTTGTGATATTGTATGTGTTATTGAGTCTGCATACGCATACATTTGGTGGAATAATCATGTCTCGGATGGAGCGTAAGTGATTATTCGGATTCCTTGAGAATCGTTGGTGCAGGGATGATCGTGTCTCAGTAGGAGCATAAGCGATGCATCCGGGTTCGAATTAATGAACTGTTGTTGTGAGTCGGTACAACATTTGCATTGTGCATTTGAGTCACATTGCATTATGATAATCGATTGTTTGAGAATGATGTGTTTGGGTGTAAATTTACTCCTTCATGTATGTTGTTTGCACCGTTATATTATGAATCTGTTTCTCACCCCGATGTTTGTTTTGTTGTATCTGTGCTTCTTCAGAAGTACAAATAACTCAGGTACTTGAGAAGTGTTGTGGTGTTGAAGTCTGTGTCCTAGGAGCTCTGATATGTAACGGGAACAGGGACTTTTTATGAAACCATTTTTATTTTTGAACTCTTAAACTTTGTCATATTTATGTATTTAATTATGAAACTATTTATGTTTAAAGTTAAGTTGATGTAAGCACTTGAAGGAAATAAGTCAATTGTTGATTTTCTTTGAAAAGTGAATACCCATTTGGTAGTTTAAACTCTGATTAACTTAGAAAATTGTTTAATTTTTAAAATGGGAAAAAGTGGCTGTTACACATGCCATTTGTTGTGCCAGTAATTGGTTTGTCTGGGTGGTGTTCTGTATTAAGGGATTGGACATTGTTCCCATCTGTTGTGTCAACATTTTGACCATGTCGTGATTGCTTTCGTCCATTTGTTGTCTAATTATCTGCGCATAATTATTTGTAGTTGCTGGCATATAAGTTTGGAATCCTGGTGGGGGTTGATTCAATCTGCCTAAGTTTCCACCACATCCCGATCCTTGTAATGGTGAAGACCTATTGACCAAGGAATCAGAATATACTGATGATGCGTTTTGCAAATTTGCCATCGTTGTAGTTGGCATTCCATAAGGTTGTTCCCTACCATATGGAATCATTGTAAAATTTGTCGCAAAAGGCCTATGAATACTCCTTATAGGAAGAAGTGTCTCTATGGGCATTTGGTGGCCCATAGTGGAGAAACTGTGCACATTTTTAGATGCTACAAATGCTGGTGTTGACCCTGATGACGAAGGTATAGCCTCTGATATAGAGATTGACCCCGTATTTCCTCCTGTCGAAGGGGTATGGTTAAGCATCGTAGTGTTTTTGTTTTGACTATTTGGCGGATTCACCATTCTTCTCACTCTTATTCTCTTAGGTCTTTCTACGTCAATTACGACTAATTTACCGCTTCTTAGAATCATACAATGCACTATATATTCAGAGTGATTATGATACTTTTTTAATTTCGCATTAAGATCCCACTGGGCGTGTCAATTTGTTTGCAGTTGATTTTGGCGAATAACCTCTGGTTTCCAATTTATGTTAAATTGGTTTACTTGCAGGATCAACCATACAAATCATAGGACATAAGCGGGAAGTCTGTCGAAAAAAATATAAATTTAATACTCTTTATGATTTTAGTTTTGTCAGGTTTTTATGTATGATTCTTATGATGGAGTACAAGGGTAAAATTATTGGCGAAAACTTAAAGAAAGTAGATTCTGACAATGCGTAAGGTAAATTGCAAAGCAAAGTTCTTAAAGGAAACATAAAAGTATAGAGAATTTTATAACGCGGAAAGTTAAATAGCGAAGAACAAGTAAATGACTTGCAAAGTGTAAATGAATGTTAAATAACTTAGAATTTTATTAAACTGGATAAAGTAAATTGGTGTTGCACATGTACATTTTCCAGAACAAGACTCTTTTCTCACACACATGTACTTTGAGTATTTTTACAGGAAATTTGTACAAGATTTTCACACACACATTCTGACAAGAAACTACTCTATTTATACATAAACAAAATAACTCTCAACTAACAGATAAATCCTACAAATACGCCACTTGGCCTCTGGCATGTCATTTTCCCACCAAACACTTCCACGCGTCCTTCTGCCAAACATGCCAACTTTTGAAATTTGAATGTTTTCTCCTACGTGGAAACTACACATTTCTTCAAAGTTGTCGAATTTGTCGAAATGAAACTAACGATGTCGAAATGTCGAAAATTGTTGATTTATCCTGTCGAAAAATATGCCTTCTTCATCTGTCGTAAACGTTAGAAAACAATATCTTCACTTGCTTGGTCAAAATTGATCCCTGGAACGTCTTCTCCTTTTTTGTTTAGTCGAAATATATCATTTTAATCTTCATTTCATGGCGTTGAAAATCCTTGTCTACATTGGGCCTTTATGCTCTCCCATTATAAAAAAAGGGAAATATGTAATTAAAGAAGATTGTACCATATACCCCTAGATAAATTTTTTTGAACTAAAATGCTCTCATATAAATAGTTAAAAGAGTAAATTTTGTTTCCATTTTTACTTTTCACAGCGTTGGCCCATTGAAAGAATTTTCTCAAAATCTTTCCGGAAGACTCCAAGTAAGTCTTCCGGTTTGTTTTTAATATACCAAAACGCTTTGTTTATGTCTTCCAGTTTATAAATTGTTTGTGTTGTTGTTCCGGATTGGGCCGTAACGTAATACAGGTCACAGCCCAATACACGTCGGGCAAAGGCCCATGTGTTCGAGCAGGTGAACCTCTACCATAATATCATACAGGGGCACGCCCTTGTATATGTCGGGCAGAGACCCATGTGTCCGAGCAGGTGAACCTCCTTTATAAACCACCTGCTCAGATGACGGGCATACACCTGATGACGGGCAGAGATCATGTCTGCCAGCTCATCTGCCACGTCACCCAACTGCCCTTCATTGTCTCCTTAAAGGTAGGGGCAGTTGGACCAGGGGGCAGACCTTTTGTCTAGGTCTTCACGCTTCTTACGCGTCCCTTGGAAGCTCCTCCTTGGGCTTAGCCAGGTTAAGTCCATTGAGGGGCCTTGGCCCAGCGCTGGGGGCTCATTATAAATACCCTTTCTTGGCAAAGGGTCATGTATTCTAACCCACTTTGAAATAACCTTAACTTTTTGTACCTCTTCTGACTTAAGCATCAGAGTACTTTGCAGGTACACCCCCTTTCTCATTCCATTCTCTGGCCCACTCTTCAAGTCCTTGGAAGGCCTCATGATCAGGTAAGATTATACCAGAAGACTTTCATTAAGTCTTTCAGTTTTATCTCTTTTGCGTAGATGCATTCCGAAAGTCTTTGTTTAAGTCTTCCGTTTTATAAATTGTTTGTGTTGCATACCAAAAGACTTTCATTAAGTCTTCCGGTTTTATCTATTTTGCGCAGATGCATTCCGAAAGTCTTCCATAAAGAATTTCGGTTTGATTTTCAAAAAATTGTGTACCGGAACTCTTATATGCAAGTCTTCTGATTTTCAACTTTTTTTAATTAATTTGTTTTTTGCAGTGGTATGCACACGAGGCAGAAATCGTAGGATACTTGTTCGCTCTATGGGACGGGGTGATATGTCAAGAAGGACACAAGAATATCATATCGGTACATCTGCAACAACAGCAGATCCAATTGGATATCCAAGAGGACCGTACGATATTAGTGTTTTGGTTAAGTATGAGCATCATGTCGCTAGACGTTTATGGTTCGGTGGGGTAAGTAAATTATAATTATCTAGTATTGAATAAAAACTGAAATTTTAATGTTGTATTGTATAATTTGCTTAATTTTATTTGTTTTCAGGAGAGAGGTGCGAAGAAGGAGTTGAAGGTTGCAGGGCATGGATTGAAGCTAACTCTTATGGTTCCACAACAGCTTCCACCATATATTCCTGATAGGTGTCTTCGACAGTTTGGATACCGTCAGTATATTCCACCTGCACCTATTGATTATACGATGGCTGGTGATATCGATGTTGAGTGGATTAGTTACATTCAAAGTGTTGGCAGGTGATTCGTCCAACGACACTGACCAATATCCCATTTGAGACAGATGATGGATATCTCGAGTGGTATTATCGTGTTTCGCATCCTCGATTGGTACCACCTAGCCATGATGAACCGAGAGTTGCATTTGTTCCTGAGTACGATGCAGGACCATCTGATCCTGCCTGAGGTCGTGTGTCTATATTGATTCATCGTTACCTTCAACAGACTGCGGCTGAAGAGGATGACCCACAGTTTACTGCTCTGTTTGAAGCTTTACGTATTGCTCGTTCACAATGATTCATAGTTATGTTTATGTTAATGTATTAACTTTTGAAATTATATGTAGAATGTTATTTATGTTATATGTTATTGATAATTTTTAGACTTAAAAATTGAAATTAAAATTGAATTACATAGATTAATATTCACAATGTGTTGAAAACATATAATATAATTCATGAATTAAAATGAATAACATAGTTTATAACTCATAATGTGTTGGTAATATAGGCGTAAGTTGTTGCCAATGCAGGAGACGTCCTGCAAATCCTAACATCCACGATGTTGCTGTTGGATAATGTAAGTTCTTCCACTCTGTTGTCACTTGTGGAAATGAAAATCCTTCTTTCATGTTAACCTGGATACAAAAATAAACAAAAAATTATTTAACATTACTCAAAACATTTACTAAAAATATCCAATTATAAAAATGTTTACCTGAATCCAATGATTTGAGTTTACAAATCCAATGCAATAAAATGAGACATTCGGTGAAAATGTAGTTGTCATAGGGAAGAAAGTCAAGCATTCGAATCCTAAATAGACAAGTACCACATTATACCGATTCGCAATCACGTAACCCATGTCTGGTAGAGTCAACCATTTATTTGGTGGTTGAGAACCACTTCCCTCTATCCTCAAAGAATCTCTCACTTCGGCTAACCGATCAGCAAATAAATTGGCATATAAAGTTGATATTTTATTATGTATAATTTCCAACTCCAAGTCTCGGTGAACCATTGGCCAACCATCTTCACCATAACCCCGCAATGAAGCAATGACTCTAAATCCACAATTACCATCTGACAATACATTGACTACATCATCAATAAATGACCTAATATGATTAAGAAATTGAAGGATGAACCACTTAGATGGTTATGAAGATTGTGATAATTTCAACTTCTTTTTCACAGGTTGTGATGGTTGAGATTTCTTCTTTGAATTTTGTGATGGTTGAGATTGCCGTTGTGAAGATTGAGATGCTTGATCAACATACTCATGATACGAAGAGTCTCTATAAACATCATACCCTACAAGTTTTTTGTCTTTCTTCTTGACTCCACCGTTTGTTTTTATTTTTTCAGGTGGTGGTAACAAAGAAGTCGTTGTGGGAAGTGCAAGTTCATAAACCCTACTTTGTAATGCCCTTCTTCCAACAACATCTCGTGACCTATACCTTTTCCAAAACTCATCCATTGCACATTTCATACCCACATGTGATTCCTCATCTAAGTCTTCTTCCAACTTAATTTCCATGCTTAGTTTCCTCCAATGAACATGCACAACGTCAATTGGTATCGAAATATCACTAATCATATACCCTGCAAACTCACACGCGCAAGGTAATTCATATGTTGCTCTAAAAGTACATCGACATTTGTCCTTGTTCGTTCCAACATAATCAATTTTTGTTAACTCTTCAGCAATGCGCCTCAATGCAGCCCGCGACACTGAAGTACGTAAATATGTGTAAAATGGACTTAAATACGCATGCACAACTTCAAAGACACTCTTTTGAAAAGAAGCTCTAATGTTGCCAATTTATATCTTTAAGTTGTCATTCATGGTCTCCCAACATTTGACCATACTGTTACCCAACATCTGCTTCAATTTCCAACGAGCAGACTCAACCCTAAAATAATACATATTTAAAATAATTAAGAAAAATACAAAATGTTTAATAATTAAATTTTGGGATCTAAAACAAAACATACCGATTAGTCGTCGTGTTACCCATATGTAGGACTCGATTAATCCATGCGCAAACAAATCTTTGTCTATGTGGTGTCAACCATGTGTCGTTCATGTACTCAAAAAATCTAGGACAATCAACACACGCCTACTCAAGTCCTTTTAAATGTTGAACATACTCAACCTCATCACTAGCCCATACAACATGCGTCCATAATTTGCCAATTGACTCTTGCATATCACGAACCACTAATAATTTCCTTTTTGCACCAACATTTTTGTTTATGTGAAACTGACATAGCAAATTATTCGTCCTTGGAAACACATTCTCAACGACTTTCATCAAAGAAAGATCTCTATCTGTCATCATCACTTGTGGAAACAAATCTTTCTTCACAAACAATTGTTTAAGCTTATCTAACATCCAACAAAAAGTCTCAGTCTGCTCAGACTCAATATACGCAAATGCGACAGCAAAAGTCAACTCGGTTGATGTCATGCCAACAATTTCAAACAAAGATTGTCTATATTTGTTTGTCTTATAAGTGTTATCCATAACTAACACAATAGGAAAAATATTCAACAACTTAATTGAATCGGGATGAGCCCAAAATATATCTTTAATAACTTCAGAGTCGTCTTTTTTTCTACTCCAATAAACATAACTTGCAACATCAATAAGCTTAAACAAATGTTGTATCTCACTTCTAGGACCTCTTATCTCTTTTTCTATCATTCTCTTATACTTGTATAGTTGCGTGATCCGAGTGACACAATCTGGTTCTTGCTCATGCAAGGAATGCACTATATTTCTAGGTGCAATCTTTCTCTTTGTTAAATCAGCAACATGTTGCTTCTGATCCACTGTCAACCTACCAACAAATGAATGACCTTCTAATCTATCAGGTAAATCATGGTTATGAACCCCGCATTTTACATCAATCTTCCATCCAGATCCATCTTTCGCCGGAGTCGACCTGGTCTTAAATGGACATCCACATTTTTTCGTCGCACTTTTGATTCCACTATGAATATCCTTGTATTTCCCACCTTTATCACAACCAAATATTATTTTGTTACTCTTTCCTCTCTTGTCTGTTTGTGTATCTGAACGAGCGATGATAACCGTCACTTTATTTCGTAATCTGATGTCTTTAACCTATCTTATCACCTCCTCTTGTGTACCAAATCTTTCCGACGTTGTAAAAACATATGACGTATTCACACATATCGATTCTTTTTCGTATATAGGTATTTCCACACCTGCACAATAAAAATATTTTTAATAACAAATTATAAAGAAAATTAAAAAAAAAACAAACCGGAACACTTCAAGTAAGTCTTTCGGTAGTGTATATGATACAAACCAGAACTCTTACATGAAGTGTTTCGGTACATGGAAATTTGACAACCGAAAGTCTTATTGGTTATGTTCCGAACTAGAATATTTCCCCTAAGTCTTCGGGTGCAAAAATTACTAAACCGAAACATTTTCCCTAAATCTTCCGGTTTGGAAAAAAACATACCGGAAGTCGTATCTAAAGTCTTCTGGGATGTGACTTTTTGGATAAATTTTTCGGAACACTGACGGTCTGACATAAATGGTAAAAATTAATATAATAAAATAATAAAATAATATCAATGTTATATTTGACATTTGAAAATTTTGTAGGGATATAAGTCAAAGTATAAGAATATATGTTACAATCTTCGTAATTAAGCATTCATATTAATTTATTTTCAGTATAATTAACACATTAAACGTATTTCTCCGTGTAAAATTTTCTTTTTTGGGATACAACTGTTGCTTTTATTCTATTCACTCCAATGAAATGGATAATCTAGTGCAAGATCTTTTATTGTCATATAGCTTTTTTTTCACTTGTCAATAATTTCTACTACCCTTTTTGCCCTTATCCGCGTGGCGAGTACACCTCAGTGACGCACCAACGTACTATCCAGTACTCCGCGTTAGCTTCTCAGCACGTGAAAAGCGCGTGGTCAATGTTTTCGTCGGGTGTTGCCAGCTGGCTCTTACCTCGGCTTCACTCGGCTGGCAAAACCTTATCCAATTTCACATTAAAAGTTTCGATAAACTCACCCATCCCACGTTAATCACCCCATCACCGTCACCCCTATTGGTCACCCGAAAACACACCAATCATTATAATTACGTTATTGTCTCCCCTTGACCACCATATACGTGCGAAAACAACTTCTCATTGGTCCGTGACGTAAGCACTTCAACACATTAGGTGTCACCGTACGATAACAGTAGGATAAGAGTTCACAATTAACTTGTGCTTAAAAATATAAAGAAAAGAGAGAGAATATTAAAATTTAAATGTTTTGAAATATTTTTCAAAGGAGTTGAATTAATTAATAATCAAGTTGTCAATATTTTATTAATTCCGTGAATCTTCACTTTTATATTTCTATAACGCTTTTCTAATTCGTAATTCAATTTCTTTTTGAAGAATAAGAGGAGGAGATAGAGAAAGAGAAAGAGGGGAGATCTTGTGTAAATAAGAAAACCCTAGTTTTTCCTTTTTGGGATTATTTTGCTTTTTTTCATTTCAATTCAGCTCTAATCTGCTACTGTTATCTACAAGGATTTTCATTTCATTGCTTCAATCGAACAAGGTTCGTTTTCAATCCTTTGTTTTCTCAATTTTATGTGTTTTTTGTTTGTATCGGGTTGGGAAAAAGGTGTGTTTTTTTGGCCCAAGTTAATTTGATTTTAAATCGAGTTTTATTGAAATCGATCTTATTGTAGCGAGAATCGTTCGAGTTTTGATTGTAATGCCATTTCTCTCCCTTTTTGTGAAAGCTGTTTGTTAAAATACTCATTGTGATGTAACCCGTTTTAGGGGTCTAGAATTTGGGGCTTTTTATTTAGTGTGTGAGATTGGAACATTTCTTAGAAAATTACCTTGTGTTTATGTGATGTATCTGCATTTTGGTAAACTGGTGATCCTTTGCCTCCTCTAGTGTGTTTTGATTATCAATATATTGGTACTGTTCTTATGTGTTGATGTATGGGAATACGTGTGTATTTGTGCGCGTTTTTGTTCATTGTGAGTATGATTGCTTTTGTTATGTTTATGATTAATGATTTTTTGTGGTTGCTGTTCTATTCGTCAATTTTGCAGACTAGATATTGTGGAGAACTGTGTGTTTTTGGAAGGACGCAAAGATGATGTCCAGATCGTATACAAACCTTTTAGATTTGGCTTCTGGGAATTTCCCGGCAATGGGATCGGGGAGAGAGTTTAAAGAACGAAGGCGGATGCCGAGGGTTATGAGTGTCCCAGGGTTTGTCCCGGAGATGGATGATGACCAGGCAGTAAGTGTTTCTTCTGATAACCCGTCAACTATTTCTACGGATCGAATTATCATTGTAGCGAATCAGCTTCCTTTGAAAGCAAAGAGAAGAGATGACAACAAGGGATGGAGTTTTAGTTGGAATGAGGATTCCTTGCTCTTACAGCTTAAGGATGGATTTCCAGAAGATATGGAGGTTCTTTATGTTGGGTCTTTGCGTATTGACATTGATCCCGCTGAACAAGATGATGTATCACAGTATTTACTAGAAAAGTTCAAATGTGTCCCTACTTTCCTACCTCCTGATGTTTTGGCTAAATTTTATGATGGCTTCTGCAAAAGACAGTTATGGCCACTTTTTCATTACAAATTACCGTTTTCGACAGATAAAAGCCACCGATTTGATCGTGCTTTGTGGGAAGCCTATGTTCTGGCAAACAAGCTTTTCTTTCAAAAGGTAGTAGAAATAATAAACCCGGAGGATGATTATATTTGGGTTCATGATTACCATTTGATGGTGCTGCCGACTTTTCTTAGAAGGCGTTTTAACAGGGTTAAAATGGGATTTTTCTTGCATAGCCCTTTTCCATCATCAGAGATATATAGGACTCTTCCTGTCAGGGAAGAGATACTGAAAGCTTTACTAAATTCTGATATCATTGGATTCCATACTTTTGACTATGCTCGTCATTTCCTTTCCTGTTGCAGTCGTATGTTGGGTCTAGAGTATCAGTCAAAGAGGGGCTATTTAGGATTGGAATATTACGGGAGGACTATCAGTATTAAGATCATGCCTGTTGGGATTCATATGGGTCGGATTGAATCTGTTATGAGAATGGCGGACGAGGAGTGTAAGGCAAGAGAGCTCAAACAGAAATTTGAAGGGAAAACCATTTTGCTTGGTATTGATGACATGGACATTTTTAAAGGCATAAATTTGAAGATTTTGGCTATGGAGCAGATGCTCAAACAACACCCCAAATGGCAAGGAAGAGCTGTTTTAGTCCAGATAGTTAATCCAGCAAGAGGTAAAGGGATACATGTAGAGGAAGTACTTGCCGAAATAGAAGAAAGCTGCACAAGGATCAACAGAGTGTTTGGCCGACCTGGTTATGAACCTATTGTTTTTATTGATAGGGCGGTTCCAATTACTGAAAAAGTTGCCTATCACAGCCTCGCCGAGTGTGTTATTGTCACAGCTGTAAGGGATGGGATGAACCTAACTCCTTATGAATATATAGTTTGTAGACAGGGAATATCTGGTTCTGAATCAAGTTCCAATGTGAGTGCCCCAAAGAAGAGCATGCTTGTTATATCAGAATTTATTGGGTGTTCTCCATCACTTAGTGGGGCTATCCGTGTCAATCCATGGAATGTTGAAGCAACTGCAGAGGCAATGAATGAAGCCATTTCAATGAGTGATGGAGAGAAGGAGCTTCGGCACGAAAAGCATTATCGGTATGTCAGCACCCATGATGTGGCTTACTGGTCGCGTAGTTTCTTGCAAGACATGGAGAGGGCTTGCACAGACCTTCTTAGAAAAAGATGTTGGGGAATAGGTCTTAGCTTTGGATTTCGAGTTGTGGCACTTGACCCTAACTTTAAAAAACTCTCGATTGATGCTATGGTTTCAGCTTACAAGAGGGCAAGGAGTAGGGCCATTTTGTTAGATTATGATGGTACCGTGATGCCACAAAACTCCATTAATAAGAGTCCAAGCAAGGAGGTCATCTCTCTTTTGGGATCTCTCTGTGCAGACCCCAAAAATGTAGTTTTCATTGTTAGTGGAAGGGGTAGGATTAGCTTAAGCGAATGGTTTGCTCCATGCGAAAAACTTGGAATTGCTGCAGAACATGGATACTTCTTGAGGTCCGATCTCTCTTTCTCTCTCCCTCTTTGACTTGATCTACTTTGCATTATTTTGAACCATTTTTAGGATGTGAATACAGATCAATTACAATAACTTCCCTCTTCCCTAGGTTTGAACTAGGGCTATCAGGTGGGGATCAAAGTTTTTAAAAGTCCTATTTGTAGTGTACATTTTACTCTTGTTTGAAATTCCATTGTCTCTGGTTTTGCAAATGCTGTCAGTTAGTCATCTTGAAAACATCAGCATTTTCTTCTGGTGGTCATGCTAGGGAGCGGTTTTTGTTAAAAAAATTCTCTTCCCAGAAAATGTTTTTGATTATGTACTTCAGAAAATGTTTCTTCTGGTATGGATTTGCATTGATCTAGAAGCTTAATTTACACTTAGCTGACATATAATTTCCCAGGTCTCCTATTTATCTGTTTATTTTTGCCCTTCAATTTTATCATGTGTTCTCAGCTTTTTATAACTTGGCACTTGTTTACAAAATTTGAATATTTTTCAGGTGGTCCCAGGATGGAGAATGGGAAACTTGTGGTAACTGCTCCGATTTTGGATGGATGCAGATTGCTGAACCTGTAATGAAACTATATACAGAGGCTACTGATGGTTCCAGCATTGAACGAAAGGAAAGTGCTTTGGTATGGCAGTACAGGGATGCAGACCTTGGGTTTGGATCTTCTCAGGCGAAGGAAATGTTAGATCATCTAGAAAGCGTTTTGGCCAATGAACCTGTTGCTGCAAAGAGTGGCCAGTTTATTGTTGAAGTGAAGCCCCAGGTATGTATATAATTTTCTCTAAATGACATGCTTGTAAAAATAATTGGACTTTTCATTTTGCAATTGATGATATGAAAATATCCTTTTGAAAAAGTGCGTTGGTATGGCATGTTTGGTTTCCATTTTCTCTTCTCAGTTTTCAGTTTCAATAACAAAAATGTTATAACTTGTTTTCATTTTCTTCTTTTAATTTTCAAAGTTTTGTACATTCATTTTTTCCACTACTTAATATCCCAAACATTGAAAACAAAAAACAAGTAATAACAGAAAATGGGAACACAATAGGATTAGGAACTCAAAAGGTCCTAGGTTTGGAGTCGGAAAACGTTTTCTGCTTCCAGTTTTAATAATATTTACAAATATGGATGGAGCTTTGTTTTGTTTTCTATTTCAAGGTTTTGTATAGTGAATATTGCGATCAAAACAACTAGTGTTTTCACCGTTTCCTATACAATAATTATGAAAACATGAAAGAAACCAAGTGAAAGCAAGTTGGTATTTTTTAGACTTTCATTGTTTGCTGCCCTGTATTATATCTGTTCTGTCCCTTGTGCTTTCATATTTTTTTATCTAGGAATGATTAGACTATTTGTTATTCAGCAATTTATTGTTGGAGCATTATTTACTCTTGTTCGAAATAGAGGTAATTAGTGGCAGGGAATGTTTTGTTGTTGAAAACAAAAAGACATTGAAAACGTTTCAACTAATGATGCGTTCGTATAATTCTATCTGGTTTCATCTATATTCTAAGAAAACCATTCCATCTACCGGACCAAGAACCTATTGAGAAGCCCCTTTGATATGCTGTTAACTGTGCCACACCCTTTGGGAAAAAGGATGATTTATCTACCATTTGTGTTGCAGGATGTGAGCAAAGGCTTAGTAGCAGAAAAAATATTTACGTCGATGACCGAGAGTGGCAAACAGGCTGACTTTGTGCTGTGTGTTGGTGACGATAGATCAGACGAAGACATGTTTGAAATAGTTAGTAGTGCAATTTCAAGAAATATTCTTTCCTCCAATGCTTCTGTATTTGCTTGCACGGTTGGACAAAAGCCAAGCAAAGCAAAGTATTATCTTGATGATACAACTGAAGTAATAAACATGCTAGAATCTTTGGCTGAAGAATCAGATTCTACACTCCGCATAACAGAAGATTCTGGGGATTCCTCTTGAATCCAAATGTGACCGAGGTTTCTTCTTATTTAGGTGATGTTTTTTTTCTCTCTTATTTTTATAAATTTGATATGTAATATTCTTTATGACAATTGGGGCGTTTGCAGAATATGTTTTCATAAAATTTTCCTTTTCCTTTTCTGTTTTTTAGTTACATTTTACATATATATTATTTGGAAAGTCCGGTTACTGTTTTGGAATAGCAGAAAGATTTTAGTTTGTTTTTAGGATAAGGTTTTGATGTGATTGTGGTATTCCAAAGGAAGGAAAAAGTGAAAGCTCATGCTTGGCAATGGCTACCTTTTGAGAAAAATGACATTTGATAGGACATGTAAAAGTGGTGTGGAAAATTACTTTATGGATAAGAGTAGTATAAAAGGGCTTCTTTAGTTATTTTTTATTTGAAATTATCTGGTTAAATAAAATTATTTGAGAAAAGCTTATATTGTCCATAACTTTATTTTTAGTTTAATTTTATAAGTTTTCTGAGAGAATTTATCATTACAACTTATAGCTTATCTGAAAAAAAAAATTCCATTATATATTTTTGGTATAAAATAGATTAACAAAATGCATGAGGAACAATGAAATGATTTGACATAAGGTATGGCCAAGGCAATTAATCTATAGAGGAATTTATGGTCACGCCTTATCCACTCTTTAAACACGCTCCAATTATGTGAAGCCACGTCATTCCATTTTTTTACTTAATTTGTTTAGGTATATAAATAAAAGTGATTGATAAATTTAATGTGTATTATTGGACGTTTTGTTTTAGTTTTAAAAATATAGATTTTTTATTTTATTTTTAAAAATGATTTTTATAAAATTGTTTTATTAAAAGTATCGTAAGTTTTTTTAATTCGTTTTTTTAAATTAAAAAAATAATTCGGGCATTCTATTGAAGATTATAATTATAATAATTTTTGTAATGTTAGATTGTTGGCAACTTTTTGATTGGACCAATTTGCAATAAAATAGTGTTCAAATCACGAGGACTCTACTTGCTACCCCAGTTGTATTTGACATTCCTCAAACTCAGCGAAATGTCTTTTTTATCTTTTTCAAAAATATCAAATTTTTTTTATACTTTTAAAAAATATCAGATTTTTTCAAATTTTGGGTCCATATTGGGAATTTTACCCGAATATCCATATTTTGTTGAAATTAATGTGATTACAGAAAATTGGAAATTTATTGGATTTTTCAAATGTTCGGTATAGCGAAAATTTCAGATTTCCTGAAATTCTCGATGTGTCCAAAATTTGAAAAAGAAACATTGTATTGCTCACACTGTTCCACATAAATGTATTCAAACGTAAAGTACGTAATATCAACAAGATTACATATAAAATTAAGAAGACTTCCTAAGTTCTTTCTCCTAGTGTCTAATTTGTCCTGCATATGTTGGTTCTTATGCTTTTGTCTCTTCAGTACAATTCTCTATCTATGGACAGTGACAAGAGTCAAAGGATTATTAGATTTTAATTTTACCTGAACCTAATGATTGTTGTTGACAAAACTAACAACAATGATTTTATGCATGCTCGTATACATAGATAAAGTTATGGTAAGAGGGAAAAATGTATTGTTTAGTGTCATTGACAATGAGACAAAAACCACATTGTACCTAGTCGCAATAGAATAACCCATATCAGAAATCGACATCCATGTCTCTCTACCATGTACACCCAAGTGTTATACTTTTAAGGAATTTCTAACTTCATCAACAGTGTCATAAAATAATTTAAAAAACAATTTTTGGTGTTGATAAATTTGAGTATCCAACTGAGTCTGGATCAACACCATGACTCTTCACCCCATCCAAGTAAAGTTGCAATAGTTCGAAACTACAATTTTCATTGTCACCCACATCAATTATGTCATAAATGTATGAATGTATGAAATCAGGAAACTGAGACAAATAAGTATGCCTAGAAGATACAATGGACGATTGAGTTTGACCCGACATACTAGAAGGTTGACTTCATGTTGGGTTTGTGCATGATATCTTTGTAGTATGACTCCCATGTGAGGCCTCGTCATACTCTCACTGTGAGGGATCATGATGCACATCACTCTTTTCACCTTTTCTGCTCTTCTTAACTCCCTTCTTCGGCTTGTACTTTACTGGTAGAGGGCACATAGAAGATGTGGATGGATGCGTCAGTTCCCTAACTTTCTTTTTCAACACCCTCTGACCAACAATATCCAAAGAATTTAAATATATCTTCAACTTTTCACATTCTACGTCTGAATCCATCTTTGAACCACTATCCTCTGGACCATCAGATGCTCTTGAATGCGTAATTTCTTCCAGAAAACATGAATTGGTTCTAAAGGAACAAGTAAGCCACGTATTTGCAAACCAGTGAGTTGGCACATGCAAGGTAACCCGTGTGTAGATCTAATGAAGCAACCACAAACATCTTTGTTTGTACCAATAAATTTTACCTTTTCTAATTTTCTCCTATGTGTTGTATACATTGTCTTGAAACAAAACTGTGCAAGTTGATATATAATGGAGTGTTATACTGAAGCTTAATGTTGACAATACTTTTTTGAAACGACACTATGATTGAACCTAGCTGTAAATTCAACAAGGTGTTAACAGTATCCCAACTACGACATAAATCTCCCCGACTATGTGTCAATATATTTTTCAGTTTCCAATATGCAGGTTCCACCCTAAACCGTAATAATTAAATCACGATAAGACAAAAAATTACGTTATGCTTATTAATTAAATAAAATAAGATGTTGGTATACATGTTCATTGTTGTGTTTCCCAAATGAGTAACTCTATTTGTCCATGTTGCAACAAACCTTTCTTTAGACTGTGTCCACCAGGTTTCATTCACATACTTAACAAACAAAGGTATATCAACATAAACAGTCTCAAAGTGCTTCAAATGTGTGAGATACTCACTCTCTCTATTAGCATACATGATGTTGTTCCATAGATCCATGACATGTTCATGTCTTTCTGATTTAACATACTCCTTATATTTCATGCTAACATTTTTGAAAATGTGGAACAAACATAACAAATGTGTTGAATTTGGAAACACAACTTGAAGTGCATTCATAAAGGCAAGTTCTCGGTTAATCACAACAACATTTGGTAGCAATTTCTCATAAAACTCTAAAACTCATCAAAACTAAAAATAAAAGTTTCTAGCTATGAACCCACATCTAGTAAGATGATTGGAGAAGATTGAGTGATGAATGGATGGTGGAAGCTTCAAAGATCAAGAGCTTTCTTCTTCTTCTTCAAGACCCCCTCTTCTTCTTCTTTCTCTTCCTTTCTCTCTTCTTCTTCTTTCTATGTTTCTATTTTTAGAAAACATAAAGAAAAAGAAAACTTAGGTCTTAAAGAAAGAAAAAAAAACATATTTTCCTACCAACGGGTCCAAATAGAGAGTATCCAGAAGTGTCTCTTAATCCACAATTTTATAAAATCTCGGAGTCATCTAATATTAGTTAATGAAATAAATCCCGACAATTGCTCTAATTATTTCTGTTAAAATCTCTTAGAGCAATCCAGAACCTTATTAATATCAAATAATATTATTCAGAGCATTAAATAAATTACGGGGTATTACATATTGCATGCTGATTTATGGGGCCCATTGGCCACTGACTTTATTCTAGGTCATAGGTACTTCTTAATTCTCGTGGATGACTTTTATAGATTTACATGGGTCATTTTCCTTAAGGCCAAGTCTGAAACAAAAGAAAGTGTATTATAATTTTTTGCCTTAATTGAAAATCAACTCCAAACCACCCTTAAATGCTTTAGGTCAGACAATGGCTCAAAGTTTCTAACCCTCAATTCCTTTTTTCTTTCCAAGGGAATTATTCACCAAAAATCTTGTGTTGAAACTCCTCAACAAAATGAGGTGGTTAAGAGGAAACACAAACATATTTTAAATGTTGCAAGAGCCCCCACTTTTAATTCAAACATACCCATCAATTTATGGACTTTCAGCATCCAACATGCATTACATTTGATTAATAGAATCCCAAGTCCCCTCCTCTAATCTAAATCTCCTTATGAGGTCCTTTTTTAAAACATTCCATGTCCTTATTCATTTGAAAGTTTTTCGTTGTATGTGTTATGCCACAACCTTGTTGACCCATAGAAAAAAAATTGATGTTCGGGCTAGAAAAGCCATTTTTCTTGGCTTCAAAGATGGTACAAAAGGGTACATCCTATATGAGATTCAGTCCCATGACTTGTTCATCTATAGGTATGTTATTTTCTATGAGAAGCATTTTCCATTCAAGTGTAATGTTCCCTACCATTCTGACCATAGGCATAACCCTCTAGACATTACTTATGACCTTGATTCCAATACACCCTAGGCCCTCTTATACTTCCTGATATCAATGACACATCTATATCACATTTTGCCCCCTCCATCACACTTGTCCCATCTGTCATAGCTATAAAGGACAATTCCAACCTTCTTGACTTAGCAGTAGATACTGACCCATCTAGTCCACATCAATTTTCCCTGCCTACTTCCTCTAGTACCCAAATTCCAACAGTCATAGCAAAATTTACCAATTCCCTTCAACATCCTATCTAATCCAACTGCACCACCCATTAGAAAATCCATTCGAGCTACACACTCTTCCAAATACCTTCAGGGTTTTCATTGCAACCTTCATATATCCTCCAGTTCTAATGAATCCACACCTCTTATCCATACCACACCCTAACCTATTTCAAAATCTCTTTCCTATGGTAACTATTTCCCATCTTACAAATCCTTTTGTTGCTCCATATCATCTATTACAGAACCTAAAACCTATCTTCGGGCATCAAAACATGAATGTTGGAGACATGCCATGGATTTTGAAATTATTGCTCTTAAGGACACTCAAACATGGACCATTGTGGATCTTCCTCCAAATAAATCTCCTGTTAGTTGTAAATGGGTTTACAAATTAAAATACCAAGCTAATTTCTCCATCGAAAGATACAAAGCCCATTTGGTTTCCAAAGGCTATACTCAATTAGAGGGTGTTTAAGACTTTGATACTTTTTCTCCTGTTGCAAAAAATCAACTATTAGTATATGTTGATGACATTGTGTTGACAAGTGATTCCATTTAAGAAATCAATCATGTCAAACTCTTCCTGCATCAATAATTTTGCATCAAGAACCTTGGTCATCTGAGGTATTTTATAGGCTTGAAAATTGCAAGATCTATTTCTAGTATCTTTCTTAATCAAAGGAAATATGTGCTTGAATTGCTAGAAGATATTGGCTTCCTTAGTTCCAAACAAGTTTCAACATTAATCCTCATCTGAAGCTTTTCTCTATAGATGGTGCCCAATTAGAGGACCCTTCTTCGTACCGTAAACTAATTGGCAGGCTGCTCTATCTCAAAAAAATGCATGCCCATATGTGTCATTTGTCATCAACCATCTCAGCCAATATGTGGCTAATCCTTTGGTTCCACACTACCAACCTTCCACTTGTGTGTCAAAATGTTTGGAGGCCCACCCTGCGCACATCATTTTCTTCTCAAGTAATAGTTCCTTAAAGCTTCATGGATTTTCTTATTCTGACTAGGCATGTTGTCCAAAAACTAGTAAATTTGTCACAGGTTTTTGTGTCTTACTAGGTAACTCCATGACATCCTAGCACTCGAAGAAACAAAACACTTTGTTTTGTTCATCCACGGAAGTGGAGTATCGTTCCATTCACTTCTCTGACTTGTGAGGTGCAATGGCTATCCTATCTCTTTACTGATTTTCACATTCACTTCTATGCTCCTACCTCATTATATTGTGACAGTAAATGTGTCATCTAATTGGCACATATCCTACATTTCATGAACGCAACAAGCACATTGAATTAGACTGTCACATTATTCGTGAAAAACTACAATCCAAGCTTGTGTATCTTCTACCCGTACCTTCAAATTCTCAGCTGCAGATGTATTCACTAAGCCACCATACACTCCTCTTTTCAATTCTTTTTTGTTCAAGTTATGATTATGTGTCATCCTTACTCTAACGCATGGGAAGGTATCAATATAATTAACCAAGTTAATTATAGTTAGCTATATAACTCATTAAGAGGTATTTTTTGTAACGCCTTGATTTCATAATTTAATTATTTATTTAATTATTTATGAATATGTTGTATTTTGTGGTATTTCGTGGTGTTGGGGTGAGTGAAATTATTTTTATTTAAATAGTGATATTAGAATAATTGAATATTATCTAAATATTATTATTAAAATAAAATAAAGAGTTAGAGATCTTGGGGGTAACTTGGTCTTTTGAGAATGTTATGAGAAGGGAATATAAATAGTTTTCTCATAACTCGTATTTTGTGAAGATTGAGAGAGTTTCTATGAAGAACAAGGAGGCTTAGGTTGGGGACTATTCAAGAAACGATCGAAGAGCTCAACTGACTAAGGTATGGGGAGTAAATTTCTATTCAATGTCAATAATGTAGAGGTAGGTCTTATGAGAAAGGGGATTTTTTCGGGGAACCTTAGAGTTAGGAGGATTATTGGGAGAGTTTAATGAATTGTTGTTGGTAGCTGTTGTATTTGATGAATATATGATGATAATAGGTTGTAAGAATGAATTATGTGTTTTTCTGCTGTTAAATGATGGTTTTGGATGAAGTTTGTCGCAGCGGAGTCATGTTGAAAATCGCAAGATTTTTTCAAAAATCACCGTCTCACTTAGCGAGCGAAAGAAATTTTGAGAATCCCGCAACCGAGACCAACTCGCTTAGCGAGTGCGATACCCGCTTAGCGAGACCTGACAATTTTTGAAAAATGTTTTCTTTCCCCAAATGACTTGGAACGACTTGTTTTCTTGCCTTATATTGCTATGATGTTGTTGTGAATTCTTGTCATGAGGTATTAGGCTAAATGTGTAAGAATTGTGATGAAGTGATGTTTAGATGATTATGTTGTATTATGATGATATGTAGTTTTGATGATATGAGTAGGAAAAGTATTAGATGTAAGAATGATGAATGATGAATAATGATGAATGTAGATGCAATAATTGATGAGTTTTAATGATGTATGATTGTACTGCGTCTTGCATTCATGGCATAATTATGTTGGGGTTTCGATTCATTGGTAACTTCAATCCCATTATGTGGATTGAAGTATATGTTGCTCATGTTATGCTCCCTTGTGGATGGTTGATGCCCCAGTGTCCATCCATGATGATGTTTCGATACCACATGCATATTATGAGGATTGCATTTCATTCTTTATGGCATAGTGTAACACCCCAAATTTTCCCTCTTCTTTTTTAGCGTCATCATCATATCATAATCATCATTAGCATGTCATTGTCCTTAGCATTTTTGCATAGAAAAATGAAGCATAACATTCTCATGTTCTAGCATTGGGCATATGATCAATCCTTGATGCATTTGAAACCTTACAAGTCAAAGAAAAAATTCAAGTGACCTTGTCCAAGTCCCATGAAGTGACTCTAGGTCATGTACAAGCTCAAGATCCTTTACAAGAGCCCAGATGTATGAAAGATCATCAGATGATCCAAGGAAGGGTAAGCTCCTACACAAATGACTTCAAATTAGGGTTTCATTTTCAAGCAGGGATTCTTTGTGACTTTGGCCATTTCATGTGGGCAAAGTCCTTCTTATGATATGTGAATGCTATGGATGAAATTTGGTGAGAAGATTCATTGAGGAAGGCAGTCAATTCATCAGTTACTTGCATAAGAAGAAATTAGTCAAACTGATTATTTGAAAAGTCAACTGTGGCAATTCAAGGGTTCCAATCCTAGTTTTCAAGCCAAGGGATGTTCTTAAGGTCATAAAAAGAGGTTTGACAGTCAAAGGTCAAGAATTTAGGGTTTTGGAAAGAGTTTCCATTTTTGGCATATGGCATGTAACTAAACGTTCCAAATTTAGCAAGTTTTATCCTAAAATTCAAAGCATTCTTTCATGACCAAAATGACTTCAAATGATATTTCCTTGAACATGAAAGTTGTAGGGCATTGTCCCCAATTTTCAAAAAGTACAAGAACTTATTCATAGCATGTGTAGAACTCAAGTTATGGTCATTGGAAGTTTGGTCATTTTTAGGGTTTTACCATATTTCCAAGTTTCTACCATTTGCAAAAACTCATGTAATTCATTTCCAAGCAGATTAATGAGCAAAATGAGGTCATGGTATCCTATGGCATTGCATGAAAGTCATTTGGCTCAATAAAATTCAACAAATTTGTGCATGGATTAAAGGATATTTCTTAAAATGCATTTTTGCAAAATCATGAGAAAGGCATGATACAAGGCAATCCAAGGGTTAAGATTGGTTCAATTAACATTTATGAGTGAGATTGAAGCTGAGCATGTGCATGAGAGAGGGATAGCACACATAAATCATGCACTCACACAAGTTTTGCCATTTTTCAAATTTCCTCCTCCCACTCATTCCTCACGTGCATTCCCTTTCATTCACTCAACATTGATCATTGGCACGATATAAAAGAGAATTAGGGTTTCCATTTGCTCAGAACCATCACCATTTTCTCACTCCAAACTTTTTGCTCTCTTTGCACTTTCCTTCGAATCTCTCATTTCTCCCACACATTAGCCAAACAAATTACATATTCTTGATCCTGAGAGCATAAGGATCACAAATCCATCACTCATTGGAGCTGAATCCTCAGATTTCATCAAGTGCCATTCAAGTGCAGTTATGTTCGAATCTCTAGATCTAGGAAGATTCAAGGCTTCTTTTGCATTTATTTTTCAAATATAAGTTAAAAGGAATGGATCTGCAGCTGAAGGAGTCTTTTCTTGGTGTTTTGAAGGATCTTCGACTTCAGGTAAACTCTGAAACTTTTGGATCTGAAAATGAAATTGAATGCTTGCATTGAGTTCTACTTGTTTCACTGATGATGCTGATGTGCTTAGAATTTAAATTGAATGCCTATTGAGTGAGTTATGTTGAATTTCAGTTTGATAGTTGAAAATGTTTGCGTTCGATCTGGCTTGGTCTTTGATCTTTTGTGATTTTCATTGCCATATTTGGATTCATCATGTTTGAATTATGTGATCTGGAGAGTTTGAGGTATTTCTGTGCATGATTGTTCTTGGCTATGAATAATTCGGTGACCGGAGCTAAGGCTCCGTCATCGGATTCTGGAAATTTGAAATGAAGAAGATGATCTTGTAGCCACACGATTTATGGATCTGGACGGTTTTGGTGTTGCCAGCGCATTAAAATAGACCCTCCCTCTCACATGATCTCATTTTTATGTTTTAATATGAATAAGTCATTATGTTATGCACCTCATGGTAGTTAGTATGTGTCTGCGCGCTGATTGCCTTGTTAGTTGACTATGGTGTGATGTTGACTTGATCTGGAACCTTGGTTTGATCTGATGACTTTGTTTTTTTCCTGATTATTTGAATTACACCATAAGTGTTTGTGAGATGCGCTTGATCATTGGGCCTCTCTTGCTATACGCACCCCTCATTTGCTAACCCCATTAGATTTGAACTGTTTTGTTTTACTGAATGCACCCCTCATCCTTTGCTTTTCATTTTATTTTCAGTTTGGTTTTTGATTTTTAAAAAATAGTAAAATGCATCTAAAAATTCTAAAATAATTCATGACTAATTCTTTTAATTTTCTTTAATTTTTGACATTTTTTATTTTTCATTTATTTTTATTTTTCACGTAGGAATTAATTTTCACTTTTATTAATTGTTTTTAATTCTTTTTAAATACATGCTGACTTGTGGATTTTCTATCTTGATTATTGATTTGAGTTTTGAGTTGGTTCTTTTTGTATTTGATTCATATTGGGATTTAGTTTGTTGATGATTTTTCTTATGATTTTTAGAAGCTTGCATAAATATTTTTTGGCAATTGACTTGAGCTTGAAGTTTCAAAATCCTAATTTGTGTTTTTGAGGTCCCTTGACCTAGTTTTCTTTTGATCCTGACTTTGCTCTTTTGGCATGATGTTACCACTTGATTAATGAAAATTTGAGCTTGTTTGTAGAAGTTTTTAATGAGTTTCTGATTTAATATGAGTTTTCTTGTTTGCTTGCCCTATTTTGCATTCTTTTGGTCATATGCTTGTGTCTTACGCTAGGAGGGCACTTGTGCCAACTCCTATAGGATGTTTAGAGTTATTTTTGTATGTGGATTGATCCCTGGTCTTTGATTGGTGTTTGTTCTTTGAAAAGTTTTGGGTTACTTGTCTTTGAAGTTTCTCACAAATGTGTGCATGTCCACTCACCTTCTTTGCCTAATTACTCTCCATGGTGCCTATGCTTGGGTTTGTATGTTCTTCCCCATATTTATCCATGTTTATTAGGCACATTTTAACATGATTAGATCCCTGGTTTTTCACATGATGCTTATGCCTTGATTTGGTTTGTGTTTGTTTGTCCTTACACTTGTGCACATGTTCACTTCACTTCTTCTTCTTATATTGTTTGTGTTTGGACTTGCATGAACCTTTCTTTGGTCTTTTGTGATGTTTGTGCTCATTCTTGTGATGATAAGGCTCTGGTATTGATGAGTGTGAAGCATGTGTAGCTTGTATGATCTTTTCTATTTCATGTTTGCTTTTGTTTCCTTCATGGTAGCTTGTGTTGATTTGTTGTGATTTGATTGATCCATTTCTCATCTTATGTTGTATGCTTGATCTTGGCACTAGAGGGTGACATTTCAACTCTGGTTGTGATGTCTTGGCATGATCTTTTGTTCATTTCTATCTCATTTGATTTTATTTGCTTTTGTCTTACTATTTGTTTATGCTACTAACCATTTCAGGGGCTCATGGTAAGTGAAGTATGGATGTTATCCACATTTCAATTCTTCATCTCCTCTTTTACTTTGCTTTCTATATTGTGATTGTTGATGTGCCTTATGCCATCATGTGCTTCAATTCTTTATCTTCCCCCTTTTAGAAGCAACTTATCTCCTTTAGAGGAGTGAATTGTTCTCTAACTTCATTCTCTTCCTTTTGACTTCTTTTTCTCCTTCTTAGGATAGACTTCAAGCCACACTAACCTTAGCACCACCTTTGCATGCTAACATTAGGTTTAGTCTTTCCCCATTATATTTTTTACCTTTTGCTTTTTTGGTTCTTTCTCTTCTCACCTCAAAAACAAAAACCCTAAAAAACATTAATAAAGAAAGAAGTGACTTTTTGTGTAATAGCCTTATTCCATGGGACATATGTATTCATTCCATATTAGTACACTTGTCTAGCATGATGCACAAGTCTGATCATGAGGTCATTTTCATCAAGAAAATCCTAAAAAAACACTTCTTCATTTTAATCACTAAAGCACATAATAACTTCAACAAGTTAGTGAGCTTAGGCCCTAACCCTTGGAAACAAGTCTTGGATAAATTCTCCTTGCTTTGTGTACTTGTTCTATTATTCCATCTTGGAATGTAGTAACAAGTACACATTCCATGGAAAAGAGTTTGAGTTCATTTCTTTGTGCCACACCTCTAAAAAAAACTTCTAAAACACAAAGAAACAATACGCGTCTTTCCTTCGGGAATTCTCTTCTCACCACCTTCACTCTTTACGTGCGAACTTGCTCCTACTTGTCACTTTGCAAGACGGTAACGCACTCGTCGTTCGAGCCTGCAAAACCTGAGCATTGACATAGGCAGTTCAAGCCTTAAGACACAAGTAATCTTTTCCACCCTAGTTAGGGGAACTACGACATCTCTGATCCTCATGTCCAGATGAGGTACGTAGGCAGCGGGGTAGGGCCCGTTCGAGCACACTCTTTTATTTTTCCTACATTTTCCCCATTTCTTTTCTTTTCTTATCCAGTTTCAGTCTTTCTTTTGCAGCAGCTTTCATTTCTTCACCCTTTGATTTAGTTTCTTTGCAAGCGTGGATCCCGTCGGATACGACGAACAATCTGGGGTGCTAATACCTTCCTAGGTCGTAACCAACTCCCGAACTTAGTCTCTTTGGTTCACAGGACCTGTGTTCTTCCTTTTCTTTTCTTCTGGTTTGTGCAACATTACCATTCTCGTTCCTTCGGGATAAAAATGTCTGGCTGGCGACTCTAACCTTTTCCGCGCGCACTTTCGCGTTTGTACCAGGATGGAAATCCTGGGAGCGACATATAACATGGTTGCATTTGTTTGTGTGATGATGTGATTGATTTTGTTGTATATGGGTGAGACTTGACGTAATTGATCTATTGGTGCATGTTGTCTTATAATTCCTTCTTTATATTATTTATATTGAATGTGAATTTACTCATCTTGTCTGCCTTTTGTGATGGTCTATTATGTCATCCTGCAGATACTCAAGAATAACTTGGTGCTTGGACGTAGCTTGGTGTATGTGTCTTTTGTCGTTTATAGAGCTTAGGGTGGTGTCCTTCTCTGTGTCATGTAACATCGGAAACGCTTGGATGTTTTGTTGGTTTTTATTTGTTTTAATCGATGATGATGTTTGAATTAACAATTGAATTTTTATACTATGTTGATTAAGTTGTTAAATAATGATCTACGACGTAGAAATGATGTTGAATATTAATTATAATGTATGTTGTAACTCGTGTTACGGGACATGACACATAAATGAGTTTTAATTGATGTTTTGATGAAATGTGATATCTTTATATTAAGAACTCTGATTTTCTTAAATAATTTTGTATTATTATGTTTGTAGAGATAAAAAGGGTGTTACATTTTTTTCCTTTTTACTCATGTATATTGTATGTATACATGGCTAAACACCATTGACTCAGTTAAGATAATACACACTACTATTCATTACACGTGTTTATCTTCTTTTCCAATGAGCAGTTTCATCATCATATAAAAGAAGGGAAGAAAAAGACACATACCTGTTTTTTTGCGTTTTGCCTCAATCTCCCACCCGTCTCCTCTGTATCCATACTCTCATGGCTATTCGCAATGTGCTCAACGGAAAATTTCTCAACCAGAGCTCCGTTACCGGAGCAAGGTTCATGTCTTCGTGGTTCAGAAACATCGAACAGGCTCCCAAGGATCCGATCCTCGGAGTTACCGAAGCTTTTCTCGCTGATCAGAGTCCGAACAAAATCAATGTCGGAGTAGTAAGTCCTCCATTTTTTCGTTCTTTCTCTGCTTCAGATCTTTTTCCGCATGTTTTCATCAAATTCAATTCGATTCAAAAAGAGATTGAAATGAAATTATAAAATCTAATCACCAGAACAGAGCAACACTGTTATTTTTATCTATCTATATAAAATTAAAAAAAATTATTAACTGAATTTCGTTTTTTTTTTTTTTTTCTATTCAGATTTCAGATTTGATTTTTGAAAATTATAGTTGCATGCACGCTAAATTGTAATTTTCTTGATTTGATTTAGTATTTATTTCTTTGGATTGGATCATTGTGTAACTTGAATTTCTGTTTCTTTTGCAAATTATGAAAGGGTGCATATCGTGATGACAATGGAAAGCCGGTGGTTTTGGGATGTGTTAGAGAAGCAGAGAAGAGAATTGCAGGAAATCAATTCATGTGAGTGAAACTTGTTATTTTATTTTATTTTTGGCTAATTCTAACATTCATTTTAGGGTATTTGTTATAGATTTGAATTTGATAATACTGTATAAAAAGTATGAGAACCTGTTATTTTTGTTAAATTAAGTGTTTGATTTTTGTGATTTCAACTTTACTTGTTTGAATGGAACTTTGATTCGGTTGCTTTCATGTGCCAATTTGTGGTGGTCACGTAACGTAACCCACTAGTTGTTTTACTTTTTGGGTTTGTGTTGTGGATGGCATAATCTCTTTGGAAATAGGACGCTACCTAATTGTTGTTGATGCGTGCTTTGACAGCTATAGCTATTCATGATTCCTTGATCTGCGTGGTGGTAGTTTGTTTCTCTCTTTTTGGGATTATGGAATCCTCTTTTATTGGTGCTGGTTTTTCTGGTTTCAAAGATAAAAATTTGTGGGTTCCACCACATTTCATAAATTTTTATTGGAATGTGTGATGCTTACTGTAATTGGTTTTGTAGAATGTGCAACAAGTTGGAAACTTCTATTTTTTTATGTCAAATTTTAAATGGGAGTAACGTTATATTGCTACAGTGCATGATCATTTTTATTTTATTTTTTCAACTTTGCCTTTTTATTAGAATAGTAGCATCCATGTAACCTTGAATCCTTATCTCACCAACTGAGCTGCCTTGTGACATTTTTTGGTTGTTAAGGAGAAGTGGAAAAACATTGAAGTGGAAGCCACTTACTCTTTCCAATTGCTGAATTTTGCTACCTTGCCATGGAAACCAATTTTGCTGAATTAGCTTTTATCACTTCTGGTTTTTAAAAACATTTAGGAATACTTAATTTCTCATGGTGTATTGAATTAAGCTATGTTTGGTTTTGCGGTGAATAAAATTGTTTTAAAAGAATTGATTTTGATTAAAAGTGAGTTGCAGATAAAGTGATTTATATTTGGATAAATTCTTGCAAAACTGAGTTGAATAATAAATTTCAGTGTAATAATCACGTTTAGAATCAAAAACTACAAATTCTAGCTTTAAGTAGAATTAATAAATTCTGAAATGCATAAATAATTCTACTTGAGAATAAACAAACATATCAAAATCAATTCTACACACCATAATCAATTCTGGATATTCCAAACATGGAACCAAACATACACTAGACCATCAGATTCTGGCCTACATTCACGTAATACAAACTTCTAATTGTATGTTTGGTAACGAGTCGGAATACTTCTGCCGGGCGTTTTTTTTACCGTAATAGGCTAAGAGAAGCAAACATGAATTTTGACCGTGAAAGCCAAAGTTTCCAAACATAGGCTAAGAGAAGCAAGTCCCTAGTAGTATTCTCCTGGAACAGTTATATTTCAGTATTGCTTAATTTAGTTTATGTCATTGCTTTACATTGTTACAAATGTTTGAGCAGGGAGTATCTTCCTATGGGTGGAAGCTTACATATGGTTCAAGAATCACTGAAGCTGGCATATGGAGAGAACTCTGAGTTCATCAAGGATAAAAGAATAGCTGCAGTTCAGGCTTTATCTGGGACTGGTGCTTGTCGACTTTTTGCTGCATTTCAACAGCGCTTTCATCCCAACTCCCAAATCTATATACCAGTTCCCACCTGGTCCAAGTGAGTTTTATCCAAATCTTCCTTTAAATACCTCCATTGACGTTTTGGGTCTGAAGAGTTTGGTATTTAGTTATAAATTTTGATCTGATATAATGAATTACAGCCACCATAACATTTGGAGAGATTCTGGAGTACCTATAAAGACATTCCGTTACTATCATCCCGAGTCTAAAGGACTTGATTTTTCTGGACTGCTGGAGGACATTAAGGTATATTGCACTGATTTTCATAGCATTTTTCTGACGCACTTTATCAAAGGTCAATTTTTATAGAAAGATGTTTTGCTATTACTCTGTACTCTTCACTCCATGAGGTCTCAGCTCCCTAGTGTAGGAGTTTGACATTGCAACATCAAAGGGCGAAATTCAACTCCCCTCGAAGACGGTTTTGCAAATGACCATTAGTGTCACTTCAATTGATAATGATTTTTTCTTTCTAAAACATATCATGCACTCTTGTTACCTCTTAAAATGGTTATTTGTTGCACAGAATGCTCCCAATGGTTCCTTCTTTCTGCTTCATGCTTGTGCTCACAATCCTACTGGGGTAGATCCTTCAGAAGAACAATGGCGAGAAATCTCGTCTCTGTTCAAGGTAAAAGGAAATGATATATTGAATTGTTGGGTTTTGTTCTTTTTGTTTTAGTTATTGATTCTTGCTTCTGTTCATTGTTATGATTGTTTGCAGGCTAAAGGTCACTTCCCTTTGTTTGACATGGCATATCAAGGTTTTGCTAGTGGCAATCCAGAGAGAGATGCAAAAGCCATCAGGATTTTTCTCGATGATGGTCATTCAATAGGACTTGCTCAATCATTTGCAAAAAATATGGGACTGTATGGCCAGAGAGTGGGATGCCTGAGGTAATTTTATATTTATCTTTTGAATACAGATATTTCTGTAGTAAATAGACTGTTAAAGTATAACTTCAGCATTTTGCAATGATAAAACTCACGATTTTGTGTTCATTGCATTACAGCTTGCTTTGCGAAGATGAGAAACAAGCCGTGGCAGTAAAAAGTCAGTTGCAGCTGATTTCCAGACCCATGTACAGTAATCCGCCTCTTCATGGAGCACTTGTTGTTTCAACCGTCCTTGGTGATCCAGAGTTGAAGAAGCAATGGCTCACAGAAGTTAAGGTAAAGCGTTATTATATCGAACTTCCCACCTCTCTCGACCTTTTCTTTTTCCCTCAAGAACTTTATGCTAAAACACTGTATCTAATGCTGCTGTATGCTATTTTTGTAAAGTGGAGGGGTAGAATATAGCATTTACATATATCTCTAAGTATCAGTCTCTGACCAAGCATAGCATTCATGAGGCAATGTCCTCAACATTCTCTTGATTTTGAGAATTTTGCCTTGTGCTGTCACATTCTTTATATCTGCTACTTATTTCTGTTTCTATACTTAGTTTTGTTAAAAATCATGTTATTCTATATTAATATATTCCAAATGATATTTTAAGAAGAATATGATCAATGTAAAATTATAAACAAGCATAAATTAGTTGTGGCAATGAATAGAAAATTACTTACAATAATGACATCTTTACAGGTTATGGCAGACCGCATCATTGGAATGAGGACTGCACTACGAGAGAACTTGGAAAAACTAGGGTCTCCTTTGCCATGGAACCACATAACCAATCAGGTTTGGTAGAATTTGTTGAATGCAGTTCTCTTTCAACCACGTTTTTTCCTTTCTTTGCTTATTTTAGTTGCTTCAGAAGTTTTCACCCCCTTCCCCCTTACTTTTATGGTAACTTGGAGACCAAGCATCTTAGAAGGGAAGATGGATAAATGGTTTATTGAAATATTAAACTTAAGCATCATTATCACATCAAAGTGTTAAAAATAAGTTTTCAAACAAGTATATGTTACTATTTGCGCAGATTGGCATGTTCTGCTACAGCGGTATGACACCAGAGCAAGTTGATCGTTTGACAAGCGAGTTTCATATTTACATGACTCGTAATGGTCGTATAAGGTGACACATCTAATCTTATGTTTATTTCTTTCTACCACCATTTACTTTACATTATGAGTTCATTGGACACGAGAGCTTACTGTTTACTTACATTACATATATGTGATTATGACAGTATGGCTGGTATTAATTCGGGCAACGTTGGATATGTGGCTAACGCAATCCACGAGGTTACAAAATCAGCTTAGACTGATAATTCGTTATGCGGCGTACCAAATTTTTGTCCATGGAAACAACAAACACCTCAGAGTAGTATTGATTGGAAGGAGCACACTAAAATTTGTGAACTTGTAACCATATGCAAATTCATATCGTTTCATTTGCTATTCAAAAGATTGAATAATTTGAGAAGTAGATTGAATAAGAGGTTTCATTAATGATTATTCTTAATACAGTTTCACTGTATGTGAAAAGGACTATTATTGGATGTGAATGTTTAAAATTGTGTTGATGCTAGAAGCCTAGAGGGAATATCTAAAACCTTACATTATTTTATACTCCTTATAAGTTTGATCGAGACTGTTGATTGCGGTAAATTGCGGAAAATTTTATGTTAGGCTAATATTTCTGCTGCCCTTAGGAACATGTTAGCATTTTCCTTAAGGGTATGTTTGGATTGGTGGGATGTAATGGAATGGAATGGAATGGAGTGGTAACTAATGTATTCTATCCCATTCCATCCAAATTCTCATTTTTTGTTCCATCCAATTTGGGGTGTATGTGATGGAATGTGATATTTTTAATAAGATATCCAAACAATAGAGTTGGATTTATATTGCATTTCGCTCCATTCCGCTTCGCTATGTTCCGCTCCGTTACGTTCCATCAATCCAAACATAGCCTAAAATTTCAATGGATCTTGCTAAGATGTGTTAGAGAAATAAAAAAAAATTGTATTAAATAAAAGATAATTTTTAAACTTTCAATTAATTATTTTCAACTTTCACAGTTGAATAGTTATCTGGCTTTTTTTACAAGTAGTTGTTTTTGAACTTACACTTGTTAACAAAATAGTTATATTTACCAAATTTTCATTTACTATAATAATTATTATATTAAATTTGCATCGAGATTATCCATTAGTTTTAAAAGAAAAAAATATGTATTTTTTAAAGGGTCTTGCTAACTTGTGTCCTGAAGAACTAATGGCATGAGTTAGAGATACTACAGTTAAAAAATTTGTCTTGAAAGAAACAATTTTGTAAGTTTCAAAAAGTAAAATGCATGTATATCAAGAGTGTTTTTATTAATTGACCATTAATTTATATATTTAGGGTATATGCTAATTTGTGCGTTTAGGGATTCTTGTAAGTGAATTCAATTATGATGGGTCATAGGAACTTCCCATCACGCCTGCCACTTCTCAACAGAAAGAATTGAGACAAATTTATACTAGTAACTCAAATGAAGGTGATATGGTGGAAACATGTTTGAAAGCTTTGTCAGAAGATGCAAGTGTGGCATAAAGGAAAACACATGAAAAAGATAAGAAAAAAAAATTGTAGTGCTCACTTCCTCATTCATCGAAGTGTGGATTCAAAGGTGTTTGAAAAAATTTATAGTGAAATTAGTTCCAAAGTTGCATAGGAGAAATTGGAAAGGTATTTTGGTGGTGATACCAAAGTCAAGAAGGTGGAGTTTTGCAGTTATTACAAAAGAAACTCGAGTTGTTGCAGATGAAGAATGATGAGAAAATAGGTGACTACATCTCAAGATTAATATCCCTTACAAATCAAATGAAGTCATGTGGTGAATCTCTTAGTGAATTGAAGATCACTGAGAAATTTGCCCTCTTTCTTTGATCACATAGTGGTGATCATCGAAGAAACAAAGAACTTGAATAACATGAAGATCGAAGATTTGCAAAGCACTCTTGAATCCCATGAAATGAAGTAGTAAAAAGGGAAACTGAAAAATAAGATGAACAAGGATGCGTTGTTTATCCCAGATATGCAATGCAACCTATTGAGTATGGGATAACTGTCAATATACACTGTCAACATCAATAAGTATTTGATTAAACATAAACGAATTTCATTATCAAATAAAACTCATAAACATAGAAAGAGAAATCGGAATTACATTGCATATGTATCCCCTAGATTAAAGGTGGCTAAACTAATATGTATCCGCTAGAAGCTATTAAGCTATCTAAGCTTTCTTAGGAGTTTTCTTGGCCTTGGGAGATTTAGGCTCCGTCGAAGACGAAGTAGCTTTTTCTGTCCTCTTAGGCAAAAGAACAGGGTTGATATTAGGAAGAACACCGCCATAAGCAATGGTAACACCAGCAAGTAATTTCCCAAGTTCTTCATCATTTCTCACAGCCAACAACAAATGTCTTGGACTAATCCTATTCTTCTTGTTATCACGTGCCGCATTTCCAGCCAATTCAAGAACCTTCATATAAACATAAGCAAAAGTTCATCAGAAGCTCCTAATTAACAGAAATCAAAAGTTGAAGTGATAATGATGATTGAAATTTACCTCGGCAGCAAGATATTCAAGAACAGCTGCTAGGTAAACAGGAGCACCGGTACCAACACGCTGAGCGTATCTGCCTTTCTTCAAAAAACGGCCGATTCTTCCGACGGGGAATTGAAGTCCGGCTCTGACGGATCTTGTCACCGATTTCTTCCTCGGTCCTCCACCTTTCCTTCCTCCTGCTCCTTTCTTCACCTTTGTATTTGCGTCCATTTTGACTCTGAATTCACTTTGTTGTGAGATTTTTTGAATAATGGAATTGGTGAGATGTTGGAGGGAATTGGCATTAACAAGCTTTTATACTTTCACGGGATCTTGCTTTGAAAATAAATTCACCGTTGGATTATAAATATCTATGGTCTAATGTCACTTACCTGGCGATCCGTGTCTCTTAAAACGGACCAATGGGAAGCTAGTTAGCTGGTATGAACTTTTCTATACTTTTTGACTTTGGCTCCTTGCAATTTTATTTATTTCATCCATAAATTAGTAAATAGTATCATTTAATTAAATCATAAATAGCTTTAAAAGTAGGCATCAATCCCCTGTGAATCAGATACATTTTATTTACTTAGTGAGATACTCACACCTTTGCACGGCCGTCGATAACACGTATTTGTTATTAAAATTGAGTTAATTTAAAAAAATTGAAAGAATAATAATGACTAGTTAAAAAAATGTGGATTCCAAAATTATATGATTAGTTCAAATGCTAAATATAATAGTAAAAAATAAAGAAAAAATGTAATTGACATATGAAGAGAGATGTGACGAATAAAAAAAAAAGTTGTAATTGATATAAATAAATGAGATCTAGTAAATAATATAAGTTTAAAGGACAAATTTTCTTCATTTTTTTTTATCTTTCTCTTCTTAAAGAGATTTTGGTGGCTTCCAGGGGGTTGAATCGGTGAAGATTGGATGTAGGGGGATTTCGGCATAAATAATAAAATAAAATAAAAATGTCATAATATTTATTATAAATAAAATTAAAAATCATATTATTTTAAACATAATAAATTTTAAGTATTATATCATCTTTTATAAATAATATAATATGTTCTTAAATACAATACATGTCTAAATTGTATAAAATAATACTCGAATATTTAACACACAAAAATTAATAGAGTATGAGAAAAAAATGTTGATTATATTAATGTATAATATTTAAAAGAGAAATATTGAATATAATAGAGATAAAATTTAGTGAGTTGAGAAAAATCAATGTGTTATTTTGGAGTAAGACAATATAAATATTAATATAATTTTTTTAAATTTATACCTATATGAGTCAAATGGGTTACCCATATGGACTAAGTCCTAATGGGTATCAGGTTTTTTAGGACTGGACTAAAAAAAACTCTAAAAAATTTGAGCTCTAATTTTAGGTCCAAGCCTTATACTTTTTCTGGTCTGGCGGATGTAGGCTAACCCATTTTGACAGTGTCTACGCATGGAAATAGTTTGGTAAAAGTTGTATTTGTTAAAAAGTTGTATAGTATATTCCTTTCCAAAAGAGTAAATATAGATTGAATGTACAAAATTCAAATAAAAGTTGTATAGAATTAAAGTTATCATATTATAATTTATTCTTCAGAGTGTATAAAAGATTATAGGGGCCCATAAGGATTTGTCTTTGATAGGTTACATTTCCAAAACATTGAAACTCTTATATTTAACAAACCATTAAAAAACTGATTCGTTATGTAGCAAGGATTTGTAGGGGCTGACAAGAATTTGTAATATGTTAGTTGCATATCAATGGCGCAAAATTCAAATGAAATTTGAAAATACTAAAGTAAAAATAAAGTGAGATTTTGTGGTTGTTTGATATAGTTGGCAAAACAAAATAGTATAAGAAGTACATAATGGTAATAAAGTTGTTAATATTAAATTCAAGAAAAACAAAGAAGTTGCAATGATGATGGATGGTGCTCCCGATAATAAATTGTTCATAGAGGGTTAGACACGGGTAAGTGTGTTACAATGGAGTGTGCTAAAGATATATTCATCATATCATGTTACATCATAGTCAAGGAGTTTCTTATAATAGAAAAAATATAATAAATAAATTTATCATATCAAATTAAAGTTTATTCATTTTACAGACCTAGAAATGTGTTCGAGTGAAGCCATAGTTGTTTTATAACAAATGATATAAGCATATAAGAGTGATATTGGACTTGTTATCTAAGGTTAGATAAACATAGCATGCATATAGGTCTATAACTAATTAGAATATGAGACATCATTTCGTTATATTGTATTAATTTGATATAGGATTAAGAAAACGCAATGGAAAGAATTTGACTAAATTAGTTTTCCCTTTTGTATTATGTTTTTCTGTTTTGTTTTATTAAACACATAACACAGAAAATGAGTAAGGATAATAGCTATTAAAGGAATAAAATTTAACATGTTCAGTAAGTTGTTCAATAACATTGGTAATACCAAAAGGTTGAGTTTTGATATGGATAACATATCAACTTAGTGATAGGATGAAAATGTAGTAGTAGACAATAAGTTGTACACAAAATATAATTCAGTGGAAGAAACTTAAACAATCCATGCAAATGCAAATACAAATATCTAAAATTTGGTCATTCAACTATTTATTTATTCTCTAGTTTGATCATTTTCTTAATCTTTGAAGAAAATCCATCTTCATCACATAAACCGATCAATGTGGTAGATTTGGCAGTGGGAGTCACGGATTCTGATATACGTTTCGAGGTAATCTCAAGGTTCTGAATAAATAGGACATGATAAAAGAAATCAATAGTTGTGTTACAACATATAAATAGGCATAAGAAGAAAATCAAAGTTGTGCGATAAGAGTAAGCAAGTAACTATAACAATGGTAGTTGCATCAGCGGATTCAAATTTTGCTTCATCAACATTTTTCTTAATCTTAAAGAAATGGAAACACAAGTTAGAAACATGATAAATAAAATTATAATTCAGATGTTTCCTCAATGCATCATATTTGCTTCATCAACATTTTCCTTAATCTTAAAGAAATGGAAACACAAGTTAAAAACATGATAAATAAAATTATAATTCAGATGTTTCCTCAATGCATCATATGTGTCATACTTGCAACATTTGAGGTGTTATAACCTTGATGTTAAATGAAAAAAGAAAGTAAAGAAAAATTAAAGCAACATATTATGGAATGAGTGATGAAATGGAACAAATATGTTAAAACCTCTAAAGATAACAAAACAGAAATCGGTAAAAGTGTACATGGGTTTGCTCCCATGGAGCCTTAAATTGTTTTATAAATACTTCATCCTTAAGCAACATGATAACAAATTCACTCTCCCGCTGGGGTTGCCACTTGACCTTGATAGAAACTTCTATATCCAACTACACATCAAGTACTAGAGGAAATTCCAAAGGATCATCAATATCGGCCTAAAAAAATGTGGTGACATGATTAGAGAAATTCATAAAAGAGAAACAAACAAAATCATAACAGAAAAGCTGTATAATATGCATGCAATATCAGAATAGAATCCTAACGGTAACCTTCCAAAGATCAGTTACCATACTCACTTATGCATCTACAACGATCATTTCAACGTGTTTTTTGTTGTTAGTGATGACCAACCATTTATAGTGAATCCTAATAGTAACCTTCCAAAGATCCTTTGAGTCGTTGAGGCCGGGGAGTTTCTCGAAGGGTCTTGTCATTGTTAAGTTATTCTTTTTCTTTTTGACTTTCTTTGAATGAAACACAGAGCAATAAAAAGGAAAATAACTTTTGTGGTAAAATGAAAGGGTGAGAAGAAGTTGATTATAGAAGAATGCAAAAGTTTTTTAGAATACGAGTAAGTTAGACAATTAATTTTAAATTTATATTAATATATATTTACTACATGAACAATTTAAAAGAAAAAAAGCAAGAAAATTTGGAAAAAAAAAGTTGATATGTTGTATTTGATAACAGTGGGAAGCGTTGAAGAAAAAAAATATTAAAGTGGTCTTCAGTTAGCATATCCACGTGGCAGCCCGAGGAACCATAAGGGCAGTTTAGGTATTTCCAGAGCATCTACCTTTTTTATATGGTAGATATGTTATGGATAATTAATGGTTGTTATTATGTTTTAAGTTTTATTTAAGTTTGTTGTGAACATCGTATATGTATTTTGAACTTGGTATATAAGTTATAAGTTTTATATAAATTAATGAGTATTTTAAAAGTATGAAGTGGGTTGCGGGTCGTGCCCGACGATTGGGGCTTCTTCCTGACTAGTTGGGCTTCTGTTCGACGATGTCTCCCCACGTCTGGGTTAGTGGGTTGCGGGTCATGTCGGACGATTGGGGCCTCTGCCCGACTAGTTGGGCTTCTGCTCGACGTTGCCTTAGAGACCCAGTCCAGAACAGGAGCCCCCAAGTCGAAACTCCGAAACGGAGTGATGACTTAAGAGGGAGTGTGTCAGGCATAATCGGGTAATGTCGGCGACAGATGCAAACTCACGTTTGACGAGGAATATAATTCTGGGCGAATTGTGTTTGCCGCCTCTCGAGCACTCTGTTGGAGGCACAAATTCACCTTGTCGTATTGACGACGCAATTCGACGGATGAAGGTGAATGACGTCGAGGTGCGTGTAAAACAGGGGCGAAGCGTTGCGAGCAACGTTCTTTGTCAGGAAAGATTTCCTGCCCGGCTAGCATGCGAATAACCTAGGGGTGTCGAGGACAGAAGTGTGTGCCCGGCGTCTTATGGGATTTTTAAGGGTGACGTGTCTTGTCTTTCTGTTTCCCTTTTGATCTTACCTGATCAGGAGGACCTTCCAGCACTCTGATGTAACGACCGAAGAATGAGAGAGAGGGGGGTGTACCTGCGAAGCACTCCGATGCTTAAGTGAGTATATGTACAATGAAATAGGTAAGTTATAGAGTGAATTAGAATACCTGACCCTTTAGTGAAAAAGGGTATTTATAGTGAGCCCCCAGCGCTGGGCTAAGGTTCTTCTTTGGGCTAGAACAGCTAGGCCCAAGGAAGAACTTCCAAGGAACGCGTGAGAAGCGTAAAGACCTAGCTAAGAGGTCTGGTCCTTGGTCCAACTGCCCCTATCTTTCAGGAGATAATAAGGGGCAGTTGGGTGACGTGGCAAGTGACCTGGCAGACTTACTTTTCTCCCGTCCTGAATGTATGCCCGTCGTATGAGAAACTTGCCTGACCGTTAGGTATCTCTGCCTGTCTACTAGGTGTCCCTGCTCGAGTATATGGGCCTCTGCTCGACATGTTGGGCCGTAGTCTAATTCAGTCGTGAGGCCCAATCCGGAACACCTTTTAATTGCATTTAAAGCGCGTCGCTTCGTTTCCTGCGTTACGACGCATTAAATGCTGGTCGGCCTAGAGAATCTAGGCAGCCTAGGAAATGATTGCCTAGGCGTACCCCCCTCACGCGGCGCCTATAAATAGGGGGTGAGGGGACCATTTCATTTTCCCATTTTTCTCTCCCCTCACGAATCACCGGACTTGCAACTTCTTCTTTTACCAGAACGATCACCGCCGTCACCACCATCATCACACTTACTGGAATCATGTCAGGTAATGCTTTTGATCCTTTTTCTTGGTAGTTTTAACTGAATTTGTTAGTTAGGACGGTTAGAACGGTGACTTATTCGCCGGAGTAGATAAAAATATCCCCTTTTTAGGTTGTTTTTTAGGGATTTATGATGAATGCACCGGGCATGCTATGAATGTGCCGGGAAAACTTAGGCGTTTTCTTTCAATCTGTTGGGCACTTTGTGGCCTTTGGGATGAATACGTCGGGGAATCTTAGTGTATTTCTTTGGATGTCCCTGGCAAAACATTAGCGTATTCTTTGAATGTTTCGGGCATTTGTTCAATGTCTCGGACATTAGGTGAATGCCCCTGGAAGTTTTTGGGTGAATGTCTCGGGCATCCGCGGCGTTGCGATGTGTGTGTCGGGTAGTTTTCCCCCTCCCCATTTCACTTGAATTACGGTGAAAGGGTGAATACGATGCGACGTTGAATTCACTTATTTCCTCTGCTTTTCAGGTATCTGATGCGTGTTTTTCGCAAGTGTACGAACACGTCAGAGTAATATAAAAGATTGTCGAATCCACAAAGACCAAGTGTCAATCTATCGTACCTGTTGTTATGGTGTGTATCTAAGGCAACTAAATATAAGGGTTTTAGTAAGGGTGCAATGGTAAATAAAATAATAATTTTAAATAATAAATAAAAGACAGGCTCAAATGTAATTCACGTAATCAATGATAATCCAGTATTTGTTAATGGAACTACTTATGGGCAGTGTTTTCTTCTTTGAAAAGAACTAATTTAACAGGAACTTTCGCTTTCGCGTATTCAAAACCGAGTTGTACTCTCTGATCAACCCCTCCTATTGTCACGGAGAAAAAGGTGCGTACTGCGTTAGAGTAGTAAACCTATTTGTAAGAAATGTAGTATCTTAACTAAGTTGAAAAGTATTTTAACCTGGACTTCTTAGCAAAAAGAGGTTCTTATGAACCAGACTCTAAACTTCATAACGCGTCCGAAAATTGTTTTAAAATCTCTTTTCTTTTTAATCTAAAAACTCCTAATGAACTAGACAAAGCGCTTTTGGCTGTTTTTGAAATAGTTAAAAACAATTATTTGAATTGAAAGATAAAATAGCCCTTAGGTGTTTCCACGAACAATTATACTGATTACTGGTTCAATTACGATCCTTACAATCTAACCTTTATGGAATTAGTTAGACATGGTAAAGTAAAGATTCTTTTTATAATTTTTCATAAAAGTAATTTAGTGCGAGTGCGGAAAGTAAATGAATTTAGTGCGAGTGCGAGAAATAAAGTAATTTAAAGCGAGTGCGGGAAATAAAGGAATTTAGTGCAAGTGCGGGTAATAAATGAAAGTAAAGCGAGTGCGGGAAATAAATAAAGTAAAGTGCGAGTGAGGATAATAAATGAAAGTAAAGCAGTGCGAGAAATAAATAAAAGTAAAGCGATGCGGAAAAGTAAAATACGAACTGGAATTAAAATGGCGGCAGGATTAACTTCCTCCAGAGTGCTCCAAAACTCGATCGCACAGACAGATTACAGACTCGATCACTCGATTGCAGAAACACCCCGATGTGGAATGGCAACTGCTTTGAAACTGATATATGCCTAGAGAAATCTAATTTTGGATCATTAAAAACGAAAAACTAAAGTCCTATTTATAGGAAAACTAAAAGCACGAAAAGACTGGGATGCCCCTCCACTAAAAAGTGGAGGTTACTGAGTTTTGCCTTGTGGCGCCCGCCACAAGGTCATGGCGCCCGCCATGGTGCTGACAGGGGATGAGAGAGTGGGGATCGTGGGTCTTGGCAGTTGTGGAGTGGTCTTGAGACGTGGCCACGTCATGGCTAACCTCATGGTGCCCGCCACGGTGGGTGCCGTAAGTGCAAAACGCTGAATTTCTAGGTTTTCGTCCGTTTCCACTCCTTTTTTGCTCCTTTTCTCGATTCAAGCTCCGATTACAGTAAAAACCTGAAAACATAAGAAAACAAAGTAATAACAAAACAAAATAACAATAAAAGCTAAGAATGCATGCGAAATCGGAGTCAGAAATACGGTGAAATTTAGTGTGATCAGTAACGCGGATCAAGGACGTCCCGCAGAAAGGAGCACGTCGTCTACCTCTGGGAGCGGGGATCTCTCTTGGGTTGCCGACGAACCGTTGGAGACGAAGTCGCGGTTTATTGAAGACCATACTACTTCCCACACGATCGTGGAGGAATTGGGCCCCGACGAACCTCACAATTGGGAGTGTTACGCTCCTCTTCCTGATCAACGGATTTGTTCGGTGTTCCGGGGAAGACGATTACCTATGTACGAATTCGCTTTTCGAGAGGCGAGGATCCGACTCCCTTTCACCGACTTTCAGGCGGCTCAAACTGGCGCACTTGCAACTTTACCCCAATGTTATATCGTTCGTTCGGACGTTCAAACTAGTATGCCATCACCTCCAAATCGGCTGCACACTACCCATCTTCTGTCACGTCTTCCATCTGCAGCGGTCGGGCAGCCATGGACGTCACAGTTGGGTTTCTTTCAAGCAGCCAATGAGGCTCTTCAAAACCTACCACAATTCTGTCTGAAATTTCAAAGACATGTGGTATACGGTGAATCCTATCACCGTTTGTGCCTTAGATAACATCTATTTTATGCATTAGGATGCCAAAGGCACGGAGCGTTTGTTGTCAAAGATCCCTCTCAAGTGGAAGCCAGATCACTTTAACCTGTCGACCAACCATTACAGAGTGAAGTTCGAGCATATGGGGTTAGAGGACAAGTTGGCGTATAAAAAGTTGGTGGCATACATCCGAAGATTTGATCTTGCGACATGTATGGATCGATTAGGCAATCTGCTTCTGGGCGATGACGGACTGCTCATTTTAAAGGCTCGGCTGATTAATACTAAGGTCATGCTCGAGTGTAAGTCAGATGACGAGGCTCTACGACTTTTAGGTAGTTTTATGCCCGAATTTTCCTTGATTTATTATTTTTATTCTCCCTGCTAACTCGCTGTTTGTTTTGCAGATGTTATGCCTAAACTCAAGGAGTGCGTGCTGAAATTGGCCAACCAATGTGCGGGCCCGGCCAAGTAGACGAAGAAATTAGGCAAAAGCCCCGTTCGACAGGTAGCTACAGAGAACGTGGTCGGCGGCTTTGGGACCTCCAGTCCTTCCCGCAATTCTCCGCAAGTGATGGCGACGCCCAACAGTCCCATCACGTTGGATTCTCCCTCCACAAACGCCCCCGTGCTGAGGGCTTGTCGAATCAATCAGCTTATGTGGAAGGTGATTCGTCGGAGAACTGAGGTTGTTATCTTCTCCCCTCCTACTACGTTGGGCGCAAGGCCTTTAGCGCCGAAGGTTCTGTCGGGGTGGAACCTTCTGAGGTCAAAGCCATACTCGACCAGGATAGGGCGAACAGGCGGCCTACTCAGGCGCAGGATGTTGTTGTGGTGATCCGAGTCTTGGAAACAACCCTGGTTCTGTCCGACAGCACCTGCTCGATGTCGGATTTAAGGGCCGCAGAGTAGGCACTCCGGGCTGCCACAACTGAAAAGGACCAACTATCCCGAGACTTTTCCTTCTACATGGAAGAACATAAGCTCTATGAGGGGTTGGAGAATGAGCTAGCTGAGATCAAGGTTGAGCGGTACAACCTGGTTGAAGAGAATAAGAAGTTGAGTTTAATGACATTGTTGTGGAGAACGAGCGCCTTCATCTACGGGTTACAGCGTTGGATGGGCTAACTCTCCCTACTGAGAGGGGGAGCGAGGAGGACCAGGCCCTGCGAAGCCGGGGTGACCTGATTGCTCGGACCAGGCATCTCGAGGTGGACTGTGTGGGGACCTTTCGAGAAGGGTTTAACAATGCTACCGATCAACTCAAGATCATCAACCTCGGGCTTGTGACTGAGGGAACAATCTTTAATTACGAGGTGGTTGACGGGAAAATCGTCTTCTCATTTGCTGGATCTGAAGACGAAGGAGAATAGGATAAGAATAATAAGTAGATTTGGTATATGGGCCATAGTTATTTTTGGCCTGCGTGCCGCCTCTTTTTGCTTTTATGGCCTACGTGCCTCTTGTAATTTGGGCTTGGCCCTTTTTGTACTTTCACCGGCCAGTTTTTTGTCGGTTTTATAATACAATATTTATTTTGTTATGTTGTTTAGTTTCGATAATGAGATATGAACTTGTTTGCTCGAATGTATAGGCTCGTCGGTTTAGGGAACCGGCGAGGTGACGGGTTTTACGTCCGCTGCAAAATGGGACAAGGGCCGCGGTCGAGGCCCTGATCCCGCAGTTTGGGGCTTCCCATCGCGAGTTGGGTGCATTTCTGACATGGTATTGCGGCGCTGAAGTTCTTTTAAAGTGTCCAACATCGAGGAGGTCATGCCCGTCTTCCAGGGATGTCAACCTTTCTTTCGATTAAAATTGAGGTGCCATGGTCGTACCTTCCATGTTTTCATTAACACGTTGTCATTTAGCTGTAGTATTGCTTGAGTTTTTCAGGATTCTAGGGTCGAGCTAGTTCTTCTCCTTGTAAGTTTTCAAGGTAGTAAGCCCCGTTGTCCGTTTTGTCCCGGACATGGTACGGGCCTTCCCAGTTTGCGGCCAGTTTTCCCTCTCGCGGGTTCTTCTGGTTTCATCGAAGGACTAGGCTGCCGACTTGGAATTCCCTTTTAATGAATTTTGCGTCATGGCGTAGAGCCACCTTTTTTTTTAGCGAAGCTTCTCGTAGAGATGCTTCGGAACGAATTTCCTCGACGAGGTTGAGTTATACTCATAGGGCTTCGTCATTCAGCTTCTCATCGAGGGGTACTTCTATTCGTCTCGAGGGTTCCCGGATTTCCACTGGGATGTCTGCCTCAATCCCATAGGTTAGTCGGAATGAGGTTTCCCCGGTCTTTGAGTGTGGGGTCGTGCGGTAGGTCTTGAGTATGTTGTATAGCTCCTCGACCCACACTTTCTTTGCCTCCCCCAACCTGCATTTTAATCCTTGTAAGATCACCATGTTGGCCGCCTCCGCTTGGCCGTTGGTTTGGGGATGCTCCACAAACGTAAAATGTTGCTTTGTGCCTAGATTGGCGACGAAGTCCTGGAACCTTCTGTCCGTGAATTGTGTTTCGTTGTCGGTGAAAAGGACTTGTGGTATATCGAAGCGGCCGAGGATGTTCCTTTTAAAGAAAAGAAGTATATTTTATGTCTTGGTCTTTGTGAGAGCTTCAACTTCGATCCATTTTGTAAATTAATTGACGTCGACGATGAGATATTTGTTTTGGTTGGAACCGGTCACAAATGGTTTGAGGATATCCATTCCACACCACGTGAAATGCCATGGGGAGGAAAATGTTTTTAGCTCGTTAGGGGGAGCTAGGTGCATGTCTGCGTGTCTTTGACATATGACGTATTTCTTGACGTGCTCTTTCGCGTTGTGTTGCATCGTCGACCAATAATAGGTTTCTCGGAGTGCCTTCCGTGCCAATGACTTTATGTTGAGGTGTTGGGCGTTGATTCCTCCATGAATTTCTCCTAAGACGCCGATGACCTTTTCTTCCTCGACGCATTTGAGTAGTGGGATGGAGAAACCTCGCCGATAGAGCTTACCTTTGAGGAGAACGTATGAGTATGCCCTTCTCTTGATGGAAGATGCCTCTTTCGAATCTGCTGGGAGTTCGTCCCTCGTTAGGTAGGCTGGGATGGGAGTCATCCAACAATGAGCATCGTCGATGGCCAGCACCTCGAGCGGAGGGGAAGGCTTTTTGATGCTTGGTCGGGGAAGGATTTCTTGGATCACAGATTTATTTTCGTTCTTCTTTTGTGTGCTCGCCAGTTTCGATAAGACATTTGCTTGTGTGTTATTCTCTCTTGGGACGTGTTAGACTTCCTAAGAGTCGCATTTTTCTAGTTTGTATTTTACCAAGGCTAGATATTCGATGAGGTTATCGTTCTTGGCCTGATATTCTCCCCGTACTTGGGACGCTACAAGCTGAGAGTCGGTGGATATTTTTTACTTCCTTTGCCCCTAGGTCCTCAGCCAGCCGTAGGCCTGCCAGGAATGCTTCGTATTCGGCTTGGTTATTCGAAGTCGGGAAGGCTAGTGCTAGGGATACTTCAATCAGGATGTCGTCTTCATTTTCAAGGATGATGCCCGCACCACTTACTGTCGAACTGGAGGCGTCGTCGACGAAAATCATCCATTTATGGGCGTCATTAGTTGGGGTCAGGGCATACGTCATCTCAGCCACGAAGTCGGTTAGGACCTACGCTTTTAGGTCCTTCCTTCTTTCGTATTGGATGTTGAATTCTGACAATTCTAACAACCATTTTAGCATTTTGCCGGCCATATCAGGTCGGCCAAGCAGTTGCTTTATGGGATGATTCGTCCGGACTTTGATTGTATGGGCGAGCAAATCATGTCGCAGACTTCTTGCTGCGTTTATCAGGGCCAATACGACCTTCTCTATCTGTTGGTATCTGAGCTTGGGGCCATATAGGGCTTTTCTCTTGAAATAGATGGGTTGTTGTCCGTCGTTTGTATCGTGGACGAGGACTGCGCTGACCGCCTCGGTGGTTACAGACAGGTACATGTATAATGCCTGCTCTCATTCTACGGTCCACTCAAAGGCGACTTCTTTCTGTAGTAGCTTGAAGAATGGAAGTGCGTGTTGTGCGAATTTAGCAACGAAACGGGACAGGGAAGCAAGCATGTCATTGAGCGATTGAATGGATTTCTTCGAGTTTGGGGTTGGGAATTCTGAGAACGCCCGACATTTGTCGGGGTTGGCTTTGATCCCTCGTTCAGTGAGGTAGAAGCCGAGGAATTTCCCTACTCGAACGCCGAAGGAGCATTTTTCGGGGTTGAACCTCATTTTGCACTTCCTTGTTTGCTCAAAGACCTTTCTGAGATGTTGGGCGTGATCTAGATCCTCGTGTGACTTTACTATCATGTCGTCCATGTATACCTCGAGAATGTCTCTGATTTCTCCTCGGAATACCTTATTAATCATGCACTGGCATGTGGCACCGACGTTCTTTAGCCCAAAAGGCATAACATTGTAGTAGTAATTGTCAGTCGGGGTCATGAAGGCCGCGTGTCGCTTGTCCGTTCCCGACATGGGAATTTGGTTATATCCGTTGTATGCGTCCATGAAGGACATAAGTTTAAAACCTGCAGAATTGTCGATCAATTTATCTATGTTGGGCAAAGGAAAAGCATATTTAGGACATGCCCTGTTGAGATCAGTATAATCAACACACATACGCCATTTTCCATTATTTTTTAACAAGAACTACATTAGAGAGCCAGGTTATGTATTAGGCTTTAGAAATAAAATTTGCCTTTAATAGGTCTTTTGCAGCCTGCTCGGTAGCCTCCACTTTCTCGGGAGACTGCTTGCGCCTACGATGTGTTATGGGCCTAATGGCCAGATCTATTGCTAATTGATGGCAAGCGACCTCGGGGTTAAGACCAGGCATCTCAGCAGCACTCCAGGCGAACAGTTCCATGATGTCCTTGAAGCAGGTTGTGAGCTGCTCCTTTGTCGCCAGTGGTAGACTGACACATATCTTCACAACTTTGTGGGGTAGAGGGATAAGCTCGAACTCGCCATCGGGGATTGGGCGAACTGGATGAGTTGGAGTCTATCCGTTGACGGGATCCTGCTATTCGGTGCTGTCTTCACTAAGACGGTTGTCGAGGTCGATGGAGTTGACTCGCGGGGAAGGTGGACACTCATCGGTTCTTGGCTTCTTGTTGCCTTTGGATGTGTTGATTATGGCCTGCCCTTTGACCGCAATGTCATAACATCTTCGGGAAGCTTCGATGTCGCTGTGAATCATGACTACGCGACCCCACTTGGTGTAGTACTTCATCTTTAAGTGGATAGTGGAAGGAACAAATGTTAGCTCGGTCATAGTGGGTCGCCCAAGGATGCAGTTATACAGTGAGGGACAGTCGATCACGTGGAACTGAACTTTAACCTCTTTGGCCATCTCATTCTGGAAAAACAAAACGAGTAGTTCCCCGTATCCCCATGGTCTTGTGGTCGCTCCGTTGAACCACTAGAGGTTGGATCCGACGTAGGGGGATAAGTTTGACTTGTCCAGTTTGAGGGTTCTGAACAGATGGGCATACATGATATCCACCGAGCAGCCTTGGTCGACCAGAATGCGTCGAACGTCAAAACACGCCATCTTCACCCTTATTAGTAAGGGAATACTAGAGTTGGGTGAACCTCCCGGTAGCTCCTCGAGGAAAAAGGATATAGGATTGGACTTTCCCTGAGGTTTGGTCAGCGTCGCCAGCTGGTCAGGAGTGGTCAGTAGGAGTTCGTTGAACTTATGGTTGATGGAGATGGCAGTGTTCTCGTTGTTTATCCTGCCTCCAGATATGACCAAGGTCGTTGGGAAGTCTTCCCACGGGCTGTGAGCAGTAACTTGACCTCCCATGTGGACATCGGGGAGGTGGAAATCTTCAGGGCGAGATATGAAAATGGCTACTTGAAAGGGGGAGCTCTCGCCCGGAGAGTCTTCACAATTTGTTTTTGTGGACTGTTCTTCGTGTCGGGGAGTCTCGCTTATTTTAGTGTATTGTTTGAGGTGGCCCTCTTTGATCAGGATCTCGATAGCGTCCTTCAGGTGGACGCAATCTTCAGTTATGTGCTCGTGGCTCCTGTGGAAGCAGCAATATTTGGACTTATCATTGTAGGGCTTGGGTGTTGTAGGTTTGGGGAACCTCATCCTGCCCTGTTTGAATTCAGAGTTGACGCATTCAGCGAGGATGCTCTTGTGGGGAGCAGTCAGCGGTGTATACTCGGAGAAATGCCCTGTTGGTCCTCTCCCTTCACGGACCTCGCGAGGTTTGTCATCTCTTCACCTTTCCCCGCTGCGGCGAAGGGCAGTGTAGTCTTCGTGCTTGGAACTTTTTGTCTCATCTTGACCACGGTTGCTTCAGACATTGTGGGCAACTTGTTTCTCCTCGTATCTGATATACGCTAGAGCTTTGTGCAGGAGCTCATCGAGGGAGCGAGGTGGCTCGATCCTGACTACTCTGTTGAGTTCACTTCCAGGGATGAGCCCTTTCTCGAGGAGATACTTCTTCATGTAATTGGTCGTATCCACCTCGACAGCTTCTTGGTTGAATCACTTGATGTATGAGCGTAACGTTTCATTTTTCCCTTGTACGATGGTTTCAAGGGTTGCTTCAGTCTTTGGGTGGTGTCAGGAGGCTGTGAAGTGCCTCTTGAACGCTGACCTCATGCTCCTCCAGAATGTGATAGATTCAGGGGCCAGACTTTTATACCATGTCATGGCTCATTTCCTGAGGGTTGTCGAGAATAATCTGCATTTGACATTTCCGCTGATCACTGATGTCGTTATGGTAGTCGAGCATAGCGTTAATGTTATCGACGTGGTCGTCGGGGTCAGTTGTCCCGTCGTAGGTTGCCATATTTGGGGGCTTCTTCATTCCTGATGAGAGTGGAGTTTCAATGATGTCTCGCGAAAGTGGGTAGCGAGGGTCCTCTTCATCACTCCTCAAAGGAGAGTAGTCCTCGTTCCTGGGACTCTGAGCACGTCGAGGGGAAGTCCTCGGCTGGTCGTTCAGTCGCTCAGGATGCCTCCTGGATTTGTTTTTCTTTGGTTCAGGGGAGCGTCGTCCACGAAGAGGAGGTGAGCATCCTCGCTTCTTGGCTGCCTTTGGCTGGCGTCTCTCAGGCTAAGATTTGATTCCCTGTCGAGGAGGATTAGTCTGGCGCTCTGTCTCTAGTGCCATGATTCTCTCCTGCTGTTGAAAGAGCATGAGGTTGGTCTGGTTGAATGCTTTTACCATGGTTATCAGGGTGTGGTTCCCTTCTAATGGCACCAGGATGGGCTGGAAGGCAGCTGCTGGTTGAGGTTGAGGAACACCATTGTCCTCAGGCTCAGGCGACGGTGTGGAAGGTTGTCCGTCCCTTGGATCGGATTCGTGAATGATGTGTTAATCGTCTTCTGCCCCGTTGTAGTCGACGAGGCTGAGGGCATGGTTGTCGCCGTGTTCTTTGGTCATGCTGGGAGAGTGACAAGAATTGAAGTTTTGATCTTCTGTTATGGAAGATGGGGAGAACTTAGGTTCCCACAGACAGCACCACTGATCTGTCCTGATCAGAAGGAACCTTCCAAGCGTTGAACAGCAATTACGGTGTTGGACTAGAGGGGGTGTACCTGCAAGGCACTCTGATTCTAAAGTGAGAATGAGGTACAAAAAAGGTAGAAGAGAATGATGGTTTCAGAATAACTGACTCTCTAATGAAAGAGGGTATTTATAGTGTCCCCCCGTCGATGGGCCAAGGTCCTTACTTGGGTTGGGTCAGCGAAGCCCAAGGAAGAACTGCCAACGAATGCGCGGGCGCAAGTAAGACCTGACACGTGGTTTTTCCCCTTGTCCAACTGTCCCTATATTTGAGGAGATAATGGAGGACAATTGGGTGAGGTGGCGCACGTGGGGGAGACGTTGTCTTCCCACGTATGGGTTAGTGGGTTGTGGGTCGGGCCCGACGATTGGGGTCTCTGCCCGACTAGTTGGACTTCTGCTCTACGCTTCCTTAGAGGCCCAGTCCAGAACAACACTTATTTTATTTATTTGACTTAATTTATCCGACTTATTCAACTTAAACAACCCAAGCACAACTTAACCCGCAACATAAAATCAACCTAATCGGCTTTTATCAACTTATCAACACAACGACACAATATACCAACTCTAACAACTTAACGACACAAACGACCAAACAGAACTCAACAACAAATAATCGGGAAAAATACGCAATAATATTTAATTAAATCAATTAATTAAATACGGGCGTTACAGGTCTCCATGTCATCGTCCATTAACGGACTGTCGAAAATGACTTTAAAAACATCTAACATGCCAAAATCCAATTTGGGATAGAATAAGGACAATTTTTCTTTTTCACGCACAAAATAAATGCCAGAAATCAATACCAATTATTCTTGAGGTCTGACACCTTGCCCTCTAATTTCTGCTTGGAGCGGGGGAAACCTCCAAAGATGCACGCAAAGACTCTTCTTTGGTAGTGAAAATACATAAGGATTGCATGCTATTTAATGATGCTCATAAAAACACCAAGTTATCAATACTTACGCGAGTATTCATCACGAGAGTCATTGCCCTCCATCCACAGCTTAATAAGCGTGCGAGAATCCATAACCTTAAACTTCTCTAGGAGGCAAACTATCATATCATCCCTAGGAGTAAGGTATTTGTCATTGCATCATGTGATTGTCATAGGTTCATCATTACATGCTAAAGGAAAGAGAGAGGCACCATCGGGCCCACCACTATGCTAGAACTCGCTCGTCCCCTCACTCGGGAAATTTTGTCCTTCCAAATTTTATAATGATTAGAGTGGGGTTTGAAATGGGCTTTTCTCAACATGTCGCCTAAGGTTACCTAACCTCCCTTCAAAGGCTTGGTGGCGTAGAACAAGAAGAATATCCCAACAGTTGGGGAAGCTTCCAAACTTTTGCACACCATCTCGAAGGCCCTAACAAAGCCCTAAGTGTTAGGGATTAATTGAGAAGGCATGGTGTTGAGAACCCTTATGACCTCCATTGCAAAGGGAGAAATGGGGAAGAGAACTTCCATGTCCTTGATAAGGTGAAGGTAAAGGCAAAAATAAGGAGAGGGGAATGAACGTCCATTGTAACCCTCTCTGATGGCGAATAGGCCTCCATAATAACCTTATCTTTGTTTTTTGAAGAAAAAAATGTCCATCTCCTCCCGAAAGGAGGTGGGCCCAATATCCTTGGCTTATTTAGGCACACTGGAATGGGCAACCATTATCTCTTTGTTCATAGAAAAGTAGAAACAAACAAAAATAAATCTCTACCACCATCACAATCACCAACAAAGCCATTAAAGCTTCACATATCTACATCAATTTTAGTCACACTACAAGCCTTCTTTATAAAATCCCTAAATCACATTTTCAATGAAAGGGAGAAAAAAGAAATGGTTCATACATGAGAGGATTGCAAATGAAGGAGAAATACGGAGAAGGCTTCGCGGACAGAAAACTGAAAAGAAGCTTGCAAAATATGTGCAAATGAGTAAGTAAAAAAAAGAAATGGGAGGGGGGAGAATACCTTTATAAGGGAATGAGAGTCACTAAAAACCTTTTAGACACCCCAAAAGTTCTAAAACAACTTGACATGTTTTTGACATGTGATGAGATTGTTTAGAATCTACAAAAATCAATTATCATTGCTTACATCAAACGAAGGTAAGCATGTTCGCCTGAGTGGTTGATAGTTGACATCCTTAGCTGACATTCTAATTACTCATGAGACATATGGCAATGAGGTGGTGACTCACTCTCAACTTAGGGACTCACCATCCAATCAATAGAGTTGTCGTCATTTGAAGGACTCACCCTCAATTGAGGGACTTAAGCCATGATTCTCTAAGAAATAGGCAATCAACAATTCCCCTAGTCAAGGGGGAGCGGTTGCTTCTTCTTGAAGATTCCCTAAACCTTAGGTCCAAGTATCTCTATAAATACATCTTCCCTAGCGGGAGAGAAGATATATCATAACTTACCCAACATATCGCATAAACATGGAGCCTTTCACCTCATGTGAGTTGGTCCACTCGTTACTATAAACACCACCAAATAGAGCCTCTCGCTACCATAAACAAGCTCTCACCACTAGAAAAAATAATCGGGTTTTTAGTCATCCCTACAAGTTTATGGGTACCACGTACTTCTGTACTTTTTAACAAATACATGTGCCAAATCCATACATCATGTAAAGCAACTAATTCAAACATAACATTTGGGTTTACCATGATCACATCAAATATATTGTTGTTTCAATGCAATTGGACAATTTTTTCATCACCATATTTGGAAAGTCATGTGTCTCCCCCATCTGTTGCAGACATTAGATGCCTTCAGCGACTAGCTTTATCAAATATTGTGGCTTAAATACACTTCTCACACTCCTTCTAAACTTATCAACATATTTTAATTTTGTGGTTTCACTTATTCTCAAATAGTCATCAACACTATCAACAATCCAACATCTGAATAACTATAATACATTTTTGTTATAGTTAGAGATTTGATCTACAAGTTACATCAATCTTAAGTCGAAAATACTCATCACGTTGACCAAGAACATTACAAAGGAATACAAGTGTATGCATTCAATATCTTTGATGAAAAATTTTATTCGTGTACATTGGTGCTTTTGAAAAATAGTCATATTAAATAAGCACTCATCTCCTTCATAATTCTCCTCTATGTTCATTCTTTGGCATCTAAGCATGCAAGAGCTCACAACTTCCATTTCACTTTCTAAGAAGTCTCGCAAGTGAGAGGGGAAAACCCCCAAGAGCTACAACCTCTACCATTAAAACACGTGATGCTGGAATTGCAATTCCCAACAAAGGTGCATCATTATTTTGTGTATCAAACTTAGTATCAAATAGGGATGTTCAAAAATGTGGTTAACCAAACCAAATACTCAATCTGAATTGAATTGGACCATAAAAAATTTGAATCATTTCAATTAATCTAATTGAATTTAAAAACTGATTCAAACTGTTATAAACTCTTTTCACAATTTTATAAAAAATTTAATTTAATTTTTTAACAAATTCAATATATATATATATATATATATATATATATATATATATATATATATATATATATATATATATATATATATATATATATATATATATATATATATATATATATATTTGATTTTCCAATATTTTTACATTATATTACTAAATGAGATTACAAAATACTAAATCTAAGCGTTCTTTTTTCCAAACTGTTATTGTGAAATCTAAAATTTCAAATTGATTTCATAAAATACTTTTTTCTCAAACTCACATTGGCTTCAATCTCAATTTCAATTTTATTTTGTTTTTTACTTTGTCAATTTCATTTTCAACCTCTATCTCAAACTTAAACAACAAACAACTTTAACAATAATCAATTAAATAGTTGAATTTAAATAATTAACATATCTTATTTAACAAAAATCATTATGTAATTTGATTATAATAGTATACACTGTACCTAAAATAAATATATAGCATTGTAGCTAAAATAACATTAGGTCATTGTACAGTATGTGTATTGAAAGTAAAACATGAATTTTTAGTTCAACATTCTAATTTTATTATAAAAAAAACTAAAATGAAGCAGTTTGAAAACAAAACATGAATCTAATTTTATTTATAAAAAAAAAACAAGAATAACCAATTATTTGAAAATATAAAAAAAAAAAAATTGTTATTCAGTAAAAAAAAATTCAGTTCATTAAAAAAAAGTTTCAAATAGTTTAAATAAATTAAACTGATTTAAAACCAACTGGTTCTAAACCGATTTGTAACTGATATAAATAATTAATCACTTTTTATTAAAGGATTCTTAAAAACTGCACTGAACCACTAATTTTATTTGATTCCGTTCACGAATCACAAACACCCCTAGTATCAAATCCCAACATTTGTGGTTTATTATATATATTACAAGGAGATGTGATCGTGAAAACCACTACGCATGAAATAAAGCTTTGGATGAAATTTCAAATGTAAATTCACTTGCTAGGTTTTTCTTCTATAATAAAAAAAAATTGTGATATAGAATTGAATAATTGTCATGTAAAATCTGTTTGCAGGACATCAGTAAAGCATGGTTTAAAGATAAACAAATAAACCCCTAAGTCCAGAAAATCAAGTGGTTAGCTTAGTATTACAAAGAATAAGTTTAGATGCCATATGTTTCAATGTTGCAAGGAAAGACCATGAAACACAAGAAAATCCCATACAAAAAAAAAAAGAAGTTAAATATTCTAATTACTTATTGCCACCTATATCACAGAACAAACTTTAAAAAATCAATGGTAATGAACAAAAAAAACCACGAACATACAAATCATCAAAATTCAGCTTCATGTTGGAAGCCTGCAACTGCCCCCTATTCACATGATTCATAGCACATGCGCTTTCTTATAGTTATCTGCTGCTTTGGATAATGATTGAATTGATACAGGTATCCCTGGGCCAATCTGCAACAATACAATTTCAATGAATAACTTGAAACAAAGAACAAACAAAAAAGAATGTGACAATGCTCATCAATCACTGCAGATAATGACACTAGCAAATTAATGGCATTTCTTCACATGTCAAGTTGTGTGGTTGTGTCAATTGACAATGATACGTCTATCATATGCTATATCTGAGTATTATATTCATCTACAGATATAATAAGCAATAAGCAATAAACAAATCACAAATTATAATGCTCCACAGAACGGCATCTTCCTTTTTATCTTTCATTGTGGACTATATATTGATGGTTAAACATTGTTTCCCACTCCATAAAACCCTACCCAAGAATATACGTTATAACCACATTTCACAATATACAACCCTTACACACATCAACACCGATAATGATTTGAAAAAAAATCAAATTGTATAATGTAATCAAATTTATCAGTGTCAGACAAATTACACAAACTGAGCATTAGAAAAAGATATAAATAAACAAAACAGAATGTGACAGAAGAGCTTACCGTGCTGCATATATGGACTGACAGCACATACCCAGCATATTTGGAAGCTGGACAACAAAAAAGCAAGTGTAAGATGATAGAAATATTCTCAGAAAATGGGATATCACATTACACCAGTATCGAGAAGGCACCATGTCATCATTTTTTTCGGTTTTATTTTTCCATAACCTCAATAAATCCTTATTATAATTTTCACAGGCAATTCTAAGATTTTTATCCAACTTTTATTTTTCAGACCTGGTGGAATTTTACTGATATTTCTATTTCCTAGTAGTATCTTGTATATAAGCCTAGTTATTGGACCTGGTTTTGTGTCTAAGCTTCTTGAAGGTCTAATAGCAGTATGTTTTGGTGCTAATCTTTATAGAATTAGGTTTCTGTACATACCTAATCATTGTAGGATAAGTTAAAGGTGGTTTATTTAAAATATTCAAATGCTCTGACACATTATCAGACTTATGGTGACAGTATATTCTGTCTTCTCTTGTGTGCTATATAATCAAATAGCAGACTCTTTTCTTTTCTCGCTATGTTTGAAATTTTTTAGGTTATAAAGTGAGAAAAGGATGGAAAATGAAGAGAAAGAACAACCATAACATAAATGTTTCACAGAAAACCAAGTCAGATCCTACATTAAAATAACAGACCATAAACATAATACCCATTTGCTCGTACAACCACATATATGGAGCTTAAATAGCTGAATGCTGTAATACAAAATATTGAAATTCTGAGAGAATAAAGATTCCAATTGAAGTCTTTATAATGTTAACTCTAAGTTTATGAGTCATAAAGGTTTGGACCTGGATTTCACACATGCACCTGCTTAGTTATTTTAAAATCCAGATTGAGAAACTATATTAACAAGGGCTTAGACACTTGTAAGCAATTATTAGCAGATATCTGCTTTTTTCACACTTATGTACTAGGGAAACATGTCTACAACACTACGATTTCTCTTTGGAAGGGAGAGGCCTGTAACAGTTCTGACATTTCATTTTACTTTTTTCCAAGGAACAGAGGGAAGGGGTGGAAAACAGCATAAGAATTTGTATACTACTTACTCTTTTTTAAGCCAGCAGGCTTCGCTTGCAATACAGCATTCATAAATGCACCAATATTCTCCCGTAACGACTCTTCTTTGTAGCTTACCTGTGGATATTATGGTAAGCACATGAGAATATTTCACACAAAACACTTATTCCTTTTGTTAGGAAATGTATAACGAGTTGAAGGAATCATAACAGTACCTTTCCAACTCCCGCATGCAAAATTGATTTACTTTCCATTTTAAACTCAATACGACCTTGTCTTAGCTCTTTTAGCTGCCCAGCAATATCACTAGTCAGAGTACCTAGCTGCAAAACATAGTAATAGAACCAAATATGAGTTAAATACGATACAATAGAATACAATACAATACATGTACCCTGCACTTCAAAAAGAATATAAAATGTCAACGAACATTGAGAAACTAACTTTCTTGTCTGGCATCAGTCTGCGCTTTCTGAGATATTGTGCTATCTGCATACCAGTTCATATAAGCTTTAGAGGAAGAAACCGTTAATTTAGATGAATGTATAAGAACAAGAGGATTTGAATCAAAGATACCTTTCCAAGATGAGGTGCCATTCCAGGAGTGGAGAAGCACTTGTCAACTTTGAGCTTATTACTACCACCTATAAGAGTATAAATTATATTAGATATGAATAACAGTGTACACATTCTACATTCTTGACATAAAGAGGGGCAGTAATAAGTGCTAAAGAAATTAAGCATAGATAGTATAACCTCGCTACACTGTTGAATGACACTTGAAATGTTTCTTAACATGAAGTTAAGAAAAAAAAATCAATGTCATGTGTTTAACTAAAACAGCTTATACTATTATGAATTAGACATAAGCACAAACAGAGCAAGACAAAAAAATATACAGTTAAGCTAGCATAAACCATAAATTGAGCATGCAGATATAACGGGAGAAAAATGTCTCTGAGAAAAGCAAGCTTAGAACCAACAAGAGAAGAGACAAAATGCATCTACACATTCTCTCCATAAATTTAGAATTGGAAAAAGCTATCAGCATGATCAACTAAATTGTTTGGAGAAAGAGATAAGTTCATTACTAGCAATCTCCTCAATAAGCTCTTTACCACCAACTATATCAGCTCCTGCAGCTTTTGCTTCTTCTGCCTCTGCCCCTTCTGCAAAAACAGCCACACTGACGGCCTGGAAGATATGGATAATTTATCAGATGACAAACCTACCTTTATCTGATATACCAATTGCTTAACATTCATAAGTTACCTTAGGAGCACCATGAGGCAGAATCACAGTACCACGAACTGCCTGCCAGAGTTAATACAGTTAACTTCTAAAATAAAGGATTGAGAAAGCAGAACATAATACTTTTTTTATCCAAAAAAATGAATAAAAACAGAAAACGGAATATAACAGTGATACCGTATGTGTAAGAACAGAAAGTCTACAGAAGAGAACATAATGATAATTTTTAAGATCCTATTTGTTTTGTTGAGTAAATAATTCATCCAACAAAATAATAACAGAACTAACAGTATGCAATATTTAGCATATTAGAAAAAGCTATATCCTCGCTGAAAGATATTTATCAAAAACATGTCCTCAGAAAGGCTAATAATATCAAGCAGTTTCTGAAAATAACATAGATGTTCCGTATTTTGATGAAAGTGTCAAAAAATAAGACCACTTTCTCTAACTACCAATTCACAGTATACTTGCAGATACAGGGTAGGTGATTCAGACGGGATAATTCATAGTCCACATAGACAGAGAACAATATTCTAGCACGTGGCTATATAGATGAGAACCTACTTCTTTAGTTATTTGCAATAACTACTAGATGCTAGTCTTCAAGGGCATATGAATCTCAACTTTTGAGAGTATCAATGAAGATAGGATGCAGTTCGTTGAATATGCCAAAACCTATAGAACTTAAGTCAACAACTCAAATTTAAAATTTACATGGTATTCATTGAATCACCCTAGCTCACAAAAAACACAAACACAAGAAAACAATAAAAAAGAAAAAGAAATATCTTGAAACATACCAGTTCTGTTCGCTTGGAATCGATGCCCAGTTTTATATGTGCTTCCACAGTTTCGTCAAACTTTGCCTTGGCATTGGCCTGAATAATATATATTTATATTAAATGATAGACAGTAAACAATGGAACATTGCAGGTAAAACAGGAACTATAAAATTGTGTCCAGTATCCCTAACCCAACATATGGCACCAAAACTCAGACATAAGTAAGGGAATGAATGACCAATATCTCAATCAATCAGGAATACAGTACACACACAGACATCCGTCTCTGAAATGTTTCTTTGTTTGTGACTTTTAGCTATATCCTAAATCCTAAAACTTCATTAATTTAGAATAATTTGTCATAGAGAAAATCTTACATGTGCAGGATTGTATGGGATCAGCCAATAGATTTGTTATAAACAATGAATATTTGAAATCCAAACTTCTAAGTGCAACAAAGAGAAACTGTCTCAGACTCAGAGTACATCAATAAGTAGCACAGAATTTTTATGGTATACCTACACATACATGCAAAAATATTCATATGTGTGAGAGTGCCCATACACAGAATCGGTGGGAAGAAGAGGATGTTAACTTTTATACTCTCTAAATTGGTTCCCTAAACAAAAAGAACATTAGTTTTACATCGGTATATCTTCAACTTGTGACTGCAATTTTTAGAACTTCATTGCAATAGGTATTTCTTTACAGGAAGATTTGCTAGATTCATTTTCAGTCCCTAAAATAAACAAGGTGTTGTATATTATGGAAAACATATATAACCAACTAAGGTTCTAAGTCTTTAACATAATATCACAACACGAGTTTACAAAGTCTCAAAATAACAATACACAATTTCATTCACAAATGCAATAGCTTAGGGGCAAGTTTGAACAAACTTTTAATCTTTAGAAACTTTTCAACTGAGTTATGTATTCAGCTCCTAATTTACAAAATAAGCTCTAAAAAATTTGTAGGAGTTTACGGACAAGTTAGGCGAAAGAGCATCTGAATAAGTTAAGGTACATGATTATTTAAAAAAGAAATAGACAAAAACAATAACAACCAAGCCTTATCCCACTAAATGGGGTCGGCTACATGGATCAACTTTTGCCATAATATTCTATCTAAAACCATACTTCTATCCAAATCGTTAACCTCGAGATCTTTCTTAATCACGTTTCTTATAAACTTTCTAGGTCTTCCTCTTCTTCTAGTTGTTTGATTTCTCTCCATCTGATCTATTCTCCTTACCACAGAATCTAGAGGTCTTCACTCTACAGGTCTACAGCCACAAAGTTATGAATTGTGGTCTGCAACCGCAATATTAAGGTTTCAGATGTCTATGCAACAGTATTACAACCACAATTGCAGCCGCATTGGCATCAACCACATCGATTTCATAAGTTCGCAGTGTAACCATAACTACAATTTAGAAACATCATCCAAATAAATTGTACAAAATTTGAGTATGCCTTTTCCTATTGGGATACCAACAAGACTCCTTTTTTCACAAACAATTTCCCAATTAAGCTGCAGGCATATGTTATTTGCAACAACTAAACTAACTCTTAAGTTTGAGTAACACAAACTAATCACCAATGAATTAATTAACTAGAAAATGAAAGAAAAATGAAGGCAAAATTTGAAATGAGTAGAGTAGTATTCTCTTCTCTAACCTTAACTTGCCGAATGGCCTCGGACAAATCAAAGAGAGGCGGTTTCTCCTTCTGCTTGGGCTTTATTAACAAAGGAAAAGGCACCTTCAACTTTTCATCTTCCGTGGCTTTAAGCATCTTCTTCCTCAGCTGATCATCTGCCTCAATTCTCTTCCTCTCCTTCTCCATTTCATCATTTTCAGCCGGACCCTTATCGTCCGGGAGTGGAGCTACCCGAACAGGGTAAGACACCGGAGTAATCGACGGGGCGTCCTTCACGTAGCGAATATCTTCGCGCGTCCATGCTCGTGGTGGTTCGGGACCGTCCGCTGATTTAGAAGGAGGTGGTGGTGGTTGACTGATGGATGGGGCGTCGGAGGAGAGTTGAGGCTCCGGTGGAGTGGGGTCTTGGGGTTTAACGGGGTAGGATACGGGTTGGATTGGGATGGGTTCGAAGGACGTGGACGAAGGATTTGATTCGGATGAAGAAAAGGGTCTGTTGTGGGAGAAGAAGGAATGAGAAAGGGGAGAGCGGAAATGTGAAGGGTGATTGGTGAAGCAGTGGCGGCGAGCTTGAGAGAGGAGAAGCTTCAGTGACGCCATGGCAGGGAGTAACGAGTAGCGTCTAGTGTGAGAGTGTAAGAGAGGGTTTTTGGGGTTTGGGCAACCGGGTCAAGATGCGAGTGACCGAAACTCCTGGTTGGTTCGGGGTTTTTTTAAACTAAAATGACCGAAACTCCTGGTTGGTTCGGAAAAAACCCGAACTAAAACACATTCAAATGTGTGTGGGATGCGACTCAGGGGCAAAGGGGAATTCAATACGGTAGAGAGTGTACACAATTTCTCTAATTGGTTATTGATTTTTATATTTGAATAAGTATGATATATGTGACATTCTATAAGTATATCCATTAATGTGAATAAATCATAGTGACCACTATAAACCTGCTTATAATCATTTTAGTCTCCTCTAGTTCTAGAGTTCTTTTTTTATATAATTATAATTTTTTAGTGTCATATTCTTCCCTCATTTGAGTTGACCGTGCGATATATACTTATGATTTTATTGTTATGGTTGCTTACACTTGTTACGATGATTACATTTTCATGTCATTATTATCGTGTTTGTTTGTCTAGGATTTTGTGACATAATATTTGATAGAATGTTGTGTGACTTACGGTTGAATCAACTATTTTTCTTTAAAGTTGAGTTGATTTATAACTTGGTGACTTCGCCATTTCATAAGATTGTGGCGAGTTAGTCAATCCAACTCTAGGTTGGATTCGTCACACCCACGTTAACTCAAGCATTTTTTTAAGAGTTCAACATGCAGTAGAGGGGATGAGTCAGATCATGTTGATTCAATATGAGTTTGAGCCATTGGGAACATATTGATATACAACTCCTCAAGTACGAGGTCTGTAGGGACAAAGTGATTTAGGGATATTTAATAGTTCATAATTCCTCAAGTACGAGGTCTATAGGGACGAAGTGATATAGAGAATATTTGATATTGATAGTTCATATTCCCTCAAGCATGAGGCATGTAAGTGCGAAGTGTTTTATAGAATATTTGATAGTTCATAGCCGATGAAGCATGATGTTTGTAGAGACTGTCTGATCTAAAAAAAGAGAGTTATTAGGTTGCTATTGTCATGTTACTAATGACATTATTAGTTTAATCATTTAATTTAAGTGAGAGTGTTCAACTTTTTAAATGAAAACTTTTTAAACTTCACTTTTAAGGTGTTGATGGTTAAGCTTGTATTGGGATAGACGATTAATTCAGGTCTTCCGTTAATTTTCATACTTAGAAGGGGACTCGTTGATGCTCTGTCATGCTAATGATGATTTTCAAGCTAGATGAGTAAGTATGTGATTATATATATATATATATATATATATATATATATATATATATATATATATATATATATATATATATATATATATATATATATATATATATATGAGCATTTGTCTATTTCTTTCAACGTTTTCTTGCATAAAAGTTATCACTCTTTGCAAAATCCATATTTCATTATTCTTGTCTTCATCGCAAACTCAATATCATCAACCACTCATGAAGACTAACTACAGGTACATCATTATTCCATTTTTATCTTTTTATTTTGTGTTTCCAATATGGTATTAAGTTGGAATTATGATTAAAGTAGTAATGTATTCGAGCTTAATACTTCTAAAGAGAAGTGTGAGTTATGGTGGCGTTGAATTGAAAGTTCTAGGAGAATAAATGGAAAAGTAAATTGGGGGCTTATTGAAATGAAGATGTTCATAAGCTATGGCAATAGTTATAATAGTTATGATAATGAAGAAAGTAGGGATAACAATGTTACTTGGTATCTTCTCACCTAGGACCGACAAAACTTTTATGGAGATTTCACACTGAAGCATGGTCGCCTTTCATAAGGAGGTGTCGAGCTTGAACTCAATGTATAACAATGATTCCCTAGTCAGATCCTTCCACCAAGGACTATCCATATATGTAGTGATATATTTGTAAGGGGGCCCAAATAGGGCGACATATGTCCTTAGTTCGGCGTTCGCTCCATGAGACACCGCATAGGGTGTGCCATTTACGGGGTACGGGGGCTCGCCCTAAGGGAAGACGTAGATAATATCGTTTATCCAATCCCTAAATGAATGTGAGGAGACATGTCATGACTCCATAAGAAATATGCATTCAACAACTTCCCCCGATCAAAGGGGAGTGGTTACCATTTCTTGAGGATTCCCAAAATCCTATACGCCTTTATAGAAACCTCAATCTTAGGGTTGAAGATGACAAATTGTAATCCTCATAATACACCCTTATTAGCAATAAAGCTTCTCACCTCACATGAGGTCAGGGGTGGATCCAAGGGGGTATAAGGTACCCTTCATTTTTTTTTTACCAATTTGCTCTCCCTTATTTTAACCCTTTTTATTTAATACTTACTGTTATTATTTCTTTTAGTTTTAGGGTTAACAAAACAACAACAAACCTATTCCAAGGAAACAACCACACCACAACAACCAACAACATTATTCACCAATTCGATCGTCTTGCTTCTGATTTCAAATAAAGTCTTTATCTTCTTCAACTGTAAGTTTCTCTATTTTCAATTTTTCAATTCAACTTAGTTCTAACTTCCAATTTCTGAGTTATAATGTAAATTGTAATCTGTAACTTGTAATTATAACTGTGATTTGAACTTTTGAATTGTAAAATTAATTGGATTTTGATTAAGATTGTAGAATGTTGCTCAAATACTTTACACTAGAACCTAGATTTTCAAAGTCGAAGAAGCTTGCTCCTTCAAATGGGCAGCCCAAAGAACCTTATTCGGTCCCCTATTCAAATGAAGTACAACCAAAACCTCATTCTTCATATAAGGTGTTTAAAAAAGGGGCTTATTTGGAGACGGATCCTGGAAAAAGAAGTCAAAGTCTCAAGTATCATCCAAATGATCAAGATGAGGTAAGGAGAGCTTACCTTATGAATAGGCCATGTAAAATTAAATTATCTGAATATGAATCCACATATATTGGGGGAAGGGATCGTTCTTTTCAATATAGTTGGCATGAAGAGTATGTTTGGTTGGAATATTGTGTAGAAAAAGATGTTTTTTTTGTTTGCCTTGTTATGTGTGCTACAAATGTACTAGTAATTCTGCATTTATGGTGACTAGTTTTAAAGGTTGGAATCTAAAGCATAAGTTGAATAAACATGTTGGTAAGAAACCGAATAGTCATCATAAAAAGTGTGTGAAAGCATGTGAGGGTCTCTTGAAGAAAAAACAGAGTATTGAGTTTTCGTATGCAAGATATAGTTCAAAAGAAGAAGTAGATTATCTTGTTCGTTTAAAAGCATCACTTGAGTCTGCCAAATATCTTTTTAGAGGAGGATTGGAATTTAGGGCACATAATGAGGGTGAAAATTTTGTTTATTATGGTCATTTTCTTGAATTTGTAGAAGCCGTGGGGAGAAATAGTGATAAAATAGCCACAACAATAACAAGTGGTGGGGGAAACTGTAAGATGACTTATCTTGTTATTCAAAAAGAACTTGCAAATGCATGTGCAGTTGAAACTATTATGAAGATACTTGGAGAAATTGGAGATGGTTTCTTTTGTGTTCTTGTTGATGAATCTGGTGATTGCTCTAGTAAAGAACAAATGGTTGTTGTAGTGCAGTTTGTTGATGTTAGAGGGTTAATTGTAGACATATTTATTGGCATTGTTCATGTTGAGGATACAAGTTCAATAGCGCTTAAAGGGGCTCTTGAAGGATTGCTTCTGACATGTAATAGATGTGGTATTGAAAAATTTGAATGATCGATTTACGCTTGAAAATACTGATTTTATCAATTGTGTTGCTTACTTTAGTCCTTGTTATTCATTTGAAGCTTTTGACATTAAATCACCTGTGAGATTGGCAATATTGTACCCAAATGACTTTGAGGATATTACAAATAAGGAATTGTCTAGTGAGTTGGAGACTTATATTGAGAGTGTCAAGATGAACGATCGCTTTTCCAATTTGTATGGAATCTCAGAACTTTGTAGGACTCTTGTTCAAACAAAGAAGCATAAGACATTTAGGTTTGTGTACACACTTGTCAAAATAGTTTTGTCCTTACCGGTGACCACTACAAGTGTTGAGCAAGTATTCTCGGGGATGAAATATGTTAAGAATAAGTTGAGAAGTAGAATGGCTAATCTATCGTTAAATGATTGCTTAGTGACATTTATGGAGAAAAAGGTGTTTAATACAATCAATAATATGGATATCATCAAGCGTTTCCAAGGAACAAACAAGAGAAGAATGCATTTACGATTAGACTAGAATGTTTTATATTTTTAAGTTGTAATTGAAATACTAGTACATTTTTATTAAGTAATATTATCATATTTCTTGTCATTAATTTTTTCATACATTGTTTTATATATTTTACTCATTCTGGAGTCCCCTGAATTTTGATCCTGGCTCTGCCCCTGCATGAGGTTGCTTTCTTATCACCGTAAACACTATCAAATAGGGCCTCTCGCCACCGTATGCAATCCTAAACCACCCAAAAAATACTTGAGCCTTTATTCACCCCTATTAGCTCAGGGGTACCCTTATTTTGTAAGAAAAATAGTCTAGAGATGCATCTCTATATCACCATTAGGGTGAGTTTGAAAATACATCTTTGTAACAACCCTTAATTCAAAACTCAGTGAGTTTTACAGAGATGCATCTTCGGAATATACCTTGTTAGGTCAAACAAGAAACAATTGTAGAAAACAACACAAATTAAAATTTAAATACTTAAAATTACATAGATAATCGTTAACATAAATTTAACATTACATATCATTATGAAAGGGTAGTTTAGGACGTTGAAACATCCTTAGAATATCTTCAGTCGATCTTACTATCTACATATTCACTTCAATCAGACCCTTTGTTGAGTAATGGTATAATGTACTTCATATAACCTTTAAATCCTCATACATCTTTTGTTCAAGCTTGGTGAATCATATCTTCCATTCACCGTCAATTGAGGTTGAACGATACTCGAGCTTGACAACTCTCCAATTTTTTAGATATCGCAGGAGAGTATTCAGTTTGAATATTAGATCGACGAGAGATGTGTCATCGGAGACCCTAAATTGAAGTGAGGGGGTTTGCTCCATTGAAATACACAAAACTAAGATGGGGATATGTATTCACTATGGTCTGTTGTGTTTTTGTAAATATAATGTAATGGGATATCCCTCCCTATTTATACATGTCTTAGATCAATTTGGACCATAGAAACAATATCCTTTCATCAGGCATATTTCAGATATACATCTTCGAGCACATCCTATTTTTTTACAAAATAAGGGTGTTTACCAAGATGCACATCCGTAAAATCCCTTATTTTATATTTTTACAACTAAAATGAGGTGTGTCCGGAGATGGACATCCAGAATTACCCCACATGGCACTATTTATGCAGAATAAGTATATTATGCAGGGCAATTTTTGTCCAAAAATTACCCTCAGATTCTATAACATTAAAGTAGAATACACATTACATATGTCTCAAATTGTATGGAGATTACATCAATGACAACATTACATACAAAAACTGAGTTAAATTGTTAGATAAAAAAAATAAAAAAATGTGTCATTACCTAAATCCATTGACCTTTCCACCGATAGATACGCGTTCCCACCAATAGAAATATTATGAGAAATCTTTCCTAAATCCTTATTGATCCAAAAATATATTGTTTCTCATAAGATTTAGAGTGTAGAAATCTTTGACCTTTCCTTATTTGATTCTCTTTCAATGTCGCTCAACTTGGTGAACTCTTCCATCGTTTCCAAAAATTGATTTAACCAAGTTTCAACATCTTTTTATGAAACTTGACATCCACTTAGGGGCACCTTTTGTTTTAATTGGCTCCAACAGTGGTCTCAAATATGTTGTTTCATGATAGACAATCTTCCTTGGCTTCTCTTTGAAGTGAAATTTCATGATGTCATCGGCTTTTGAAGATCTCTTTTGGATTACTTCCCATTTGGTCATAATAGTTATACTTAATTTATCATCATTCATCACACCATCATCATTAAACCAAAGGTTTTTCTAATAAGTGTAAACTCCATTCATACTTATCGATTTAAAAAGCTTCATATTTTTTGAAATTAAACTAGAGCATGGAAGACCGTACGTCTTTCTAAGCGTACGACCATACTTTGAACAATCTAAACCTATTTTATCTGCTCATTTGGCTTCGTGAAAAATAAAATTCAATCTTACCCGAGATATGTTTCCAACCAATTGTGAGTAAATGATGTTTTCTTTGAATCGATGTTCTAACACGGTAATGCTCCTACCAAAGATGTATGTATCTCATTATGTTGGTTTCAAAGTATTTGGTTTACGACATTCCAATCTCGACAAAAATCACCTATATTATTTCTCAACCAATTCTTCAGCGTAACATGTGTAGATTCAACTTTGTTAGTTGTTTTATCGTCAAAGTGTCTAACCTTATGGGTCCAGGCACAAAAAATCTTCTCTTTCACCTGGTCCAAAATAATACCCTCGCCATATTTCAAAAAATATGGATATTTCGCACACACTATCCTGGGATGCATTACAAATTTAACATATAACTCTTTCGTGGAAGAATTTATTATTCATTCCTTTCATCAATTATCTTTTCCAACACCACACAAGGTTTGACCATTTTCCATCTTCACCTTTGATTTGTTTGGTGCCTACCGCAAGTTTTAGTCGACTTCTCACATTTTTTTATCATGTGATACTTACAAAGTAATGCATATGCCATAGGAAACATGGTTGCAACCGAATCCATCAATGCGGTGTTCTAATTGGTGACAATTACATTTGAATTTTTTTCTTGATTATTCAACATAGTTTTGAAAAAGTCATCTTCGTAGAAGTAACATGTAACACACTAATTTATTTAAGTCATTATTTATTTATTTATTTCGTATATTTGTATGAACTATTGTGATTAGTTGTGTGTAGTGGTGCTATAGTTGCGTGTTGTGTATCCGTGATGAACGGTAGGTTTAGTCGTAGGGGAAGTGTTAGACTAATATTGTAGGACTTTATGATGTGTTGAGTAGAATAATTCAATTATCCTAAGTTTCTAATTTGGAATTAATTAATCAAGTTGTGGAGTGTTATATTAAATTAATCATAATATTAGAAATAAGGAGAGAGGGTAGTGCGGCAATTAGATGAGGAATTAGTGAGAACATAATAGGGATTCTAATATTAGGGGTCCAAGGGTTATGTTGGGAATTGGGAAAAGGAAAAGTCAATTCTCGTAGAAACTAATCGTAGAATTGGGAAGAGTATGAAGAAGAGAGAAGATGAGAGGGGCTAGAGGCAAGGATTTCGTGAGAAAGGAAGAAATATTTCATCGAATTAAGGTAAGGGTGGGATCTCTTTCTTCTTTGAAGGATATTATGTAATGAATGTTAGGGTAGATGTCCTTGGGTATGTTAGTGGGATTGGGTCATTGATAAATTGATGAATGTAGTATGAAAGTGAGGAATTCATGATGCTTGAATTGTATGTTTATGTTGGTGGCGTTAGATGTGAATTTTCTGGTGACAAATAAGGATTGGGACTGATTTTATACACTATTTTCGGATGAGAACCGCATAGGAGAAGTACAGAAATCGCAGGGTTTTTCTTCCAAAATCGCTTTGATCGTTTAACGAGGGATTCCTCGCTTAGCGAGCATTTAGAAATTTTCGACTCTTAAAGTCAGTATCTTGCATGCTTAGCAAGCAAGAGGGCGCTTAGCGTGACCTGAAAGGGATAAAATGTGTTTTTAATTTATTAAAATTCATGAAAAATTATGTTTTATATTTTAGGTAGGTTGGTGTGTTGAAGAGGCGGTGGGAGCAATTTTAGAGAGGGTGTATGTGTACTTTGACGATGTTAAATGTTGTTATGTGAAATATTTGAGTGCATGATATATGTTTAGTTGTGTATGTTTTATTGACTAAAAATTGTTAGTATGAGAAAGAATATGCATGGAGTATTGTTGTTGTTGCATATTTTCGTTGTTGGTGAGGTGATTGTGTTCAATCACAATGTAGGGTGTGATCATGAAATAGGGGTCACACTGGACCATAAAATTGGGGTCGAGGGTGTAATCATAAAAAAGGGGTTGCACTGGGCCATGGAAAAGGGGTTGAGAGTTCTGACGTGAACTTGATTATGAAATATGGATCGATTCTAGGTACCACATGCATTGAGTGTATGGTTGAGTCTCATTTGCATGCATTGTTGTTGATGTGTATGATATGGACGTATATGTTATTGATGTGTTTGTTGTAAATGTGTAGTTGGGTTATGATTCTTGTCGTGATGAATATGTGTTGTTGTACTTATGTGATATATGCCTTATATTTATATCATTTTCCTCTTTTAATTGATTTAAGAATATCACCTCTTCTATTTGAATGCTACCCCTATGTTGGTAACGTGCAGATACTCAATAGTAGTCGTGGTCGTGACGTCTGCTCTGATACGTAACATGGGAGTCAGAAACGTTGTAACACCCCATTTCTACCCGGTAATTATCGATAAAATCAGAGTAATAGAAATTCAACTAAATCAAACAAATAGGATGCCACATTTCAACTTTAAAACATATTCATTAAATTCCATGAAACATGGATACATAACACTTTAACTCGGATGAAACTGTAATAACAACTTTTATTCATTTTTTGAAACAAAACAATTTTCATAACTAAGCAGCGGATTCACAATTATTCCACTAAATACAATTTATATCATCTTGTTCAACTTAGAAAACATAATAACAACATGTTTTAATGGAAGCAACTTGAAACAACAACAACATAATAAAATCCAACAACACAACATATAAGCGTTCATCCCCCCGAGTGTTACGTATCAAAGCATCAAAACCGACTCAAACTAATGAAGATAAATAATCTTCCTTAGAGCTAACCTGCACGTTACCAACATAGGGGTAATATTCAAACAGAAGGGGTGAGATATCGAACAATATAAATAAGAGTATGATAATTAATATGTTAGATAGAATCATACAATTTCACTATTATCCAACAACAACAACTTAATAATCACCCACAATTTAACACCAACTTTATCAACTTATTACATACATCATCATTTACGACACAATCAACATAATCAACGTCAACTTTATCAACATAATCAACTTCATCAACATAATCAACATAATACACTTCATCAACATAAGCAACATAATCAACTTCATCAACATAAGCAACATAATCAACTTCATCAACGTACTTAACATTAACAACAACAACTTAATCAACATAAATAATGCAACACAAGATGCGACTCAACTATGCATATGCATGTGGTACCATTGGAGTATAACTCTCAACTTAAAATATGTCAGGTTATCGAGGCATCTGCAAGGCATAAGCCTTAAACTTAATAATTTTGTCAATCTAGGCCAATGTGGTGAGCATCTGCTCCAACTTAGAAATGCAATGTATGTCATGATACAAACGACATAGCACATAACAAAAAACAACTCAGAACAACATAGTAACTTTTAATTCAACACAGATTCAACCTTGGCCATAGGCCTACAACTCATATATAGCAACATTGGTCATTCGACCTACAACTTTAATATCAACATTGGTCATTCGACCTACCACTTTAATATCAACATTGGTCAATCGACCTACAACTTAATTATGCCCATAAATCGTGACAAAACAACATACTCAACGGTACTAGAAAATTTACACATTCAATACGAATTCAACAAAATAAACCGAATGAAATCACCTACTAATTATTACGAACTACCTCGATAATTTTCAACAAAACACTGACTTTGACATCTTACACCAACACCATAAAACCTCATTATGTCCTAATTACTTTTAATTCCAGGACTTGAAACCATTTTTAAAAGAAAGTATACAGTATTAGCTTTCCAACGCTTCGAACGACGTACAAATCGGACTCCCAGAACTCAAGTTACGAATTTTCGAAGTTTCCAAAAATAAGCATTAACCTAGCTACGAGTTTGATCACTTTTTTCGCCCAAAAATCCATCTGAAACTTCGATTTAATTCGTGAGACTCTTATTTTAACTTAGTTTTACCTATTATAACTCATTGGTTGCATAAAACTAATTTTCGCAATGATGAATTTCGCACCAAAATTTTATGTTTTCAGTATTCCTAACCCAAAACAGAATTTCTTTATAGTATTCTCATAAAAATACTACATCATAATGATAACATTATAATTCAATTGACACAGATTAATCATTCTACAACTCATTCAAGAACGGTAATTAATTTTGTTATTCAACCAAACAACACAACACAACATACTGACAGCAACAACAACATAACAAATTTTCATAACGGATTCATACGGAGATCAACAACAACATAGCACACAAAAATATAACAGTAAATCATATGAATCCCGATCCTACATACAAATTATCCTAATCCCGGTTATAGAATTCGAACCCCACCCTTACCTTGGATTAAAGGCAGCTCGAATTATCTCTTAAAAATTCCTGCGAAAATAAGATCTTGGAGTACCCTAACCCTCCCTTGTTCTTCCCTCTAAGATTTGTTCTCGCTCCAATTGTCGTTATAGCATCTTGATATTTCTAATTTATTATAATTGAAAGTATAATTATTTTATTTGAGGAAATTATATTCTAATATTTTAGACCTTCTAGTTTCGAGGGCGAAACTATTTTAAGGGGATAAGAATGTAACACTCTGATATTTTTATATACAATACATTTACCATTTTTAGTAAATTATATTATTTATTCAATAATTTATTTTATGTATAAAGTGATATTCTAATTAAATATTTTATGATAATATTTTAATTATTGAAATTTATAAATTATTATCTTGATAAATTAATAAATCTTGAAATTAGTCTTAATTATTTAAGTATTTCAATTTATTATAATAAGTTTATTGATATTTAGTGAATTTAAATAATTATTAAGATTTACATGTCTTGCCATATTACTAATGTATAATTAGTTTGAGTGAGGATGTTAATTAATTCTAAATTTAAAGATCATGTGCTTTGTTGTTGTTATACTTTTAAAATTAAATTTGAATGAATGTATATTAATTACTAAAATTAGAAGTTGTTGTTATTTTATATATTAAGAGTGAGTGAATATATTATTAATTTAATGAGTTGGTTGATCAATTAATTGATCGTTAATAGTAATTATATAAGTCAATTAGTCACATATGATAATAGTAATATTATAATAGTAATCAGGGGAAATTGATGAATTAGTGTCACATGAGAAAATTTGAATAATAGAGATTTAATGGTATAGCTTGAACCTTGTGTTGAATATTGGTGATAATATTGGAATCACCAAAATCAAAATATTTAGTAACGTAGCACAATTATTAGTGGGTGCCATTGACTTGGTTTTTACTACCACGGTTAGTTAAAATAATTACTTATGCACAAAGTATATAGTATATGCTAGGTTGAGAATATATATCAGTGAACTAATAATTAGGAAAAACCTAATAACATTAGTGGGAGAAGAAAACTTCATTGTGGACTAACTTAATCTGTTCCTACAAATAAGGGTGATTAGACTAATAAATCTATTAAAAAGGACTATACTCTCTTAGCTTAGAAAAAGTCACATTCATTCCTATCTTTCTCTCTGTTATTCATTTCAACCAGTGTAACCCTGGTTCTTCTTTTCCCTCAACCTACATCCTTATAAAAAGTTCTCTAGCTCAATTTATGTCTCACACATAAAAATATTCAATCTACAGTGTTCCAATTTCATAAAAGATACAATAGAAATTCTGCACCTTGAAGAAAGTCAAAGCGCTCAATATTGTTAGAAGAAACATCCAAGGTAAGGACACTTCCCCATACTTATTATAACAAAATTATTAGCTAGGTATTATAGAATAAATTGTGAAGTGTATGAATCTTTATTTTATTTGTGGTTGTTATTATTATGTGTGTTTGTGATGTGAATCGATTGTGATTGGAAATTGATGATCATGTGAAATAATTGTTAAGATGATATGCTTGATGATGAGATGTTATACGGTTGTGTGATTGCCTAAGTGACAGTAGTTGCCTAAGTGGTCGGAGTTACATTTGTATTACCATTTCATGGCATATGCATTGTTTGCCTTAGTGGTTGGTTGCCATTGTGGCGGGTTATTTTCCTCATTGATATGGGATGAATTCAGTGTGGTGCCTTAGTGGCAGGCTGATTATATCCGGATCATTTAGATTTAGGAGCATCCATATTCACACATTAAGATAATTGTAAAATGAAGAATTTTTTTTGTGTGAATTTGATTTCGCTTAGGCGGTTATGTTTTGTGTGATTATTTTATAATATTGTACTATATGTTTTGTTTGATTTGATATGAATGATGGAAGATTGACCCCTTACAAACATATTAGGTACTAATAAGTTCAAGATGTGAAGCTACAAGGATAAAATATGATGTGCGATCTCGGGGTTCAATAAAGGGTTTTGAACATGTAATTTTCTTTGTAAGAAGATTTATTTTACTATCAAATTTAGAAATGAATAATTGTGATGTTTCAAATAGTTTATTCTAATAACTTTTATTTAATTATGGTTTTTAGAATTTGTCAATTGATGATTACGTTCTTTAATAATAATAAAAATAGTCAAAAAAAATTTAAGTAAATGAGAAGTTTAAAGTAATATCTTGGATGCAAATCCGGGGCGTTACAAATATGTAACACTCTGATATTTTTATATACAATACATTTACCATTTTTAGTAAATTATATTATTTATTCAATAATTTATTTTATTTATAAAGTGATATTCTAATTAAATATTTTATGATAATATTTTAATTATTGAAATTTATAAATTATTATCTTGATAAATTAATAAATCTTGAAATTAGTCTTAATTATTTAAGTATTTCAATTTATTATAATAAGTTTATTGATATTTAGTGAATTTAAATAATTATTAAGATTTACATGTCTTGCCATATTACTAATGTATAATTATTTTGAGTGAGGATGTTAATTAATTCTAAATTTAAAGATCATGTGCTTTGTTGTTGTACTTTTAAAATTAAATTTGAATGAATGTATATTAATTACTAAAATTAGAATTTGTTGTTATTTTATATATTAAGAGTGGGTGAATATATTATTAATTTAATGAGTTGGTTGATCAATTAATTGATCGTTAATAGTAATTATATAAGTCAATTAGTCACATATGATAATAGTAATATTATAATAGTAATCAGGGGAAATTAATGAATTAGTGTCACATGAGAAAATTTGAATAATAGAGATTTAATGGTATAGCTTGAACCTTGTGTTGAATATTGGTGATAATATTGGAATCACCAAAATCAAAATATTTAGTAACATAGCACAATTATTAGTGGGTGCCATTGACTTGGTTTTTACTACCACGGTCATTTAAAATAATTACTTATGCACAAAGTATATAGTATATGCTATGTTGAGAATATATATCAGTGAACTAATAATTAGGAAAAACCTAATAACAATATGTGTGTATCATTAGTGGGAGAAGAAAACTTCATTGTGGACTAACTTAATCTGTTCCTACAAATAAGGGTGATTAGACTAATAAATCTATTAAAAATGACTATACTCTTTTAGCTTAGAAAAAGTCACATTCATTCCTATCTTTCTCTCTGTTATTCATTTCAACCAGTGTAACCCTTGTTCTTCTTTTCCCTCAACCTACATCCTTATAAAAAGTCCTCTAGCTCAATTTATGTCTCACACATAAAAATATTCAATCTATAGTGTTCCAATTTCATAAAAGATACAATAAAAATTTTGCACCTTGAAGAAAGTCAAAACGCTTAATATTGTTAGAAGAAACATCTAAGGTAAGGGCACTTCCCCATACTTATTATAACAAAATTATTAGCTAGGTATTATAGAATAAATTGTGAAGTGTATGAATCTTTATTTTAATTGTGGTTGTTATTATTATGTGTGTTTGTGATGTGAATCGATTGTGATTGGAAATTGATGATCATGTGAAATAATTGTTAAGGTGATATGCTTGATGATGAGATGTTATACGGTTGTGTGATTGCCTAAGTGACGGTAGTTGCCTAAGTGGTCGGAGTTACATTTGTATTACCATTTCATGGCATATGCATTGTTTGCCTTAGTGGCTGGTTGCCATTGTGGCGGGTTATTTTCCTCATTGATATGGGATGAATTCAGTGTGGTGCCTTAGTGGCGGGCTGATTATATCCGGATCATTTAGATTTAGGAGCATCCATATTCACACATTAAGATAATTGTAAAATGAAGAATTTTTTTTGTGTGAATTTGATTTCGCTTAGGCGGTTATGTTTTGTGTGATTATTTTATAATATTGTACTATATGTTTTGTTTGATTTGATATGGATGATGGAAGATTGACCCCTTACAAACATATTAGGTACTAATGAGTTCAAGATGTGAAGCTACAAGGATAAAATATGATGTGGGATCTCGGGGTTCATTAAAGGGTTTTGAACATGTAATTTTCTTTGTAAGAAGATTTATTTTACTATCAAATTTAGAAATGAATAATTGTGATGTTTCAAATAGTTTATTCTAATAACTTTTATTTAATTATGGTTTTTAGAATTTGTTATTGATGATTACATTCTTTAATAATAATAGAAATAGTCAAAATTTATTTAAGTAGATGAGAAGTTTAAAGTAATATCTTGGATGCAAATCCGGGGCGTTACAGTCGTTAGGACTAATTCTCACCTAAAACCCCTCATTAATGCTTATTTTCCTCTTTTACTCTTTCTCACCCAATATTCATAATTTTAATAATAATAATAATACTATTACTATTAAAATGATTAATTATCACTTAATAGAATAATTGGTCTACTAACATCTTAATGGACCTACTACACAATACCCCAAAATTTGTTATTTCTAACACAACAACCAAGCCCACTTAAGTAAATAGTCTTATAACTTCTAATTTTATTCTACGATTAAACCAACTTAATATCAACTTAGAAACTTAAATCACCGCAACACAATATCAACCAGTAAATCACGAATAATTAATTTCTCTCTACTAAATCGATTAATTACCCGATTATCAACATATTAGCTCAAACAACAAATTCAACAAATATTCGGAAAATGTTCAATATTATTTCCACAACTTAAATCAACTTATTTAATTCAACTGAAAACAACATAGCAACATTTTGATATTTCAGAAATCAATACAAATCGACAAAAATATATTTAATTAAATAAACGGGCGTTACAACTCTCCCCTACTTAGAATATCTTTGTCCTCGAAAATTTACCCGATGCAACTACTTCAGCTACGTTATCACATCCGAAAAATCAACTGCCATGCCATGAAAGACAACCCCACGAATAATACAAACAACAATCCATAACCTCAACGACAACAACAACACAAACACTACTCAATAAATACCCTTGACAACTAACATCACGACACAAAGAATAACCAACTTAAGAACACACAGATTTAAGAACCAGAACACAACATGATCGTGACCATCACCATAGTCGACGAGTTAACAATAAAGATAAGAACACAAAAGCTTAAAAACAAAACCAGCGCAACCAAACCACCAACATCGTTGTTACTCACGTATGAACAACTGCATTACACCACGCCTTCGTTGCGCACTCTGATTACTTGCAAAGTATCAAGTCTACCAAGTTTACCTCCAAATTTCAATCACCAAAACCGACATAACAAAAGACTTTCGACTTAACTCTTCGGAAATTCCGGTCCAATAGGTATTTTACACTCTCGTAGTTACCGAATACTCTGAACTTAGATCCATAAGATAACACCTCTGAATATTCAACATAATTACAACGACGACTACTTTCCAATTCTTTGATAAAATATTCATATACTTCCATGAATTCCCAATTATCATAAAACATAACTACAACTTTACCAACTTTTAATAACACATTCTCCAAAATTTTCTTAAACACGTAACAACATTACAACCACATATGGTACATGGGTCCAACTAATTCCAACAAGATAACTCATCCCTTTCACTACCAACTAACTCAACATACCAAATCATCGATTTCTACTTATATTGACACAGTGCTTCATAAATTCTTATCTGAATCAACACAACCAAGTAATTCATCTTTTTCTAACCAAAATCGCACTATAATAAATCTACTTATAACTTCACTTATTTTAATACTTGCAACTTAACTCTATCTGACATTCATGTCAAATCATGGTCTTACATTTCCATTACTTTCTCATCGAATCATCTCTAGAAAGCTTCAAGTCTCAAGCCACTTGATTCATCACAAAACAACACTCAAATTATCCAGAACTCAATTGTGAATTCCCACACTACTCATCAATCATATTGCAACCTCATGCTACGTCTGGAAACCCAACCAATATTTTTATATATGAACCTGCATCGACCAAACAAACAACCCACAAGCATTGGGCTCAACTTAAACTAATTCAACGTACAAACTATACTAGTTGGAATGACACATCTATCTATCAATTATGATTCCGTCTACTATCACTAAGAGATTAAGGGTGATCAGTTCCTCAATTTATCAATAGACAGCCGACAACCATAACGGTGGCCTAAATCATCATTACCTAACAACAATAACGTACTTTACCTTGTGCTCAAAGTCCTTAAGCATAATGCTCCTCCATCTCTCTCTATGGCTTACCAACGTCTTCTTAGTTTCCTTAATTTTGACCTCGTCAAAGATACAAAAATATCCAAAAAATTCAATACACACTCTCTTATATACGCTCGTAGCACAACACAATTTTTTAGTATCCTTATAGCACCAGAATCGCTACTACATCAAGTACAATCCAAATCGGTTTACTCCAATCGAAACTTTAATTCAAGTTAAGAATTTTAACAACACTAACCAATTCATTTGTCTTTCCTTTAATCTCAGAACCTCTATAATCCATATAGTTTCACACATTGGGCTTCATTCAATTCACAACTCAACAATACTATCTCGGTCTCTCTTGAATTCGTTATTCTCTCAACATTACAATCACATAACATCTTCACCCTAATTATTCTCGTTCAACATAAGTTGCATCTCTATTCATTCTTCAACACCTTCATATTCCTTCTAATACCAACATTTCATTCCTTATCAATATTTCACACTCGTCTTCATCTTTCCAATTTTCAACAATAATTGCTCAACTTCAAATACAATTATCTCTTTCAATACAGACCTCCCAAACACAAAATTATATTCCAAAATGAAGGAAATTTCATGTAGATTCCATAGCTTCAAGAATCTCTAACACCCGAGTTACGAATAAAAAGTTATCATCTTTGCAACGACACTGGACAAGAATTCCCGTATACAGAATTTTCTAAAAATCAGCATCAGACCCAAATATTAAAACACACTTTTCTCCTTGTTCACAAACTTCCTGAAGACAAATCTTATATGAAAATTGTAGGGAATTTCATAAGGTTTCCAAAAAGTCTTGAATCACTTCAATCAGAATCACAAGTAAAACGTTATGCCTCTTTTAATGACATCTGCTCCATAATTGCAAAAATCAGAATTGAGATTGATGAACATAAATTCCATCTCTCTCTCTCTCTCTCTCTCTCTCTCTCTTACTTCCAAGATCCACCAACAATCCTTTCTTTTTATCTAACTCTAAATTTATTCGACTTTAATCCAACTATACTCAAGGCATACGATCTACCGAATTAATCCACCGACTCATCATCTCCTTTGAAATAATTCCTTCATCAACATAATCAACTTCATTAACATAAGCAACTTCATCAACATAATCAACTTCACCAACATAAGCAACATAATCAACTTCATCAACATAATCAATATTAACAACAACAACTTAATCAACATAAATAATGCAACATAAGATGCGACTCAACTATGCATATGCATGTGGTACCATTGGAGTAAAACTCCCAACTTAAAGTATATCAGGTTATCGAGGTATCTGCAAGGCATAAGTCTTCAACTTAATAATTTTGTCAATCCAGGCCAACGTGGTAAGCATCCGCTCCAACTTAGAAATGCAATGTATGTCATGATACAAACGATACAACACATAACAACAACCAACTCAAAACAACATACAACAAACAACTCAGAACAACATAGTAACTTTTAATTCAACATAGATTCAACCTTGGTCATAGACCTACAACTTATATATAGCAATGTTGGTCATTCGACCTACAACTTTAATATCAACATTGGTCATTCGACCTACCACTTTAAAAACGAATTTTCGCGATGATGAATTTCGCACCAAAATTGATTGTTTTCACTGTTCCTAACCCAAAACATAATTTCTTCACAGTATTCTCATAAAAAAACACTACATCATAATGATAACATTATAATTCAATCGACGCAGATTAATCATTCTACAACTCATTCAAGAACGATAATTAATTTTGTTATTCAACCAAACAATACAACATACTGACAGCAACAACAACATAACATATTTTCAAAACGGATTCATACGAAAATCAACAACAACATAGCACACAAAAATACTACATTAAATCATACGAATCCCGATCCTACATACAAATTATCCTAATCCCAATTATAGAATTTGAACCTCACCCTTACCTTGGATTAAAGACAGCTCGAATTATCTCTTAAAAATTCCTGCGAAAATAAGATCTTGGAGTACCCCGGCTCTCCCTTGTTCTTCCCTCTAAGACTTGTTCTCGCTCCAATTGTCGTTAAGACTAATTCTCACCTAAAAACCCTCATTAATCCTTATTTTCCTCTTTTACTCTTTCTCACTCAATATTCATAATTTTAATAATAATAATAATAATAATAATAATAATTGATCTTACCTGATCAGGAGGGCCTTCCCTTGGTCGGTCGAACGTAGCAAAGTTGATGGATGGATGGAATGGAGGGGGGTGTACCTGCAAGGCACTCCGATGCCAAAGTTAGAGAGGTACAGTATGGTAATAGCAATGAGAGTTTAGCATACCTGACCCTTTACTGAGAAAGGGTATTTATAATGTGCCCCCAGCGCTGGGCCAAGGTCCCTCAGTGGGCTTAATCTAGCTAGGCCCATGGAGGAACTACCAAGGGACGCGTAAGAAGCGTGAAGATCTAGACAAAAGGCCTGCCTCTTGGTCCAACTGCTCCTATCTTTCAGGAGATAATAATGGGCAGTTGGGTGACGTGGTAGGTGAGCTGGCAGACATATTCTCTGCCCGTCCTTAGTGTATGCCCGTCGCATAAGCAGGTGATTTGTCCATGAGGTTCTCCTGCTCGAGTATATGGGCCTTTGCTCGACATGCACTGGGCCGTGGCCCTATACATTCTTGCGGCCCAGTCCGGAACAACCCCTATATCTCAGGAGATATTCGTGGGCAGTTGGGGTGACGTGGCAGGCAGGATGGAGGACCTGCTTACTGCCCGTGCGTCATCACTATGCTCGACACCTTGTTTGATGCTCGCCAAGACAAAACTGCTGCTCGTGCAGATGGGCACCTGCCCGACGTAACTGGGCCAAGGCCCAAGGTGGCCCTGGGCCCAGTCCAAAACAATAATAATAATAATAATAATAATAATAATAATAATAATAATAATATTACTATTAAAATTATTAATTATCACTTAATAGAATAATTGGTCTACTAACATCTTAATGAGCCTACTACACAATACCCCAACTTTGCTATTTATAACACAACAACCAAGCTCACTTAAGTAAATAGTCTTATAACTTCTAATTTTATTCTACGATTAAACCAACTTAATATCAACTTAGCAACTTAAATCACCGCAACACAATATCAACCAATAAATCACGAATAATTAATTTCTCCCCACTAAATCGATTAATTACCCGATTATTAACATATTAGCGCAAACAACAAATTCAACATATTCAACAAATATTCGGAAAATGCTCAATATTATTTTCCACAACTTAAATCAACTTATTTAATTCAACTGAAACCAACATAACAACATTCCGATATTTCGGAAATCAACACAAATATATTTAATTAAATAATTAATTAAATAAATGGGCGTTACAAACGTCATTTTATTGCCTTAGTTCTTGTATTATATTTTGGAACATGTTGACGTTGTTTTAGAAGTTTTCAAACTATTTCCTATTTTAAGGATATCGCTAAAGTTTGTTTTTTTTCCACTGCTTAATTTGAATAATTTTCCATTTCATGTTATGTATCAAATTTAAGAGCATGTTTGATGTTGTTTGAAAGTAGCACCTTAGATTGAAAATGATGTTTCACACTGATATTGTCGTATTTTATTTATTAAAAATTGCGGGAATAATTTGGGGTGTTATATAACACAAACAATTATCTGGCGTGGAAGTTTTGTATTTTGGATCAATTATAAGCACATTGGGAAATATGTTGAACAACTTGATGGAATCAGGATGAATCCAAAATATATCTCGAATTATGACTTTATCCTCACAAACTTTGTACCTAGAAACGTAGTGGTCATCCTCCAAAAGCTTCAACAATTATTGCATTTCAGATCTTAGACAACCTTGTTGTTTTGGGAACATACATTGTATATTTGTTTGATATTTGAAACATTTTGAGGTCTTTTCGTTTCAAAGTTGTAAGTATATTTTTCGTCGCCACCATATTTAATGTCATGTCTGAAATAAGTCTTTTCTCTCTGAAATAAAACAACATATAATAGGATAACTGACTAGCTTGTCACTCAAGGCATGGTCATGTATACCATAAACCACATTAAATTTTCATGTATCATTCACCTTACGTATTTGTGAAATTTAAACAGACACTCACATTTTCTCGATCTGGTGTCATCACGCTTCAACTTCCTAATTGGTGGTTGGTACGTGCCACTTATTTAACATATTATTGTTACATATACTTGTCTTATATCACAACCATTGTCATACCTTCCTATTACAATGCCAACCCCAAATTTTCCAACCTCCATGCGGAACCATTATATCATATGTTCACGAACAATAAACCCAGATTTATTTATAATTTATTCACGAACATCTACCGCAACAACAACCATTCAAGCATTTGGTTTAACACCATTTGGTTTAACATTATCTTTAACTTCATCCGATTTAACATCATCATTAACTTTGTCCAGTTTAATATTCATCCTCACAGTAGCTTTGGGAAACATATTCGGCTGCACTATATCTAACATCAATCATAAAAGAAAAAAAATAATTAAAAACTCAGAGTATAAGTCACATCCGGAGATGGATCTCCAAAAAATAAAACTGAGTCCAAAGATGCATATTCAAAGTCAACGCTGATATCCGGAGATGGATCTCCTTACATTACAACTTTTTTCTTCCATTTGATGTGAGGAAAAAAATACAAGAATTATATTTTGATGTTGAAAAGTTGATTGAGAATGGAAGATTTTTTTAAGGGTTTTAAAAGTGAAGCTCCCTTTGATCATGAGGGAGAAAACAGGTGCAAGGTGGTGTTTTATCCAATTTTTCGCTTGACATTTTTAGGACATGCATCTCCAGAAACATCACAGAGTCGTTAAATAAAACAACTATGTGAATAAAAACACTATAAATGAGTATTAATGGTGTTACAAAGATTCATATTTGTATACATCCAATAATTTTCGGAAATGTACCCCAAGCCTTTTTTTGATAAAAAAATAATTGTGTGTGGTTGAATTACAAATGACTGGTGTAATTTTAGATGCGTCAGAAGACACATCTCCGAGCAAAGCAGAAGTATTTTTGGGTTTTCAGAGGTGTGGGTCGCATCCCATGAGGTGAGATGAGTATTTTCCAAATCAAGATAAACTTTGTAGAAATCATAGTTCATGCAATGAACAAGGGATCCACAATACCACACCTAAATTCAGTTTTTTGGAAAATTTCTAATCCCACCATAACACGTGGAAAAATACTCTACGAAAATTCGAAAATACCCCTCAGATTTCGGAAACGCATCTTTGGACACGTCATTTGACTCATTAAAACACACCCTAAATGAGTGTCACCCCATATTCTTTTTTAAATTTACTCCGGAGATGCATCTCCGGACAAATCCTATCAATTTATTTTAATTTAGCAACTCGGTGACTTTTCCGAAAGTGCATTTCCATATTTTTTAAGCGGGAATTTGAAAATATGCCACCTTTACATGTCAATCATTTTTGGAAATATCAAATGTGATTTTTAATAAAACAACACCCTACATGATCCGAATTCATACCCATTTTTTCTCCAAAACCCTTTCAAAAAACCCTTCCATTCTCAATCAAAATTTTCACTCCAAAACTCCATTATTGTGTTTCATCAGACCAAAAGGAGAAAAAGAAGTTAGAATTCAAGGTAAATATTGCTTATTTCATTTCTCTTTGCTCACATTAATCTTGTTTTGTAGTCGAATAATTTACCTTGCATCCGAAAATGTATTTCCTTATTTTGTAAGAATTCCTCTGAAAATTTATTTTTGTCTGTCTGTCCATGCTACACTAAAGAGTTGGTAGGGAAATAGTAAGGGTGATTTGTGTAGAGATTTAGACTATGTGAACCAAATGATCCAAAATCAGCATAATGAGATACAAACATCATTTAGTCGTAACATCATAGTGTTAGAATATATATTCAAAAACAATCGTTATTCTCAGTTGGTCGGCAACATATCTTGAGCAGGAATGAATTTTATTTTTCACGAAGCCAAACGAGCTTAAAATATAGGTTCCGATAACTCAAAGTGTGGTTGCACACTTATGAAAAACATATGGTCTCCTATGTGCTTGTCTTATTTCAAAGAAGGTGATGATAGCCCAATATGAATGAACACTGGAAAAGGCTCAGGTTTGATAATGATGGTGTCATGAAGGACAATAAATCGAATATCTCTATCTTGACCGAATGGGAAGTGATACAAGAGAGATTTTTGAAAGTCGATGACAATATGAAATTCCACATCAAAGAGCAATTAAGGAAGATTGCTTATCTAGAAACCACAGACTTGAAACCACTGTCTCAACCGGTAAAAACAAAAGGTGTTATTAAGAAGGTCAAACCAACATTAAGTGACAATTCAACGACGCAGTCTCATTCTTATTTTAAATATGTTGACAAACGTTTTTCGAATTCTCCAACTCCAAAATCTCAAAGAAGTGTTTTCAAAGGAGCTCGCATTAGCAAACCACATCCTGCACTGCCTCCACCAAAAACTTAATTTATTGACAAGACAATGGTATTTATGCACAAATACATTGAACAAATCGTAAATGTTAAGGGTGACGATAACTGTGATTTTTTAGTTTTGTTATGCTTTGCTCGATAAAGGAGAAAAGTATCGCAAACTTATCTGCCATCAACTTATCCAAGAGTTAAGGTGCATAAAGAATCATACACGCGACTATACGGGAAAATAAAATAATATTTTGATGCAATTTATGAATCTCTTGTTCCCAGTTTTTTTGAAAGAATGTGTAATGATCTTACAAGATACAGTTTTTCTCTTGCATTATCCCACCTCAAAATCTAAATGGTTGTATTATGTGTGTTAGGTGGATATCAAATTCACGATACTTTGTTCAAGTGTATTTGAAATTAAGATGTCATATACCATTTAAATCATCGGAGTGGATAACTCATTCAACAACTAAAGTCGAGACCTGACATGATTATTTTGTGGAAAGAATGCAAGAGTTCATCAAATTAAATTAGATTAAAAGAGAATCAAATAAACAAAAGTCAAAGACGGTATAACCCATAAATAAAGATTTAATCAACGACACAAATTTCGATTCATTTTAGTGTTTGTTCAACAATGTAAACTATATATATATATAGAATACATTGTTTCTACTTTAATTAGATATGAAAATACATCTTCGTAAGATTTACAAAGATACATTTTCAAAAGCAAAATATACACAAATCTGATAGGTGACTCAAAATAAGCATGAGTTGTGTGTTTGGGATGCGTCCGAAGATACGTCTCCATAATCAATGAATATTTTGAGTTTTTTCACACTGGTGTGATAGTAATATATAGGTGCCTTAAGTAATTCTTGTTTTTTTGTCAATGTTACTGACATTGAAACTCTATCAGGAGAAATCTAGGAGGCATCTACCTGACCGGGCCCCTCACTTATACGTGGCACCCCCAAATTATGACAAAAATCTAGGAGGAATCTACCTGGCCCCCCTCTCACTTATACATGGCACCCCCAAATTATGACAAAATTCCATTTTTGTCATTAATTTTTTTTATTGAAAATTATGAAATTTTTAAGGATATACCGGAAATTTCATGATATATACAAGAAATTTTGAAAATTTTCATTTTTTTACTGAAAAATGAAAATATTTTTTTTACACTATCACCAATTTCGAAATTGGTGATACTCCACTGAAATTTTTTATAATATACCACCAATTTTGAAATCGATGGTAGTTTAGAAAAATGGGGGTGATAGGTAGAAACCTCCTCTATCAGGCAACATACCGGCTTTCTGCAATATCCAATGTCCATTATTTATTTTATACCTTGGGAAGACCAGTTGACTGTAAATGAAAAAAAATAAAAAATTCTCTCTCTATTTTCCATTTGTAAAGATTGAAAATAAAATTTAATCTGCCTATGTAAAAGTTATAAATTACAACATACAGAATTAAGGAAAAGAAACTCATTTTAGCTTCAAACTGCTAATTTATTTGTTGATGAAAGAATTAAAAGTAACTCGAATCCCCTAGCAGCAAATCGTGCATATCATCAGGAGTAAGAAGAGTTGTTCCACCAACAAGTAACTCTATATCAGGTCTTCCGCTTTCAGCCAATGCCTCCATTGCTTCCCGCACCTAAGTGAAGAAAAGTAGTTGTGTCGGAAATAGAAAGAGGTATAGATCAGACCAATGCATTCAATAATTTTACCTCAAGTCCATTAATGCCCCCAATGACAAACACCAAAATGACATTTTGATCAGCAAGACTTGGTTTAGCCTGCAGCATTTGTATTGATAGGAAGGATAGAAAAGGGAGAAAAAAAAATAATAATTAGCATATTTGAAAAAATGGATGACTAAAACAAAAGTCCTGCATAAGTTAAGGAACCATAATCACCTGACCAAGGCCAAATCTTCCAAACCCACTCTTAAACAGGCGCCCCACGGTGGAAGAATGATATTCTAACCCAGGCACATCGTACTTGCCCAGCACCCTAGTCAATAGCTTATAAACCAACCCTTTTCCTACATAGGTATCCTCATCAAAATTGCCTCCCGCGGTCAATGAACCATCCCTCAATGGTGCATTCTTTCTTCTAAGATCAGATAATTTATGAAGAAATTTGAAAAAGTTATCCACCCTATCACGCAACTCCAACTTTAGTTGCATGTCACCATATACTTGTTCATTTTTATTATCATCCTCGCCATCTTCTTCACCCCATTTGCCCCACTGATCATCATCAAAATCATCAATGTCCAGCACTTCAGTAGCTTCCTCTGATTTCAACTTGCTTGCATTAGCTTCAAGTTCTTTCTTTAGTCCATCTAGAAACTTTAGATTTACTACAGATGGGTTTTCAAGAAGAGCGTCTACAACGGCTTCTTTTAACAGACGTTCCTCTTGCCAAGAAAATGGCCCATCAGAACCAGATGTGGGAAAATTCTCACCTGCCAAAATATATCCGATGATCATTAACAGCAAAGCATCTTGCAAAGAAATCAGACCCTTTGAGATATCTCTTTTCCCTTTATTTTCATGTGATCCCAACAGAACACTCTTATTTATGAGATCACCAATTTGAGCAGCAAGACTTTGACTGGTTTCTCCTGAGCTTACACTCAGAATTTTCACTGCACTGCTAAATGCATCCCATTTGGTGCAATTTGATTCCTCAAGGGCTGATAATGTGGCTGATGCTAATTGGATAATTCCTTTGTTCCTTAGAAAAGATGATTGGCTCCTGGACAATGCTTTGATCATAGCTTGCAACTCAGGTGTTGTAACAATAGAAGGACGGGATTTCACATTCACAGTAACATTTTCCCTGCGCAAAGTTTCTTGTAGCCATTTCTTTACAAGTAAGGCCCCATCTTTTGTTCTTCTATCTAGTATAGCTTCCAATAATGGCATGCCACGAAAATTATCAGAGGAGACAAAAGACCCGGTGAGTATATCTAGACCGGCATGACTAGGCTTGTCGTGAATTCTTTGACTAAGATTAATCAAGTCTGCAACCTGAGAATCAGAATTACCAGAGTTCCACCCGCATAAAAAAGCTTCAACACTCTCTAAAAGCCGAAAATTGTCTATTTTCCAATCTTCTTCATTAAGGATCTTGGCAAGTGGTATTTGAACATCTAAAGGAGCACGTTGAATGTAAGAAGAACCAAGTTTGAGTTGGCTTCCTGAACCTACGTGGGAACTTGTTCTTTCTCTACGAGGCAAAGCAGAAAATATACGGTCAATAAGTGAGTCCCCGTGACAACAAGGAGTGAGAAGATCGAGTGTGCGATCAATGAGTAAAAGCCCTGCAGACCGTTTACGGCGCCCTATGTCATAAAGACTTGACATGTCAGTCAAAATTTTCCCAACAGTTTTTGACGTATCACCCAGGGAGAAAATTTCCATTTTCAAGTCCATCTATAACATAAACAAAAGAAAAAATGGTCAAGGTAACAAATTAGAGTAGAGACAACAAACAAAAAGGTACTCTGACTGATGGAAAATATAGCAATATTTTCTATACAACAACAAAATCCTATTCCCTATTAAGTGGGGTTAGTTACATGGATTTAAGGACACCATCATGTTCTATTAAATACCAAGTTTTTGAAAAGGAAATATAGATCAAGGTCTATTTCAATTGGTAACAATCTTAACAGATAAGTTTCATTAGAGTATTATTTTTTTCAAAAAATGGTTTCAAGTGATGTGATGCTGGCATGCAGCAGTTCTATGACAGAGGTCTTTTATGATGTACAAGGTTTAAACAGGGAGGGAACCCAGACTTTTAGCAGGATTGTATGTAGTATGTAATACAAGAATTCTTAAAAAAAATTATCCAGAAAAAAATATTGTGAATTCAAGTCACCAGAAATTGTTGCAAACATCTCAGCCAAACAATGCATGTCATCCGTTACCTTGGCTGCCAAATGGTAGAGAAAGTGTGCTGTAAGAGTTGCCCCAGGAGGCACATCATCAGTATCGGAGAGCAAGCCAGTACTCAAGGGAGGCAAACCAGGACTAATGGAATCTTCATGTTCAGCTGATAAGTATGATTCAGACACCAATCCTTCTGAAGGAAGAACAAATGCTCTTGGGGAAATGGGACATAAAATCATGGGAAAATGGTGAACAGAAATAACCAATTTCTGTACATTATCTGCAATATAGTCTAATGGATTGTGTTCATAAAAATCTCTTCCACTTGAACTAGCTTCAAGATGAGGAACATCCTCTCCACCGGAAGGAAACTGCAAGCGGCCTCCATCTTCAAGGTTAAATTTTTCCTCTAAGAGGCTACCAATATGCCTAGGTTTCTTCCCAGACTTCTTACTTAGCTCTTCATAATCTTGAATCAGTAAAGATTCATATTCATGATATGCATCTGGTCCGAGAGGTGAATCAGGAAACACTGAGTGAGCCATCTGCATTTTAACTAGAATTATAAAATCCAAAAAAAGGATAAAAACAAAAAAAGCTGGTAGGAAAGAAGTGTTGGAAAAAAATAACTGTTAATTGATATTAGAACTACAATATCGTATAAATAGTTTTACCCTTTTCTAGTTTTATTTTTGACGAACTTTTTACCATTGTGATGATCATTGCTTATAAAGATTTGACTCATCTAAAGTGAGCAATTAATTCACTTTGGAAGATAAAGTATGCATTCTTAATCGTTAATGAATAAATCAACGGTTGGTGTTAAGAGCACATACACAACAAATCGTAAATGTGTTGAGATTAATTACTTGATCTTCCAAAAATGTTCACTTTATAGAAGTTAAATCCTTCAACTAAAAAATGATTTCATGCATTAACTTTGGTAAAAAATAATTCCTTTTATCCTGACCAATATAATTTTTAGAAAACTAAAATTATTACTGCTGATCAACTACGCTACCTCAACTGCTTAGGACCCGTGTTGACTTATTCCTATGACATACACGTATGCAGTACTAGAGACAACCCAAACTTTTTTACAACAGCTAATCAATTCTACTTTTACCATAGCAACTATAAAATTATAAGAAACAATGTTACTTCTAGCCATCTATTCTATCAGTCAATAACCGGCCTTGCAACTTTCCAACGGGTTACATATTACGAAGATCTGCATGCTAATAAACAAACCATGGATAATGGTGCAACATAATTCATTATTCAGAGACTAGTAGCTAATTTTACCATTGCAACAGAAAGACAGAGACGTCGTTACTATATATACCAAGTTAATAGTGTTATATTCTAAAACTATCTCTGATTTTATGTTAAAAAAATGATAATAGAATTGCTTGGTCAAAGCAAAATTTAAATTGGAATATCATGCTCTGATAATGAATTACATATAAAGTTAACCTCATTCTGAGAAGAAAAAAAGAACATAGGTTTCATCCAGATCAAATTATTCCAAAAATATGAACTAAGCCTTGTAAATAAATATTTGACATGATTGTCTCATAATTTTAAGAAAAGACACGGCATATTCTAATCCAGAGGAAAAATCAATCTTTTTTTTTATAAATATAGGTAAAAGCCGGCATCAATTTTATACATCGTTGAACAATAATACCCAAACATATACAGCCAAGAAAAGAAAAAGAAATTAAAAGGAAAAGAGAAATAAAAACAAGCAGAAACAGTAAATAAGCACCTCAGAGATAGATGTAAATATAGTGCAATGACGAACAGCTTGATGTGAAGTCAGACAACGCAAAATATACCGATGTGCGTCACTTAGTAGGCGCGATATGATAACCACAAGTTTTCTCGCAGGATCAGAATGCGAGTTCCAATCACCCACCTAAATAAGGAACTGTCAATAAAAGTATATATAATGTGGCTAACTTAAAAGTAGTCATAGTCTATTATAGAACAAACACATGATGTAAAGAATTTACACATGCACACACATGATGCCAACTACACATGTGAATACATACAATACTCGTTATAAATTAAAACTACAAAATGATGTAAAGGATATGTCTGATCATTATCTGCAAGCTCTAAAACTTCCCAGTTTTGCGTGTTCAAATAGATGTATGTGAAGTTTAGGTGATTAAAAATAATATTCAAATGGAATCATAAGAGGAAAAGTTGAATATGACCTTCAATATTTGTGGCACGAAGAAGTTCGCGTCTTATATAGAGATACAACAACAACAACTAAGTCTTATCCCACTAAGTAGGGTCGGCTACACGGATCAACTTGCGTCTTATATATAGATAAACAGCAAAAAACCACATGCTCTATTCGCGCAAAGAATGAAAACACTTTGTATATTACAGTAGGCACAGTGAAAGACACTTCGACAACATAAGAAACTAGTACTCACCGCATCAAGTACACTCATGTTTTCCAAACTACAGACAGCCCGCGCTCCAAGTTCAAGAAGCACAGGATACGCCCCAATAAATTGGAAACTCTCTGTAGCTCCAGCATCTAAATAAACAACTGCAGCTTCAATATGTTCTGATATCTGAAAAAGACAAGGAATGACTAAAGTTCAAGAAATAAAAAAATAAAAAAAAGATCATAACAATAATGCATTCAGGGTACTATCTTCCCTAACACTATACAAACATAACTAAAATCACCACTTAAAATACTTACTATACCTATACCCAATTGACTCTAAATTGTGTCAAAATTAAAGAACACACTGGTTCAAATTGTTGAATATATTATATAAACAGAATAAAAAAAAAGTAATCAAGAAAAGAAAAAAATCATTTTTTTATTCATTTGAATGCAGTATGAATTTGGTTATAAAACTAAAAATTGATTTTTTTTTGGTAAGAAAGGTTGTTTCTCAGTTATCAAGGTTTGTAGCATTTGGGTACCTGTGTAATGGAGTCGATGCAGGATTTGATAACATCGACGGAAGCCATGTTGGGTCTTGTCGTTTTTGTGCTTCAGCAGAAGAGAATTACTTTGAGCGCAAATTTGATACCTTAAACATGCGAGGGAGAGTTGAATTGGGATAAAGTTGCATTCGTTGGAAAAAAATCGCGCAATGCTTTGGAATTGGGAATTGAGAGGGAACGGATCAGAAGTGCGTTGTTCTGATTCTGATAGAACAGAATTGGGTATCAGGAGAAATTGGGATTAGAGAGGGCTGATCCTGCTTCTCGGCTTTGCTCCTTTCCTCCACGGACCGTCAGAGCACAGTCTGTTTTCTTATTGGTAAAAAGTAAAGAGTGATTATCGAATCATTCTAATTGCAATCGGGAGAGATTCAACTATGATTCTCTCTATTAAATCCAGCATCAATTATCATTAGATTAAATATAGATTAATAATTTTTTTTTTTTTTTTAAATGAGTTTTGCAATTTTTTCTCATAATATTTTTTCTTACATTGTTTTATAAGTTTGAATCATTTGTGCTTTTTTATAAGGCTAAGAAAAAGGAATAAAACAAGGAAAAAAACCTAAGCTCTTGAAAATAAAGTTTTTGTAACATTACTCGCGAGGATATTTGTTCTGAGCCTCTAAGACATTGTTGGACAGAGGCCTAAACCTGTCGGGCAGAGGCCCAATCAGTCGGGCGAAGGCTCATAAGTCGGGCAGAGGTCCAACTTCACGGATAAAGATCTGAACCGTCGGGCAAGTCCCACGATCCAACATATTCGTACTAAGGAGACTGTGTTTCCCCCATGTGCGTCACGTCACCCAATTGTCCACCATTATCTCCTAAAATGCAGGGACAATTGGACCAAGGGCAAGGCCACGTGCTAGGTCTTACACGCTCCTACGCGTACCTTGGCAGTTCTTCCTTAGGCCTAGCTGATCCAGCCCAAGAAAGGATCTTGACCCAGCGTTGGGGGCACATATAAATACCCTTTTTCATTAAAGGGTCAGATATTATGAACTTATTATCACTTACCATTTCTCTGTATCCATACTCACTTAAACATCAGAGTGCCTTGCAAGTACACCCCCATCTTCTCTCTCAACCATCACGTTCGCAGCCCAACACTTGGAAGACCCTTCTGATCAGGTAAGATTAGTGACGCCGTCTGTGGGAACTAGCATTCCCCTTCTTCCACATCAAAAGATCAAAGCTCATTCACTTTTTGCCCTTCCAGCATGGTCGACGAACACAGTGACAACCATACTTTGGATCTCGTCGACTACACCAATGAGGACAACCTGATCGTCACCCGTGAATCTGACGTGCGTGACGGGTAGCCCTCCACCCTATCACCTGAGCCCGAGGACAATGGCGTCCATCAACCTCAGCCAACAACTGCTTTCCAGCCCATACCGGTGTCAGACGAAGGAGACCCCTCCATGATAGCCATGGTGCACGCTCTGAATAAGACCAACTTTCTGCTCACTCAACAGCACAAGAGGATAATAACACTGGAGATCGAGCGTCAAACTGGACCTCCCCGACAGGAGCAGGAACCTCAACCCGAGAAGCGCCAACCAGAGGCGACCAAGAAGTGGGGACATTCTCCCCCTCGTCGAGGGCGACGTTCCCCCAAGCCAAAGAAGAATAGGTCCAGGGGGCACCCTGAACGAGTGGGCGACCAACCAAAGAGTCATCCTCGGCGAGATCAAAGTCCGAGGAACGAAGGCTACTCCCCACTGAGGAGTGATGAAGATGACTCTTACTGCCCTCTTTCACGGGCTATTATGGAGGCATCACTCCCGAAGGGCATGGAGAAACCCTCGAACAACGCTATGCTCGACTATCACAACGACGTCACCGAGAATGTCAAAAGCAGGTTATTCTCGACAACCCTCAAGAAATGGGCCATGGTGTGGTACAAAAGTCTGGCACCAGAGTCCATCACGTCTTAGAGAAGCATGAGGTTGGCGTTCACACGGAGATTCACCGCCTCCCGACGCCACCCCAAGACCGAAGCGACCCTTAAGACCATTATATAAGGGAAGAATGAAACGTTGCGCTCATACATCGAGCGATTCAACCAAGAAGCCGTCGAGGTGGATACGACTGCTTACATGAAAAAGTATCTCCTCGAAAAGTGACTTCTTCCCAGGAGCGAACTCAGCAGAGCAGTCGAGGTGGCCTTCTTTGATCATGATTTCAATTGAGTCCTTTAGATGAACACAATCTTTAGTGACATGCCCGTGGCTTCTGTGGAAGCGACAATATTTGGATTTGTCGGTGTGCGGTTTAGGTGCTGTCGGTTTGGGGAACCTTACCCTACCCTGTTTGAATTCTGAATTGATGCATTCAGCGAGGATACGCTTGTGGGGAGAAGTTAGCAAAGTATATTTAGAGAAGCGCCCGACTGGTCCTCTTCCTTAGCGGGTCTCATGAGGTTTGTCATCTCTCTGCTTCTCCCTGGTGCGGCTAGGGGCAGCGTAACCATCGTGTTTGGAGTCTTTTGCGTCGTCCTGACCAAGGTTGCTCCGGACATTATGGGTGACTTGTTTCTCCTCGTACCTGATGTACGCTTGAGCCTTATGCAGGAGTTCTTCGAGGGTGCGGGGAGGTTCGATCCCTACTTCCCGGTTGAGCTTGCTGCCAGGGAGGAGTCCATTCTCGAGGAGGTACTTCTTCATGTAGTCGATCGTATCTACTTCGATAACCTCTTGGTGAAATCGCTTGATGTATGAGCGTAATGTTTCATTTTTCCCATGTATGATGGATTCAAGGATATCTTCTGTTTTTTGGTGGCGTTGAGAGGCTGTGAAGTGCCTCATGAACGCGGATCTCATGCTTCTCCAGGATGTGATGGATTCGGGGGCCAGACTTTTGTATCATGCCATGACTCCCTTCCTAACAGTCGTGGAGAATAACCTACACTTGACGTCCCCCCAATGTCGTTGCGGTAGTTTAGCATGGTGTTGATGTTGTCTACATGGTCATCAAGGTCGGTTGTCCCATCATACATCGTGAGATGTGGGGGCTTCTCCATGTCCACCCAGAGTGAAGTTTCCATGATGGCCCGAGAAAGTGGGCAGCGAGGTTCGTCCTCATCGCTCCTCAAGGGTGAGTAATCCTCATTCTTAGGGCTCTGGTCGCGTCGAGGAGATGCCCTTCGTTGGTCGTTCAACCGTTCGGGGCGCCCCCTGGGCTTGTTTTTTTCCGGCTCAGGGGAGTGTCGTCAGAGTCGTCTCAATCTTTTGAGAGACCCTGTGTAAGAATTTGAAGTTAACTTCAATTAAGTTATGAAATTTGTTTAAGAGACCCTATTTAATCATAAATTAATTATAAAATATTTATATGGAGACCCTTTTTTCCATAGCTTAGTCATGAAAAAATGTGAGGCCATGTGCGGTAGGTCGCCTTGCACGCCCTCAAAGATGGCCCTGAGTGTTGTCCCCGTCGAGGAGGGGAACATCCTCGCTTCTTGGTGGCCTCTGGTTGGCGTCTCTCGGGCTGAGATCCACGATCGCGTCGAGGAGAATCGACTCGTTGCTCTGTCTTCAGTGCCATAATCCCATGATCCTCTCATCTTGTTGAAAAAGCGTTAGGTTTGTTTGGTTGAGCACGTTCACCATATCTATGAGCGTGGCATCCTTATCGACTGGTACTGGGATGGGTTGAAAGGGAGCCGCAAGCTGAGGTTGGAACGCCGTTGTCCTCGGGCTCAGGTGAGGGGGTGGCAGGTTGTCCGTCCCTTCTGTCGTACTCATGCACGATATGCTGATCTTCGTCTGCACCTGTGGTGTAGTCGACGAGGCCAGGGGCGCGACTGTCGCCGTGTTTGCTGGTCATGCTGGATGGTTGGGGAGATGAATAAGTGTTGGTATTCTGTTTCAAAAGACAGGGATAACTTTTATGTTCCCACAAACAGCGCTACTGATCTAACCTGATCAGGAGGGACTTTCTAGTGATGAACAACTTTGATGGAGAACTGAGGGGTGTACATGCAAGGCACTCCGATGCCAAAGTGAGAAAGTGCAAGTACAGAAAGATAAAAAAGAATAAAATTCAGAATACCTGACCCTCTGGTGAAAGATGGTATTTATAATGTGCCCCCAGCGTTGGGCCAAGGTTCTCCTATGGGCCGGATTAGCTAGGCCCAAGGAAGAACTGCCAAGGACTGCGCATGAGCAGTTAAGACCTAGCACGTGGTCTTGCCCTTGGTCTATTGCCCCTATATATCAGGAGATAATAATGGGTAGTTGGGTGTTACATTGGGCCTTGGGCCGTGCCCGACGCAACAATTTAAACTCGTGGCCTAAAGTAACGAAAAAAATTATCATACCGAAACACTTTATGAAAGTGTTCCGGTTGGATGTATTAATAAGACACCAGACCATTTTTTAAAAGTGTTTCAGTTAAAAAGAGTTGTTAAATGAGTTTCAGCAATACTTTTCAAACGTTGTCTATTTATTTTAAGCATCAGTTTTAACCTGTTGCCAAAACTAATTTAGGAAGAAAAATTCTATTCGAAACATTTTTATAAAGATGTTCGGTTTTTGTAATATACTCAACCGAAAGACTCTTAAAAAGTGTTTCGCTATGGCATTTTTTTTTGAATTTTTAAAGATATCCAACCGTAACACTTTCAAAAAGTGTGTCTGAAAACATGAATAGACAACACTTGTAAATCGTTGCTTAAACTCATTTAGCATATTTTTAACCGGAACACTTTAAAAAAATATTTTTGTGTCTTATTAATACACCCAACCGGAACGCTTTTAAAAAATGTTCTGGTAAAATGTTTTTTTCGTTACTTTATACCACTGTTTTGAATTGTTATTGAAACTCATTTAATAATTTTTTAACCGAAACACTTTCAAAAAAATATTCTTGTATGATAATTTTTTTAAAGGACGAAAAATAAATGATAGAAAGTTAAAAAAATAAATTATGGAAATGTAGAAAAATTAAACAAATTGATTTTTTATACAAGGGTATTTAGATAAATAAATTTTTTAATGTAGAGTAGATGGACAAATGTGGGCTATACGATAAAATGTTCTTATATGATGCATAATACTTGCAACTACTCTCCTAATATTTCTCTATTAATTACCTAATGACAACTTCTAACTATTTTCAACTGATTCTTAATCTTATATCTCAAACCACATCTTCCATGACATATTGAATTTCTTCACCATTAATAACAATGGTAATAGATTATCCATGACTAGCCCATATATAATATGTATAAGTCAACATTACTATTAAATATTCTCTTAGCCTCAAATTATGAAATATTTTTTATATTTCACATGATTTATAAAACGTAATTAATGTTATATGAAAAAGAGAAATTATATATAATTTCACAATATTATCTTTCATTTATTATATAATATATTACAAAAAAAATATTTATAAAAAAATGTTACTTATAATTTGACACAAAGAGAGTACACAAACTCAATATAATTATAAGAAAAATAGAAAAAATTGATATTTTTAGATAGACATTTGAATCAATGTTAAAAACTTTTATAATTATAGATTTAAAATTGACTTAAATGCACTTTTGATCTTTCTATTTTGATGATTTTTAATTTTAAATCTCCCCCATTTAAAAACCAATGATAAATAGGAAAACAAATACATTTTAACGAGTTGAAAACGATGACTAAGATAATTTATTATTTAATAATATTTTTTACTTAGTTAATTAGTTATTTAATTAAGTATTTTTGCAAATATATTTTTAAAGAACATTTTTCACTCATAAGACCCAAATGACTGTAACCTCACTTAGACCCACATATTGATATGTTGTAAACTTGTAGTGAACACTTAAGGTAAGTGTTGTAAAAACAATGTGGGCTTATTTTCTACACCATCATTTTCTTCAATCTCTTTCTTTTCTGCATCATCATCATCTTCCTTAATATCTTTCTCTTTCTGCACCATACATATTATTTACTATAATTTGCTATCATAGTAATAAATATAAAAGTATCATGTGACCTTTAGATTAAAACAATGTTAGACTTCAGATTAATTACCGAGTAGAATATAATAGTATCGTGTGACCTTTATCTTTCTCCAAGTCTATAAACAACATAAGAGCAACATACAACATAAAAGCAAACAACATAAGAACAACATACAATAACTATAACCCTCATAATATAGACTGCAAACATAACAATCTTATATAGACTGCAAACATAATATAAGATTGTTATGTTTTATTGTTGTTTAATCACTTAATTATTCTCTTCAGTTTTTATTTGGTAAACCATTATTTTGTTGTGACAAAACTTTTTAATTAATTCATTAATTAACTCACATATCCATTGATAGTGAAATGCTCCAAAATACATCAACACAATGAATCAATGCCAAGGTCCAACCTTGACATTGATAATGGAGAACATGATGGTGTCTTCAAAATGAATTGGAACATATAATGAGAACATATTGATGTGAAATTATGATAGTTGTGGTTGCTTATGTTGGTTCCTTAACAAATACCGAAAGTGCAAATGGTTGTGAAAATGAACGGGATGTAACTTTGTCTAGGTGAGGGAATTTAACAGATGTTTTAGAAGTGAACAACTATGACCTACAACATTTTCTTTGTTTCTGAAAGTTGTTATACAGTTATTATGTTGAATTTTTCATCTATTGATAAGATTGTTGCCAAACATTCAGTAACTTAGATGTATGTATAAATTGTTGTCAAACATTCAGTAACTTTTGTTTTCAAACATTCAATAGCTTATTTAAGAAGAACAAGAACAAGAACAAGAATAGTAGCATTAGATAATGATGAGTGACAACTCAAAGTCTCACATTGTTTGATTTGGTTTTTATTTTAGTGTTTATATATCATAAATTAGCTTTAGAAGATATGAATTTATGGATCGGAGAAATGATCCAAACATATGGGCATTTAGACAAAGAAATTTATTTTAAACTAACATTAATCAATTTCTAAATAAATATTTAAAATAATTTAATTAAAATATTAATTTAGGTAAAAAAATTATTAAGTAACAAATTATCCTAATTAATTGCCAGGTCACTAAAATTAAAAATATAATTTTTAAAATGGAGAGATTTAAAATTAAAAATTATCAAAATAGGGAAACCAAAAATGCATTTCGCCCTTTAAATTTTTTTATAATAATTCATATCACCTGGGAATGTGAAAAAGATAATGACAATGAAAATATTCTTATCCTTATATCTCATGGATAACCTTTTTAGCGTATAAACCTATGAATTATCTTATTTGCTAAGAATTGTTTGATTTCTAAATTTGGTTTTGGCCATAACCAAATTAAACTCAATCATCACAAAACTAAAAAAGTCCACATAAAATGAAATAAAATAAATAAAACACTCATCTCAAATAGGCAGACAAGACATCACAAAACCAATGGTGGTGGGTAGGTCAACCATCATATTACTTTCTATTTTCCATCCACAAAAGAAAAAGATAACACATTTCACATTGATAATTGATGATATAATATCTCATCTCAATCTTCTTGGATTCTTCTCACCTCACCACAAACTTCTCTTCCCTCATCAACTCCTAACAATATAATATATCCACTCTCTCAAAAAAAAAAAACACACACACACACTCCCTGTAACATGGGATTATCACACAAAAAATCTCCCATAAACATGGCAACAGACACAGAAACACCACCACCAACATCATCATCATCAACAACAACACCAACGACAACAACACCAACAACAAACCAAGACACATGGAACAAACTCCTAGGAAGCAACAACTGGGAAACACTACTAAACCCCTTAGACCTCAACCTCCGCAACCTCATACTCCGTTGCGGCGACTTCATACAAACAACCTACGATGCTTTCAACAACGACCAACACTCCATCTACTGCGGTTCAAGCCGTTACGGAAAATCCTCTTTCTTTAACAAAGTCATGCTTGAAAACCCAACACACTACACTATTGTTTCTTTCCTGTACGCTACTGCACGTGTATCTGTTCCTGAAGCCTTCATTCTTCACTCACTATCACGTGAGAGTTGGGACCGTGAGTCTAACTGGATCGGTTACATAGCTGTTACTTCTGATCAACGGAGTAGAGAATTGGGTCGCCGGGAAATATATATTGTGTGGCGTGGTACCACGAGGGACCTTGAATGGATTAACGTGTTTGGTGCTGCTCCTGAGTCCGCATCTGCCTTGTTGAGTGTTAAAAGTCTCGGCGAACTCAACCTCCCAAACAAGAATAAAGGTAATCAATCTTCTATATAGATAACTCAGGCTCGTCTTAAATTTTCGGAGGTCTATGGTAGAATAGTATAGTTTAACTACCTAAATAAATAGAGACTAAATTCTCTCATGGTTTAATGTGATAAATATTTTATGATGTTCTCTGTGATAGTCCACATTAGATGTCCTTAAAAGAGCCCTATATGCACTTAAATACAGAAAAATAAACAAAGTTGGTCTAAATTATTGTGTCTCTAACAGTCAGTTACAAAATGAGAATGTTTTATTTATAAATGTAATGTGACAGATGATGGTAGCAGCAGCAGTGACAATGAAGATGATGAAAGAATGCCGAAAGTAATGAAGGGTTGGTTGACAATATACACCTCAGACGACCCAAAATCTCCTTTCACAAAAACAAGTGTGAGAACACAGATTCTAACCAAGATAAAAAGTTTGTTGAACACTTACAAGAATGAAAATCCAAGTGTGGTATTAGTGGGACACAGTCTAGGAGCAAGTTTATCAGTTGTAAGTGCTTTTGATTTGGTTGAGAATGGTATAACAGACATTCCCGTTGCAGCCTTTGTGTTTGGTTCCCCACAGGTTGGGAACAAAGCATTCAATGACAGGTTCAAAAAGTTTCCGAATTTGAAGGTGTTACACGTGAGGAATGTGATTGATGTTATACCGCATTATCCAGGGAAGTTATTGGGGTATGAGTATACTGGTGTAGAGTTGGTGATTGATACGAGGAAATCAACGAGTTTGAGTGATTCGAAGAATCCGAGTGATTGGCATAATTTGCAGGCTATGTTGCATGTGGTGGCTGGTTGGAATGGGAGTGATGGTGAGTTTGAGTTGAAGGTGAAGAGGAGTGTGGCTTTGGTGAATAAGTCTTGTGATTACTTGAAGGAAGAGTGTCATGTGCCAGCTTCATGGTGGGTGGAGAAGAATAGAGGATTGGTGAGAAGGGAAGATGGGGAATGGGTTGATGCACCTGATAAGGAGGATCTTCCTGTGCCTGAAGAATATTGATTTTGTTTAATGTCTACGGGGAATAATTCATGTTACCATGCTACTATCATTGTTGTATAATATTGAATTCGTATTTTAATTTGTGTTGTCTGTTGCTCTATTTCAACAATTAATTGATGATATTTCCCACCCTTCTCCCTATTTTGTGTTGTTTTGTATAATAAAATCACTTGAACAAGAACAAATAATAAAAGGTTAAAATGATAAATTCAGATAATGGCGCTTTTGTCATCTCCACCACCACCACCACCTATTTTCCTCCAACAGCCACCAAATGCTTACAATGATGACGGAAGTAGCTTATGGAGTGTAAATTAAAACACTTTATTTTTGACAAATGGAGAGTTAAAATTTTAAAAACTCAACTAAAGATGTGGCATTGGCAACTACTCTGCAAAGTTATAACAAGTTACAAATTTCACTTTTTCAAGATTCAAAATTCATTGGTGTTCTACATTTGGTTCCCTGCAAACCTAGCCAACGAACCAAGATAAACACAGCACCCATTTCACTATGAAGCAATCATATCTTACAATCAATGGAAAGGAGGGTTCAAGCTGAAAATGCAACTTTACTTATTCAAACAGGTGAAAACCACAGGTCCTCAAAACCGTTTATCTGTCTTACATATACACACTCAGCAAGCAAAGACAAACATGACAACACCTCAAGAGTGACATGCAAACCTAGCAAACAACCATGAAAATAGGTTTTCTTATTTCTTGCCACGCAGTTTTGCTCCAAGGGCTCTCTCCAACTTGCCAATTATCTGCTGATTTGGAATGGCTTTCCCTGACTCGTACTCTTGGATCACTTGAGGCTTTTCATTGATGATCTGCATGTAACGATGCTTGTTTTAGATAATGAATGTGTAACTACTAATAAAGAACATAAAAAACTGATGTTGGGTGGAGATAAATAATACTTGAGCAAGTTGAGACTGAGTAAGCTTTTTGTCCATCCTAGCTTGCATTATAGCCTTCTTCAGTTCAGTTGGTACACGATCATCTGCATACAAAATTCCAGTCACGTGATTGTCAACGGGTTTGCAGAAAAAATGAACCAGGAGCTTCAATTTTGGCATAAGAAACACAAAGGTGTCCATAATTCCTCTTCTATTAAGAATGATATGCTATTACATTACATGAATCAAAATTTCAAAGCATGTTGCATGCACATTCAGTAAAAGAACAAAAAAATCAACGGAACACCAGGTTCAACAATGTTTTATGCTCAGGAAGCCAAGAGAAAATTTGGATCAAGACATCTAATTTATGATTCTTAGACCCGGGCAGTTCAACATCTCACCAAACATAAGTAAAAGATAATAATCCGATACATAAAAATTATAGAACCATCAAGTGAAACAAAGAGGTGAGAGGAACTGATGTTAAGTGTTAACTATTCAGATCTTACAAGGACAGTCAAAACTGGATTCAAGTTAAATCAATCTTGACTATCCCATAAGATTGAACAAGACCATGTCTAATTCCTGTCGTCACACTCACGCAAGTACACACACGGCAAGAAAGAGGTTACGGATGAGTTTACTATTATATAACCTGATGGGGTATATAATAGAAACTTTATTGAATTCCTCGGAGTTCACAACACAAATATGGTAGATGGACCTCCGCACATGCTCTCCTTTGAGAAAACAGTTCTAAGTGTTCATAAGAAAAATTGAAAGTTCATAAACAAGGGCTACATAATTGTCATAACATATAACTACTATAATCCTGCCTTTTATTTTCTGTGTACAAAGCCATATTTTAAGTCTTTTTCTGCAGAATCTGGAACTTGGCCCAGATATTGATTCCGAGCCCTAATACAATAATTCAACAAAGCTGCATAAGAAGTAGAGTGTTGTCGATGGCGGATGGCCATTCCCATGACCAAGCTATACAAACTTTTTTGGAGTTGAACTTGGACTAAAAATCAACATTGACTTCTGTAACTTAAATTTGAGTGGTGAATCTAGTGATATCAAACAAGAAAAATAATACTACCAAAACATAATGAATTTTCAAGTAATCATGTAAAAACGGTTCAAAATGTCTAGCAACACATCAGTTCTGTTAAAAAACTCCAAAAGTTAGAATTTAGAAGTACCGAATGTTGAATGCATATGGTTCAATTCAACCTACATACTCTAGTGTATAAACCATTCAGTTGCAAGAGTCTGAAAACAAGACCAAATTATAAGTTTGAAAATACTAAAGTTGGAGAACAACACTGTCCATCTAATTCATCTCATCATTCTCAGCAGTCTGCATATAACTGCTCCTTCAGAAATTGATACTGAGGTTCTATCAATCATCACAAATATAAACAAAAAATAAACATAAAAAACAAAAACTAGTTTATCTATAAGCACAATACTCACGAGCTAGATTCTCTGTATCCTCATCCAGCCTCTTAGTGTTCAATGAAGTGCTACTAGATGCAGCTTTGTTTGTCGCAGCATTATCTGTAAACACAACCATTGATGAATCAACATTCAAAATCAGAAAGCATACAAAATAAAAATAAAGAGAAAAAACAATTACATCTAACCCTAAAACAAAAAAAAAATCTCAAATTAAATCTGCTTCTTCAACACCTAATTATCATAGACAGCAACAATTACAATAGAATATTGAGATCCGTATATTAATCAATGAATATATACACTTTTAACCTAGCGTCAAATAACCAATAAAAAACGAAACGAAACCCGTATATTATTTAAGGAAATTAGGAACTAGTAAAACGAACATTTCTTAACGGTATCGATATCGGCACCGGCACGGCGAGCGGCGTTAACGGCTTTCTCATCCTTCTTGGCGGCGGCGTTGGGAGCTTTCTTGCGGATGACGACGGGTTCCCAATCCTGAGAAATAGGGCCACCAGACATGGTTATCGCTTGGGTTATGGTTTTTGCGTGTAGGGTTCAAAGTTGAATGAAGATGGAAATGGAAAATGAAGTTGTCGTAGATAATAATCAGGTAAGAATGAAATTTTATTTACAAAAATTAAATGTCCTTCAATATTGAGGTTTTTTTTTACTAGATATTGAGTTTTTTTTTTTTTTTTTTTAATAAGAGAGGGTTTAGCCCAAAGATAAAACAAGACAAGAAAATTTTCTCGGAGACAGATTCCCGAATTTCCATTAAATAATAAGAGCATTAGAATAGCAAATGGAACTTCCATTCAAACTACACCCGAATTTAACGAGAGCATCCATACACTGATTTGCTTCTCTGAACACATGTTTTATCTGCATCTACACAAATCTACTAAGAAAACTATTTATCTTCCTAAGTAATTTCACTCCTTCATTTCTCTTTGTTCTCCACTGGTTAATGTCCATCACCACCTCAACCGAATCAACCTCGATTTCTACCATATTTAGGCCAAGATCCAAAACAAAGATCAAGCCTTCAAACAACCCCTAAAGCTCAGCTAAGTAACTATTACATAAACAATGTTCTTCGCAAAACTGCCCAACTAACACCATTTAACATTTCTAACAATACCTCTGCATCTCGCCTCAGCCCCATCTACACAAGCGTCGTCAACATTTAACTTAACCATACCAGACATCGACAACTTCCACTTAATTAGAACGACCTATGTATTCTTGTCCACACCTTTCTTATTCCTGGCCAAAACATATTCATATTCCTTCCTACAAACTTTTACCTGCATCATGGGGTTAACGGCCGAACAAAGTCCCCATTGTGTTCTTTAAGATTACGATAATACCAAAGAGCATGGCAAGCCATAACTTAAGTTTCACTCCACCCAGCATCTTCATTAAGGTTAAGATTCAAATAAATCCACTCCTTAAACTCCACAGTAAAGAAAACTGCCTTTAAAGCTTGAAAGCTCCTGGTGTTTGACAGAATTTTGGTAAAACCTATTAGTGAAGAAAAACTGCAGAAGTCAAAGATGTCAAAGAATATGTCCTATCATGTTAATAAGATATTCTGAAATATTACTTCAGCATGATTAATTTCGTAACAAATCTTTTCAGGATTTGTTTCACTCCTAAAAGACTAGATCAATGAGCAAAGATAGAAGGCCCAAGGAACAACAGAAGACTATAAACATGAAGACTTAGACCTATGGTTAATTATGCCTTATGTAACAATTGTAACCTAGATCTCTTTTGTAAAATAAGGGTTTAGGTTTTGAGAGTCGTTGGCTCTTAGGGTTGTTGTTCCAATCTGCAGTATGGGATGCAGAGAGGACGACATAGGTGCATGTACACTTCCAGAAGCCTTTAGGTAATGGTTGTTGTATTGTTCTTGGACGAAGCTTTGAAGCAAGCCCAAGATAACTTGTAGGTCAAGAAACCATGACAGTTTCTGTGATGGCAGAAGACATATACAACGCAGGTTGTGAAGGATGTGAGTGGTCTCTCATATCAAGGTTGTAAACCGTAGAGTTTAGCTTTGATAAGGATGTTCATTAGGGTAGAGATTAGGAGCTAAAGTTGTAAACGGGGGAGTTTAACTTTGTAATAATACTATGATATAGTGAAGTCTTCATCCTGGATTGCTATCCCTCATATGTAGGTTTGTTAACACCGAACTGAGTCAATAATTTATGTGTTCTTTACATTCTGCAAATTGTAGGTTTTTGTATGTATGTTCTTGATTGGGATGTCTCAACATGTTGACTTGACATCTGTTGGTATTTGTGTTGCACTACTTCAAAACATCAGCTGTGTATTTCTTCTGTTCACTAAAGTGCAGTAATCATTGTCTTAACATTAAGATAGGACATTGTAGTATCTGCATAACCAGAATTTTAATTGGTATCAGTGCGGGTATTCTTGTCTGTTTTCTGGATGAGATCCATGCAGTACTTTCTGGTGATTAAATAGGAGAAGTTATTTTCTAAAGGGTTCTGCAACAACAAACAGGAGGAGTGGCTAGTTCTCTTGGATGATGTCCTGAAAGATGTATTGACATCTCATCTAGGGCAATTTGAAGTTTTTCTTTGGTGATTCCGCTGGATATATTTTGATTGAAGATTTCCAGTAGTATGAGATACTGGAGTATTGATTGAAGAAAGCTTGTAGTTGTCTTTACCTAGTTTTATTCTTGTAGATGTCAATCGGTTTGAAGACACATAACATTCCAAAGTCGTGAGCAGAGGAATGTTATTGTGATGATTGAGTCTTATGTGACTTGGTACGTGATTGAGTGGTGTAATCATGTATGCTAAAGTCAGACTAGATAGAAGAGGTAAGATGAATTATCAGACTCATGCTCTAGGGGTTTGATGATTACTTGTTGGCTAATTTGTTGAAGACATTTGATATGATGATCAAGTCCAATCAAGACAATTCAACCGTATTCTTGAGTCTACTAGTTATTCTTAAGACTATGAGGTGCTTTCTTAGAAGCATGAAAGTGAAGACAGTGGAAGTGATTTATTTTCACTGTCTTGGGAAAAGAAGGAAATGTTCAGAGGAATTTCAGAGCATCAGGGACCCTGACACGGTCACTAGTGTCATCTGACACAGGTTGTGTCAGGATGTGACCAAATAAAAATATTTGGAGAAGCAAGGCAGTAGGCTGACACGGGGGGTTGTGTCAGCTGACACGACCCGTGTCAGCTTTCCTGGTAAGGGACTAAAGAAAAATCAATTAAGGGGAAGAAGACAAAATGCCAACACGGGTACCCGTGTCAGCTGACACAGCCCGTATGGGTCTGGGCATGAAAAATCCTTATGATAAATTTGTAAGTTGTATTGGAAGTTGGAGGGGAAGATCGGGAATTTCCTTAGTTGTTAATAGACTTTTGCTATTTTAGGGTGAATTTGAGAGAGAGAAAAACAATTTTGATTTCTACGAACAATTGTTTAGCACAAAGTTTTTGTTTTATGTTTTCACGAGTCTTTGGGGAATGAAGATCTTTCAACCGCGAAAGCCATTGAAGATCAAAGTGATTCGAATCATCTTGTAATGACTATCTTTTATCATCTTCTTGTTATTATTTTTACTTTGAACATGAATGGCTAAACCCCCCAATGTTAGGGGGTATCCCTGATTTGGGATTGTAATGACCTCTGATATTAGTATTCTATGAAATCATCTATTTTACCTTTAATCTTTTATTTTAAAGGTCGGAACTCCCCATAAACAAGTTACATCTCGTATAAGGGTTGAAATTACCCATAAATGAGTCAAATATACTCCTCGTATAAGGGTCATAACTCCCCATAAATGAGTTACATCTCCTATAAGGGTCAACATTACCCATAAATGAGTCGAATACTCCTCGTATAAGGTTTAGAACTCCCCATAAACAAGTTACATATCATATAAGGGTTGACATTATCCATAAACGAGTCGAATATTCCTCGTATAAGGGTTGGGGAAACATATTGGTTAATCTTAATAAAGAATTCAATCCTTAGAATGTATGCGAGTTAACACTCCTCGGCTCCTAGCATACCCAACCCGAAAGGGTTTAAGGCTCTATTAAAATTTTCGGGCAATGCAAACATAGTGACTTGGGGCTCCCTAAACTGTGGCCATCCCCAGTGTCACGAGAAAAAGAGTTTTTGAAGTAAAATCCAATAAAATAAATCATCTAAGTACTTGATAAACTGAGTATGGTGGACAAATAATAACTTGGGCATCTCAAGTCTAAAAATAAATAAGCACCTAGAGGCATCATAACTTGTCTTTCTGGAATGAAACTTAAAAAATAATACCTGAGTATTCCTTAATCAGACACAAAAAGTCATACAAACTTTATGTCCAAGGGGCTTGGGTAAATTACCATGTATTGACTTATCTTTTAATTTATTGGATAATGATATGGAACCATGTTTTGTAGGTTAAGTAATTAAGGAATTTAAAAACAACATGCCCTCAATGGTGAATATTATTTTGATGATTGACAACTAATAAGACCCATTGATAATGCAACGTGTGCGGTTAACAAGAGGTTAAAAATGCAAACAAACTAAGCTCAGGTTTGATGATCACTACAAAGATCCTTTGATGATGTCACTTAAGAAGAATAAATCTCAATCCACATCTTCAAGAAGATTTCAAGCAAGTGTTTGTATGACTGAATTATTTGACAAAACTTGAAGCTTTTGAGTGTGAAAGAGAGGAAGTGTAAAAGCTCGCCAAGCCGCGATTGAGTAATCAGAGTGTTGTAAAAATACAAGGATTTTTTTGTTAAGTTATACAACTAATCACACACACACACACACTCTCTCTCTCTCTCTCTCACTCACACACACAAACAAGTTTTAAAACTTATTTTTCTTAAGAAAATATTTCTAAAAATATTTTGAAGTCGTGCCACTTGAATTGAGAATTGTCGTAAAAGTTCTGGACATTTTTTTGTAGTGACAAATCGATTAACACTTATACTCAATTGATTGGGTTAGTGAAAAAACGTGCATTAAATTTTTGTAACATCACCTTAAATAAGAGTAACAACTATATATATATTCCTTCCTTTTAAAACCCTATAAACATTTATTTTTAAGCCAACCAATCGATTGGAGCATGTTGGCAATTGATTGACACATTAATTTTGGCCCAATAAATTTTCCTTTTTTGTGTCAATCTCTTTCCTACAGATAGAGGTCCCTTCCCTCATATTTTTACATCAAGAATTGCGAGCATCATATCTCATTTCTCACTTTCTAAAAATATTTTTTCACTTTCTCTCACTTAAATTTAGCTGCAACGTTTTCGAAAAACTCTTCATGTTTAGTGAGACATTTTAATAATTCTGGAAGTATAATATTGTAAATTCTCAAAGGAGTATTTTTACTTTGTTAGAATAATTTATCGATAAGGGATCATTTGTTTGAGTTCAAATCTAAACCTGTTTAAAAGCTTTAGTTTTTGGGGATTTAGGTTTTAAGTCCTAGGTTCATAAGCTAAGCCCGATTTAAAAACTTACTTTTGTTTGAGATCAACCTATATTAAAATCTCAAGTTGGTTTGTGGTTATCCTATATAAAACCTTAGTTCAGTTCGTAAGTTTAATTTAATCAAAATCTTACTTTTGTTCGAGATAAGCTTGGATTAAAATTTGAGTGGTTAGTGGTTATCCTGGTCAAAACCTTGGTTCGGTATATGAGTTCAGCCCGATACAAAAGCTCACCTTAGTTCGAGATAAGTCTGTAGAAAATCTTGGCTCAGCTCGGGGACTAACCACTTCAAGTTGTTGTTTGAAAAGAAGATTAATCGCTTCATTTTGCCGTTTGGAAGGAAGACTAATCGCTTCTCTCGAGTGTTCATTCTTTGGTTGGAAGTTAGCCTGAAACTTCATTTTCCTTATATAAAGGGGTTCAAGAGTTCAACCTACTAAAAACTCTTAAGTTTTACTTGATTCTTGTAAGAACAAATATTAGGTACATGACTAAGTCTTATTGACTGAACCTGTATAATTTTCGGTGTCTTCTTTCTTTCCTTAAAATTTACCTTATACAATTTAAATTTTTGCTGCTTATTTCAAAAACATTTTCTGTCAAAGTATTTATGAAACACAAAATTCACCCTCTCTTATGTGTGGAGTCACATGTCCAACAAATGCCACATATGATCATAACTTAAACATACCTATTTCCATAAGAAATGGAGTGAGGCCGTGTACCAAACACCCAAATGTGAACCATGTTTCTAGTTTTTTTGCATAAGTACAAGAATTTCATCAACTCAATGGAGAACACCCACATCATTAAAACATCCATGAAGATATCTTAGTACAAGAGTCGAAGGCTGCAGGTTGCGGAAGAAATCAAGGCACTAGAGAAGACAAATACATGGTAGCTCTATTACCTACCATAGGGAATAAAACATATGGATGCAAGTGTATATTCTTGGTGAAATATAATGTAGATGAGAGTGTGAACAAGAATATAACTTGATTGGTGGAAAAAAATATTCACTAAGTCTTATGGGGTGGACTATGAAGAGACCTTTGCACCTATAGTAAAAATAAACTTTGTTTGTGTTCTCATTTCCTTGACAGTAAATTGGATTAGCACTTCACCATCTTAGATATTAAAAAAATATTTTCTAAATGGTGAACTTGAGGAAGATGTTTACATGAGGACACCATACGAACTCGAGATATCATAAAACACAAGCAATGTGTGTAAGCTCAAAATGTCAATATACGGGCTCAAGCAATCCCCTCAAATTTAATTTGACAGGCTTACACGAGTGGTTAGGATGCATGGTTTCACTAAATATCAAATTGACCACACAATGTTCTTAAAGCACTTAGAGGAAGGCAAGATGATCATATCTTCTTTATTTACATATACACCATTATTATTGCAGGTGACGACTATACATGGATTGAAGGGCTAAAATTGTTACATAGTTTCTTGGAATGGAACTGACACAGTCAAAATTTGGAATTTATTTTGTCTCAAAGAAAATTTACTTTTGACTTACTTCAAGAAATGAGGATGTTAAGATGTCAGCCAACAGACATTCCTATTGGAATCTCATGTGAAAATAGGAAGGGAAAAAGAAAGTCCACAAATTGATAAAGAGATGTATCAAAGGCAGGTGGGAGACATATCTACCTAACCCATTAATAACTATATATTGATTTTTTTTATTAGCATGGTTATCAACTACATGAACGACCCAAAGAGACTCATATGAAAGTAATTAATTGTATTCCGTCTTATCTCAAAAAGGCACTAGAGAATGGGTTGCATATCAAAAGAACACAAGCAGGAAAATAGAAATATTCACATATGTAGATTGAGTTTGGTTAATAACTCATAGACGGTAAAAAAATATGTATTGCTCATTTGTATGGGACAACTTAGTGATAAATAATTTGTAGTTGCAAGAAGTAGTACTGAAGTAGAATTTAGATCAATGGTTTGTGGGATTTACGAAAGGACGTGACTCCAAAGGATGGTTGCGAAACTATAAATTCATACATAAAATAAAGTAATTCTACTGTGTGACATCAAAGCTGACATAATATAATAGGTCATAGCATGTAAAAATTGATAAAAATGACAATGAATTACATTTATGACTCAACTTAAAAGGGAGTGTTAATTATTATGGCCATCAAACCATAATTGTGCAACCATTAATAAATAACAACAATACACATTTTATAATTGTATACATTTATTCTTATTTTCACAACCATATAAAAGATTTCATTTTTTATGAATAAAAATTAATTAGTTTCCCTAATTACTTGTACTCTGAACTATTTATATCCTATTATATTTCGTACAAGAAATACACAATTCTTGCAATATGAACCAACTAATGATAATGAATAAAATCTTAGTTTGACTTACAAAAGAAAAAGAGAGAGAGAGAACCCTGATATTGTTTTATTGTTGTGATTGTACCAGTTATATAGGCCTTAAATTTCTGTGGCGAAAATTTCACTTTTGATGTAAAAAGTCTTGAAAGTAGGTTAACAACATGATTCATCCCCCAATCTATTCTCTTACAAATCATCCCAATCAGTCAATCTAGTAACAGTTGAATCAGCTTTTGTAGAAACCAAACAAACTTTGCCACGAATCAGTTACCCAATAAACCTGCTTCTCTTTCCCACCTTTCACTTCACCTCATGGAAAATAAAACCCCAAAAAGCACTAAAAATGTGCCTCTCTTCATTTTTCACAACTGAAAACACCATAAACACAGATAATAACCAGTGAAAATTGGAAAACAAAGCACAAAAGAAAGCTATGAAAACAGGAACTTCAAGTTTCTTCAATGATCAAACTGTTTTTTTCACCGCTAAAATTCTACGTTGGACTATTTGTTCTCTCATTCCAATAGCTCTCTTTCTTACCTACTTCTACGATGTACCAATTCAACCCTTCTCTCCATCTCCAAATTCTGACTTCACTCATTCCAATATCACTTCTCACTCTTCACCTCCATCTTCTTATGCAGGTATATTCTTACACAATTCCTTATTCTTGTGATTATATTTAATTTGTTATTTTTATAAGTTATCATCGGTGTCGTTGTGTCAGTGTAGATGTCGGGTACCGGATACCTGAAACGTAGTTTGTTATCTGGTTGACTTCTATTTTTGTATAATTACTTATAAAATATGATCTTGCTGATTTCAGAGAAGAAAAAAGCTTACCAAAACCAATGTGATTACTCAAAGGGTGATTGGATCAAAGACACATCAAGCCCTTTATACAATGATACCACATGTGATATGATAAAAGAAGGAAGAAATTGCATCAAACATGGAAGACCCGACTCTGATTATCTTTATTGGAGATGGAAACCAAGTGAATGCTATCTTCCAAGGTTTGAGCCTCACACTTTTCTCCAACTCATTAGCAACAAACATATAGCTTTTGTTGGAGATTCAATGGCCAGGAACCAACTAGAGTCTCTTCTATGTATGTTAGCAACCGTTTCGATTCCTAATCTTGTGTACCGATACGGTGATGATAATCAATTCTCCAAGTGGAACTTTTCTTCATACAATGTAAGTATTTCATTGTATTGGTCTCCGTTTTTAGTGCAAGGTATTGAAAAATCAAGCACAAGGCCAAATAATGAGTTATTTTTGGATCATGTGGATGAAAAATGGGCAAAGGACATGAATCAAATGGATGTTATTGTGTTATCAGTTGGACATTGGTTTTTGCTTCCTGCAGTTTATCATGAAGGTGATTCAATTTTAGGGTGTCATTACTGTCCCGGTCTTAACTACACCGATATCGGATTTTATGATGCATTGAGAAAGTCCTTAAGGACTACTCTTAATAGCGTAATTGATCGAAGAGGAAATGATAAAGGGAATAAAGGAATTGATGTATTTGTGACAACATTTATGCCGCATCATTTTGAAGGTGATTGGGATAAAGCCGGTGCTTGTCCGAAGACTAAGCCTTATAGAAACGGCGAGAAGGAAGTTGAAGGAATGAATGGAGAGATGAGGAAGGTTGAGATTGAAGAAGTTGGAGCTGCTAAGGTGAAAGGGAGTGAAGGTGGAAGATTTAGATTTGAGGTATTGGATATAACGGAATTGGCTTTATTGAGACCAGATGGTCACCCCGGTCCTTATATGAATCCTTTTCCGTTTTTTCGCGGTGTTCGTGAGCGTGTGCAGAATGATTGTGTTCATTGGTGTTTGCCGGGACCGATAGATACATGGAATGAGATATTTTTAGAAATGATAAAGAAGTGGGGGGAAGAAACTAGGAGTGAAGATTGAGATACTTCTCATGTATTGTTAATTGATACCTTAGTGTTTATATTACATGTTATTGTTCTTGCATTGGAACAGAGAATTTTTGTTTCAGGTTAGGTATCAAATATTGATATTGATGATAGTAGTTTTAATATGCCATTTTATTTTATTTTTCTTAGTTCAATCAAATTTTTGGAGCTAGTTATTTTTCTTAGGTTGATTTTAATGTAATGTTTGTCGAAGTATTTGTTGAAGTATTTGTTAGGTTGGTTTTATTTGTTAGTCTGAAATATTTGTAATGTATATTGTAATGTAATGTTTGAATTCAATGAAATTTGGTTTTAGTTGTTAATTTTTTGACTCATTGTTGATTAGTTTAGGGATTTATTGCTTTTATATGAAGTTAACTGAAGACAATGTGTAACCAAAATATTATAATATGATTGCATCCAACAAAGTTTAGTACACTAGTAGATTCTATCAAAAGTTAACCAGCAGATTACATCAAAAGTAACCAAAATCCTAACATATGTAGTTCACTAAAATAGTAACATAAGTGATTCAACAAAACATCATAATAACTGTTAAGTAAACATCAGTTCCTTCATTGTGTTGCACCCTTCCCAGTCATGTTGTCATCTTCAGGTATAACCACATGGTCATCAGCCTTCTTTCCTGGACCTGGTATGTTCTTAGCCTTTAGTGTCCTCAACCTATCACTGCTTATTTTGTCAGCTTTGACATCATCAGTTGTTTTGAGTCCTAAATTTTATCGGTTCACTGCTGCTAGGCCTGGATAGACTTGTTATTATACCAGGTGGCTTAAATGGTGTGTTCCTGGACCGTGGCTTAAATGGTATGTTCTTGGATTGTTTAGGTTTCTTTCCAAAGAAAACCTTGAGACCCCTTGTCTCAAATACTTTGAGTGGTGATTTGTCAATCCTAAGTGGATGGATGTCTAAAACATCACCACCAATGAGAATTGCTTCTATTGTTTCATCCAAGGTGGCTGCCTTTTTTGTGACAGTTGGAGCAGTTTCTTCAAGAGTTGGTTGCTTGATATTGTTGACCTCTTCAGTTGGTTGATCCACATCAGTCTGACTTGCCTTATTCACATTGTTAACCTCTTCAGTTTGTTAGTTGACATTGTTAACCTCTTCATTTTGTTGCCTGACATTGTTGACCTCTTTAGTTTGTTCCTTGACATTGTTGACCTCTTCAGGTGGTTGATTCACATTGTTGACCTCTTCAGTTTGTGCCTTCACATTTTTGACCTCTTCAGTTTGTCCATTCACATTGGATGCCTCCTGACTTGCCTTAGCAGGTTTTTTGGATTTGGTAACTGGTTTGTTGGGCTTTGGTTTCTTATGTTCCTTTTCCTCCTTGATTGACGCACCCTTAGGCCTCCCCTGCAGCAAACATGTAAAATTAAGTTATTTACAATATACTAAAGTGAAGAATGGACACTATAATAAAGTGAAGAATGAATACCCTTTTTTATGTAACATTAGCCTGGCTTGTTTGAGTAGGGATTTCTTCACTCCCTTGAGTAACATTTGCAGTAGCACCAGATAGAAGCACAATTTGCTTGTTTTTTACAAGTCCTTTTGTTATGACCTAGTGCAAAACAGAATTTGCATATGTGGTTTGTATTTGTCCTCTTCCATTTGTTTTTGCTCCCTTCATCCTGTTCTCTCCTCCTTAGTTTCTTGGGCCTACCTGGGCCACATTTAAATATAAGTGGTAGCATTTTCTCATTGGTAGTCCTGGGCCACTTATTATGTCCATTCAATGGTGTGATAACTTCATTGTAACATGCTTCATATGTGGTTTTATGGTAACACTCATGCACATACTTAACAGGGTAATCTATTTTCCTATGTATGTCAGCCACAACATGTCTACATGGGATGCCTATAAGCTCCCAAAAGATGCAAGAACAAGTTTGTTTTTCTAACTCAACAACAAAGCTATCAGTAAATAAAATATGTGTTACTTGAAATGTCAATCTGCCAGCATATGTAGTTTTCCATCTAACACTTTTTTCTATCTTCCTATCCAACCTCCTCAATGGTTTTGACATTATTTGGTCCTTATAAGATTCAACATTTTCCTTAAGTGTTGCAAATATACCCATTAAGTAATTCCTAATCCACTCAAACATTGTAATGATATGTTTATCCCTTTGTAACAGTATTGTTGCATTAAATGATCCACTCAGGTTATTCATTAAGACATCACACTTAGAAAAAGTTGGAAAAGTATGCTTACACCATTTTTTCTTTGGAATAACCTCTATCCACTCATAAGTGGATAGATTGACCTCTTTTATCATAATCATTTTTGCCTCATGTACCTCAAATATGACGAGTACCTTTTGTTGGTCAGAAATGAAGCACCACCTTCCATCACCTATGTCTTAAATTAACAAATTCATAAACCAGCTCCAAGAATCTTCGGTCTCCATTTCTACCACAACAAAGGCAATAGGAAGGTATTGGTCATTAGGGTCTCTACCAATAGTAATCAACATAATTCCTCCATATTTGTGTTTCAAGTGGCATTCATCCAAGCCAATGAATGGTCTACAAGCCTTAGTCAAAGTCTTCTTAGATCCATCAAATGACATATAACATCTCTCAAACTTTGGTTTTAAACCTTCACTTGTAGCAGATGTACTAATCTTAAATTTATTGCCAGGTGAAGCCCTTTTTAATTCATCACCATAAGACCACAATAAACTATATTATTTGCTTGAGTCACCTTCAATAATATGTCTTGCTATCTATATTACCTTGAAAGCTCTGCACCCTGGTATCTCAGTTGCATACCTCTTTCTAATCAGCCACTACCTCACTTAACCTCATTCTAGAGTTATTCTTCAAACCATCCACAATCACTTTTGCAACCCACTATGCTCTAGCATTTCTGTTGTAAAATTTCCTACCACACTTGTGCTTTGCAAACAATGTTTTGATCCTATATGTGGTTGATGTAAGAACCCTACTACATAGCACAATATAGTCACATTTTTTCTTGTCCTTGCATACTACCTTACATCTAACAACATCATTTTTTTTTTCAAACTTTACTTCCCTCCCATTCAATACATAATGTTCTAGGATAACATCCTTGAAATGTCTTAAAGAAGAGAACTCCATACCAACTTTAAAAACAAATTCTTTGCTCAGAGATTCTTCCTCACTAAACCTCAGTATGCATGGCCTTTCATCACATCTATCATCATCACCACCGTTGTCAAGTTCATTTGTCATGTACCCATCCTCAATAACATGTTCCTTGCCCATTTCTTGAGTGATATATACCTTATTATCTTGCTGACTATTCCTCTCATTAGTTGCAACATATGGTATGTTTTGCTCTCTATCAACATCATTATTAACTATATCATCTAAACCTTCATCAAAACATGTCATTCTCTCCTCCTCACTATCCTCAAAATGAACACCTACCATTGAATCATCACTGTTATTATCACTAGATTCGCTCAAAACATCTGCATTTCCATCTCATTTCACTCTTTTTCCTCTATTTCTAAAACTTCCCATAAAGGTATGCTCACCTTCAGTTTTAGACTCACAGTAAATCTTCACCTCACAATTATTTGCTACTGTATACAAGGCTAATTTAGAGGCATCACCATCATCCTTAAAGGGGTTCAGGTCTTGTTCAAGGCTCCCTTGTTCATGCTTCCACCATATCTTAACATAACTATAATCAAACTCAGGTTCAATTACCTTGACTAAATCACATGCCTCAAAGAAAGACCAATAATCATGATCTTGCCCCCTAAAAGCATTCACACCCCCATCATATCTTAGTTTTGTGTCTTTTACGAAACAACCCTTGGTGTAAAATACAACTGTGAACTTATTCATACCCTGTAAATATAAATTAGCCTAAGTTTAATTTTTACCATTTCAGAATAAACAACAACTAAACCTAATTTTTACTTTCAGTAAACAAAAAAATTAGGTCAAGTTATTTATGCCATTATAACAACCAAACTAAGAATTTAATAGTAACGGGACCACTTGTACAAAAAAAGAAGGTAAGCATCAATACAGAGACAAAGAAACATATCTGGGACCACAAGTAGGATTCATACACTTTCTCTTTTGGACCACTGCAACACAACTACACAACTTCATTATCCCTTGAATACAACGGATAATTTGAAAATAACTGAGGAAGACTAGGGAAAAATATGGACTGAACTTCAACTAGAAAATGAAAGGATTAAGGAAAGGTAGGGCACGAGTTGTATGAGGAAGATGACGATTCAATTTCAAATTTACAACACCTCTCAATTTCCACCATGGAAAACACATAACACATCAACAAATGAAACAAATCCAGCTGGCGCGCCATGTCATCCTCCGTTAGTGACAAATAACTGGAGGGACCATAGTTAGAGACGGAAAAATTTTGAGGGACCAAGGTTTGAAGGAAATTTTTAGAGGGACTAAACTTAGAGGTTGGGTTATTTACAGGGAACTAAGACATATTTAACCCATGAAATTATGTTCTTCGTAAGACAAATGCTAGACATCATGTCTAAGGTAATGTATAAAAAAAAGTTTAGATGGGTAACAAATAACAATAAAAGCAAGAAAGAATACAAATGTTTGTTAACGCAGTAGTTCAATGCACCATCACTTTCAATCCAATAAATATTCATTCTCAATAAATTAATAAAATAATCAGGTAAATAACCTTGTTAAATGCCTCAACCTAATACCTGTGACTTTCTATTCAGGACTCTCAAATACTACTCGCAAAGCTTCGTTCAAGCTCCTCTTGAATAAGAGACTCCTATCACATTATCTTAAACACTCCCCTTGTGTTTGGACAATTACAATAACAAGATGGATGATATAACCTTACAACTCAATACTCTCTTCAACTAATTTATAAATGAAGCACATGAATAGAGTTTGCAAAATACAAACAAAAACTAAGATTCAACTAAAACACGAGTAGATATTTTCTCTTGAGGTATGAGTCTTTACAAAGGAGATGAATCTCTTGATTATTCTTGTTGTATTTGATTTAGATCGCATCATCCAAAAAATTTAATAATCAATCAAATATTTATTAGAAAGTTTGAGATCACTGATTGATACAAAGTAATAATCAGAGACAAATGTCTCACAAACCGTGGAACATTTGGCCTAACATTTGTCCACGTGACAAAATTCTGAATATTGAACAAATAAAATAAAATCTTTACTTGATATACATCACAATTCCAACTTCTTAAATAAATTATTCAAAATAAATCTCTTGCAAGAATTGGACGACAATTTAAATCATCTTTAATTGAGATTGGAGATTTCTTCCTCTAGTTCAAATCCAAATTTTGTAATTAAACCAAGTCCAATAAAATATCTTCATGGAATATTTGTTTAATTAAAACTTCAATCAATATTTGTATATATCAATTTCAACAAATTTTGAATTGAATAAAACTAAACTAAATCTTCATTTAAAGCATATCCAATTAAATCTTTTTCTTTAATACAAATCCAATCAACTCAAATCCAAATCTTTTTAATTAAATCCATATCTAATTAAATCTTTTTCAATCTTATGGATAAATACAATCTTTTTTCAAACTAATTTCGATTAACAATCTTCTTCCAAAAGTAATCTTTTGATCGTATCAGAATCAATACAGAATCATATAATGCAGTCTATGCAGAACACGAGTTTCATATGTCATATAATATATTCCAGACATCTTGTCCAACAAATTTCTTACAACAAAATTTCCTGTCAAGCTTGAACACACTTAAACCATATCCTCTAGAATCAAACATAATCACATTAAGATTTACTCACTAAACTTGGCTTATAGACTCAAGTCGGATGTTACACACATGTTGAAACATCTTGTTTCACATGTTGCATTTTCACCAAAATAAATATTGTACTACCCATGTTGGTTTACCAAATTTAGCCGATCAAAAGGAACAACATCCAATGTACATTCACTATTGTCGATGATGATGCATCAAACATTGTAGGAAATCAAATCCATAAAAACATCCAACAAGACATGATCAACCAATGCCTCACACTTGTCATTCCTCGTATCTCTATAATGATAACTTCTTTCTTTGCTAAACAAAAAAGACTCCCTTTTCCCACATAACCATTTTAATAAATTGTTTTGATTTTATTCATATGAATATATGTGGTCCCTTTTCTACTCCATTTATGTTTGACAACCGATATCTTTTTTACTATTGTAGATGGCAACAATAGATTTACCTTGATATTTTTTTATAAAATTAAAATTGAAACTTCCAACCTTGTTAAGTATTTTATGAGTTTTGTTAAACTTAATTCCATAAATATACTAAAATCATTAGAAGAGACCATGGAAATGAAATCATGATGCATGATTTTTTAAGAATGGTGACATCATACCCCATACATCTTGTATTAAACCCCAAAACAAAATAGCATATTTTATAGGAAACATTAACATATTTTAAGTGCGACAACGATCTTATTTCACTTTCAGTTATCACTTTGTTTTTGGAGCTATGCCATAAACCACATTGTTTGTTTGATTAATATGTTACCCACTAAATTTCTGAATTTTAACACTCTCTTTAATATTTTATTCAATTGCAATCTTGATTTACAAATTTTATGAGTATTTGGTTGTTTATGCATTGCTTCCACCTTATCTTGGCAGTGAAAAAAGTTTGACCCCCTATTCTAGAAAATGATAGAATTAATTCAATAATGATTCATTATACAAGATATATTATTTACATGATATCAATCATACCTTAGGTGCAAAATAGAATAATTAAATGAGCATGTATATAATTGCAATATCTAGAACATGTTAGTCTATGATATAATGGATTGAAGAAATAAATGTAATCATGTTGCTAAGTATTTGGGTACTAATTTAAAACATGAAAATGTAGAGATAAATGACTGATATTTGTTGACTTGTGGATCTTCTTCAACTGATACTATTAATTCTTTAAACACTCTTCAGATACAAAGAAGATATAATATGTTTGTCGTACAATATATTGAAGAGCATATCCTATATACAAAGTGATGTCTAAGTAGGATTCTCATTATTTCGAAATGAATCATTTTGACATTCACTCATATTTGAGTTCATACTCATCTTATTATTTAATTACTTTTTAAATAGAAATATGATTATCTTTTTTTTTTTTACTTAATTTGACCACTTAATTTATCAAGACTCTTAATTTGATAAATAATATATATATATATATATATATATATATATATATATATATATATATATATATATATATATATATATATATATATATATATATATATATATATATATATATATATATATATATAACAATTATTGGAATATAATATTTAAATATAAAATATTTCAAAATCTCTCACTTGGACTATATATCTTAATAATTATATCACAGTTATTTACGTATGCATCCATATATTATTTATTGTTAGATTTCAATTTTACAATTTGATTCACCTCGTACATTAATAATGAGACCGCTATGACAATCGACACTGACATATAATATAACTCCCCGATTTTTAAATGCGGGAGTGTATTTTTTCTTTCTTTTTAAACCACATATCAGATAAACATTCACGGTCGAAACCAATCAGAGTAAAATCTTTCTAGTTTAAAAAAAAATTCCAAACCATTATTAGAGACCTGTCCAAGGTTATAAAGTATTTTATCCACTTTCATATATTTTTTCACAAATATTTGACAAAAAGTGAAAGTCAAGACCACTTACTCAAATAAACGTTCTGCTACAACAACGATCTTCTTAAAGAAGTGGACAACACCCTGAAATAAACTCTAAGTTGATCTTTAGACTCTAAGACTTGGTGATTGGTGTAACGCTCCGATTCGATAATTCCCATTTTTGTGGGGTCTTTTATTTTATGTGAATGATAATTGTTTTATTTGTGAAATTATCATGATGATATAATATGTTGATGAATTAATGTGATATGTTGGTGTGATATGTGATTTTTCGGGTAAAATTGGATAAGAGGGTATTTTAGACTTTTCACAATTTTTATTAAGATTAGAAATTAGGAGAATAGAATTTGTGAGAGAAATAATATTTGGTTGGAAAGAAATAGAAAGGAAAGAATAAGAATAGTTAGTAAGAATAAAAATAGAGAGAAAATAATATAAGTTAGAAGAAAGGGAAAGAAAAGGAAATAGAAAGAAAGGAAGAGAAGAGAAAGGAGAAGAGAAAAAGAGGAAAAACTAGGTTTTGATCAAGATTGCTCCGCGTAGACGAAAAAATCGGGTAAGGGTGAAAAACATTGTTATCTTGATATTGTGTATGATTATGTATGTGTTTGGTTGCTTGAGTTTTGATTTTGATGAAGTTTAGAGAAGATGAATAGTTAGGGTTTTAGAGAAAATAGGAGAAATTTGTGGATTAATCTGTTAGAAATCGTTATAATCGAAGTATGATGTTAGATACATGTTGTTGATCATGTTTAGTGGAGTTTGATTGAGTTTTGGAGTGTTTGGAGTTGACTGTTCGCAGCTGAGAAATTCTGAAAATCGCAGTGGTTGCTCAGCGAGCAATCCCTCGCTCAACGGGCAATCCCTCGCTCAGGAAAGTTCCAGGGATTTTCTCGCTCAGCGAGCCTGTAGGTTTTTGAGGAACTTGTGTCTTTAATCGTAGTTTTAGTTTCGGTTATCCGTTTTAGGAATTCCTTATATTGATTCGAAGCTAGAGACGTGTAGAAAATAGTGATGCTAAGAAATGTAATTTTTATCCGACTTTCACCCGACTTTTCCGATAAAACGTAAATAAGTCAATCATGGAAATGTGGGTTTGATGTGATGTTGTGGTCGTTTGGCAAATGAATACATTGCTTGAATTGAATGTGAATGTATGTTAATTGAATGAGTTAAGTGCATAATTATGTTGTGAATAATGTATGCATTTTCAAGAATGTTGTGCGTCATTTTGCATGTAAAGCATAATGTATGCATTCTTGTGTTGTGAGATTCTTTGTGAATCTGTTGTAGCATCGTGTGCTCATGTGGAGTGTGAGAGATGACTACAACACGATCGTGTGCCCGTGTGTAGTGTGAGCAATCGGATTGTGTGCCCGTATGGGGTGTGAGCAATCCAGAAACATCGTGTGCCCGTGTGGGGTGTGAGCGATGGGTGATTTATTCACATTGATCGTGTGCCCATGTGAGGTGTGAGCGATCGGATTGTGTGCCCGTGTGGGGTGTGAGTAATCCATAAACATTGTGTGCCCATGTGGGGTGTGAGTAATAGGGAACATCGTGTGCCCGACAGGGAGTTACTCTAGGTAACAAGCGATGATTTCATTTGGTTCCTGAGTGAACTTGCTGAAATGCCGAGTCGGTACCGCATTGCATCTGCATAGAGTCGTGTGTCGGTCTCTATGAGTTGCATTTTATCATTTTAATTATGATATGCAGAAATAAACATGAATGTGCATATGTTTATTTGGAGTATTATTGAGATGATAATATGTGTGATGAAACATACTTGTTTGTATATATGCATGTTTGATATATGTATATGTATGTGATTTATACATTTGCAATGTATATGTGTGATTAAACATAGCTAGACGTATGTTTATGCGGAATGAATAGAATTGAGGAATAACCATAAATAATATAAGTTTATGTGAATTAGTGAATTGGTGCATGATGAATATGCTTGATATGTGTATGTAGACGTTGCGATGTGTATAGGTGATGAGGGATGATTTGTGGTGAGAATATGTTTTATATGCATTTTATATGTTGAGAATATATAATTATATGCAATGTTATTATGATAATGTTTCTCACCCTTTTGCTGTTTTATGATGCTCTACGAGGCATTGCAGACTAGGATGCTGGAGATCCTTTTTGTGAAGCGAGTCTTCATTTGTTTTGATCGGTCGACTCTGATATATAGCACCGGGTAGTTAGGTTGGCGTAGTGCCATTTATTTGTGAATGCATTTGTATATGTATTTTGATGATAAATGTTTTATGTAAACATTGCATTATTTTGGTGATTCAAACTTGTGGATATACTTATGATAAGTGTATAAGTTTGAAATTGTTATGTGGTTTCCGCTGTTATTTGAATTAAATGAATACGGGTGTAAGGATAAAATCCTTTGTGTTTGCAAGTTACCCTGTTTGTTGCATATCTTAATGAGCAGGTGTTGTATGTTTTAAAATTTTCAAGTATAATGTGACATTGCTCCTTTTATACCATGTTTCAAATATTACTCTAATGGAATTTTTAATATGTGCCTAAATGATTTAATAGCTTAATTGGGGTATAAAAAGGGGGTGTTACATTAAGTGGTATCAGAGCCAGTGTTCGAGTTAGTTGTGTCTCTCTTGTTGTTGTTATGATTGAACGTTTATTTAATCTTGTTGTTGTCTTGGGAATGATCAGAATATGGCTGGTAGAAATGATAATGCGATGGTTGGTTCTTTGGAAGCAATGGCTAGGGCGCTGCAGGGAGCGCCGAATGTGAGTGCCAATGATGAGTTCAGAAAGAATCAACCACCGGTCTTCAAAGGAAGATTTGATCCTGATGGTGCTCAGAATTGGTTGAAAGAGATTGAAAGAATCTTCAGAGTTACGGACTGTGCTGAAGAGAGTAAGGTGAGGCTTGGGTCTCACATGCTGAAGGAAGAAGCCGATGATTGGTGGGTCGGTAGAAGTCAAGCTCTTGAGGAGGAGGATGAAGAGATAACTTGGGAAGTTTTTCGTGTTGAATTCTTAGGGAAGTAATACCCTGAGAGTGTGAAGGGAAAAAAGAGATGGAATTCCTTGAGCTGAAGCAAGGTAGTATGTCAGTGGTTAACTATACTGCTAAGTTTGTGGAATTGGTTCAGTTTCATCCTCATTATGCTGTTGCTACTGCTAAGTTTTCTAAGTGCATTAAGTATGAGAATGGTTTGCGTCCTGAGATTAAGCAAGCTGTGGGATATCAGAGGATTAGAAGGTTTTCAGATTTGACAGAATGTTGTAGAATTTTTGAAGAAGATAGCAAAGCTCGTTCTACACATTACAAGAGTGTGAATGAGAGGAAAGGGAAATAACAAGCTAGAAGTGGACCTTATGTGACACCCGCTGATAAGGGAAATCATAGGGGAAACTTTGATAAGAGATCTGGTGGAGGGAGTTCTGGTCCCGTTAAGTGTTACAAGTGTGGCGATTTAGGCCTTAAGTCTTTTGAGTGTGGGAAGAATATTGTGAAATGTTAAAACTGTGGAGGTCTTGGACATGCTACTACCGAGTGTAGGAGGAATGTGGTGAAGTGCTTCAATTGTGGAGAAGTGGGTCACATTAGTACTAAGTGTACTAAGCCGAAGCAAGCTCAGGCGGGCGGAAAGGTGTTTGCATTAGCATGGAAGGATACTACTAGTGCAGACCGATTGATTAAAGGTACATGCTTTATTAATAGTACGCCTTTAGTTACTATTATTGATATGGGAGAGACTCATTAGTTCATTTCTCTTGAGTGCTCTAAGCGTTTGAATTTGTTTATGTCTTCTTGGGGTGGTGAGATGGTTATTGAGACTCCTGCTTCAGGGTCGGTAACTACTTCTTTGGTGTGTGTAAGTTATTCTTTGACCATGTATGGTAAATATTTTGTTATGGATTTAGTTTGTTTACCGTTGGAGGGTTTGGACGTAATCTTGGGTATGAACTGGTTGTAATCTAATCTAGTTCATATATATTGTTATCATAAGTTAGTAAGTTTCTTTCTTTGGATGATGATGAAGAAGAGAGTTTCCTATCCACGAAAGAGTTGAAGAAAATTTTAGTGGACGAAGCTCAGTTGTTTGGTTTGTTTGCATCGTTGGCAGTGGAGAGCGAAATGGAGATAAGTAGGTTTCCAGTGCTGTGTGATTTTCCAGAAGTGTTTCCGGACGATATTAAGGATGTACCGCCGAAAAGAGAAGTTGAGTTTTCTATTGATCTAGTTCCGGGTACTAGACCGATTTCGATGGCACCATATCGTATGTCAGCTTCGAAATTAGTAGAATTGAAGAAGCAGTTAAATAACTTGTTGGATAAGAGGTTTTTTAGGCCGAGTGTTTCTCCTTGGGGTGCGCCAGTATTGTTGGTAAAGAAGAAGGATGGAAGTATGCGGTTATGTATTGATTATCGACAGTTGAACAAGGTGACAATTAAGAACAAGTATCCACTTCCGAGGATTGATGATTTGATGGACCAATCGGTTGGTGCGCGTGTTTTTAGTAAGATTGATTTGAGATCAAGATATCACCAGATTCGTGTGAAAGAAGAGGATATTCAAAAGATGACTTTTAGGACACGGTATGGTCATTACGAGTATTCTGTGATGCCATTCGGAGTTTCTAATGCGCCGGGTGTGTTTATGGAATACATGAATCGTATTTTCATGAATAGTTGGATCGATTTGTGGTTGTGTTCATCGACGACATTTTGATTTACTCTAAGTCTCAAGAGGAGCATGAAGAGCATTTAAAGATTGTGTTACAGATTTTGAAAGAGAAGCAATTGTATGCTAAGTTGTCAAAGTGCGAGTTTTGGTTGTCGAAGGTAAGTTTTCTTGGGCATGTTATTTCCGATGGTGGTATTAGTGTGGATCCATCCAAGACTGATGCGGTAATGTAATGGGAAGTTCCTAGATCGGTTACGGAGATTCGGAACTTTTTAGGTTTGGAGGGTTATTATCGGAGGTTTATTGAAAGATTTTCAAAGTTGGCACTTCCGTTAACGCAACTGACTTGTAAGGGAAAGGCTTTTATTTGGGATATTAATTGCGAAAAGAGTTTTATGGAACTTAAGAGAAGGTTAACAACGGCTCCGATCTTGATTTTGCCGAATCCGACGGAACCATTTGTGGTGTTTTGTGATGCTTCATTGTTTGGGTTAGGTGGTGTTTTGATGCAAGATGGAGTTTTAACAACAGGAGCAATTGCAGCTACATATGGTTGAACATATCGTTGTTGCGGGCGATAAGGCCTCCTCTCAGTTGAAACAGCATAAGCATCACCATCTCTTCTCTTGTGAGGATTCCCAAAAGACTTTCTTGCAGCATTAGGAGCTTCAAAATTGGTAATCTTACCCTTCTTGATACCTTATTCTAGTCTTTCTCCAATAGTGACCAGGTCAGAAAAACCAGATGAAACACTTCCTATCATTTTCTCCCAAAAGAACGGTTGAAGAGTGTCCATGAACAAACCAGTTAACTCTTTTTCAGGCAAAGGTGGCTCCACTTGAGCAGCTAGCTCTCTCCAACGCTGAGCATACTCCTTGAACGATTCTTTCTCTTTCTGTGACATGTTTTGAAGTTGACGACGGTCAGGCGCCATGTCCAGATTGTACTTATACTGCCTTACAAAAGCATCAGATAAATCTTTCCAGCTTCGAATGTGACTCTTCTCAAGTCCAACATACCACTTCATAGAAGCACCACTCAGACTATCTTGAAAACAGTGACTAAGCAATTTGTCATCCTTAGCATGCGCAGCCATTTTGCGACAATACATCAGCAGATGAATCTTTGGACAAGTATGACCATTGTACTTCTCAAATACAGGAACCTTGAACTTATCAGGAAGAACCAAATCGGAAACCAAACACATGTCTATTGCAGCAGAACCAAAGACATCTTTTCCTTCTAGACCTCTTACCCTCTTCTCAAGAGTCAAACATTGCTCTCTAACTTCATCCATATATCCAGGTTCACCCTGACTTTCAGCTTGTGGACCAGCAGCTTGGTACAAGAAAGGAGAATTCTGATAAGTAGTCTGAGCAGTAGTGTGCACAACAGGTTGAGGTTCGACAAAAGTCGGAGCTGAAAAGACTGGCACAACAGATGGACCACCCACTTGAGCAGTAGCAGAAACTGGCACATAATCCGGAGGTAACCCATATTATGGCCAAGAAGAAACCGGTTGCTGAGTAACAGGAGGGTCAACAACAGCAGTAAAAACTTCAGAGATAACAGTCCTTTGAGGTGGTTCACCCCGAGCAATCAGAACTTGCATCATTTCAGTAAGTTGGTCATACCGGCCTTCAACTCATCAATCTCCATTCGAACTTCCATGTTATGCTGTTCTTGGTGTTCCATTCTCAATCTAATAGCTCTCAATCTGTTAGCAGCTCTAGTACCATATCTGTGGTGAGGAGTCAGCTTGACGGATCAACAGACAACTGAGGAAAGAAATAACCAGGATGAGTTCCCACACAACTCGGATGAACGCAAGAATATGCGAGGATGCAATGATATGCAATGTTCACTTCCATTTTCAGAAAAACAACTCGATTATTGCAAACATGGTAAACATCGAGAGTATGGTCATGAAAAATCTTGACAAAAAGGAGAATTTACTTTTTCCAATATTTGCAATAATCGGAATTGTCTTCCTTGAAAAATGGTTGTGAAGATGATCATGATGAATATGTAGATGCAACAAACACAAACAAGATCACGCAAAGCACACGGGTTCAAAGGTTCGGACCACGAGCATGAAGTCATGGTAACAGAACACCAACCCACACAGGCATGTACTAAAGTTTGTCTTCATTGTACCTGCAAAAAACCAAAAGGGTGCTAACAGAGGTTCCCAGAGTTAACAGCCATCTTTAGAATATCATCGGTACGTTGGATTACTCCCCAACCGATAACATTCTTAAAATAGACCTCGTCCGAGTGTAGTATCGCGTGACAACCACCTTAAGTTTACACTCAGATAGTTTCCGCACTACGTTCCTAAATTGGCTAGGATTGGTTAATGGTTCTACGGTCCTCAGTATGATCAACTCAAGGTCGGAAAATAATGCCACGTACGATTACTCGTCATGACATTGATAGTCCAAGAGAGCCTAACTGAGTGGAGATTATCAATTTGATATCGCTTTGGACTACTCCATCGCGTATCGCTTCGAATATCGCCGTCCTATCATAAGTTCCACTCAGATCCGGGTTAGAATCTATCTCACAGAGGATCACCAAAACTGAAACAGAACAACCAAGTAACAAGCAAATCAAACTAAAGCAGTAAATAAATCAAAGTATGCCGAATCCACTTAGAGATTGACTCCCCAGCAGAGTCGCCACTTTTCTGTAGCGGTAAAATCATGAGTGTAAGCTATTGATTAACTTAACTCAAGGTACACAGAGTCGCCACCGCGCTTTTGTTTATTTCCAAAAGGAAAAAGGTAAAAGAACGAATAAAAACCTAAGGAATCTAAAAGCAAAAGCTAAAAGAAACAAACAGAGAACGGGTAAGGGAATTGGTTACAAATCGGGAAGGTTTTAAGCACCCGACTTGTCCGTGGTACTCCACGGGAACCCTTTGAAATATTTACTGCATTTTTGGCTTGAAATGGTTTGCTTGAAAAAATATTGAAGAGATGAGAAGAAGAATGTTTTTTAAGATTTTTGATTGAAGAGACGAAAGTCTCATGCCTACGTACCCACAAAGTGCAATGCGAGATCAAAACCCCGTAGTTCGTGGTACAAATTGTGAAAAGAAGAATGAGTTGAATTGATTTTAAAATGTAAAGATAAGTCGTCATTCTTTAGCGAATAATTCCGCTAGAAAGAATGAATCATATCTAAACATAAAAAAAAATGGTTAAAAGGAAACATGCACGAGGGCACAAAATCAATTGAATGAGTTTTGAAGGTTTTAAAGTTTTTGAGAAGAAAAGTTTCGATATGCTTATGTGGTTTAGCATTTATTAAGAAATGAAATGAAAAAGTAAAATCGCATGACCTAAGTCAAGGTTTGATTGCGAAAATGTTTGAAGTTTGAAAACAAAGAAAGTTTTTGAAAATAGGGAGGAGATTTGAAAATTGAAGAAGTGGGAGGAGATGAAGGATTATCCTAAGACTTGAAAGTAAAAGCTAAAGGAAGAATGATCAAACCATATGGCAAGCATCTTTGAAACAATCGGATTTCCATCTTCATAAACAAGTGAATTCAATCAGAGCCAAAGCCTTCAATCCATAACAACTCAAGCAAAGGGATAGATCCTAAAATCTAAGTCCGAAACTCCGATGCTAAGGATAGTAACCATAGTCCGAAATTAAAGTCACCAATTTTTTAGATGTTTATTCCTATATTAATATTTTGGTGTCCAAATGGACAAAGGAAAAATCACAAGCATAACAATATAAACATAAACAATATGATGAATGATATAAAAGCATAATAAGAGAGATAGGGAGCGAGAGATTGAAATAAAAGAGGATAGGGTGCGAGAGATTGAATTAAAATGTTAGTATATTAATAGTATAATAATATTTACATATAAGTGGTATGATGAACTTAATCAAACACAACCACACAAAAAGAGAACCAAAATCGAGGCAACCGGATCCAAATGGATCTTAATCCGAATTCGGGACAAGTTTAGGTCTATGTTAAGCAACCGCCGAGTAATTTACGGAGTAATTACCCTACAAATGAGACCGGCCACCACCAATTAAGGTGGAAAATATTTGTGCTAATTGTAACACGGTGGGAGAACTGACTTTAGTTAAATGTTGCGGATAGCAAGAGTCGCCACCGACTTTTATTTTATCCAAAAGGAAAGGGCATAAAAGAACAGGAAAAACCTTAAAAAGATTTTTGGGTTCGGGGGGTAGGTTATATAAAGGGAAGGTGTTAGCACCCTTTATATCCATGGTTATCCATGGGCTCTTAGTTACTTAGCTCACTTTAAAATGTTTTTGAGAAGTGTAGTGTGTGATTAGAAATTTTCTTAAGTACTTTATAATGATCCATGTACGGATATATATAAAGCCTTTGTTTTGAAAATTGTTTGAAAATGTGAAGTGTTTTTGAAATGTTTTGAAAAGGTGAGCAAGTACATAAGAGGAACCTACCCTAAGTTAAATCTTTTCTGTTCTTAAATATCCTTTAAGTGGTAAGACTATCCCTATTATTAAGGAATAGGTAGTCATTACCTTGGATGTGTGAGGGACAAGTAAAGGGACATCTGTGATTAGGCAACTGTAAGGTGTATTTAGCAATTCGAAGGGACTTATCATCTTTATTCGAAAGGGACAAGATCATTTACGAAGGCAACCGTGAAGGGACTTGATCTTATTATCTTTTAAGGGACTAGATGATATGAGAGAAGGGACTTTGCTTTACACCTTACTTGACCTTTTTCTTTTAGGCAACATGAGTGGTATCCTTAAGAATGTGAGATGGCGATCCAAGATCGACTTACGTGTGTGCGTGTACAAATTCATATATTTATCTTGAGATTAATGATCTAAATTCAATTTTAAATACAAACATGTTTACACTCCCTATTTTACTAACCATGGCAATTAAAAATAAATAATATGAATAATTCTACAACTATTACATAATTGGTACAATTACATTATAATAATAAAATAATTTAAATAAATAAGCATATAATAAATAAATAAATAAATTGGTTAGTAATAATAAACAAAAATAAATATAAGAAGGTTAGTATAACAATATGATATAGAAACAAATTAAAAGTTCAAAATTAAATAAATAATTATTTTTTTTAAGAATTTTAATAAAAGAATTAAATATTATGTACTAATAAATATGACTAATAATTCTAATAATTTAATTTTATATACATATTTAAAAAATATTTGTTAATTATAATTAAGTAAACATATAAAAATAAGAAATTAAACTCATAAAATAAAGTTAGGGTTAATTACTTAATCTAATCCTAATTACATTATTTATATAAAAAACTACATATAATAATAATATAAACAAATTATAAATAAATATATACAATTAAAATTTTCAAACAAACTTAATTAGGGTTTATGAAGAAAATTAGGGTTTATAAAAATAATTAGGTTTTTTTTACATATATATTTTTAGGGTTTATAAATTAATCTAAATGTAATTAAATTATTTATATAAAACATATAATATTAATAATATACAATAAAATAAATACTAAATAATTTTATTAATAAAGTTTAATTTTTGAAAATATAAGTTTTGAATTATATACAAGAAAATAATATAACAATTTTATTTTAAATATTTATCATTTATTAAATTAATTAATATATAAACAAAAATCAAATAAAATGAAAAAAATGAGAAAAAAGAACTTACCTGGGGCTGGGATTCGAACCCAGGCCCTAGGCTTTGTATCTTTGAGACCAGCAAGCTCTCCACCAGGCCAGCGCGCGTTTGGTGATAGTGAATAAGGACGAATCATTATATTTTAAACCTGAAAAATTAAATGGATAAAACACAAAAAATTGGTGAAGCTGAGATTTGATCCCTTGACCCTTGCCTCATACGCGCATGACTCTTACCACTGGGCTAGCCATTGTTAGCTGAAATAATATAGAAACATAATCATAAAATATTATTCTCAATTTTTAAATTCCAGCTTTGGCGCCATCGTCTTCAACCTCCAGATTTGCGTTTTTTCCTGCGAATTTAGTTGCAATATTACCTGCGATTTTAAATTTGCAGGAAAACCTATATTTTCCAAACATCATGTAACAAGTAATGTAAAACCAAATTAACCGCATCAATTTGTTATTCATGGCTTGGGCAATCTAAACATGTTCTTAAAAGGTCTTTAAGTGACCTAAATCACGAGGCCCCAATTTCGACCTTAAAACCCTAACAATGGCAGATGACTTATCCTGCATCAAAAATGAAATCAAAGATACCAGAAACGATCTACATACGATTACAAGCAAGAATCAACAATCAAAATCATGTTAGGATGCATATATGAATGAAATCGAAAACTTCAAACTCAAGATAGAACATGGATTCGGTTTATGATATTTGGCATGCTTTGGATGCAAATGAGAATTGGGAAAGCATCAGTGATGATCCTGGAATGTTTTGCAACCTTTAGAATGACTTTAAATGCCCTGCAAAGATGAATCCGAATTTGAATTTTTCTACCAAATTTTGAAAGTTTGAATGTTCTTCTTAGAGGCTGCAAATCGTCCCTCACTTTTGTTATGTTCTATACTTATATGTGAACTGAATTAGGTCAAAAAAAGCTAGCACTCTTTGGACTTTTTGGATCATTGAAGATTGAAAAAGATCATGTCTTAAAACTTGATTTTCATTTGATCCAACCTTGCTATTTTGGGACAATCATCATAATTTGTGTATCAATCTGATCCAAACAATGTTTATGACTTTCTAGAAGTAAAATCCCCTTTTAAATATTTGATTTTATATTTTATTTCAATTTAAATGGTATTTTAATGAATAAAATTCAAATAAATATGAAATAAAAAATAAAAATTCATAAAATAAGTGGGTTGGGTCGTGCTTGGTGTTTTTATAAAGATGGGATGGCAATTTGGTGGGCTCATTTAGCAAAAATTTGATTTAAGGCCTTATTTGCTTCATAAACTTCCCCAAAATTTCCCAACTTTGCAAGGGCACAAATCCTTCAATTTTAATGCTATGAGGGTGTTATTGGACATTTTGGAAATCTTAAAGAGTCCTCTAACCAACCTCATTGGTTTCATGTCCATATCTTTTACCATTCTCAAGTTATGCTCTTTTGAAGTTGTTGACTTTTTGTTGACTTTCAAAAGGACCTATAATGTCTTAGCTCATACCTTCCAAATGAATCATTTTTGGGCTTGGCTTGTGAGACACAAAGTTGTATAGAATTCAATTTCCTTCATAATGAGCTTTGGATGAGAAAAATTTGATGAAGCATGTGAAAGTTATGGCTGGTCAAAGTTCAGTTGACTTTTCCTAAGGAAACCCTAATTTAGAAACCCCTGATTCTTGATGATTTGAAATCTCCTTGATGAATCATGATCAACCCTTGATCAAATGATGAATTTTACTTCATATACTTGATTTTGGAAAAAAATCATGAAGTTTGACTTTGGTTTGACCACAGTTGACCTCAGTTTGACTTTTTAACTGCTTTAACTGATTTTAACCTATCTGATCATCTGACTGAGCAAACCTTTGGAAAAGTCTTGAAACTTGTCATGGGGATTCTTGAACCTATATAAGATGTTATGAAGCTCAATTGAAGTCTTGGAAGTCCATTTAGCCTGATTAAAGTCAAAACCCTAGTTTAGGATGCATTGCTTAGGAGGATGCATTGTCTGAGGGAATTGTCAAATCTTCTGACTAATTGTGAACTTTGTGAAACTTGTGAACCTCATAAGATGTCTTGTGAACCTTGTGAACCTTTTGAGCCTCTTAATACACAATGACTTTCCTTGTGGAGGGCAAATTTTGGGGTGCAACAGCTGCCCCTGTTCAATTTTCTGAAACCTGAGGGGTTAGATTGGTATACGTGCCATTCGTGACCTGGAAGGTTGAAGGTGATTGAACACGAAAGCCCAAAAATTTGCACTCACCGGTGCGTAAAGTAACACTGGTGATTAGTTGTATATGCTTGAGTGGGCTTAAAGATGCCACTTGGAAGAATTGGAGATGGGCTTATAGATGCCATGGAAGAACTGGAGATGGGCTTGGAGATGCCATCTAAAATATTTGGATGTGATGATGTTCTTTATGTTGATACTGGATATCAGTACTAGGTCTTTGTATAAGCCGTCTCTGAATCATTTATGCAACATGATTTGAATTGTTGAATGGACCAGTAGAAATGAATCTTGTGATAATTATCTCTTCTGGAAGTATTTTGGATTAGGGAATGGATCTTTGTACAGATCGTTTGCCTACTCTCCAAGGTCTAAAGAACGTCAGGATTAGTTCTTCTGAAAAATATCTTGAACCAGGGAATGGATCTTCTTACAGACCGTTTGCCTGCTATTCAAGGGGCCAAAAGAACGTCAGGATTTGTTCTTAAGGGTCAAAAGAACGTCAGGATTTGTTCTTCTGAAAAAGTCTTGAACAAGGGGCCAAAAGAGCGTCAGGATTTGCTCTTGAGGGTCAAAAGAACGTCAGGATTTGTTCTTCTGAAAAAGTATTGAACAAGAAGCCAAAAGAGCGTCAGGATTTGCTCTTAAGGGTCAAAAGAACGTCAGGATTTTTTCTTCTGAAAAAGTCTTGAACAAGGAGCCAAAAGAGCGTCAGGATTTGCTCTTAAAGATCAAAAGAACGTCAGGATTTGTTCCTCTGAAAAAGTCTTAAACAAGGGGCCGAAAGAGCGTCAGGATTTGCTCTTAAGGGTCAAAAGAATGTCAGGATTTGTTCTTCTGAAAAAGTCTTGAACAAGGGGCCAAAAGAGCGCCAGGATTTGCTCTTAAGGGTCAAAAGAACGTCAGGATTTGTTCCTCTGAAAAAGTCTTGAACAAGGGGCCGAAAGAGCGTCAGGATTTGCTCTTAAGGGTTAAAAGAACGTCAGGATTTGTTCTTCTGAAAAATGTCTTGAACCAGGGAATGGATCCTTTTACAGACCGTTTTCCTGCTATTCAAGGACATCTTGAGTAGTATATGGATCATTTCTGACCTGTTGTAAGTTGTTGATATTGTTTTACCTGCATATAACTATCCTGCAAAGAAAATATTAGTTTATGCATTATGTATGCATGCATAGTATGATGCACCTAAGTAAATGTATTATGTACTTATGGATATGTATGTTATGGTATGATGTAAATGATGTATGTATGCATCATGTAGCCTGAAGCGTCTGAATATCTTCGTATAATAACTACTGGCCAGGAAAATAAATCCCGATTTGTTGCTGAAGAATATTAGGAACTCGTTTCCGTCTCGTTTGATAATATAGTGAAGAATATGAGGAACTCGTTCCCGTCTTGTTTGATAACATAGTATTCATAAACTCCCATCTTCGTTCGATGGTATGGTATCCATAACCTCCCGTCTTCGTTTGTCGTACTTCTGTTGAAGGAATAATTTCCTGAGTATCCCGACTGAGGATAAAAGAGATAGACATAAATTCCAGGGGAGATGTAACTCGAAGTATTTATGAAGATGGATTTGCCCTACTGGGGGATTTGTAGCTGTCTTGTGGGGATGAACCGGCGAAGCTTCGTTGAATTCCTTCCCTCGTTCGTCCTTAGTAAATACTATTACTGCATTTCATGCATTTCTGGTAAACATCAATCATATTAAGCATTTTATGCATTTCTGGTAAACATCAATCATATTCAAAAGCATACATACATTCAAACACAACCAATGGACGTTTCGCTTATGTAAATAGGGTAAAAGTAAATCTGGATTCAAAGATAGAATTTTATTTATATCACAAAGTGACCTATACATAGGCAAGTTTGTACAAGGAGACAGAAATCCTAGTAAGAGGAATTTGTCATAATAATTTTTACAAAACAGAGGAAATCAGCTATGTGGTAAATAATCCTATTGAGTTTCAATTCTACTATTCCCATTATCTTCAAGTATCTCATCTTCTGCTGTCGAGACGGAAACGATTGGATTGATCTTTATCTGTTCGAGCTTGAGTAAGTAGCACAACTGGTCGTAGTTTCGTGGGTGATCCAAAGGAGACATAGTCATACGCTTTAATCCCTAACTTTTGCCTGGAATGCCCTTTCAGGTTTTCAATCCACCGGGATACCCTTTTTTGCCCAAGCCGCCTTTTCAGGTTTTCGACTTGTCGGGTGTACATTTTTTATATATATCCCTAATTTTTGCCCGAACCCTTTTGGTTCGCTGGGATGCCCTTATTTTTGCCTAGGCCAGTCAACCTAGCGGGTCTCATTTTATGCGTAGTATTTTTTAACTATGTCTGCGTTTACAGGCTGTGGGAAGTCTTCACCATCCATTGTAATAAGCACATGGCACCTCCTGAGAATACTGTTTTGATCACAAATGGTCCTTCATATGTAGGAGTCCACTTGCCCCTAGGATCACCCTGTGGTAATATGATACGCTTGATTACCAAATCACCAACCTGATATACCTTTGGTTTAACTTTCTTATTAAAAGCCTTAATCATCCGTTTCTGGTACATCTGGCCATGACAAACTGCTGCTAACCTCTTCTCGTCAATCAAATTTATCTGGTCAAGTCGAGTCTGAATCCACTCATCTTCATCCAAGCCTGCATCCTTCATGATTCTTAAGGAGGGGATTTGAACTTCAATGGGTAGAACTGCTTCCATACCATATACTAAGGAGAATGGGGTTGCCCCTGTTGAAGTACGTATTGTAGTACGATAACCATGAAGAGCAAATGGTAACATCTCATGCCAATCCTTATAAGTAACAGTCATCTTCTGTAGAATCTTCTTAATGTTTTTATTAGCAGCTTCTACTGCCCCATTCATTTTTGGACGATACGGAGAAGAGTTGTGATGCTTAATCTTGAATTGCATGCAGAGATCAGTAATCATAGTGTTGTTCAGATTAGAGCCATTATCAGTAATAATCCTTTCAGGGATGCCATACCTACATATGAGATTATTCTTAATGAATCGAGCCACCACATTCTTGGTAACAGATGCAAATGAAGCTGCCTCCACCACTTCGTAAAGTAATCAATAGCAACCAGGATGAAACGATGCCCATTAGAAGCAGTGGGCTTGATCTCACCAATCTTATCAATGCCCCACATAGCAAAAGGCCAAGGAGCAGTCAACGCATTCAATGGTGATGGAGGTATATATACTTTATCAGCATAGATTTGACACTTATGACACGTTCTGGAATGTTGATAGCAGTCAGCTTCCAAGGTAGACCAATAGTAACCTACTCTCAATATCTTCTTTGCCATAGTGTGACCACTAGAATGAGTGCCAAAGATCCCATCATGCATATCTTCCATAATCTCTGTTGCTTCCTTCTTATCCACACAACGAAGCAAATTTGAATCATGATTGCGTCTGTACAAAATTCCATTACTCAAAAAGAACTTAGCAGAAAACCTCCTCAGAAACTTCTTATCTTTGACCGATGCCCCTTCAGGGAACTCCTGAGCTTCAAGATATCTTTTTACTTCATAGAACCAAGGCTTCTCCTCTGTTTCTTCAGTATCAATCTCATTGCAGTATGCAGGCTTCTCAAATCTATCAATAATAATCTTGGGAGCTTCATCATCCCAGCTGATCTCAAACATGGATGCCATGGTGGCTAATGCATCTGCCAACTGATTCTCTCTTCGTGGAATGTGTCCAAAGGTAATCTCTTTGAAATGTGGGATCAAAGACAACACATACTCTCTGTAAGGAATGAAATTATCATGCTTGGTATCCCGATCTCCTTTGATCTGACTTACTACCAGGGCTGAATCTCCATATACATCCAGGAACTGAATCTTCATATCAATGGCAGCTTTGATACCCAAGATACATGCCTCATACTCAGCCATGTTATTGGTACAATAGAAACAAAGTCTGGTAGTAATCGGGGTATGACAACCTTCAGGGGAACTGATCACAACACCAACACCATTACCAAGTGCATTAGAAGTTCCATCAAAAACCATAGTCCATCGGGATCCTTGTTCAGGTCCGTCATATTGTCCAGGTTCTTTGGTAATAATCATAATATCTTCATCAGGGAACTCAAAACTCATTGACTGGTAATCATCCACTGCTTGATGAGCCAAATGATCAGCTACAACACTTCCTTTAATGGCCTTCTGAGTAGTGTACTGTATATCATATTCTGTCAAGATCATTTGCCATCTTGCTATTCTTCCGGAGAGAGCAAGTTTCTCGAATATGTACTTGATTGGATCCATCTTCGAAATCAATAAGGTGGTATGAGTCAACATATACTGTCTTAGTCGGCGAGCAGCCCATGCCAAAGCGCAACAAGTTTTCTCGAGCAGTGAGTATCTTGTTTCACAGTCGGTAAACTTTTTGCTAAGGCAGTATATTGCCTGCTCTTTTCGACCAGACTCGTCATGTTACCCCAACACACACCCCATTGAGTTGTCTAATACTGTTAAGTACATAATCAAGGGTCTTCCATCAACTGGTGGCATCAAAATGGGAGGTTCTAGGAGATATTTCTTAATTTCATCAAAGGTTGTCTGACACTCATCATTCCATTCCATTACCTGATCTTTCTTCAACAACTTGAAGATTGGCTCACAGGTAGCAGTTAATTGGGAAATAAATCTTGCAATGTAATTCAATCGTCCCAAGAAACCTCTAACTTCCTTCTCAGTACGGGGAGCTGGCATCTCTTGTATAGCTTTCACTTTTGCGGGATCCACTTCAATACCTTTTCCACTGACAATGAAACCCAGGAGTTTACCATACCTTACTCCAAAAGTACATTTGTTTGGGTTCAGCCTCAACTTGTATTTCTTCAACCTTTCAAACAACTTATGCAGATGATCAAGATGTTGCTCTTCATTCTGGGACCTGGCTATCATATCATCCACATATACTTCTATCTCGTGATGAATCATATCGTGAAACAAAGCCACCATAGCACGCTGATATGTTGCCCCAACATTCTTCAAACCAAATGGCATCACTTTATAGCAAAAAGTGCCCCACTGTGTAACAAATGTTGTCTTCTCCATATCTTCAGGTGCCATCTTGATTTGATTGTAACCAGAGAAACCATCCATGAAAGAGAATACCTTATGCTGAGCAGTGTTGTCTACCAGAACATCAATATGAGGAAGTGGAAAGTCATCTTTGGGGCTGGCCTTGTTCAAATCCCTGTAGTCTACACACATACGTACCTTACCATCTTTCTTAGGTACCGGTACCACATTTGCAACCCATTGAGGATAAGAAGTCACAGCTAAGAACCCTGCATCAAACTGTTTCATCACCTCTGCCTTAATCTTCTCTGACATTTCAGGACGCATGAGACGAACCTTCTACTTCTTTGGACGACAATCTTCTTTTACCGGTAAACGGTGAACCACAATGTCTGTATCCAACCCTGGCATATCTTCATAGGACCAAGCAAAGATCTCCACAAAATCATGTAACATTTGAATCAATCTGCTCTTAACACTATCCTCTAGTTCAGCCCCTATCTTGACTTCTTTCCTGTTCTCTTCAGTTCCCAGATTCATAACTTCGATTGGCTCTTCATGTGGCTGTATGGCTTTCTCTTCTTGTTGTAACAACCTAGCAAGCTCTACAGGTACTTCACAATCGTCCTCATTTCCATCTTCAGCTTGATAGATCGGATTCTCGAAATTATAATTGGCAATAGTAGAACTGTTATCAACAGGATCCAGAGTGGATGAGGATCTGCATTTTAGTGATGTGGGTGTGTGTAAGAACACATAGCTGATAAAACAAAAATAAAAAAGAAAGACAAGAGCACAATATTTACGAAAACGAAACGTCCACTGATTTTTATTGAATGAAGTATGCAAATGAAATGACATCCCGAAACAAGCATACCATTGTGCCCCGGGTAAGGCACAAGGCTTAAGAGTTTAATTGTTCAAAAATTACAAACTTAAAAGTAACAACACAGTAATAGTATTTACTCCTGACTAAAGGAGATAGGAATAACATCTTCAGCTTTCCAGTTATTGAGCCCATCACCCACGGTAGGAAAAATCCAAGCATCCAAGTTGTAGTCTTCATCATAGTCATCCACAACATTGATCTGATCTTTCATGACCCCTTGGTTAGTGATACGAACAGCACGAGCACGACGAACAGCCTTCTGGGACTCTGCAGTGAAACCCAAACCAAACTTGTCAGACTTGTAAGGAATGTCAGGAAGCTGACCCCAAATAGTACAACCACCTTCATCCACCACAACTCTAGCATCCTTGAGAGAGGCCATTGTAGGAGGTACTCTGGTGACCACAGGAACTTTCTTGACAACAGGAGGAGCTTCATAATTATTAACAACCCAAGGAACCACTTCGAATGTCTGGCATGGAGTTTCAACATATTCAACTTCTACTTCAAGATATTTAAATGTGTTCACATGGCTAACTATATATCCTTCCTCTCTGTAAACAGTGACGACTTTTCGTTCTACTGGATATCTCAGCTTCTGATGTAAGGTGGAGGTTACAGCACCTGCCCCATGGATCCAGGGACGCCCAAGGAAACAAGAATACGAAGGACGAATATCCATTACATAAAAAGTAGCATTGAAGACTTGAGAACCTACTTTTATTGGGAGATCAATTTCCCCATGCACCACTCTTCTCGAGCCATCAAAAGCCTTCACCACTATATTACTGGGCTTCAACACAACATCTTCAGGACTAAGCTTATTCAGAACTTCTTTGGGTAACACATTCAGCGAGGAACCATTGTCTATTAACACATGTGACAAGGTAGTGCCCCTACATTCAATGGAGATATGTAGAGCCCTATTATGATCCCTCTTAGCAGGAGTCAAATCAGCATCGGAGAAACCTAACCCATTATCATAGGTCAAGTGTGCCACACAATTTTCAAATTGGTCTACAGAAATCTCATTTGGTACGTGAGCAGTCTTCAAAAATGTAATCAAGGCTTTAGCATGAGCCTCAGAACACAACAATAAAGACAACATGGAAATCTTGGAGGGAGTATGCCCCAATTGATCAACAATGTCATAATCACTCTTGCGAATGATCTTCAATACTTCTTCCATCTGCTTAGAAAGGTCATCAACAATTGGTACAATAGTTGGCACAGGTTCAATAACAGGACCTTTGCCCCGAGCATCAGCAGTGGAGGTAGTAGTTGGAGTAACTGTATTTTTGGAAATAACTGGAGGAGAGAAGATTCTTCCACTTCGTGTGATCTTACTAGATCCAACAATATTGTCAACATCAAGGTTTTCATCAGCAACAGGTGTCTCAACTAGGGGTTCCTGCTTAACACCATGAATATAAACATCGGAGCCATAATGCCAAGGCACCGCTTTATCAGAAGTATATGGAATAGGACCCGGAGTGGTAATGATCATAGGAGCCACTCTAGCTTCAGTAACAATCTTCACAGGGCCTTCAGCAGTAATCTTAATTGGACCCTTATGAGTGATTTTGACAGGGCCTTTGGAAGTGATTCTTACTGGCACTTTATCAACCATATCTACCTCTTCAACCTTCGCACCTTTAGTTATATGTTCAACCATGCTCTCTACAGAAGGTGTCCTCTCAAACAATATTGTGTAATTGTTCATGAGGCGTTGAATACCGTCTTTCAACTTCCAGCAACTATCCGGTTTATAAGCACAATAGAAACAATCTTCATGACAACCTGGAAAGAACCCAACTTGTACCAACTTCTTCTTAATAACAAACAATGGTGTAGTCACATCTGCAACTGAGGAAATATGTGAATCTTCATCAATGGCATTGACAGTCTTTTCATGATTTGCCGTGAGAGCAGTTATCACATTTGGAGTACCCGGGGGGTCAAACTCAATCTCTCAAGCATCTATCATATCTTGAATCTTATTCTTCAATATCCAGCAATTATTGGTATCATGTCCCGGGCAATTAGAATGATATGCACATCGTGCATTAGGATTGTACCTGGGAGAGGTAACATTGGGGTTCTGAGGAGGGTCCTTCAAAGTAATGAGTTCACCCTTCAACAAGTGTTGCAAGGCTTGGGCCAGTGACATGTTGAACTTGGTGAACTGTCTTCTAGGCCTCTGCTGATTGCTCTGTGGTTGTTCTGGTGTTGCAGGAGTAGGATTGGAGATATGAACTGCGCTCACAGATTGATGTCTCATATTACGATCAGGTTGACCATAAACAACATTTGACTCTTTCTTCCCACTAGGGGGCTTCTTTGTAGTACTTGATGAAGAAGCACCCACTTGGATCTTGCCACTCCTTATACCACTTTCTACGCGCTCTCCTGTCATTATCAACTCAGTGAAGCCAGATGATGAGCTTCCAATGAGATGACTATAAAAAGGACCATTCAACGTACACATGAACATATCCACTAACTCTATGTCAGTTAGAGGAGGTTGTACTCTTCCAGCCAAGTCTCTCCACTTCTGGGCATACTCCTTGAAATTCTCTTTAGCACCCATAGACATGCTTTGGAGTTGCATGCGAGTAGGGGCTAGAACAGCATTGTATTGATATTGCTTATAAAAAGCCTCAGCAAGATCATTCCAATCACGAATGTTGACACTCTCCAACTGATAGTACCATTCCAATTGAGCTCCAGATAAGCTCTCTTGGAAGAAATGGATCCACAACTTCTTATCAGCAGTATGTGGTTGGATTCTCCGGACATAAGACCTCAGATGCAGCTTGGGACATGAAACACCATCATACACTACAAAAGCAGGGACCTTGAAACCAATGGGTATAACCACTCCAGATATCAAACTCAGGTCTTCAAAATCCAGCCCATAAGACTTTTGCAATTCCATAGCATCCATTCTATCCACCAACATTTTGAACTTATCTTCATTAGGATCATGGTAGTAGTTAGCTTCAGAATCAGAATCCCCCATTGTATTATGGAGATTGTCTCCCTCTTTCTCAGACTCCTCAGACACATAATCTTCAACCTGTTCCTTGGTTTTGACAGGACCTCTGAACCTTCTTCCCATGTTGATAAGGCCTCATGACCTTCTAGTCTTCTTGGTCTTCTTGGCCAGCAGTGTCTTCAATTCATCCTGTCCCTTGGACAAGTTCAGGATCAGCTCTTGGAACTGTGCATTCTGTGCCTGGAGATCTTTAACTGTTTGTTCAAGAGCCATTGCTGAAATAAACAACGAGAAGATAAGAAACCTGTACATAAGAAACCTGTGATGCAATGATATGGTGTATAAATGCGTATGCAATGTTTTCAAGGACCGCAGGATTTAAATTTGTTTAAACAACCAAAAAGTAAACTTTTATTAGTAATAAATTTGTTTGCCCCTTGGGCTTACAATGAAAATGAAATAAATACAAGAAATGGGGTTTTAAGTCTCCCATGGACGTTTCCTCTTTGTGTTGAGGTATGAGTTGAGATTCCGCTCCTCGTGAAGTTGCTTTGTTAGCTCCAGGATTCTTTCTTGACTCGCTTTGTAATGAGTCTAAAAAGTATTCCTTTGCTCCTTCAACTGAATCCAAGATCTCTGTAAGTCTCCCATGTCAGTGGGCATGTCTGGGTGAAGGATGGTATAAGAAGTATCCCCCTCAGCAACAGGCTCCATAGTAACTGGCAAGATGGCAGGATATGGCATCATAAGAGTCTGAGCACGAGATCGCACCCATCTGAGATAAGACTCCATAGGAATAGTGTACTTAGGCTCCAGAGTCTTGCTGTCAACCTTGTTCACTTTCCCCCATGCTCGTATAAACCTTTGACGATAACCTTGCAGATCGTTGTCGTAGTCAAACACAATGCCCTGAATTAACATGTCATGTGGACCATCACTTCGAGCGTAACCAAACTGTCGTAAAGCTAAGGAAGGGTTGTAAGTAATGCCTCCTCTTATGCCTAGAAATGGCACATTAGGAAACTCCCCACAACGGTCAATGATAGTGACATTTTCCATAGATCTGGAGCACCAATGGATATCTGAATGAGAGAGTGACATAATCCTCTTGGACCACCTGAACCCTTGTTCATTCTTCATTACTGAGCGAGGAAGGTGAGATATAAACCACCTAGATAGCAAAGGTATGCAGCACATCAGAGTTCCTCGCGCCTTTGTAGTACGAGTATGAAGAGAATGTAGGATGTCTCCAAGCAATGTAGGCACTGGATTGTGACTCAGAAATATGTTGATGGCATGAACGTCTATGAACTGATCTGGATTAGGGAACAATACTAAGCCATAAATTAACAAGGCTAAGATCTCCTCAAAAGCATCATAGCTCATAGCTTTCAAGAACACTTGAGCCTTCTCTATCAACACCTTAGCAAGAATACCCTTAACTCCACTTCTCGTTTCTAGAACAATGTCTGACTTCTTCAGATGTAAAGCTGCAGCAATGACTTCAGGTTTAAGCTCTTTTTCCAAACCTGTGAATGGTTTCTGATCAAGAACAGGTATACCTAGAAGTTTGGAGAACTCTTCCATTGTAGGAACCAGCTGATAGTCGGGGAATGTAAAACAATGGTGCTTAGGGTCAAAGAACTGAAACAGAACACTCATCATGTCTTCATTGAACCCTGAAGTGACTAGATCCAGTAGGTGACCATGTCTCTTGATGAACTGGGAGTTTTCAGAAACTTGAGAAACCAATTCTTTAAGCTTAGGAGGTATTCCTACAAAGTTGATCCTGATAGTATTCCTACGAGCATAAGCCATGACCTGCAACAAAGAACAAAGATAAATCCTTTGGTCCTTGAAATGGTTAGTGAAAATGCTATGCTTATGATGCATGATGATGATATGATGTTATGCTCAATCACAAACATGTGGCACACACAAACAAGTCACACAATAGCCCTAGGTTTGAAGGCTTGCATGAGGTTTAAAGGTAAGTACCCTCCCCGGAAGTTTAGATGGTTCATCATGTCCTATAAAGTAACCAGGTTCTAAGGGATCTCAATATCATTGATCCTTCACAAGGGTGGTTATTCAGTAGGCAACTTACTTGCCAACCAAAACCCTCCAAGTTTAAGATCTCAATGAGCGTATCATCGAGTATCAACCAACTTCAGTCTTCACCAAAGCCGGATATCTCACTACTTTCTAAAGGTCAAGATGGGATAACTAGGGTTTTAAAAGTTAGTTAGTGCATTGACAACATATGGCAGCCTCATATTATCCTCAACTTGACTTAAGGAACATAAGCACCAACCAAGAAGTCACACTAACTATGGCCACCAGATCAACCATATCGGTATACGCCGTACAGTTTCCTTGGTCTATTGCCTTTTACCTAAGGTACACAAGATCCGGGTTAGGATCTTTCACACATAAGAGCACCCAACAAGATAAGTATAAAGCAAACAAGGCAAACAATTTTAAAGTGATCTAATTCCTAAGGGTACCCCTCTTTTATTAAATCCCCAGCAGAGTCGCCAGTTCTGTAACACGGTGGGAGAACTGACTTTAGTTAAATGTTGTAGATAGCAAGAGTCGCCACCGACTTTTATTTTATCCAAAAGGAAATGGCATAAAAGAACAGGAAAGACCTTAAAAAGATTTTTGGGTTCGGGGGGTAGGTTATATAAAGGGAAGGTGTTAACACCTTTTATATCCATGGTTATCCATGGGCTCTTAGTTACTTAGCTCACTTTAAATTTTTTTTGAGAAGTGTAGTGTGTGATTAGAAATTTTCTTAAGTACTTTATAATGATCCATGTACGGATATATATAAAGCCTTTGTTTTGAAATTTTTTTGAAAATGTGAAGTGTTTTTGAAATGTTTTGAAAAGGTGAGCAAGTACATAAGAGGAACCTACCCTAAGTTAAATCTTTTCCGTTCTTAAATATCCTTTAAGTGGTAAGACTATCCCTATTATTAAGGAATAGGTAGTCATTACCTTGGATGTGTGAGGGACAAGTAAAGGGACATCTGTGATTAGGCAACTGTAAGGTGTATTTAGCAATTCGAAGGGACTTATCATCTTTATTCGAAAGGGACAAGATCATTTACGAAGGCAACCGTGAAGGGACTTGATCTTATTATCTTTTAAGGGACTAGATGATATGAGAGAAGGGACTTTGCTTTACACCTTACTTGACCTTTTTCTTTTAGGCAACATGAGTGGTATCCTTAAGAATGTGAGATGGCGATCCAAGATCGACTTACGTGTGTGCGTGTACAAATTCATATATTTATCTTGAGATTAATGATCTAAATTCAATTTTAAATACAAACATGTTTACACTCCCTATTTTACTAACCATGGCAATTAAAAATAAATAATAAGAATAATTCTACAACTATTACATAATTGGCACAATTACATTATAATAATAAAATAATTTAAATAAATAAGCATATAATAAATAAATGAATAAATTGGTTAGTAATAATAAACAAAAATAAATATAAGAAGGTTAGTATAACAATATGATATAGAAACAAATTAAAAGTTCAAAATTAAATAAATAATTTTTTTTTTAAGAATTTTAATAAAAGAATTAAATATTATGTACTAATAAATATGAATAATAATTCTAATAATTTAATTTTATATACATATTTAAAAAATATTTGTTAATTATAATTAAGTAAACATATAAAAATAAGAAATTAAACTCATAAAATAAAGTTAGGGTTAATTACTTAATCTAATCCTAATTACATTATTTATATAAAAAACTACATATAATAATAATATAAACAAATTATAAATAAATATATACAATTAAAATTTTCAAACAAACGTAATTAGGGTTTATGAAGTAAATTAGGGTTTATAAAAATAATTAGGTTTTTTTTTTACATATAAATTTTTTAGGGTTTATAAATTAATTTAAATGTAATTAAATTATTTATATAAAACATATAATATTAATAATATACAATAAAATAAATACTAAATAATTTTATTAATAAAGTTTAATTTTTGAAAATATAAGTTTTGAATTATATACAAGAAAATAATATAACAATTTTATTTTAAACATTTATCATTTATTAAATTAATTAAAATATAAACAAAAATCAAATAAAATGAAAAAAAAATGAGAAAAAAGAACTTACCTGGGGCTGGGATTCGAACCCAGGCCCTAGGCTTTGTATCTTTGAGACCAGCAAGCTCTCCACCAGGCCAGCGCGCGTTTGGTGATAGTGAATGAGGACGAATCATTATATTTTAAACCTGAAAAATTAAATGGATAAAACACAAAAAATTGGTGAAGCTGGGATTTGATCCCTTGACCATTGCCTCATACGCGCATGACTCTTACCACTGGGCTAGCCATTGTTAGCTGAAATAATATAGAAACATAATCATAAAATATTATTCTCAATTTTTAAATTCCAGCTTTGGCGCCATCGTCTTCAACCTCCAGACTTGCGTTTTTTCCTGCGAATTTAGTTGCAATATTACCTGCGATTTTAAATTTGCAGGAAAACCTATATTTTCCAAACATCATGTAACAAGTAATGTAAAACCAAATTAACCGCATCAATTTGTTATTCATGGCTTGGGCAATCTAAACATGTTCTTAAAAGGTCTTTAAGTGACCTAAATCACGAGGCCCCAATTTCGACCTTATAACCCTAACAATGGCAGATGACTTATCCTGCATCAAAAATGAAATCAAAGATACCAGAAACGATCTACATACGATTACAAGCAAGAATCAACAATCAAAATCATGTTAGGATGCATATATGAATGAAATCGAAAACTTCAAACTCAAGATAGAACATGGATTCAGTTTATGATATTTGGCATGCTTTGGATGCAAATGAGGATTGGGAAAGCATCAGTGATGATCCTGAAATGTTTTGCAACCTTTAGAATGCTTTTAAATGCCATGAAAAGATGAATCCGAATTTGAATTTTTCTACCAAATTTTGAAAGTTTGAATGTTCTTCTTAGAGGCTGCAAATCGTCCCTCACTTTTGTTATGTTCTATACTTATATGTGAACTGAATTAGGTCAAAAAATGCTGGCACTCTTTGGACTTTTTGGATCATTGAAGATTGAAAAAGATCATGTCTTAAAAATTGATTTTCATTTGATCCAACCTTGCTATTTTGGGACAATCATCATAATTTGTGTATCAATCTGATCCAAACAATGTTTATGACTTTCTAGAAGCAAAATCCCCTTTTAAATATTTGATTTTATATTTTATTTCAATTTAAATGGTATTTTAATGAATAAAATTCAAATAAATATGAAATAAAAAATAAAAATTCAGAAAATAAGTGGGTTGGGTCGTGCTTGGTGTTTTTATAAAGATGGGATGGCAATTTGGTGGGCTCATTTAGCAAAATTTGATTTAAGGCCTTATTTGCTTCATAAACTTCCCCAAAATTTCCCAACTTTTCAAGGGCACAAATCCTTCAATTTTAATGCTATGAGGGTGTTATTGGACATTTTGGAAATATTAAAGAGTCCTCTAACCAACCTCATTGGTTTCATGTCCATATCTTTTACCATTCTCAAGTTATGCTATTTTGAAGTTGTTGACTTTTTGTTGACTTTCAAAAGGACCTATAATGTCTTAGCTCATACCTTCCAAATGAAGCATTTTTGGGCTTGGCTTGTGAGACACAAAGTTGTAGAGAAATAAATTTCCTTCAAAATGAGCTTTGGATGGGAAACATTTGATGAAGCATGTGAAAGTTATGGCTGGTCAAAGTTCAGTTGACTTTTCCTAAGGAAACCCTAATTTAGAAACCCCTGATTCTTGATGATCTGAAATCTCCTTGATGAATCATGATCAACCCTTGATCAAATGATGAATTTTACTTCATATACTTGATGTTGGCAAAAAATCATGAAGTTTGACTTTGGTTTGACCACAGTTGACCTCAGTTTGACTTTTTAACTGCTTTAACTGATTTTAACCTATCTGATCATCTGACTGAGCAAACCTTTGGGAAAAGTCTTGAAATTTGTCATGGGGATTCTTGAACATATATAAGATGTTATGAAGCTCACTTGAAGTCTTGGAAGTCCATTTATCCTGATTAAAGTCAAAACCCTAGTTTAGGATGCATTGCTTAGGAGGATGCATTGTCTGAGGGAATTGTCAAATCTTCTGACTAATTGTGAACTTTGTGAACCTTGTGAACCTCATAAGATGTCTTGTGAACCTTGTGAGCCTCTTAGTACACAATTATTTGCCATGTGGAGGGCAAATTTTGGGGTGCAACACTAATACATGTTAGAGAAATGATATAATGGATCATTCTCCGAAAACATGTTGCACGAAAAGAAAAGGTAATGGTCTAATCTTAATCGAGATTTTCGTTGAATTTATCGAAGGAAACCTATCACGATCTCAAAGTATGGAGAATGATCCAAATGATCATTCATCCATAGATTTGAAATAATGAAGATTAAACCTCTTCGAAAAAACAACAATCTACGAATCGAAGATTGTCATTGACCAAAAAATAAAAAAAATGGAAAAGAAAACATGGATCTGAAAATAAATCCATCATCAAAAGAACAAAATAAAAAAACCTTTTATAAAACTCTCTTTTATAAATTGTTTCTAAAACGTTTCTTTTTTTCTAAAATTTTCCTAAAATCTTTTCTAAGTACTTTTTCCTAAGTTTTACATCAAAAAAATTGAGAACAAATGTTAAAGAACAAAAATAATAATAATAATATAAAAAAAAAAGGTTAACAAAATGGAAGGGGGAGGATCCGCGGGTTTGTGCTGGATAGCAACCCGGATCCATAGCCAAGGCCCAAACTCAAATAATAAAACAATAAAAAAAACAAATTACAAGAAAAGAAAGAAAGAGCAGGAGGCATCATCTTCTTCAAAGTGCAGTTCTGTACCCTCTCTAATCAAAACGAAACACCGTTCCTTCTTCTTCCCGACGCGCAAACAATCCGCCTCAATAAAGTAAGCTTTCCGCCTCAAAATTTACTTCTCAGTCTCGAATCCTCTTTCGATTTTGTATTGCTTCTTTTATCTGAGTCACTGAGATTGCTTCGGTATGTGAAATTTATTTGGGAGGACGAAATTGGTGAAGGATCGATGAAGGATTTGAAGAGATCTTGAATTGAAGATGAATTGGGTTTGAAGATTGAACTGAAAGTGAAGGTTGCGATATTTGCGGTAGGTGTGAGTTTTGAATTTATGAGATTGAATGGATTTGAAGGTTTGAATTAGTGATGAAATTGAAGATGGAGAAATGGTTGAAGCTTTGTTCTGATTTTGACAGGGTAGTGAGAGGCTCTCAAAGCTTGGGAAGGAGTGAAGAAGATGGTCCAATTTATAGAACTTGAGGTGAAGAACTTGCTGCCGTTTCATGTTGATGGTTTGCGTTTTGAAGGCACGATGAAAACATGCTTGCTGCGTTTCGTTTGGGCGTGCTGGACTGGGCTTGTATATGGGCTTGGATGCGTGAGTTTGATGTGTACGGACGACTTTGAGTAGCAAGAAGGTCACGTGTTCAGCGAGTTGCTTTTGGTGATGATTGTTTATGTTTTCGGCGTGTTTTGAGTGTTGTGTGCAGACTTGTGTTGAGTGTTGGAGCTGCGGCTGGATTTTGATGTTGTGGGCTTGCTGTGTGCGTGTGAAAAGCTGGATAGATGAGGCTTGACGAAGCAGCTGGGTGTTTATGTGCAGCTTGCGTGCGAAATGGCTTGTTTTGGAACTGATGATGATGTGGGCGTGTTTTCGTTTTGAGATGGCTGGAGTGTGACTGGCTTTTTGTTTGACTTGGAAGCTTGGAGCTTTGCGTGTTGGTGTGAATTGAATACGGCTTGTGGAAAAGCTGAGGAAATTTGTTGAGTTGACTAGTAGCTGGGAAGTGTTAGCTGGAAACGTGATGTATGTTTGTGTTGGGTGTATTCACGTGACGAAATGGTGGGGGATGGGCTGGCAAGTTGCTTCTTTTTTGTACTTCTTTTTTTTAATTTGTTTAGAAAAAAGGGAAAAATAAGTAATGGATTTATGATAGATTTGAAGTGGATAAAGAAATAATAAAAAAATGATGTATGAATTAAAAAAAAAGAATTTGAATTGTAGTATATAAATTTTTTTTTGATGAATATTGAATAAAAAATTGGAAATGGACAATATAAGAGACCTTTGGTATTATTATTTTTTTCGATGATTTTATGAACTTTAATATTGATAGAAAAATGGAATAAAGGTGGAATTTAACTTGTGGTAATTAGGAATTATTTGGATGTAATAGACACAATGGAAAAAGAATGGATAGTTTGGAAAGTCGAAAGTTGAATGGATAATCGGCTAAAATTAGAAAGTGAATAGAAATGAATAATGAAAAAAAAAGTAATGATGGTTTATGGATTGAATAAAAATGGATGGAACGGATAAATGGACATGAAGTGATGATTTTTAAGCCCACGACCAACTCCTGATTTTTTCTTGCACAAGCCACTGATAATGATGAATACAACCAAACATGAACCATTGAACAACTTGCCACTTAAGCCACAAACACTTGAGTCATCTGAAAATTGCCCTGATAACTTGAATCCATGCTGAGGAAAATAAATCCTCAGATGATCCCATAATGCACTGATGAACATTAAAGAGTCGAACCAAACTTCGCACAAAACACTGCTTAATAACTGATGACTTCGCACATAACACAGTATTGAACTTTGAATACGCACTGTCTGAGAAAAATTCACTGGCACACACAAATTGCAATTGAAACAATCTTCTGATAGTTTGACCAAGATTAGGTCAAATGTCCATCTGAATCGAATTGTGACTGAACAAACGCATCTGAATTGAAATCACTGACGTATCTTTTAAATCCTGCAACACAGAGAGAAGAAGAGGCAAACTGCAACATTTTTTTTTTGTATTTTGGTTAGAAGTTAGTAAATATAAACAAATAAATCAAGTAAGACATGGTGATCTCCTGCGAAGCATAGACCTACACCTGAAAAAGGATAAACGAACCAGTGCGTGATCTTGTTTGTATGCGAAATGCAGATGAGGTGCGGAAAATCTTAGGGTCAAAAATTAGGGTCTGACAGATGCCCCTATTTAAGTTTCTTCAATCCAGAGATAATGAAGATTGAAATCTTCGTTTCGACAAGATGGAAGATACTTAAATATCCAAAAACCCAATTTTTGATCCTAAGATGCCAAAAACTGGAATGAAATGAAGCGAAACAAAATGAATGATATGAAGCATATGAAAATGTTATGAAAGCACATGAGATGTTGCATGAAATGTTATGATAAGATTATGAGATGAGATGAAAGGTATATGAAAATGCAGAGAAAATAATGTGAAATGCAGAGAAAATATGTGAAAGCATATGAAATATTATGAGAAAATTTATGAGATGATATGAAATGTATCTGGAACCAAATGAAATGCAGAGAAGCCCGTGAGGGACAAGACGACACATGAAAAAGAATAAACGCTGGGGATAAGGAGCATGAGACTCCGACGGGAAAAAAGAAGCATGCTAGAGACCATCACATGGCTCAGCCTAGATGAAAATATCCAAGAATGGCAATTGGACAGAAAGGATCACAACATCCAGGAATGGCACTGAATGAAGTGAGAAAAGTCTCGAAAAAGTATATCAGAAATATCCCGGATGACATTACCGACTATACTAGGGATATCTGAGAATGGCAATCGGAAAAGGGTAATCACAACATCTGAGAATAACAATCAGATAAGAAGTGTGAATCACAACATCCAGGAACAGAACTGAATGAAATGGGAGAAATTTCGGGAAAGCACATCAATTCAATGATGACTCCAACATGGAAATCCGAGAATAGCAGTCGGAAGGAAAGTGATCACAACATCCAAGAATAGCAATCGGATAAAATATGAATCACAACATTCAGGAACAGAACTGAATGAGATGGGGGAAAGGTCCGGGACAGTACATCAAATCAATGATGACTTCACTATGGACATCCGAGAATAGCAATCGGATAAAAGGGTGTAATACTTGAGAAGACACAACAAGTAGGTGAAGAAAAAGTTCTGAAGAGACAGACAAATGCCAAGTAAGTTGGACTTTAACCAAAAAGTAAGAAATTGAAAACAACAAGACCTCGAGAAATGCATATGAGGACTAAAACACTCAGTATGCAGACATTTAGGAAAATGGGGACTAAACCACCCAAGAATACGCATAATGAGGACTAAAACACTCAAATATGCAAATGTAGACAAAACTGGGGAATAACACACCCGAGAAAACGCATAATGAGGACTAAAACACTCAAATATGCAAACATAAATAAAACTGGGGAATAACACACCCGAGAAAACACATAATGAGGACTAAGACACTCAAATATGCGAACATAAACAAGACTGGGGAATAACACACCCAAGGAGATAATATGAGAGAAAATGCTGACAACCAGTTTATACTCTTAGAGGAGTGAAAAGAAAGAAGGCTGATTCCTCAACACGGAGATCACTGCCATTCTGCTCGGAAACTAGAGATGTTACTGCTGAACAAATCTCTGTCACACCAGTAAATTGTACCAAGTTGAAGATCTTTTTGAGAGAAGTCATACACAGCTGCTTGGGGATTCTTGAAGAAAGTTTCCCCAAGTTCAATGACTGATGAAGGTAAACTGATAATGGATTCAGTTCCTGATTACTGCTGGAGAAAAATAATCACATCTTTGAGATAACTGCTGAGAGGAATAAACTGATCATGGCTTCAGTTTTTTTTTTGATAAAATAACCCAATATGAAACTTGCAGAGAATCTTTTGATTAACCATATCTGAGAATATCTTGCACCGAGCAACAACTCTTGAACCATAGGACCTGAGAAGAACTTGCCCCTGATACGATCATTGACCAAGTTTCTCAACTGTTTGAAAATTCCTTGATGAGGAAAGTTTATTTGCAAATAAAAAGTGTTTGTACAAACCTGATAATTTTAATGCAAAGTTCAATGCAAAGTTTGAAATCAAGAATCATTTTTGGAATGAAGTTTATTGATGTAAAGTAAATGAAAACATTGCCAAAACACGGCGGTTGAGACAAAATTTAAAGATAAAGCAACAGTAAGAAACAAATGATTGGTAAAGAACTTGGGAGTCAGTTTACGCAACCTCGTTGGAGTATGCTTTTCAAAAGAAACCTGGATTCAATTAGGACTTTTGAAGGTCGTAACGTGGCCTGGTTCACGGTTTATGAAACAAATGATATAGGCTCAAAGTTTAATTGTACCCAACCCAACTTCGTGATGAACTCCAGTCCTACATTCAATTAATTCAGCCTATGCATTCAAGTTTCAAGCATTTGGGATTGCACGGATGAAAATGGTTCATAAGCCGAAGGATTTTGAGATAGCAGTCACATCCTTCCCTTGGATGAGGACTTTGGTCAACTCAACTTATTCTTGCTGAGGATTTTGATGACCTCTTGATAAATCTTTCTTTTATTATCCCTAACTTTTGCCTGAACTGTGTCATTTCAACTTACAGCCAGCGGGATGCCCTAGTTTATTTTTGCCTAAGTCTCCTTCATAGGTTTTGACTTAGCGGGCTTTGATTTTTTTTCAATAATTTTTTTCAACATCATTTTTTTTGAAAGATAATGACTACATGGCTTAATGATTACGATGAACCATCCTTGGCTTTTGGATTGAGAAACATCTTCAACACTTCATTGATGTGTGTGAAGGAAAGCTTGAGATTATAACCTTTATTGAAAGGTGTCTTGAATGATTCTCTTGTACTTGAATGCACATTCGAATTAATTGAGAACTAACTATCCCCGGGTTAAAATTGGGGGTTTTTTCGAATAGAAAGAAACTCCAACTTCAAGGCTCAAAGGGGTTGACAAAGGATTAACTTCCTTATTTCTCCAATGTTTGGGATTTGAAACAATGCCTGTATATCATCAGCCAAGTCTCAATTGAAAGCATACCAACAACAGTTATGGGTATCTCGTTTTCATCATCCTCCCTCCAATCATTGTAAAAGCTTTGAGAAAAGATAAATGAACTTGAAATGTAAAGCATAAGGATGCAAATAGTAAATGAAATTGAATTAAAACAAAGCAATGCTCATTTCATTAAAACCAACATGAAAGTACAAACAAGCTTAAAAGCAAACAACTTAATATGATTGAAGAAAAATTGCAAACATAAAGAAACAATGGCCTAGTGATCCATCAGTAACAAGGATGAGCTGTCCCGTCTAATATTCTGGCCTTGAAGGAAATTTGACTGTTGAAGTCTTCTAGAAGATTCACTTCCCAGGCTTTGGCAAAGGATTGTTGATAACATTGGGATTAAGGTCATTAAAGTAAAGGATGTTGTTCCTGATAAGTTCTTGCACTTTAGCTTTCAGTGCAAAGCAATGTTCCAGGTCATGACCAGTTCCACCTTGATGAAACTCGCAACGAAGGTCCGATCTATAACCAACCGGAAGAGGGTTTGGAACAGGAGGCGGAGGCCTAGTAGTAATTAAACCACTCTTAATCAAAGAAGGAAACAACTCAGTGTAAGGCATCTGGATAGGATCAAAGCTTGGCCTATTGCGATACTGATTTTGTCCAGCAGCAGGATGAGGAGCCTGAGCTTGAGCTCGAATCTGAACTTGAGCTTGAGTTGGTTGAGCTTGACCTTGAACTTGAGTTTGAGCAGGTGGAGTTTTAACAACAGGAGCAATTGCAGCTACATATGGTTGAACATATCGTTGTTGCGGGCGATAAGGCCTCCTCTCAGTTGAAACAGCATAAGCATCACCATCTCTTCTCTTGTGAGGATTCCCAAAAGACTTTCTTGCAGCATTAGGAGCTTCAGAATTGGTAATCTTACCCTTCTTGATACCTTATTCTAGTCTTTCTCCAATAGTGACCAGGTCAAAAAAACCAGATGAAACACTTCCTATCATTTTCTCCCAAAAGAACGGTTGAAGAGTGTCCATGAACAAACCAGTTAACTCTTTTTCAGGCAAAGGTGGCTCCACTTGAGCAGCTAGCTCTCTCCAACGCTGAGCATACTCCTTGAACGATTCTTTCTCTTTCTGTGACATGTTTTGAAGTTGACGACGGTCAGGCGCCATGTCCAGATTGTACTTATACTGCCTTACAAAATCATCAGATAAATCTTTCCAGCTTCGAATGTGACTCTTCTCAAGTCCAACATACCACTTCATAGAAGCACCACTCGGACTATCTTGAAAACAGTGAATAAGCAATTTGTCATCCTTAGCATGCGCAGCCATTTTGCGACAATACATCAGCAGATGAATCTTTGGACAAGTATGACCATTGTACTTCTCAAATACAGGAACCTTGAACTTATCAGGAAGAACCAAATCGGAAACCAAACACATGTCTATTGCAGCAGAACCAAAGACATCTTTTCAATCTAGACCTCTTACCCTCTTCTCAAGAGTCAAAAATTGCTCTCTAACTTCATCTATATATCCAGGTTCACCCTGACTTTCAGCTTGTGGACCAGCAGCTTGGTACAAGAAAGGAGAATTCTGATAAGTAGTCTGAGCAGTAGTGTGCACAACAGGTTGAGGTTCGACAAAAGTCGGAGCTGAAAAGACTGGCACAACAGATGGACCACCCACTTGAGCAGTAGCAGAAACTGGCACATAATCCGGAGGTAACCCATATTCTGGCCAAGTAGAAACCGGTTGCTGAGTAACATGAGGGTCAACAACAGCAGTAAAAACTTCAGAGATAACAGTCCTTTGAGGTGGTTCACCCCGAGCAATCAGAACTTGCATCATTTCAGTGAGCCTGGTCATACCGGCCTTCAACTCATCAATCTCCATTCTAAATTCCATGTTATGTTGTTCTTGGTGTTCCATTCTCAATCTAATAGCTCTCAATCTGTTAGAAGCTCTAGTACCGTATCTGTGGTGAGGAGTCAGCTTGACGGATCAACAGACAACTGAGGAAAGAAACAACCGGGATGAGTTCCCACACAACTCGGATGAACGCAAGAATATGCGAGGATACAATGATATGCAATGTTCACTTCCATTTTAAGAAAAACAACTCGATTATTGCAAACATGGTAAACATCGAGAGTATGGTCATGAAAAATCTTGACAAAAAGGAGAATTTACTTTTTCCAATATTTGCAATAATCAGAATTGTCTTCCTTGAAAAATGGTTGTGAAGATGATCATGATGAATATGTAGATGCAACAAACACAAACAAGATCACTCAAAGCACACGGGTTCAAAGGTTCGGACCACGAGCATGGAGTCATGGTAACAGAACACCAACCCACACAGGCATGTACTAAAGTTTGTCTTCATTGTACCTGCAAAAAACCAAAAGGGTGCTAACAGAGGTTCCCGGAGTTAACAACCATCTTTAGAATATCATCGGTACGTTGGATTACTCCCCAACCGATAACATTCTTAAAATAGACCTCGTCCGAGTGTAGTATCGCGTGACAACCACCTTAAGTTTACACTCAGATAGTTTCCGCACTACGTTCCTAAATTGGCTAGGATTGGTTAAGGGTTCTACGGTCCTCAGTATGATCAGCTCAAGGTCGGAAAATAATGCCACGTACGATTACTCGTCATGACATTGATATTCCAAGAGAGCCTAACTGAGTCGAGATTATCAATTTGATATCGCTTTGGACTACTCCATCGCGTATCGCTTCGAATATCGCCGTCTTATCATAAGTTACACTCAGATCCGGGTTAGAATCTATCTCACAGAGGATCACCAAAACCAAAACAGAACAACCAAGTAACAAGAAAATCAAACTAAAGCAGTAAATAAATCAAAGTAGGCCGAATCCACTTAGAGATTGACTCCCCAGCAGAGTCGCCACTTTTCTGTAGCGGTAAAATCATGAGTGTAAGCTATTGATTAACTTAACTCAAGGTACACAGAGTCGCCACCGCGCTTTTGTTTATTTCCAAAAGGAAAAAGGTAAAAGAACGAATAAAAACCTAAGGAATCTAAAAGCAAAAGCTAAAAGAAACAAACAGAGAACGGGTAAGGGGATTGGTTACAAATCGGGAAGGTTTTAAGCACCCGACTTGTCCGTGGTACTCCACGGGAACCCTTTGAAATATTTACTGCATTTTTGGCTTGAAATGGTTTGCTTGAAAAAAGATTGAAGAGATGAGAAGAAGAATGTTTTTTAATATTTTTGTTTGAAGAGACCAAAGTCTCATGCCTACGTACCCACAAAGTGCAATGCGAGATCAAAACCCCGTAGTTCGTGGTACAAATTGTGAAAAGAAGAATGAGTTGAATTGATTTTAAAATGTAAAGATAAGTCGTCATTCTTTAGCGAATAATTTCGCTAGAAAGAATGAATCATATCTAAACATAAAAAAAATGGTTAAAAGGAAACGTGCACGAGGGCACAAAATCAATTGAATGAGTTTTGAAGGTTTTAAAGTTTTTGAGAAGAAAAGTTTCGATATGCTTATGTGGTGTAGCATTTATTAAGAAATGAAATGAAAAAGTAAAATCGCATGACCTAAGTCAAGGTTTGATTGCGAAAATGTTTGAAGTTTGAAAACAAAGAAAGTTTTTGAAAATAGGGAGGAGATTTGAAAATTGAAGAAGTGGGAGGAGATGAAGGATTATCCTAAGACTTGAAAGTAAAAGCTAAAGGAAGAATGAACAAACCATATGGCAAGCATATTTGAAACAATCGGATTTCCATCTTCATAAACAAGTGAATTCAATTAGAGCCAAAGCCTTCAATCCATAACAACTCAAGCAAAGGGATAGATCCTAAAATCTAAGTCCAAAACTCCGATGCTAAGGATAGTAACCATAGTCTGAAATTAAAGTCATCAATTTTTTAGATGTTTATTCCTTTATTAATATTTTGGTGTCCAAATGGACAAAGGAAAAATCACAAGCATAACAATCTAAACATAAACAATATGACGAATGATATAAAAGCATATTAAAAGAGATAGGGAGCGAGAGATTGAAATAAAAGAGGATAGGGTGCGAGAGATTGAATTAAAATGTTAGTATATTAATAGTATAATAATATTTACATATAAGTAGTATGATGAACTTAATCAAACACAACCACACAAAAAGAGAACCAAAATCGAGACAACCGGATCCAAATGGATCTTAATCCGAATTAAGGACAAGTTTAGGTCTATGTTAAGCAATCACCGAGTAATTTACGGAGTAATTACCCTACAAATGAGGCCGGCCACCACCAATTAAGGTGGAAAATATTTGTGCTAATTGTAACACGGTGGGAGAACTGACTTTAGTTAAATGTTGCGGATAGCAAGAGTCGCCACCGACTTTTATTTTATCCAAAAGGAAAGGGCATAAAAGAACAGGAAAGACCTTAAAAAGATTTTTGGGTTCGGGGGGTAGGTTATATAAAGGGAAGGTGTTAGCACCCTTTATATCCATGGTTATCCATGGGCTCTTAGTTACTTAGCTCACTTTAAAATGTTTTTGAGAAGTGTAGTGTGTGATTAGAAATTTTCTTAAGTACTTTATAATGATCCATGTACGGATATATATAAAGCCTTTGTTTTGAAAATTGTTTGAAAATGTGAAGTGTTTTTGAAATGTTTTGAAAAGGTGAGCAAGTACATAAGAGGAACCTACCCTAAGTTAAATCTTTTCTGTTCTTAAATATCCTTTAAGTGGTAAGACTATCCCTATTATTAAGGAATAGGTAGTCATTACCTTGGATGTGTGAGGGACAAGTAAAGGGACATCTGTGATTAGGCAACTGTAAGGTGTATTTAGCAATTCGAAGGGACTTATCATCTTTATTCGAAAGGGACAAGATCATTTACGAAGGCAACCGTGAAGGGACTTGATCTTATTATCTTTTAAGGGACTAGATGATATGAGAGAAGGGACTTTGCTTTACACCTTACTTGACCTTTTTCTTTTAGGCAACATGAGTGGTATCCTTAAGAATGTGAGATGGCGATCCAAGATCGACTTACGTGTGTGCGTGTACAAATTCATATATTTATCTTGAGATTAATGATCTAAATTCAATTTTAAATACAAACATGTTTACACTCCCTATTTTACTAACCATGACAATTAAAAATAAATAATAAGAATAATTCTACAACTATTACATAATTGGCACAATTACATTATAATAATAAAATAATTTAAATAAATAAGCATATAATAAATAAATAAATAAATTGGTTAGTAATAATAAACAAAAATAAATATAAGAAGGTTAGTATAACAATATGATATAGAAACAAATTAAAAGTTCAAAATTAAATAAAAAATTATTTTTTTTTAAGAATTTTAATAAAAGAATTAAATATTATGTACTAATAAATATGACTAATAATTCTAATAATTTAATTTTATATACATATTTAAAAAATATTTGTTAATTATAATTAAGTAAACATATAAAAATAAGAAATTAAACTCATAAAATAAAGTTAGGGTTAATTACTTAATCTAATCCTAATTACATTATTTATATAAAAAACTACATATAATAATAATATAAACAAATTATAAATAAATATATACAATTAAAATTTTCAAACAAACGTAATTAGGGTTTATGAAGTAAATTAGGGTTTATAAAAATAATTAGGTTTTTTTTACATATAAATTTTTAGGGTTTATAAATTAATCTAAATGTAATTAAATTATTTATATAAAACATATAATATTAATAATATACAATAAAATAAATACTAAATAATTTTATTAATAAAGTTGAATTTTTGAAAATATAAGTTTTGAATTATATACAAGAAAATAATATAACAATTTTATTTTAAACATTTATCATTTATTAAATTAATTAAAATATAAACAAAAATAAAATAAAATGAAAAAAATGAGAAAAAAGAACTTACCTGGGGCTGGGATTCGAACCCAGGCCCTAGGCTTTGTATCTTTGAGACCAGCAAGCTCTCCACCAGGCGAGCGCGCGTTTGGTGATAGTGAATGAGGACGAATCATTATATTTTAAACCTGAAAAATTAAATGGATAAAACACAAAAAATTGGTGAAGCTGTGTTTTTCTACCAAATTTTGAAAGTTTGAATGTTCTTCTTAGAGGCTGCAAATCGTCCCTCACTTGTGTTATGTTCTATACTTATATGTGAACTGAATTAGGTCAAAAAAAGCTAGCACTCTTTGGACTTTTTGGATCATTGAAGATTGAAAAAGATCATGTCTTAAAACTTGATTTTCATTTGATCCAACCTTTCTATTTTGGGACAATCATCATAATTTGTGTATCAATCTGATCCAAACAATGTTTATGACTTTCTAGAAGCAAAATCCCCTTTTAAATATTTGATTTTATATTTGATTTCAATTTAAATGGTATTTTAATGAATAAAATTCAAATAAATATGAAATAAAAAATAAAAATTCAGAAAATAAGTGGGTTGGGTCGTGCTTGGTGTTTTTATAAAGATGGGATGGCAATTTGGTGGGCTCATTTAGCAAAAATTTGATTTAAGGCCTTATTTGTTTCATAAACTTCCCCAAAATTTCCCAACTTTGCAAGGGAAAAAATCCTTCAATTTTAATGCTATGAGGGTGTTATTGAACATTTTGGAAAGCTTAAAGAGTCCTCTAACCAACCTCATTGGTTTCATGTCCATATCTTTTACCATTCTCAAGTTATGCTCTTTTGAAGTTGTTGACTTTTTGTTGACTTTCAAAAGGACCTATAATGTCTTAGCTCATACCTTCCAAATGACGCATTTTTGGGCTTGGCTTGTGAGACACAAAGTTGTAGATAATTCAATTTCCTTAAAAATGAGGTTTGGATGGGAAAAATATGATGAAGCATGTGAAAGTTATGGCTGGTCAAAGTTCAGTTGACTTTTCCTGAGGAAACCCTAATTTAGAAACCCCTGATTCTTGATGATCTGAAATCTCCTAGATGAATCATGATCAACCCTTGATCAAATGATGAATTTTACTTCATATACTTGATGTTGGCAAAAAATCATAAAGTTTGACTTTGGTTTGAGCACAGTTGACCTCAGTTTGACTTTTTAACTGCTTTAACTGATTTTAACCTATCTGATCATCTGACTGAGCAAACCTTTGGGAAAAGTATTGAAACTTGTCATGGGGATTATTGAACCTATATAAGATGTTATGAAGCTCACTTGAAGTCTTGGAAGTCCATTTAGCCTGATTAAAGTCAAAACCCTAGTTTAGGATGCATTGCTTAGGAGGATGCATTGTTTGGGGGAATTGTCAAATCTTCTAACTAATTGTGAACTTTGTGAACCTTGTGAACCTCATAAGATGCTTTGTGAACCTTGTGAGCCTTTTGAGCCTCTTAGTACACAATGACTTGCCTTGTGGAGGGCAAATTTTGGGGTGCAACACTAATACATGTTAGAAAAATGATATAATGGATCATTCTCCGAAAACATGTCGCACGAAAAGAAAAGGTAATGGTCTAATATTAATCGAGATTTTCGTTGAATTTATCGAAGGCAACCTATGATGATCTCAAAGTATGTAGAATGATCCAAATGATCATTCATCCATAGATTTGAAATAATGAATATTAAACCTCTTCGAAAAAACAATAATCTATGAATCGGAGATTGTCATTGACCAAAAAATAAAAAAAATGGAAAAGAAAACATGGATCTGAAAATAAATCCATCATCAAAAGAACAAAATAAAAAAAAACCTTTTATAAAACTCTCTTTTATAAATTGTTTCTAAAACGTTTCTTTTTTTCTAAAATTTTCCTAAAATCTTTTCTAAGTACTTTTTCCTAAGTTTTACATCAAAAAAATTGAGAACAAATGTTAAAGAACAATAATAATAATAATAATATAAAAAAAAAGGTTAACAAAATGGAAGGGGGAGGATCCGCGGGTTTGTGCTGGATAGCAACCCGGATCCATAGCCAAGGCCCAAACTCAAATAATAAAACAATAAAAAAAACAAATTACAAGAAAAGAAAGAAAGAGCAGGAGGCATCATCTTCTTCAAAGTGCAGTTCTGTACCCTCTCTAATCAAAACGAAACACCGTTCCTTCTTCTTCCCGACGCGCAAACAATCCGCCTCAATAAAGTAAGCTTTCCGCCTCAAAATTTACTTCTCAGTCTCGAATCCTCTTTCGATTTTGTATTGCTTCTTTTATCTGAGTCACTGAGATTGCTTCGGTATGTGAAATTTATTTGGGAGGACGAAATTGGTGAAGGATCGATGAAGGATTTGAAGAGATCTTGAATTGAAGATGAATTGGGTTTGAAGATTGAACTGAAAGTGAAGGTTGCGATATTTGCGGTAGGTGTGAGTTTTGAATTTATGAGATTGAATGGATTTGAAGGTTTGAATTAGTGATGAAATTGAAAATGGAGAAATGGTTGCAGCTTTGTTCTGATTTTGACAGGGTAGTGAGAGGTTCTCAAAGCTTGGGAAGGAGTGAAGAAGATGGTCCAATTTATAGAACTTGAGGTGAAGAACTTGCTGCCGTTTCATGTTGATGGTTTGCGTTTTGAAGGCACGGCGAAAACATGCTTGCTGCGTTTCGTTTGGGCGTGCTGGACTGGGCTTGTATATGGGCTTGGATGCGTGAGTTTGGTGTGTACGGACGGCTTTGAGTAGCAAGAAGGTCACGTGTTCAGCGAGTTGCTTTTGGTGATGATTGTTTACGTTTTTGGCGTGTTTTGAGTGTTGTGTGCAGACTTGTGTTGAGTGTTGGAGCTGCGGCTGGATTTTGATGTTGTGGGCTTGCTGTGTGCGTGTGAAAAGCTGGATAGATGAGGCTTGACGAAGCAGCTGGGTGTTTGTGTGCAGCTTGCATGCGAAATGGCTTGTTTTGGAACTGATGATGATGTGGGCGTGTTTTCGTTTTGAGATGGCTGGAGTGTGACTGGCTTTTTGTTTGACTTGGAAGCTTGGAGCTTTGCGTGTTGGTGTGAATTGAATACGGCTTGTGGAAAAGCTGAGGAAATTTGTTGAGTTGACTAGTAGCTGGGAAGTGTTAGCTGGAAACGTGATGTATGTTTGTGTTGGGTGTATTCACGTGACGAAATGGTGGGGGATGGGCTGGCAAGTTGCTTCTTTTTTGTACTTCTTTTTTTTTAATTTGTTTAGAAAAAAGGGAAAAACAAGTAATGGATTTATGATAGATTTGAAGTGGATAAAGAAATAATAAAAAAATGATTTATGAATTAAAAAAAAAAAATTTGAATTGTAGTATATAAATTTTTTTTTGATGAATATTGAATAAAAAATTGGAAATGGACAATATAAGAGACCTTTGGTATTATTATTTTTTTCGATGATTTTATGAACTTGAATATTGATAGAAAAATGGAATAAAGGTGGAATTTAACTTGTGGTAATTAGGAATTATTTGGATGTAATAGACACAATGGAAAAAAGAATGGATAGTTTGGAAAGTCGAAAGTTGAATGGATAATCGGCTAAAATTAGAAAGTGAATAGAAATGAATAATGAAAAAAAAAGTAATGATGGTTTATGGATCGAATAAAAATGGATGGAACGGATAAATGGACATGAAGTGATGATATTTAAGCCCACAACCAACTCCTGATATTTTCTTGCACAAGCCACTGATAATGATGAATACAGCCAAACATGAACCATTGAACAACTTGCCACTTAAGCTTGAGTCATCTGAAAATTGCCCTGATAACTTGAATCCATGCTGAGGAAAATAAATCCTCAGATGATCCCATAATGCACTGATGAACATTAAAGATTCGAACCAAACTTCGCACAAAACACTGCCTGATAACTGATGACTTCGCACATAACACAGTATTGAACTTTGAATACGCACTGTCTAAGAAAAATTCACTGGCACACACAAATTGCAATTGAAACAATCTTCTGATAGTTTGACCAAGATTAGGTCAAACGTCCATCTGAATCGAATTGTGACTGAACAAACGCATCTGAATTGAAATCACTGCCCTATCTTTTAAATCCTGCAACACAGAGAGAAGAAGAGGCAAACTGCAACATATTTTTTTTTGGTATTTTGGTTAGAAGTTAGTAAATATAAACAAATAAATCAAGTAAGACATGGTGATCTCCTGCGAAGCATAAACCTGCACCTGAAAAAGGATAAACGAACCAGTGCGTGATCTTGTTTGTATGCGAAATGCAGATGAGGTGCGAAAAATCTTAGGGTTAAAAATTAGGGTCTGACAGGCATTATCTTTATGGTGCAAGATTTGAAGTTTTTAGTGATCATAAGAGTTTGAAGTATTTATTCGATCAAAAGGAATTGAACATGAGACAAAGGAGGGGGTTATAACTTTTGAAGTATTATGATTTTGGTTTGAATTACCATCCGGGTAAGGAAAATGTGATGGCCGATGCTTTAAGTAATAAGATGTTACATATGTCCGCATTGATGATAAGAGAATGGGAACTGTTGGAGAATTTTTGAGACTTGAGTTTGGTTTGCAAGATGACACCGAGAAGTGTGAGACTTGGTGTGCTACATGTTACGAATGATTTTCTTACAACCTTTTGTGAAAAGAAAAAGTTGGATTTGAAGTTTGTTGATTTGATGATGAATGAGAATGAGGATTTCAAGGTTGACAGTTTTAGAGTTTTGAGATTCCGTGGTCGTATTTGTATTCCCGATGATGGGGAGTTGAAAAAGATGATATTGGAAGAGGGACACCAAAGTAATTTAAGTATACATCCGGGGGAGAATAAGATGTATCAAGATTTGAAGAAGATCTTTTGGTGGTTCGGATTGAAGAGAGATGTAGCTCATTTTTTTTATGCGTGTTTGACTTGTCAGAAGTCTAAAGTGGAACATCAGAAGCCTAGTGGTTTGATGCAACCGTTGGATATTCCGGAATGGAAATGGGATAGTATATCGATGGATTTTGTTACAGGTTTTCCAAATACGCAAAGAGGTCATAATGTTATTTGGGTGATTGTGGATAGGCTTACTAAATCTGCTCACTTTATTCCGATTGATATTAGTTATTCTTTGGAGAAGCTAGCCGAGATTTATGTTTATGTGATTGTGAAGTTGCATGCAGTTCCTAAGAGTTTTGTATCGGATAGAGATCCTATATTTACATCGAAGTTTTGGGAGAGTTTGCAAAAGGCTTTGGGTTCTAAGCTAAGATTGAGTTCGGCTTACCATCCGCAAACGGACGGTCAAACCGAGAGGACAATTCAATCGTTGGAGGATTTGTTGCGTGCTTGTGTGCTAGAGCAATGTGGTGTTTGGGATAATTATTTAGCGTTGATTGAGTTCACCTATAATAACAGTTTTCATTCGAGTATTGGTATGGCACCATTTTAGGCTTTGTATGGTCGGAGATGTCGAACACCTTTGTGTTGGCATGAAACTGGAGAGAGAACGGTAGTTGGACCAGAGATGGTACAACAAACGATGGAAAAGGTGAAGTTTATTCGGGAGAAGATGAGAGCTTGTCAAAGTAGGCAAAAGAGTTATCATGACAAGAGAAGAAAGGACCTTGAGTTTCAGGAAGGCGACCATGTGTTTTTGAGAGTCACCGGTTACGGGTGTGGGTCGTGCTTTGAAGTCAAAGAAGTTGACTTCTTGTTTTATTGGGCCGTATCAGATTATTATACGAGTTAGTGTTGTGGATTACCGTGTGGCGTTGCCTCCGAATCTTTCGAATTTGCATGATGTATTCCATGTTTCGTAACTTCGGAAGTATGTTCCGGATCCGTCACATGTTATTCCTATGGACGAGGTTGAAGTAAGAGATAACCTTACGGTGGAAGCTTTGCCGGTTAGGATTTTGGATCGGGAAATCAAGAAGCTAAGAGGCAAGGATATTGCGCTTGTGAAAGTGGCGTGGGGAGGCGTTGCAGAAGGCAATATGACTTGGGAATTGAGAGTAGGATGCGCGAGTCGTATCCGGAGTTGTTTGAATCAGGTAATATTTTCGAGGATGAAAATTTCTAAAGTGGGGGAGAGTTGTAACGCCCCGATTCGATAATTCCCATTTTTATGGGTCTTTTATTTTATGTGAATGATAATTGTTTAATTTGTGAAATTATCATGATGATATAATATGTTGATGAATTAATGTGATATGTTGGTGTGATATGTGATTTTACCATTTTGTGAATTTTCAAGTAAAATTGGATAAGAGGGTATTTTAGACTTTTCACAATTTTTATTAAGATTAGAAATTAGGAGAATAGAATTTGTGAGAGAAATAATATTTGGTTGGAAAGAAATAGAAAGATTAGAGTTAAGTGTAGAAATAGGAAGGAAAGAATAAGAATAGTTAGTAAGAATAGAAATAGAGAGAAAAGAATATAAGTTAGAAGAAAGGGAAAGAAAAGGAAATAGAAAGAAAAAGAGAAGAAAGAAAGGAAGAAAAGAGAAAGGAGAAGAGAAAAGGAGGAAAAGCTAGGTTTTGATCAAGATTGCTTCGCGTAGACGAAATAATCAGGTAAGGGTGATAAACATTGTTATCTTTATATTGTGTATGATTATGTATGCGTTTGGTTGCTTGAGTTTTGATTTTGATGAAGTTTAGAGAAGATGAATAGTTAGAGTTTTAGAGAAAATAGTAGAAATTTGTGGATTAATCGGTTAGAAATCGTTATAATCGAAGTATGATGTTAGATACATATTGTTGATCATGTTTAGTGGAGTTTGATTGAGTTTTGGAGTGTTTGGAGTTGACTGTTTGCAGCTGAGAAATTCTGGAAATCGCAGTGGTTGCTCAGCGAGCAATTCCCTCGCTCAGCGAAAGTTCCAGGGATTTTCTCGCTCAGCGAGCGAGAGGGCGCTCAGCGGGCCTGTAGGTTTTTGAGGAACTCGTGTCTTTAATCTATAGTTTTAGTTTCGGTTATCCGTTTTAGGCATTCCTTATATCGATTCGAAGCTAGAGACGTGTAGAAAATAGTGATGTTAAGAAATGTAATTTTTAGCCGACTTTCACCCGACTTTTCTGATAAAACATAAATAAGTCAACTATGGAAATGTGGGTTTTATGTGATGTTGTGGCTGTTTGGCAAATGAATACATTGCTTGAATTGAATGAGAACGTATGTTAATTGAATGAGTTGAGTGCATAATTATGTTGTGAATAATGTATGAATTTTCAAGAATGTTGTGCGTCATTTTGCATGTAAAGCATAATGTATGCATTCTTGTGCTGTGAGATTTTTTGTGAATCCGTTGTAGCATCCTGTGCTAATGTGGAGTGTGAGTGATGACTACAACACGATCGTGTGCCCGTGTGGAGTGTGAGCAATCAGATTGCGTGCCTGTGTGGGGTGTGAGAAATCCAGAAACATCGTGTGCCCGTGTGGAGTGTGAGCGATGGGTGATTTATTCACATTGATCCTGTGCCCATGTGGGGTGTGAGCGATCAGATTGTGTGCCCGTGTGGGGTGTGAGTAATCCATAAACATTGTGTTCCCATGTGGGGTGTGAGCAATGGGGAACATTGTGTGCTCGACGGGGAGTTACTCTAGGTAACAAACGATGATTCCATTTGGTTCCTGAGTGAACTTGCTGAAATGTCGAGTCGATACCGCATTGCATCTACATAGAGTCGTGTGTCGGTCTCTATGAGTCGGTACCGCATTGCTGGAGATCCTTTTGTGAAGCGAGTCTTCATTTGTTTTGATCGGTCGGCTCTGATATGTAGCACCGGGTAGTTAGATTGGCGTAATGCCATTTTTTTGTGTGAATGCATTTGTATATGTATTTTGATGATAAATGTTTTATGTAAACATGACATTATTTTGGTGATTCAAACTTGTGGATATACTTATGATAAGTGTACAAGTTTGAAATTGTTATGTGGTTTCCGCTGTTATTTGAATTAAATGAATACGGGTGTAAGGATGAAATCCTTTGTGTTTGCAAGTTACCCCGTTTGTTGCATATCATAATGAGCAGATGTTGTATGTTTTAAAATTTTCAAGTATAATGTGGCATTGCTCCTTTTATACCATGTTTCAAATATTACTCTGATGGAATTTTTAATATGTGCCTAAATGATTTAATAGCTTAATCGGGGTATAAAAAGGGGGTGTTACAATTGGGCACTAAACCCTCGAGTAACATCTAACTATGATGCCTTTGATCACCGATCCATTAATTATTTTTCCACGTCTTTAAGAACAACTCATCCTCTAAGAACTTAAGGGCATATGCCCAGTCCACAATAATAATAGATGATCATGATCTAAAAACATTATATATGAAAGAATACACACATACGAGTATAACATGATATATAATAGTCACAACATTTATTTCACCACATAAAGCAACCTATAAATAGCATAATGCAAACTCTACATGTGTGATACACCCACCTGGCATTGTCATAGGCATATGATTTTAGAATAAACCACTCCACAAAGTATCATAGGCACCTCATACTAATTTTTATGGTCCATCTGACACACAATGGGGGACATTCCCTTTATGACTAATCAACCTGACTAGCATCAATTTAATAAATCCTGCAGGATAAAAGGTGAACCCATTCTCGATAATCACACACATAGAGAAATACATAAATATATTTTTGGTCCTCATAAATATGATCGTTTTCACTTTTAGTCCCTTAAAAAATTTCCTTCAAAGAATGATCCTCCTAATATTTTTCGTCCACACTTTTGGTCCCTCCTGTCAACGATCGTTAACAGAAATTGACATGGCATGTGTAACACGGTGGGAGAACTGACTTTAGTTAAATGTTGCGGATAGCAAGAGTCGCCACCGACTTTTATTTTATCCAAAAGGAAAGGGCATAAAAGAACAGGAAATACCTTAAAAAGATTTTTGGGTTCGGGGGGTAGGTTATATAAAGGGAAGGTGTTAGCACCCTTTATATCCATGGTTATCCATGGGCTCTTAGTTACTTAGCTCACTTTAAAATGTTTTTGAGAAGTGTAGTGTGTGATTAGAAATTTTCTTAAGTACTTTATAATGATCCATGTACGAATATATATAAAGCCTTTGTTTTGAAAATTGTTTGAAAATGTGAAGTGTTTTTGAAATGTTTTGAAAAGGTGAGCAAGTACATAAGAGGAACCTACCCTAAGTTAAATCTTTTCTGTTCTTAAATATCCTTTAAGTGGTAAGACTATCCCTATTACTAAGGAATACGTAGTCATTACCTTGGATGTGTGAGGGACAAGTAAAGGGACATCTGTGATTAGGCAACTGTAAGGTGTATTTAGCAATTCGAAGGGACTTATCATCTTTATTCGAAAGGGACAAGATCATTTACGAAGGCAACCGTGAAGGGACTTGATCTTATTATCTTTTAAGGGACTAGATGATATGAGAGAAGAGACTTTGCTTTACACCTTACTTGACCTTTTTCTTTTAGGCAACATGAGTGGTATCCTTAAGAATGTGAGATGGCGATCCAAGATCGACTTACGTGTGTGCGTGTACAAATTCATATATTTATCTTGAGATTAATGATCTAAATTCAATTTTAAATACAAACATGTTTACACTCCCTATTTTACTAACCATGGCAATTAAAAATAAATAATAAGAATAATTCTACAACTATTACATAATTGGCACAATTACATTATAATAATAAAATAATTTAAATAAATAAGCATATAATAAATAAATAAATAAATTGGTTAGTAATAATAAACAAAAATAAATATAAGAAGGTTAGTATAACAATATGATATAGAAACAAATTAAAAGTTCAAAATTAAATAAATAATTATTTTTTTTAAGAATTTTAATAAAAGAATTAAATAATAAATATTATGTACTAATAAATATGACTAATAATTCTAATAATTTAATTTTATATACATATTTAAAAAATATTTGTTAATTATAATTAAGTAAACATATAAAAATAAGAAATTAAACTCATAAAATAAAGTTAGGGTTAATTACTTAATCTAATCCTAATTACATTATTTATATAAAAAACTACATATAATAATAATAATATAAACAAATTATAAATAAATATATACAATTAAAATTTTCAAACAAACGTAATTAGGGTTTATAAAAATAATTAGTTTTTTTTTTACATATAAATTTTTAGGGTTTATAAATTAATCTAAATGTAATTAAATTATTTATATAAAACATATAATATTAATAATATACAATAAAATAAATACTAAATAATTTTATTAATAAAGTTTAATTTTTTTTGAAAATATAAGTTTTGAATTATATACAAGAAAATAATATAACAATTTTATTTTAAACATTTATCATTTATTAAATTAATTAAAATATAAACAAAAATCAAATAAAATGAAAAAAATGAGAAAAAAGAACTTACCTGGGGCTGGGATTCGAACCCAGGCCCTAGGCTTTGTATCTTTGAGACCAGCAAGCTTTCCACCAGGCCAGCACGCATTTGGTGATAGTGAATGAGGACGAATCATTATATTTTAAACCTAAAAAATTAAATGGATAAAACACAAAAAATTGGTGAAGCTGGGATTTGATCCCTTGACCCTTGCCTCATACGCGCATGACTCTTACCACTGGGCTAGCCATTGTTAGCTGAAATAATATAGAAACATAATCATAAAATATTATTCTCAATTTTTAAATTCCAGCTTTGGCGCCATCGTCTTCAACCTCCAGACTTGCGTTTTTTCCTGCGAATTTAGTTGCAATATTACCTGCGATTTTAAATTTGCAGGAAAATCTATATTTTCCAAACATCATGTAACAAGTAATGTAAAACCAAATTAACCGCATCAATTTGTTATTCATGGCTTGGGCAATCTAAACATGTTCTTAAAAGGTCTTTAAGTGACCTAAATCACGAGGCCCCAATTTCGACCTTAAAACCCTAACAATGGCAGATGACTTATCCTGCATCAAAAATGAAATCAAAGATACCAGAAACGATCTACATACGATTACAAGCAAGAATCAACAATCAAAATCATGTTAGGATGCATATATGAATGAAATCGAAAACTTCAAACTCAAGATAGAACATGGATTCGATTTATGATATTTGGCATGCTTTGGATGCAAATGAGGATTGAGAAAGCATCAGTGATGATCCTGGAATGTTTTGCAACCTTTAGAATGCCTTTAAATGCCCTGCAAAGATGAATCCGAATTTGAATTTTTCTACCAAATTTTGAAAGTTTGAATGTTCTTCTTAGAGGCTGCAAATTGTGTCCCTCACTTGTGTTATGTTCTATACTTATATGTGAACTGAATTAGGACTTTTTGGATCATTGAAGATTGAAAAAGATCATGTCTTAAAACTTGATTTTCATTTGATCCAACCTTGCTATTTTGGGACAATCATCATAATTTGTGTATCAATCTGATCCAAACAATGTTTATGACTTTCTAGAAGCAAAATCCCCTTTTAAATATTTGATTTTATATTTGATTTCAATTTAAATGGTATTTTAACGAATAAAATTCAAATAAATATGAAATAAAAAATAAAAATTCAGAAAATAAGTGGGTTGGGTCGTGCTTGGTGTTTTTATAAAGATGGGATGGCAATTTGGTGGGCTCATTTAGCAAAAATTTGATTTAAGGCCTTATTTTCTTCATAAACTTCCCCAAAATTTCCCAACTTTGCAAGGGCACAAATCCTTCAATTTTAATGCTATGAGGGTGTTCTTGGACATTTTGGAAATCTTAAAGAGTCCTCTAACCAACCTCATTGGTTTCATGTCCATATCTTTTACCATTCTCAAGTTATGCTCTTTTGAAGTTGTTGACTTTTTGTTGACTTTCAAAAGGACCTATAATGTCTTAGCTCATACCTTCCAAATGAAGAATTTTTGGGCTTGGCTTGTGAGACACAAAGTTGTAGAGAATTAAATTTCCTTCAAAATGAGATTTGGATGAGAAAAATTTGATGAAGCATGTGAAAGTTATGGCTGGTCAAAGTTCAGTTGACTTTTCCTGAGGAAACCCTAATTTAGAAACCCCTGATTCTTGATGATCTGAAATCTCCTTGATGAATCATGATCAACCCTTGATCAAATGATGAATTTTACTTCATATACTTGATGTTGGCAAAAAATCATGAAGTTTTACTTTGGTTTGACCACAGTTGACCTCAGTTTGACTTTTTAACTGCTTTAACTGATTTTAACCTATCTGATCATCTGACTGAGCAAACCTTTGGGAAAAGTATTGAAACTTGTCATGGGGATTCTTGAACCTATATAAGATGTTATGAAGCTCACTTGAAGTCTTGGAAGTCCATTTATCCTGATTAAAGTCAAAACCCTAGTTTAGGATGCATTGCTTAGGAGGATGCATTGTCTGAGGGAATTGTCAAATCTTCTGACTAATTGTGAACTTTGTGAACCTTGTGAACCTCATAAGATGTCTTGTTAACCTTGTGAACCATGTGAGCCTCTTAGTACATAATGAATTGCCTTGTGGAGGGCAAATTTTGGGGTGCAACAGCTGCCCCTGTTCAATTTTCTGAAACCTGAGGGGTTAGATTGGTATATGTGCCATTCGTGATCTAGAAGGTTGAAGGGGATTGAACACGAAAGCCCAAAAATTTGCACTCACCGGTGCGTAAAGTAACACTGATGATTAGTTGTATATGCTTGAGTGGGCTTAAAGATGCCACTTGGAAGAATTGGAGATGGGCTTATAGATGCCATGGAAGAACTGGAGATGGGCTTAGAGATGCCATCTAAAATATTTGGATGTGATGATGTTCTTTATGTTGATACTGGATATCAGTACTAGGTCTTTGTATAAGCCGTCTCTGAATCATTTATGCAACATGATTTGAATTGTTGAATGGACCAGTAGAAATGAATCTTGTGATAATTATCTCTTCTGGAAGTATTTTGGATTAGGAAATGGATCTTTGTACAGACCGTTTGCCTACTCTCCAAGGTAAAAAGAACGTCAAGATTAGTTCTTCTGAAAAATATCTTGAACCAGGGAATGGATCTTCTTACAGACCGTTTGCCTGCTATTCAAGGGGCCAAAAGAACGTCAGGATTTGTTCTTAAGGGTCAAAAGAACGTCAGGATTTGTTCTTCTGAAAAAGTCTTGAACAAGGGGCCAAAAGAGCGTCAGGATTTGCTTTTGAGGGTCAAAAGAACGTCAAGATTTGTTCTTCTGAAAAAGTCTTGAACAAGGGGCCAAAAGAGCGCCAGGATTTGCTCTTAAGGGTCAAAAGAACGTCAGGATTTGTTCCTCTGAAAAAGTCTTGAACAAGGGGCCAAAAGAGCGTCAGGATTTGCTCTTAAGGGTCAAAAGAACGTCAGGATTTGTTCTTCTGAAAAAGTCTTGAACAAGAAGCCAAAAGAGCGCCAGGATTTGCTCTTAAGGGTCAAAAGAACGTCAGGATTTGTTCTTCTGAAAAAGTCTTGAACAAGGAGCCAAAAGAGCGTCAGGATTTGCTCTTAAGGATCAAAAGAACGTCAGGATTTGTTCCTCTGAAAAAGTCTTGAACAAGGGGCCGAAAGAGCGTCAGGATTTGCTCTTAAGGGTCAAAAGAACGTCAGGATTTGTTCCTCTGAAAAAGTCTTGAACAAGGGGCCAAAAGAGCGTCAGGATTTTCTCTTAAGGGTCAAAAGAACGTCAGGATTTGTTCTTCTGAAAAATGTCTTGAACCAGGGAATGGATCCTTTTACAGACCGTTTGCCTGCTATTCAAGGACACCTTGAGTAGTATATGGATCATTTCTGACCTGTTGTAAGTTGTTGATATTGTTTTACCTGCATATAACTATCCTGCAAAGAAAATATTAGTTTATGCATTATGTATGCATGCATAGTATGATGCACCTAAGTAAATGTATTATGTACTTATGGATATGTATGTTATGGTATGATGTAAATGATGTATGTATGCATCATGTAGCCTGAAGCGTCTGAATATCTTCGTATAACAACTATTGGCCAGGAAAATAAATCCCGATTTGTTGCTGAAGAATGTAAGGAACTCGTTCCCGTCTCGTTTGATAATATAGTGAAGAATATGAGGAACTCGTTCCCTTCTTGTTTGATAACATAGTATTCATAACCTCCCGTCTTCGTTCGATGGTATGGTATCCATAACCTCCCGTCTTCGTTCGATGGTATGGTATCCATAACTTCCCGTCTTTGTTTGTCGTACTTCTGTTGAAGGAATAATTTCCTGAGTATCCCGACTGAGGATAAAAGAGATGGACATAAATTCCAAGGGAGATGTAACTCGAAGTATTTATGAAGATGGATTTGCCCTACTGGGGGATTTGTAGCTGTCTTGTGGGGATGAACCGGCGAAGCTTCGTTGAATTCCTTCCCTCGTTCGTCCTTAGTAAATACTATTACTGCATTTCATGAATTTCTGGTAAACATCAATCATATTAAGCATTTTATGCATTTCTGGTAAACATCAATCATATTCAAAAGCATACATACATTCAAACACAACCAATGGACGTTTCGCTTATGTAAATAGGGTAAAAGTAAATATGGATTCAAAGATAGAATTTTATTTATATCACAAAGTGACCTATACATAGGCAAGTTTGTACAAGGAGACAGAAATCCTAGTAAGAGGAATTCGTCATAATAATTTTTACAAAACAGAGGAAATCAGCTATGTGGTAAATAATCCTATTGAGTTTCAATTCTACTATTGCCATTATCTTCAAGTATCTCATCTTCTGCTGTCGAGACGGAAACGATTGGATTGATCTTTATCTGTTCGAGCTTGAGTAAGTAGCACAACTGGTCGTAGTTTCGTGGGTGATCCAAACGAGACATAGTCAAACGCTTTAATCCCTAACTTTTGCTTGGATTTCCCTTTCAAGTTTTCAATCCACCGGGATACCCTTTTTTGCCCAAGCCGCCTTTTCAGGTTTTCGACTTGTCGGGTGTACATTTTTTATATATATCCCTAATTTTTGCCCGAACCCTTTTGGTTCGCCGGGATGCCCTTATTTTTGCCTAGGCCAGTCAACCTAGCGGGTCTCATTTTATGCGTAGTATTTTTTAACTATGTCTGCGTTTACAGGCTGTGGGAAGTCTTCACCATCCATTGTAATAAGCATCATAGCACCTCCTGAGAATACTGTTTTGACCACAAATGGTCCTTCATATGTAGGAGTCCACTTGCCCCTAGGATCACCCTGTGGTAATATGATACGCTTGATTACCAAATCACCAGCCTGATATACCTTTGGTTTAACTTTCTTATTAAAAGCCTTAATCATCCGTTTCTGGTACATCTGGCCATGACAAACTGCTGCTAACCTCTTCTCGTCAATCAAATTTATCTGGTCAAGTCGAGTCTGAATCCACTCATCTTCATCCAAGCCTGCATCCTTCATGATTCTTAAGGAGGGGATTTGAACTTCAATGGGTAGAACTGCTTCCATACCATATACTAAGGAGAATGGGGTTGCCCCTGTTGAAGTACGTATTGTAGTACGATAACCATGAAGAGCAAATGGTAACATCTCATGCCAATCCTCATAAGTAACAGTCATCTTCTGTAGAATCTTCTTAATGTTTTTATTAGCAGCTTCTACTGCCCCATTCATTTTTGGACGATACGGAGAAGAGTTGTGATGCTTAATCTTGAATTGCGTGCAGAGATCAGTAATCATAGTGTTGTTCAGATTAGAGCCATTATCAGTAATAATCCTTTCAGGGATGCCATACCTACATATGAGATTATTCTTAATGAATCGAGCCACCACATTCTTGGTAACAGATGCAAATGAAGCTGCCTCCACCACTTCGTAAAGTAATCAATAGCAACCAGGATGAAACGATGCCCATTAGAAGCAGTGGGCTTGATCTCACCAATCTTATCAATGCCCCACATAGCAAAAGGCCAAGGAGCAGTCAACGCATTCAATGGTGATGGAGGTATATGTACTTTATCAGCATAGATTTGACACTTATGACATGTTCTGGAATGTTGATAGCAGTCAGCTTCCAAGGTAGACCAATAGTAACCTACTCTCAATATCTTCTTTGCCATAGTGTGACCACTAGAATGAGTGCCAAAGATCCCATCATGCATATCTTCCATAATCTCTGTTGCTTCCTTCTTATCCACACAACGAAGCAAATTTGAATCATGATTGCGTCTGTACAAAATTCCATTACTCAAAAAGAACTTAGCAGAAAACCTCCTCAGAAACTTCTTATCTTTGACCGATGCCCCTTCAGGGAACTCCTGAGCTTCAAGATATCTTTTTACTTCATAGAACCAAGGCTTCTCCTCTGTTTCTTCAGTATCAATCTCATTGCAGTATGCAGGCTTCTCAAATCTATCAATAATAATCTTGGGAGCTTCATCATCCCAGCTGATCTCAAACATGGATGCCATGGTGGCTAATGCATCTGCCAACTGATTCTCTCTTCGTGGAATGTGTCCAAAGGTAATCTCTTTGAAATGTGGGATCAAAGACAACACATACTCTCTGTAAGGAATGAGATTATCATGCTTGGTATCCCGATCTCCTTTGATCTGACTTACTACCAGGGCTGAATCTCCATATACATCCAGGAACTGAATCTTCATATCAATGGCAGCTTTGATACCCAGGATATATGCCTCATACTCAGCCATGTTATTGGTACAATAGAAACAAAGTCTGGCAGTAATCGGGGTATGACAACCTTCAGGGGAACTGATCACAACACCAACACCATTACCAAGTGCATTAGAAGCTCCATCAAAAACCATAGTCCATCGGGATCCTTGTTCAGGTCCGTCATATTGTCCAGGTTCTTTGGTAATAATCATAATATCTTCATCAGGGAACTCAAAACTCATTGACTGGTAATCATCCACTGCTTGATGAGCCAAATGATCAGCTACAACACTTCCTTTAATGGCCTTCTGAGTAGTGTACTGTATATCATATTCTGTCAAGATCATTTGCCATCTTGCTATTCTTCCGGAGAGAGCAAGTTTCTCGAATATGTACTTGATTGGATCCATCTTCGAAATCAATAAGGTGGTATGAGTCAACATATACTGTCTTAGTCGGCGAGCAGCCCATGCCAAAGCGCAGCAAGTTTTCTCGAGCAGTGAGTATCTTGTTTCACAGTCGGTAAACTTTTTGCTAAGGCAGTATATTGCCTGCTCTTTTCGACCAGACTCGTCATGTTACCCCAACACACACCCCATTGAGTTGTCTAATACTGTTAAGTACATAATCAAGGGTCTTCCATCAACTGGTGGCATCAAAATGGGAGGTTCTAGGAGATATTTCTTAATTTCATCAAAGACTGTCTGGCACTCATCATTCCATTCCATTACCTGATCTTTCTTCAACAACTTAAAGATTGGCTCACAGGTAGCAGTTAATTGGGAAATAAATCTTGCAATGTAATTCAATCGTCCCAAGAAACCTCTAACTTCCTTCTCAGTACGGGGAGCTGGCATCTCTTGTATAGCTTTCACTTTTGCGGGATCCACTTCAATACCTTTTCCACTGACAATGAAACCCAGGAGTTTACCATACCTTACTCCAAAAGTACATTTGTTTGGGTTCAGCCTCAACTTGTATTTCTACAATCTCTCAAACAACTTATGCAGATGATCAAGATGTTGTTCTTCATTCTGGGACCTGGCTATCATATCATCCACATATACCTCTATCTCATGATGAATCATATCATGAAACAAAGCCACCATAGCACGCTGATATGTTGCCCCTGCATTCTTCAAACCAAATGGCATCACTTTATAACAAAAAGTGCCCCACAGTGTAACAAACGTAGTCTTCTCCATATCTTCAGGTGCCATCTTGATTTGATTGTAACCAGAAAAACCATCCATAAAAGAGAATACCTTATGCTGAGCAGTGTTGTCTACCAGAACATCAATATGAGGAAGTGGAAAGTCATCTTTGGGGCTGGCCTTGTTCAAATCCCTGTAATCCACACACATACGTACCTTACCATCTTTCTTAGGTACCGGTACCACATTTGCAACCCATTGAGGATAAGAAGTCACAGCTAAGAACCCTGCATCAAACTGTTTCATCACCTCTGCCTTAATCTTCTCTGACATTTCAGGACGCATGCGACGAACCTTCTGCTTCTTTGGACGACAATCTTCTTTTACCGGTAAACGGTGAACCACAATGTCTGTATCCAACCCTGGCATATCTTCATAGGACCAAGCAAAGATCTCCACAAAATCATGTAACATCTGAATCAATCTGCTCTTAACACCATCCTCTAGTTCAGCCCCTATCTTGACCTCTTTCCTGTTCTCTTCAGTTCCCAGATTCACAACTTCGATTGGCTCTTCATGTGGCTGTATGGCTTTCTCTTCTTGTTGTAACAACCTAGCAAGCTCTACAGGTACTTCACAATCGTCCTCATTTCCATCTTCAGCTTGATAGATCGGATTCTCGAAATTATAATTGGCAATAGTAGAACTATTATCAACAGGATCCAGAGTGGATGAGGATCTGCATTTTAGTGATGTGGGTGTGTGTAAGAACACATAGCTGATAAAACAAAAATAAAAAAGAAAGACAAGGAGCACAATATTTACGAAAACGAAACGTCCACTGATTTTTATTGAATGAAGTATGCAAATGAAATGACATCCCGAAACAAGCATACCATTGTGCCCCGGGTAAGGCACAAGGCTTAAGAGTTTAATTGTTCAAAAATTACAAACTTAAAAGTAACAACACAGTAATAGTATTTACTCCTGACTAAAGGAGATAGGAATAACATCTTCAGCTTTCCAGTTATTGAGCCCATCACCCACGGTAGGAAAAATCCAAGCATCCAAGTTGTAGTCTTCATCATAGTCATCCACAACATTGATATGATCTTTCATGACCCCTTGGTTAGTGATACGAACAGCACGAGCACGACGAACAACCTTCTGGGACTCTGCAGTAAAACCCAAACCAAACTTGTCAGACTTGTAAGGAATGTCAGGAAGCTGACCCCAAATAGTACAACCACCTTCATCCACCATAGCTCTATCATCCTTGAGAGAGGCCATTGTAGGAGGTACTCTGGTGACCACAGGAACTTTCTTGACAACAGAAGGAGCTTCATAATTATTAACAACCCAAGGAACCACTTCGAATGTTTGGCATGGAGTTTCAACATATTCACCTTCTACTTCAAGATATTTAAATGTGTTCACATGGCTAACTATATATCCTTCCTCTCCGTAAACAGTGACGACTTTTCCTTCTACTGGATATCTCAGCTTCTGATGTAAGGTGGAGGTTACAGCACCTGCCCCATGGATCCAGGGACGCCCAAGCAAACAAGAATACGAAGGACGAATATCCATTACATAAAAAGTAGCATTGAAGACTTGAGCACCTACTTTTATTGGGAGATCAATTTCCCCATGCACCACTCTTCTCGAGCCATCAAAAGCCTTCACCACTATATTACCGGGCTTCAACACAACATCTTCAGGACTAAGCTTATTCAGAACTTCTGTGGGTAACACATTCAGCGAGGAACCATTGTCTATTAACACATGTGACAGGGTAGTGCCCCTACATTCAATGGAGATATGTAGAGCCCTATTATGATCCCTCTTAGCAGGAGTCAAATCAGCATCGGAGAAACCTAACCCATTATCATAGGTCAAGTGTGCCACACAATTTTCAAATTGGTCTACAGAAATCTCATTTGGTACGTGAGCAATCTTCAAAAATTTAATCAAGGCTTTAGCATGAGCCTCAGAACACAACAATAAAGACAACATGGAAATCTTGGAGGGAATATGCCCCAATTGATCAACAATGTCATAATCACTCTTGCGAATGATCTTCAATACTTCTTCCATCTGCTTAGAAAGGTCATCAACAGTTGGTACAATAGTTGGCACAGGTTCAATAACAGGACCTTTGCCCCGAGCATCAGCAGTGGAGGTAGTAGTTGGAGTAACTGTATTTTTGGAAATAACTGGAGGAGAGAAGATTCTTCCACTTCGTGTGATCTTACTAGATCCAGCAATATTGTCAACATCAAGGTTTTCATCAGCAACAGGTGTCTCAGCTAGGGGTTCCTGCTTAACACCATGAATATAAACATCGGAGCCATAATGCCAAGGCACCGCTTTATCAGAAGTATATGGAATAGGACCTGGAGTGGTAATGATCATAGGAGCCACTCTAGCTTCAGCAACAATATTCACAGGGCCTTCAGCAGTAATCTTAATTGGACCCTTATGAGTGATTTTGACAGGGCCTTTGGAAGTGATTCTTACTGGCACTTTATCAACCATATCTACCTCTTCAACCTTCACACCTTTAGTTATATGTTCAACCATGCTCTCTACAGAAGGTGTCCTCTCAAACAATATTGTGTAATTGTTCATGAGGCGTTGAATACCGTCTTTCAACTTCCAGCAACTATCCGGTTTATAAGCACAATAGAAACAATCTTCATGACAACCTGGAAAGAACCCAACTTGTACCAACTTCTTCTTAATAACAGACAATGGTGTAGTCACATCTGCAACTGAGGAAATATGTGAAACTTCATCAATGGCGTTGACAGTCTTCTCATGATTTGGCATGGGAGCAGTAATCACATTTGGAGTACCCGGAGGGTCAAACTCAATCTCTCCAGCATCTATCATATCTTGAATCTTATTCTTCAATATCACACAATTATTGGTATCATGTCCTGGGCAATTAGAATGATATGCACATCGTGCAATAGGATTGTACCTGGGAGAGGTAACATTGGGGTTCTGAGGAGGGTCCTTCAAAGTAATGAGTTCACCCTTCAACAAGTGTTGCAAGGCTTGGGCCAGTGACATGTTGAACTTGGTGAACTGTCTTCTAGGCCTCTGTTGATTGCCCTGTGGTGGTTCTGGTGTTGCAGGAGTAGGATTGGAGATATGAACTGCACTCACAGATTAGTGCCTCCTATTATGATCAGGTTGACCATAAACAACATTTGACTCCTTCTTCCCACTAGGGGGCTTCTTTGTAGTACTTGATGAAGAAGCACCCACTTGTATCTTGCCACTCCTTATACCACTTTCTACGCGCTCTCCTGTCATTATCAACTCAGTGAAGCCAGATGATGAGCTTCCAATGAGATGACTATAAAAATGACCATTCAACGTGCACATGAACATATCCACTAACTCCCTGTCAGTTAGATGAGGTTGTACTCTTCTAGCCAAATCTCTCCACTTCTGAGCATACTCCTTGAAATTTTCTTTAGCACCCATAGACATGCTCTGTAGTTGCATGCGAGTAGGAGCCAGATCAGCATTGTATTGATATTGCTTATAAAAGGCTTCAGCAAGATCATTCCAATCACGAATGTTGACACTCTCCAACTGATAGTACCACTCCAATTGAGCTCCAAACAAGCTCTCTTGGAAGAAATGGATCCACAACTTCTTATCAGCAGTATGGGGTTGGATTCTCCGGACATAGGACCTCAGATGCAGCTTGGGACATGAAACACCATCATACACTACGAAAGCAGGGACTTTGAAACCAATGGGTATAACCACTCAAGTCTTCAAAATCCAGCCCAGAAGACTTTTGCAATTCCATAGCATCTATTCTATCCACCATCATCTTGAACTTATCTTCATTAGGATCATGATAGTAATTAGCTTCAGAATCAGAATCCCCCATTGTATTATGGAGGCTGCCTCCCTCTTTCTCAGACTCTTCAGACCCATAATCCTCAACCTGTTCCTTGGTTTTGACAGGACCTCTGAACCTTCTTCCCATGTTGATAAGGCCTCCTGACCTTCTAGTCTTCTTGGTCTTCTTGGCCAGCAGTGTCTTCAATTCATCCTGTCCCTTGGACAAGTTCAGGATCAGCTCTTGGAACTGTGCATTCTGTGCCTGGAGATCTTTAACTGTTTGTTCAAGAGCCATTGCTGAAATAAACAGCGAGAAGATAAGAAACCTGTACATAAGAAACCTGTGATGCAATGATATGGTGTATAAATGCGTATGCAATGTTTTCAAGGACCGCAGGATTTAAATTTGTTTAAACAACCAAAAAGTAAACTTTTATTAGTAATAAATTTGTTTGCCCCTTGGGCTTACAATGAAAATGAAATAAATACAAGAAATGGGGTTTTAAGTCTCCCATGGACGTTTCCTCTTTGTGTTGAGGTATGAGTTGAGATTCCGCTCCTCGTGAAGTTGCTTTGTTAGCTCCAGGATTCTTTCTTGACTCGCTTTGTAATGAGTCTCAAAAGTATTCCTTTGCTCCTACAATTGGATCCAATATCTCTGTAAGTCTTCCATGTCAGTGGGCATGTCTGGGTGAAGGATGGTATAAGAAGTATCCCCCTCAGCAACAGGCTCCATAGTAACTGGCAAGATGGCAGGATATGGCATCATAAGAGTCTGAGCACGAGATCGCACCCATCTGAGATAAGACTCCATAAGAATAGTGTACTTAGGCTCCAGAGTCTTGCTGTCAACCTTGTTCACTTTCCCCCATGCTCGTATAAACCTTTGACGATAACCTTGCAGATCGTTGTAGTAGTCAAACACAATGCCCTGAATTAACATGTCATGTGGACCATCACTCCGAGCGTAACCAAACTGTCGTAAAGCTAAGTAAGGGTTGTAAGTAATGCCTCCTCTTATGCCTAGAAGTGGCACATTAGGAAACTCCCCACAACGGTCAATGATAGTGACATTTTCCATAGATCTGGAGCACCAATGGATATCTGAATGAGAGAGTGACATAATCCTCTTGGACCACCTGAACCCTTGTTCATTCTTCATTACTGAGCGAGGAAGGTGAGAAATAAACCACCTAGATAGCAAAGGTATGCAGCACATCAGAGTTCCTCGCGCCTTTGTAGTACGAGTATGAAGAGAATGTAAGATGTCTCCAAGCAATGTAGGCACTGGATTGTGACTCATAAATATGTTGATGGCATGAACGTCTATGAACTGATCTGGATTGGGGAACAATACTAAGCCATAAATTAACAAGGCTAAGATCTCCTCAAAAGCATCATAGCTCATAGCTTTCAAGAACACTTGAGCCTTCTCTATCAACACCTTAGCAAGAATACCCTTAACTCCACTTCTCGTTTCTAGAACAATGTCTGACTTCTTCAGATGTAATGCTGCAGCAATGACTTCAGGTTTAAGCTCTTTTTCCAAACCTGTGAATGGTTTCTGATCAAGAACAGGTATACCCAGAAGTTTGGAGAACTCTTCCATTGTAGGAACCAGCTGATAGTCGGGGAATGTAAAGCAATGGTGCTTAGGGTCAAAGAACTGAAACAGAACACTCATCATGTCTTCATTGAACCCTGAAGTGACTAGATCCAGTAGGTGACCATGTCTCTTGATGAACTGGGAGTTTTTAGAAACTTGAGAAACCAATTCTTTAAGCTTAGGAGGTATTCCTACAAAGTTGATCCTGATAGTATTCCTATGAGCAGAAGCCATGACCTGCAACAAAGAACAAAGATAAATCCTTTGGTCCTTGAAATGGTTAGTGAAAATGCTATGCTTATGATGCATGATGATGTTATGATGTTATGCTCAATCACAAACATGTGGCACACACAAACAAGTCACACAATAGCCCTAGGTTTGAAGGTTTGCATGAGGTTTAAAGGTAAGTACCCTCCCCTGAAGTTTGGTTGGTTCATCCTGTCCTATAAAGTAACCAGGTTCTAAGGGATCTCAATATCATTGATCCTTCACAAGGGTGGTTGTTCAGTAGGCAACTTACTTGCCAACCAAAACCCTCCAAGTTTAGGATCTTAATGAGCGTAGCATCGAGTATCAACCAACTTTAGTCTTCACCAAAGCCGGCTACCTCACTACTTTCTAAAGGCCAAGATGGGATAACTAGGGTTCTAAAAGTCAGTTAGTGTATTGACAACATATGGAAGCCTCATATTATCCTTAACTTACTTAAGGAACATAAGCACCAACCAAGAAGTCACACTAACTATGGCCACCAGATCAACCATATCGGTATACGCCGTACAGTTTCCTTGGTCTATTGCCATTTACCTAAGGTACACTAGATCCGGGTTAGGATCTTTCACACATAAGAGCACCCAACAAGTAAAGTAAAACAAACAAAGCAAACAAGTTTAAAGTGATCTAATTCCTAAGGGTACCCCTCTTTTATTAAATCCCCAGCAGAGTCGCTAGTTCTGTAACACGGTGGGAGAACTGACTTTAGTTATGTGTTGCGGATAGCAAGAGTTGCCACCGACTTTTATTTTATCCAAAAGGAAAGGGAATAAAAGAACAGGAAAGACCTTAAAAAGATTTTTGGGTTCGGGGGGTAGGTTATATAAAGGGAAGGTGTTAGCACCCTTTATATCCATGGTTATCCATGTGCTCTTAGTTACTTAGCTCACTTTAAAATGTTTTTGAGAAGTGTAGTGTGTGATTAAAAATTTTCTTAAGTACTTTATAATGATCCATGTACGAATATATATAAAGCCTTTGTTTTGAAAATTGTTTGAAAATGTGAAGTGTTTTTGAAATGTTTTGAAAAGGTGAGCAAATACATAAGAGGAACCTACCCTAAGTTAAATCTTTTCTGTTCTTAAATATCCTTTAAGTGGTAAGACTATCCCTATTATTAAGGAATATGTAGTCATTACCTTGGATGTGTGAGGGACAAGTAAAGGGACATCTGTGATTAGGCAACTGTAAGGTGTATTTAGCAATTCGAAGGGACTTATCATCTTTATTCGAAAGGGACAAGATCATTTACGAAGGCAACCGTGAAGGGACTTGATCTTATTATCTTTTAAGGGACTAGATGATATGAGAGAAGGGACTTTGCTTTACACCTTACTTGACCTTTTTCTTTTAGGCAACATGAGTGGTATCCTTAAGAATGTGAGATGGCGATCCAAGATCGACTTACGTGTGTGCGTGTACAAATTCATATATTTATCTTGAGATTAATGATCTAAATTCAATTTTAAATACAAACATGTTTACACTCCCTATTTTACTAACCATGGCAATTAAAAATAAATAATAAGAATAATTCTACAACTATTACATAATTGGCACAATTACATTATAATAATAAAATAATTTAAATAAATAAGCATATAATAAATAAATAAATAAATTGGTTAGTAATAATAAACAAAAATAAATATAAGAAGGTTAGTATAACAATATGATATAGAAACAAATTAAAAGTTCAAAATTAAATAAATAATTTTTTTTTTAAGAATTTTAATAAAAGAATTAAATAATAAATATTATGTACTAATAAATATGACTAATAATTCTAATAATTTAATTTTATATACATATTTAAAAAATATTTGTTAATTATAATTAAGTAAACATATAAAAATAAGAAATTAAACTCATAAAATAAAGTTAGGGTTAATTACTTAATCTAATCCTAATTACATTATTTATATAAAAAACTACATATAATAATAATATAAACAAATTATAAATAAATATATACAATTAAAATTTTCAAACAAACGTAATTAGGGTTTATGAAGTAAATTAGGGTTTATAAAAATAATTAGTTTTTTTTTTACATATAAATTTTTAGGGTTTATAAATTAATCTAAATGTAATTAAATTATTTATATAAAACATATAATATTAATAATATACAATAAAATAAATACTAAATAATTTTTTTAATAAAGTTTAATTTTTTTTGAAAATATAAGTTTTGAATTATATACAAGAAAATAATATAACAATTTTATTTTAAACATTTATCATTTATTAAATTAATTAAAATATAAACAAAAATCAAATAAAATGAAAAAAATGAGAAAAAAGAACTTACCTGGGGCTGGGATTCGAACCCAGGCCCTTGGCTTTGTATCTTTGAGACCAGCAAGCTTTCCAGCAGGCCAGCGCACGTTTGGTGATAGTGAATGAGGACGAATCATTATATTTTAAACCTGAAAAATTAAATGGATAAAACACAAAAAATTGGTGAAGCTGGGATTTGATCCCTTGACCCTTGCCTCATACGCGCATGACTCTTACCACTGGGCTAGCCATTGTTAGCTGAAATAATATAGAAACATAATCATAAAATATTATTCTCAATTTTTAAATTCCAGCTTTGGCGCCATCGTCTTCAACCTCCAGACTTGCGTTTTTTCCTGCGAATTTAGTTGCAATATTACCTGCGATTTTAAATTTGCAGGAAAACCTATATTTTCCAAACATCATGTAACAAGTAATGTAAAACCAAATTAACCGCATCAATTTGTTATTCATGGCTTGGGCAATCTAAACATGTTCTTAAAAGGTCTTTAAGAGACCTAAATCACGAGGCCCCAATTTCGACCTTAAAACCCTAACAATGGCAGATGACTTATCCTGCATCAAAAATGAAATCAAAGATACCAGAAACGATCTACATACGATTACAAGCAAGAATCAACAATCAAAATCATGTTAGGATGCATATATGAATGAAATCGAAAACTTCAAACTCAAGATAGAACATGGATTCAGTTTATGATATTTGGCATGCTTTGGATGCAAATGAGGATTGGGAAAGCATCAGTGATGATCCTAGAATGTTTTGCAACCTTTAGAATGCCTTTAAATGCCCTGCAAAGATGAATCAAAATTTGAATTTTTCTACCAAATTTTGAAAGTTTGAATGTTCTTCTTAGAGGCTGCAAATCGTGTCCCTCACCTGTGTTATGTTCTATACTTATATGTGAACTGAATTAGGTCAAAAAAAGCTAGCACTCTTTGGACTTTTTGGATCATTGAAGATTGAAAAAGATCATGTCTTAAAACTTGATTTTCATTTGATCCAACCTTGCTATTTTGGGACAATCATCATAATTTGTGTATCAATCTGATCCAAACAATGTTTATGACTTTCCAGAAGCAAAATCCTCTTTTAAATATTTGATTTTATATTTTATTTCAATTTAAATGGTATTTTAATGAATAAAATTCAAATAAATATGAAATAAAAAATAAAAATTCAGAAAATAAGTGGGTTGGGTCGTGCTTGGTGTTTTTATAAAGATGGGATGGCAATTTGGTGGGCTCATTTAGCAAAAATCTGATTTAAGGCCTTATTTGCTTCATAAACTTCCCCAAAATTTCCCAACTTTGCAAGGGCACAAATCCTTCAATTTTAATGCTATGAGGGTGTTCTTGGACATTTTGGAAAGCTTAAAGATTCCCCTAACCAACCTCATTGGTTTCATGTCCATATCTTTTACCATTCTCAAGTTATGCTCTTTTGAAGTTGTTGACTTTTTGTTGACTTTCAAAAGGACCTATAATGTCTTAGCTCATACCTTCCAAATGAAGTATTTTTGGACTTGGCTTGTGAGACACAAAGTTGTAGAGAATTCAATTTCCTTCAAAATGAGCTTTGGATGGGAAAAATTTGATGAAGCATGTGAAAGTTATGGCTGGTCAAAGTTCAGTTGACTTTTCTTGAGGAAACCCTAATTTAGAAACCCCTGATTCTTGATGATCTGAAATCTCCTTGATGAATCATGATCAACCCTTGATCAAATGATGAATTTTACTTCATATACTTGATGTTGGCAAAAAAATCATGAAGTTTGACTTTGGTTTGACCACAGTTGACCTCAGTTTGACTTTTTAACTGCTTTAACTGATTTTAACCTATCTGATCATCTGACTGAGCAAACCTTTGGGAAAAGTATTGAAACTTGTCATGGGGATTCTTGAACCTATATAAGATGTTATGAAGCTCACTTGAAGTCTTGGAAGTCCATTTAGCCTGATTAAAGTCAAAACCCTAGTTTAGGATGCATTGCTTAGGAGGATGCATTGTCTGAGGGAATTGTCAAATCTTCTGACTAATTGTGAACTTTGTGAACCTTGTGAACCTCATAAGATGTCTTGTGAACCTTTTGAACCTTGTGAGCCTCTTATTACACAATGACTTGCCTTGTGGAGGGCAAATTTTGGGGTGCAACAGCATGCCATGTGGAATTTTTTTTGATGACTTGACATACACGTGGCAGTTCTAACGTGGCAAAGATGCAGACATGGCATGCCAAATGTCTAAGGTTAACCCCATACTTGAATCCATAAAAATTCATAGTTAATTGTTAGCTAAAATTGTAGCTAATCTATAGCTAATAAGAGACATTTTGTTATGATGAAAAACATCTTTTAATGCATGCAATAATCATTAGACCTTCAATGATGACGTGACTATAAACAAGAAAAGAAAACCAGTATGTAAAATATATATACAACAACATAAGTTAACACCTATAGGGAGCATTGTGGTCCTTCCATCTTTCATTTTTCATATTGTTTAAGCTTCAAAGGAATCAGATTTAACAATTTCATTATCAAAGAGTGTTAAGTAAGCAGCGCAATTTGGTTGAATTCCTCAATCCTCAAATTTGTAAGATTTTTCAAAATCAAACGTTTCACAAAGAATATATTATCATATATTGAAGAAAATACTAACATTATTTGTAAACGAACCAGTGTGTGACTTCAATGGAAACTACACAATATGCAGGGTTGCTTGGACTTCACCATATGTGAGCAATAAACATATTGCGACTTTCAACATGCCCACTTTTAAACAATTTCAACAAGTTGTTATACATTAAACAATAATAATTTTAGTGATTGATTGGGTCTTGTAAATGCATATAAAAATGACAACATGATTTCAAATAAATAACATGAATCTAACTCCTCCACAACTTAAGATAGTTTGAATGATGTGGAACCCCAACTTTTATTTCAAAGAGTTAGTTACATCAACCAACAAGTTACTTCAATCAACCTCTCATCTTCCTTAATATAATTTCCAACCCCTGCGCAGTTAAGAAGTAGCAAATATAACCATCAAATTAAATCAAACTATGTGAGTTCTTATGTGTTTAAAGCAGAAGTATATGAGAGGTTGATTGAAGTGGTCATTAGTTAACTCCAGCAACTGATGAGGTGGTCATTAGTTAACTCCACAACATGCAAGAAGAAGTATATGACTGTGAGACCCACACTAAGAAAACCTCTTCTCAACATGTCTTTGCTAATAGCTTTAGCGTTTGGTGTTTTGGTAGGAACTTGCAAATCATGTTTATGTTATGCATACATACTATACATAAAGTTTACAACTCCATTACTATGTCCAGTTATATACAAGTTTTGAACTTTTGAAAATCAAAAAAATTTATTAGAATTTTCACTAATCCCATCTTTTTTATTTGTTTCAACGGGAACAAAAAGGAGATAATTTTTCACCAGCTGCCTATAGTACTAATTGACCAAAGAAAGAAAAAGCTAAATCAAAGCATTTAAATAGAATAAGTAGATTATAAATGAAATGAACAGAGTGAAGTTAAATTACAGTTCCATAACCATAATACCTTATCTTCATAATAAAACACATTGGAATTGTTCGAGACAAATTTTTCTATTGTGATGCTTGAACTTGCCAGAGGTAACTTTGCATACGAAGAACTCTCCAAACGAAGAAAATGTATGCTCCAAACGAAGAGCTCTCCATTGTTGTATCCAACAACTAATTTACTTCCAAACGGACATGCCTAACATGCAGAAGTTACTTTCTTTGTTTCATTATTTTGTAGTGACTACTTTACGATTGTGTATTTTTTTTCTTCATTTTTTTCATTTTTCAGACCACAATTCTTACTATGAATTTGCTAGAGATTAGCTACAATTTAGCTGTGGGTTAATTATAATTTTTTATAGATTCAAGTATATTCCTGACCTTAGTCACACGACATGTCACGTCAGTATCTTTGACAGGTGACAGTGCCACGAATCGTGCCACATCAGCTTCTGTTAACAGACATTGACATGAGGGACCAAAAGTGTAGACGGAAAAATTTAGGAGGACCTTCTTTAAAGAAATTTTTTTAAGGGACCGAAAATAAAATTACGAGCAAAAATCCATCATTGGACCTCTAAATTTCTAAGTACTACAGGAAGAATCCAACTGGTCAAGAATGTGATTATGGCGATGGCTCAATATTGGATGATGTGTCTCCCTATCCCCAATGGAGTTACAAAAAACTGAAGCAATTTGTAGAGCTTTTATATGGTCTGGCAAAGAGAATAGTAGGATAAGTAAGGTGGCATGAAGCAATGTTTGTAAACCTGTCAAGAAGGGCAAAATGAACCTCATAAACTTGAAAGTGTGGAATGATATTGCTCTCTTAAAATGTCTTTGGAACATTTGCATGAAAATGGACAACCTATGGGTGAAGTGCGTACATACTTACTACCTAAAGAGAAAAGATGTTATGACTGTTGAAGCTAGCAACAATTATTCCTGGATCTTGAAGCATATTATGGAAAAAAGAAACACCATCCATGATATACAACCTGTTTGGAACGATATGATTATGAAAAATCAATTTTCGATGAAAAATATGTATGAAATGTATATGAATCATAACGAGAATGCAACGTGGTGTCACTTGATACAGAATAATTATGCAAGGCCAAAGACATTTGTTTGTTTATGGCTAGCTTGTCATAAACGACTTGCTACTAAAACAAGATTGAAGAAATTTAGAGTGATCCAAGAGGACACTTGTGGACTCTGTAGTGTTGATAGTGAAACGATAGAACATTTGTTATTTTGTTGCAGGAAGACCAAAAATGTGTGGACCCAGGTGCTGAATTTGTTGGATATACAACACCATCCGGGACAATGGAATGAAGAACTTCAATGACTTATGGAGAATACCCATGGGAAGGGCTTTAGACGTGATATATAGATATAGCTGAAATAGTATATGGTGTTTAAAACTATAGGAATAAAGCAATATTTGATATCATAGAGGATGAAAACATTGTTATAAAAAAATAAATGAGTTTATTGTGTATAGAGGTTGGATGAAGCCAAAATATAGGAGTCATATAACTAGGCTTTTGATGAAATAGTTTAGGAAGGTTTTAATAGTTTTCTAGGAGGATCAATTTGATTTTTTTTGAAATATAAAATCTTTTATTTATATATATATATATATATATATATATATATATATATATATATATATATATATATATATATATATATATATATATATATATATATATATATATATAAAACCTATCTTTCGAATAGAGAAATACATTTTTACTCTTAAAAAAATAATAAAATATTAAAACAAAGAAGTTTATTAGCCATTAGATTAAAATAAATTATAATAATGTCACAAATACAATTTACCAATATGAACTGACACTAACATTTATTATTTTGAAAACTCCATTGTTTCAAATACTTTGATGATGCATTGATTTAAATCATTGAAAATAAATTATATACTTAAATCATTATTAAGTATATAAGTGAATAATATTGATTTAAAACTAAATAAAATTTAGTTATTAATTTGTAATTAACAATTAGACATACCATTTGAAATTGAAATTAAAATCTCTAATTATTATTAACTTCTTAAAATGATCATTTATCAAAATAACATTGACTAATTTATCTCATAATAATTACTTTAATTTTATTTCTAACATTATAAATTATAAATCGGCTACCACCCTTGGAAACTCGTATTTTTGAAATAGCAAGTTGGTGTAACCGATTAATTAATTAATTTATTTAAATTATTTAGAATGTTATTTAATTATTTGATGTTGCAAGTGTTTTAAAAACTGGACTGGACCTAGGTCAGACCGGTCGAACCAGGAACCGGTCTGATTCAATTGTTGGATCGCTTATGTTATTGAACCGATGTGAATCGGTAAAAATCGATATAACCCGGGAAAACAGGAAAAACTGGCGGTTTAATTGCAATTTCTTTTAAAAATTAATTTTTTTTATTATTTTAATTAAAAAATTAAAATAAAAAATGAATTAAATGAAATAAAAAATAATAATAATAATAAAAAAAAAAAATTTAAAACATAGTAATGATATCATTGACGAGGAAATTATTGCGGATGTTGTTGATTTTACTACAAATTATTTTAATATTAAAGAAGGAGATCCCAACATTGAAACAATTTTCCCTCCTTTAAACTAAATTTGATACACGTTTGAGTTATTTTATTATAAACTATTTAATTAAATTATATTGCAATTAGACTTTGTTTGCAATTAGACTTTGTAATTTTATACTATTTTATTATGTGTGATACCTTTATTTAAAATTTGAATTTAGATTATGAATTTGTGAATTTATGATATGATATTTTTTTAAAAAATAAGTGTTATTTATATTTTGTAGAGACTGAATCATCTGATTCGACCAGTTTTATACCTATATAGTTTTCTTATAAAGATCGGTCTATATAACCGAGTTATCCGGTTTAATACGGTTTGGTCATGCGGGTCGACCAGTGACCCAGTGGTTCAACCAATAAACCAGTGATCTTGTACCCTCACTGGTTTGATGATCGATCAGGTTTTTAAAACACTGGGTGTTAGTGTGCCTTTATAATAAATTTGGTGATTTAATGTGTTGTTGGGGTGTAAGGGTATTGGTAGGGCATGGTGAGAATATAGGTGCTTGATAGAATATTTAAGAATTAAAATAATTAGTTTTTTTAATTAATATAAAAATAAATAGTGAAATTGCTAGATACGAGGAATTTGACCAATTGTGTTATTCGAGGGAAGTATGGGGTAAGAGGAGAGAAACTGAAAAATTAGTCGGACAATAATAATTCTGCAAAAATAATTAGAATATTATATATTTAAAATTTAGATAAATTAGGTTTAGGGGATAACTTTTGTCAGTACGTGAAAATAATGAGGCATGAAGAAACAAGAACTTTGAAGGGAGATCTAGGGTTTCAAAAGGAGAATTCATAGGAGCTGCTTGATTTGCTGTTTTTGCTGGACATCTAAGGCAATGGGAGAAAAGGCTTTCACTATGGGTGTATTGCATGATAGGATTGAGAAGATAGGTCATTGATCTCATTAGGGTTTCATGATTTTGTTCTAATAAATTATTATTGAGTTAGAAATATGGAAATTGATGATTTGTCGTGTTTATACATGTGATTTTGTGACTAAAATTATGTTTGAATCATTATTATTATTATTATACATATATGAAATTCTACCATTGATGAATGTTTGAGCGCTTGGATTGTGAATATGATTCTTGGTGGAATTGTTGATAAAATTGGATGATGAATTGCTAAGAATCATGATGAGTATAAGTCTAGTATATATGTTGATGGTTGTGATAACATGATTCACCGTTAAATTCGTATTATGAGTCAATTAATTGTGGGGAAATTAGTTGGAATAATGTATGAAGGTTTGTGGGTGAAGAGGATGAAGAACGTAGGTTAAAACCGTTTTTTTTTTGGAAACTTTTATGATGTCAATCGATTGAAATTAGATGACAATCAACTGCATGCCTTTATTTTTGGAAATTTTGCCCATGACAATCGATTGATTGTATTTTTGAAGAAAAATTAAATGACAATAGATTTTACCTTGGAATTAATCTATTGTTTAACTCCTAAATGTGTTTTTTAAAAATTCAGAATCAAAAGGAACTTGGTGACAATCGATTGTTGTAGGCCAATTTGTGAAAAATTCTAGGAAAAATACCCATTTTGGTCCTTTAACTTTACCTCGGGGTCCATTTTGGTCCCTCAATTTTAAAAAGATCCAATTTTATCCTTTAATTGCTCAAATATCACATGTTAGTCTTTTCCATTAGGTCCTTTAATCAAAGTCAAATTTAGGGTCCATTTGGCATACATGTGGCGCTGGTGTGGTATATGCTCATTACAAGGTTACCAAAAATTGTGTACACACCTAGATTCAAACCCTAATTCACTTCGTTGATGGGCACAATACTTTACCACTAGTTCACTTTACCTTTATATTTGGATTTACACTTTAAATATAATTGAACTTGTTTATGATTCATTATAAAATTAGGGTTAATAATTTGATTTCTTTTTTAAGAACAAGAATATAAGTGGTTGGAAGTAATTCTGGAGAAGAATAAAAAGTTGTAAAACCTACTTCAAAGTTATAGAATTAATCAATTTATTTTGCATTCATGTTATGAATTTAACAATTCCTCAATTCGTTTTTGCATTCTTGTTAAGAATATAATCAATTTATTTTGCATTCCTATTGTGAATTTAACAATTCCTCGATTTGTTTTTGCATTCCTGTTATGAATTTAATCAATTGATTTTGCATTCATGCTATGAATTTAACAATTCCTCAATTTGAAATCTCAACCAAGAAATTGAAATTTCTCAACTCCCCCGTTTAACAATTGCCCAATTCGTCTAGTATAAACAAATAAGCACATATGAGAAAGAAAATAAAAACGCAACAATGAGTAAAACCAACCAGTTGCCCAATTGTATATATATATGGTTTTCTATGAACTGAGACACAATAAGATTTTCATTACCAGTGAAGCTTCCAATATTCACTGTTAGAGTATGAACATACCTAACACGTGGAGACATTAATGATCCAAAAGGAATTCCAATACAAGCCATACTTCTTGTGTTTGTTCCAGCCTTGAATTATGGTAAAGGGAATTTGACTTCTAGCCTTTAACAATTCATGTGTGTATTATAAACAAACAAACATGATGTAGCTTAGCGGTGCACTACCTTTCCAAATAACCGTGGTGGCCATGGTTTGATTCTTGTTGAAGAATTTTTTTTTAGGGTTTTTTATTTGAAGAAACTGATTGTTTATTGCCAACTCAGATGCCACACATGGATATATAAACATCGTTTGAACAAAATAGATGGAAAGGACTAACGTGGTGTATTTTGAACAATTAAAGGATCAACTTGGAACATTTTAAAATTGAGGGACCAAAATATACCCCGAGGTAAAGTTAAAGGACAAAAAAGGTATTTTTCTAAAATTCTATTTTGATTTTTGTTGCATTGTCCGACGATTTTTGCTGTAACTTTAGTTTTGTAGGTCCAAATAAGGTGTCGTTTGGAGTGTTGAGAAGCTAACGCGCTGAGCTACCTTAAGGTAGTACTTGGTGAAATAGTTGAATTATAGGTGTGGGTCTATTGTAGGAATTTATTGTGATAACATTCATGATAAATTAATGAATCATTGTGTTTACTTAATGACGAGTTGATATTATGATGAATTAACATTATTGAATGCTTGTGAATATGCATTGGATGACGGGTTGTTGTTTGGTGTTATTCATTAATTTCATAATATTGATTAATTGTTGTATATTGAGAATGATGTGTGCATAATGGTGATAAATGCATGGTGATAATGCATGTTGTTGAGAGTTATGCATCATGGTGTACATGCTTTGGTCCAGTTTTGGTGTGCTCTGGTCCAATGGTATGTATTTAGGAGTTAGTAGCTAGTTCTGAATGGAATTAGTGAAATGTTACTTATGGTGATTGTAACAATTTGGTATGCTCTGGTCCTATGATGGGGATTCATGAGCAAGTAGCTGGTTCTAGATGGGAATCCGTGAAGCATTACTTATGGTGATAGTAATAATTTTGGTGTACTCTGGTCCTATGGTGGGGATTTAGGAGAAAGATGGATTTGTGTTGTCCATGAATGGTGCCACATGCATAATGAGTCAGTTGAGGAGTACATTTAATACAAGTCTGCCTATGTAATTTTTGTTCATGATGTTGTTGAATGATTAAAAATACTTTACGTTGTTAATGAGTTGTTCTAAATAGTGCAAATACCTGATGAATGTGCATGTTTTAATGAATGGGTGTGAGACATTGGTAATGTTGATTTGTGTATTAAATGTATGTTGTGTTGTATGTTTCTCTACCTTAGAATTCTTTACACTATTTATATTGAATGTTGTTTCTCACCCCTTTGCTTCAGGTTGTCCACCATGTATATCTTACAGATAATAAGGAGTGACCCTTGTTGTTGTGTGTGGAAGGTGGCTTGTTGGAGTTACTCTCTTTGATTTTGTTTACTTGCTTTATAATACATTATTGGTTTTTAATGCTCTAATTATGTAACATTGGGGATGAGAGTTATTATGTTTTTGAAGTTGATATTGGTTTTGTTGTTTTGAAGTTTATAACTTTATTTATGAAGTTGTTGTGAAATGTTTTTCTGATGCGTAGTTTCAAATGATTTGATGTGTTTTCGAATGGTTGTCGTTGGTGACACCTTAAATTGTTGTGTAAATATTTTTAAATAAGTTTATGGGTTTATGGTGTTACATATTAAACCTAAAAAATGGAATATTTTTGGGGCAGAAAGTTGGTGTAATCGAATACACCATTGATGTAACCGATTACACTTTTTGGATTCTTGTTATTTTCACTTACTTGCTTGTGTTATGTACATTTAATGGATGAATATTGTAATGGTAGTGTAGTACCATGATTGTATGCTAATTTCATGATTTATTATGATTGGTTTAGCATGTGATATACATATAATTCGTGAGAGCTTCTTAGAAGTGTGCGAATGTAGTAAGATAGAATGATGTAAAACATTTGAAAACTCACCAAGTCTAAGCAAGCTAGGTGAACTCTAGTTGGTTTAGCTAAAATATCCTCGTATTGTGGTGTCATAAGAGGTTGAGTGTGATTTAATGAAATTATAAACTCTCAAAAATCATTTACGATAAGCAAGTAAGGATAATTAAAGGCAAATGTCTCATATGTTTATAAATTAGGAAAGGTTATCTAAATAATCATATTAACTTATATGAGTGCTTACCTAATGAATATTACTTGGTGAGTGAGAATACTTAGGATTGTTTTAGAATCCGACGATGAGAAATTTCAGAAAGTGATTATACTTCAATCTTCGGTGCATACCAATGTGTCGATTCCAAGTGACCAAAATCTAATAGGTGAAAGTATGGTGCATAGGATTGCCTAGTTTGTAGTTCGAAATATAGGAGAGTAAGACCCAATAAGAGGAAGGTAGGAAAGTTATGGATATTGCATTACTAGACATGATCCTAAGAGAAAGGGGGGAGTGATTCCGAATACCACCTTTATGGACATGATTTAATAGTAGGGGTAGGCTTATCTGTAAGCCTCAGAATTGTGTGGGAAAATTATTAAGTTGTTTGTAGATTCTCTTAATGAGAAACACAGCTTGTGAGAGATACACCACATACTCATCCAAAACCTTAAGGTAATATGTATGTGAGTTCTCTCACTTATAAATGTTAAAGTCTCTACTTTTCTAATCAATGTGAGACTTCCCCACACTTTGTTTCTCAAAGTTTCCAACTCACACGTATTATTCTTAACACTTCCCCCCTCGAGTGTGACTCTATCCACAAAGCTCCCCATCATGCGGATGATCTTTCATACACATACACTTGTACCGTCATTGTCACTCTTTAACGGGACACCTCCTACCCATTACCTGTGGGGAGTACTTTTGATACAAGGAGGTTGGTCTCTAACTCGAACCAAAGACTTTTGATACCAATTTTGGGTCATCAATTCGGGAGTTAAGCATGAGAGAGCATTTTCATTTTTGGGGTTTTTTCTTTTTGAGCAACACACATTGTGAGAGACTCACTACATACTCACACAAAATCTTAAGATGATGGGTGTAGGTACTCTCACTTATAAGTTGTTCAATCTCCAATTTTCTAATCAATGTGGGACTTTTCCACATTTTGTTTCTCAAAGTTCTTAACTCACACTTGTTTTTTCTCAATAATAATGTTGATTTTGAAATTTAGAACATCGGATAAAAAATTAAATTTTTTTTAATACTCTTGTAATTTGAAGTTTGGAGGTAACTAAAATCAATCAAATTTTCAAATTAGATATTAAACTTGGATATTCCTAATCAATAATATAATTTTAAAATTATTTTAAAATCGATTTTACTTTCAATTTTGAAGTTTAAGCCTTATGAATATCAATTAAAAAAACGATAACATTGAAACTAAAAATCATTGAACTTAAATCAAAACACAATTTTAAATATTAAATAAATAATTCACTATTAATTATTTCTCATTTTCATAAATTAATAATGACTTCAAAAGTCATATATTTTAATCACAAAGAACAACACTAACTACCTACTCAACATCATTATATGTTGTAAAAGAATACAATCTGTCTCATTTTTCATGTATTATACATGAGTCTTTGAGTAATGTACTCTTTGAGTCATGTGTATAATATAAGAATGCATATTATATTATATATGTTAAATGAAAGTGATCACAAAATCTTAATTTCTATATATATTTATCAAATATCCATCTCTTTAAATAATTGCATAAAACGTCATATGTTCTATTATATTGTGAGCAAATAATAAATTACAAGTTCTTACTTTTAACTTACATAAAAAATATCATCAACGTTAATTATTTGTTTAGTCTTTTTTTATCTTTTGTTCTTTTGTATTTTTTTTTTTTTACTTATGTACACTGCAAAAATATATTATGTTACTTAAATATATATAAATTAATATCATGTTGTTTAAATATATAAAATGTATTATGTTATTAATCACATACTATTATAAAATAATAAAATATTTATATCTAATACGTATTCAATATTAATATGATACTTGTCATATATTCTTTCTTTTTCTTCTTCTAATAAGTTGAGTGTGAATAAAAGCTATGAGTTTTTCAATATATTGCATTTAAATTTGTCGTTGTAGTCAAATATAGTATTTAATTTTTTAATTTTGAACTGAACAATTTATTTTTCATTGTTATATAAAATAAAAGATATTTTATTTTTATTGTCTTATTTGTATACTGGTTTTTATTAAACAAATGTATCTCATATTGTATGTCATATTTGATATTTTAGTCATACACATACCATATATAATATATTATCCATATATATATCCTATTTAAATATTACAATTAAATATTAAGTCTTCCAAAACAAAGTTTAGTAAAATTAAATTTCAGTTTCTATTAATTATATTCTAATCTGCCTTAATTGTAACAAAAATAAATTATGACTATTAATATAAATTTTATATATATATATATATATATATATATATATATATATATATATATATATATATATATATATATATATATATATATATATATATATATATATAAACAATGGTGAGAAAGATAAAGAAAACTACTGTAAATTTTTTTTTTAAAGAAAAATATGTAACTTACTTGTCCATAAAAAAATGTACGCATAATCGATTTTTAGTGGAAATATATAAGAAGGAAACCGAATTTATTTAAATTTAAAATAGATGACCTCTTTGAAACACATGATATCTTTGTAGATATAAAATAAATATAAAAGAAACTTGTTTTTTTGTTTAAGACCATCAAAATTAAAATCCTGGTTCTGATATTCAGATTTCTCCCATTAATCCTATGACATTTATTCTATGACATTTTCTCTTTCGCTCAAACATTAGTTTTCTCTCAATAAAACAGGTGATGACGTCATTGTCATATCCAACGTCACATTGTCATGATAGGCGTATCACATGAATCTTCCATCGTCGACTCCCACCTCGCTACAATTAACGAATTTTAAAGCTTAAAATAATAGAAAAAATGATATTTGTTGATGCAATAATATTGTAAATTTTCTTTATAAAAAATTAATATTATCGAACTTTATATCAATTATGTATAATTATTAATAAAGAAATTGTTGTTTACGAATATTTGTAGCACAAATAACATAATCTATAAAAGAATTAATATAAAATTAATATAAAAAAAATCATAAAACAATACAAAAATAATTTTAAGAAGTAACGAACAACGCTCCAAAATAAATTTAAACATTACCAACAATCTAACAAGTCAAACTAGCAACATAATTGGAGACATTGAATTTTAGAGTATCCTTAGTCAAAAATATATTTCTCATGAATGTAGAATTTTTGAAGTTTTGTATTACTATCTTCCTTAAAAAATTTAGATTTAATGGTACTCTTGAACTAATATTTATCATTGGTGCTTTCATTTCCTTTACTCATGGTTCCCCTTAAACCTAACAATCCTTTGGAAATCATTGAAGTGATGTCCAAACAACTGTTCACAGTTGATTTTGGCGAACAACCTCTGGTTTTCAATTTATGTTAAATTGGTTTACTTGCAGGATCAACCATACAAATCCTATGACATACGCGCAAAGTTTATCGAAAAAATATAACTTTAATACTCTTTATGATTTTAGTTTTGTCAGGTTTTTATGTATGATTCTTATGGTGGAGTACAAGGGTAAAATTATTGGCGAAAACTTAAAGAAAGTAGATTCTGACAAGGCGTAAGATAAATTGCAAAGTAAAGTTCTCAAAGGAAACATAAAAGTATGGAGAGTTTGACAATGCAGAAAGTTAAATGGCGAAGAACAAGTAAATGACTTGCAAATGTAAATGACTGTTAAATAACTTAGAATTTTATTAAACTGGATAAACTAAATTGGTGTTGCACATGTACATTTTCCTGATCAAGACTCTTTTCTCACACACAGGTAATTTGAATATTTTTATAGGAAGCTTGTACAAGATTTTCACACACCCATTCTGACAAGAAACTACTCTATTTATACATAAACAAAATAACTGTCAACTAACAGACAAATCTTACAAATACGCCACTTGGCCTTCGGCATGTCATTTTTTACCAAACGCTTACACGCGTCCTTCTACCAAACGTGCCAACTTTTGAAATTTGGATGTTTTCTCCTACGTCGAAACGACGCATTTCTTCAAAGTTGTCGAATTTGTCGAAACGAAACTAACGCTGTCGAAATGTCAAAAATTGTTGATTTATCCTGTCGAAAAATATACCTTCACTATGCAAAAAATGATATTTAACAGCGCACCTTAGACAACGCTTATTTAAAAAAGCGCTGCTATAAGTGAAAAAAATATAAAACACAGAAACTGTTCACAAAATATTTTAAAAAGCGATGTCTAAGGTGCCTTTTAGACAGCGCTTTCTCAAAGCGCTTTTAAAGGTATATCTTAGACAGCGCTTTTGAGAAAGCGCTATCTAAGGTATTAAAATTAAAAAAAAAATCAAAAGCGCTACCTTAGACAGCGTTTTTCAAAAGCGCTTTTTAAGGTCGTCCTTGACATTGCTTTCCTCAAAAGCGTTGTCTAAGGTCTAATTAAATTAAAATATTAGAACCCAGTTTCTATTTTCCTTCGTTTATGTTCTTTCTTTTCCCTCATACGAAACGCGAAACCTAAGACATAAAAACTCCATAATCCTTGAATCCTCTTCATTACTCGATTTCGATCATTTTTGGAACTGTTGTAGAATCAAAAGTTGCCAAAAATGGAAATGACTTGTAATGGAAACTTTCCATTTTGGGAAAGTTCTTCAACCTCCTCTTTCTTAATCAAAAATGCTTCAAATGAAAAATTCTTGGTCATGAAAGTTGTAGATTAAGTCTTTCCCTTTTCAAAAAGTACAAGAACATGTTCTAATTCATTATGGAACTCAAGTTATGATCCTTCAAAGTTGGCAAAAATCACATAATTTTCACTTTCATGCCAAAGAGAGAATTTTGCAATTTCTCATGCCAAGTCATTTCTTGACCTCTAATGCATCTCTAAACATCATACCATCATAGTGCAACTCATTTAGATCAGAATTGCCCAAGGAACCACAACATTCCATGCCTTGCATCACAAGATAATTCAAAGGGGGCAAAATGCAAAAAGTTGCAAAACCACTTGAATCTTTCCCTCCAAGCCATCCAGCTGCAATCTTATGATCCAAAGGCCTTCCACAAAGCCAGCTGAGGCCAGACATGCCTTGCAACCACTCCTGCCATGACCCATGCCCATAGTACACACAACCTTGACTTTTTGCAACACCAAAACCCTAGCATAGTTGTTTTATTCAAAATCGTGCTATATAATCATCTTTCATAATTATTTCACAAGATCCAACGCTCAAAAGTCCTTCAACATTAAATTAATCATAACGTAATACCCCATCCGTTTCAAAATGACTGTCGTTTAAGATTTTTACACACAGATTAGGGAATACAATAATGTTGTCATAAGACATTACATTTTTACTAAATTATTCTTATTAAAGTATTGGAAGTCGTGTATATAACAATAATTTAAGGACACAATTGGAAAAATAATAATCATTGCTACATTTAAAAGTGAGAATGATAATAATTTTTAAACAAATTTTAGTTGCTAAAACAACGGTCATTTTGAAACAAAGGGAGTACATTTTATTTTTCCATATGTAATAAATCAGTATTAACAACAAACAATATCATACGAAGGAATTGAAAAATCTAACTATGCAATCGCTACAAATTTAAATGCAAGAGTAAGAGTTGGAGAGAATATGGCACCGGGATTTATAGTACTTCGACGTTCGTCCTTATTTTTCCTACGTGCACTCTTCAATTATTTCTCATTTGAACCTGCATAGTTCCTTCTAATTTGACAAGTATTTTCAAGAGTTCATACAATAATCAATCCACAATACAACTGAGAAAATAAATCTCCTAATCTGGATCTTTGATTTGGATACAACAAGTTTGTCAAACTCTTTTATGTAATCTTTACTCGAATCTTCCAATAACACCAATTTTGCTCTAAGCCTTCGTGTGTTATCAACCTCTTGATCCCACCGATTTCTTGCGTGGTAAAATTTTCTAAAGATCTGAGAAAAACTCCACGTTATATGTAGTCTTCCACTCAATTACTACTAAGGCAATGTTGAAGAGAAGAACCTACTTATTTTCAATGGAATTTGTCACCACCATTGACAATTCCTCAATCTTGCTAACAATCTGAAAAGCTAAACAAGATCTCCAAGAACGATTAGTTTCAAGTACGTGCATCCTTTAATCAATCTCAGAACTATCCAGATATGAATCAATTGAAGTTGGAAATTGAAATAATTTCATTGCAAGACTTTGAACACTCAAAACAGAGGAAATTGATTTTCACAAAATCAAATTGAAAAATCTTAACAGAATGATAGATCATATGTGAAGAAAGATGAGAAAAATATTGTATATGTGCTTGAGATAAAACACACAAAAGGGTTGAAAATGTAGTTAGATTATAGAGAAAAATATGATTTGGATCAAATGAGCAAAATGAGATGGAATGAAAAGAATAACAATTTTTTGAAAAACTGTCAGCTGATTCAGATCAGACAAATCGTGATTCAAATCAAATGTCATGTGATTTGAATCATGTTAAAAATTTGATTCAGATCAAATGACACGAAATTGACAAGGAATTTTGGAAAAAATTGATTCGAATCATGCTCAAAATTTGATTTGAATCAAACATGAATATTGAAAAATGAAGTTGATTCGAATCATGTACAAATATTGATTCGAATCAAATCAAATAAAACCAATTCCCATGAAAATGATCAAGATCAAGTGTAAAATTTGATCATATTCAAATCAATGAGTATAGTTTCTGTCCAATTTGAGTAGGATCAACATTTCATTGTAAAACTCGACGATTCGAATCAATCTTGTAAAATCTCAAAATTTCAAATTTTCACAGGCATTTGAGATTTTGCTTTTGAATCAACTTTAACAAAAAAAATACAAAAATGATTTCATTATACTAATATATACTATTGATCAAAGAATATTTAGATCAAGACCATATCTAACCAAAATTTTATACATGCTAAAAAACGAATCAAATCAAACTAGATTATAAAAAACACAATCATAAAGGAGACTCAACAAATCGAAAGAAAACAAAGATGAAAATGATAAGACAAACAATAAAATAACCGGATGTAAAAGCTCCCCTAAGTGAAGTAGAGACATACAACTACAATTTCTCCTTTTTTTTAGATTTGACAATTTCACTAAAAATTGAGTCAACCTTTAAAAAACTCGCATATGTTCTCCCTAAAACATTATACACAAACAACTTACACAATAAAAACGCATAAAACAATTCTCGAATCATTACTTAATAATCCCCACGAAGTGTTTGCATAATTATCCTCTTAAATTTAAATTCTTAGTAGTGGACCACCAAACTTCTATATACATGACAATTCTCAAAAACAAAATCATCCTAATTTGAGTTTGTCGATATTATACTCATTTGATTATTGACATTATTGCTTTTGCTATAAATAATTTCATGCAAATATATTTCATATACATTTTCATTGTCTTCTTCTATTGCTTTTGCTATAAATAATTTCATGCAAATATATTTCATATACATTTTCATTGTCTTCTTCTATTGCTTTTGCTATAAATAATTTCATGCAAATATATTTCATATACATTTTCATTGTCTTCTTCTTTTGGATAGGTATTTTCATTATTCTCTTGTTAGTTGGCCTTACTTACCATTTGTATTATTCTTATAATTCCTAAATTCCTACTACCACCGCGTGCAGAAATGCTGTTACTTAAATAATTCAAATTGTTTTTGGTTTGTGAAATTTTATAATATACTATTCTTAATCCAAGTTAAACAAAGAGATTATTCATATTATGTATCGTATTAATTAGTGTCTTTTAAGAAACCACACAATCTTAAAATGAATAAATATATTAATTTTTAATACAAAATAATGCATTATCAGAACTATGATACTTTATGTTTTCTTTTATAATCAATGATGTATATTTGAAAAAAGGTTGGCACTTGCCTTGCATTGCATGAGTACACAAATCCAGTGGACCCCACATGCTTAGCTATAACCATCATTTCCTCAATAATTCAACACGTAAAATAAAGAACGTTGAGACTTTTTTCTTTTTCTTGTGTTCCCATTTGAAACTCTATTTCCAATCTTTTTATAAAAAAAAAACCTAAAATATCATCCATTGATATTTATTTTCTTCAAGGAGTACTTTAGAGTTTACATGAAGGTGTTTGGAGAATCTTAACAGTGAGATGGTTTGACATTTTTTAACATGAAGTGTTTTGGAATTTATTTTTTCAAAAAACTCAAAGCACATGTCACTTTATCATAATTATTTCACATGATCCAACACTCAAGTGGCCCCTAATTTAATGCTCAAAACTCCTTCAACATTAAACTAATCATAACAACTAACGTACATTTTTTATTTCCCATACAAAATTCATTTTCAAAAAGTAATAATAATACAGGACCAAATAAATGAGATAAAAATTGGTATTTTTTGTTATTACTTGCACTGTGTACTAGTACAAACAAACACCACTAGCTGGTAACTTGAGGAATCAGAAGCAAGCGGCATTAAAAAATACTGACAAAAACGCTTAACTCTACTATAACTCATTTATTCTCACACATTTCTCTCTTGTTTCACTTTCACCGCGTTCTCGTGAAACTAACGAACCTTCCTTTTTCTTCCATCATCTTCTTCTTCTTGTTCTCTTCTCAGGACTTTCAATACCGAATCTCCAGAGGAAGAACGTGAGTTCATTTCTCGTTTCTGCTTTCTTTCTCTCTATTTCGCTGTTTCTTGAGTTTCATAAACTTTGGTTGCTTGAAAAACGCGGAATAATCGATTCTTTTGTCAAGTGCTTTTTTTAATATTAATATTCAACTATGCTCTTACCTTTAACCAATGGAACTGGTGTGTGTTTTTCGTTGAAAGCGATTCTTTGATTTTATTATCATTTAAGATTAACAATTGTGTATGATGCTATATACAGTACTATTTTAGATCAACATTGGAATTCGAATTGGAATTTCCTTTCCTTCATTCACATTCACCTATTCTTGATTTTGACCTTTTAATTTATGATATTCGAAATACTGTTGATATTTTCTAAGCTTGAAATTTTATACTATTTGCAAATTTTCTCATGCTTTCTTTTGGTTAAGAACAATTGGAGTTTTGACTTTCTATTTTGAGTTTTCTAATCCATAGAATGATGCAATTTCATATGGGGATTATTGTTTTTGTTTGATCCATCAGTATGTAGTTTTCTTACCGGTGACAATAACCATTATAAACTCTCACACATCACTACGATTCAGGGTTCGAACTCTGGTGTTTGCGTCCAACTTAGTAATATCCGTATTTTGTTGGTTGAACTAGGATTTGTGGACATCAGAGATGGTTTTTGAGATGTTTTTTTGTTCAATGGAAATGCTATTCAGAATATTCTGTTTTAGAAGCCTATTTGTGTACTGTTTATGCATTTGATGGTTTTGTTAAGTAGATAATAACTTGAGTTGTTTTAATCTTGTAAAAAGCTATATTAGGAATATAGAATAGTATCCAATGCTACCATACTTATATTATGTGACTTATTGGATGGTCCAAAGATGAGAAAAATATCATGATTTAGACTTGAGCTCTATCTTCTTATTGGGGGGCATTTTTTCAGTCAATCTCAATCATTGTTGTATGATTGTATAATCAATATTTAATTACAAATGGTGACTCATATGGAATTGATTTCTGGTTTTGATTTTTAGTTATGTTTGATGTTTTGCAGAAGCCGAGTACATGATACTGAAAAATCTAATGGAAGAAAAGCAGTTGGATTTTAATCAGCCACTTTTATCAGTAAGGCGATTCTCGTCGACGGCATCATCTGAAAACGAGGGTAAAAGGAAAACTGAAAAAGCAACATCGAAACGAACTCGTCTTCCTGCTTACAAATCAGAGTTAAAATCAGGTCCAGTGACTAATCCCGGAACTGTTCCTTTTGTATGGGAGAAGAGTCCTGGAAGACCGAAGAATGAAAGCAAATTACAAACAAAGGAAGAACCTCTTGTTGCTCCTAAGCTTCCACCGGGGAGAGTTTTAAAAGTCGAACAACAAGATTTCGATAAAAGTTCTAAGGGCGCATCTGTTAGTCAGTCCAGAACAGATAGCACTGTTTCCAACTCTATCAGTGTTGCATCTTTGGATAGTAAAGAGGAAAACCACGAAGGCCGAAAAGAAGTGGTTCTCAAAAAGGAAAGTTCTGGTTCTGATAATGAGGACGAAACCTATCTAGATGCTCTTGAAACACTTTCTAGAGCTGAATCACTCTTTATGAACTGCAGTGTGAGTGGCTTGAGTGGATGTGACGATAGAGAGGCTCAACCATCTGAAAGTTTTTTGGCAGATCAACAGGCTCGTGATTTTATGATTGGTAGGTTCTTGCCTGCGGCAAAGGCAATGGCTTGTGAAACGCCTCATACTCAATATGCGCCGAAGAAGCCATTTGTTAGAGAAGAACAGCCTAGACTGTTACCTAAAGTAGAAAGTGTAGCCAAGTCCCGTCCTTTGGATCAGAAGTGGAGAAATATTTTGCCACATTATACACAAGACACGGCTCAGGATGAAAGTGAAGATGAAAGCGATGATAATGATAAATATGAAAGCTATGCACCAAAAGTTTGTGGTTTATTTCCTCGGTTCTGCCTTTTGAATCCATTACCAGGATTAAGAGTGGAGGATGATAAGAATGTAAATTCTGCAATTCATGGAGTGCGGGGTAAATCAATTGCTTCAAGCAGAAGAACAGCAAAAGAGGTATTAATTTTTCACTACCTTTTTTTTAGCTTATGTTATTATTTCTCTTTAGGCTCTGATGTTCTTTTATTCACTTTTTTTATGCAGCATCCCAGAACTGCTAATTATGGGGAAAAGTCTCAATCTGGCTTTACAAAAGAGAATGATTTTCTGCATAATCAGGAAAAATCTAAGCATGCCATTGATCCACATCGAAGAGGTGTCGACAAATCATCAGACTCTGACAGAAAGCCATTTGAATCAACCTGTGAAAGCCCTGTTGTTGAGAAAACTCTATATGTAGACTCTGTACATAAGGTTTCTTCTGACATGAAGTGTCAAATTGATCACAGAGAGGACGATTTCAATACTTTAAGAAAATACAGTAGCATCGATAAAAATCCTTTGATAGGTTCTTCAAATGAGGATAACAAACACATGGTTGCGGTGAATGAGAAACCAGCATTACAACCAAAAGGTTCAGTGTTTCTTGATCCATCTCTCCTGGTTTGTTCTGAAAAACCAAGTGATGATATGCAAATGAAGAAAATGACTAATCATTCCAACAAAATAAACACAGAAAAGCAAGGAAGTAACCTAGATCGCAATTTTGGTGTGGTGTCGAGGGTAGAATTGGCCGAACACAAGAAAATAGAGTCGAAAAATGAAGTTTCAAGCAATAAAACAAGTTCCAATGGCATAACTCAGAATCCTGCTCCATGGAGAAACTTGAAATTGGCTAGTGACTCGGATTTTTGTTTGAAGATCCAACGGGCTGCAAAATTGGCTGATCAAGATTGTGCTCATGATCACGATACTAATGAGAATCCTAGTTTGACTAGCTTAAAGGTGGTAGGTGGCAGGAAGAATGGCTCACAAAACCAGTTTCCTATGAAGCTAGGTCAATCAGTGAGATCAAATACAAGCTCTTTAAAACTTCCTCTCGTCCTTCCTTCGCCAAAGGGTCCTTCAGAGTCTTGGCTTAAGCGCACTTTACCTACAGCTTCCTCCAAGAGTATGTCTTCACGGTCTAACCTTGCCTCCAGCATTCATACAGCAGCTCAAACTCCCAATGCAGCATTACCAGATCCTAAGCGGGAAATAATCGTTAAATCTTCAAAAGCTCAGCACGGGCACCTGCGGTTTCCGGAGGTAATTTGGTTAACTGTTTTGATCATTTGAGCCTTATTTGAATTGATTTAGTTGAGTTTATTTCCAGGAAAAAGCACTTGTGAGACTATTTGAGTTGGTTTATGAAAACTGTTTTTAACATGTTCATAAGCTGCTTTTAAATTATTTTCATAAGTTTTTCATAATAGTTAATGAAAACAGTTTATTGTTTATATGAAAACAATTCAACTCTATTTTACCTTCTGTTCTAGAAATAGCTTGTACATAAGCATTTATAGGATCTTAGTGCTATAGTTATCGCTCTTGTGGTTGGTTATGCTTATACTCCTTCAAATACTTTTTCAGGAACTGGCGCCGATTCCGGAAGCTTGACCTTTCGAAAGAGTGGACTTTGATCATTTGATTTGCACTCTTAATTTTGAACCTTCTTCTAAATGTAATTATTTGCTCTCTGTTTTCATTCTACAGGTTGGTCTCCTTTTTGTTCTACATACATATAGGTGATATACATTTCAAAGTATAAATGACAATTGTCTTTATATCCTGTAAATTAAATGAAATAAGTGGTTTCAGTTCTAAATTTTCGTTGTAAACCACACCATTTTAATGGTGATATGTTCCTACAATAATTCGCAGAGCAAAGGTCTCTTGCACAAAAATAATTGTAACATCAAAAGATGCTACAGAGAATAATTTTATTTTAATTGAAGATCTTGCTCTTCAGTTTTCTTCAACTGTGGAATAAATGGCTATAAATCTTAGTAGTATTAGTGTGTGTTGAAATTTAGATACTAAAAGATCCACACTATTTGTTGGCAAATTTACTGTTTCTCAATTGATTCTGAAAATTGGATTTGCTACAGAAGTGGCCAATAAAACATGAACCATGGATTTTCCGGTGTACCGATTTCATTTAGGCGAGGTTATAGAGAAGCTACACATGGTCAAATATTATACATAATGTATTAAAATCTCATAATCTAAAAATTAAAATCGTCTCGAGTAAAAAAATTTGGAAAAGAAAAAATGTTTATACCGCAATTAGAACATGATTACTAAAACCTTACTAACGCCGCCATCCAGGACCAGATATACATTCTTTGGGCTTGTCTTCAACAACAATTTCTCAAACCTCCCCCTTCTGATTCTAAACAATCCATAGTAAAACGGTCCTTTGTCTATGCCGTCCATAACATGTGCGACATTCCGACCTCACAATTACCGCAACCTGTAGATAAGGGTGATAGAATTGCGATCACTATACCAGAAGGTGAGCACCAAGCTGAAATTGAGGCATGCAAATACAACTTCCATGGTCGCATTCCGTGGCCAAAGGGTGTAACCCCGATAAATGTAGTTGCCTTGAAAGCCAAGCTAGCTCAATTGTAGAAATCTTTCTACTTCATTATTGAACCCTGGATGAATATTGATTATCAACCTCCCTTGGTCTTGTATAGGATACTTTAACTCAATCGTTGGCTCACAGGAGCATAGAGGCTCACACTTCCTGCTAAAACTTCTATGCAGAAATTTAAATTGGTATGATGCTGATAACCTTCTTCACCTCAATTCACCTGGTCCAATGAAAGAAAATGTGCTCACTGCATTAAGAAGTGTCTTGACAGAGTTCTTTGCAACTAAGTATGGATCACTTCTTGCTCTTCGCTTCCTTGCTCTACTCTTACCACACATAAGTCAGAGATCATTTTCCTATCTTCTTTGCCTTCCAAATCCATAACCTGATATGCTTATACTTTTAAATTTATTAAAATGTGGTCACAATATGATGGTTTCTTAGATATTATTAAAATGTGTTAAGAGTCTCATATTAGATAATATATGGCCTGAACATGTGTATATAAGTGGGGCAATCCTCACTCTAACAATCGATTTTGTAGGGTTGAGTTAGGCCCAACCCACACATTCTAACATGGTATCAAAGCCCGGTTTAAGATCCGTTGGGCCACTCCACTATCAAGCCACCCACCATTTAGTTCCACGCTCCAGACGTTCAATCCTGGTCGTGAGAGGGAGTCCCACATCGGACAATATATGGCCTGAACATGTGTATATAAGTGGGGGCAATCCTCACTCTACCAGCCGGTTTTGTAGGATTGAGTTAGACCCAACCCACACATTCTAACATGGTATCAAAGTCCGGTTTAAGATCCGTTGGGCCACTCCGCTATCAGGCCACCCACCATTTAGTTCCACGCTCCAGACATTCAATCTTGGTCGTGAGAGGGTGTGTTAAGAGTCCCACATCGGACAATATATGGTCTGAACATGTTGTTATAAGTTGGAGCAATCCTCACCATACCAATCGGTTTTGTAGGATTGAGTTAGGCCCAACCCACACATTCTAACAAAATGCTTGGAGTCAGGGTATTTGGTAATATACACTCCCTGGTCAATATTGTTGTAACTCATCGGGACACTATTCAATTGTCCATTAATATCAACGGTTGCACTGATGATCATGTTCATCAAGAAAAACTAGTCGAAATTGAGTTAGAAAAGGCTTTGAATATTGAAGCAGCTTTTTGGAAAGAAAAGTATAGATTGTGAAAGGGATAGAAACATTTCCTTTTTCCATTAAACTGTTGAAGTTTGAGGAGTGTAATTGCAAGTGTTGGGATGTTTTTATGTAGCAGAAAGTGCAGTTTTCGAAAGTGTAACCGGTTACCACAATTTGTGTAATTGGTTATAGGAAGTGTTTAAATATTATAGCTTTTGTCAAAACAGTTGTAATCGGTTATCCACTTTGACTTAACCGGTTACAGGCCAGTGTTTTTAGATTTTGTGCTTATATACTTGATCATTTTGTATCCAACTTAAAATGTAAGCCATATATAAGTGTGTTGGGTTCTCTCTCTCTCTAACATTGTTCGTTAACACCAAGATTCGACAACATAGTTGTGGCGATTGAGGATCCGAAGAATCTTGGACGATGAGCAAAAGGAGTTGCAAAGCTCTCTTGAGGATCATGAGCAAAGGATGGAAGAGAGGAATGACGATAAGAAAAAGGCAGAGATCGCTTTGAAAGCTCGTTTCAATGAGAAAGAAAAGAGATCGAAAGGAAAATGGTCCGCGAAGAAAAAAGGGAATTTTCATAAATTTAGTGGAAAAGAGTCCCAAAATTCGATGAATTCGACAAGTCAAATGGGTGAGAGCAGCTACAACAAACATGGTGGTCAAGGAAACTATATAGGTGAAAGAAAGATATTTGACAAGAGCAATTAGCAATGCTACAAGTGTCAACAGTTCGGTTATTATGTGAAGGAATGTAATGCGATCAAGAAGGAATCCCAATGGGATGAAGGCAAAGTTGCAAGACAAGAGTTTGATGAAGAGAATACACTCTTGGTCATGATCATGAAAGTGAATAGCAATTGTAAACAGGTGCGGGACAGCAGCTGCAACAGCTCAAAGAATGCAAAATTTTCGGGCTGCAGTCGATTAAATGATATGATTGACCGGTTACGCAAAGAGGAAGACGCCATGATGAGTGTGAAAGAAGTTCAATGCAGTAATGAGTGGTATTTGTACTCAGTTTGTTCAACTCAAATGACGGGAAGAAATGATTGGTTTGTCAAAATCAATTGTGTCGTGAAGAAAAAAGTAAAGTATATGGATGACACCACTATAATGGTCGATGGGTTGTTGATCATGAGGAGGGATGATGGATATTCCTTAATCAAAGATGTCTTGTATATTCCGAGAATTAAATGTAATCTTCTAAGTATTGTTCAATTACTTTAGAAGAATTACAAGATTCATATGGAAAACGACAGGTTGTGCGTTATGTAACACCCCCTTTCTATACCCCCAAATAATCTATTAAATCATTTAGGAAAATGTTAAAAATTTCATCAGAGTATAATTGAACATGGTATAAAAGAGGCATGTCACATTATGCTTGAAATTAAAAACATATAACACCTTCTCATTTAAAGATATGCAACGATGGGGTAGCTTTCAACATAGGAAATCAAATCCTTACACCCATCTCCAAGGATATAATTACACGGCGAAAACTAAATCAACAACATCAAACATATATATTTTCATTCATATATATATATATATATATATATATATATATATATATATATATATATATATATATATATATATATATATATATATATATATATATATATATATATATATATATATATATATCAACAAGTTTTGATGCCAACAACAATATTCATGTTTATACAAAACATCAATCCAACAGATACATATACACAATGCATCACAAAAATGGGACTAAGCCAACCTAACTATCCGGTGCTACATATCAGAGCCGACCGACCAAAAGAGGAAGACGAGCTTCACAAAAATTGCCATCCAACAACCTACTCCAGCAGAAGGGTGAGAAACATTATCATAATAACATTGCATATAATTATATATCTCAACATATAACATACACATAAAACATATTCTCACCACAATTCATACCTCATCACTTATACACATCGCAGCATGTGCATACACAATTCAAGCATGTTTATCATGCACCAATTCACTAATTCACATAAACTTACATTATTTATGTCTATTCCTCAATTCTATTCATTCAGCATAAACATACGTCTAGCTATGTTTATCCACACATATACATTACAAATGTATAAATCACATACATATACATATATCAAACATGCATATATACCAACAAGTATGTTTCATCACACATACTATCATCTCCATAATACTCCAAATAAACATATGCACATTCATGTTTATTTCTGCATATCATAATTAAAATGATAAAATGCAACTCATAGAGACCGACACATGACTCTATGCAGATGCAAATGCGGTACCGACTCAACATTTCAGCAGGTTCACTCAGGAACCAAATGGAATCATCGCTTGTTACCTAAAGTAACTCCCCGTCGGGCACACGATGTTCCCCATTGCTCACACCCCACATGGGCACACAATGTTTATGGATTGCTCACACCCCACACGGGCACACAATCTGATTGCTCACACCCCACACGGGCACACAATCAATGTGAATAAATCACCCATCGCTCACACCCCACACGGGCACACGATGTTTTTGGATTGCTCACACCCCACATGGGCACACAATCCGATCGCTCACACCCCACATGGGCACACGATCTTGTTGTAGTCATCGCTCACACTCCACATGAGCACACGATGCTACAACGGATTCACAAAGAATCCCACAACACAAGAATGCATACATTATGCTTACATGCAAAATGACACACAACATTCTTGAAAATGCATACATATTCACAATATAGTTATGCATTTCATCTCATACAATTAGCATACATTCGCATTTAATTCAAGCAATGTATCTACTTGCCAAACGGCCACAACACAACAATCAAACCCACAATTCCATAATTAACATAATTACGTTTTATCGGAAAAGTCGGGTAAGAGTCGGCTAAAAATTACTTTTCTTAGCATCATTGGTTTCTACACGTTTCTAGCTTCGAATCGATATAAGGATCACTAAAAACGGATACCCGAAACTAAAGTTACGGATTAAAACACATAACCCCTCAAAAACCTATAGGCTCGCTGAGCGCCCTCTCGCTCGCTGAGCGAGAATCGCCCTGGAACTTTCGCTGAGCGAGGGATAGCTTGCTGAGCGACCACTGCGATTTCCAGAATTTCCAGCAGCGTAACAGTCAACCAAAATGATCCCAAAACTCCTCTAAGCTCATACAATCATGATCAATAACATATTCTAGCTATCATACTTCGGCTATAACGATTTCCAACCGATTAATCCATAAATTTCTCACATTTTCTCTCAAACCCTAACTATTCATCTTCTCTAACTTCTACCAAATCAAAAACCCACAAAATCTAACACATACATAATCATACACAAGATTAAGATAACAATGTTTATCACCCTTACCCGATTATTCTGATTCCTAGGAGCAATCTTGAAGCTTTTCTAACTTTCCCTCTTTTCTCTTATTTTCTCTTCTCTCATTTTCTTTCTCTTCTATTTTCTTTCTATCCTTCTCTTTTCTTTCTCTTTCTCCTAACTTATACTCTTTTCTCTCTATTTCTATTCTTACTAACTATTCTTATTCTTTCCTTCCTATTTCTACATTTAACTCTATTCTTTCTATTTCTTTCCAACCAAATATCATTTTCTCACAAAAATACCAATTCTACTAATTTATAACTTATCATTAATTAACAAATACCTAAAATACCCTCCAAACCAATTTTACCCGAAAATTCACAAAACGGTAAAATCTCACAACATATCATATCATCACATTAATTCCTCAACATAAAATATCATCATGATAATTTCACAAATAAAACAATTATCATACAAATGAAACAAAAGACTCCACAAAAATTTGGGAAAAATTGAATCGGGGCGTTACAACTCTCCCCCACTATAGAAATTTTCGTCCTCGAAAATATTACCTGATCCAAACAACTTTGTATACGACTCGCGCATCCTACTCTCCAATTCCCAAGTCATATTGCCTTTCGTAGCGCCTCCCCACGCCACTTTTACAAGCGCAATATCCTTACCTCTTAGCTTCTTAATTTCACGATCCAAAAATGCTAACCGGCAAAGCTTCCACCGTAAGGTTATCTCTTACTTCAACCTCATCCATAGGAATAACATGTGACGAATCCGGAACATACTTCCGAAGTTGCGAAACATGGAACACATCATGCAAATTCAAAAGATTCGGAGGCAACGCCACACGGTAAGCCACAACACCCACTCATGCAATAATCTGATACGGCCCAATAAAACGAGAAGTCAACTTCTTCGACTTCAAAGCACGACCCATACCCGTAACCGGTGTAACTCTCAAGAACACATGGTCGCCTTCCTGAAACTCAAGATCCTTCCTTCTCTTTGATAACTCTTTTGTCTACTCTGATAAGCTCTCATCTTCTCCCAAATAAACTTTACTTTTTCCGTCGTTTGTTGTACCATCTCTGGTCCAACTACCGTTCTTTCCCCGGTTTCATGCTAACACAAAGGTGTTCGACATCTCCGACCATACAAAGCCTCAAATTGTGCCATACCAATACTCGAATGAAAATTGTTATTATAGGTGAACTCAATCAACGCTAAATAACTATCCCAAACACCACCTTGTTCTAGCACACAAGCACGCAACAAATCCTCTAACGATTGAATTGTCCTCTCGGTTTGACTGTCCGTTTGCGGATGGTAAGCCGAAATCAATCTTAGCTTAGTGTAACACCCCAAATTTTCCCTCTTCTTGTTTAGCATCATTATCATATCATAATCATCATGAGCATACCATATCCTTAGCATTTTGCATAGAAAAATGAAGCATAGCACTCACATGTTCTAGCATAAGGCATATGATCGGTCATCCGGGAAAATCTGAACCTGCAGGTCAAAATCAAGAACATGGTGATCTGGCAAGAATCTCACAGGATCATTTTGCACAAGCCTGGTATCATGTTCGGAGCCCAAAAAAAGAGAGGGAGGATCAAAATTTGCTTGAAACGGTTGATGGCGGTGTATTCTTGAGGGCTCCCACCAAGAGGAAGGAAATTCAAATTTTTCCTGCGTTAACCGGTTAACGCATATGGTTAACCGGTTAACGGCTGCGAAATTTGAATTTCCAGCAGCAAGTTCAACATGTGTGTTTTGGCTCCATTTTCCAATTTTCTGATTATTATTCATTTGAATTAATTTGAATTTGGGAGAAGGATCTAGAGCATTTATCCAAGCCTCATTCCAATTCTAAATCCTAATCACTTTCTAAGCTAGTGCCAAGCCATATTTTTGGATCCCAAACCAAAATTTTGGGCCCCAAACCTAAATCATATTTATTCCATTTCCCTCCAAACCAAGGGACCTCTCCCTCATTTTTCACTCTCATTTTCTGAATTTTCATTCTTCTCACTCACAATTCTCTCACTTTTCTCTCCCAATTTTCAAAATCACTCAAAGTTCCTCTTTGAAGATCACATAACCTTGCCTTGAGGTGTGTAGATCTTGGAACTAAACCTCCATTCATAGCTTCTTTGCATCTTTTTGCTGGTTTTATTGGAGATTCAGATTTGGTTTGAGATCTAGAAGTGATTTTGGATCCAAGATTCTGCATCAAGAGCTTGTTCTTGCATTTATTTTGCATGGAGTGTGAAGTTTAGCACCGGATCTTTGAAGTGTTTCGCGAAATCTCTCATTTCCAGCTCAATCAACAATTACCAAAGCATACCTCAGCTTTGTAGGTTGGTTAATTTCAGATCTAGCTCTGTTTTTAGGTTATTTGCATGTTTGTGCTTTAAATCTACCATGTGCTTGTGCATTTGATTGTGTTGCATGAATTGATTGGTTGATTTGTATCCGGATCCGAATGTTATTGTTCATGAATTTAATGATATGGATTAATATGAATTGATCTAATTTTCCATGTATAATTGAGTGTTGGTTTGGTGTAAGATTGTGTAAATAAGCTGGTTTGAGCTGTTGTTTTTGCAGGTTTTGTGGCTGTTTTAACAGTGTTAACCGGTTTACGCATATGGTTAACCGGTTAACCCACCTGTTTTGTGCGTATCTTGTGCAGATTTGAACTGGTTAACTGGTTAACGCATTTGGTTAACCGGTTAACACTGAAGCAGAATTACTTTTTAGGGTTGTTTCGAGCTTGTTTGATCCCTTTGCTTGTTTTAATTGCCTTGGATCATTGTATGATCATTAAACATGATATTTTAGGGTGATTTGCTTGCTGGTTGATGTATGCTTCCATGTTTTCGACGCGTAAGTCGTGTATTTGCAATGCTTGGCATGTTGTTTGATTATTGTTTGCAATAACCTTTGAACATGTTAATTCCATGATTGTGTTGATCAATTTGCTGGATTTTTGCTAACATTTCAGGGGCTCATGGTAAGGGAAGTGTGGATGTTTATCCACATTTCAACTCTTCATCTTTTCCTCTTTTACTTTGCTTTTTTTTGAGTTTTTTTTGTGCTTTGAGCCATCATGTGGTTCTCTTTCCCCTCTCTAGCTTTTCTCATCTCCCTTTCTTTATTTTTTCTTCTCTTCTTTCTTCCTTCTTCATTAGGATAGAAACCTCACTAACCCTTAGGACATCCATGCATGTTAACACTTAGGATTATTTTAGTCCCCCTTAGAATTTTTCCTTTGAGATCCTTTGGTGCTCTCTCTTCTCATCTTCAAACTTAATTCTAATTCACTTAATAAAGGTTGAGTACTTTCATGTGACATGAGACTTTGCTATGAGATGCCTGCACGCGTTCCGTTTCGGGGCGAGGTGTGAGTCATCACTCGTGGTGGATAGGTCTTAGCATGAGTACCTCACAAAGAAAAGCTAAAAAAACACTTCTTAATCCAAAAAACCACAAAAATACTTAATAATGGTAATAGGCCAGTGTGCTTAAGCCTTCACTTGTGGGACTAGCTTTGGGGATTTCCTCCATAGATAGGTGTGCCTCTTACGCATTCCATTTCGGGATGATGTGAGATGTACACATCCCATTGAGTAAGACTTATGTGCACTTACCTATGAAAACTTTCACTCATAAAAACTTCTAAAAAAAACCAAACAAATAATAAGCGTCTTTCCTTCGGGAATTCTTTTCTCACCTCATTCACTCTGTACGTGAACTTGCTCCTACTTGTCACTTTGCAAGACGGTTACGCACTCGTCGTCCGAGTCTGCAACACCTGAGCAATGGCATAGGCAGTTCAAGCTTTAATTCACAAGCAATTTTCCTTTTGTTACCCCTAGTTAGGGGAACTACGGCGTCTCTGATCCTCATTATCATGATGAGGTACGTAGGCAGCGGGGTAGGGCCCGTTCGAGCACAATCTTTATTTTCCCTACATTTTTCAGTTCTTTTCCAGTTCCAGTTTCTTTTCATTTTCTTTTCTTTGCTGCAGTTTTCATACCCTCACCCTTTGAAATAGTTTCTTTTGCAAGCGTGGATCCCGTCGGGTACGGCGGACGATCTGGGTGCTAATACCTTCCCAGGTCGTAACCGACTCCCGAACTCAGTCTCTTTGGTTCGCAGTACCTGTGTCCTTCCTTTTCTTTCTTCTGGTTTGTGCAGCATTACCATTCCCTTTCTTCAGGATAAAAATGCCTGGCTGGCGACTCTATTCTTTTTCCACGCCACTTTCGCGTTTGTACCAGGATGGAAATCCGGGGAGCGACAGCTGGCGACTCTGCTGGGGATCGAACCCAGAATCTCTGGTTCCCCTGTGAGTCTCTCCTAGCGCTTGTGTGTTGATGTTTCATTGGGTGATGTTTGTTTGCTGTGGCTTGTTGTATTATATCGTTGTTTATTTACAGCTTTATTTACAGCTTTATTTACAGTTTTCAGTATTTATTTTCCGCATCATGTATATCATGTTGGACTGTCTGGACTGGTTTTCTGTTTGGTGGGCTCGGGTGATACTGTTTCTGAGAGATAAGCCAAGTACCCGGCTTGAGTGCACCCTAGGATTAGAGTGGACATATTGTACTCGCATGTGACATGATGAGTGGCGATGTGTTTCACGCCCAGATTGCGACCGTCTTGGAAATATCTTGTGTGGGGATTTCCTCCACTTTGGGATAGGACCTTGATAGTTATGTGCATATGGGGACCAATCATTGAGAACCTTTGTGGAAACAACCCTCTCCAGTGGTGACAGTGGCAGACCAGATTTTGTGGCAAACCTATTCGCACCCGAGGGTCCACTGGGGACTCGCATAGGATGGCCTGGTTCTCTTATAGGAACTCAGTCAAAGCATCTGGTCGTATGACATTAGTACTGTATCCTACGGGCTGAATGTACTATTGTTTCTCGATTTCAGCGCTTGAAGCTGGGGACCTATAAGGGATGCTTGTTTTTCCCGGACTCAGCTGAGGCCTCCATGCGTAGTATATAATGCCTAACTGATTCCCTGATTTGGTCATGAGCCATTTGTCGGAAATGGTGAAAGTATTATTGTTATTCGGCTTTGAGAGTCCGTGATGTTTGACCCGGAGCACACCTGTGAGATTGGGAATGGGTTTACAGGTTTGCAGGAACTCTTGACCACATCATACCCTTGTTACCAGTACAGTTCATGTTATGATACAGTTACTTTGGTTCCGTAGTTCTGGTTTTCTTGTTCTGGTATTCTTGATATTGTGGTCCTGAGATCTTCTTCAGAGAGTTGTGATTATCAGAGAGTGTGACTCAGTGGACTTTTGGTTTGCCAGTTATTCAGAGGGGCCCTTGTCAGTGTCCAGATTCCAGACAGTCCCAGATGACCATATGTCCTTGCATTTGCATCTGCATTGCATCATTTCATCATTAATCATTGTTTTGTTTTTCATTCACAGGTTCATATCTTTGCCTTCGGTTCCGGTATCCTCTTCAACGATGGAAGATCCTCGCAAGAAGAATATTCACTTCAAGTTCTTTGACACCAAGATGGGTCTGTTGAAGAAGATGGTAAAGCTGATTACACCCAACCAGGTAGAGAGATTCAGGAAAGCCTATGGGAGTATTCTTGATGTGGTGATAGAGATGGATCCTTCCGAGAGGAGTGCCATTCATACTTTGTTTCAGTATTATGACCCTCAGCTCCGTTGCTTCACGTTTCCTGATTTTCAGTTAGGCCCTATGCTGGAGGAGTATGCTCTGATCCTGGGTGTGCCGGTTCGAGACCAGGTTCCTTTCAATGCCGAGATGAGTAAACCTGCACCTGAGGCTATTGCTAAAGCTCTTTATTTGAGCACTGCTGTTGTGAAGTCTTTGACCATCATTAAAGGAGGTGTGCCTGGGTTTTCTTTGGAGGCTCTGGTGAAGAAGGCGGAAGAGTTAGCTGTTGAGGAAGAATGGGATGATGTCTGTGCTATCTTGGCTCTTTCTATCTATGGCATCATCTTGTTTGCTAATATGGAGAAATTCATAGATATGAACGCCATACATCTCTTTTTGCTGAAGAATCTTGTGCCTACCTTACTCGGGGATTTGTATTACTCAGTGCATTACAAAACTGAGAAGAATAGGGGAGGTTTGGTTCGTTGCTGCGCTCCCTTATTTCACATGTGGTTCATGAGGCATCTGCCTAGTACGGGAGTGTTTAGTGACCACCCCTTGGTATGGGCTCAGAAGCTGGAAAAGTTGCTTGCCAAGGATGTCAGATGGTTTACTCAAAGGCTGCAAGGTGCACGTTTCATCATTAGCTGCGGGAGTTATCACAGTGTGCCTTTATTGGGGGTAACTGGAGGGATTAATTACAATCCAATCTTGTTAAGAAGACAATTGGGATACGCCTTGAGAGAGGTGCCAGAAGAATCGAAGCTGACTCCTATTTTCTACTTCCCAATGAAAGATAATATGCCCTTAGTGAGGAAGGTTGCTGGAGCCTGGAAGTGCATTAAGGGAGAAGGGATAGCTAGCTTTGGAAAGTGCAACAATCAGACATTCCCAGAGTATGAAGCTTGGTTGAAAGACAGAGCCAGAAGAGTTTTGTTGCCATTTTCACCACCAGTTCCTCCAGTTGTTGAGTCCGTTGAGACTGTGTCTTTGGAGGAGTTCAAGGAGTTGGAAGCCCAGCTGCATGCAGTTAGAGTTGAAAATACTGAGATGGTAAGCCTGTACCACCAAGCCAACAGGGCCAAGATTGAAGCTGAAGAGAAGTTGCTGAAGATGCAGACTACCTTGGAGGCCAAGGAGAAGGACTTTGCAGGTAGAGAAGCACATTTCCACAGATTAGGGATGATGGAAGCCCAAAGAGAAGTGGAACGCAAGAAGAATTCAAAGACCCTCAAAGATGCTCGGCAGTCTATTGTCTGGTTGCAGGGATAGAGAGAGCAAGAGTTGAAGTAATATAAGGAAAAAGAAGAGTTCTTTGAAGCGCAGATGACCTACAAAAAGGAAGAGGTGGAGCAGGTCCACAAGATTCGCAGAGAGAAGACTCAACAGCTAGCAGATAGTCAACAAGCTCTCGAAGCAGCACTTAAAGAGATTAAAGACCTCAAATTGATGGCTGGAGTCAAGAGGGTCAGGTCTGATATGGGGTTTAGTGATGGAGCTTCAGGGTCCTCAGGCGGTGGTTTTGCTTCTTAGTTTGCTTTTCTTGTATCTGGATTACCTACAGGCATGTTGTAGGAGTCCTAGCCGTTTGTTTTCTTTGCCTAATAAGCTGATTTATGTTTTATTTTCCTAATAGGCTGATTTATGTTATGGCTTTTTTCATCATTTCTTGGTTTGCTTGCTGTTCTGGTTTGAATATGATCTTTCGCGAAGGTTTCTGAAAGTCGAGGATCAGTGCCCATCTGGTTTTCTTTGCTAAATACCGGAACCGGGGCATGAATGACCTGGGATTGGAAACATAAACAACTGCATTGCATACATGTAACCTGTTTGCTTGTTTTGCAGGTGTTGTCTCAGTTACTAACGTGTTTTGTGTTGTAGGCACTATAGCTCCCCGGAAAGTTCGGGAACAACCAATAGCGCATCGGTATCCGACCAAGATCAACCGAGAGCGAGTCATGGACCAGATGCAGGCAGACTTGGCAGATCTGAGACTGAGAATGGATAACTTTATGATAGTGATGGCCGACATGGGTCAGAACCAAGAGCGTCTGCGGGAGATGATTGAGAACAGTCAACCCAGGAACACTGCTGCTGCTACTGCTGCTAATATTCGTACCGGTGCGGGCACACGTGAGGTTGAAATTCCTATTGCTCAACCAGGAGTGACAATAATCAATGACGGTTTGAATAACATTCAGATGGATAATCATGACGACCAGTTCACTTTACTTGACGAAGCTGAAGGTCAAGGAGCTGATATGAACAAGAGGTTCGAAGAGATGGCTGAGCAAATCAAAGTTATTCAGTCCCAGAGTTCTTTGGGATTTGATATAACAGATTTGGGCTTGGTTCCTGGGGTCAGGATCTCATACAAGTTCAAAGTTCCAACCTTTGAGAAGTATAATGGCACTGCATGCCCGAAGACACATCTTCAATCATTCGTTGGGAGAATTGCTGCTCACACGGACGATGAGAAACTCTGGATGTATTATTTTCAAGACAGCTTGGTGGGAGCTTCTCTGGAATGGTACATGAAGCTCAGCAGAGTTAATATCAAGAGTTGGAAGGATCTAGCTGAAGCCTTTGTGAGGCAATATCAATATAACATGGACATGGCTCCGAACCACACGCAGTTGCAGCACATGGCTCAGACAACTAAGGAAGGTTTCAAAGAGTATGCACAGAGGTGGCACCAGCTCGCTGCCAGAGTTCAACCACCGCTGCTAGAGAATGAAATGGATGACATGTTTATGGGTACTCTGCAGGGTGTTTTTCTTGAAAGACTGGCGTCCAGTTCCGCCACTAAATTCAACGATATTGTCATTGCTGGTGAGAGAGTTGAGACATTGCTGAAGATGGGGAAGATACAAGATCCTAGTGCTAGCAGCTCAAATGGAGCGAGGAAAGCTTTCAGTGAACCTCCTAGAAGACGAGAGGGTGAGACGAATGTTGTATTTGGCCGAGGCCGGGGCCGTGGTTATAGAAGACCTTACGAGCATGTGGCAGCTGTCACGATTCCTGTTGCTCCAGTGCAACAGATGCAACCTCCTCCACAACAACATCAGCAACAACAACAATCTCGTAACAACTATCAGCAGAGACCGTATCAGCCCAGGCAAACTCGCCCGACTAATAGGGTAATTGAGGCTATCCCGATGACGTATGCTGCTTTGCTTCCAAGACTGTTAGATTTGAACCTGATTCAACTGAGAACGTTGGCACCACCACCTCCTGGAGAGCTTCCAATGGGTTATGATGTCAACGCGTGATGCGCTTTCCACTCTGGAGCACCCGGGCACTCGACTGAGAAGTGCAGGGCTTTGCATCACAAGGTTCAAGATCTTGTGGACTCTAAGGCAATCAACTTTGCACCGCCGTCGAATGTTAACTCGAACCCTATGCCGAATCATGGAGGGGCAAGAGTTAATGTTGTTGAGGGTGGTGACAAGTTGAGTCTTGTGCTGAGTATCGATGAAGTGAAGACTCCTTTGAGGGTAGTAAAAGAGAGACTGCTGAAGGGTCAAGTGTTTCCTGGTTGCTGTCTTGATTGTGAAGATTGTTTGAATGCTGAGAATCGCTGTGAGAAATTGAAGACGGGTTTGCAGGGTTTGATTGATGATGGATCCTTGCAGTTTAGTAAAGTGGGTAATGAAGAGGCTGATGATGTGTCAACCATTACTATCTTCTATGATGAAGTTGACATGCCTGTTAGGAGAGAGCCGGTTACAATCTATGCTCCAGAGATTAGTCCCGTAACTATCACCGTACCTGGGCCTGTGCCGTACACAGACGATAAAGCCATTCCCTGGCATTATGGCTCAGACGTATATGTAGCTGGACAGAAGATTGAGAGCAGAGTTGTTGCTGAAGACCCGACTGTGGAGAATGTCGGAGGAGTTGGGGGTTTCACCAGAAGTGGTCGTTTGTTCGCTCCCCAGGTGCTGAGAGGGGATCCTGAGGCGGAGGCTTCGTCCAGAGCCAAAGGAAAGCATGTTGTGAATGATGAACTAACTACTCTTGTTGCTGGGCAGGGTACATTTGAAAAAGAAGTCGAGGAATTCATGAGGATTATTAAAAGGAGTGACTACAAGGTGGTCGACCAACTAAACCAGACACCTTCAAAGATTTCCATCTTGTCGCTGCTGATGTGCTCTCCCGCACACAGAGAAGCCTTACTGAAAGTCCTGCAAATGGCTTACGTTCCTCAGGAGATCACTGTCAACCAACTTGAGGCTGTTGTTGGAAGTGTCAACGCAAGCCATGGCTTAGGCTTTACTGACAGAGATCTCACGTCGGAGGGCAGAAACCACAACAAAGCACTACACATCACGATGGAGTGCAAGGGCGTTGTGCTGTCTCATGTACTTGTAGACACAGGCTCTTCCTTGAATGTGCTTCCGAAGAAGGCACCGATGAAGCTTAATATTGATGGGATTGTCCTAACGCCGAGTGATCTGGTTGTCAAGGCGTTTGATGGCTCGAGAAGATCAGTTTTTGGAGAGGTTGAGCTGCCCGTCAAGATAGGCTCTCAAGTCTTCAAAAGTGTTTTCTATGTCATGGATATCCAGCCGGCATATAGTTGTTTGTTGGGAAGGCCGTGGATACATGCTGCTGGAGCCGTTACTTCAACCCTGCATCAGAAGCTTAAATACGTGGTTGACGGCCAGGTCATCACAGTCTGTGGGGAAGAGGACATATTCGTAAGCCATTTGTCGACGTTCAAGTACGTAGAGATGGATGGAGAAATCCATGAAACTTTATGCCAAGCTTTCGAGGCAGTCAACGCCAGCATATTGACTCCCATGGAGAAGAGCATCGAGAGGGAGGGTACATCCATCCACTCCTACAGAGAAGCTAAAGAGGTTGTTCAATCAGGCAATGCCCAAGGCTGGGGCAAGCTGTTGGAGCTGGAAAAGAAGGGTGATAAGTTTGGCTTAGGGTATCAACCTGGTGGAGCTACTTCGAGTGATAAGGCCATCACGTTTACAAGCGCTGGATTGCTCGACCGCAATCAGATCTGTACAGCAAGCCAAGATGGGGATAGTGACGGGGACTGGGACAATTGGATCCACCCGTGTGCGCCCGGTGAGGAGCTAACAAATTGGTCTGCAGAAGACATTGTTCACGTCACCTAGCTCTCAGAGTAAATATTTTGTTTCCTTTTATTAGCATATTGCATTGTCAAATCCAGCATTCTGCCCAAGATGCTTGGATCCATTGTATTGGGCCACCATGTTTTGTATTGCATCGTTATTTTGCTATGAAATAAAAGGACATTTTCAGACAAACTGTGTTCTCTTTCTTTGTTTTTAAACTTTTTCACAAAAATATAAAAAATGGCAATGTGTTTTCTTTTTGCTTTTGTGTTAGCGTCTCTTTTTCAAAATAAGCAGATTCTGAATAAGCACATCATCTGTGCAGTGTTGATCATCCGGATTCCACGGATAACGTTCCTGCTATGACTATGCATGACTTCGACAATCCAGTCTACCAAGCTGATGAAGGGGTTGAGGAAGACTGTGACCTCCCTGAAGAATTGGCCAGACTGTTGAAACAAGAGGAACGGGTTATTTAGCCTCATCAGGAGGAGATTGAGATCATCAACATTGGCAGTGAAGATGCAAAGAAAGAAATCAAGATTGGGGCCAGTCTGCAGGCCGATGTCAAGAAAGAGCTAATCAGTATGCTGAAGGAGTATGTGGATATCTTTGCTTGGTCATATCAAGATATGCCAGGTTTAGATACCGACATCGTGATGCATAAGCTACCTCTGAGAGAGGACTGTCCTCCTGTAAAGCAGAAATTGAGAAGAACTCGTCCAGACATGGCGATGAAGATTAAAGAGGAGGTTCAGAAGCAGTGGGATGCCGGGTTCCTTGCTGTAACTAGTTACCCACCTTGGGTAGCTAACATTGTACCTGTACCTAAGAAGGACGGCAAGGTCCGGATGTGCGTTGACTACCGGGATTTGAATAGAGCAAGCCCAAAATATGATTTTCCGTTGCCACACATTGACGTGTTGGTAGACAATACTGCTCAATTCTCGGTGTTTTCCTTCATGGATGGCTTCTCCGGATATAATCAGATAAAGATGGCACCGGAGGACATGGAGAAGACAACGTTCATTACCCCGTGGGGTACATTCTGCTATAAAGTCATGCCCTTTGGTTTGAAGAACGCCGGGGCAACTTATCAACGGACGATGGTCACATTGTTCCATGACATGATCCACAAGGAGATTGAATGTTATGTGGACGATATGATTGCAAAGTCCCGAGACGAAGAGGAGCATCTGGTCAACCTGAAGAAGCTGTTTGATAGACTGATCAAGTACAAGCTGAGGTTGAATCCGAACAAGTGCACTTTCGGAGTGCGTTTCGGGAAACTGCTAGGTTTCATTGTAAGTCAAAGAGGAATTGAGGTAGATCCTGCTAAAGTAAAAGCTATTCAAGATATGCCTGCACCGAAGACAGAAAAGGAAGTGTGCGGGTTTTTAGGGAGGTTGAACTACATTTCTCGGTTCATATCTCACCTAACTGCCACGTGCGAACCAATATTCAAGCTGTTAAGAAAAGAGCAAACGGTCAGGTGGAATGATGACTGCCAAAGAGCTTTCGACAAAATAAAAGAATATTTGCAGGAGCCTCCAGTTCTAATGCCTCCAGTGGAAGGAAGACCATTAATCATGTACTTGACCGTGCTAGAAGGGTCAATGGGGTGTGTGCTAGGCCAACATGACGAGTCTGGTCGAAAAGAGTACGCCATTTATTACCTTAGCAAAAAGTTTACCGACTGTGAATCCCGATACTCACTGCTCGAGAAAACTTGCTGCGCTTTGGTATGGGCTGCTCACCGACTGAGGCAGTACATGTTGACTCATACCACACTGCTCATTTCCAAAATGGATCCTGTCAAGTACATCTTTGAGAAACCAGCGTTGACCGGAAGGGTTGCTAGGTGGCAGATGATTTTAACTGAATACGACATCCAGTATACTTCTCAGAAAGCCATCAAGGGAAGTGTATTGTCGGATTACCTTGCACAGCAACCTCTTGAGGATGATTATCAGCCAATGAAGTTTGATTTCCCGTTATGAGGACATCATGTACCTCAAAGCAAACGATTATGAGGAACCACTTCCGGAGGAGGGGCCAGACCCTGAATCCAAATGGAAGTTGATGTTTGATGGGGCCGTCAATATCAATGGTCGTGGAGTTGGTGTCGTACTTATTACTCCTGAAGGTGCTCACTTACCCTTCGCTGCCAGAATTACATTTGGCTGCACCAACAATGAAGCGGAATACGAGGCATGTATAATGGTAATAGAGGAGGCAATTAATCTTCGGATTAAGAACCTCGATATATTCAGAGATTCAGCCCTCGTCATTAACCAAGTTACCGACAAGTGGTATACGCATCAAGAGCATCTAATTCCATACAGGGATTATGCTAGAAAACTGTTGACGTTCTTCACGACAGTTAAACTTCAATACATACCACGTGATGAAAATCAGTTTGCCGACGCATTGGCCACTCTCTCTTCGTCAATTAAAGTCTTGTGTTGGAACTATGTGCCCAGAATTGACATATCCAGGCTTGACGCTCCAGCTTATGTCTTCTCTGTAGACGTCGTGTCTGATGAGAAACCTTGGTATTTTGATATCAAGTTATTCCTGGAAAAGCAAGAATACCCATCTGGGGCATCTTCCAATGACAAGAAGACCTTGAGGCGACTTGCTGCTAGCTTCTTCTTGAACACAAACGGGGTTTTGTACAAGAGAAACTTCGACATGGTCTTGCTCAGATGCGTGGATAGACACGAAGCAAGCCTGTTGATGCAGGAAGTCCACGAAGGATCTTTCGTACCCATGCAGGAGGGCATGTTATGGCAAAGAAATTGCTGAGATCAGGGTATTACTGGATGACAATGGATGCAGACTGTTGTTCATTCGCTCGTAAGTGCCACAAGTGTCAGATATATGCAGACAAAGTGCATGTTCCTACAAGCCCACTCAACTTCATGTCATCTCCTTGGCCCTTTTCCATGTGGGGCATTGACATGATCGGGAAGATCGAGCCAACTGCTTCAAATGGTCATCGCTTCATCCTGGTCGCGATTGATTACTTTACCAAATGGGTAGAAGCAACTTCTTATGCCAACGTCACTCGTCAAGTGGTGGCAAGATTTCTGAAAAGAGATATCATTTACAAATACGGAGTGCCCGAAAGGATCATTACTAACAATGGTTCTAATCTCAACAACAAGATGATGGCAGACTTGTGTCGGGACTTCAAGATTCAGCATCACAATTCTTCTCCTTACCGACCAAAGATGAATGGTGCGGTAGAGGAAGCTAACAAGAATATCAAGAAGATTGTGCAAAAAATGGTTGTCACTTACAAAGATTGGCATGAGATGTTACCGTGTGCTTTGCATGGGTACCGAACGTCAGTCAGGACGTCAACAGGGGCAACTCCCTTCTCTCTGGTGTATGGCATGGAAGCAGTCCTGCCTGTTGAAGTAGAGATTCCTTCACTGCGCGTGATGATGGATGTCAAGCTGGATGAGGCTGAATGGGTGCGTGCTCGTTATAATCAGCTATGTCTAATTGAGGAAAAGAGATTAGCGGCTATCTGTCATGGTCAGCTTTATCAGAGGAGAATGAAGCGGGCATTCGACCAACGAGTATGTACTCGAGAATATCAAGTGGGAGTGCTTGTGTTGAAGAGGATCGTTCCTCCTGGTTCAGATCACAGGGGCAAGTGGACCCCAAATTACGAAGGACCATTCATAGTGAAGAAAGTCTTCTCAGGAGGAGCACTGATGCTCACCACTATGGATGGAGATGACTTCCAGTCCCCTGTTAACTCGGACGCAGTTAAAAACTACTTCGCATAAAAGAGACCCGCTGGACACAAAAACAGAATTATAGTCCAGGCAAAAAAAGGGCATCCCGGCGAGCTAAAAACGGAATAAAAAGCTCGGGCAAAAGTTAGGGAAATAAATTAAAAAAAATATGTACACCCGCTGAGTTGAAAATCCATATTGGACAGCTCAGGCAAAAAAGGGTATCCCGGTGGATTGAAAACCCGAAAGGGCGATCCACGCAAAACAAGGGAATAAGCGAACAACTGCGATCCGAGTTATCTGAACCACATCATCGTTTCGTACAACTTGACAATGTCAGAAGGATAGGAAATGGTCCGCTCATCCTCTCAGAAAGCCAAAGCAGAATGGAGAGTCTAGAAGACATGCTGGTCATAGCAGAAACGGAACTTCTTGGAATGTCGTGTACATTGCCACTAGGATAGTTTCTTTTTCTCAATTTTATAGTGGCTACCTTTTTCCAGGTGGTTGCTTCTTGATGTAAAATCTTTGCCTATTGAGAGGCCATTCAATAAAAAGAATATTCAGTCAAAAAGCTGTGTGTATTTATTTTTGTTTGCAAAATGTCCTGAATTTTCAGCAAAAAATAGCATTGCATCTAAACATGGTGATAATTTTGAAAAGAAAACTGACATGCAGGGAAAATGTAACCCTCTTTGAGTGTCGGGTGACGATGGATGAACAGATCATTCCATGCAAATCCCCGGGGCACACTTGTGTGTTCTGTTGTTGCAGGTCGCAGGATGTCGTCACATTCTCAAGTAATTTACTCTTCCCCAATAGAGTGCCTCCCCAAGCAGAGATTTCTTCTCCCAGCAGGTATCTGAAGCCTGGTATCTCCAGATGAGATTTCTTCTCCTAGGAGGTATCTGAAGCCTGGTATCTCCAGCAGAGATTTTTCTCCAGCTAAGCCTTGGCAGCAGCCCAAGCAGTTTCTTATTCCCCAGTGAAGTAGCAGTCCATGCTTCCCCAGCGGAGTATACCCAGCAGGTATCTGAAAGCCTGACATGGAATTATCAGTATTCTATCCTCAATAAGAGTCTTTACCAGCAGGTATCTGAAAGCCTGGTATCCCCTCAGAGTCTTGAATCATCAGATGCTCTCCCCAGCCAGGGTATTGATCAAGCAGCTTCCCCATCCAAGTCTGAAGAGGATCCTGTCCCCACAGAGTTCATATGTGAATCTTCACTTCCGTCCGTGAAATATTCCCCAGCGAGGTTGCCATACTTTTGGGTATTTTGATGATACAGTCAGGTATTCATCACCTCAGTTAGAGTGGGTATCCAGACCTCTTGACTTTCCCCTGCAGAGTTGTATCTCTTGTTGCCAATCAGGCATTCGTTTGTTGCTCGTCCGCAATCTTCAACACTCGTCTGTGTTATCCCTAAGCGGATTTTTCCCCAGCAGGGACATATTACTGCTTTATTGCTGCTCGTCCGCATTTTTCAGCACTCGTCTGTGTTATTACTTCGGCATTGCTCGTTTGCTTCCCCGGCGGTGGTTTATGATTACCTTGATTTTGCTCGTCTGCAATTTCAAACACTCGTCTGTGTTTGGTTATATCAGTTGATGTTTGCTCGTCTGCAATTTTCAGCACTCGTCTGTGTTGTGATATTTCATCTGCTATTGCTCGTCTGCAATTCTCAACACTCGTCTGTGTTCTGATATGATATTTTCTGTTGCTCGTCTGCAACTTCCCAACACTCGTCTGTGTTTGGTATCAGATCCTTTGATGCACTTGTCTGTGCCTTGATATGTATTTTCTGCTTTTGCTCGTCCGCAACTGTCCAACACTCGTCTGTGTTGGTTTGAAGCTCGTCTGCTTTTACTCCCCAGAAGTCGCCTGTGTTCTGAAGCTCGTCTGCTTTGCTTGGATACTCGTCTGTATCGTCCCCGGCACTCGTCTGTGTTAGCTTGCATATATATGTGAGGATTTGCTGTTTATCCTGATACTTCTATTGCTACTTCAAATGCTCGTCTGTGTTTGAATTTCTGGTATTCGTCTATACCAGTGGCTGGTACTCGTCTGTATCATTGCCTGAAGCACACGTCTGTGTTTCTCGGATCATCGTCTGATACTCGTCTGTATCATTGACTTATGGAACTCGTCTGTGTTATCTTGATGATCAACCAATACTCGTCTGTATTGAAGAGGTTTAAAATCCTGACAGTGGGAATTAATGTCAAAATGGTTACCGGTCCTGGCGTAACAGGTAAATCCGAAGGAGGCTCGTCTGTCTCAGGCACCAATTATTGTTGATGCACCTGGCGTCACAGGTTCGATCAAAGAAGACTCGTCTGTCTTATACCATATATCCGCGGATAATATATGAAGAAGGTTCGTCTACCTTGATTGCATGTCTATCCCACAGACTTAAGTGCATTGTCGATCCTGGCGTAACAGGTAAATCCGAAGGAGACTCATCTGTCTCATGTTAGGTGAAATGTTTTGAGGACTCGTCTGTCCAGCTCCTGGCGTCACAGGATTATTTGAAGACTCGTCTGTCTCAGATTATGTTCTTGAAGTGCTTGAGGACTCGTATGTCCAGCTCCTGGCGTCACAGGATTGTTTGAAGACTCGTCTGTCAACATGTTCTTATTCCAGATATCGGTTTCAACTTGGAAGAAGCTCGTCTGCTTCTTTCTCCCCTGCGGTTCCCAGAGCGTCATCTGGTTGGGTTTATTTCCCGGTGTTGCATTCTTCGTCAGAGTGCAAATTTTTGGTCTTCTTAGTATTCAACCACAGTTTATCTTGAATGGTCGATAGCCCGTACTATCGTCCTTTTTAGATTAAATGATGATTGAATAGGGGCAGTTGTAACACCCCAAATTTACCCTCTTCTTGTTTAGCATCATTATCATATCATAATCATCATGAGCATACCATATCCTTAGCATTTTGCATAGAAAAATGAAGCATAGCACTCACATGTTCTAGCATAAGGCATATGATCGATCATCCGGGAAAATCTGAACCTGCAGGTCAAAATCAAGAACATGGTGATCTGGAAAGAATCTCACAGGATCATTTTGCACAAGCCTGGTATCATGTTTGGAGCCCAAAAAAAGAGAGGGAGGATCAAAATTTGCTTGAAACGGTTGGTGTCGGTCTATTCTTGAGGGCTCCCACCAAGAGGAGGGAAATTCAAATTTTTCCTGCGTTAACCGGTTAACGCATATGGTTAACCGGTTAACGGCTGCGAAATTTGAATTTCCAGCAGCAAGTTCAGCATGTGTGTTTTGGCTCCATTTTCCAATTTTCTGATTATTATTCATTTGAATTAATTTGAATTTGGGAGAAGGATCTAGAACATTTATCCAAGCCTCATTCCAATTCTAAATCCTAATCACTTTCTAAGCTAGTGCCAAGCCATATTTTTGGATCCCAAACCTAAATCATATTTATTCCATTTCCCTCCAAACCAAGGGACCTCTCCCTCATTTTTCACTCTCATTTTCTGAATTTTCATTCTTCTCACTCACAATTCTCACTTTTCTCTCCCAATTTTCAAAATCACTCAAAGTTCCTCTTTGAAGATCACATAACCTTGCCTTGAGGTGTGTAGATCTTGGAACCAAACCTCCATTCATAGCTTCTTTGCATATTTTTGCTGGTTTTATTGGAGATTCAGATTTGGTTTGAGATCTAGAAGTGCTTTTGGATCCAAGATTCTGCATCAAGAGCTTGTTCTTGCATTTATTTTGCATGGAGTGTGAAGTTTAGCACCGGATCTTTGAAGTGTTTCGCGAAATCTCTCATTTCCAGCTCAATCAACAATTACCAAAGCATACCTCAGCTTTGTAGGTTGGTTAATTTCAGATCTAGCTCTGTTTTTAGCTTATTTGCATGTTTGTGCTTTAAATCTACCATGTGCTTGTGCATTTGATTGTGTTGCATGAATTGATTGGTTGATTTGTATCCGGATCCGAATGTTATTGTTCATGAATTTAATGATATGGATTAATGTGAATTGATCTAATTTTCCATGTATAATTGAGTGCTGGTTTGGTGTAAGATTGTTTAAATAAGCTGGTTTGAGCTGCTGTTTTTGCAGGTTTTGTGGTTGTTTTAACAGTGTTAACCGATTAACGCATATGGTTAACCGGTTAACGCACCTGTTTTGTGCGTATCTTGTGCAGATTTGAACTGGTTAACCGGTTAACACATTTGGTTAACCGGTTAACACTAAAGCATAATGACTTTTTAGGGTTGTTTCGAGCTTGTTTGATCCCTTTGCTTGTTTTAATTGCCTTGGATCATTGTATGATCATTAAACATGATATTTTAGGGTGATTTGCTTGATGGTTGATGTATGCTTCCATGTTTTCGACGCGTAAGTCGTGTATTTGCAATGCTTGGCATGTTGTTTGATTCTTGTTTGCAATAACCTTTGAACATGTTAATTCCATGATTGTGTTGATCAATTTGCTGGATTTTTGCTAACATTACAGGGGCTCATGGTAAGGGAAGTGTGGATGTTTATCCACATTTCAACTCTTCATTTTTTCCTCTTTTACTTTGCTTTTTTTTATAGTTTTTTTGTGCTTTGAGCCATCATGTGGTTTTCTTTCCCCTCTCTAGCTTTTCTCATCTCCCTTTCTTTCATTTTTCTTCTCTTCTTTCTTCCTTCTTCATTAGGATAGAAACCTCACTAACCCTTAGGACATCCATGCATGTTAACACTTAGGATTATTTTAGTCCCCCTTAGAATTTTTCCTTTGAGATCCTTTGGTGCTCTCTCTTCTCATCTTCAAACTTAATTCTAATTCACTTAATAAAGGTTGAGTACTTTCATGTGACATGAGACTTTGCTATGAGATGCCTGCACGCATTCCGTTTCGGGGCGAGGTGTGAGTCATCACTCGTGGTGGATAGGTCTTAGCATGAGTACCTCACAAAGAAAAGCTAAAAAAACACTTCTTAATCCAAAAAACCACAAAAATACTTAATAATGGTAATAGGCCAGTGTGCTTAAGCCTTCACTTGTGGGACTAGCTTTGGGGATTTCCTCCATAGATAGGTGTGCCTCTTACGCATTCCATTTCGGGATGATGTGAGATGTACACATCCCATTGAGTAAGACTTATGTACACTTACCTATGAAAACTTTCACTCATAAAAACTTCTAAAAAACACCAAACAAATAATAAGCGTCTTTCCTTCGGGAATTCTTTTCTCACCTCATTCACTCCGTACGTGAACTTGCTCCTACTTGTCACTTTGCAAGACGGTTACGCACTCGTCGTCCGAGTCTGCAACACCTGAGCAATGGCATAGGCAGTTCAAGCTTTAATTCACAAGAAATTTTCCTTTTGTTACCCCTAGTTAGGGGAACTACGGCGTCTCTGATCCTCATTATCATGATGAGGTACGTAGGCAGCGGGGTAGGGCACGTTCGAGCACAATCTTTATTTTCCCTACATTTTTCAGTTCTTTTCCAGTTCCAGTTTCTTTTCATTTTCTTTTCTTTGCTGCAGTTTTCATACCCTCACCCTTTTAAATAGTTTCTTTTGCAAGCGTGGATCCCGTCGGGTACGGCGGACGATCTGGGTGCTAATACCTTCCCAGGTCGTAACCGACTCCCGAACTCAGTCTCTTTGGTTTGCAGGACCTGTGTCCTTCCTTTTCTTTCTTCTGGTTTGTGCAGCATTACCATTCCCTTTCTTCGGGATAAAAATGCCTGGCTGGCGACTCTATTCTTTTTCCGCGCCACTTTCGCGTTTGTACCAGGATGGAAATCCGGGGAGCGACTATTAGAACCCAAAGCCTTTTACAAACTTTCCCAAACCCTCGATGTAAATCTAGGATCTCTATCCGATACAATACTCTTAGGAACTCCATGCAACTTCACAACCACAAAAACATAAATCTCGGCTAGCTTCTCCAAAGAATAACTAATATCAATCGAAATAAAGTGAGCAGATTTAGTGAGTCTATCGACAATCACCCAAATAGCATTATGACCTCTTTGCATATTCGGAAAACCCGTAACAAAATCCATCGATATACTATCCCATTTCCATTCCGGAATATCTAACGGTTGCATCAAACCACTAGGCTTCTGATGTTCCACCTTAGACTTCTGACAAGTCAAACACGCATACACAAAATGAGCTACATCTCTCTTTAATCCGGACCACCAAAAGATCTTTTTCAAATCTTGGTACATCTTATTCGCTCCTGGATGTATACTTAAATTACTCCGGTGTCCCTCTTCCAATATCATCTTTTTCAACTCCTCATCATCGGGAATACAAATACGACCACGGAATCTCAAAACTCCAAAATTATCAACCTTGAAATCCTCATTCTCATTCATCATCAAATCAACAAATTTCAAATCCAACTTTTGCTTTTCACAAACGGTTGCAAGAAAATCATTCGTAACACGTAGCATACCAAGTCCCACGCTTCTCGGTGTCATCTCGCAAACCAAACTCAAGTCTCTAAAATTCTCCAAAAGTTCCCATTCTCTTATCATCAATGCGGACATATGTAACAACTTATGACTCAAGGCATCGGCCACCACATTCGCCTTACCCGGATGGTAATTCAAACCAAAATCATAATCCTTCAAAAGTTCTAACCATCTCCTTTGTCTCATGTTCAATTCCTTTTGATCGAATAAATACTTCAAACTTTTGTGATCACTAAAAACTTCAAACCTTGCACCATAAAGATAATGCCTCCAAATTTTTAGAGCAAAAACCACGGCCGCTAATTCCAAATTATGCGTAGGATAATTATTTTCATGCACCCTCAATTGTCTTAAAGCATAAGCCACAACCTTTCCATCTTGCATCAAAACACCACCTAACCCAAACAATGAAGCATCACAAAACACCACAAATGGTTCCATCGGATTCGGCAAAATCAAAATCGGAGCCGTTGTTAACCTTCTCTTAAATTCCATGAAACTCTCTTCATAACGAATATCCCAAATGAAAGCTTTTCCTTTACAAGTCAACTACGTTAACGGAAGTGCCAACTTTGAAAATCCTTCAATAAACCTCCGATAATAACCCGCCAAGCCTAAAAAGCTTCGAATCTCCGTAACCGATCTAGGAACTTCCCATTGCATTACTGCATCAATCTTGGATGGATCAACACTAATACCACCATCGGAAATAACATGTCCAAGAAAACTTACCTTCGACAACCAAAACTCGCACTTTGACAACTTAGCATACAATTGTTTCTCTTTCAAAATCTTTAACACAATCCTTAAATGCTCTTCATGATCCTCTTGAGACTTAAAATAAATCAAAATGTCGTCGATGAACACAACCACAAAACGATCCAACTATTCGTGAAAAATACGATTCATGTATTCCGTAAACACACTCGGCGCATTAGAAACCCCGAATGGCATCACAGAATACTCGTAATGACCATACCGTGTCCTAAAAGCCGTCTTTTGAATATCCTCCTCTTTCACACGAATTTGGTGATATCCTGATCTCAAATCAATCTTACTAAAAACACGCGCACCAACCAATTGGTCCATCAAATCATCAATCCTCGGAAGCGGATACTTGTTCTTAATTGTCACCTTATTCAATTGTCGATAATCAATACATAACCGCATACTTCTATCCTTCTTCTTTACCAACAATATCGACGCACCCCAAGGAGAAACACTCGGCCTAACAAACCTCTTATCCAACAAGTCATTCAACTGCTTCTTCAATTCTACTAACTCTGAAACTGACATACGATACAGTGCCATTGAAATCGGTCTAGTACCCGGAACTAGATCAATAGAAAACTCAACTTCTCTTTCCGGCGGTACATCCTTAATATCATCCGGAAACACTTCTGGAAAATCACACACCATTGGAAACCTACTTATATCCACTTCGCTTTCTACTGACAACGATGCAAACAAACCAAAAAATTGAACTTCGTCCATTAAAAGTTTCTTTAACTCTTTCGTGGATATGAAACTCTCTTCTTCGTCATCATCCAAAGAAGGAAACCTTACTAACTTATGATAACAATCTATATGAACTCGATTAAATTACAACCAGTTCATACCCAAGATCACGTCCAAACCTTCCAACAACAAACAAACTAAATCCATAGCAAAATCTTTACCATACATGGTCAAAGAGCAACTTACACACACCAAAGAAGTAGTTACCGACCCTGAAGCAAAAGTCTCAATAACCATCTCATCACTCCAAGAAGACATAAACAAATTCAAATGCTTAGCACACTCAAGAGAAATAAACGAATGAGTCGTTCCCGTATCAATAATAGTAACTAAAGGTGTACTATTAATAAAGCACGTACCTTTAATCAAACGGTGTGCACTAGTAGTATCCTTCCCTGCTAATGCAAACACCTTTCCGCCCGCCTGAGCTTGCTTTGGCTTAGTACACTTAGTACTAATGTGACCAACTTCCCCACAATCGAAGCACTTCACAACATTCCTCCTACACTCGGTAGTAGCATGTCCAAGAACTCCACAGTTTGAACATTTCACAATATTCTTCCCACACTCAAAAGAATTGTGGCCTAGATCGCCACACTTGTAACACTTAACGGGACCAGAACTCCCTCCACCAGATCTCCTATCGAAGTTTCCCCTATGTTTTCCCTTATCAGCGGGTGTCACATAAGGTCCACTTTTAGCTTGTTGCTTCCCTTTCCTCTCATTCACACTCTTGTAATGTGTAGAACGAGCTTTGCTATCTTCTTCAAAGATTCTACAACATTCAGTCAAATTTGAAAACCTTCTAATCCTCTGATATCCCACAGCTTGCTTAATCTCAAGACGCAAACCATTCTCATACTTAATGCACTTAAAAACTCAGCAGCAGCAGCAGCATAATGAGGATGAAACTGAACCAATTCCACAAACTTAGCAGTATAGTCAACTACCGACATTCTACCTTGCTTCAGCTCAAGGAATTCCATCTCCTTCTTTCCTTTCACACTCTCAGGGTAGTACTTCCCTAAGAACTAAGTACGAAAAACTTCCCAAGTTATCTCTTCATCCTCCTCCTCAAGAGCTTGACTTCTACCGACCCACCAATCATCGGCTTCTTCCTTCAGCATGTGAGAACCAAGCCTCACCTTACTCTCTTCAGCATAGTCCATGACTCTGAAGATTCTTTCAATCTCTTTCAACCAATTCTGAGCACCATCAGGATTGAATCTTCCTTTGAAGACCGGCGGTTGATTCTTTCTGAACTCTTCATTCGCATTCACATTTGGCGCTCTCTGCACCGCCCTAGCCATTGCTTCCAAAGCAGAAGCCATAGCATTGTCGTTTCTACGAGCCATATTCTGATGGATCCCAAAGACAACAACAAGATTAAACAAAAGTTCAATCATAACAACAACAAGACAGACACAACTGACTTGAACACTGGCTCTGATACCACTTAATGTAACACCCCCTTTCTATACTCCCAAATAATCTATTAAATCATTTAGGCACATGTTAAAAATTTCATCAGAGTATAATTGAACATGGTATAAAAGAGGCATGTCACATTATGCTTGAAATTAAAAACATACAACACCTGCTCATTTAAAGATATGCAACGATGGGGTAGCTTTCAACATAGGAAATCAAATCCTTACACCCATCTCCAAGGATATAATTACACAGCGGAAACTAAATCAACAATATCAAACATATATATTTCCATTCATATATATATATATATATATCAACAGGTTTTGATGCCAACAACAATATTCATGTTTATACAAAACATCCATCCAACAGATACATATACACAATGCATCACAAAAATGGCACTAAGCCAACCTAACTACCCGGTGCTACATATCAGAGCCGACCAACCAAAAGAGGAAGACGAGCTTCACAAAAATTGCCATCCAGCAACCTACTCTGCAATGCCTCATAGAGCATCATAAAACAGCAGAAGGGTGAGAAACATTATCATAATAACATTGCATATAATTATATATCTCAACATATAATATACACATAAAACATATTCTCACCACAATTCATACCTCATCACCTATACACATCGCAGCGTGTGCATACACAATTCAAGCATGTTTATCATGCACCAATTCACTAATTCACATAAACTTACATTATTTATGTTTATTCCTCAATTCTATTCATTCCGCATAAACATACGTCTAGCTATGTTTATCCACACATATACATTACAAATGTATAAATCACATACATATACATATATCAATCATGCATATATACCAACAAGTATGTTTCATCACACATATTATCATATCCATAATACTCCAAATAAACATATGCACATTCATGTTTATTTCTTCATATCATAATTAAAATGATAAAATGCAACTCATATAGACCGACACACAACTCTATGCAAATGCAAATGCGGTACCGACTCAAAATTTCAGCAGGTTCACTCAGGAACCAAATGGAATCATCGCTTGTTACCTAAAGTAACTCCCCGTCGGGCACACGATGTTCCCCATTACTCACACCCCACATGGGCACACAATGTTTATGGATTGCTCACACCCCACACAGGCACACAATCTGATTGCTCACACCCCACACGGGCACACAATCAATGTGAATAAATCACCCATCGCTCACACCCCACACGGGCACACAATGTTTCTAGATTGCTCACATCCCACATGGGCACACAATCCGATCTCTCACACCCCACATGGGCACACGATCTTGTTGTAGTCATCGCTCACACTCCACATGAGCACACGATGCTACAACAGATTCACAAAGAATCCCACAGCACAAGAATGCATACATTATGCTTACATGCAAAATGACACACAACATTCTTGAAAATGCATACATATTCACAATATAGTTATGCATTTCATCTCATACAATTAGCATACATTCTCATTTAATTCAAGCAATGTATCTACTTGCCAAACAGCCACAACACAACAATCAAACCCACAATTCCATAATTAACATAACTACGTTTTATCGGAAAAGTCGGGTAAACGTCGTCTAAAAATTACTTTTCTTAGCATCATTAGTTTCTACACGTTTCTAGCTTCGAATTGATATAAGTATCACTAAAAACGGATACCCGAAACTAAAGCTACGGATTAAAACACATAACCCCTCAAAAACCTATAGGCTCGCTGAGTGCCCTCTCGCTCGCTGAGCGAGAATCGCCCTGGAACTTTCGTTGAGCGAGGGATAGCTCGCTGAGCGACCACTGCGATTTCCAAAATTTCCAGCAGCGTAACAGTCAACCAAAATGATCCCAAAACTCCTTTAAGCTCATACAATCATGATCAATAACATATTCTAGCTATCATACTTCGGCTATAACGATTTCCAACCGATTAATCCATAAATTTCTCACATTTTCTCTCAAACCCTAACTATTCATCTTCTATAACTTCTACCAAATCAAAAACCCACAAAATCTAACACATACATAATCATACACAAGATTAAGATAACAATGTTTATCACCCTTACCCGATTATTCCGATTCCTAGGAGCAATCTTGAAGCTTTTCCAACTTTCCCTCTTTTCTCTTATTTTCTCTTCTCTCCTTTTTTTTTCTCTTCAATTTTCTTTCTATCCTTCTCTTTTCTTTCTCTTTTTCCTAACTTATACTTTTTTCTCTCTATTTCTATTCTTACTAACTATTCTTATTCTTTCCTTCCTATTTCTACACTTAACTCTATTCTTTCTATTTCTTTCCATCCAAATATCATTTTCTCACAAAAATATCAATTCTAATAATTTCTAACTTATCATTAATTAACAAATACCTAAAATACCCTCCAAACCAATTTTACCCGAAAATTCACAAAACGGTAAAATCTCACAACATATCATATCATCACATTAAGTCCTCAACATAAAATATCATCATGATAATTTCACAAATAAAACAATTATCATACAAATGAAACAAAAGACTCCACAAAAATTTGGGAAAAATCGAATCGGGGCGTTACACGTTATGGATGTAAAAGGAGTTTTGGTCATAACAGTGCCTATGGTTGTCAATAGAACCTTTAAGGTTAAGTTGAAGTTTATGGAGCATATATTTCTTGCTACTTCATCATGTCGTGAAGAGTGGGTGTGGCATTATCGTCTTGGGCTTCTCGATTTTAGAGATCTCAAGAATTTGCAAAAGAAAAGAATGGTGACGGGGCTGCCAACGATCAACATTCCAGCTGAGATTTGTGAAGGATGTATGCAAGCAAAACAACATAGAGGAAAATTTAGTAATGATGCATACCGGAGAACCAAGAATCACCTTGAGGTGGTGTATTCGGATGTGTCTGGGCATATGCAGGTAGATTCCTTTGGTGACAATAGGTACTTTGTCACTTTTATTATGATCATAGCAGAAAGCTATGGACATAACTTATTAAGAGAAAGAATGAGGTATTTGATGTGTTTAAGAAGTTCAAGTCCATGGTGGAGAGGCAAAGTGGTCACAAGCTCAAAGTGCTCAAAACTAATGGTGGTGACGAATATGTGTCATGAGTCACCATTTGTGTTATAGTTTTCATCATTTAAACGTCAAAAATCCAGGTGAACTGTTTGAATTGAGACTTATTTCTTAAGTATTTTAGTTTGTTTGTGTTAGGACGGAGTTTGCATGAATTTGAGTTTCCCTGAGCTATTTTACGCTTTTGGTATGTTTAGTAGGATGAATGCAGGTGTGGAAGCTTAAAGGATCAAGCATTTGATGCAAGATCGGGCCAAGACAAGAAATCAAAGAAAATAAGAGAAAAAAATTGCACATTTATTGCCCATACGCGTAATCCCTAACCATTACGCATATTGTCGGAGATTCATACTCGTATCATACGAGTTATACTAAAAGGGATGAAAAAACAAGCTTCGGCCCTTACACGTAACAAAGAGGGCATTACGTGTAAGGGCATGCGTGGAGAGCCTAGTAGTAGGCTTACGCGTAGGGTACTATGCACATAGTTAGGGCATTATGTGTAACACTATGGTCCATACACGTAATGAGGCCCAGAAACTCAGAAAACCCAAAACATGTCTATTTAACTCGAAAACGCGATGTTTAGAGGGTTGGAGGATTTTTCAGAACAAAAACACGTTCTAGAGGCTGGAGAACTCAAAATTTCAAGGTGGATTTGTATTTTCAAGAGCTTCTCGCGATTGAAGACTGATTCATCTAAGATTTCAGCAATGAGATCACTTTCTATCATGTTTTTCTTTTTTTTATGAGTAGCTAAACCCTTAATTACTAGGGGGTGTCCCTGATTCTTCTATGTAATGAATTTTATTTTATTTGTGCAATGACAATTTTATTTTCTCAATTTTGATTTGTTCTCGTATCTATTCTTATTGCTTTATCTGTCGGACAAACAAATTTTGTATTTATGTGAATAATTTAGGTTGGACCGCCATTATACATTGATATGGTTGAGAACATATTGTAATAGATATCACCTAGGGATACCTTGTAGTAATCAGATTATTCTTGTTATACGAATGCTTGATTTCAACTGTAATTTCCTATGGACATAGTAATTATGTTGATTGATCAAATGTTTTCTCACTAAAGATGTATGAGTAAACAACCTAAAGAACTGGTAATCAATTATTGTGAAATATGTTAGTGTATTGTTAGATAGAAGTTGTTGCATGAATAAATCATACATCATCCCTAGCAATCTACTCATATTTGTTTTACTGTTCAAGTATTTTATTTATTTTAATTGCAGTTGCTTTAATAATTTCAGCAAACAATCCCAAAACCCCCAAGTTTTTGTTTAATTGAAATTAGTCCAGAACATTATATCGTCAAGCAGTTCTTTAGATCGACACTAGGGATTTTACCTCTATACAAAGACAAAATAGTAGACTTGTTATTTTACCGATCAAGTTTTTGGAGACATTGTCGGGGACTACCAAAGATAACAGTGTTCATAGATTTATTTCAATTAAAATTTTGTTGCTCTGTAGCTAAAATTTTATTTTCAGTTCTAAATTTATATTTTTATTATTTTTGTAATGATCTTTGTCTAATCTTTGAATGCGAGGGAAACCATCAGCTGGTTTTGCTTTTGAAGCAAAACCAGAAAGTTCTTTGCACGCTAGGCTCAGACAAGCGAGACAAGCAAGATTGGCAGCCTCAGAAGCATAAACTTCGGACTCAGAAGCAGAAATAATCAGAGGAACATTAATGCTTCAATTAAAAATCTGGAAGTTCAGATGGGTCAGATAGTACAATAAATTGCAAGTTCTCAACCACAGGGTGCTTTACCTAGTGCAACTGTGATAAATCTGAGAGATCATAATAATGTGATTGTTGTGACAACAGGAAGTGGGAAATCCCTTGAAGTATCTAAAAACAAACCTGAGGAAGAAAACCAATTTCATAAATTGGACCTAGAAATCAAATAAAATCAAACCATTGCTAAGGAAGAGGTTACACCAAAACAGGTTGTGAAAGAGAACCCCATTGAACCAAAACCCATCATAAAGCTTCCATTTCCCCCAAGAAACAAGAAGAAGGGGCAACATGAGAAATTTTTTGAGAAGTTATTAGAGGTGTTCAGAAAGTTAGAAATCAACATTTAATTCGTTGAGTCACTTGAGCAGATGCCCATATATGCCAAGTTCATGAAAGACATCATCTCCAAGAAACACACCATTGACATTGAACTAGTACTTCTAACTGAAACTTGTAGTGCTATTTTATAGGGTATGAAATTCCAGTAAAGAAGAAAAATAGAGGTTATGTCACCATTCCATGCATCATTGGAGATAGATCATTCAAAAGGCACTTATTGATTTAGGAGCAAGTGTGAGTCTTATGCCCTTATCCATATACATGAAGTTGGGAATAGGAACTATTCAGGATACCAGGATGACACCCCAATATGTAGATCACTAAGTCAAGAGACCTTATCGGGTAGTTGAAGATGTTCTAGTTAAGATAGATAAATTTGTGTTCCCTATTGATTTTTTTATTCTTGAGATGCCAGAAGATGAAGAGATCCCTCTAATTCTGGGGAGACCTTTCCTAGAATCAGGGAGATGTATGATAGATATTGAAGAAGGAACCATGAACATCAAAGTCTATGATGGAGAACTAAAAATTGATATAACCTAGGTACAAGTCATGTCGTGGAAGTGATATATAAGATGGTAGTCTAAGCTATTTAGAGTCAAGTCCCTAAATTGACTTTGGAAAAAGTTATTAGTTTGTCAGCTCACGAAAAAAAGGATAATGAGGATGAAAGGGGGAAGAAAGTGTTACCCATGTTGGATGTACAACCACCTTAGTCAAGATCCAAACCACACCGGTGGGAGGATTTAAGATCTCCACCGGAGATTGAGACTAAAAAGGTAGCAAAAACAGGTACTGGTATAAAAATGAAGCAGTTGCCAGAAAATGAGAAGTATGTCTTTTTGGATTCTGAAAATAATTGTCCTGCAATAATAAGTTCTAGGTTACAAGCAAAAGAAGAGGAGAGATTGATACATGTGCTAAAGAAATACAAGAGTGTTATGGGATGGACCATTGGAGACATGAAAGGGATTAACCCCACAATATGCATGCATAAAATACTAATGGAAGATAATCATAAACCAGTGTTACAACCCCAAAGAAGGCTTAATCCAACAATGAAGGAATTTGTAAGGAAAGAAGTTATGAATTTGTTAGATGCAAGGTTGATTTACCATATTTTTTATAGTTCATGGGTGAGTCAAGTTCATGTGGTACCAAAGAAGGGAGAAACAACGATGATCCTAAATGAGAAGAATGAGTTGATTCCCACTCTCACAGTAATAGGTTGGAGACTGTGTATTGACTACAGGAGACTGAACACTGCAACAAGTAAAAATCATTTTTATCTCCCTTTTATTGACCAGATGTTGGAGAGACTTGTTGGTCATGAGTATTATTGCTTTTTGGATGGATATTCAGGGGTATAATCAGATTGTTGTAGCCCCAAAAGATCAGGAAAAAACGAAGTTCACATGTCTTTATGGTATCTTTTCCTATATGAGGATGTCATTTGAACTATGCAGCGCCCCTGCTACTTTTCAGAGATGTATGCCATCTATATTTGCTTACATGTTTGAAAAGCACGTGGAGGTGTTTATGGATGATTTTTCTGTTTTTGGATCTTCTTTTGATAATTTTTTAACTAATTTGTCTATTGTTTTAGAAAAGTGCCAGGAAACTCACCTCATTCTCAATTGGGAGAAATGTCATTTCATGGTACATGAAGGTATAATATTGGGTCATAAAATCTACCACAAGGGGATTGATGTTGACAAAGCAAAAGTGGAAGTGATAGATAATCTCCCACCCCCAATGAATGAAAAGGGGATAAGGAGTTTCTTAGGAAATGAAGGTTTGTATCGCAGGTTCATAAGTGATTTCTCCAAAGTTTCCAAACCCTTGACTAATCTTCTTGTCAAGGACAAACCCTTTAATTTTGATAATGATTGTAGGGTGGCATTTGAGTCTTTAAAGAGTAAGTTAATTTTTGCACCTATTGTGATAGCCCCAGATTGGTCTCTACCTTCTGAGATCATGTGCGATGCCAATGACATTGCTTTAGGGTTGTATTAGGACAAAGGAAGTACAAACTGTTGCATATGATTTATTATGCTAGTCATGTCCTTAATCGGGGCTATATAAATTAGGCAAATATCGAAAAGGAGTTATTGGCCATTGTTTATGCTTTTGATCAATTCAAGTAATATTTTCTATGATGTAAGATTATTGTTTATACTGATCATACTGCTTTAAAGTATTTGTTTGCTACATAGAAATAAAAGCCCATACTTTTGAGATGGATACTCCTCCTTCAGGAATTTGTTCTTGAAATCAGAGATAAAAAAGGTTGTGAGAATACAGTTGCAGATCATTTGTCTCGCATGTCCCCATTTGATGAAACAGAAGAGGAACACCCAATTCAGGATGCATTTATTGATGAGTGCATATTAGCTATTACTGGTGTTCCATGGTTTACAGACTATGCAAACTATTTGGTAGGTGGGGTTATACAAGATGATTTTGATTATAACAAAAAGAAAATATTTGTACATGATTACATGTTATATTTGTGGGTTGACCATTCTTGTACAAAAGGGGAGTGGATGGGCTGATTAGAAGATGTGTTCCGAAGGAAGAGTAAGGAGACATACTGAAAGCATGTCATGATTCAGATTATTGTGGAAACTTTAGTGGAGACAGAACATCAACAAAAGTCCTCAAATCAGGCTTGTATTGGCCTACTTTATTTAAGGACACTCATTTCATAGTTCGAGAATGTGACAGATGTCAGAGGACAAGTAACATCTCAAGAAGGAATCGGATGCCTCATAATTCCATGTTAGAGGTAGAGTAGTTTGATGTATGGAGAATAGATTGCATGGGACCTTTTCATCCATCTTTTGGGAAGAATTACATCTTGATTATAGTGGTTTATGTTTCAAAATGGGTAGAAGTTGTAGTATTACCTACTAATGATGTTAAAGTGGTGGTGCATTTTCTTAAAAACTATATCTTCTCGAGGTTAGGGGTACCAAAAGAGATGATCAATGATGAAGGCACCCATTTTTTAAACAAGCTAATGGAAAAATTGTTGAGGAAGTATAATGTGAAGCAAAAGATTTCCACTCCTTATCACCCACAGACGAGTGGGCAAGTTGAAGTGTCTAATAGTCAAATAAAGCAGACTCTTGAAGATGAGAAATCCTAATTAATGATTGATTGATCAAGTGAAGTTGGTGAACCAAGGAATTAAAAGCAAAATCTCGATTTGATGAGAAGGGTGTACTGCTATGCAGAAACAAAGTGTGCGTTTTAGAACCTAAGAAGAATATTTGTAGGAAAGAAGTGATTGGACTGGATTATGCATGTATGACTTATCAGAAGTCAGAGGCCGAATATCAGAGACTTTTGGGTTGATATAATGGTGAAGAATCCATAATAGAAATGAGACAATGTTTGGATGGATTGTAAGTCAGATAGATGATTGAGAAACGAAGCAAATATGAGGTAAAGAGATTGTCTTAGTGATTGTATGGTGAAGTGAGACAACTGAAGAAAGTTGAATTTGAAAAGATAAATATCATATGTGGGAGTCGTATTCGACTCTATTTATTCCGGGTAAATTTTCGAGGGCGAAAATATCTAAGTGGAGGAGAGTTGTAACACCCCAATTTCGAGATTAATTATTATATTAATTAATTTAGCATGAGCAATTGAATTATTATGAGTCAATGTGAAGTGCTTGAGTTTGTGATGATTTGATGACGATTTTAAATAATTTGTGGTTTATGGGATGTATAAGTGTGTCGAGGAGTTATCAAGTATTTATGAATAATTGGGATTATTCTTGAAAATTTGTATTATTAAAAAAAGCAATTGAGAGACCACGAGGGTATTATGGTAGTATGTGAAGGAATAAGTGAGGGTATTATAGAGAAAACATATTTTTAATGTGAGGGTTACATAAAAAGTAGGAAGTTGAGAATTATGCAGTACGTTGAAAAATTTAGGAAAAGGCAGAGAGAAGAAGAACGAGAGTTTATGGCTTCATGAGGAAAATGTCCAGCAGGAAGAGGTATAGGAAGAGCGCGACAACGATTCAACGATCGATGATCATCAAAGGTAAGGGGTTTGTAATTATCGTTATTATAATTGATATAGGTATTAGATGTTGTTGGTTATGGGAATCTTGAATTCGATAATCGGTAAAATTTGACGAGAATGGATGAAACCTATTAGAATCGGTAGAATTGTGTGAATTAAGGAGTATTTAATCGCAGCTATTATATTTGGCTAGGAAATGGATGATTGGTAATTGTCGGATTTTTTTGGATTGAAGAAACAATGGTTGAATATTAGAAGGGTTGATTTTGATTTGAAAATGTAATCGATACTGTTGTAATTGGCTCCGAGAAATAGGTGTTGGTAAGTATGGAATTTTATTATGAGATTATGATTGAATTAGAATGCATTAGCCATGAATGGACGAGAGTAATCGTTACTGTTATAGTCGCAACTGTGTTTGAAAATTGTATAATAGAGTGACAGGGTAATTGCTGTGTGACGAGCGTCATGCCCAGGTGACGGGCGTCATGCGCTGGTGACAGGCGTCATGCCCGTTGGGACGGTCGCCACAATGATAGTGACGAGGGAGACGATCGTAACTCCCTCTCTATATTATTTTTCCTTATTTTTATGATAGCCTTATCGTGAGTCTGTTTTAGTTTTGCTTCTTCTCATTCTTATCACTCCTTGTAAGCATTTTTTATCAGTTCAAAGATATTTAGAAAAACAACAATATGAGTTACATTATGCAGCAATCCTGTAATTGTTTTATTTAATTTTTGGATAACCATGATTCTGTCTTTCTATTAGTTTGAGGTGTTGGAAAAATTATTGTGATAAACTATATTATAGATAAACAATTGGTAAGTCACAATGTTGTTTTGCAAGAGTTAATTGTAGGCCTTGGGAGGTGTAACGGTGTTTATGTGTGACTACATGATGAGTGAATCTCTGACATGATGAATTGTAACTGTTGTAGCGGTAAAAATATGAGTGTAAGCTATTGATTAACTTAACTCAAAGTAACAGAGTCGTCACCGTGCTTTTATTTTATTCCAAAAAGGAAAAGGAAAAAAGAGCGAATAAATCCTAATGAATCTAAAAGCAAAAAGTCTAAAGAAACGAGCAAAGAACCGGGTAAGGGGATAGGTTACACAATGAGAAGGTTTTACACACCCAAAATGTTCGTGGTACTCCACGGGAGCCCTTTGAAAAATTTACTGCTTTTGGTTTGAAAATTGTTTGTTAAAAGAGAGTGGAGGGATGAGAAACGAATTAATTTTTTAATATTTTTGTGTTTGGAGAGGTTTACCACCTCATGCCTACGTACCTACAAAGTGCAATGAGTCGTCATTCTTTAGCGAATAATTCCGCTAGAAATAATGAATCATATCAAAACATGTGGAAAAGTTCTTAAAATAAGAGTGCACAAAGGCACAAAAAGCATTAAATGAGTTTTTGTATTTTTTTAAACTCTTTTGAAAAAGGTTTTGATATGCTTAGGTATTTTAGCATTTATTAAGAAAGGGAGTAAAAGAGTAAAACCACTGGACCTAAGTCAAGGTTTGATTATGAAAGTGGTTTAAAGTTTTAAAACAAAGAAGATTTTGGAAAAAGGGAGAAGTTTTGAAAATTAAAGAATGGGAGGAGATGAAGGGACTATCCTAAAAAAGAAAATAAAGAGATAAATGAGGAAAGAACTAACCAAACTTGATGATACTTCCAACTATGAGCATAAGAGTTCCATCCTTATAGCTAGAAAATGGCCAAATAAAGGCAAGTCTACCAACTCCATGAAGATCAAAGCAAAGGAGAAGTGTCCTAAAATCTAAGTCCAAAATCTTCATTCCAATGCCAAGGATAGTAACCAATAGTCCAAAAATTAAAGTCACAAGTTGTTTAGAGGTTTAATCCTTTATTAATGTTTTTGTGTCCAAATGTACAAAAGGAAAATCAACATAATTAAAAAAGGGAAAGAAATATAAACATGATAATGGATGAATAAAGCATAAGAAAGCATAAGAAAATAAAAGCGATAAAGGTGCAAGAAATTAAATGTTAGTAGGAAAAGCAATTAAAATGCAAGAATCTAAAATATTAGTAATTGCAATAGTATAATAATATACATAATAGTGGTATGGTGAACTTAATCATCCACAGCCAAAAGAGTAACCAAAATCGAAAGGCAACCAGATCCGTTTAGTATCTTACACTATAGTGATCAATCAAGGCAAATAAAACCAAATTTAATGAAATTTGAAAGGAGATTGGGAGAACCAAAGCACCTACGCATCAAACATTCATAAGTCTTGGTTCTTAATGCAAAATGATCAATCACTTTGGGATTACGCGACCAACCAGAGGTACGGTCCATGAAAGTGCAACTATCCAATTGGATTTTCTTATTCCGAATTCGGGACACATTTAGGTCTATGTTAAGAAATCACCGAGTAATTTACGAAGTAATTACCCTACAAATGAGGCCGGCCACCACCGATTAAGGTGAACAATGTTAGTGCTAATGCATGCGAGATAAACGATATGTAAATCGCTATCCGAACGCAATACGCACAAAACTAAAGATGAATACCAAATTGAGTTACACTTATGGTATTTTTCCATCTTTAATATCGATCACTCATTTTGGTGGAAGCATGAAAATGTCTCACTAATGCAAAGTATCTTAAATGAATTAAATAATTCACTTAAAGGTAGTTTTGAATTAACGAACATTAACTACTCTAATCTACACCCAAAGTCCATTGAAATTAAAGAGAAATCACTCCCATAAGTGTTTTCCAAGGCAAAAATAAAAAGGAGAGAGAAGAAGAAAAAAGAGGAACCAAAAAAAGGTTCAAAATAAGCCAAAAAACGACTTCTGCCTTGTGTTAACCGGTTAACCAAATAGATTAGCTTGTTACACAATCAATTTTCAAATCTCGCGTCACTTTAAATTGGTTAACTGGTTAACCAAAATACTGAAAATGGTTAATCGGTTAACATTGAACCAATATCAGAAAAAAATGCTTAAATTCAGCATGATCCATTTTTAAAACCTTTTTTCAAACACTTGATGATCATGATCTGAATTAGCACGAATTTTAAAACCAAAATACACTGAAATCCTTGCAATCAAACAACAATATAAGATCCAATGGATCTAGAATCAAAGGCACCAAAGATCTACATCTTGAATGTTGATGATGAAGATGGAATCATGGAAAGAGTGAATTACCAAAAGCACTTCTTCAAATTGGACCAAATCAAGCTAGATCTATTGAAATTAATGAACAAGAAAAGAGTAGGATGAAGGTTTAGCTCAAGTTGATCAAGAATTCAATATGAATTCTTGATAACTTCAAAAGAAAGAGAGAAGAGCTTTAGTTAAATTTTTGATTTGGGGGGATATTTTGCAAGAGATTTGTTGGCTCTCAAAAGCTTGTTGAATGAATGAAATGAGGGTGCTATTTATAGACTTTAGGTATGAGAATTTGGTGGAATGAAGCTTGCTTTGGTAATTCAAATTAGGCTTGGTAATTGAAAATTTGGTGGGAAATGGAAAAGAGTGGTGATTAGTGAGGGTTTATGGTAGGAAATGATTAAAGTGATATAGAGAATTCAGAGGGAAATGGATATAGAATATTCCAAATGAGATCAATGATTATGCTGAAGTTGAACAAAATATTCAAATTTAGCATTGGTTAATCGGTTAACGCCCAAGGTTAACCGGTTAACCAAGCCAAAACTTGAATATTTTATTCAAATGTGATTGCTTGATTGTTTCGGCTCGATTCTTTTGCGCGTCGAACAAGGCATGGAAATAAACACATGAACCTTGGACTTCCTTGAATAAATCAATTAACTTGAGAAATTATTGATCAGATAAATTTGAATTATTTGTGGATAAACTTCAACTTTTATCTGTAAAATTTTATTCGAGCTGCAGGACTGCTATTTTTGGCATTTTCACTCGTTCTTCCTCCTGAAAATGTTAGTGAAAGAAAACAAAATATTTTTGGATTTTAATTAATGGTTAGTAAGCATAAACAAATAAAGCAATTAAAAGCAACAGTGATCCCCTGCGAGGCATAGACCTACACCCGAGAAGAACCGAGCAACCCGTGCGATCTTGTTTGTATGCAAGATGCAGATGAAATACGAAGAAACCTTAGGGAAACAAATTAGGGTATTGCAGCTGCCCCTATTTAAGTTTATTCAAAATGGAGATATGAAGATTGACATCTTCGTCTCTACAAGATGGGAGATACTTAAATACAGAAAACCCATTTTTTGTCCTAAGGGAACATGATATGAATATGATATGTAAACCCAAGATCTATGTGGGGAAAATATGACCACCAGAGGAAAACAAAATCTTGGGGACACATAATAAAAATCCCACCGGGGAAGACAACAAATGCCATAAGAGTTTACCAGGAAAATAAATCACTGGATTGCTGACTCAATTTGGGGGAAATATGATATAATCAAGGTAAAAAAGTTCAACAGGGAAGAGTGAATACTCTACCAGGGAACCAATCAAAGTATTCGAGTCCAAAAATGGAGGAATACCGAGTTGGGAAAGAATCATCAACTACCGGTTTTCTCGGTAGGAGAAAAAAAAAGCTTGATTAACTCAGTAATATTACCCACTATCGAATAATTGATAGCTTAATTCCAAAATAATATACTCAAGCTGGAGAAAATATTGCCCACTATCAAACAGTGATAGCTTAATTCCAAAGCAATGAAACTAAAAAGGAAATATTACCCACTATCAAAACAACGATAGCTTAATTCCAAAGTAATCAACCAAATAAGAGGAGAGAAATATTACCCATTATCAAACAAGTGATAACTTAATTCCAAAGTAATATACTCAAACAGGAGAAAATATTGCCCACTATCAAACAACGATAGCTTAATTCCAAAGCAATATACTCAAACAGGAGAAAATAATGCCCACTATCAAACAACGATAGCTTAATTCCAAAGCAATATTACTCACAAAGGGGACCAAAGTTCAATCCAAGAACAAGTTGGAGAGAAACGGTCAAACAAGACTCATCCCGAGGAGGAAATATCTCAACTGGGAAAAATTCCATCCAGATGATAAACTGGGGAGGAAACTGAATCAAAAATCATCCAAGAGGAACATACTCAGTGGGGAATTTAGAAAGGATAACATTTTCTGCTTAAGGGCTGACAGTCAAAATTTGAGATGAAGACCATACACACTCTGTGGGGAAAACTTACACCAAATAGCATGGAACAATGATAAGTGCAAGAATGCAAACAATAGGATGTTATGAATGAATATGAATATGAATATGCTGACAAAACATACATAAAGATAAGCAACAGGTGAAATAAACATCACAACAACAAGATACTCGGCTATCCCAAGGCAACAATGCTGGGAAATCATGCTGGAGATCCTGCGGGGGATGAACCAAAAGCCTTAAAAGGAATAAAAACCCACTACAAAGCTAAACTCATGTTGAGGAAACAATTGCTAAGGAATCAATTTGCAAAGCAATCTTCAATAATCCATTAAGGATAACATCAGAAATTCCATTCTAAGAGGATAACATGTTGGAGAAACAGCAATAACACAAAATTTTCCAAACTCTTCGGGGAGAAGAGGGAAATGTCCCTGTTAAACACTGATGGGGAAAATGTCTTCAGAACTCTGTTTGGGGAAACAAGATAAAGATCTACCAGCGGTGCGAATAAAGCATAGCCTCTTGGAATATCAAACATCTGACATCAACTATGCATAGGGATACCACCCTACTGAGGAAAGGTAATAATCTGTCGGGGATGGGGAAAAGCTTCCACAATCCTTTCTAGAGACAAAAGTATCAAACTCTGTGAGGAATAACCATCATATCACTCTTAATCCACTTGAGGAAAGGGTGTAAGATTTTCTTAGGATCATACAGGAACCTGCTGGAAACTATCACACGCAGACCTACTAGGGATCTGTAGGAAATATCTATGAAGATCATTCATCACTGAAATATTTCGGACCTGTCGACCCACACGAGGATACCAAAAATTAACATCATAGCCAAAACACAGTTACGAGAGATTTTAAATTAATACCCACCATTAGGTAAAAGAGAACCACTAAATTGGTTGTTATATCAATACTTCTGCTAGGGGATACAACCAACTCAAGCTGAGGAACAAGAACTTGGTTGAGGATTCCCAATGCTTCTCAAGTCAAAGATCAACTGTTGAGGAAGAGGTCAAAACTCAGTTGGGGATTACCAAGAACAACTTGTCCAACAATTCTTCTGGCGAAGACATTGGAACTTAAACTGGGAACTTCATACAATAAACCATACCCGCTCATACTTACCATCCGGGGAGCAAAACATCATTATTCTCAACATGCCAAGACAACTAGGAAATTTCGTAGAGAAACAAACATATCAAATCCTGCTTTGGGAGAGACAAGTTACACACATCCAGACTTTACCATCCCTGAGATCACCGTTGATATCCTTTATTTATTCACATATCAAAAGAAAAATGTCTTTATAATCTTCAAAAATTAAATTTGTTAAATTTGTTTAAAAAATTATCATAAAAAATAAATTGAAATTTTGTAAACAGAAACAACATAAAGAATTGCAAAAAAATTGGATAAAAGCTCAAATTCATTGATAAAATGGTAGTCAGCAAATGACATGACTCCATGGATCATTACAAGTTTGAAAAATGGTAAATACATGGAAAAGGGCTACATTTAAATACAATGATCATTATTCTCCCTATCAACTTTGAACTCCATTGTGTTCGAAACTTCAATCAAGGATGAGTGAATAAGAATCTCTGATGGGAAATTCTACTGAGGAATAGAATCTGAAATTCTCAGTTGTTACAAGTGATCCAGTCTGTCGATGCAGTTACTTTCCATGGTCCCTAACTTTTGCCTAGATTTCCCTTTAGGGTTTTCAATCTATCGGGATAATTATTTCTGTTTATGTCTCTAATTTTTTCCTGGACCTCCCTTTCGGGGTTTCAATCCACTGAGATGCTCATTTTTGCCTAAGCCGCCCTTTCGGGTTTTCAACTTAGCGAGTTGTTCTTTTATTTTTTTAGGCAAAGTATTTTTTTTGACTACATCCGCATTCACAGGACGAGTGATTTCCTCATCATCCATAGTTGCAAGAATTAATGAACCGCCAGAGAAAGCTTTCTTAACAACATCTGGGCCATCATAGTTCGAAGTCCACTTTCCCCGAGAATCTGTAATGAAAGACTGAATCTTTTTTAGCATGAGGTTGCCTTCTCTGAATACACAAGATTTGACCTTCTTGTCAAAAGCTTTCTTCATTCTTTGCCGGTACAACCTACCATGACACAAAGTTGTTATTCTCTTTTCCTCAATGAAATTCAATTGATCAAATATACTTTGACACCATTCAGCCTCAGTCAACTTGGCTTCCATCAGAACTCTCATTGATGGGATATCAACCTCGACAGGGAGCACTTCTTATGTACCATAAACAAGTGACAAAGGGGTTGCCCCTGTTGAAGTGAAGACAAATGTACGATACCTATGCAAAGCAAAAGGGAGCATCTCATGCCAGTCCTTATATGTCACAACCATATTTTGAATGATCGTCTTAATGTTCTTATTCGTAACTTCAACAACCTCATTCATCTTCGGTCTATAAGGAGAAGAATTATGGTGTTGAATCTTGAATTCTTTACAAAGCTCTTTCATCATCTTATTATTCAAGTTCAAACCATTATCAGTAATGATTCTATTTAGAACACCATATCTGCATATAATGTTATTCTTGATAAACCTAACCACAACTTGCTTGGTCACATTAGCATACGATGCCACTTCCACCCACTTTGAGAAGTAGTTAATGGCCACAAGAATAAAACGATGTCCATTCGAAGCCTTGGGTTCAATCATACCAATCATATCAATTCCCCACATAGAGAAAGGCCATGGGGAAGAAATTACATTGAGATGAGTTGGTGGCTGTTGTACCCCAAAATTTACCCTCCCATATTCAAGACAATGTGTCTCAAGAGGTCTCCTGATGGTCATAAGATTCACAATTGCTCAAAAGGATTCAAGGTTTCATCAGACAAAGCCTCCTCCTAAGTAATGGATCTAAAACTAGGGTTTTGAATTTCTAAAAGAAAAATGGACTTCCAAAGCCTTAAGTGGACTTCATGACATCCCATATACCTCAAATAATCCTCATGTCAAGTTTCAAGGCCTTCCACACAAGTTTGGTTAGTCAGATGCTTAGATACTTAAAAATCAGTTAATTTGGTCAACAAGTCAACAGTGGTTAACTTAAAGTCAAACTCTAAGATTTTTGGTCAAATTCAATATTGTAAGGTGAAATTCATAATTTGATCAAGGGTTGATCATGATTCATCAAGGAAACCTCGGAATCATCAAGAATCAAGAGTTGCTAAATTAGGGTTTTGTGTAGGAAAAGTCAACTGAACTTTGACCAGCCATAACTTTCACATACTTCATCAAAAATATCCCATCCAAATCTCATTTTAAATTAAATTCAATTCTCTACAACTTTGTGTCTCACAAGCCAAGTCCAAAAATGCTTCATTTGAGAGGTATGAGCCAAAACATTACAGGTCCTTTTGAAATTCAACAAAAGTCAACTTTTTCAAAAGCTCATAATTTAAAAATGAAAAATGATATGGACATGGGAGAAAAAGTATAAGTTATAGGATACTCTAAGCTTTCTAAAAGTCCTAAAACACCTTCATGGGATAAAAATTGAGGGAGTTATGCATTGTGGAAGTTGGACAATTTTGAGGAGGTATATGAAGCAAAAAGGGTCTAAACTCAAGATTTTTCCAAATTGGCCTATAATATTTCAACCCAAACTTGAAGATAAGGTCATGCACGACCCAATGATCAATTGTTATGCTTTTTATTATTTATTTTATATTATTTTGGATTTTAATCATTAAAATTCAATTTTAATTGAAATAAATTATGAAAAATAGAATATTTGATCTAAGAGTTATTTTTGGATCAAATATTTTGTGATTAAGATGATTAAACTCTTCCAAATTTGTGAAAGACCAATATAGCATGATTACATTTGATTTTTGGACAAATTTGGCAAGATAATTTCTTCATTCACAAGTAACACAAATCCATTGCAAAAAGCCCAAGATTTAAACCTAATTCACTCCACTACATATACATAACAAGAACATAAGGGTTGAGGACGATTTCAGAAGCAACGAGTGCACTCTCAAACTCCAAATTTGTAAGGACAATTTGATTTTTGGTTTTGCCATTCTAAGAGGTTTCAAAAGGTTTGAAAGGCCTCATTATGTTCCTTGAGACTTCCTGAACGCATTGCAATCATCACCATCATCAATATGCCATGATATCATACAAACCGAACCCTTTTTTTTAATGTTTTTTCTTGATTTTAGATTACATCAATTCGTGCATTGTTAATTGATTTTGATTATATAATAATGTTTGTTTGACTGTATAGAAACTTTCTAGACAATCGTTTTGAAGTTTCATGGTCGGATTCGTGTTCCACCATTATTAGGGTTCCAAGCTCTAATTTGGGGATTCTTGATTTAGGCAATATAAAGACTGTTTGATGATGTATTTGGATTGTGCAGGTTATGGGCAATCGATTTGCATAAATTATTTGGACTAATCATGCGTGTTTTGACATTTTTGAAAATCGTAGGTCAATTAGCTACAAAATTTTCTTAGCTAATTTGAAGCTAAACCGTATCTAAAAGTTCAGAGCTGGAGATAGAAGACGATTGGCAGCGCGCGCGTTTTAAATATTTGAATTTTTAACTTATTTTATAATAATTTATTTGTGGTTATTTAACGCAGGAAGGCATATGGCCTGGTGGCAAGCATGTTGAGGCTATAAGAGGGAAGTCCTGGGTTCGAATCCAGACCTTCCCCTTCTCTTTTTAATCACTGATATTTTTCTTCTTTTTATCTTTTTCTTAATAATAATAATTATTTATTATATTAACTAATTAATTAATCATAATTAACTACTAACCATTAAATTAATTATTCACTAACCTTTTTTTTCTCTCTTTAAATAAATTTCATAATATTTTATTTTTGTAATTTATTTATTTATTTTCTTTAAAAAATTAATTTAATTAGGTTTTCTTTTAATATATGTTAACTAATTCCCCTGATTTTTTTCCTAAACCTCTGATTTTGCCTTAAACCCTAAACTTCAAACCTCCAACCCTAACCCTATTTTCTTCTCTAAAACCCTAAAAAAATTCATAAACCCTGAGTTTCTTGCCTCGAACCTTAAATCTCGAACCTAAAAATTTAGCCCTAATTTTTACCCTAAATTTTTTTCCTAAACCTTAAACTTTTTATTAAACCTTATATTTTATTTCAGAAACCTTATACCTAATTTTATTTTCTTATTATAGTTTCTTTTCTTTTAATTGTTTTATTTATTTGTTTAGAAATTGTATAGGTAGCATTATTTTGAAATTTATTTTTCGTCTTTATTATTTTTCTGCAATTATTATTATGTAACTGCCCCGAAGCCATGTAATAGTGTAGGAACATTTAATTTATGCCTTTAAATTTCTGCAAATTAAACTGCGTGGTTAGTAATCTAGGGAGTGCAAGACTTGAATGAAATTAATTTGGACTTAGATAATTAATTTTAGGCAAAATACCCAAATTGGTCCCTTAACTCTAGGCCAGGGTCCAATTTTGTCCCTTAACTCTAAAAAGTGACAAAAAGGTCCCTTAAGTTTTTAAAAGGGACCACGTTAGTCCCTGCCGTTAGCATCGTTAGTCAAAGTCAGCCAAATTGTACACGTGGTGCTTATATGTGATGAGTCATCTGCTAAATGGATGTCATGTTGGACTGAAAACATAAAAAAGATACTCTTGAGTTTTACTAGGACCGGTGCTCCAATTCCCTTGAGTTTTTGTTCGTCGTTCTGAAACCTCTCTCTCCAATTTCGTTGCCGGTTTCCTCTTCTATTATCGGCACCGGTGCTCCTTGCTCAGGTCTCAGTTTCTTTTTCGTCTCAGTTCAAAAACCTCTATTCATCTCACTATCTTCTTCTTCGTTTCTAATTTTGGGTTTGGAGGTTGTGAAAGATTGTTCACCAAATTCAACGACTGCTTTCTCCCCCTTGGCCTCTCACGCTCTCGTCGCGTCTCCGACTACTTTTGTTTCAGTCCCTCTGTCTCAGCGCCCTACTGCTGTTTCGTTTTCACAGACCGATTTTTGCGGCGGCTTGATGTTCTGAGATGATGATGAGGGTGGTTCGATGGAGAGTGGAGGAGTATTTTCGTTCAATTTTTATGCGAGGTTGTTTGTCTGATGGAGGCAGTGGGATGGTGGATGAGGTTTTATGAATGTTACTATTATTGTTGTTTTGTGGGTTTTGATTTTGCAGTGAAGGGTGTTGTGTTTGGTTTGTAATGCCTATTTTTATCAATCCACGTCCTTCTTTCTTTGGTCGTTCACACATTCTAGAGTTATCTTGCCTTTTAGATAAGGATCTGTTATTTGGTCAAGAATTCCTTTTTTGTAGCAATGATATGCCTTTGTTGCCTCCTGAAGTATTCTGGTTCCAAGTAACTAAAACTACCCTTTACCACAGTTCTTACATGTGTATTATCCAATGTAGGACATGTTTTCAACAAACCGAAATAAGAAACCTTGGCCACCCATTTCTCATCTAGTAAAATGTTTGTGTTATTTTTACAGGTTGGAGCAAAACCATAATTTGTGTGATTTTTCCAAGTTGTGCTTGTGTTGACATTCGATCCTTCCTTCGAAGAACTCCCACCATAACCGTGTTTTGCTTTCATCACTGGCGTCGACACACTAGATTTCATATTTGTGACTAGCTTGAATCTACAAACCATATGTTTTTGCTTGAATCAATTTGGGGATGAAGAAAAATTATTCAACAACCCTAGAAACGCATGAACAGTAATTGGGGATGAACAAACTCAGTTTAAAGAAGGAAGAAGACTTCAAATGCCATATCAGCTACCACATATAACAAAGTTAACGTCCGTTTGGGGGTGGTTGACGGAAAGGATCTATTTGGAACCATTTAAAAAATTAAAGACCCTTTTTGTCACTTTTTAGAGATAAGGGACCAAATTGGACCCAATGGTGGAGTTAAGGGACTAATTTGGGTATTTTGCCTTAATTTTAAGATAAATATTTGAAATCAAGATTCACACACGTAAGTCGATCGTTCTACGATCGCCATCTGCACCTCCTAGGGTTACCCCTCTTGGTTGCCTCAATAAATGGTCAAGTCCCTCGAATGTGGGGGTGTCTTAAGCAATGTCCCTTCAAACAAAAATCATCATAGTCCCTTCAAAGCTAAAAGATTATAAGTCCCTTCGAAGTTACCTACAAAATAATGATCTTGTCCCTCGATGACCCTACAGAAAAAAATGATGATAGTCCCTACTAATTGCTAAAAGACACCCCTACAGGTTGCCTTCTATGACCATACGATGACCCTACACACGTCCCTTAATAAATCCAAGGTAATGACTACTTACTCCTTAATAGTAAGGACAATCCTACCCTTGAAAGGAAATAAAGAAACATGAAAGACCAACTTAGAGTAGGTAGCGTTTAATTACTTGCTCACTCTTTCAAAATTCTTTTCACACCCCACTCTTAAAACATTTTCAAACTCAATGCTTTATATACATCCATACTAGGATCATTACAAAGACTTATGAAAATTTTCTAATCGCACACTACACCTTTTTCAAACAAATTAAAGTGAGCTAAGTAACTAAGATCCCATGGATAACCATGGATATAAAGGGCACTAATACATTCCCTTTATGTAACTTACCCCCCGAACTCAAAATCTTTTAAGGTCTTTCTTGTTCTTTTATACACTTTCCTATTAGATAAAATAAAATTCGGTGGTGACTCTTGTTATCCATATATTTTTTTGTCAAACAAAAACACCCAAGTCAATTCTCCCATCGTGTTACAGTGGCACATGAATCTTATCAGCATACACTTGGCACTTATGGCACTTTTTCACATACTTACAACAGTCAGATTCCATTGTCAGCCAATAGTAACCTACTATCAACATCTTTTTAGCCATTGCATATGCCCATTGACATGAGTACCAAAAGATCCTTCATGAATTTCTTTCATTAACATGCCTGCTTTGTGTCTATCCATGCATCTGAGTAAGACCATGTCAAAATTCCTTTTATAAAGCACATTTCCATTCAAGAAGAAATTGCCTGCCAATCTCCTCAAAGTCCTCTTATCTTTATCGGATGCCCCAAGTGGGTATCCTGACTCTGGAGGAAACATTTAATATCATGATACCAAGGCTTGTCATCATGGACCTCTTCAATTGCAAACACATGAGCTGGTCTTTAAAGCCGCATCACCCTGATCACAGGAACATCATTCCATTGGTGCACCTTTATCATAGAAGTTATAGTTGCCAAAGCATCTGCCATCTGAGTGTCATTGCGAGGTACATAATGAAACTCAACTTTAGTGAAAAAAGTTGATATCCTCCTGGCATAATCTCTATAAGGGATCAAGTGGGGTTGATGAGTTCACCACTTACCCTTGATCTAGTTGATTACCAAGGCAGAATCTCCATACACATCAAGATGCTTAATCCTCAAATCAACAACTTCCTCAAGACCCATAATACAGGCTTCATACTCAGCTTCATTATTGGTACAAGGGAAAGTCAACCTTGCAGCAAAAGGAATATGTTAACCATGGGGAGTAATGATCATTTCCCCAATTCCTCTTCCGCGTGCATTTACTGCACCATCAAAAACTAAACCCCATCGAGATCCAGGCTCTAGGCCTTCCTAAATCAAAGGTTCATCACAATCTTTCATTTTCAAATACATCACATCCTCATCCGGGAAATCAAACTTGATAGGATGGTAATCGTCAATTGGTTGATGTTCCAAATGATCAGCCAAGATACTACCTTGTATAGCTTTTTGAGCTCAGTACTCGATATCATATTCTGACAACAACATTTGCCAACGAGCAATCCTCCCAGTCAAAGTGGGCTTTTCAAAGATATACTTGATCTGATCCATTTTGGAGATCAACCAAGTTGTATGATTCAACATATATTGGCAAAGACGCTTTGCAGCCCAAGATAAGTCACAATAAGTTTTTTCAAGCATGGAGTACCGAGACTCACAATCGATGAACTTCTTACTCAAGTAGTAAATTGCACATTCTTTTCTTCCAAATCCATCTTGTTGACCAAGCACACAACCCATGGAATCATCCAACATAGTCAAGTACATAATCAACGATCTACCTTCCACCGGAGGAGACAAAGTAGGAGGTTCAAGCAAATACTCTTTGATACTTTCAAACGACTTCTGACAATCATCTATCCAGACACAACCTTGGTCTTTACGAAGTAACTTGAAGATCGGAGCACATGTGGCAGTCATGTGAGAGATAAACCTCGAAATATAATTCAAACGGCCCAAGAATCCTCTTACTTGCTTTTCAGTTCTTGGAGCAGGCATTTCCCGAATAGCTTTCACTTTATCAGGATCAACTTCAATGCCTCTTTGGTTGACAATGAAACCTAATAACTTTGCAGAACGTACACCAAATGTGCACTTGTTCAGATTCAAATGAACCTTAAACTTCCATAACCTCTGAAACAACTTCAACAAATGTTCAACATGATCCTCTTCAGTCCTCGACTTAGCGATCATATCATCAACATATACCTCAATTTCTTTGTGCATCATATCATGGAAAATCATGGTCATAGCTCTTTGGTATGTCACATTAGCATTCTCCAATCCAAAGGGCATCACTCTGTAGCAGAATGTTCCCCATGGTGTAATAAATGTGGTCTTTTCCATGTCCTCAGGTGCCATCTTTATTTAATTATAACCGGAAAATCCGTCCATAAAGGAGAACACATCAAACTTAGTCGTATTATCTACCAACACATTAATGTGTGGTAATGGAAAACCATCTTTTGGACTAACTTTATTCAAATCTCTGTAATCAACACACATTCGGGCTTTTCCATATTTCTCTGTAACAGGCACAATATTGGCCACCAATTAAGGATAATTAGATGTCACAAGAAAACCTACATCAATCTGCTTTTGAACCTCCTCTTTGATCTTTACTGCCATATCAGGATGAGTTCTTCTCAACTTTTACTTCACAGGTGGACATTCAGGCTTCAGCGGTAATCTATGCTCCACAATATCAGTATCAAGACCATGCATGTCTTGATAAGACCAAGCAAATACATCAACATATTCTCTAAGAAGCTCTACCATCATCTTCTTAACATCAGAACCAAGCAATGCTCCAATTTTGACTTCTTTCTTATCATCTTCAGAACCCAAGTTAACCATCTTTGTAGACTCTCCATGAGGCTGAATAACTTTCTTCTCGTGCTCAAGAAACCGAGAAATCTCATAAGGAATCTCTTCAACATCCTTTTCCTCAGCTTCGAACACAGGGAATTCAAAGTTGGGAGTGGGCATAGGATCATTGTTTTCAATGGGTTTAACAATCAATATGCACAATGATTTTATTTTTTATTTTAGAGTATGAACAAAAGTGCAAACATTATGCAGATAAACAATGGTTATTTTTATTTTGGGTTTTTTAGGTTACCATTTTTCAGAATAAAGCAAAAAGGAAAAACACATATGGAAATAACAAAATAACATTTTATTGATGATGATAAAATTTGAAACAAAGCCCCACAAACATCATTTTTACCTTGGGCAGAGTGAAAGGATTTTTGAAATAAAATAAAACAAATTACTTTGAAGCATGAACAATAGAAGGAACATCAACAACAATCCAGTTCTTACAAATCTTTTTGTGCGTAACAAAGTTAGGCATTTCTTCATCTCATCATCTTCAATGATGGTAGTAGCAGAATGATCATTGATAAACCCAACACTTCAGAATCCTTCCTGAAAATTCTTTGGGTCATTGAGAGCCACACCTGGTGTAAAACCAATACCAAAACCTTCTTTGTTGTCAACAACATCGATAACTCGTCCCCAACCGTCAGATCGACCAGTTTCAAGCACGCGCAGAGCATCCTTGAGAGAAAACATAGGCATAACATTCTTCTTAGCAGCATTATCAACAACAGAAAGAGCCTGGAATGAAGTTCCCACCTCTTCTTCAGCATCAATATAGGAAAAAGATGACAAATTGCTCACTAGCATCGCCTATTCACCGCGAATAGTCACTAATTTCCCATCTTTCACAAACTTCAGCTTCTGATGGAGAGTAGATGTCACAGCTTCTGCTTCATGAATCCAGGGTCTTCCAAGGAGACAACTGTAAGCGGGACATATATCCATTACTTGAAAAGTAATTTGGAATATAAACGGTCCAATCAGAATAGGAAGATCAACTTCACAAATCACCGTCTTCTTCGATCCGTCAAAAGCTTTCACAATAATCCTACTATGCCTCATGGGAGCACCTTGGTACACAAGCCTTGACAAAGTTGATTTTGGCATCACATTCAAAGAAGACCCATTATCAAATAGAACCTTAGACATAACATCTTCCTGACAGTTCACTGAAATATGCAAAGCCAAGTTATGGTTCCTTCCTTCTTCAGGCAAGTCGTCATCACAGAAACTTAGATTGTTGCATGACGTGATATTAGCCACAATATTATCAAACTGATCAACATTCACATCATGATCAACATAAGCTTGATCAAGAATCTTTTGCAAAGACTGCCTATGAGCCTCAGAGCACATCAAGAGTGATAAAACTGATATCTTCAATGGAGTATGCAACAACTGCTCAGTAATGTTGTACTCTCTCTTATTTATCAATTTCAACACCTCATCTTCATTATCTTTCAAAATGGAATCACCAAATTGACCTGTCTGGGCAACAACATCCTCAATCTGTTTATTTTCACTTGTATCTTCAGCTCTCTTCGGAAGATCCGAAGCATAAACTCTACCACTTCGAGTAACCTTTGTCACATCAGTAATGCTAACCATAGACTTTGGAGAAGTAATAGGAATTTCCTTACCATTTTCTATCATCGAAGCATTATACCGATACATAACAACTTTATGAGACTCATACGACATTGGACCAGGCAAATTGATCACCAATGGAGTAACAACATATTTGCGACTATCAAAAGAAATAACCATATTCTCAGGAACAACCTTCTCAGGAATATTGAACCGAGGCACAATAACATTCACTTAATTGTCATACTCATCTCTTTTCGATGTTAATTCAATCAACTTATCGTCCATCATCTTTTGAATGTCTCTCTTAACAATCACGTAACCACGAGGGCTCACCGAACAAATGAAACATCCAGCATAATCGTGATCAATATCATGATATTCACTTAAGAAAGCATGCATCTCAACCAGAGACCTTCGAATATGGTGGACATCATAAATCTTGAACAACCCAGGACAACCATCAACCATGTTCACATATGTATTACCATGCTTCAGAAGCGGATTCGTTTTCACATTTGGATTAATATTATTGAAAGACAGAACATTGATCCTTATCAATTTATGTACTTCGTACTTTAATGGATAACAGTTCTCAATATCATTCCCCAGGGCACCTTGATGAAAAACACAGTGAGCCTATGGCTTATACCACCATGGGATAGACTCTGGAACTGGAGGTGGAGAACGTGTTTGCACAAGATTCTTCTCGATCAGAGATGGAAGCAAATCTGCATACAACATTGGAGTGAGATCAAAATTCGGCTTAGCACGACCCTGTTGATTACCACTATGTTGCACATAAGGTTGTTGATAACGAGACTGATACTTTGGTGCTACTAGAACAGTTGGAGTCACATTAATCATCGGAGTTACAGAAGTTACATGCTGCTGATGACGATTCTCATGACCACGAGGTCTTCTGTAATTGTCATGAGACACGGTATTAGTATCAACTTCTTTCTTTTTACCAAAGTTGAACCTCTTAGAACTTGAGCCAGTACTACTCTTTTTGCTCAATCGTCCCTCACAGAAACCTTCTCCTAGTCACATCCCCATACTCACCATTTTAGTGAAGTCGGATGGAGCACTTGCAATAATCTTCTCATAGTATAAAGAACTTAAAGTCTTTAAAAAGATCTTAGTCATCTCTTTCTCTTCCAGAGGAGGAACAATATGAGTTGCTAACTCGCACCATCTCTGTGCATACTCTTTGAAAGTTTCTTTGTCCTTCTAGGACATAGCACGAAGCTGATCTCTGTCCAGTCCCATATCAACATTATACCTGTATTTCCTAACAAAATCCTCTCTGAAATCATTGAAAGTCTTGATTTGGCTGCTATCCAAACCCATATACCATCTCATGGCTGCACCAGTCAGACTGTCCTGAAAATAATGAATAAGAAGTTGATCATTGTCTGTCTGAGCAGACATCTTTCTAGCATACATAGTCAAGTGACTCAAAGTAAGGGTATTTCCCTTATACTTTTCAAACTCAAGCAGCTTGAACTTGTGCGGAACCTTGACATTAGGAACCAAGAAGAGATCGTAAGCATATTTACCAAACAAATCCTTATGCCACAAAGCCTTCATCTTTTTCTGCATCTCAGCAAAACGGCCTTGAAAGTCATAAAGTCTTTCAATCACACCAGCGCCTTCACTGGGCTCAACATGGTAAATCATTTCATCAAGGTGCGGAGTAGTGTGCATCACATGCGGTGCAGTAGTCATCACCGACTGAAGAGTATTAAATACAACAGTCTCGGGAGGAGGAGGTTGATAACCAGCAGGAATGAAATCAATCGGCATACCCCATGGTGTACTAGAAGGCATACGATAACGAGGAGAAATGACAGTTTCAGCAGGAATCGATGCAGTGACAATCTCAGAGATAACTGTATGTTGTAACGAAGAATTAGGAGGAGGGGGTGGCTGATTCTGAGCAGCCACCAAGCTTTCCATAATGGCAGTGATCTTTTCTAAGCTACCCTTCAGAGATGAAACTTCCTCGCGCAACTCATGATTCTTTTGTTGTAAGGCTTCCAACATCTTTCTTCGATTAGATCGAGTATCGATCTGGTGAGTCAGCTTGACAGGAGAACTGAATGAAGACCAAGAAACAACATAAGATCCATGTATAAATCTCAAGAAGCAAGACCAATGTGGGCATGATTCATGATATGTGTATGCAAATTCAAATATTTCAAAGGACTATAAGATAAATCGCAATATTTGTAAGTGAAATGCTTTTTGAAGTACTAAAAACTCATTTGCATTAAAATCAAAGTAGGGATTACAAGTGAAGTACAAGTCTTAATAATCCTAATACATGAGAGAAAATTAAACTAGGCATAGGGGATCATATCTGAAAAAGATCCGAATCTCGGCTGATACTTCATGCGAGTCCTCTTAATCTCTTTCTTGTACCGATTCTCCATGTCTTCCTTATCCTTCACCAACTGGTCAACAATGGCCTTCCAAGCACCTGATGTAGGAGGAATGGTAAATGGATTACTAGAGGAAAATAAATCCTCTCTTGGCCTCTTCGTAACACGCCGCTCAAGTAACTCAATGAGATCATCTTTCTCTTTTATTTGATCTTGCATCGTCGTCTTCTCAAGTAGCCATGCTTCTTTCTCTTTCTTATCTTGTCCAACTCTTCTTGAAGAGAGACCTTCTCATCAACGGGAGGAAGAAAAGCGGACAATGGTAGTATAGGAAATAAAGGCTCCTTAGGTGGATAAGGCATTTTGATCTTGGAAGCCCTGGATCGAACCCACTGGATGTAACACTTGGAGGGAGCAAGGTGTTGTCTTCCCAATTGACCTTTCTCTTTCCGATGAACCGCATGCCAAGAATGAGCAATCCTTTTCTTCATTTCTACATGTTCTGCACCATTAAGAAAGAAGAAACTGGATAATGAAAGGTTGCTTGGTATATCCTTCAAGCAATATCCCAACTGTCGCCAAACAAGAATAAGGTTATAATTAATTCCCCCACATGTACCAAGAAGAGGTATGTTTGGAAACTCTTCACAACCGTCAATAAGCACTCCAGTATCATAATAAAAACAATACAAATTCACATCCTTATGAGAAAGAGACATAATCCTTTGAGACCATCTTCGCTTCTCTCTATTATCCTTGAAGACATCGAACTTTGGTAGGTGCGAAATAAACCACCTATAGAGAAAAGGCACACAACACACAATCTCTCCATCTCCTTTGGAGACCCTATGATGAATAACATGATACATGTCTCCAAGCAAAGTAGGTACTGGAATTCTCTTCAAGAAAATCTAAATAGCACTCTCATCAACAATACCATCTAAGTTGGGAAACAAGACAATCCCATAGATGAGCAAAGCAATAATAGCCCCAAATGCATCCTTATGACCCAAAGTAAGAGAAGTAGAAGCTTTCCCCCATTAAGAACTTAACATTAATACCACGAACACCTCCTTTTGGAAGAAACTTCCCACTAAGATCGGATTCCTTGAGAAAAAGAGCTTTGGCGATGACTTTGGTCGTAAGCTCCTTCTCTAAACCAGTGAAAAGAAACTCCTTGTCCAAAATAGGCAAACCCATCCAATGAGAGTACTCCTCTAAAGTCGGCACAAGCTGATAATCAGGAAAGGTGAAACAATGATGCAACGGATCATAAAACTGAGCCAAGGTAGGGAGAATCCCCTCTGGTACATCGGTGTCCAAGATGAACAAAAGTTTTACATAACATTTCTGGAACTCATGGGCGTCAACCACTAAAGCTCCTAGATTTCTCAACTCTATTAGATTAGGACTCTTGAAACTGTACTTTCTTGTATTCCTCTTTTCAACATTCATAACCATGGACATCCGAAATCATTGGCAAGAATATCTATAAGTCCCTTGAAATATTGAGAACAATGCTCATGAATGCATGAGTGCATATATGCAACAACCACAAACAAGATCACACAAAGCATACGGGGTTTAGGTTCCGTGTCACGAGCATGAAGTCAAGGTAGCGGAACACCTCCCACACAGGTAAGTACTAAGCTTTTGTCTTCATTGTACCTGCAGAAAACCAAAAGGGTGCTAATAGAGGTGCCCGGAGTTAGCATCCATCTTTAGAATATTATCGATACGTTGGACTAATCCCCAACCAATAACATTCTTAAGAAAGACCTCGTCCGAGTGTAGTATCGCGTGATAACCACCTCAGGTCTACACCTGGATAGTTTTCGCACTACGTTCCTAAATTGGCTTGGATGGGTTAAGGGTTCTATGGTCCTCAGTATGATCAGCTCAAGGTCGAAAAATAATACCATATTACGACTACTCGTTATGACATTAATAATCCAATAGAGCCTAACCGAGTGGAGATTATCAAATTGATATCGCTATGGACTACTCCGCCGTGTATCACTTCAAATATCACCGTCCAATCATAAGTTCAACTCAGATCCGGGTTAGAATCTATCTCACTCATAGAGGATCACCAAAACCGAAACAAAACAATCAATAGCAAACAAATCAAACCAAACCAAAGCAATAAATAAATCAAAGTAGGCTGAATCCACTTAGAGACTACTCCCCAGCAGAGTCGCCACTTTTCTGTAGTGGTAAAAACATGAGTGTAAGCTATTGATTAACTTAACTCAAAGTAACAGAGTGGCCACCGCGCTTTTATTTTATTCCAAAAAGGAAAAGGAAAAAAGTGCGAATAAATCCTAATTAATCTAAAAGCAAAAAGCTAAAAGAAACTAGCAAAGAACCGGGTAAGGGGATAAGTAACACAATCAGAAGGTTTTACGCACCCAAAATGTCAGTGGTACTCTACGGGAGCCCTTTGAAAAATTTACTGCTTTTGGTTTGAGAAAGGTTTGTTAAAAGAGAGTGGACGGATGAGAAAATAATTAATTATTTAATATTTTTGTGTTTGGAGAGGTTTACCACCTCATGCCTACGTACCCACAAAGTGCAATGTGAGATCAAAACCCCGTAGTTCGTGGTACAAATAGTGAAAAAATCAGTGTGTTAAATTGATTTTAAAATGTAGAGATAAGTCGTCATTCTTTAGCGAATAATTTCGCTAGAAAGAATGAATCATATCTAAACATGTGGAAAAGTTTTTAAAATAAGAGTGCACAAAGGCACAAAAAGCATTAAATGAGTTTTTGTATTTTTTTAAAGTCTTTTGAAAAAGGTTTTGATATGCTTAGGTATTTTAGCATTTATTAAGAAAGGGAGTAAAAGAGTAAAGCCACTTGACCTAAGTCAAGGTTTGATTATGAAAGTGGTTTAAAGTTTGAAAACAAAGAATATTTTGGAAAAAGGGAGAAGTTTTGAAAATTAAAGAATGAGAGGAGATGAAGGGACTATCCTAAAAAAGAAAATAAAGAGATAAAGGAGGAAAGATCTAACCAAACTTTATGATACTTCCAACTATGAGCATAAGAGTTTCATCCTTATAAGCTAGCAAATGGCCAAATAAAGGTAAATCTACCAACTCCATGAAGATTAAAGCAAAAGAGAGGTGTCCTAAAATCTAAGTCCAAAATCTCCATTCCAATGCCAAGAATAGTAGCCAATAGTCCAAAAATTAAAGTCACGAGTTTTTTTGAGGTTTAATCCTTTATTAATGTTTTTGTGTCCAAATGGACAAAAGGAAAATCAACATAATAAAATAAGAGCAAGAAATATCAACATGATAATGGATGAATAAAGCATACGAAAATAAAAGCGATAAAGGTGCAAGAAATTAAATTTTAGTAGGAAAAGCAATTAAAATGTAAGAATCTAAAATATTAGTAATAGCAATAGTAAAATAATATACATAATAGTGGTATGGTGAACTAAATCATCCACAACCAAAAGAGTAACCAAAATCGAAAGGCAACCGGATCCGTTTAGTATCTTACACTATAATGATCAATCAAGGAAAATAGAATCAAATTCAATGAAAGTTGAAAGGAGATTGGGAGACCCAAAGCACCTACGCATCAAATATTCATAAGTCTTGGTTCTTAATGCAAAATGATCAATCACTTTGAGATTATGCGACCAACAAGAGGTCTGGTCCACAAAAGTGCAAGTATCCAATATGATTTTTTTGTTCCGAATTTGGGACACATTTAGGTCTATGTTAAGAAATCGCCGAGTAATTTACGAAGTAATTACCCTACAAATGAGGCCGGCCACCACCAATTAAGGTGAACAATGTTAGTGCTAATGCATGCGAGATAAACGATATGTAAATCGCTATCCGAACGCAATACCGCACAAAACTAAAGATGAATACCAAATTGAGTTACACTTATGGTATTTTTTCATCTTTAAGTTCAATCACTCATTTTGGTAGATTCAAGCATGAAAATGTCTCACTAATGCAAAGTACCTTAAGTGAATTAAATAATTCACTTAAAGGTAGTTTTGAATTAATGAACATTAAATACTCTAATCTACACCCAAAGTCCATTGAAATTAAAGAGAAATCACTCTCATAAGTGCTTCCCAAGGCAAAAATAAAAAGGAGAGAAAAGAAGAAGAAAGAGGAACCAAAAAAAGGTTCAAAATAAGCCAAAAAACAGCTTCTGCCTTGTGTTAACCGGTTAACCAAATAGGTTAACCTGTTAACACAACCAGTTTTCAAATCCTGCGCCACTTTATATTGGTTAACCGGTTAACCAAAATACACTGAAAATGGTTAACCGGTTAACACTGAACCAGTAGCAGAAAAAAAATTCTAAAATTCAGCATGATCCATTTTTAAAACCTTTTTTCAAACATTTGATGATCATGATCTGAATTAGCACGAATTTTAAAATCAAAATACAATGAAATCCCTGCAATCAAACAACAATATAAGAACCAATAGATCTAGAATCAAAGGCACCAAAGATCTACATCTTGAATGTTGATGATGAAGATGGAATCATGGAAAAAGTGAATTACCAAAAGCACTTCTTCAAATTGGACCAAATCAAGCTAGATCTATTGAAATTGATGAACAAGAAAAGAGTAGGATGAAGGGTTAGCTCAAGTTGATCAAGAATTTAATGTTAATTCTTGATAAATTCAAAAGAAAGAGAGAAGATCTTTAGTGAAATTTTTGGTTTGGGGGGATATTTTGCAAGAGATTTGTTGGCTCTCAAAAGCTTGTTGAATGAATGAAATTAGGGTGCTATTTAAAGACTTTAGGTATGTGAATTTGGTGGAATGGAGCTTGCTTTGGTAATTCAAATTATGCTTGGTAATTGAAATTTTGGTGAGAAATGGAAAAGAGTGGTGATTAGTGAGGGTTTATGTTAGGAAATGATCAAAGTGATGTAGAGAATTCAGAGGGAAATGGATCTAGAATATTCCAAATGAGATCAATGATCAAAAGTGTGCTTAATTTGAACAAAATATTTAAATTTCGCACTAGTTAACCGGTTAACGCCCAAGGTTAACCGGTTAACCAAGCCAAAACTTGAATATTTTATTCAAATGTGATTGCTTGGTTGTTTCGGCTCGATTCTTTTGCGCGTCGAAGAAGGCATGAAAATAAACACATGAACCTTGGACTTCCTTGAATAAATCAATTAAATTGAGAAATCCTTGATCAGATAAATTTGAATTATTTGCGGATCAACTTCGACTTTTATCTCTGAAATTTTATTCGAGCTGCAAGACTGCTATTTTTGGCATTTTCACTCGTTCTTCCTCCTGAAAATGTTAGTGAAAGAAAACAAAATATTTTTGGATTTTAATTAATGGTTAGTAAGCATAAACAAATGAAGCAATTAAAATCAACAGTGATCCCCTGCGAGGCATGAACCTACACCCGATAAGAACTGAGCAACCCGTGCAATCTTGTTTGTATGCAAGATGCAGATAAAATGCGAAGAAACCTTAGGGCAAAAATTAGGGTATTACAACTGTGTTGTATGATTATGTGTGTTATGTGAGTGAATTATAGGTATACAATACTATGTGAAATGATTATTATGTTCATGATGATTATGATGATTGAGATGCTTATGATGATTAAGATGTTTATGATGATATTGTGATGAATGATATGCGTTTTGACTAGCCATGGTCGTGTCTTGTGTGTTATATGCATCATGCATTCATAACATATGTTAGGACGAAATGTACAGTGAAGTTTTCCAGGATGAAAATCCAATGAATATTTATAGGACGTTCAGATCCAGTGATAGCCTTAATCCCATAGTGTTGATTAACTATGATGTACTCTGGTTCCAAGCGGGAAACGATCCTATTGGTTGGGATATTTGGAGATAACAATGATTAAGTCATCAGTGGTGTTTTAGGTACCGCATGCATAAAATCCATGAAGTTGCATTACATTGCTTGTTTCATTGCATGATGTTTGGGATTATGTGAAGTATCTTGTTGGTGTTTTGGAATTACGATGTTTTGAGAAATATGAAGTATGATATGAAGTTTATGTAGTTGTTGTTATTTATATTGAAGTATGTGACGATATGTTGTGATTACTTAATCATGATCAATGTTATGTCTATTTCTTATCTCTTTTATAATGATTATAATTACTCACCCATTCTGCTTGGAAATGTTGCCTCTATATGGGTAACTTGCTGGTAAAAATCATGATTTGATAATGAAGTCTAGGATTTGCTCTGAAGTGTACATATTCGTTCTGTAGGAATGAAGGGAGTCTTGCTCTGATATGTAACACCGGGGGATCGGGGTCGTTCGCTTAAGAATCTTTTGTGTTTTTCCATTTTGAATATTATGTGAATACTTTGTGATTTTCTTTTTATTTGAGTTATGATTTACGTGACACTGAGAACTACCTTTATGGTATTGAGTTGATTTTCAAGAAGCTTGAAACTCGAATCTGATACGAGCATATTTTATGTGATTTTGTTATGATGACAAATATATTACTTTTGTTAAGTATGTTACAACCCGTGTTACGGAGCAGGACCGTTGTGGTAAGATGTTTGAGGAAATGTGACACCCATGTTTGTAAATGATGATTTGTTAATTTGATTAAATTAATTGTGATTTATCTGTGGGTTAGTTGGGTGTTACATCTAGGACTATGGATACCTTAGAGTAACCATATTATTCTTGTTTTATGAATGCTTGATTTCAATCGTAATTTCCTATGGACATAGTAATTAGGTTGATTGATCAAAGGTTTTCTCACTAAATACTTAGGAGTAAACAACCTAAAGAATTGGTAATCAATTATTATGAAATATGTTAATGCATTGTTTGATCGAAATTGTTGCATGAATGAATCATACACCATCCCTAGAAATCTACTCATATATGTTTTACCGTTCAAGTATTTTATTTATTTTAATTGTGGTTGCTTTAATAATTTCATCAAACAATCCCAAAACCCACAATCTTTTGTTTAATTGAAATTAGTTTAAAAGTCGATATCATCAAGCAGTCCTTGAGATCGATGTTGGAGATTTCCCCTCTTATTACTATATAGGTAAAATAGTACACTTGTTATCTTATCGATCAAGTTCTTGGCTCTCAAATAACTTTGGTAGGTTTTGTGATTAAGAAGGGATAATTCATGAGGTAATACCACCTTATACACCGCAACAAAAAGGTGTATCCAAAAGAAAAAATCAATCGATAATGAACATGGTGAGAAACATGTTCAAGGGGAAAAACTTGTCGAAGGAGCTATGGGGAGAAATGGTATATATAGCCACCTATTTGTTGAATAGGTGCCCTACAAAGAAGCTGCAAAATGTACCACCAAAGGACGTATGGTCGAGGTTCAAGCCAAATCTAAACCATTTTAGAGTCTTTGGTTCAATTGCATATCGACATGTCTCAGGTCAACTCAAAAAGAAGTTGGATGATAAGGGTGAGGCGATGATTCTTATTGGATATCACTCTACCGGTGATTACAAACTATTCATTGCTGCAAATGTGAGGATCGTGATCAGTTGGGATATGATAATTGATGAAGTGAAGTAGCTAAAATAGGGCGTAACTGGTTACCAGTAGAGCATAATCGGTTACATGCATGTTGTGCAGGCTGTAACCAGTCACCAACATGATTTTTTGGATTTTGAGGTTGTAGAAAGCTCATAACAACATGTAGTCAAAGCCTGGGAGGATGGAAATGTTAGGAGGTCAACAAGGCAAAGGGGTTTGCCTCAGAGACTCCAAGATTGTGAGTTTCTTCGTGATAACGAGGTCAGTGATGATGGTGATTTCATCCACTATGCACTTATGGCCGAATATGAACTTGTTAATACGAAAGAGGCTTTAAGTGATCCAAAATGGATTTGTGTTATGAAAGAGGAGCTGGCATCCATTGAGAAAAACAATACTTATGAGCTAGTTGATCTACCAAAAGGGAAGAAATCAATTGGTGTGAAATGGGTGTTCAAAGTGAAGGCAAATCCCAATTGTGAGATAATCAAGCATAAGGTTAGAATAGTGGCTAAGGGATTTTTGCAAAGAGAAGGAATAGACTTTGAAGAAATTTTCGCACCAGTTTCTTGCATTGAAACCATTAGGCTTATTACTGATATTGAAAATAACCATAATTGGCCAATATACCGAATGGATGTCAAGTCAGCGTTTTTTAACGAACCACTTGAAGAGGACGTGTATGTAGGACAACCACTGGTTTTGTTGTTAAAGATCAAAAGCTGAAATTCTTCAAGTTAAGGAAATCACTATATGGCTTGAAGCAAGATCCAAAAGCTTGGAGATGACGAAATTTGGTATCATGACATACTTCCTAGGCATAAAGTTTCACAAGTCAAAATTGGGACTGCTCATGCATCAAAGGAGATATGCTCTTGAGATATTGGAAAAGTGTGAAATGGAGCATTGAAATGTGTCTCTCCCGGGATTTTCATCCTAGTACAAATGTGAAAGTGGCGCAAAAAAAGAAGAAGAGTCACCAGCCAGGCATTTTTATCCCAAGGAGAGGGAAATGTAATGCTGCACAAACCTGGGAGAAAGGAAAGAACGAGTTCTTGCAAACCAGAGAGAATGCGTAAGGGAGTCGGTTATGTGAAGGGAGGATATTAGCACCCTTTCACGTCTGTCATACTCGACGGGATCCGCGCTTGCTTGTACTGCTCAAAGGGTATAAACAATTGCTACTGCTGTTGAACTGGAAAAAAAAGAATGGGAAAAATGTCGGGAAAAGAAAGAAGTGTGATCGAATGGGCCCTACCCCACTGCATATGTATCTCATCGGGAATGAGAATCAGAGTCAACGTAGTTCCCCTAACTAGGGAGGAAATTTATCTGTTTGAGTTTTTTATGATTGAACTACTTATGCTTATGCTCAGGTGTTGCAGGCTCGTCTGATATGAGTGCGTTTACCGTCTTGCAAGAGACAAGTCGAAGCGAGTTCTTTCGTTAAGAGTGAAGGTGATGAGAAGAGAAATCCCGAAGGAGAGACGCTTATTACTTGTTGGGAACTTTTTAGAATCTTGTTATTTGCGTTTGCATAGGAGAGTGTGTTCAAGTCTCATTCAATGGAGTGTGTTCTTCTTACATCAGTCCAAGATGGAATGAAGAAGAAGTACACCTAAGTAAGGAGAGGATACCAAAGACTTAGCTCCAAAGAGAGAGGCTCAAGTACACTAGCCTACTTTTGCGTATTAAGTGTTTTTCAGGTTTTGGATGAAGAAGTACTTTTTAGGTTTTCTTGGATAAAAGGACTTCAAGTTTAGACTTGTACATCATGCTAGAAAAGTTTACATTATCCCAAGATGGGATAGATTTAAATTCCCCATGGCATAAGTCTATGACACAAGAAGTCACTTCAACCTTTATTAGGTATTTTTGACTTGTTTTGAGATGAGAAAGAGAAGGCACCAAAAGGAACTTAAAAGGTAAAAAGTCTAAGGGAGAATAAACAATCCTAAGTAAGTTTTCATGCTTGGATATACTAAGTTAGTGAGGTTTTAAGATCTATATCCTAATGAATAAGAAGGAGAGAAGGAGAGAAAAGAAGAAGAGAGAGATAAATTTTTTTGAAGACAACTTACTTCCAAGATGGAAGTTAAGTTGCTTCTAAGGGGGGAGGAGAGTAATTGTGAAAATCAGAGCATCTTAGATGCTTACACAAAAAAATATATTGAAATGTAAAAGGAGAGGGAGAGTTAGAATGTAGAAGCATTTCCACACTCCTAAGACTTACCAAAGCCCCTACAAGGTTAGCAAATGAAACACAATAGTTCATAAGACATGAAATAAAAGCTAAACACCCAAAGGAAACAAATGAAATGAATCTAAAGGCCTATTGTAGATGTTTAGAATTGGCAGAATTTTTGACCAACAAGAAATGTTGAATTCAGTTCAGGATGTCCTATCAGATGTTGGGACATTATCAAACAGAGTATAAGTAAATGAACTTAATTCAGGATGTCACACCAGATGTTGGGACATTGTATCAGCTAATGATATAAGTTCAGTTTACAGGATGTCACATCAGATGTTGTAACATTGCATCAGTAAATGAAGTAAGTTCAGTTTTTCAGGATGTCCCAACAGATGTTGTGACATCTCAAACCTGCTACCAGAATTAATTAATGACTAACAGAACTGAGTAAATTAAGGAAATTTTTCTGGAGTTAATTATGGATGGACAAAACAGAATAAGGTGCATCTGTAGGGAGTGTTGTTATGAAACTTCAGCATAATCAGAAGAACTGAATCACCTAGAATCTAGGAAGTAACAAACCCTAATTCAAGGTGGAAGCTGCATGCGTTTCAGGATTGGATAAACCTACAGAAAGCCCAAAATCCATACACCTATTTAAGCAACAGAAACTCTCAGAATAGAGTACGAAAATAAGAAGACCAAATAGGGTGTTTTGTGTTTTAATAGCAGGTTGTTTTGTTTGTACCACTTTATGAGCTTTTAAGCAAAAGTGTATTTGTGTCTTGATTGAAACTGTGAAGTAAGATCAAGCTGTTTTGTTTGAAGTATGACTTCAATTTTATTAAACTTGTAAACAAGATCACTGTGTGATTGAGGGGGAGTGAGTTGGTACTCATATCTAAGTTATGTCTTAGGTAGAAATTGCATTGGGTAGATATTAAGTGAAAGATTAAACTGGGTGGTTTAAGTCTAGAATTAATATTACTTATAGTGGATTTCCTCCTGGCTTGGTAGCCTCCAGATGTAAGTGTGGTTATACACTGAACTGGGTTAACAAATTCCTGTGTTGTTTAATTTTCCTGCACTTTAAGTTTTAGTTAAGTTGTCAAGTGTTTAAACATCTCATTCGACATCTCGTACCTGATCACAGAATTTCAATTGGCATCAGAGCAGACACCCTGCCTGTTTATACTGGGTGAGATCTAGGGACTGCAAATTCTGGAAATATGGACAGAGATGTAGGATCAGTAAATAGACCACCTATATTGAATGGATCTAATTATGACTACTGGAAGCCAAGAATGGTTGCAATGGATGGGAGCACCCTGTCCAAGACACCAAAGATGGAGCAAAAGTGTTGAAACCTGAAGAAGAATGGAGTAAGGAGGAAGAAGATTCAGCACTTGGCAACTCCAAGGCCTTAAATGCTTTATTCAATGGCATTGATAGGAACATCTTTAGACTTGTGCATCATTGTGAGCTGGCCAAAGATGTTTGGGACACTCTTAAAACAACTCATGAAGGAACATCAAAGGTAAAGATGTCAAGACTTCAACTTCTCACCACCAAGTTTGAAAACTTGAGAATGAAGGAAGATGAGACAATTCATGAATTCTACATGAACATCTTAGAAATAGCCAATACTTCTGGAGCTTTGGGAGAAAAGATGACTGATGAAAAGCTTGTAAGAAAGATTCTCAGATCTTTGCCAAAAAGATTTGACATGAAGGTCACAGCAATAGAAGAAGCTCAAGACATATGCAAAATGAAAGTTGAAGAGCTCATTGGTTCCCTTCAAACATTTGAGATGGGAATGAATGACACAATTGTAAAGAAGAACAAAAGCATAGCCTTGGTGTCAAATACTGATAAAGAAGAAGAAAATGATGAATCAGAAACTGAAGAAAATTTATCAGAAAAAATTGCTATGCTTGGAAGACAATTCAAAAAGATTCTCAGAAAGATGGAAGACAAGTCCAGACCAAGTGGAAGATACACAAACTCTTCTGAGAACAAAAGACCCTATGATGCTAATAGAAGGTCAAATTATGATGAAAAAACCAGTAAGAAAAAGGGATAAAATGCCATGGATGTGAAGGATATGGACACATCAGAAATGAATGTCCTACCTATTTAAAAAGGCAAAAGAAAGGTCTCTCTGTAACCTGGTCTGATGAAGACTCAGGATGTGATTCAGAAGAAGAATCAGCTAAGCATATCACTGCTCTAGCTGGATTATGTGAATCTGAAAGTGAATCCAATGATGGGGAGCTTACTTTTGAAGAGCTTGAGAAATCATACAGAGAACTGGTTAAAAGGAGCACTGAAGTATGCATGGAGAATATAAAGCAGAAGAAGCAAATTAAGGCACTAAAGGATGAAAAAACAAGTGATCTAGAGATCATTGACACCTTGAAAAGTGAAGTAAGCCTTCTCAATTCCAAGTTGGAGCATATGTCCAAATCTGTTAGAATGCTGAACAGTAGCTCAAACACACTGGATGTTATTCTCAACAACAATAAAAATTCAGGGGATAGAAGTGGACTGGGATTTAACAAAGCTTATAAGGCTGAAGCTAGCACCAGCAAAACTACTTCAAATTCCATACAGTCAAACAAGATGTCCCAACAGATGCTTCAACATCATGAAAAGAACACAAAGTCAAACATAATGTTCCAACAGATGTCTCAACATCATGAAAAGAACATAATGAAGAAAAAGTATCAAAGATGGAGATGTCATCATTGTGGAAGGTTTGGACACATCAAACCTCATTGTTACAAGTTGCATGGATATCCAAATCAGATGTATCAGCAACCCCCTAAGCAGAAGATAGAGGACATCAAGAAAATATGGGTTCCTAAAGCTAGTCTTCATGCTGATCAAAGCTACATGTCCAAAAACAAGTTCAACAAACAACCTGGGAGCTCTTCTAATGGACACTACACAGGGCAGAGGCATCAAAAGAAACCTCAATACAAATGGTCAAAGAAGAATGTTGCATATATAGCTCATACATCTCTAAGAGTATCAGCTAAAGAAGACTGGTACTTTGACAGTGGATGCTCAAGACACATGACTGGATTGAAGAATCTGCTAGTAGACTTAAAGTCATATTCATCCAGATATGTAACATTTGGAGATGGAGCTAAAGGAGAAATCAAGGGTGTTGGGACCTTGGACTGTCCAGATGTGCCAAGACTAGATGATGTGCTGCTAGTAAAAGGATTGACTGCTAACTTGATCAGCATAAGTCAATTATGTGATCAAGGTTACAGTGTAAACTTTAACAAAACTGAATGCATAATGTCAAATAAAGAACAGGAGGTTGTCATGAGAGGAGCCAGATCTAATGACAACTGTTATATGTGGGAACCTCAAGATTTCAGTTCCACTTCAACTTGATCTTTAGCCAAAGAAGAAGAAATGAAACTATGGCACCAAAGACTGGGTCACCTTCACTTCAGAGGCATAAAGAAAATCATATCTATGGAAGCTGTGAGAGGTATTCCTAAACTGAAGATTGATGATGGCAAAATATGTGGTGAATGTCAAATAGGCAAGCAAACCAAGATGTCCCATCCAAAGCTTCAACATCTGACAACTTCCAAAGTTTTGGAATTATTGCATATGGATCTTATGGGACCTATGCAGGTTGAGAGCCTTGGTGGTAAGAGGTATGCCTATGTGGTGGTTGATGACTTTTCAAGGTATACATGGATAAATTTTATCAAAGAGAAGTCTGATGTATTTGATGTATTCAAAGATTTATGCCAAAGAATACAAAGAGAAAAAGCCAGCTGTGTGGTCAGAATAAGAAGTGACCATGGAAAGGAGTTTGAGAATAAAAAATTCTTAGATTTCTGTTCTTCAGAAGGAATAAATCATGAATATTCTTCACCAATCACTCCTCAACAGAATGGGATTGTTGAAAGAAAGAATAGAACTATTCAAGAATCAGCAAGAGCTATGATCCATGCTAAAAAGTTACCTTTGTACTTATGGGCTGAAGCTATGAACACAGCTTGTTACATCCATAATAGAGTCACTCTAAGGAAAGGAACTTTGACCACAATCTATGAAGTCTGGAAGGGCAGAAAACCCACAGTTAAGTACTTCCATGTGTTTGGAAGTAACTGTTATATTCTGGCAGATAGGGAGCAAAGAAGAAAAATGGATCCTAAAAGTGATGAAGGGATTTTTCTTGGATACTCTATAAACAGCATAGCATATAGAGTATTTAATTCTAGAACCAAGGTTATCATGGAGTCCATAAATGTGATAATTGATGATGCTCCTACAGATGTTACAGAAGATGTTGGAACATCTGCTGACAGCAAAACTGAAGCTGAAGAAAAGAGTGATCATTCTGATTTCACTCAAACTGATGCAAGGACAGAACAATCCAGCAAACCTCCCTCCATCAGAATCCAGAAGGATCATCCTAAAGATTTGATAATTGGTGATCCCAACAGAGGTGTAAGCACTGGATCAAGAGAAGTGATTTCAGGTTCCTGTTTTGTTTCAAAAATAGAACCTAAAAACATCAAGGAAGCTCTTACTAATGAATACTGGATTTGTGCTATGCAAGAGGAATTAGGTCAATTCACAAGGAATGAAGTGTGGAATCTTGTTCCTAGACCTGATGACATAAATGTGATTGGCACTAAATGGGTGTATAAGAACAAGTCAAATGAACAAGGAGTTGTTACAAAGAACAAAGCTAGACTTGTAGCTCAAGGATACACACAAATTAAAGGAGTAGACTTTGATGAAACCTTTGCACCAGTAGCAAGGCTTGAATCAATCAGACTACTTTTAGGAATTGCTTGTATCTTAAAGTTCAAGCTATTTCAAATGGATGTGAAAAGTGCCTTTCTAAATGGATATCTTAATGAAGAGGTATATGTAGAACAGCCTAAAGGATTTGTTGATCCAAGCTGTCCAAATCATGTATACAAACTAAATAAGGCTCTTTATGGTTTGAAGCAAGCTCCAAGAGCATGGTATGAAAGGCTGACTACTTTTCTTATCAAGCAAGGGTACAGGAAACGTGGAATTGACAAAACCTTGTTTGTTAAAGATGAAGAAGGAAATGTCATGATTGCTCAAATATATGTAGATGACATTGTTTTTGGTGGGATGTCAGACAGGATGGTTAAACATTTTGTCAATCAGATGGAATCTGAATTTGAAATGAGCCTAGTAGGAGAATTAACCTACTTTCTTGGACTGCAAATAAAGCAAATGGAGGACTCCATGTTCATTTCCCAAAGCAAGTATGCTAAGAACATAGTCAAGAAATTTGGGATGGACAGTGCTACTCATAAGAGAACTCCTGCCCCCACACATTTAAAGCTGACTAAAGATGACAAGGGTGAGAATGTAGATCAAAGCCTATACAAAAGTATGATTGGAAGCTTGTTATATCTGACTGCTAGCAGACCAGACATAGCATTTGCAGTAGGTGTATGTGTAAGATATCAAGCTGATCCAAAAGTTAGTCATCTTAACCAAGTCAAGAGAATTCTGAAATATGTTAATGGTACTTGTGACTATGGCATAATGTACTTTCATGGATGCAAACCAATTCTCACTGGCTTCTGTGATGCTGATTGGGCTGGAAGTCCTGATGACAGAAAAAGCACTTCAGGAGGATGCTTCTTTCTAGGAAACAATTTGATTTCTTGGTTCAGTAAGAAACAAAATTATGTATCCTTATCTACTGCTGAAGCTGAATATATAGCAGCTGGAAGCAGTTGTTCACAGTTGGTTTGGATGAAGCAAATGCTCACTGAGTACAATGTCCCACAAGATGTCATGACATTGTACTGTGACAACTTAAGTGCTATTAACATATAAAAGAATCCTATCCAACATAGCAGGACCAAGCATATTGATATCAGGCACCATTGCATCAGAGATCTTGTAGAAGAAAAAGTGATCTCATTGGAACATGTAGCTACAAATCTGCAGTTGGCTGATATATTTACTAAAGCCTTGGATGCTACCCAATTTGAAAACCTAAGGGGTAAATTGGGAATCTGTTTATGTGAAATTTAGCAGTTATGGAGATGTGCCAACATGTCATATGACATCGTGTGGCATGATCACCAGATGGCAACACCAGTCTGGTCAAGCACCTTGTGTATTCCAATCCTAGAAATTCTCCAAGTAACGGCTCTTATAAGAATATCAGCTCACTTTCAGCTATTCATCTTCTCAGCATTTTCTCAAATCAACTCGCATGTTATAGCTAACTCTCAGAGATCATCAAACTCAACCAATCTCAATCTATTTCTTCACCACATTCTAAAAATGGCTCATCACCAAAACCCTAACATCTCTGAAGAAATCCTCAACAAGGAAGATATGGTGCATGCAACCCCCATCTCTGTGGTACCCATGGATTCAACTCCAATGGACGAAATCAGAGGAAGTGTTCCTCTTGCTCAAAAGCCAAGGACTCCTTCTGTTAGAAGGGCAAAGGAACCTGTTATTAGCAAAGTCAAAGGGAAACCTTCATCATCAAACACCACTCCAAAAGCTTCTGAATATGTGGATGATTCCATAAAGGAGCTGGTAAACAGGATCCTATCTGAGCAAAGAGTAGTGAGTGGCATCTCTATCCCTCTGAGCACCATGCCAGCTCCACAAAAAGAACAACAAACTCAGGCTGAAAAGGACACTCCTGCTCAACAGGATGTCCCAATAGATGTTGAAACATCTGAAGACCAGGAAAAGGTATCATCTGATACTACTGAAGAGACATCTGAGGACCAGAGCAAGGCCTTCACTGAAGATCAAACCTCTGTTGATCCACCTGCTGAAGAGGAGACTGCTCAACCTCCTCCTGTTGTGAACATAGAGCATGATTCTGATACAGAAATCATTGCTTCTGTAAACCCTAGCATAGCCAAAAGGCTTAGGATTAGGAAAGAAAAGATGAATGCAGGACATGCAACTCCTGAGAAGAAGCAAGCTACACCAAAGAAGGACAAAGCTAAAGTTTCCTTTGGTCCTACAAAACAATGGAGCAAGGTGCAAACACAAAAGAGGAAAGCTGTCACCCCTCCAGATTCAGATGTTGAAGAAGATGTCCCAACATCTCCACCAAAGAAGAAACCAGCACCCTCAAGGTCATCAACTGCTGTTCCAGAAGCTCCTCTGGACAACATCTCCTTTCATCATGTTTCAAGTGTGAATAGATGGAAGTTTGTTTATCAAAGAAGGGTAGCACTTGAAAGAGAGCTGAGCAGTAATGCACTTGAGTGCACAGAGGTAATTGATCTCATCTCTTCTGCTGGCCTTTTCTAAACTGTCTCCAACTTCTCTCCTTGCTATGAGTTGCTTGTCAAGGAATTCATAGTCAACCTCCAAGAAGATTGTGCTGATGGTAAGTCTGCTGAATTTAGAAAAGTATATGTAAGAGGAAGGTGTGTAGAATTCTCTCCTAGGGTTATCAACCACTACCTTGGAAGAGAATCTGATGGTCCAAATGAGTTAGGGAAGACTGATAACCAGGTTTGCAAGGTTATCACTGCTAATCAGGTCAAGACTTGGCCAGTCAAAGGGAAGCTCTCAGTTAGCATGCTGACAAGGAAGTATGCCATGCTGAATAGGATTGGCACTGCAAACTGGGTCCCTACCAACCATACATCCTCAATATCAACTGGATTGGGCAGGTTCATATATGTTGTGGGCACCCAAACAAAGCTGGATTATGGAGCTTATATCTTTGATCAGACATTGAAGCATGCTGGATCATCTGCAACAAAGCTGCCAATTGCCTTCCCTTCCTTGCTATGTGGAATAATGTTGAGTCAGTATCCTGGTATCCTCACTGAGAAGGACTCCATTTGCAAAAGAGAAAGCCCTCTGGCCTTCCACTACAAGATGTTCTTGAGTCATCATGCAGCTGATGTTGAAGCTCCCTCTGGGACATCTACTGGTCCTTCAAAGGCAAAGTCTCCAATCTCCAAAGCTGCATTGTGTTGCACCCCAAAATTTGCCCTCACAATACAAGACTTTGTGTGTTAAGAAGGTTCACAAGGTTCACAATGCTTACAAGACCTTTCATGAGGTTCATGAAGTCTACAAGTCACTTTATGAGGTTCACAAGGTTCACAAGATTCACAATACTTACAAGACCTTTCATGAGGTTCATGAAGTCTACAAGTCACTTTATGAGGTTCACAAGGTTCACAAGATTCACAATGCTTACAAGACCTTTCATGAGGTTCATGAAGTCTACAAGACACTTTATGAGGTTCACAAGGTTCACAAGACCTCCCATGAGGTTCACAAAGTTCACAATACATCTTATGATGGTTCACAAGGTTCACAAAGTTCACAAATAGTCAGAAGAGTTGACAATTCCCTCAGACAATGCACCTCCTAAGCAGTGCATCCAAAACTAGGGTTTTGGATTTAATCAGGCTAAATGGATTTCCAAGACTCAAAGTGAGATTCATAACATCTTATATGTGTTTAAGAATCCCCATGACAAGTTTCAAGACTTTTCTCAAAAGTTTGCTCAGTCAGATGATCAGATAAGTCAAAATCAGTCAAAGCAGTTAAAAAGTCAAACTGAGGTCAACTGTGGTCAAACCAAAGTCAAACTTCATGATTTTTTGCCAACATCGAGTATATGAAGTAAAATTCATCATTTGATCAAGGGTTGATCATGATTCATCAAGTAGATTTCAGATCATCAAGAATCAGGAGTTTCTAAATTAGGGTTTCCTCAGGAAAAGTCAACTGAACTTTGACCAGCCATAACTTTCACATGCTTCATCACCAAGTCTCCATCAAAAGCTCATTTTGAAGGAAATTGAATTCTCTACAACTTTGTGTCTCACAAGCCAATCCCAAAAATGCTTCATTTGGAAGGTATGAGCTAAGACATTATAGGTCCTTTTGAAAGTCAACAAAAAGTCAACAACTTCAAAAGGGCATAACTTGAGAATGGTAAATGATATGGACATGAAACCAGTGGGGTTGGTTAGAGGACTCTTCAAGCTTTCCAAAATGTCCAAGAACACCCTCATACCATTAAAATTGAAGGATATGTGCCCTTGCAAAGTTGGGAAATTTTTGGTTGGTTTATGAAGAAAATGGAGGTCTAAAACTAATTTCTTCTAAATGGGCTTGCCAAATGATGACCCAATCCATACTATAACTTCATGCACGACCCAAGTCATCAAAAATCAGATTTTTTATTATTTCATTTTTATTTATTTTGATTTAATTCATTTAAAATCATTTTAAATTAAAATAAAATATATAAATCAAAGATTTAAATATGATTAAGCTTCTAGAAAATCATGAATATGTCTTGGATCAAATTGATATGGGAGTTATGATGATTGTCTTAAAATAGCAAGTGTTTATACAAAAATATTTGACTTTTAAAGGCTTATCATTTTGAATCTTTTTAGATCAAATCTTCCACACAATGACCTAATTTTTTAACCTAAATTCATCATTCTATAAGTATAGAAGAGAACCCTAACACAAGGCACGAATTTTCTGCCTCCCAAGAGTAAGTTTCACAAACCAAAAAACCTCTCACAAACTCAAATTCGGTTTCAATCCTCCAGGACATTTGAAGGTAATTTGAGAACATAGACATGATTATTAGACATCATTGAGTGGAAACCAATGCTTGGTTGCATCCAAAATCATCCACATAGCATAACCCGAATCACTCTTAGCCATGAACAATTTTTTTCCGATTACACTAATCCAATGCATTTTAATGAATTTTGTTTGTCTAATCTTGTTTGTGATGTTGTATAGAACGTTTCTGGGCAAAGAAATCAAAGAAACCATGAATAACCCGTGAACGGCCATGGCTAGGGTTAGAGCTTCAAAATTAGGGGTTCATGGTATACTTAATATAAATAACTAATGGACCTATGGTTGGACTGTATTCATTGCATAGATCATGTTTGTATGTTCAATTTGATAAAATTGTACTTGTAGGATGATGTATAGGATTTGCAGGTTTAAAAGGCATGAGAATGCGCAGGAGTTTTCCCAGGAAAATTTGCAGGAAATCCTACGAATTCAAGGAAGAAGATGAAGCTGGTCTGCGCGCGAATTTCGAATTTGAATTTCTGTTTTAAAATATTATGAATTGCTTGCTGTTTTATTTCAAAAAGGCTGGCTAGCTCAGTTGGTTGCGTAGGCGCGCGTGTTGCTGAAGGGTCAGGGGTTCAATTCTTGAACCAGACCATCTTTTTATTGTTTTTTTCATTTAATGAGCTGACTTAATATATTATGATTTAAAGTGATTACATTAACAGATGCGCTCACCTAGCTGGGATGGTAATGTGTTTGTGTGATACTATGAAGGTCCTGGGTTCGAATCCCCCAGGCCTTTTGGTTTTTTCTTCTTTTTTGTGATTTTTCAGGTTTAGTGCATAAAAACAATTTGATTCACTCTTCTATCACCTGCACGCTGGTAGCCTGGTGGTATGTGTTGCTGATGGCAAGCCAAAGGTGCCGGGTTCAAACCCCAGCCAGGTAAGTTCTTTTTTATTTTTTCTTGTTTATTATTATTTTTTAATTAGTATGTTTATAATATAACTAAATAAATTTTAAAAAAAAATATATAATGTTTATATTATTATTTTCTCTATTATAATCTAAACTCATTTTTTTTTATTTTATTATTAAATATCATTAGAAAAATAATTTAATTTTGTATAATTAATAATAAACCCTAATTTTCTAAAACCTTAAAAAATATATTTCTTTTCAAAACCCTAATTTTCTTTTCTTCTTTTATATTATTATTTATATATATTATATTTATAATTTAATTAAAATTCTTGATTTAATTTTTATTAAATACATAAATTGTTTATAATTTAAAATTTTGTACATAAACATGTTTAGAAATTAAAATGCTTAATTTATTTTTTATATAATATGTAAATATTCTACAATTGTTTATACTTTAATTTTGCATGAAAATAATTTCTATTATGTGTTTAAAATTGCTAATTTAATTATGTTCATAATTAATTTTATAATTTATACTTAACTTAAAATTTTATAATAATTGTTCATATTTTTCTATTAACCATTAAAATTTTGTTCTTTTTGTTTATTATTATTATTAACCATGTTTATTACTAACCCCATTTATTATGATTATTATTATTATTTTCACTAACCCAATTATATTGCTTATTTATTTATTATTTCTATTTTGCTTATTTATTTATTTATTTAAATTGCTTTTTATTATTGTAATTGCTCCTGGATGTAATTTTTTGTAATATTTAAATTATTTATTTTTATGTCATGGTTAGTAAAAATAGGGAGTGTAAACATGTATGTTATTTAAAATTAATTTAGATCATTTAATTCAAAAGATAAATATTAAATTGAACACTCACACACGTAAGTCGATCTTTGATTGCCATCTCACTTTCTAGGGTTACCTCTCATGTTGCCTATTACAAAAAAGGTCAAGTAGGGTGTATAAAGCAAAGTCCCTCAATTTCACATCATCTAGTCCCTTAACAAATAAAAGATCAAGTCCCTTTTCGAATGTTGCCTTCGTAATGATCTTGTCCCTTTCGAATAAAGATGATAAGTCCCTTCGAGTTGCTTATACACCCCACAGTTGCCTAAATAACAAATGTCCCTTCACTTGTCCCTCACATCCAAGGTAATGACTACCTATTCCTTAATAATAGGGATAGTCTTACCATTTAAAGGATTCAAGAACAGAAAAGACTTAAACTTAGGGTAGGTTCCTCATAGTTACTTGCTCACTCTTCAAAACTTTTCAAACACTTCACAATTTCAAACAAATTTTCAAAACAAAGGTTTTTTACGCATCCGTACATGGATCATTATCAAACTCTTAAGAAAATTTCTATTCACACACTTCACATTTCAAAAAAACATTTTAAAGTGAGCTAAGTAACTAAGAGCCCATGGATAACCATGGATGTAAAGGGTGCTAACACCTTCCCTTTACATAACCTACCCCCCGGACCCAAAAATCTTTTAAAAGGTCTTTCCTGTTCTTTTATGCCTTTCCTTTGGATAAAATAAAAGTCGGTGGCGACTCTTGCTATCCGCAACATAACTAAAGTCAGTTCTCCCACCGTGTTACAGAACTGGCGACTCTGCTGGGGAATTAATATTAAAGAGGGGTACCCTTAGGAATTAGATCACTTTAAATTGTTTGCCTTGTTTGCTTTATACTTATCTGTTGGGTGCTCTTATGTGTGAAAGATCCTAACCCGGATCTAGTGTACCTTAGGTAAATGGCAATAGACCAAGGAAACTGTACGGCGTATACCGATATGGTTGATCTGGTGGCCATAGTTAGTGTGACTTCTTGGTTGGTGCTTATGTTCCTTAAGTCAAGTTGAGGATAATATGAGGCTGCCATATGTTGTCAATACACTAACTAACTTTTAGAACCCTAGTTATCCCATCTTGGCCTTTAGAAAAGTAGTGAGATAACCGGCTTTGGTGAAGACTGAAGTTGGTTGATACTCGATGCTACACTCATTGAGATTCTAAACTTGGAGGGTTTTGGTTGGCAAGTAAGTTGCCTACTGAACAACCACCTTTGTGAAGGATCAATGATATTGAGATCCCTTAGAACCTGGTTACTTTTGTAGGACAGGATGAACCAACTAACTTTAGGGGAGGGTACTTACCTTTAAACCTCATGCAAGCCTTCAAACATAGGGCTATGGTGTGACTTGTTTGTGTGTGCCACATGTTTGTGATTGAGCATAACATCATAACATCATCATGCATCATAATCATAGCATTTTCACTAACCATTTCAAGGACCAATGGATTTATCTTTGTTCTTTGTTTCAGGTCATGGCTTCAGCTCGTAGAAACGCTATCAGGATCAACTTTGTGGGCATACCTGATAAGCTTAAAGAGTTGGTTTCTCAAGTGTCTGATCATTCCCAGTTCATCAAGAGACATGGTTACCTATTGGATCTAGTCACCTCAGGGTTCAATGAAGACATGATGAGTGTCCTGTTTCAGTTCTTTGATCCTAAACACCATTGCTTCACATTCCCCGACTACCAGCTGGTTCCAACCATGGAAGAGTTCTCTAAACTTCTGGGCATACCTGTTCTTGATCAGAAACCATTCACAGGCTTGGAAAAAGAGCTCAAACCTGAGGTTATTGCTGCAGCTCTACATCTGAAGAAGTCTGACATTGTTCTAGAAACGAGAAGTGGAGTCAAGGGTGTTCTTGCTAAGGTGTTGATAGAGAAGGCTCAAATGTTCTTGAAGGCTATGAGTCATGATGCTTTTGAGGAGATCTTAGCCTTGCTGATTTATGGCTTAGTGTTGTTCCCCAATCCAGATCAGTTCATAGACGTTCATGCCATCAACATATTCCTGAGTCACAATCCAGTGCCTACATTGCTTGGAGACATTCTGCATTCTCTTCACACCCGTACTACAAGGGCAAGAGGAACTTTGATGTGCTGCATACCTTTGCTATCTAGGTGGTTTATTTCTCACCTTCCTCGCTCAGTGATGAAGAATGAACAAGGGTTCAGGTGGTCTAAGAGGATCATGTCACTCTCGCATTCAGATATTCATTGGTGCTCCAGATCTATGGAGAATGTCACTATTATTGACCGTTGTGGGGAGTTCCCTAATGTGCCACTTCTAGGCATAAGAGGAGGCATTACCTACAACCCTTCACTAGCTTTACGACAGTTTGGTTATGCTCGGAGTGATGGTCCACATGACATGTTGATTCAGGGCATTGTGTTTGATTACGACAACGATCTTCAAGGTTACCGTCAGAGATTCATACGAGCGTGGGGAAAAGTGAACAAGGTTGACAGCAAGACTCTGGAGCCTAAATACACTATTCCTATGGAGGCTTATCTCAGATGGGTGCGATCTCGTGCTCAGACTCTCATGATGCCATATCCTGTTATCCTGCCAGTTACCATGGAACCTGTTGCTGAAGGAGATACTGCTTATACCATCCTTCACCCAGACATGCCTACTGACATGGAAGACTTACAGAGATCCTGGATCCAGCTGAAGGAGCAAAGGGATACTTTCGAGGCTCATTACAAAACAAGCCAAGAAAGAATCCTGGAACTAACAAAGCAACTTCACGAGGAACGGAATCTCAACTCATACCTCAACACAAAGAGGAAGCGTCCATGGGAGACTTAAAACCCCATCTCTTGTATTTATTTCATTTCATTTTTTGTAAGCCCAAGGGGCAAAACAAATTTATTACTAATAAAAGTCTACCTTCGTGTTTGTTTAAGAAAATTTAAATCCTGCGGTCCTTGAAAACATTGCATATGCATTTACATTCCATATCATTGCATCACAGGTTTATTGTGCACAGGTTTCTTATCTTCTCGCTATTTATTTCAGCAATGGCTCTTGAACAAACAGTTAAGGATCTCCAAGCACAAAATGCACAGTTCCAAGAGCTGATCCTGAACCTGACCAAGGGGCAGGATAAATTGAAGACACTGCTGGCCAAGAAGACTAAGAAGACCAGAAGGTCAGGTGGCCTGATCAACATGGGAAGAAGGTTCAAAGGTCTTGCCAAGACCAAAGAACCAGTTGAAGATTATGAGTCTGAAGAGTCCGAAAAAGAGGGAGGCAGTCTCCACATCACTATGGGGGACTCTGATTCTGAGGCTAATTACTACCATGAGCTTAATGAAGACAAATTCAAGATGCTGGTGGATAGAATGGATGCTATGGAGTTGCAGAAGTCTTCTGGGCTGGATTTTGAAGATTTGAGTCTGATATTTGGGGTAGTTATACCCATTGGTTTCAAGGTTCCTACCTTTGTTGTTTATGATGGGGTCTCTTGTCCCAAGCTGCATCTGAGGTCTTATGTCAGAAGAATTCAACCTCACACTTCTGATAAGAAGTTGTGGATCCATTTCTTCCAAGAGAGCTTATCTGGAGCTCAATTGGAGTGGTATTATCAGTTGGAGAGTGTCAACATCAGGGATTGGAATGATCTTGCTGAAGCTTTCTATAAGCAATATCAATATAATGCTGATTTAGCTCCCACTCGCATGCAGCTGCAAAGCATGTCTATGGGTGCCAAAGAAAGTTTCAAGGAGTATGCTCAGAAGTGGAGAGATTTGGATGGAAGAGTTCAACCCCCTCTGACTGACAGGGAGTTGGTTGATATGTTCATGTGTACATTGAATGGTCCATTTTACAGTCATCTCATTGGAAGCTCATCATCTGGCTTCACTGATTTGATAATGACAGGAGAACGGGTAGAAAGTGGTATCAGGAGTGGCAAGATTCAAGTGGGTGCTTCTTCATCAGGTGCTGCAAAGAAGCCTCCCACTGGGAAGAAAGAATCCAATGCTGTTTATGGTCAACCTGATCGTACTAGAAGGCATCAGTCTGTGAGTGCAGTTCATATTTCAAATCCAACTCCTACAACACCAGAGCAGCCACAAGGCAACCAACAGAGGGCTAGAAGGCAGTTCACTAAGATCAACATGTCAATGGCTCAGGCATTGCAACACTTATTGAAGGCTGAACTTATCACTCTGAAAGAGGCTCCTCAGAACCCTAATGTTACCTCACCCAGGTACAATCCCAATGCGCGATGTGCATATCATTCAAACTGTCAGGGACATGATACTAATAGTTGTTGGGTCTTGAAGAACAAAATTCAAGATATGATTGAGGCTGGAGAGATTGAGTTTGACCCTCCGGGTACTCCAAATGTGATCACTGCTCCCATGCCAAATCATGAGAAGACTGTCAATGCAATTGATGAAGATTTACATATCTATTCAGTCGCAGAGTTGACCACACCATTGTCTGTTATCAAGAAGAAGTTAGTACAAGCTAGGTTCTTTCCAGGTTGTCGTGAAGACTGTTTGTATTGTACCTATAAGCCGGATAGTTGCTGAAGATTGAGAGATGGAATTCAACGTCTCATGGATAAGTATACCATAGTTTTTGAGAGGACTCCATCGTCTGTAGAGAGTATGGTGGATCATATTACTAAAGGTAGGAAGATTGAAGAGGTTGATATGGTTGATAGAGCGCCAGTAAGGATCACTTCCAAAGGTCCTGTTAAAATCACTCATAAGGGTCCAATTAAGATTACTGCTGAAGGCCCTGTGAAGATTGTTGCTGAAGCTAGAGTGGCTCCTATGGTCATTACCACTCCTGGTCCTATTCCGTATACGTCTGATAAAGCTGTGCCTTGGCATTATGGGTCTGATGTTTATATCCATGGTGTTAAGCAGGAACCCTTAGCTGATATGCCTGTTGATGTTGACAATATTGCTGGATCTAGTAAGATCACACGAAGCGGAAGAGTCTTCTCTCCTCCAATTACCTCCAAGAATGCAGTTACTCCAGCTGCTACCTCCACCACTGATGCTCGGGGTAAAGGTCCTGTTATTGAACCTATACCTACTAATGTGCCAGCTGCTGATGATCTCTCTAAGCAGATGGAAGAAGTATTGAAAATCATTCGCAAGAGTGATTATGACATTGTTGATCAGTTGGGGCATACTCCCTCTAAGATTTCTATGCTGTCCTTGTTGTTATGTTCTGAAGCTCATGCAAAAGCTTTGATCAAGTTTCTGAAGACTGCTCATGTACCCAATGCAATTTCTGTTGACCAGTTTGAGAATTGTGTTGCCCACCTGACTTATGATAATGGGTTAGGATTTTCTGATGCTGATTTGACCCCTGCCAAGAGGGATCATAACAGGGCTCTGCATATCTCAATTGAATGCAGGGGCACTACCCTGTCACATGTATTGATAGACAATGGTTCCTCTCTGAATGTGTTGCCCAAAGAAGTCCTGAGTAAGCTGAGTCCTGAAAATGCTGTGCTGAAGCCCAGTAATATAGTGGTGAAGGCTTTTGATGGTTCTAGAAGAGTGGTGCATGGAGAGATTGACTTGCCCATCAAAGTTGGTTCTCAGATTTTTAATGCTACATTTTATGTGATGGATATTCGTCCTTCGTACTCTTGTCTGCTTGGTCGTCCCTGGATCCATGGGGCAGGTGTTGTTACTTCTACATTACATCAGAAGTTGAGATATCCGGTAGAAGGAAAGGTTGTTACTGTCTATGGAGAAGAAGAATATTTTGTCAGCCATGTGAATACCTTCAAATATCTGGAAATGGAAGGTGAATATGTTGAAACTCCGTGTCAGACATTTGAAGTGGTTCCTTGGATTGTTAATGATTATGTAGCTCCTCCGGTTGTCAAGAAAGTTCCTGTGGTCACCAGAGTACCTCCAACAATGGCAATGGCCTCCCTCAACGATGCTAGAGCTGTGGTGGATGAAGGTGGTTGTACTATTTGGGGTCAGCTTCCTGATATCCCATACAAGTCTGACAAATTTGGTTTGGGTTTCACTGCAGAGTCCCAAAAGGCTGTTCGTCGTGATCGTACTGTTCGTATCACCAATCAAGGGGTTATGAAAGATCAGATCAATGATGTGGGAGACTATGATGAAGACTACAATCTGGATGCTTGGATTTTTCCTACTGTGGGTGCTGGACTCAATAATTGGAAAGCTGAAGATGTTATCCCTATCTCCTTTAGTCAGGAGTAAATACTATTACTGTGTTGTTGCTTTTAAGTTTGTAATTTCTTAAACAATTGAAATCTTAAGCCTTGTGCCTTACCCGGGGCACAATGGTGTGCTTGTTACGGGATGTCATTTCATTTGCATACTTCATTCAATAAAAATCAGTGGACGTTTCGTTTTAGTAAATATTGTGTTCCTAGTCTTTCTTTTCTTTTATTTTTGCTTTATCAGCTATGTGTTCTTACACACACCCACATCACTAAAATGCAGATCCTCATCCACTCTGGATCCTGTTGATAACAGTTCTACTATTGCCAATTATAATTTCGAGAATCCGATCTATCAAACTGAAGACGGAAATGAGGACGATTGTGAATTACCTGTAGAGCTTGCTAGGTTGTTACAACAAGAAGAGAAAGCCATACAGCCACATGAAGAGCCAGTCGAAGTTGTGAATCTGGGAACTGAAGAAAACAGGAAAGAAGTCAAGATAGGGGCTGATTTAGAGGATATTGTCAAGAGCAGATTGATTCAGATGCTACGTGACTATGTGGAGATCTTTGCTTGGTCTTATGAAGATATGCCAGGGTTGGATACAGACATTGTGGTTCACCGTTTACCAGTGAAAGAAGATTGTCGTCCAAAGAAACAGAAAGTTCGTCGCATGCGTCCTGAAATGTCAGAAAAGATCAAAGCAGAGGTAATGAAACAGTTCAATGCAGGGTTCTTAGCAGTGACTTCTTATCCTCAGTGGGTTGCAAATGTGGTGCCGGTACCTAAGAAAGATGGTAAGGTACGTATGTGTGTGGACTACAAAGATTTGAATAAGGCTAGCCCCAAAGATGATTTTCCACTTCCTCATATTGATGTTCTGGTAGACAACATTGCTCAGCATAAGGTATTCTCTTTTATGGATGGTTTCTCTGGTTACAATCAAATCAAGATGGCACCTGAAGATATGGAGAAGACAACATTTGTTACACAGTGGGGCACTTTTTGTTATAAGGTGATGCCATTTGGTTTGAAGAATGCAGGGGCAACATATCAGCGTGCTATGGTGGCTTTGTTTCATGATATGATTCATCATGAGATAGAGGTGTATGTGGATGATATGATAGCCAGGTCACAGAATGAAGAACAACATCTTGATCATCTGCATAAGTTGTTTGAGAGGTTGAAGAAATACAAGTTGAGATTGAACCCAAACAAGTGTACTTTCGGAGTCAGATCTGGTAAGCTCCTGGGTTTCATTGTCAGTGGAAAAGGTATTGAAGTGGATCCTGCAAAAGTGAAAGCTATACGAGAGATGCCAGCTCCCCGCACTGAGAAGGAGGTTAGAGGATTCTTGGGACGATTGAATTACATTGCAAGATTTATTTCCCAATTAACAGCTATCTGTGAGCCAATCTTCAAGTTATTGAAGAAAGATCGGGTGATGGAATGGAATGATGAGTGCCAAACTGCCTTTGATGAAATCAAGAAATATCTGCTAGAACCTCCAATTTTGATGTCACCAGTTGATGGAAGACCCTTGATTATGTACTTAACAGTGTTAGACAACTCAATGGGGTGTGTGTTGGGGCAACATGACGAGTCTGGTCGAAAAGAGCAGGCAATATACTACCTTAGCAAAAAGTTTACCGACTGTGAAACAAGATACTCGTTGCTCGAGAAAACTTGCTGCGCTTTGGCATGGGCTGCTCGCCGACTAAGACAGTATATGTTGACCCATACTACCTTGTTGATTTCAAAGATGGATCCAATCAAGTACATATTCGAGAAACCTGCTCTCTCCGGAAGAATTGCAAGATGGCAAATGATCTTGACAGAATATGACATACAGTATACTACTCAAAAGGCCATTAAAGGAAGTGTTGTTGCTGATCATTTGGCTCATCAAGCAGTGGATGATTATCAGTCAATGAGTTTTGAGTTCCCTGATGAAGACATTATGATTATTGCCAAAGAACCTGGACAATATGACGGACCTGAACAAGGATCCCGATGGACTATGGTTTTTGATGGTGCCTCTAATGCACTTGGTAATGGTGTTGGTGTTGTGATCAGTTCCCCCGAAGGTTGTCATACCCCGATTACTGCCAGACTTTGTTTCTATTGTACCAACAACATGGCTGAGTATGAGGCATGTATCCTGGGTATTAAAGCTGCTATTGATATGAAGATTCAGTTCCTTGATGTGTATGGAGATTCAGCCCTGGTAGTAAGTCAGATTAAAGGAGATTGGGATACCAAGCATGATAACCTCATTCCTTACAGAGAGCATGTATTGTCTTTGATCCCACATTTCAAAGAGATTACCTTTGGACATATTCCACGGAGAGAGAATCAGTTGGCAGATGCCTTAGCCACCATGGCATCCATGTTTGAAATCAGTTGGGATGATGAAGCTCCCAAGATTACTATTGATAGATTTGAAAAGCCTGCATATTGCAATGAGATTGACACAGAAGGGGCAGAGGAGAAGCCTTGGTTCTATGAAGTAAAAAGATATCTTGAAGTTCAGGAATTTCCTGAAGGGGCATCTGCCAAGGATAGGAAGTTTCTGAGGAGGTTTTCTGCTAAGTTCTTCTTGAGTAATGACATTTTGTACAAGCGCAATCATGATTCAACTATGCTTCGTTGTGTGGATAAGAAGGAAGCAATTGAGATTATGGAAGAGATGCATGATGGGACCTTTGGCACTCATTCTAGTGGTCATACTATGGCAAAGAAGATATTGAGAGCAGGTTACTATTGGTCTACCATGGAAGCTGATTGCTATCAACACTCCAGAACATGTCACAAGTGTCAAATCTATGCTGATAAAGTACATATACCTCCATCACCCTTGAATGTGTTGACTGCTCCTTGGCCCTTTGCCATGTGGGGCATTGATATGATTGGTGAGATCAAGCCTACTGCTTCTAATGGGCATCGTTTCATCCTGGTTGCTATTGATTACTTCACGAAGTGGGTAGAGACAGCTTCATTTGCATCTGTTACCAAGAATGTTGTGGCTCGATTCATTAAGAATAATCTTATATGTAGGTATGGCATCCCCGAAAGGATTATCACTGACAATGGCTCTAATCTGAACAACACTATGATTACTGATCTCTGCACGCAGTTCAAGATTAAGCATCACAACTCTTCTCCGTATCGTCCGAAGATGAATGGGGCAGTTGAAGCTGCTAATAAGAACATCAAGAAGATTGTATAAAAGATGACTGTTACTTACAAGGATTGGCATGAGATGTTACCATTTGCTCTTCATGGTTATAGTACTACAATACGTACTTCAACAGGGGCAACCCCATTCTCCTTGGTCTATGGTATGGAAGTAGTTCTGCCCATTGAAGTTCAGATTCCCTCCTTAAGAATTATGAAGGATGCAGGCTTGGATGAAGATGAGTGGATTCAAACTCGACTTGACCAGATAAATTTGATTGATGAGAAAAGGTTAGCAGCAGTTTGTCATGGCCAGATGTACCAGAAACGGATGATTAAAGCTTTTAATAAGAAGGTTAAGCCAAAGGTATATCAGGCTGGTGACTTGGTAATCAAGCGTATCATATTACCACAGGGTGATCCTAGGGGCAAGTGGACTCCAACATATGAAGGACCATTTGTGGTCAAGACAGTGTTCTCAGGAGGTGCCATGATACTTACTACTATGGATGGTGAAGACTTCCCACAACCTGTAAACGCAGACATAGTTAAAAAATACTACGCATAAAAAGAGACCCGCTAGGTTGACAGGCCTAGGCAAAAATAAGGGCATCCCGACAAACCAAAAGGGTTTGGGCAAAAATTAGGGATATATATGAAAAGATGTACACCCGGCAAGTCGAAAACCTGAAAAGGCGGCTTGGGCAAAAAAGGGTATCCCGGTGGATTGAAAACCTGAAAGGGCAATCCAGGCAAAAGTTAGGGATTAAAGCGTATGACTATGTCTCGTCTGGATCACCCATGAAACTGCAACCAGTTGTGCTCCTTACTCAAGTTTGAACAGATAAAGCTCAATCCAATCGTTTTCATCTCAACAACAGAAGATGAGATACTTGAAGATAATGGCAATAGTAGAATTGAAACTCAATAGGATTATTTCCCACATAGCTGATTCTCCTTGTTTTGTAAAAACTTTATGACAAAATCCTCTTACTAGGGTTTATATCTCCTTGTACAAACTTACCCATGTATGGGTCACTCTTTGATATAAATAAAATTCCATTTTTGAGTCCAGATTTACTTTTACCCTATTTACATAAGCGAAACGTCCATTGGTTGTGTTTGAATGTATTATGCTTTTGAATATGATTGATGTTTACCAGAAATGCATGTACGCTTAATATGATTGATGTTTACCAGAAATGCATGAAAATGCAGTAATAGTATTTACTAAGGACGAACGAGGGAAGGATTTCAATGAAGCTTCGCCGGTTCATCTCTACAAAACAGTTACAAAAACTCAGTAGGACAAATCCATCTTCATAAAGTCACATCTCCCCTGGAATTTATATCCATCTCTTTTATCCTCATACGGATATTCGGGAATTTACTTTCCAATAGGAGTACGACGAACGAAGACGGGAGGTTATGTATACCCTACTATCAAACGAAGACGGGAGGTTATTTATACCTTGCCATCCCCAGCAAACGGGAGGTTATATATACCTTGCCATCCCCAGCAGACGGGAGGTCATATATACCTTGCTATCCCCAGCAGACGAGAGGGTATGTATACCTTATTATTAAACAAGACAGGAACAAGTTCCTTATATTCTTCAGCAACAAATCGGGATTTATTTTCCCTGGCCAGCAGTTGTTATACGAAGATATCCAGACGCTTCAAGCTGCATGATGCATACATACATCATTTACATCATTTACATCATACCATACCATACATATACATAGATACATAATACATTACTTAAGTGCATCATATTATACATGCATAATGCATAAACTAATACTACCATACAGAATGCTACCTTGTTTTCAGGTTAATTCTCCAGCAAACAGACTTGTGATTATCAGGACGGCTTTATCCTCCTGAAAGCATATCACTACATCAGGACTGCTTTATCCTCCTGAAAGCTTATTATCTCTTCAGGACTGCTTTATCCTCCTGACAGCTTTTTGTACTTCAGGACTGCTTTATCCTCCTGAAAAGCATACTATTACCTCAGGATTGCTTCATCCTCCTGATAGCTCATCACTACCTCAGGACTGCTTCATCCTCCTGAAATCTTATTATTACCTCAGGACTGCTTTATCCTCCTGACAACTTCTTGTACCTCAGGATTGCTTTATCCTCCTGAAATCATATCATTACCTCAGGATTGCTTTATCCTCCTGAAATCATATTATCAATATCTCAGGACTGCTTTATCCTCCTGAAAAGTTATCATTCCTCAGGATTGCTTTATCCTCCTGAAATCATATTATTACCTCAGGACTGCTTCATCCTCCTGATAGCTATCATCATTACCTCAGGACTGCTTTATCCTCCTGAAAGCATACTATTACCTCAGGACTGCTTTATCCTCCTGAAAGGTATCATTATATCTTCATATTTTGGACTGCTTTATCCTCCAAGAAATGTATCTGAAGAACTTTTCTCCAAGTGGCATCTTTAAGCCCACTCAAGCATATACAACCCAAACATTAGTATCACTCTACGCACCGGTGAGTGCAAATTTTTGGGCTTTTGTGTTCAATCCCCTTCAACCTTCCAGGTCATGACTGGCAAATGTACCAATCTAACCCCTCAGGTTTCAGAAAATTGAACAGGGGCAGCTGTTGCACCCCAAAATTTGCCCTCACAATACAAGACTTTGTGTGTTAAGAAGGTTCACAAGGTTCACAATGCTTACAAGACCTTTCATGAGGTTCATGAAGTCTACAAGTCACTTTATGAGGTTCACAAGGTTCACAAGATTCACAATACTTACAAGACCTTTCACGAGGTTCATGAAGTCTACAAGTCACTTTATGAGGTTCACAAGGTTCACAAGATTCACAATGCTTACAAGACCTTTCATGAGGTTTATGAAGTCTACAAGTCACTTTATGAGGTTCACAAGATTCACAATACTTACAAGACCTTTCATGAGGTTCATGAAGTCTACAAGTCACTTTATGAGGTTCACAAGATTCACAATGCTTACAAGACCTTTCATGAGGTTCATGAAGTCTACAAGACACTTTATTAGGTTCACAAAGTTCACAAGACATCTTATGATGGTTCACAAGGTTCACAAAGTTCACAAATAGTCAGAAGAGTTGACAATTCCCTCAGACAATGCACCTCCTAAGCAGTGCATCCAAAACTAGGGTTTTGGCTTTAATCAGGCTAAATGGATTTCCAAGACTCAAAGTGAGCTTCATAACATCTTATATGTGTTTAAGAATCCCCATGACAAGTTTCAAGACTTTTCTCAAAAGTTTGCTCAGTCAGATGATCAGATAAGTCAAAATCAGTCAAAGCAGTTAAAAAGTCAAACTGAGGTCAACTGTGGTCAAACCAAAGTCAAACTTCATGATTTTTTGCCAACATCAAGTATATGAAGTAAAATTCATCATTTGATCAAGGGTTGATCATGATTCATCAAGGAGATTTCAGATCATCAAGAATCAGGAGTTTCTAAATTAGGGTTTCCTCAGGAAAAGTCAACTGAACTTTGACCAGCCATAACTTTCACATGCTTCATCCCCAAGTCTCCATCCAAAGCTAATTTTGAAGGAAATTGAATTCTCTACAACTTTGTGTCTCACAAGCCAAGCCCAAAAATGCTTCATTTGGAAGGTATGAGCTAAGACATTATAGGTCCTTTTGAAAGTCAACAAAAAGTCAACAACTTCAAAAGGGCATAACTTGAGAATGGTAAATGATATGGATATGAAACCAGTGGGGTTGGTTATAGGACTCTTCAAGATTTCCAAAATGTCCAAGAACACCCTCATACCATTAAAATTGAAGGATATGTGCCCTTGCAAAGTTGGGAAATTTTTGGTTGGTTTATGAAGAAAATGGAGGTCTAAAACTAATTTCTTCTAAATGGGCTTGCCAAATGATGACCCAATCCATACTATAACTTCATGCACGACCCAAGTCATCAAAAATCAGATTTTTTATTATTTCATTTTTATTTATTTTGATTTAATTCATTTAAAATCATTTTAAATTAAAATAAAATATAAAAATCAAAGATTTAAATATGATTAAGCTTCTAGAAAATCATGAATATGTCTTGGATCAAATTGATATGGGAGTTATGATGATTGTCTTAAAATAGCAAGTGTTTATACAAAAATATTTGACTTTTAAAGGCTTATCATTTTGAATCTTTTTAGATCAAATCTTCCACACAATGACCTAATTTTTTAACCTAAATTCATCATTCTATAAGTATAGAAGAGAACCCTAACACAAGGCACGAATTTTCTGCCTCCCAAGAGTAAGTTTCACAAACCAAAAAACCTCTCACAAACTCAAATTCGGTTTCAATCCTCCAGGACATTTGAAGGTAATTTGAGAACATAGACATGATTATTAGACATCATTGAGTGGAAACCAATGCTTGGTTGCATCCAAAATCATCCACATAGCATAACCCGAATCACTCTTAGCCATGAACAATTTTTTTTCGATTACACTAATCCAATGCATTTTAATGAATTTTGTTTGTCTAATCTTGTTTGTGATGTTGTATAGAACGTTTCTGGGCAAAGAAATCAAAGAAACCATGAATAACCCGTGAACGGCCATGGCTAGGGTTAGAGCTTCAAAATTAGGGGTTCATGGAATACTTAATATAAATAACTAATGGACCTATGGTTGGACTGTATTCATTGCATAGATCATGTTTGTATGTTCAATTTGATAAAATTGTACTTGTAGGATGATGTATAGGATTCGCAGGTTTAAAAGGCATGAGAATGCGCAGGAGTTTTCCCAGGAAAATTCGCAGGAAATCCTACGAATTCAAGGAAGAAGATGAAGCTGGTCTGCGCGCGAATTTCGAATTTGAATTTCTGTTTTAAAATATTATGAATTGCTTGCTGTTTTATTTCAAAAAGGCTGGCTAGCTCAGTTGGTTGCGTAGGCGCGCGTGTTGCTGAAGGGTCAGGGGTTCGATTCTTGAACCAGACCATCTTTTTATTGTTTTTTTCATTTAATGAGCTGACTTAATATATTATGATTTAAAGTGATTACATTAACAGATGCGCTCACCTAGCTGGGATGGTAATGTGTTTGTGTGATACTATGAAGGTCCTGGGTTCGAATCCCCCAGGCCTTTTGGTTTTTTCTTCTTTTTTGTGATTTTTCAGGTTTAGTGCATAAAAACAATTTGATTCACTCTTCTATCACCTGCACGCTGGTAGCCTGGTGGTATGTGTTGCTGATGGCAAGCCAAAGGTGCCGGGTTCAAACCCCAGCCAGGTAAGTTCTTTTTTATTTTTTCTTGTTTATTATTATTTTTTAATTAGTATGTTTATAATATAACTAAATAAATTTTAAAAAAAAATATATAATGTTTATATTATTATTTTCTCTATTATAATCTAAACTCATTTTATTTTATTTTATTATTAAATATCATTAGAAAAATAATTTAATTTTGTATAATTAATAATAAACCCTAATTTTCTAAAACCTTAAAAAATATATTTCTTTTCAAAACCCTAATTTTCTTTTCTTCTTTTATATTATTATTTATATATATTATATTTATAATTTAATTAAAATTCTTGATTTAATTTTTATTAAATACATAAATTGTTTATAATTTAAAATTTTGTACATAAACATGTTTAGAAATTAAAATGCTTAAAATTTTAAAATTTTGTACATAATCTGTTTGCTTCTGAACTAAAGCTGTGATTTTAATGAAAATTTCTGTTGCAACAAAACTGAATACATGTATGTTTGAGGGGGAGTAAACTCACACATGACTCAACAGAAAAGAACTGCTGCACTCTGATAACCAGAAAAATATGTTAGCCAAAAATTAGCCAAAGGGGGAGTTTGTAGATGTTTAGAATTGGCAGAATTTTTGACCAACAAGAAATGTTGAATTCAGTTCAGGATGTCCTATCAGATGTTGGGACATTATCAAACAGAGTATAAGTAATGAACTTAATTCAGGATGTCACACCAGATGTTGGGACATTGTATCAGCTAATGATATAAGTTCAGTTTACAGGATGTCACATCAGATGTTGTGACATTGCATCAGTAAATGAAGTAAGTTCAGTTTTTCAGGATGTCCCAACAGATGTTGTGAGATCTCAAACCTGCTACCAGAATTAATTAATGACTAACAGAACTGAGTAAATTAAGGAAAGTTATCTGGAATTAATTATGGATGGACAAAACAGAATAAGGCGCATCTGTAGGGAGTGTTGTTATGAAACTTCAGCATAATCAGAAGAACTGAATCACCTAGAATCTAGGAAGTAACAAACCCTAATTCAAGGTGGAAGCTGCATGCGTTTCAGGATTGGATAAACCTACAGAAAGCCCAAAATCCATACACCTATTTAAGCAACAGAAACTCTCAGAATAGAGTACGAAAATAAGAAGACCAAATAGGGTGTTTTGTGTTTTAATAGCAGGTTGTTTTGTTTGTACCACTTTATGAGCTTTTAAGCAAAAGTGTATTTGTGTCTTGATTGAAACTGTGAAGTAAGATCAAGCTGTTTTGTTTGAAGTATGACTTCAATTTTATTAAACTTGTAAACAAGATCACTGTGTGATTGAGGGGGAGTGAGTTGGTACTCATATCTAAGTTGTGTCTTAGGTAGAAATTGCATTGGGTAGATATTAAGTGAAAGATTAAACTGGGTGGTTTAAGTCTAGAATTAATATTACTTATAGTGGATTTCCTCCTGGCTTGGTAGCCTCCAGATGTAAGTGTGGTTATACACTGAACTGGGTTAACAAATTCCTGTGTTGTTTAATTTTCCTGCACTTTAAGTTTTAGTTAAGTTGTCAAGTGTTTAAACATCTCATTCGACATCTTGTACCTGATCACAGAATTTCACCTATTAACCTTACAAGTCATAATTAAACCATAAATGAACTTTAAGAAGCTCAAAGAACCCAAACTAAATCAAACAAGCGCAAAGAAGCACCAAAGTGGCAAAGAAGTTCAAAGGAAGCACACATGAAGAAGTAAAGATGCAAAAGAGCACAAGCATGGATGAAGAAACATGAGAAACCCCAAAGTCAGAATGTTATATCAAATTAGGATGCCTAATTTTACCCTAAATGATCATACCAAAGTGTATGGATTAGTTCATGGTAGCATAAGAGATGAAGAGAGGAAGACAATCACATATTCATATAAGAAGAAACAAGTAAAGCAAAGGTGAAAGTCAAAGAGGAAAAGATGACATGAGATGGATAAATTTAGTAGCATACATCATTTGTTAATGGCCTATAATTCCTATGAATTATCATACAAGTCATGGGAAAAAGTTCTCAAGAGATAGAAGGATTAAGATGAAGAATCAGTAGGAAGAAGTAAGCATGTACCATGTAAGAAGAAACATAAGTCAAGATGAAAGTCAAAGATGGAAAGATGATCATGAGATCATGAAGGTCAGTAGCATATTATAAGGATGACACGTTAAATATTCACATACAAGCATGTCAAATTCACATAGCAACCAAGTTCAAACAATTCACCAAACATGCAAAAGAAAGTCACATAAGGAAAAGATGTTTCATACTTGAGATGGATAGCAAATTATGCAACATGACATACAAATATAGATGCTTATGCATGAATTCGTGTCATAATTGATGTGTACTTCAAATCAGATGAAGATATGAACATGTTAGAGGCATACAAACAAGCATAAAAAGCATAGTAGAAAAGGCATGGAAGAATTAGGTCAAAGTTGGATAAACAATGCATCATACAAACCAAAAGGTAGACACAAACCAAATGGATCTATAAATGATCAATAAATACTTATAAGAGTCTAAACAAACCAATTAAACTCCTACAAGTGACCTCAAATAATGGCATAAATACCTTCAAGCAATTAGGGTTAGAAGATGACAAGAAAAGCTCATGAGAAGTACCTTCAAATACAAGCAATCAAACACACACCAAACAATATTCAAAAATTGTGAAATTTCACCTCAAATGACCTAGGTCAGAGATTATTCCCTTGTCAAATTTTCACACAAAAACTCACAATCAAACTACCTCAAACACTTAGTTAAAGTTGCATAAAGATCAAACCACAAAGTCGCAAAAGGAAGGGACCAAAATGCAATTAAAAAAGATTTAAAAAACGTGTAAAAAATATTTTTATGAAGTTTAAGATGTTAATGAATGGATTCAAAAATAAGAATTGTAAAATATTTTTTATGTTATACAAAATAAAAGTTTGAAGTTGAGGTGTTAAAATAGAAACAAATGAGAAAGAAAATAAAAGAAAATTATGAAAATATGATCAAAAATAAGAAAATTTTGAAACAAAAAATATACAAAATTATTTAAATGTGAAAATAAGCCTCATGGATTTTTGTGTAATTTTTGTATGTTTAAAATGGTTTTAGAAAAATATTATTTGAAACTATGTGAAAAGAAAATAAGAGAATGAAAAAAACAAGTCAGGGGGTGTGACCAAAGCAATTATCGCATTTTAGAAAGGAAATAGGCTCAGGGAGGGTGTGTGGAAAGCAAAGTCCAGTCTAATAAGAAATCAGCGCAGTCAACAATTATCATATGGACTCAGTCAACTTGTTGACCCTAGTCAACACCATCAGATCAAACAAACGCTTCACACAAAGTCAACAAATGCAAAAAGTAAACAAGATTAAAGGTTATGATTAACACATGCACAACAAGCATCATGGAAGCACGCACACACAGATTAATTATGAAATAAAAAACATGTGAGGCATAACCTCCCTTTTTAATGTGATGGCATGTTCTTGACCATCAAATCAAAAGAACCAAGGGCCAGGATTACGTCTTCTACCTTGAGACCTATGGTCAGCCTAAACAAACTCAGGTGTCAGAGCCCAAGCTCCGGTCACCTTCTCTGGTGTACCTGCATAAAAAAACCTCCAAACATTTCAAACAACATCTTAGTTCCACACAGATTTGCATGTTGAATCCAAATATCACCTCTATTCTATCATACAATGCCTAGATAACTCAAACCGAAGCAAACAAAAGTAGACATGAAAAATTCAGATCCATAATACTCTCATGCAATATGTTCAAACTTCAAACAAATTATACCAGAGTGATCACCAACATACAGAGAACATAATGCATGCCATAAAATCAAGATCCATGAGCATAAAAATTGAACTAACCCGAAGAGTAGCAGCTATGGAAATACTCCTAGAATACCATCAGAATGTTGCAGATCAACTCCTTTGAACCTCTAATTGCAAAATAAATGCAATTAGAGCTTGAATTTGGATTGGATCTTGAGATTTGGAGAAGAACCCTCTTATACTTGACTTGGTGAAATGCTTGCTTAGAGCTTCAAGTAATGGTTAATTCTTGATCTATGGAGTTTACTTATCAAGAATATGGAAGAAAATTGCAAAAAGATCCTATAAGGAGAGAGATTCTAAGAGATGGATATTTTATGCGATTTTTTGAAAACTCAACAATGGCTGAACTCTAGCTCTAACCAGTGGAGTTAAGAGCTTTTATATGGTGATTTTTGGGCCTAACTATGGTTAGAGATCCATTGGATCCATGGTTAGTTAGATTAGAGTGAATATGCAAAATTGCATGTTGAAGTGAATACCATGGTTCCCATGTGCATCAGCCTCACCATGTACATGCATTACCTTCATATTAACCCCTGATCAGAATTGGATTAAGTGTATGGCTTGTGGTTGCTTGGTTTTCAAGTTTTGATCCTTTATACATTTTGGCCATTTACAAAATTCATGAGAAATAATCCATGAAATGTCATGATTCAAAGTCCCATTTTACTTTAAATGAAGTGTACTTGAACTTTATGGACTGAATTGGCAAGTTGAAATCAATAAAAGTCACTTAGAACCCTTTTTGCAAAAGTGTAAGATTTGGTACATGTGAGAAACCCTAAAAACACCCTTGAGGTCTTTTGATAATAACTTGTGATACACAAATGATATGAAGATGATCTAATACTATTTGTAAAGATGGAGAATGATCTTCAACTTTCATGCTTGGAAAAAATTAATTTGAAGCATTTTTTATGATGAAAAGTCATGTTGAATGTGACTTATAAAACTTCCAAAAAATGGAAACTTTGAATTACAAGTCATTTCCAAATTTGGTAACTTTTGCCATGAGCTTTGATTCTTGATGAATGATGGAAATCTTGAAATTTTAGGACCATGTGAAGATGTAGGACCTTGAAAATCATGATTTAGACCTTGAGAATCCCTAGTTGGCTTTTCTTTCTCCATAGTTGACTTTTACTTAGATCACAAGTAACTGCCTGATTGAAAACCTTCCTCAAGGAACCAATGCACCAAATTTCATCCATGAACACTTGGTAACATATAGAAGGCCATGAGAACAAGTTAGAACCAAAAATCCCTCAAAATACCCCTTGGAACCAAAACCCTAATTTAGGCCAGTTGTGTAGGAGATGTTGCACTGCTTGGACTTCTTATCAATCCACACCTTCCAATGACTTGAGGATTCTTTTAAGATTGTGTGGACCATAAGAGACCCTTGAGGCTAGTTGGGAGACACTTGGCTCTTCTTGTTTGACTTTGAATGACTATAACTTTGCACATCAACTGATCACACACCTTAGGAATCAACCAATGAATGTATGCTTTCTCTTCTCTTGATTTAAATGTAATGCAAAGCATGGGGATGGTATGCCAAATGATATGAAAGTGAGAGGGGAAATTTTGGGGTGTTACACAATGCTGTCATTTCTCCTGCATAACCAAGGTTTCAGCTATCCAAGAATGAAGATGAAAAAGATGTTGATCTAAATCAACATAGTAGGTTGATTGTATCATTGTGGTACTTGTGCAATATGCGACCAGACTTAGCGTTTAGTGTCGGTATTTTGAGAAATTCATGGAAATACCAAAGGTGTCTCACTTGGATGCAGTCAAGAGGATCTTGCGCTATGTTAGATGTTATGTTAGCTGCTTAATTCTCTTTTCCGCAACGGGTACATGCAGAATATGTGATTTGCTTGGTTTCACAGATTCCAATTGGTGCGGAGATAATGATGATCGGAAGTCTACAGCTGGATACATCTTTATGTTTAGTGTGACACCAATCTCATGGTGTTCAAAGAAGGAACCTATGGTTGAACTATCTTCTTGTAAGGATGAGTATATCACCTCTTCTTTATGTGTGTGTCAAGCTGTATGACTTATCAATCTATTGGAAGAGTCGGGCAACAGTGAGGGTAAGGTTGTCACACTCTTAGTTGACAATTTTTTCGCGATTAATCTTTCTAAAAAAACCAATTTCACATAGGAAGAGCAATAACATCGTGATCAGGTTCTACTATTTGAAGGAACTAATTGCTGAAGGGAGGTTACATTTGGAATACTACAGAAGCAAGGATCAAGTAGTAGATTTATTGACGAAATGGGTCACAAATGATGTCTTCAAGAGGTTCAAGATGAGCATCGGGATGGTAGACTTGCAACACTTGAATTAAGGTGGTGTGTTGAAGTTTCAGGAGTGTGATTGCAAGTGTTGGAATGTTGTTATGTAGTAGAAAAGTGTAGTTTTCGAAAGTGTAACTGATTACCATAATTTGTGTAACCGCTTACAGGAAGTGTCAATGAATAAGGTATATAGAAAATTTGTATTGGTGCATTTGTGGTTTTTCTTCTTTAGCGCTTCTGCTCCTTAAATAGAGAAGAGAGAAAAGAGACATTGAAGACTTTCACTAAAAAGGTTGGAATAACTTTGTAATTGATTAGCCATATGGACAAAGCCCTTTTCTACAAGAGGAATTATATGTTGAAGCTCCAGAAGCAAGAGAGAGAGAGAGAGAGATTTTCCTTAAGTCTTCACATGATCAATGAAATTCTGGCACGCATATAACAAATGTCAAGACAAATTTCTTAATACCACACAAAGTCACAACAGATGTTATAACATCCACTGACAGCAAACAAACAGAATGAGTATGCAGAAAATAAAATGCAGGAACTTAAAGAACACAATCACTATGTTTAGGGGCCACCAAGCCAGGAAGGAAATCCATTATTAGTATAATCAATTTAGAGCTATATAATACCAGTTTACAACCCCTCACTTAATCACTACCCAATGCAACTTCTACCTAGGAACCTCCTAGATATGATAACCCCTCTCAGTCTCAATCACCTCAATGATATCAAATACTCATATTCCCAAGGAGTGTAAAAACAACAACCAAAAAGAAGATCACACTTCCAAAACAATACTTGGTATTGCTTACAAGCTTCAACCAAGAACAATGCACTATTGCTTAAAAACTTAGAGTGAACAATGAACAATCAGTCAACTCAATGCATCAAACATGATACAAGAGTGACATAGAAACAAAAACACTAAACCCTAAAAGACAACCAAGACATGAAAATCCTAATTTGCCCAAAATCTTCAATATGTGATTTGTGTCTTTAGATTTAGTTCCACTCTTATATAGCCTTCAGACCTTGTGGGCTTGGGCTTCCTAAAGCGCATAAACATTAGGAATCCAATTCCAATGATTAGCAAGATTACCTGCACAAAAATAGGAACACATAGAAACTTTCCTAAAAAGGATCAACAACATTTTTTAAGAAAATCACCACAAACTGTAAAAACAGACGTTCCCAACATATTCCTCCATGGATAATGAAAATGTTTGAATTAAATCAAACTCACAAAACACATTAAAACACCAAAGGAAAAATTCCAAATCCAAGAAAAGTTCATTGATCTTCAAACCTTAAGGTAAGAGGGGAGAAACTTTTTACTCACAGGTGGTTTAGGAAGTCAGATAGTGAAGGGTCCTCACCCTCCTATATTCAAACAACAACAATTATATATTTTGTGTTGCTCTTGTATGTAACCTAAAAGGGTTTATGAAAACCCCTTAGGTCGATCGATTGATGTGTTTCTCTTTATCCTTATTATTATGATATGAAAATATATAATTGTTGTTCTTTGAATCCTTTGATACTTGTATAAGATTAGGAATGACTATTTATTTATGTATTTCTACATTGCTTTTTTGATTGTATAATAATATGTGATTTGATTGCTTATGGCCAAAGAGAGTTTGGGTAAAACCCTCTGAGGAAATCATTAGATAATATTTTTCGATTAATATGATATGTATTCTCATTTGGTATGTTTTTATGTCTTGTTTATGCTTGTTGATGCCTTTTTGATAATGTGGAGGTTGAATTGAAACTTTTGGTGTTGCCTTATGATAAGGCGGGAGTTAAAATGTTTAAATTTCAATGGATATGTTTATCGGTATGTTTTTGGGATGGTGGGAACTCAAATAGGCGAAATAGGTGAATTTTGAATTTGTTCAATAAGGAGAAAAATGCAGAAAATAAAAAGTAGATATAGAAGGGGATTGATTGCCTTATTTCATGAGTTACTTGAGTTTCATAAGTCTGTTTGAGGTGTCGTCATTTGCGTTAGAAAGCTAACGCGATAATCTTTCTTTTGAAATGGGGAAATCGGGTCTATGAGCGCTAAAATAGTATGATTTTGCTGGGTTTTATACCAGAGGCGTAGTCAATTTCAATCATACACTGGTCATCATGTTCCACGCATAACTTGAGTTTATTAAGTCTATTTGGGGTGTCGTTGGTTGCATTAGAAAGAGGGTTCACACACCAGGGTTTCATAGTTTTATCATAAGTCTTTAATTTTTAGTGTTATTTTGAAGTCATACATTATCTTATAGAGTTTTAATCGTATGATAGATCGAGTTAAATCAAGAAAGTTGAGTTTTGAGTAGTTGGTGATTTCAATGACTTTTCGTTACCTTATTGATGAGTTTAAAAGTCCTATTTTGTTTGTTTATAATTGTTATAAAGTTGTCAAAGTTTCTTTTGAGCTGTTTAGAGCTGGAGATCAGAATATAGGATACACTTGAGTTTAGGTTTGAGCCTTTTGATATTTTGAGACTGAATATAAAGTAATATTTTTACTCTAGTCAACTGAGCCAATAGATTCCTTTAGAGATGTTTAACCATGCAATAATAGTTTCTTGAGTATTTTAGTGTATTTTGGAGTACATCATACTAAATTATAATCCTATAATTTCTCCCATAAAATTTTCCACCAAAACTCTATTTCTATTAATTTACTTATTAATTATTTTATATTTAATAATAATAATAATTATTATTATTATTATTATTATTATTATTATTATATTAGTATTAATTCAATAACTAATAAAAAAACATTATCTTATTCATTAATAACTCAACCATTATCTAATAAAATTAAAGATAATTAACTAATAACTTTAAAATCACTCACCACTCATATATTTACTAATTTTTCTCTCCAACTCTCATCTCCTATTTTTTTTATTTAATTATAAATTATTTTAATTAATAAATAAAATTCAAATAATTAAAAATAATTTAATTATTCTACTAGCCACCCAATAAAGAAGTAGAAAAACACCTCCAAATCTCTCTCCACTTTCTTTCTATAATTATAAATTAATTATTTTATATTTGTATTCTTTAAAAATCAAAATTAATTTCATTATTAATTATTAGTTAATTAATTAATTTATATTCATATTTTCATTAACTCCACACTCACTCAGTTAACTTTCAATACTTCATTAACTTCTCACTCACTTTATTATCTTTCAATACTACTCATTAAAAATATTAATTTTCGTTATTCTCCCTTAGCTTTATTATTAATAACCTCACATTTTCTATATTATAACCATTTCATTAGTTGTTCTTTCACAAAGAAATGAAAAAGAAGAAATTTTGGTTTACATGCTATGATGAAAATGTTATTTTCCCTTTCTTCAATTTTAATCACATTGTTCTCTTTTTCTCAATTTTCATATTCAATTGTATTATTTTTCTTTGTTTGTTTTCTACAAATTAGTTTTCCATTTTGTAGAGAAATCAAGGAGTATAAATATCACTCCCTCCATCTCACAATAGGTGCCCTCTTTGAGATTTTCACACTTTTTAAGATAATGATTAATTATGTTGATTTCAATAATAAAATGAGTATCTTTACTAAAATAGCCCTATTAATAATAGATAGTAGAGTAGTTATATGAATTAAAATACAATAAATAATGGTAAGTTAGTGGAAAAAAATAATAAATATCACATTGATAATCTAAATGGACAAATAATTTGAGACAAATAAAAATAGGAAAGATGACACATATTATGAGACGGAGAAGTAGTTTTTATCCTGTAACTAGTAGAAGACCCGTGCGGAAAGTTCATTTATAAACTTCACGATATAACTTTTAATAGAAAAATATTATTAAAAAAATAACCTTGATAATATTGAGATGCATAAGAAAGATAAACATTCATTGTATGAATCATTATGAAATGATTTGTCATAAGATACAAATGTGATAAATAAAATGTCAACAACCTCACTTAATAATAGTGGATATATTCAATATCAAGAAAATACAATAACCTTTAATAATATAAGTATGGTATGTCCAATAAAAGGAATTTTAAAATAAAGTGCAAATAAGAGTGTAGATTGAAATGATGTAGTAAGATTGATATGAATCGTTATGGGGATCACAAAACCTATAAACATGAAATAAAATGTATAATTAGTGTGATATTAGAGTCATAAGGAAAAATATGACATTGATTTGTCAATAAATGAAGTAGTATGGTGGGTGGTAACATGAAATGTTCTACGAAAAAACAAACTCAAATCATTGCTACATTGACATATCATGTGTAACTAAAGGGCTTTAAAAAAATAGAACTAGAGTTAACAATGTAAAAATATTTTTCTTTTGTCATGAAGCTTAAAAATGAGATAATGGATTACTACCATGCATTCCATGAATTATATAAGCATCAAGTGAATCATATATTTGACTATATATTTTTTCCTTAAAAGCTAAGTATGGAGATATTGATTATACAAATGAAAGTAAGAAAAAATAATGATATTCAAAAACTAAGTAACTAATCTGAATAAGTAAATTTGTACCTATATGACATTATGAAAAACTTCTTTGAAGATAACATTTGTTGTTTGAGTTAAGGAGTTGTTGTCTTTGTCGTGCATTAAAACTTTCAATCCAACTTTGCTCTTAATTAACTCTTGAAATGGCGACATAAAGTTGTCCATGACTAAAAACATTATTTGGAAAATATAATCCAACATAGTCTAATGATTGCCCTTGAGATTTGTTGATTGTCATTGTAAATGACACTATAATTGGGAATTGTCTTCTGATAAGTTTATATGTCCATGAAGATTGAGAAGGAGACAAAGACATTCTCGGGATATAAATAATGTTTCCAATATCTGTACATGAAATTATCTTTGCTTCAATAACATGATTGCCTAACTTCGTAACCGCCAACCTTGTACCATTACAAAGGCCTTCAGATTGATTAAAATTCCTTACGAAAAAAATATATAGATTCATGAAAATATAGTCATAACAGAAAGTAAATTATACCTGGAAGAAGATTAGTTATGAAGTCATTTATGTCATCAACTATTTCAATAGTTGATGCTAGAATAGCTTTGCACTTAAGAAAACTTGGATCTATGTAATTTTGAAGCATATTTGGATAGGTACTTGAAGCAATTGCTTCAATTGGGTTCACAAATTCTCTTATAAGTAACTCTTCAGGAATGTCAATTTTAACATATCCACCAGTTGATTCTGAGACCTTTTCATTACCAACTTGTAAAATCTAATCTGAGAAGAGTCCAATTTCTTCTAAATTGCCTAAATTAGAACCACTTTGCAACCTCGTATTTTGGTAAGATTCAAGACTTTGCAATGATCCCAAATGTAGGAGGCATTTATTGTTGCATGCACAATATCTGATCTAGAACCTCTTTGAGCAACAGGTAGAATTTGTTTGAAACCTCCACAAAAAATTACAACTTTTCCTCCAAAAATATGCTCACACTCAACATCATCATCACTCATAATATCCTTCAATGACTTGTTAAGAGCTTCAAAACAAAATTTATTTTCTATTGGTGTCTTATCCCATATTATAAGTTTTGTTACCTTCAAGAGATTGGAAAAATCTGATTTGTTCTCAATGTTACATGTAGAAGACTCCAGACATGGAACATGACTAAAAACATTATTTGGAAAATATAATCCAACATAGTCTAATGATTGCCCTTGAGATTTGTTGATTGTCATTGAAAATGACACTATAATTGGGAATTGTCTTCTGATAAGTTTAAATAGCCATGGAGATTGACAAGGAGACAAAGACATTCTCGGGATATAAATAATGTTTCCAATATTTGTGATGGTATTCATAACTTCTTTAAAGATGTTAAGTTGTTCTTCTACATTAAAAAACATAACATCATAAAAGTTGAGGCATGAGTACGATTTCAATAACCTATTATGTGCAATTTTCAAATCTTGTGAACATCGTGACAACAATAACCATCGCAATGTTATTAGCATTTATAGAAATAAATAGACATAATTGTTGCCAAATAAAGTTGAAATGTTAAAATTATCAAAGTAGGCAACTAAGTCAAAATGTCATGAGGTTCAATATAAAGTTATGACACTTTTTCAATGATCAAAACACAAACTTTATATAATTATTTAATCAAATTTCCCTTGGTATCATTATTCTAAGAGTAAACAATAGGAAGGTAAAATTATAAAAATAATGCCTGTTAATGATTGAAACATAGTATGGAAAATTTCTTCTTAAGTCGAGGGATCATATTGCCTTTCATCATATATCAATCTATTTCCAAGGAAGTCAAGGACGTAATCCTTTAGATATGGCATAGGCTTCAATTTTTTTTAAACTCCTTCTATTTTTCTGTAGTTGCTTCTCAATTTCCATCAAAGTAACTTGTTGCATATCCTCATCTGAAAAATTCAATTTTAAAAATAAAGGTAAAAGTTAAGTAAGTAATGACAAATTCTAAAAACAAAAATTTAATGAATCCAAAAGTGTTGTGACTAACATAACTCTAAACAAAAAGATGTTATGGGAAAAAGTAAAGATGATGTGAAAAAGAACATGCAAATGTATATTAACCAAACCTGGATTTTGAGACAATATCATTTGTTCATATAAAATCCCATTTGATAGGTATATCCAAGTATTTGACCAAAAATGTTTTGGCCGATTCATTGAAGTTGATAATAACATTGTAACAAAAAGTTTACGCAAAACAAAAACTCCATAACCCCGGTGATAAGCCTCTTTAATTGCATTAATGAAATCTTTGTCATCTTGAAGAAAGCCCAATGCATAACATGCCTCTCTAAAAAATTTGTGTTTGAACCCATCAATTATCTTTAAACCATCATAACATGTCGGACCTTTCTTCACAGTCAACAACATCCTCATATAATACAATTCTTTGGTTGTTGGCGGGACCCAAATGAGTCGGCCAATTGTGCAACCTCTTTTACGTGGTTTCCAACACCTTGTTTTTTTTATCATAAACAAATTTAGACACAAATTGACCATAGGTTAATAACTTTTCTTCTTCATACCTAGTATTTGCCACAAACCAAGAAGTAAACATTGATTATGTGACACTTGGTATAAGGAGAGTTCCAATTTGTTCAAAGTATTTGTAGTATACAAAATTCTCTCCTTCCATGTGAAAAAAAATTTCAACCGCTGGTTTCCGCCCATGAATTGAATAAGAAAAGATTTTCCATCATGCTTCGCTTGGTGAGACATATCGACAATCAAGGTATTGTTTAATTTAATTGAAGTACTTTGGTTACACCACTCCATGTTAATGTGTGCCTTATATTTCATCAGCAAGCTTGGGTTGTGGGGTACATCATGACCACTATGTAAGGTGCATCCATTATTTTCAATTGTATTACCTTGATTTCTCCTTCTATAAATAGGATATCCATCTTGATCAACAATTGTGACATCTTGAAGCTTTTTTGGATAATACTTTGAACACTTTCCATCTTTCATACAAGGACATCTAGGGTTTGCTAACCCACAATGCCCATGCACCATGTGAGTCTTGACCAAATTATACAATTTTGTTTGATTCAAAGGATAAGGGACTTCAGCAGAAATGATTTTGTCTATGTCTTCTGGAGCAGGATATTTATTTGATGGATGCAAGAAGATAAGAATGTGTGCATGCAGAAGACCTCTCTTTTGGAACTCAATTGTGTACATATCTAGCAATAAGATCATTTGAAAGATAAAATGATATAACATGAATTGTATAGCTTGAAATAATTAGATGATGTTAATTGATAATAAAATAAAGGAATTGATGCGAAAATAAATCAATAGTAAATAAAAATAGTAAACTCACATGCAAGAACTTTGCCTAAGACTCCTTTTTTGGTCACATCTACAAAAAGGTTATCAAAATTCATCTTACAAACTCTTGCAATGATACCATGTCTATCTCATGGCTTCAAATTTAGAGGACCAAGCAATCTTTGAATTTTTGGCCAATTTGGATTGCATGCGAAAGTAATGAACAGATCCGAAAATCTAACCTTACTACAAATAGCCATGCCATCATAATACAATTGATCCATGAATCTCCGACTTCGAACATAAGATGATGGTAAAACAAATATTTTTCCTATGCTTGATCCTTGAGTTTGATCTTGCTCTGCATGTAGACTTGTATACTTTGACACTCTTAGCTTGGATTGATTTTTTCTGATCCAATTTAATCTCTCTCCTTTAAGCATTGTGTAACCATCCACCAAAAACTGTTGGAACAATCTCCTAGATGATAACAATGTCTTTGCTTCATGACATCTGATTTGTATTCTAAATGCTAGCCATTCTCTAATAGTAAGTTTGTTCTTTTGTGAATCATAAAAAATATAAATATCTCTATGTGCAATGTCCTCTCTATAACCGTCATCTCCATAAGGAAAAATCAAAGGATATTGGAAAGCCAAATAACATGGATGAAACTCATAAATATGTCGCAATCGTCCTCCTTTGGCCTGCATTATAATATATCTTTTCTCAGCAGTGTCTATATCACCAACGATTAAAGCCGCAACTTCTGAAGTAGTTGGTTGATTATACAATCTTCCATCAATAGATCTTATGGATATTAATTTCAGTTTCAAGTTTTGAACATTTCCTTCATTGATCCATTGTCTAGCCATTGAGAAAATCTTTGCATGGGTGTTATGTCTATACAACATATCTGACAAGTTGTGGACTATAACCTCCTGAATGTTGGTTTTGTCTCTACAATAACATAATATATAAGCTAGAAATTAATTTGACAATAAGTAATGGTTAATGCAAAGAGAAACAATGTTTGAATACCTGAGATTGTCCATTCTATTTGTGACTTCATTCTCGATATCGTGTGTGTATAGTTAGGTAAATTTGGGAGGTTGGCCTTCAGGTGGTAGTAAACTTCCAATGCGATGGCAAGCTTGTCCTTGGATTCTTAAAGTTGGTAGACCACATCCATTATTAAATAGGTTGTCCAAATTAGCTCTTGGTGAAGTGAAAGCAAACATCATGTTATATATTCTTATATATGTCAGGAAATTCTTACTCTCTGGAGCATTATGATAAAAAAGGAGATGTGCTAGAGGCTGTGGAGGATGTTTTAAAAATGGAAGTTCAACTTTACCATTTCCATAACATAAAAAGAATTTGGGATTTGCAGAATGTTTGGGTTTATGTATCCTTTCTTGATACCACATCATGGCCTTACAATACCTACACTCAATCAAAGGGTCTCCCAAATCGTTATAACTTGTACATTGTATGAAAGTTATCATTATATTCCATTGACTATTCAAATTAGCCTTCAAATTACCAACAAAAAGTAACTAATGTAATCAAAAAAGGATGTACAAACCCAAACATCCAGATAACTATTATGCTTCTTTAGCAAAAGATGCAATTTCATATAAGTATTATACTCCTTTAGAAATTTCAACGAAACATGTAATAACCTTGATGTTCCACAACATAACATAATTGACAACCTAATCACATATAACCTGAATATCTGCCATCATTCAAACAACTATATGCAACTAATGTGTAGTGAACAGTGCAAGTGCAACAAATGTGTACATATATGTTATTGAAACAGAATCTTATCTAAGGTAATGACTTTTATTTCATAATGACATTCTTATTCTAGTGATACAATTCTTGTTGACTTCTTATTCTAGTGATATTTTTGAGAAAAAAAGTAGTATATGCAGCTAAAGGAGAACAATAAGCAACAAATAACTATAAAAAATTGTTGCTGAAAACCTTGATATGTCAATAGATGAGGGGAACATATGATACATATGATATGTCATACCAGAAACTAGTAGCAATGGAGGAAAAAAAGGGTATTATATTGTAGTTTGAAAGCATAGTAGTGAACATTCACTTAGTTTAACAAAATTGCACAATCTAATCTCATATAACCTGAATTTCAACCTCATTAAAACTACTATATAATTTTATTGGTTACCTTTGTTATGTAGGTTTGGTTGATTGGTAGTAGAAAAAGGTGGGAAACTATGTTCCTCATTGAGGCTTGAGTCATCATCGGATTGATATGCTGTCGTAAAATCAATAGCAAACGAATTTAAAAAGTGTATTGGATCAAAGAATATTAGTATACGTAATGGAATATATACCAAGCCGAAGTCTGCACTATGTACTTCAATTAAGGAATATACCTGTGAACGGATCATAGTCGGAGTCATCTTAATGACATTATTGTCAAAATCAACATTATTTGTAGGTGCAAAGATATTTGCATTTGTATTCCTGTCATGATCATATGTATTATGAAGTCCATTAGATTCATGTTTGCATGAAGGTCATGTTTCATTTGTTTGATTGTTGTTGTATGTCGCTCCCGATAGATGGGACTGGCCCAGGTAAAGGTACAGACGCGAACGGTCGGCGAGAGGGACAATGAGAACACACAGCAGTGAACTCACTGGGGGTGAATAGAGTCGCCAGCTAGGCATTTTTATCCCGGAGGAAAGGCAATGCTGCATAGACCTAGAAAGAGATGGATAAGACGGTTGCGAACCAGAGAGACTGAGAAGGGGGGTTGGTTACAACCTGGGAAGGTATTAGCACCCAGATTGTCCGCCGTACTCGACGGGATCCACGCTTAAAAGATTTGTGCTTTAAAGGGGTAGTGTCAGTGCAATTTGTGTATACAATAGCTAGAAAAGGATGTACAGGTGTCAGTGTAAGAAGTGTGAAGTGTGATATATACAGTGTCAGTGTAAGAAAGAGAATGATTTGCTCATGACAATGAGGCTAAGGGAATAAAGCTGGAAAGAGGGGGAATATACAGAGACTTTTGTTCGATAACTGTTAAGTTATGCCTACGTATCCTCTCGTGCAATGAGGAAGTCAGAACACCGTAGTTCGACCCAAAGAGACTGAAAGATGAATTGACTTGTGAACTGCTTACTTGTCTATGCTCAAGTGTGTGACCTGTCTGGCTCAGGTGCAAACTGTCTTGCATTAGACGGAAGAAGCGAGTTCTCGTTTGTGAGTGAATGAGGTGAGAAAAGAATCCCGGAGGAGACGATTATTGTTTGTTTTTGAGTTTTCAGTCTTTTATTGCTTTTGAAGGTTTGTCATAGATTAATGAGCTCAAGTCTAAACCAATGGATTTAGTAAACTCATCACATCTTCCCTCTGATTAGGGGTAATGAGAATACTTTAAGCGTGAAGTCAGATTCTCACACTTAATCACCTTTGATGTAGGATTAAGATCATTAACCTACTTGTGATTAATTAGATGTTTTTGTTGTTTTTGTTTAGTGTTGAGTAATGAGATTAAGCCATAATCAGGGATTAAACAGACTCATTACACCATCCTAATAGAAGGATAATAGATGAGGGTGTTTAAGCTGAGGAAAGCTCCTCAACTTAATCCATGATTAAGGATTAAACTCATGACAAAACGAGCCTTTGATTAAGTGAATTTTATTTAACGGTATGATGATGAAGTGAGTTTTATGATTTGTAAGACAACTTGAGGGGGACTTGTCCATTAACACTAGGGTTAGTCCTTCTTAGCCAATTAAGGAAGAATTAGAACCCTAATGCAAGGCCCAAGTTACAAGTGTGATGCCTTGATAGTTATTAAATGAATTGATTAGAGGAATTAAACACATTAAGGGTTTAACACTTAGGATTAAAGTTATACACTCCATCCTAATAGAAGGATGCAGGCATAAGCTTAATCACAAAGCCTTAAAGCCTTTAGGGTTTAGTCCCTGATTATGAGATGAGAAGAGAAGACTCAAAAGGGACACAAAGGTAAAACTAAGAAGGGAGACTAAACAAAACCCTAATTATTATCATGCATGGTTGTTCCTAAGGTTTGTGAGGCTTTCAAGAGAAGTCTTCAAGGGAACCACCAGGAGGCAGATGAAAGGAGCAGAGAGAAGCAAAGTAACTTGCTTCATTCAAGAAGTCAAGTCACTTGAAGAAAGAAAGTGGGAGGAGGAAGAATGAGCAAGCTCAAACTCAAACACACATAAAAATGCAGCAAGGATGCATAAAAGAGATGAAGAGAAGTTATGAGAAGTGAAGGCAAATTCACTTCTCAAAGTCACTTACCACCTGAAAGGTTAGAAAAGAAAATGCAATGCAATGCAAAATGAGATGAAATGATATGATGCAAAACCAAACCAGAAGCACATACATGATGTTAATGATGCTATGAGATGCTACAAACCAGAAACAACACATGTGGATGATCATGCAAGCTCATGAATGCAAATGAAGCAAGTTAAGACACATGAACATACATGAAAAGTTATGAGATGCATATGGCATACAACATGGCAAATGAAAGATGCAATGGTCAAACATGCTTTCAATATGTCTTATGATGTTCAATGAATCAAATGGAGGCATGTAATGTCATGGCAAGTCAAACTATGCAAACAAATGCAAGATGAATGCATATGGAAGCCCAAATTAGGGTTTATGACCAAAGCAACAAACAAGAACCAAAATCAGAAGCAAACAACATTATAAAAAATTGAAAATGCACTCAAAGGATCCCTAATCCTATACTAACCCACTGCCCAAAGGAGAGGTTCCAATTCTTAACCTATTTCAAGTTATGATTTTTCTAAGTTTTCTAGGGTTTTAGGGTTCCTTAACAAGAAAAATGTCAAACAAATGGAAAATGAAAGATCAAATCATGGCCATTTAATCTCACAAACTACATTCTAAACACAATGCAATGCAAAAAGAATCAAGGTCCAACTCTTTAGGGTTAAGCAGAAATGATTTTTGGAAGTTTAGATCAAAATAATGCATAAAAATGATTTTAATTCAATGAAAAATTCTCAAAATGCATCAAGATCAAAAAATAAATTTGGTTTGAAGGTTGAACAATGTTTCTAAATGTCTTAAAACATTTCATGAATTTTTTGGTGATTTTTAAATACCTAAAAGTATTTTTAATTAATTAATTCTCATTAATTAATTAAAAATAAACTTTTAAATATTTAAAAATACTTTTTTAATGCTAAAAATGAAAATAAAAATATTTTTGTGTTCTGAAATTAAATAATAACTTGTACAAAAAATTTCAGATTTTTTAAAGCATTTTTGCTATTTTAAATAAATTGTAGAAATCAAATGAAATAAAAGGAAAATAAAATGAATTTAAATGCTGAAAAAGAAAAGTCAACAGATCTGATGGCTCTCATTCAAACTCACACGCGCGCGTTTTGACTTGGCGCCACATCCAAGGGCCAGAATTCAAACTTGCTAATTACACTGATTAAGCCCTAATTTTGCCCTAATGACTTTCAGATGACCGGAACAGTGGTTCCGGTCATCTTCTCCGGCGAGCTCAAATGCTAAATCATTCTACAAGCTATGAAAATGAAAACTAACTATCCAGAAATCATCCCTACCTTAAAATGATTCAAACCCCTCACTCAAACATCATTTATCATTCATAATCAGAGAGAATCGAATCAAAATAGTTTCTAGGGCAAAAATTTCAGAACACGATTAAACTCTCATCTCTCCACCATTTTCAAAACCAATGACATCAGAGTGATCAGGAGAACATATAGAATCTATTTAGAACTTAAAAAAGGATTTCTGGAAAAAATGTTCTTGAGCTACCTGAGTTTTGAAGCTTTCAGTTCACAGCTTTCTGGGTGCTTTCCTTTGTGCTATCCACTCCTCTTGTGCTCCTGATGAACCCTTGATGCTTAGAAAAGATTTATGTTGGCTGGTTTGAGAGTTTGAACAGGTTCTGTTCAAGCTCAGGTGAGAATCGTGTTTGGCTTATGTGGTGTTTCAAGGGTGAATGAAGGCAGGGAAATGATCAGGAGGATGTGGTGATGAGTTCTATGAAGTGTGTTTGTGAGTTGGTGGCTTGTTTTCTGAGTTTCGAAGGTTTTTGCTCCAAGGGTGGAAAATGGGAAAATGATGCTCTTGCTGGTTTCAGGCTCTTGTGTTATGTTGCTTGGCTTGCCATTTGTTTGTATAAACTAATGGGATTGGTCAGAGGATGTGACCTGTGCTTTATTGATTGGTGTAGCTACTTTTGCCAATTTGTCAACTTTGTGTAAGAGAAAGCATGGGCAACTTCTAGCTTGGTACAAGGGGTGTGGGCTGCGCAGCAAGGTGAGGGGAAAGGCTAGGGCTGGTTCAGCAACATAGGCAGCAAGTGGATGGAAGTGTTATGATGGTTTTGCAACTTGTTTACTTTTGGTTCACATGGAAATATCTTGCTCCCAAGACCATGAAACATGAGATCTTTTGGTTCAAATCTGATTTTTAGAACCTGTATGATGCTTGCATATTGGTTAGACATGGATTAGAAGTCACAAATGCCTTGGTACAAAGTTTTTGCAAGTTTTCCATTCGGTGCATACTTTGAAAATTAGTGATTTTTGCCAACTTTAACACACCATAACTTTTGATCCAAAATGAATTAGGTCATGTTCTTGTACTTTTTGAAAAGGGAAAGATCTAATCTACAACTTTCATGACCAAAGTTTTTCCATTTGAATCATTTTTGGATCAAAAAGTAAGGGTTGAAAAAGTTGCATAAAATGACATTTCATTAAAAGTCAACCATGCCCTAAAAAGTCAACTTTGCAATAACTTCAAATTCTTGAATTTTGTGAACTTCAACCTTCTTCCATGATCAAATAAAGATCATATACACTCAAAATGATGAAGAATGCCCTTTGGTTGGGTCATTGGGGGCCTCAGATGCCATGATTTTGCACTGATTTGTCTGAAAAGTCAACTCTTGATCAGATGACTTCCCCATGGAATTTCTTCATAAAAATTGATATGCATACTCTCTATACCATATAAAGATCAATAGAAACAAGAATGACCAAAGAAATTGGAGTTATGGCCTCTGAAACCAAAACCCTAATTTTAGGTCAACTGTGCAGTCAAACTTGGCTCTGCCTCCATACCAATCCTAGTTCTTGTGATTCTTTGGCATTCTTGATTTTGAGAGGATATAATATGATGCTTGAACACATATAGACCCCTTTGAAGTGATTGATGACCTTTGGAGTGGCTCAAGAAGCTCCTGGATTGCTCAAATCACAAACCCTAGGTGCAGATGACTTAGAACCAATGCAAAGACTCAAAAATTGTGGTATGAGATGTTATGATTGTGTTTATGCATATGAAATGATCACAAGCCATGGTGTGAATGGGTGAGGGCAAATTTGGGGTGTTTACAGCTGCCCCTATTCAAACATGAGTTAGCTGTGCAGGTTGTAAGCGACGGCTTAACAGGCAAACAAGATAACTTGTGGTTGAATACCAAAGACAGTCCAAAATTTGCACTCACAGAATGAAGAAGAAAAGGGATATAGATTGTAAAAGTAAAATAAAGTATATTGTAAAGTGTGGGCGACGGAGGACGACCGTCGAGCAGAGGACGACTGCTGGGTAAAGAGCAATGACGGGGACGGCCGACATGCTGGGAAAAGTGCGGAAAATAAAGCAATGACGGGGACGGCCGACATGCTGGGGATAAAAGAATTATGATGGGGACGGCCATCAGGTAAAGCTGTAAAATTTTCTGGGGATTAATGAAACATGACGGGGACGGCCATCAAGTTCATAAAGTAAAGTAACCAACGATGGGGACGGCCATCGGGCTAAACTGATGAAGGACGATCATCAGGAAAAAGAAAAAGGGACCACGACGGGGACGGCCATCGGGTTAAAGAATAAATGAAATAAACAGATGATGAGGTACGGTCATCAAAGGTGAAGGACGATCACCTAGCAGGGGACGGCTGCTCTGTTGGGTTAAGATGAGGGACGGTCATCTTAGGTGGAGGACGACCACCTGGCAGGGTACGGCTGCCGAAAATATCGCGACATAGGACGAATGCCGGATAAAAGGTCAACGATGGGGACGGCCATCGGATGAGCATGATGGAGGATGACCATCAAGAGGTGGAGGACGACCACCTAGCAGGGGACGGCTGCTCTCGAGGTTTATCTTGACATAGGACGAATGTCAGATAACCAAAAATCAACAATGGGGACGGCCATTGGATGAAATGATGAAAGACGATCATCAAGAGGTGGAGGACGACCACCTAGCAGGGGACGGCTGCTAAAAAATATCAACGATGGGGACGGCCATCGGATGAGCATGATGGAGGACGACCATCAAGAGGTGGAGGACGACCACCTAGCAGGGGACGGCTGCTCTCAGGGTTTATCATGACACAGGACGAATGTCAGATAAAAAGGAAATTGCTTTGTTGGCGATCTACTAGGGAATAGTAAACACGGACGAGTATTTACATCCAAGAAACAAAAGGTATAAGTGTTTAGATATTTGTGTATAGATTAAAGATGCGGACGAGCATCCTTAAGACTACGATACGGACGAGTATCGGGTAGAAACAAATACTGACACGTGTTCAGAGATGATGATACGGACGAGTATCAACTGGTTAACAGAGAACACGGACGAGTGTTGAACCGGAAAGGACTCTTCTGGGAAATAGTAGACACAGACGAGTATCTATATTCAAGAAGACAAAAGTGTTTGACGCGTGTATGGATTTAAAGATGCGGACGAGCATCCTTAAGACTACGATACAGACGAGTATCAGGTAGAAACCAACGCTTGACGCATGCTCTGAGATGATGGTACGGACGAGTACCATCTGGTTAACAAAGAACAAGGACTAGTGTCGACTCTGCGGGGATGTAAGTGGTATATATAAGATACGAACGAGTATCAGTATAAGTGTAAGTGGTGTATAGATGAGTGTTTAACTGCTGGGGAGAGTGACACGGACGAGTGTCAAAGGGAGAAGAGTATAGTATGTACAAAGTGTTTAGGCGACTGCGCTGGGGATATGACACGGACGGGTGTCAAAGGTTTGTCATATGTAAGTATATGTGAGTGCAAAGGGGACGTCTTTGGCTTTCTGCTGGGGTTATGACACAGACGGGTGTCAAAAAGTATCTGTAATACGAGTGGTACTGTTTGCACAGAGCGTTCAGGTGACTTTACTGGGGAGTATTGACACGGACGGGTGCCAAAGAGAGTATATACTGGTGTTTGAGAATGTGAGGCAACTGTTTTTTTTTGCTGGGGAATCTCCGCTGGGGATTTTGGTGGATTGTTATTTACAAGTGTTTGATTCAAAACACGGCTTATGATTATGCTATATGTTTGATTTTTGCCGTAATGCTCCGTACTAGATGGAATGCTACGCTTTGCGGGTGAATATGATGCGAATGCTATGATTATGCAAAGATACTCAACCGGGATTCGGATCCCGATGCTGCACAGATCTTCGGTCGATCTGCTTGAAAAGGACATCCCAGTTGGGGATGCGATCATTGGTAGATCTGATGAGTTGATATCCGCTTGGGGATATGGGTCAATGATAGACCTATTCCAGTAAATGAGAGACCCAGCTGGGGTTTGTGGAAGCTTCCGTCACTCTGTTGTGATCTCTTCATGCGTTGCTCTTCTGGATAGAGGCTGAAACTTTGTGGGGAGATGGTCCCCTGACTCAGCTGAGAAACGACAACTTGGCTGGGGAGAAAGAGATACCACTGAAAAGTCTCCCTAGAGATTCTGTTGAGGAGGATTCTTGACTCAGCCGGGGACATGGGCGCCTTCCGGTACTGCCCTGTTGGAGAAGTGATGCTTGACAACTCTGATGGGGATAAGCAAAGAGTGGCAACTCAGCTGGGGAGAAGACACTTTGGGTGCTGAGTGTCGATTGGTCAGTTTGCTGGAGTGAAGCTTTTATGCCCCAAGTTGCATCCTGGATACCTGCAATCCTGCAAAGATAGGGAAACGCACAAGTAATCCCGAGGTATCCCTTACTGGATTCCGTCATAGGAGTTTAGATATTCCTGAGAGTAAGTATATTTCCTGCGAGCGCGTGTTTTTATTATTTTGAAAATAAGCATCTGTATTTACGCAATCAATTTTTCTTAAGACATCAGACATTTTTTGCAAATAAAATGTACAAGACAAAACGTGACTGGAAAATCAGTTTTTATTAATTCATGTGCCCTGAATTGGCAAGATACAGTCAAGGAAACATATCTCCTAAAATGAGGAGATTGTTACAAATTGAGAAACAAAATGCTGGCAATGTTGACGACGCTTTAAGGAGCTTCCCTTTGCTATGACTCGTATGACTTTTGACGTTCTTCTCGTCTCGCTTTCTGAAAGAGGCTGATTCTGATTGAAGCTTGATCCTTTCGAAGTTTACCGAGTTGTAGGTGATACAGACGAATTCAGAACGCAGTTGTTCGCTTATTCCCTTATTTTGCATGGATCGCCCTTTCGGGTTTTCAATCCATCGGGATACCCATTTTTGCCTGAGTTGTCCGATGCGGCTTTTCAACTCAGCGGGTGTACATCTTTTTGTTTATTTTCCCTTATTTTTGCCCGAGTCTTTTATTCTGTTTTTGACTCGCCGGGATGCCCTATTTTTGCCTGGACTTACATTCTGTTTTTATGTCCAGCGGGTCATTTTATGCGAAGTATTTTTTAACTGCATCTGAATTCACAGGGGACGGGAAATCTTCGCCATCCATAGTGCTGAGCATCAGTGCTCCACCAGAGAAAACTTTCTTTACCACAAACGGTCCTTCATAATTTGGAGTCCACTTGCCCCTGTGGTCTGTATGAGGAGGGAGGATTCTCTTCAGTACAAGATCTCCTACTTGGTACTCTCGATGCCTGACTTTCTGATCGAAGGCTTTCTTCATTCTTTTCTGATACAACTGCCCATGGCAGATTGCAGCCAATCTTTTCTCTTCAATCAGACTCAGTTGTTCGTATCGGGAGTGGACCCATTCTGCTTCGTTCAGCTTAACATCCATCAATACCCGTAAGGAGGGTAATTCAACTTCGACAGGCAGGACTACTTCCATACCATACACAAGCTGATACGGTGTTGCCCCAGTGGATGTCCTGATTGACGTGCGGTACCCATGCAAGGCAAATGGTAGCATCTCATGCCAATCTTTGTAGGTGATTACCATCTTTTGCACAATCTTCTTGATATTTTTATTTGCTGCCTCAACAGCGCCATTCATCTTTGGCCTGTAAGGAGAAGAATTGTGGTGTTGAATTTTGAAGTCCCGGCATAGCTCTGCCATCATTTTGTTGTTTAAATTGGAACCATTATCAGTAATGATTCGCTCGGGAACTCCGTATCGACAGATGATATCTCTCTTCAGAAATCTGGCTACCACTTGCCTTGTAACATTTGCATAGGAAGCTGCTTCGACCCACTTGGTGAAATAGTCAATGGCTACCAGGATGAATCTGTGGCCATTTGAAGCAGTCGGCTCAATCTTGCCAATCATGTCAATGCCCCACATTGCAAAGGGCCAAGGTGAAGACATCACATTCAAAGGATTGGGAGGCACATGCACCTTATCCGCATAAATCTGGCATTTATGGCATTTTCTGGCGTATGCACAACAGTCAGCATCCATCGTGATCCAGTAATAGCCTGATCTCAACAACTTCTTAGCCATGGCATGCCCTCCCGCATGGGTACCAAAGGATCCTTCGTGCACCTCGTGCATTAGCAAGTCTGCTTCTGTTTTATCAACGCATCTGAGGAGTACCATATCAAAGTTCCTCTTGTACAAGGAGCCATCAGTGTTCAAGAAGAAATTACCAGCAAGCCTTCTCAAAGTCTTCTTATCATTGGAAGATGCCCCAGGTGGGTATGTTTGATCCTCCAAGAAGCATTTAATGTCATGGAACCAAGGCTTATCATCTTTGACAATATCTGCCGCGAACACATATGCTGGTCTGTCAAGTCTGGACACTGAAATCTGAGGTACAAAGTTGGCAGCTTGAACTTTGATCATGGACGAAATGGTAGCAAGAGCATCTGCAAACTGGTTCTCGTCCCGAGGGATATACTCAAGCTTGACTGTTGTAAAGAAAGTCAATAACCTCCTTGTATAATCCCTGTAAGGTATCAGATGATCTTGGTGGGTGTACCATTTGCCATTGGTTTGATTGATCACCAGAGCTGAATCTCCGAATACGGTCAACGTCTTGATCCTGAGGTTAGTGGCTTCCTCAAGACCCATAATGCAAGCTTCGTATTCAGCTTCGTTGTTAGTGCAGTTGAAAGTGAGCTTTGCCGAGAAAGGCATGTGAACTCCTTTAGGTGTAATGAGTACTGCACCAACACCACGACCATTCATGTTAACAGCCCCATCAAACATCATAATCCATTCTTCCTCCGGGTCGGGCCCTTCAGTGTGAACAGGCTCTTCATGATCTTTTGATTTTATGAACATGATGTCTTCATCAGGGAAGTCAAATCTCATAGGCTGGTAGTCATCAATGGGTTGCTCAGCAAGATATTCAGACAATACACTGCCCTTGATGGCTTTCTGAGAGGTGTACTGGATGTCATATTCTGTGAGAATCATTTGCCATCTTGCAACCCGCCCGGTAAGCGCTGGCTTCTCGAAAATATACTTGACTGGGTCCATTTTTGAGATCAATAAAGTGGTGTGGGTCAACATATACTGTCTCAGTCGGCGAGCAGCCCACGCTAAAGCACAGCAAGTTTTCTCGAGCAGTGAATAACGTTGTTCACAGTCGGTAAACTTTTTGCTCAGGTAGTATATTGCATACTCTTTTCGACCAGACTCATCATGCTGGCCCAGCACACACCCCATCGACTCTTCTAATACTGTCAAGTACATTATCAGAGGTCTTCCTTCAACTGGAGGCATAAGGATTGGAGGCTCTTGTAAGTACTCTTTGATCTTGTCAAAAGCCCTTTGGCAGTCTTCAATCCACCTGACCGTCTGTTCTTTTCTTAAGAGCTTGAACAAGGGCTCACAGGTTGCAGTAAGGTGAGATATGAACCTTGAAATGTAGTTCAATCTACCTAGAAACCCTCGAACTTCTTTTTCTGTTTTCGGTGCAGGCATTTCTTGAATGGCTTTGACTTTATCAGGGTCAACCTCAATCCCTTTCTCACTTACGATAAAACCCAGCAGCTTACCAGATCGCACCCCGAATGTGCATTTGTTGGGGTTCAGCTTCAGTTGGTACTTCCTCAGACGTTTGAATAGCTTCAGCAGATTTACCAGGTGGTCTTCTTCTGTAAGGGACTTGGCAATCATGTCATCCACATAACATTCGATTTCTTTATGGATCATATCGTGGAATAATGTTACCATAGCCCGTTGATATGTTGCACCAACATTCTTCAGTCCGAATGGCATCACCTTGTAACAGAACGTGCCCCAGGGTGTGATGAAAGTTGTCTTCTCCATGTCTTCAGGTGACATCTTGATCTGATTATATCCTGAAAATCCGTCCATGAAGGAGAATACCGAGAACTGAGCCGTGTTATCAACCAATACATCAATGTGAGGTAATGGGAAATCATCTTTCGGGCTGGCTCTATTCAGATCCCGGTAGTCAACACACATTCTCACCTTGCCGTCTTTCTTAGGCACAGGTACTATATTAGCAACCCACGGCGGATAGCTAGTCACAGCAAGGAACCCGGCGTCCCATTGCTTTTGTACCTCTTCCTTGATTTTCATTGCCATGTCCGGGCGAGTACGGCGCAACTTCTGTTTAACCGGCGGGCATTCCTCTCTCAAAGGCAGCTTGTGCACAACAATGTCGGTGTCCAACCCTGGCATGTCTTGATAAGACCAAGCAAACACGTCCACATACTCTTGGAGCAGGTCAATCAGTTGTCTCTTCACTGAGTCTTGTAAGCAGGCCCCGATTTTAACTTCTTTCACATCTTCATCTGTACCAAGATTAATCGTCTCAACCTCCTCCTGATGAGGAGTGATAACCCTTTCCTCTTGTCTCAACAATCTGGCTAGCTCTTCAGGAAGCTCGTAATCTTCTTCAACCCCTTCATCAGCTTGATTGATCGGATGGTCAAAGTCATACGAAGTCATAGCCGTGCTGTTGTCGGTGCTATCTGGAAGGCACTCTCTGCAAGGGTTCAGTTTGTTCATTTTAGTGATTGATTTTAATCTTGTTTAGAAAAGTGAAATAAAGTTGTCATTTTGAAAGCATTGCCATTAATTTTTGTACAAAAAGAGAAATGGAAAAACAGTGAGCGGAATAGAAAACGACTCATTTGCAAAAGATGTCTGATATTTCATTGATTGATCTATTTGCACAAAATTAAAGATGGCCCGATTACAAAATGAGTCTTGTCATCTTGGGCAAGATGCAAGGCTTGATGCATGCTTAAAATATACAGGAAATAATAATTACTCTGCAGGAGTAACCCTTATAATTTCCTGGGAAGACCAGTTTGAGATACGGCTCCCCGGGATCCTTGGACGTATCCAGCTCTCCAGGTTGCGTTCATCTTCCGACTCATCTTCCAAGTTGTTGACAGCATCAGGGGTGAGCATCCCCCCACTTACAAAGTTGGGCTTCTTAGCAGCCTCTGTTTGATCTTGTTGAGTTGGTTTGTAACCCAACCCAAATCTATCCTCTTTCTTCTCCGCAGGCAGCAGTTTGCCCCAGCCTTGGGCATTTCCTTCTTCAACAACCTTTCGGGCTTGTTGGTATGATGTCATTGAGGTTCCAGGTACAGCAGATGTTTCATTTACGTTCAAGGCCTCAAACCCTTGACTCATTGTTTCATGGATCTCCCCATCCATCTCAATATATTTGTAGGTAGCCAGGTGGCTAACAAAAATATCCTCCTCTCCACAGATAGTAACGACTTGACCCTCCCACTCGAATTTTAACTTCTGGTGAAGGGTTGAGGTCACGGCGCCGGCGGCGTGAATCCATGGCCTTCCCAATAGACAGCTGTAGGCAGGCTGAATGTCCATCACGTAGAAGGTCGTTTTGAAAGTTTGTGGGCCAATCGTTATGGGCAACTCAATCTCTCCCAGAACCGATCTCTTAGAACCATCAAAGGCTCTCACCACCAGGTTGCTGGGACGTAATGCCAATCCGTCATATTCTAACTTCACAAGGGCTTTTTTAGGTAAGACATTAAGGGATGACCCTGTGTCTACCAGCACATGGGAAAGAACTGCACCTTTACATTCCATGGTGATGTGCAAAGCCTTGTTATGATTGCGGCCTTCCGTAGTCAAATCAGTGTTGGTGAACCCTAGTCCGTGACTAGCATTAACATTTCCAACCACAGCTTCCAACTGATTGACGGTGATCTCTTCTGGCACATAAGCTGCGTGCAAGACTTTTAGTAGTGCATTCCGATGGGCTTCGGAGCACATAAGCAATGATAGAATATAGATCTTGGAAGGCGTCTGGTGAAGCTGATCCACTATTTTGTAATCACTTTTCTTGATGATTCTCATGAACTCATCAACTTCTTAATCAAAGGGTGTTTTCAAAGCTTCTCTAACAATCTGCTCTTCTTGCACCAAGCTTTTCCCTTTTGCCTTGGCAGCAGCTTCTGCTTCGGCAACAGGTCTTTGAGTTTGTGGAGCAAAGAGACGCCCGCTTCGAGTGAAGCCTCCGCCTTCTCCCACATTGTCTATTTGTGGTGCAGGGGTTGATGATTCAAGAGTGATTTTCTGTCCTCCGCAGTATAGATCAGAGCCGTAATGCCAGGGGATGGCATTACTGCTTTCATAGGGTACTGGCCCAGGCACCGTGATGGTGACTGGACTGATGGCAGCTGCAGAAGGGACCATGATAGTCTGTGGATCATAATATATTGTGACTGGTGCTCTGATAGGAGTGGCACTTTGAGAGTTGTAAGCAGAGTTATTTTCTGGATCGTAATAAATTGTAACGGTTGAGACATCTTCATTGTTTGTTGCTGATGTTGTAGGAGACAATGTCGGAAGGATGGGTGTTGTTGTTGTAGGAGTTTCAAAATGAAGTGGTGCTGGAGTTGTAGAAGGAACGTTCATTGATATCTGGTCAGTTGAAATGACAGATGAAACACTTGTTGATGAAGCCGAAGAATTGTCGGGAACAATGGTTGTTGCAGTTGTAGGAGGTACTGGAATTGTTGCTGATGAGGTTGCTGGATTGGTAGAAATTGACGTTGTGATTTGAAGCAGGCCACTCTGGATGAGACCATCTATGCCATCTCTCAAGTTATCACAGCCATTCACTGAAATGTTGCAATAAGCACACCCTAGCTCACATCCCGGGAATATTTGACATTCAAGGAGTTGGGCTTTAATCTCTACCAACGGTGTCCGGATCTGACCCACACTGGTTATCAAGTAAGACGGCTTGTCTTCTTCAATAGCATTGATTCTGGGACCTCCGTGGTTTGGCATAGGGTTTTTGTTAACATTTGGTGGTGGTGCAAAGTTTAGAGCTTTAGAGTCCACCAAGTCTTGTACCTTCATGTGCAAAGCTCTGCACTTTTCCGTACTATGGCCAGGTGCATTTGAATGAAAAGCACATCTGGCGTTGGAGTCATAATTTCTGGGTAGACTGGTGGGATCTGGAGGTGCCAACGTCCTTAGCTCAACCAGGTTAAGTTTCAGGAGTTGTGGTAGTAATGTGGCATAGGGCATAGGGATCGGATCGATCACCCTATTGGCCTGAGAAGGTCTTTGTTGATATGGTCTTTGTTGATCGTTGTTGTTGGTGTTGTTGTAGTTTCTCTGAGGATACTGAGTTTGTTGCTGGTACTGAGGTTGTTGCTGATAATTTTGTTGTTGTGGTTGATAAGCTGGTTGAGGATGAATTAGAGCGGGAATGGTGACTGCCGCCACGGATCTATGAACATATTGGGGTCTGCCCCTGCTGGCATGGATAGCATTGGTTTCACCAGTTCTTCTTGGGCCTACGAAAGGCTTTATCGTGTTGCTGGATGAGCTGGCACCGTTGTCAGAAATCTTGCCCATCTTTAACAGGCTCTCAATTCTTTCTCCAGCTATGACTACATCAGCAAAGCTAGTGGAAGAAAAGGCAGCTAGCCTGTCAATGTATGTTCCTTGGAGGGTGTTCATAAACATATCTGCCATCTCCCTCTCTGACATAGGCGGCTGGACAGCAGCAGCAAGCTGTCTCCACCTCTGGGCGTATTCGCGGAAACTTTCCCTGGATGATTGAGACATCCCCATCAGGAGGGTCCTGTTGGGTGCCATATCCAAATTATACTGGTATTGTCTAATGAAGGCCTCTGCCAAGTCCTTCCAACACCTGATGGTTGCTCTAGTCAGATGAGAGTACCATTCCCTTGAAGCCCCTGTTAAGCTATCCTCAAAATAAAACATCCATAGCTTCTCATCCATGGTATACGCCTTCAGCCTCCCCAGAAAGGATTGTAAGTGGGTCCGTGGGCAGGAAGTCCCGTTGTACTTTTCAAAACAAGGAGGCTTAAACTTATGGGGAATCCTGACCCCGTCCACTAAGCCCATGTCCATAACATCAAAACCCAAAGAGTTTTGTGACTCCAAGGATCTTAATTTCTCAGCAATTTCATCTAGTCTTCTGTCATAGGCCTCTTCCCCAGCTCCCATTACTGTGAACTGATCTTCCTGGGGGTCTTCTTGAAGCACTCTTCCTGCAGTGGCAGTTCCTTGCACATTAACAGGGATGTTGATCTCTGGATGAAGGTGGGGTCCAAATACAGGGGGGTTGACATGAGGTTGGACCCTCTCATTGTTGCTTGTCCCAGCAGTCCCTATATGGGGATCTTCTTGATTCTGCCTCTCTACCAAGGCTCTTAATCTTTCTTGGCTTTGAGCCATGTTATTCATCACCTCCATAAATTGCGTCATCTGAGTCCTCATTTCCAATCTCTCATTGGCCATTTGAGTCCTGACCTCTGTAAGGTCCTGCTGTACCTGGTCCATTTGTATGCCCGGAAGATTGTTACGGGTTGGATATCGGTGTGGACGGTTGAGTGGAAATACCCGACGTCGAGCAATAGTTCCTGAACATCACAACAAAGTTAGTAGCAATAAAACAAAAACCTGCAAAACAAACAAAGGGTTAGCATGCAATGCAGTATGCTTATTTGTTTCCAAGGTATCCGGCTTGGCACTTGGTTTTGACCCTTCCAGACCCTTGAAGATACTGTTGATGTTGCTTCAAAAGAAACCCAAATGGAACAAACTGATACATATATTACAAAAGGCAAATGATACATAATTTGTTCTTTACAAAACATGCCCTCTGAGGGGTCAAAATACAACATAAGAAAATAAAAGTACATAAAATGAAAGCAACAACAAGCAAAAGTCAAACACCAAGACCAAACTCATCCTCCTGAACTTCCTTGAGAAGTGCTTCAGTCACAGGATCAGCCGGACGCTCTGTGAGATTCCTGATAAGGAGATTCCTGGTAGCAACAGCTGCAGCTAGCTTCTTGTGTTGACTCTGGTCTTTTGACCTCTTCACTCCGGCTCTAATCTTCAACTTTGAGATCTCCCTCTGGGCTGCTGCCAAGGCTTCCTGTTGCTCTTTTGCACTCGCTTCCAGCTGCCCAATCTTATCCTGAGTTCTTTTATCCTCCTGAGTACGAGCTTCGGTGATCCTGACCCACCTAGCTTGACTCTCTTTCAGGTACAAATCAGTCCTGGCTTTCTGGAACTGAGCTTCCTTGCAGGCATTTTTCAAAATCTGCTCTCCAGCCCTAGACTTCTTGATATAATCCTCAGACTTCTCAATCTTAGCCAGATGCTCCACCTTCAACTTTTCCAATCTTTCAATATCCAACCTACTACTACTCCTCTCCCAGAGGGTCTTCTGTAGAGCTTGAGACAGATTCTCATTCCTTTTCTTCAGTTTCTCAATTTCTTCCAGGCTGGCAGTTGCTGCTGGAGGTTGTACGGTAGAGGGTCCGGGTGTGTCCTCGATGGTGAAAGGCATCCCAGAAATCTGAGCTCTGGCATGAGACCATTCATAGTACTGTGCTGATGCCACATTGTTGCACTTCCCCAGAATGGTTACTCCTTTAGTTTGAACATTGTCCCAGGCCCAGGCTGCCTGCCTAACAATAGCCAGATTAGGCTTGTTCTCACAGTAAAGGGTCTCAGCCAAGTCTTGTGCCTTAGGAGTGTGGACCAACGCATAGCCCAGTTGTCTTTTGAATAGCAGGGGGTTGTAATTGATGCAACCCTTAACTCCTATCAGGGGTACATTGGGAAACTGTCCACAACTGGTAATGATATCCCTGCCCTTTGTGCTTTGGGTGCACCAACTGATATCAGCCGAAGTTAAAGCAGTGAGTCTTCTAGCCCAGTTTCTCTGCTGATGAGGATTCAAAAATGCATCTGTTTTGGGCAAATGCTTAAGAAGCCAAGTATGGAACAAAGGAGCACAGCATCTCAATAATCTTCCCCTTTGCTTTTCATTCCTTTGGTGAACAGAGTAGTAAAGATCTCCCAGTAAGGTGGGCACTGGGTTCCTCAGGATGAAAAGGTGGATTGCATTTTTGCTGATGAATTTAGGCTCATCTGCAAATAATATAATCCCATATATGCTCAGGGCCAATAAAGCACAGACTGCTTTCCACTCTCCCAAAGAAGCCTTCAGGGTAGCCTGAGAGATCAAGAAATCCAGATGCAGGCCAGAGATTCCAGCCTTAGTAGTCATATGCTGCCTAATCAAAACTGGTTCCAGATGCAATGCCTTTGCCACCTCTTCATTGCTAGGGAAAGCCATCTCAGGGTTGAAGGGGACTCCACTCCTGATAGGTATACCAACCAATGATGAGTATTCCTCCAATAAAGGGCCCAACTGAAAATCCTGAAAAGTGAAACACCTCAGTGGGGGATCATAAAACTGAAGGCAAGTATGAATCAGGCTCCTCTGTGAGGGGTCCAAATCCATAACCACATCAAGTATGCTTCCATAGTGTTCTCTGAAAAATGGTATATGGTCTGGAGTAATCAGGGTCTGAATCCTCCTGATGTCAGCTAGCTCGGGCTGAAAGAAGTGATACGAGATATTACTCTTCTTAGGTGCCATGTTGTTGAAGAAGGGTTGAGACAGGTGCTGATGATAACACTGAAAATGGGCCACTGACTGGCTAGTGCAGGTGACTGAAGCAGGTAGCTGATAGCTGAGGCAGGTGCTGATGAAGATAGGTCTATACTGATGATGGGGTCAAAACCAAGCCAAAAAATAAAGTATGGATACCCTGAAAAACAAATAAACAAATGTCAGAATGATGCAATGAGGATGTATGCAAATGATATGCAAGGGTTTGTGACTGAGCTGGATCTGATCAAGTGCTCTGATATAAGTCCAGGTATGTTCAAGAAATCCAGATGGAGGTTCAGAAGTCCAGTAATCAAGGTGGGGGACTCAAATAAAGAGTCACATGTCCAGGGTGTAGAATCACAAGAACTGTTCCAACATGGAGTATTCTTAATCAAATCAAAATATCAAGGTATGCTGAGGCCAAGGGTACCTGCAAACCTGTAAACAGCCCAACCCCCTCACAGGTGGTGTTCTAAAACAAGGATCCTCAGACTTGGATCAGTTTATGAGAAGTGTAAACACTTCTAACCCGGAGGTACAGTGTTTACAATAACCATAAAAGATCCTCCCCTAATTCACCTCAGTTTCTGAAGGTCAATACTAAAGGTCATCCAGACTTAGCAGGCTTCCCAGATAGCCCTAGCATTGCAGGAAATCTGCAACACAGAGTTCTCAAGAAGAAACCCATATCTGAACCGTGTTTCATATTCCCGCATCAGACCGAGATGGAATGGGAAAGAATATGAACCACTCTAGCCTAGGTGTCACTCAGGTCCCAGGTATAGGACCTCAACTCTCAATAGAACACCCACCCACCAAAGAAAACAAACAGACCCAACCAGCACAGTGTGACAATATGATATAATGCAAAGCTATACAGAAAGCAGTAAAACAACTGTACATAAAGCCATAAAAATAAATAAACACAAATAGCACATAACACCCCAGTAAACACAAATCAAACAAGCGCTAGGAGGAACCCACAAAAAGAACCAGAAGCCCTGGTTGCAATATAAGGGTCCCCAGCAGAGTCGCCAAGCTGTCGCTCCCGATAGATGGGACTGGCCCAGGTAAAGGTACAGACGCGAACGGTCGGCGAAAGGGACAATGAGAACACACAGCAGTGAACTCACTGGGGGTGAATAGAGTCGCCAGCTAGGCATTTTTATCCCGGAGGAAAGGCAATGCTGCATAGACCTAGAAAGAGATGGATAAGACGGTTGCGAACCAGAGAGACTGAGAAGGGGGGTTGGTTACAACCTGGGAAGGTATTAGCACCCAGATTGTCCGCCGTACTCGACGGGATCCACGCTTAAAAGATTTGTGATTTAAAGGGGTAGTGTCAGTGCAATTTGTGTATACAATAGCTAGAAAAGGATGTACAGGTGTCAGTGTAAGAAGTGTGAAGTGTGATATATACAGTGTCAGTGTAAGAAAGAGAATGATTTGCTCATGACAATGAGGCTAAGGGAATAAAGCTGGAAAGAGGGGGAATATACAGAGACTTTTGTTCGATAACTGTTAAGTTATGCCTACGTATCCTCTCGTGCAATGAGGAAGTCAGAACACCGTAGTTCGACCCAAAGAGACTGAAAGATGAATTGACTTGTGAACTGCTTACTTGTCTATGCTCAAGTGTGTGACCTGTCTGGCTCAGGTGCAAACTGTCTTGCATTAGACGGAAGAAGCGAGTTCTCGTTTGTGAGTGAATGAGGTGAGAAAAGAATCCCGGAGGAGACGATTATTGTTTGTTTTTGAGTTTTCAGTCTTTTATTGCTTTTGAAGGTTTGTCATAGATTAATGAGCTCAAGTCTAAACCAATGGATTTAGTAAACTCATCACATCTTCCCTCTGATTAGGGGTAATGAGAATACTTTAAGCGTGAAGTCAGATTCTCACACTTAATCACCTTTGATGTAGGATTAAGATCATTAACCTACTTGTGATTAATTAGATGTTTTTGTTGTTTTTGTTTAGTGTTGAGTAATGAGATTAAGCCATAATCAGGGATTAAACAGACTCATTACACCATCCTAATAGAAGGATAATAGATGAGGGTGTTTAAGCTGAGGAAAGCTCCTCAACTTAATCCATGATTAAGGATTAAACTCATGACAAAACGAGCCTTTGATTAAGTGAATTTTATTTAACGGTATGATGATGAAGTGAGTTTTATGATTTGTAAGACAACTTGAGGGGGACTTGTCCATTAACACTAGGGTTAGTCCTTCTTAGCCAATTAAGGAAGAATTAGAACCCTAATGCAAGGCCCAAGTTACAAGTGTGATGCCTTGATAGTTATTAAATGAATTTATTAGAGGAATTAAACACATTAAGGGTTTAACACTTAGGATTAAAGTTATACACTCCATCCTAATAGAAGGATGCAGGCATAAGCTTAATCACAAAGCCTTAAAGCCTTTAGGGTTTAGTCCCTGATTATGAGATGAGAAGAGAAGACTCAAAAGGGACACAAAGGTAAAACTAAGAAGGGAGACTAAACAAAACCCTAATTATTATCATGCATGGTTGTTCCTAAGGTTTGTGAGGCTTTCAAGAGAAGTCTTCAAGGGAACCACCAGGAGGCAGATGAAAGGAGCAGAGAGAAGCAAAGTAACTTGCTTCATTCAAGAAGTCAAGTCACTTGAAGAAAGAAAGTGGGAGGAGGAAGAATGAGCAAGCTCAAACTCAAACACACATAAAAATGCAGCAAGGATGCATAAAAGAGATGAAGAGAAGTTATGAGAAGTGAAGGCAAATTCACTTCTCAAAGTCACTTACCACCTGAAAGGTTAGAAAAGAAAATGCAATGCAATGCAAAATGAGATGAAATGATATGATGCAAAACCAAACCAGAAGCACATACATGATGTTAATGATGCTATGAGATGCTACAAACCAGAAACAACACATGTGGATGATCATGCAAGCTCATGAATGCAAATGAAGCAAGTTAAGACACATGAACATACATGAAAAGTTATGAGATGCATATGGCATACAACATGGCAAATGAAAGATGCAATGGTCAAACATGCTTTCAATATGTCTTATGATGTTCAATGAATCAAATGGAGGCATGTAATGTCATGGCAAGTCAAACTATGCAAACAAATGCAAGATGAATGCATATGGAAGCCCAAATTAGGGTTTATGACCAAAGCAACAAACAAGAACCAAAATCAGAAGCAAACAACATTATAAAAAATTGAAAATGCACTCAAAGGATCCCTAATCCTATACTAACCCACTGCCCAAAGGAGAGGTTCCAATTCTTAACCTATTTCAAGTTATGATTTTTCTAAGTTTTCTAGGGTTTTAGGGTTCCTTAACAAGAAAAATGTCAAACAAATGGAAAATGAAAGATCAAATTATGGCCATTTAATCTCACAAACTACATGCTAAACACAATGCAATGCAAAAAGAATCAAGGTCCAACTCTTTAGGGTTAAGCAGAAATGATTTTTGGAAGTTTAGATCAAAATAATGCATAAAAATGATTTTAATTCAATGAAAAATTCTCAAAATGCATCAAGATCAAAAAATAAATTTGGTTTGAAGGTTGAACAATGTTTCTAAATGTCTTAAAACATTTCATGAATTTTTTGGTGATTTTTAAATACCTAAAAGTATTTTTAATTAATTAATTCTCATTAATTAATTAAAAATAAACTTTTAAATATTTAAAAATACTTTTTTAATGCTAAAAATGAAAATAAAAATATTTTTGTGTTCTGAAATTAAATAATAACTTGTACAAAAAATTTCAGATTTTTTAAAGCATTTTTGCTATTTTAAATAAATTGTAGAAATCAAATGAAATAAAAGGAAAATAAAATGAATTTAAATGCTGAAAAAGAAAAGTCAACAGATCTGATGGCTCTCATTCAAACTCACACGCGCGCGTTTTGACTTGGCGCCACATCCAAGGGCCAGAATTCAAACTTGCTAATTACACTGATTAAGCCCTAATTTTGCCCTAATGACTTTCAGATGACCGGAACAGTGGTTCCGGTCATCTTCTCCGGCGAGCTCAAATGCTAAATCATTCTACAAGCTATGAAAATGAAAACTAACTATCCAGAAATCATCCCTACCTTAAAACGATTCAAACCCCTCACTCAAACATCATTTATCATTCATAATCAGAGAGAATCGAATCAAAATAGTTTCTAGGGCAAAAATTTCAGAACACGATTAAACTCTCATCTCTCCACCATTTTCAAAACCAATGACATCAGAGTGATCAGGAGAACATATAGAATCTATTTAGAACTTAAAAAAGGATTTCTGGAAAAAATGTTCTTGAGCTACCTGAGTTTTGAAGCTTTCAGTTCACAGCTTTCTGGGTGCTTTCCTTTGTGCTATCCACTCCTCTTGTGCTCCTGATGAACCCTTGATGCTTAGAAAAGATTTATGTTGGCTGGTTTGAGAGTTTGAACAGGTTCTGTTCAAGCTCAGGTGAGAATCGTGTTTGGCTTATGTGGTGTTTCAAGGGTGAATGAAGGCAGGGAAATGATCAGGAGGATGTGGTGATGAGTTCTATGAAGTGTGTTTGTGAGTTGGTGGCTTGTTTTCTGAGTTTCGAAGGTTTTTGCTCCAAGGGTGGAAAATGGGAAAATGATGCTCTTGCTGGTTTCAGGCTCTTGTGTTATGTTGCTTGGCTTGCCATTTGTTTGTATAAACTAATGGGATTGGTCAGAGGATGTGACCTGTGCTTTATTGATTGGTGTAGCTACTTTTGCCAATTTGTCAACTTTGTGTAAGAGAAAGCATGGGCAACTTCTAGCTTGGTACAAGGGGTGTGGGCTGCGCAGCAAGGTGAGGGGAAAGGCTAGGGCTGGTTCAGCAACATAGGCAGCAAGTGGATGGAAGTGTTATGATGGTTTTGCAACTTGTTTACTTTTGGTTCACATGGAAATATCTTGCTCCCAAGACCATGAAACATGAGATCTTTTGGTTCAAATCTGATTTTTAGAACTTGTATGATGCTTGCATATTGGTTAGACATGGATTAGAAGTCACAAATGCCTTGGTACAAAGTTTTTGCAAGTTTTCCATTCGGTGCATACTTTGAAAATTAGTGATTTTTGCCAACTTTAACACACCATAACTTTTGATCCAAAATGAATTAGGTCATGTTCTTGTACTTTTTGAAAAGGGAAAGATCTAATCTACAACTTTCATGACCAAAGTTTTTCCATTTGAATCATTTTTGGATCAAAAAGTAAGGGTTGAAAAAGTTGCATAAAATGACATTTCATTAAAAGTCAACCATGCCCTAAAAAGTCAACTTTGCAATAACTTCAAATTCTTGAATTTTGTGAACTTCAACCTTCTTCCATGATCAAATAAAGATCATATACACTCAAAATGATGAAGAATGCCCTTTGGTTGGGTCATTGGGGGCCTCAGATGCCATGATTTTGCACTGATTTGTCTGAAAAGTCAACTCTTGATCAGATGACTTCCCCATGGAATTTCTTCATAAAAATTGATATGCATACTCTCTATACCATATAAATATCAATAGAAACAAGAATGACCAAAGAAATTGGAGTTATGGCCTCTGAAACCAAAACCCTAATTTTAGGTCAACTGTGCAGTCAAACTTGGCTCTGCCTCCATACCAATCCTAGTTCTTGTGATTCTTTGGCATTCTTGATTTTGAGAGGATATAATATGATGCTTGAACACATATAGACCCCTTTGAAGTGATTGATGACCTTTGGAGTGGCTCAAGAAGCTCCTGGATTGCTCAGATCACAAACCCTAGGTGCAGATGACTTAGAACCAATGCAAAGACTCAAAAATTGTGGTATGAGATGTTATGATTGTGTTTATGCATATGAAATGATCACAAGCCATGGTGTGAATGGGTGAGGGCAAATTTGGGGTGTTTACATTGTAGGCATAAGGCAAACTCTTATAAAAATCTTACTTCTGGAATATAAGATCATCAACTAACTTTGATCAAAAATTTAAATAGAGACAATTACATTTGGGTGCATGATTGAGTGGTGTATCTATATTGACATGGTTTAGGAATAACATAACCTGTTTGTGAATTTGCAGTGGCTATTATTGGTATATTGCACCGGTTATAGACTGTTAATGATGGTGATGCACTACCTTATGTACTATTGTAACAAGATTCAAAGTAAATAAAAGAGTAATAAACCATTAAATGGATAAGGGTGTAATACATACCGAAAACAAACTTACACATGATTCATTGATGCTTCCATGGTAAAATGAGGGTGTGGCTCGATGGTTTGTGTGGTCTCCTTCCATATAATGTTACACGCCAAATCTGGGACCCCAAGTACTTTTTTTGGACGACCACAACCATGTTTGACTAGTTAAGGAGTGTTTATTGCCTCATTCCTGCCAATTCTACTTCATTAGATAAAATTATTATTTTGGACTTATAAAATACAAACTAATACATACCGACATCTATTTGCAAAAAAATTTCTTAGTGCATTGGTGTCTACAAATATATTCTCCTTTTGTGACATTCCAACGGGTTTGAAAAACCTTGACATAAGGTTTGTACCCATATTTTGAACACTAAAAACTTTTTGCGGTTCCTGCCATATATGCGTCGATGATGATGGCATTGTCCCATTTAGTACCATGTCCATTTTCTTACCATCAATGACAATCTTGTCAATTAGTTGTCTGTTGGAAACGGGTGGAGTAGCATCACCAAGTGGGATTCTATAATTGGGAGTGCTCGCAATTGTTGAATGAGGTTGCATCTGAATATGTGGGTTATATGTAGTATTTTCTATTAGCTTTGCCCTTTTAGCTTTTAGCAATGAAATCTCTACATTCTAGCTCGTTTGGTCCTAATTCTCCGCTGGGAAGAATCATCCATCTTAGACAACAGTTGCACCAATGGCCTATAACATTCAATAACATGTTGGTTAGATATTGAATAAACAATGCACAAAAAGCAAATTTTACTTACCACCTAAGCTTAATGCATTGAAACCCATAACTTTGCAACATAGTTTTGACAATATCACAAATTGTGAAGTGACCTCCTTGAATGATAATATTTCTCCATGTAATGCTTTGATTGATATGTATGTCAAATGTGGGAGTTTAGATTACGCAAGATGGGTATTTAATAATGGTTCTTATGCCGAATGTTGGAGTTTGATTATCTCGACATATGGATTACATGGAAAAGGAGGGGAAGTTATGACTACATATTACGAAATGCTTCAGCAGGGGATCAAACCAGACATGATAACATTGGTTAGTGTTATTCCTGCTTGTAGCAAGTCAGGATTGGTGGATGAAGGCATTAGTATATATAACTCATTGACGACAAATTATGAAATGAAACCAATAGTTGAAATTTGTGCTTATGTAGTAGATATGTTAGGTCGGTCGGGCCAACTCGATCAAGCGTTGGAGTTCATAAAAAAATTCCATTAAATCATGGTCCAAGTGTTTTGGGATCTCTTTTCACCGCCTCTGCAATACATGAGAATTCTATTACAAGAGACTTTCCTTATAGGTGTCTATTAGAGCTAAAACCTGAAAACCCTTCAAATTATATCTCGCTTTCAAATACATATGCCTCTAATATAAGATGGGATGTTGTAACTGAGGTGAGAACAATGATGAAAGAGAAAGGTTTAATAAAAGTTCCAGGTATTAGTTGGATAACTATGGGTGGTAAAACAATACTTTCACGGTTGTTGATAAAACAGATCCTTGTTCTAGTTCAATCTATGAAATGCTTGATGACCTAGTATCAATAATGACAAATGAATGTACTGATATTGGTATTCTAACTTAAATCTACAGGAATCAGTCATAAAAATATCATCTTCTAAAAGTGTCTAGTGAACACTGGAAACTGGGCAACCAAGTAGTTCGGGGAACTCTTAAACTACTTGCTAGGTGATCCATCGGGACTCAAAATAACACATGATAATCATAACTTGAGTGAGAGAAAAGTTAAGAAAAGCCTGATTTCTAGTTGTATGTGGTTTTAATAAATATGGTTTACTTAATGAGGTAATTGCGTTGTTGCATTGTTGAACAATGTGAGTGTAATTCGCCCGCTGTTCATAAGTTCTAGATTATAAAAGCATAAGCCAAGGAAAATTTGTATGTTTCATTTGAGTTTGACTGAATAAGCTATCGTTAAGTTTTGGAATTTAATTAAAAATTTGATGTAATTTGTAAACTTGATGAGGCAATTTGAAAAATCTGCTGGCATATGTTTCACATTGGTCGATGGATATTCAAAGAGGATAGGAGAAATGCAGTTGAATATGTCTCTTGTTGGAATTCCCAAACTAAATATAAAATGTTTTCATGACTACATAATATTTCTATAAAGATAACATTTAGAGCAGTAAGATAAATCTTGTTTTCCATTGTTATAATTTTTCCTAATAAGAAGTTTTGTGCATGATATATCATGTTGTCTCAATCTAATCTTTCTGTTATTATTAAGGGGAGAAATCAAATTAAATGTGGTATGATTTATTCACTAATTAGTTACCTAAAACCTACACCAACAATGTTTTTGATATGGAACTTCAATCAATAAAGAGGAATCAATCCTTAAAACTAATAGTCAATATTGATAGTCCATGAAAATAATAAAACATATCATGCAAGGTTCAATAAACACAATGATAAGAATGACTGTCAAGAAGGTTTATATTTGAAGCTTTCACACAAACATACATGGCATAAACACTTCATTCATATTCAATGGACACACACCATTCTTACTAAAAGTTATCCAATCTATTAGTAACCAACATTTTTCTAACCAATGACATTGCAGTAACATCTTAAAGGCACGAAATACTACTCTCAAAATAAAAATAAAAAATTTATTGTATCATGAAACCCGACTCTAACAAATATTCATCGCAAATTTGTATATGAGACTATAAAGAATAACATATTTCATTTACTTTACCTTAAGGTTATGATATATGTTGTTCTATGCAATGCACTCAAAGGATGAAGACTACAATTGTGCTCAATGAAGTTGCCTCAACATTGACGGTAAATTTGACTTTTATGCAGTTCAAAAAAAAGTCAATAGCAAGAGGATATATTCGTGATTTGAATTTTCGCCAAAAAACTATCAACTAATTTACTAACCGATCTAGTTGAAAATGAATTGGGAATTAGTTGTTAAAAATTAAGAGAAACCATTTGGTTTGCAGTGTCAGGATTTGCAGGCTCCCAGTTGGAATATGTTATTTGAAGCACATATAAACTAATGTTGCAGAAAATAGTTATGCATTATAATAGAAAAAAATTAGGACAGTTACACCATTTGCTTTATTGTCTTTCATATTGATGCTGTCATGAAAAAGGAAACCAGTCAACTCATATGAGGTTGTTACTGCTATGAGAGTGGTGGATATATGCAACTAGTATAAACATTAGCATATTAATTGTAGGATAATTGGTATAAGACAGCAACACTTGATCAAGTTACCTTAAAAAGGTAAAGCATAATATATCTGGAAAAAAAAGATATAACATACCCTTCTTCCAATATAAAAGTAAGGTAATACACATTTGTTTGTTTCAAGATAATGCTTATTTTAACCTAATAAATTAAACTATCAGCTAAAAAGCATTTAGGCTAAAAAACATATATGACATGTATTTAGCTTAAAATACCTATTTTTTGCTGGCATTTGAAATGATGTTCAAAAAATTGTAGTTCCCTAGACATATATATGAGATTACAATGAAGATCCACATTTCACGATTGATTTATACAAAAAATTAAACCTTTTTTTGTGTGTATCAGCCTAATAGTAAATTAATAATAAGGAAACTACAATTTTTGTGCTCTTCTGTGTACCAGCCACAGTTCACGTAGGGTGTTCTTTTTATGTATCAACCTAAAGTAAGTGTTCTTTTGCGTACCAACCTAATAGCCTAATAGTAAATTAATAACAAAACTTAAACCATGAGCGGAATTCCTACATAGTTATTTGAAATGAAGATGATTAATGTAAGGTCCCTTAATGATATCATTAAGGGACCTTACGTTCATCATCATTTCAAATAACTATGTAGAAATTCCGCTCATGGTTTAAGTTTTGTAATTAATTTACTATTTGGCTATTAGGCTGGTACGCAAAAGAACACTTACTTTATGTTGGTACACAAAAAGAACACCCCACGTGAACTGTGGCTGGTACACAAAAGAACACAAAAATTGTAGTTTCCTTATTATTAATTTACTATTAGGCTGGTACACAAAAAAAGTTTAAGTTTTGTATAAATCAAGGGTAAAATGTGGCTCTTCATTGTAATTTCATATATATATATATATATATATATATATATATATATATATATATATATATATATATATATATATATATATATATATATATATATATATATATATATATATATATATGTCTAGGGAACTACAATTTTTTTAACATCATTTCAAATGCCAGCAAAAAATAGGTATTTTAAGCTAAATACCTGTCATATATGTTTTTTAGCCTAAATGTTTTTTAGCTGATAATTTAATTTATTAGGTTAAAATAAGCATTGTCTTGAAACAAACAAATGTGTATTACCTTACTTTTAAATAAAAAAATTACACTCCGAAAGTAACAAGGGTGTTACTTACATTCCGGAAGTAACAAGGGTGTTACTTCTCGTTTGAAATATTTTGTATTCCGAAAATTTTTAAATAATAAAATTAAGAATAAAAGAAAAAAAATAAAAAAATAAAAAGGATAAAATTGGAATTTTATAAAATATATAGGGGTACGTGGTTAAATGTATGGGTACAAGGTAAAATTTTGAAAATTTTATCTTGTACCCCTACATTAACCACATACCCCTACATATTTTTAAAAATTCCAATTTTATCATTTTTATTATTTATTATTTATTATTATTTTTATTTTTATTTTTATTTAAAAAAATCAGAATAAAAAATATTTTAAACCGGAAGTAACACCGTATTACTTCCGGAGTGTATTTTTTTAAAATTTTTTTCTCAACCGGAAGTAACACCCCTGTTACTTCTGGTGTGTATTTTTTTTTCTCAACCAGAAGTAACACCTCTGTTACTTCCGGGATGTATTTTATTTATTTATTTATTTTCTCAACTGGAAGTAACACTCTTGTTACTTCCGGAGTGTATTTATTTCTCAACAGGAAGTAACACCCTTATTACTTACGAATTGTATTTTTTTAAATATTTTTTATTTATTTATTTTTTTCGCTCTGGAAGTAACAAGGGTGTTACTCCTGTTTGAGAAAAAAATACACTCCGGAAGTAACAAGGGGTGTTACTTCCAGTTGAGAAAAAAAATTACACTACAGTTATACTTCCGGTTGAGAAAAAAAATAAAAAAATACACTCCGAAAGTAACAAGAGTGTTACTTTCGGTTGAGAAAAAAATAAAAAAAGTACACCCCGAAAGTAACAAGGGTGTTACTTCTGGTTTGAAATATTTTGTATTCCGAAATTTTTTAAATAATAAAATTAAAAAAAATAAAAATAAAAAATAAAAAAAAATAAAAAGGATAAAATTGATATTTTTAAAAATACGTAGGGGTATGAGGTTAAATGTAGGGGTACAAGGTAAAATTTTTCATTAACCAAGCCATTAAATAACGAAAGATTGATCTTTGAAGTATCAAGACAAGACAACCACACTAAATAGAACAACTAATAAATGAGACGTTAATCATCACATACTGGTACATAAACATGTAGGCATGTTGGTGCATAAACATGTAGGCAATTATGCTATTTTTTTCGAACAACACAGTTGGCAATTAGGCTGGTACAAAAAAAGAATCATCCAAATAACTATACTGCAACGCACCTTAATATATCATTAAGGGATCTTACGTTAATCATCATCATTTCAAATAACTATGTAGGAATTCTGCTCATGGTTTAAGTTTTGTTATTAATTTACTATTTGACTATTAGGCTGGTACACAAAAGAACACTTACTTTAGGTTGGTACACAAAAAGAACACCCCACGTGAACTGTGGCAGGTACACAAAAGAACACAAAAATTGTAGTTTCCTTATTATTAATTTACTATTAGGCTGGTACATAAAAAAAAGTTTTAAGTTTTGTATAAATCAAGGGTGAAATGTGGTTCTTCATTGTAATCTCATATATATGTCTAGGGGACTACAATTTTTTGAACATAATTTCAAATGCCAGTAAAAAATAAGTATTTTAAGCTAAATACCTGTTATATATAGTTTTTAGCCTAAATGCTTTTTAGCTGATAGTTTAATTTATTAGGTTAAAATAAGCATTATCTTGAAACAAACAAATGTGTATTACCTTACTTTTAAATAACAAAATTAAAATAAAAAATAAAAAAATTTCACTTCGGAAGTAACAAGGGTGTTACTTCTTGTTTGAAATATTTTGTATTCCGAAAATTTTTAAATAATAAAATTAAAAATAAAATAAATAAATAAATAAAATAAAAAAGATAAAATTGGAATTTTAAAAATATGTAGGGGCATGAGTTAAATGTAGGGGTACAAGATACAATTTTCGAGAAAATTTTATCTTGTACCCATACATTTAACCACGTACCTCCTATATATTTTTAAGAATTTCAATTTTATCATTTTTATTTTTTATTTTTATTTTTATTTTTTATTTTTGTTTTTATTTTTAAAAAAATTTCGGAATCCGGAAGTAACACCATTGTTACTTCCAGACTGTATTTTTTTAAATTTTTTTTCTCAACCGGAAATAACACCCTTGTTACTTCCGGTGTTTTTTTTTCTCAACTAGAAGTAACACTCCTGTTACTTCCGGAGTGTATTTTTTTAATTATTTTATCTACCGAAAATAACACTCCTGTTACTTCTGGAGTGTATTTTATTTATTTATTTTCTCAACCGGAAGTAACACTCTTGTTACTTCCGGAGTATTTTTTTCTCAACCGGAAGTAACACTCTTATTATTTAAGGAGTGCATTTTTTTATATTTTTTTTATATTTATTTTTTTTTTCTCCGGAAGAAACAATGGTGTTATTTCCGGTTGAGAAAAAAAATAAAAAAAACACACTCCGGAAGTAACAAGGGTGTTACTTCTAGTTCAGAAAAAAAAATTACACTCCGATTGAGAAAAAAAAATAAAAAAATACACTCCGGAAGTAACAAGGGTGTTACTTCCGATTGAGGAAAAAATAAAAAAAGTACACCCCGAAAATAACAAGGGTGTTACTTCTGGTTTGAAATATTTTGTATTCCGAAAATTTTTAAATAATAAAATTAAAAAAGAAAAGAAAAAAAGAAAAGAAAAAAAAAAGATAAAATTGAAATCTTTTAAAATATGTAGGGTATGAGATTAAATGTAAGAGTACGAGGTAAAATTTTCAAGGATATATTAAAAAGGAAAAAAGACTACACCAAATTCATATTTTACCTTTATATAGTAATATAGATTATGATTTTATTGCTTTGTCATGATTTTAATTTACTGTTTATCATACCAGATATATTAGGTTAAAACGATACAATATAAAAGTCTTCAATAAAAAAAACAATTATATGTATTATTCTCTTTATCATAGTCAATGTAAGGTTTGTTTGTTTCATCTTAAAAAATAGGTTTCTTATTTGTATTTTAAAAAATAAATCTTATAAAATCGTTTTTTAAAATACTACAATTTTTTTATATTTGTTTTATTTAAAATAACAGATTAATTTTGACATCTTATAGGATAAATATGTATTATTAAAAATCAAAATATAGTTAAAATCGTAATTTTTTCAAAAAGTTACATCTCAAAAATAATTTTTATAAAAATTTATTTAAAATAGCTTTAAAATTAAATTATTTTTTGAAATTTTGATATCCAAAAAAGTTTCAATAAAATGATAAATATCTAAACTAGCATTTTAAGAATAATTATCCAAACTAAATTTTTATTTAAAGTTTTTATTAAAAATTTATTTATAAAATTTTTCAACTTATTTAAAGTTTTTATTAAAAATTTATTTATAAATTTTTTCAACTTAAAATTATATTACACTATCAAAATAATTTTAAAAAACCCAAAACAAACACATTTGTACCTTATTCCTTAATATCACTTAAAACCTTATAAATCTTTTAATTTTTTTGTTATACTTTTATTTTATTCACGTAACTTTTAGTTTAATGGCTTACAAAAAGTGATCTCATTCTACTTAACACTGTTTGAAGAAGATAAAATATCTATAGCCGAAATAAATCCCTCTTGTGGCTATTAATAGACCATTCAACAAACTTTTAAGTGACACCAACTTTAAATTAATCACTTTAATTAGGCCACACCAAGTTGTTATTTGTAAGGATTTAGATGATATTAGTTTCAAATTAATCTCTTTACTTCAAAATTTACACGCGCCCTTGACTAATTAAGCTTTTTTCTTAAATTCATTATTATCATGACTAATTTGATTAATCAATTACATTTTCAAACTTTTATATTCAAATTTCTAACTCCTATCAATCAGTCAACCCTATATCCACTAATTGTCAATATACTCTCTCGTAACGATTTATAAATAAATTTAATTTTTTTTGATATATTTGATAATTAATGTATTCAGTCCATATATATAGATTAAATACATTAATTATTAAATATATAAAAAAATCAAATTTATCTATAAATCGTTATGGTATTTTCCAAACCAAATTAGTTTTGCATTCCATTACTTGTTAGTTAATTTAAGCGTTAATATCTCATAATTAGAAAACGAATTAATTATTTTTTGTGTATAAAAGAAAATTAAATTCATTCGGCAATAACTATCTTGGTGTTATTCTAGTATTATAGTTTTCCACGTGCGTGGGAGAGGTTGCCAAGGGTTTGAATTGATTGGATACAAATTACAATTGACCTTAGGGTCCACTTGCATCGTACAACGTATAATATAATACTAATAATATAAAAATACTATTCTCAACTAGTTGGTCGAATATACGAATGTCGTTTTGTCATTATTATTATACATTTTGAATTCTTAAAATAAATAATTTGTATATTTTCAATCACACAATACATGACCGTGCAAAAATAAAACAAGAACTACTATTAAATTCACCAATAAAAATAAAAATAAAAATAAAATAAAATAAAATAAAATAATAGCTGTTAAACTGTCGGCCATAGATACATGACCGTGCAAATACTTTTAAGAAAATAATAATTTTTTAATAAAATTGTTCAATCAATAGTAACAACTTAATGATAAATATATAAATAACAGCATTCAAGAAATGTAAGTATAGGATCAATTGTTAGGTGAAGAAGACCCTATTTTATCTTCATATTTTGATTTTTAGTCAAAACATCATTTTTTGTGTTCTATAGTTTAAATGGGTCCCTTATCTTCATATTTTTATTGGTCTTTTAATTCTCAAAATATCTTATTTTAGTTGTTTTTGTTTTATTAGAGATGAAAAAATTAAAAAAATATTACTAAATTCGTTGTTAATTAAAAAAAAAAGTAACATAATATGTTTTGAAAATTAAATGATTAATTTGACGAAAAAAATATTAAGAGATCAATATGAAGATAGAAGTATAGTTAAGAGATTAAAAATAATATTTTATATTTTTAGAATACTTTCTTTGTATTTTGATTGATATAATATATAAAGTGGACTTTTCTTTTATTATATTTTCATATAAAACACCAATTTACAATAATTTGATACATTACTCGATTAAAAATAAATTGATGTGTGACTATAAAAAGATTATACATGATTCATTTTCTCAACATAGAATTGGGCATATCATTATTTATAAAGTAATAAATTAAAATCAAAATAGAAAAATTCAATAAATATGAGAAAATGGGTGATGTGACTGTGTATATTAGTTTTGCAGGGTCAATATTAAATTTTTTAAATAAATTATATTATATGATAGAATGATATATTCTTTAATGGATAGCAATGCAATTTCTTTTTTTATAATTGTCGATACATTTTCATTAAATCCATGAATATACCTTTAAAAATAAAATAAAAATAATCTAACTCAATTAAAATATCTAATAAAGTATAAAGAAATTCATTTTTGACTAAAATCTTAACTGATTCATAAAATTATCCTAAATCTTTTTATAATACCTCTTTATATTAAATGTTTTTTGATTCAAATAAATATTTAGACTTTAACAAAATACTTTCTCAACCACGATTGCATTGAATTATTCCTTTCAATCTCATATATAATTAAATTTTAAAAAATATTTAAGGCCTTAAATATAAGTAAAAATTACCTATATTTATTATATTAAATGTTATTATTCTAAATATATCCTTACTTTTTTTTACACATTTTTATGTTTTTAACGACTTCCAAAGCAAAAGGTAAATGTAAAATTAAAAAGAGTATACAACTTAAATGCATTCAAACATTTTTCTTAAAGGACGATGTTTTTTTTTAAATTTGCTTATATATATGAGACTAGAGGGAGTACATAATTATTGAACTCAACGAAAAAAATATAAGAAAAAAAAACAAAAACACATTTATTAAGAAAAGTAAAAAACATAATAGTTTGACTAAGATTTTGCTAAAAAAAATGCTTTGAAAAATATAAAAACAATTCTAATTAGTTGTTGATTATGAAAAAGATGAGTGAGAATGTAAATTAAATGCAACTTACATTTGATGTTACCTTGAAAAAGATAAAAATTGTTTTTTCTCTTATATTTTAGGACAAGAATAATGCACTTTTTTCTTTTATATTTTGAGAGGGAGAGAGTACAATGTAAAATATTTTTACACTGTCAACCAATGAAATACATGCATCACAATAACTCAATTTTATTTTTAAAATTTTGAAATGATATATAAATATAAGAGTTTTAATTGATTATAGGTGTAAAACTGTTTTACGAATACATCGTACTATCTTTAAACTTATTATTTAATTTAAATAAATAAATAAAATTATATTGATTTTATGTTAAATCAATAATTAACATTATTTTATACATACACAATTTTATCTTTATACCAAAAAAACATAATTCATATAATTAGTAATAAAATGCTGAATAATATTAATATATTATTAATGAGATTAATTATCACGTGTTATTGGTATAAATTTTTTATATGACAGAGTATTCCAATTAAATTCATCATAAAATTATAAAAATTATCAAAAATAAAATAAAATATATCTCAAATATTTAAATCTTGCCGCTTAACAAACTTAGAATTTAAACTCATAAAATTAAAGGTTAAAATTAATTTTCACGCTAACGACCAAAATTCAAAATATTTGACTCGACTCAAAACATTCGACTCGACTCTACCCATATTTCGACTCTACCCATATTTCACATTATTTTCATGTTATCTTTAATAATATCTACTATTTTATAAAATTAATCCCAATAGTCTAGGTGGTGTACCTATTTGATGTGATATAAGTTAATTATTACTTCCCCTTATAAGTGTCCTTTTTTTAGATAATTTTTTGTTTTTTTTAATTATTACTTGTAAAATTTAAGAAAATATTAAATGTATTTTGTCAAAATTACCCCTTAGATAATTATTACAGAGAGAAAAGATAAAATGAATATCATTAAGAATATTATAAGTAAAAAGATAATTATTGTATGAAAAATAATAATAATGATTAATGTTTTTTGATATATATAAAAACTTAAAAAGTGACACTTAGAAAGAAACGGAGAGATAATTTTGATTAAATAATTGTTAATGATAAGTTGGTGTACTAAGATTCTTTAAAAGAATGAGTAAATGAATATGGAAAAAAGAATAAAGAGAAAGAAGAATAGAATAGAGAGAAGAGGGAAGAGTGTTTGATTTAAGTGAGTCACGCGGAGGAAAGAAAGAAGGGGTAACTCTGTATCTAGCTGGCTGTCGGAGAGATCCCTCTGACCACGTGACTCACCACCTCATCTTTCACCTCTTTTTAAGTTTTAATAACTACTCTCTCTCTCTCTCTCTCAAAACACACTCTCTCTCTCACTCTATTCTATTCTAACCCCCATCGCTTTCTCCATACCTTCCTCCTAAACCCAAAACTATCACATCTCTCTCCGACGGATTCATTCATTCAGATTCAAATTCTCTTTCACTTCAATAACGCCATTGTTGCCTTCAACTGCTTCGATCTTCTTCTTCTACGGTATAATAATTATTATTATTCTTCTCTTTTGTCTCTTTCACACTCCCGTCAACGTATTTTTGGATTTTACTCTCTTTTATTGCCGCCACTTTCAATTCCGTTATTTTCCTAATGCTCGAACTTTAATAACCTCTCTCATTCATGCATTTTGCTTCTCGTTTGCTTGTATAAATAGGTTTTGAAATCTGATCGTGTAAAAAAATATTAATGTTGACTGTGGAGAGAAGAGAGTAGACTTGAAGCTTTGTGTAGTATTGGAATTTAGTATTAGAATTCAACAGTTTTTAGGGAAGTGTAACAGAGACAAGAGAGAGAATTTTTGTGAATCTCATGAGAAATCATGAATAACAATAATGTGGGTACAGTTTTTAATATTTATAGTTAGTTAGACTTGTCTCTGTTTGTAACAGACTGTAACTAATCTAACTGTTAGTTAAAATAATTTCAATAGAACTTAGTTCTGCGTTGTCGGTTGTTGTCGATTGCAGATAGCGGGAAATAGTGGATTGTTAAGATTCCGCAATGTAATATTACTATAGTGCTGCTGTAGTGGCTGTTCGACAATATTTTGTTTTAAATAGCATATCGCGAAAGAATAGTAGTTTTCTAAATTCCGCTGTAACGGCTATTTAATGACACTCAGTTATGTTCTATTTGGTATAGTGCCGCTATAACGGCTATTTAATGATACTTAGTTATGTTCCATCTGGAATAGTGCTGCTATAACGGCTATTTAACGATACTCAGTAATGTTCTATCTGGTATAGTGCTGCTATAACGGCTATTTAACGACACTCAGTTATGATCCATCTGGTATAGTGCCGCTATAACGGCTATTTAACGACACTCAGTCATGTTCCATCTGGTATAGTGCCGCTATAACGGCTATTTAACGACACTGAGTTATGTTCCATCTGGTATAGTGCCGCTATAACGGCTATTTAACGACACTCAGTTATGTTCCATCTGGTATAGTGCCGCTATAACGGCTATTTAACGACACTCAGTCATGTTCCATCTGGTATAGTGCCGCTATAATGGCTATTTAACGACACTGAGTTATGTTCCATCTGGTATAGTGCCGCTATAACGGCTATTTAACGACACTCAGTTATGTTCCATCTGGTATAGTGCCGCTATAACGGCTATTTAACGACACTGAGTTATGTTCCATCTGGTATAGTGCCGCTATAACGGCTATTTAACGACACTCAGTCATGTTTCATCTGGTATAGTGCCGCTATAACGGCTATTTAACGACACTCAGTTATGTTCTATCTGGTATAGGGCCGCTATAACGGCTATTTAACGACACTCAGTTATGTTCCATCTGGTATAGTGCCGCTATAACGGCTATTTAACGACACTGAGTTATGTTCCATCTGGTATAGTGCCGCTATAACGGCTATTTAACGACACTCAGTCATGTTTCATCTGGTATAGTGCCGCTATAACGGCTATTTAACGACACTGAGTTATGTTCTATCTGGTATAGGGCCGCTATAACGGCTATTTAACGGCACTCAGTTATGTTCCATCTGGTATAGTGCCGCTATACCGGCTATTTAACGACACTCAGTTATGTTCCATCTGGTATAGTGCCGCTATAACGGCTATTTAACGACACTCAGTTATGTTCCATCTGGTATAGTGCCGCTATAACGGTTATTTAACGACACTCAGTCATGTTCCATCTGGTATAGTGCAGCTAAAACGGCTATTTAACATGTTTTATCTGGTATAGTGCCGCTATAACGGCTATTTAACGACACTCAGTTATGTTCCATTTCCATCTGGTATAGTGCCGCTATAACGGCTATTTAACGACACTCGGTTAGGTTCCATCTGTAAGCTATATTATGACATACATGAGCAAAAGTAAACACAGCGAGAACTACATTGCTCTTGTAAGCATGATTGTCAAGATCTACATCTTAAAATCTTATAATTCTGCGACCTCACTCATCCCTTCGATCCAGTCGTAAAACTGGTGTATTGTAGCAGGATAGCTGCATAATCGTAACCAATCTGTGGAAAAATCCGTTGATTCAGTGTGATCTTGGCTAGTTCCGGCCATGATCGCCCGTTTTCTGGTCACCAGCTTTACAAGCCGAGAAGAAATAAGTAGGAAGAATTAGGAAATAAATAAAGGATGAGGAAGACAAGATGCAGAGGTGTAACCGTTATTGTTCATCGGCGGTGAAGACATGCCATTTGAAATGAGGGAATTTTTATTTAGGGTTTAGAGAATATACATCTCAGTTCTAGGAATTGTTTTAAACAACGGGCTTGGGCTTACGATAAACAAAGTAATGGGCTAAATATGTTCCTAATCTCTAACAAATGTTTACTATGGTAAATGGTTGATAATGTATAAAAACTCAATCCTTACATGTCTAAAGAATAGAATATGAAAAAGGCTCATTTCCCCCCAAAAGATATCTGCCTATCAAAAAAATGTGTGAAAATACTTCAAATATATAGTATTACTTTTGTTTTAGTAGGATCTTACAATCTTTGTTACGATCTTATGTTTATTATCTTGCTATCCCATCTCAATCTTACAAAAGTAATTGGATAGGATCTTCCGATCTTATAAAAGTAATTGGATATGGTCTTCCAATATTGGTTACAATCTTACTTCCCCTCCCAATTTTATACAAGATCTCGATATTGATAACCTTTTGCTAATAAGTAGGGATAGTCGATTATGGTTGAAACGTATGGGCGAAGATTAAATAAGAAAGAAGAGAGTACGGGAGAGAATCTTTGATATATTAAATAAAAGTGAAATATATATGCGCTTTTGGAGACATTAGTTTGTACATCGTGTTAGCTTTGGATGTGTGTGGAGAGACATTACAAGTAGTTGTAATGAGTCATGAATCTGATTGGTAATCATGATTGTATTCTATTTTTTTATCCCTGAATGTTTAATCTTAAGATAAAGGGCCCCTGCTACTACTGCTTTAGTGGATCATACCAACTCAAATCACCAGTTCCGTTTACAAAACCTGTTTGGTTGAATATGAAGAGAGAGATTACTGAATTTCAGTTTTCTTTTGCTTTTTTGATAACTGTAGTAAGTATGAGCTCGGAAATTTAAAATGCTGCCCTTTTAAAAAAATAATCCACAAGAAATAGAAAACATGTGACAACATATAATAATGAATGGATTTTTGGAGTTACAATACAACTGTATATAAGGCATAAATGGAAATGAAAGGTTGCATCCAGCGCATTATGCATGAAGGGCGCGAATGTTACATTTTTGGCATTTACAAGAATGACCATACTATTTTACTATAATCACTGTACAAATCTATCACCGCCCAATATTGAAGATAATTTCTTCCCAATAGTCAACTTTTAGCTTTGTGGTTTTTGTTTCCTTTTCGGAGTAGGGTAGATTACTGGTTCAAAATCTCATGTTTTATTGTAGCTTACCCATGGAAAGGATACATTAGGAATTCCGCACTTATGGAAAGATTTATTCTGCATGGTTTTTAATGTTTCCTTGTTTTATTCAGAATTTGGAGTAAGGTCGTCCTGAATTTTAGTATTTTACCATGTCTTTTAAATTCATCTTAGTCATTATCTTTGCTCTCAAATTTTCTCATGTTATTGCGTCTAGAATAATTCTAGTGACCGACATTAAGGTCAGTTGTAATTTGTGGTGGCTTAATCTGGAGAGAGGTTTTTGTTTATGAGTAGCTTGGTATTCTAAACCAAATTTACTATTTTTTTTACACTGTAGCTTTATTGACTATCGTCCATAAATGCTTCAGTTTCATGTTTCATGTTATACGCAATCATTTATACCATACCTTGTATATGGTTCATGTAGGTTATCGGATCTCGAGCTTGAAGCAGTTGGAGCTGCTTAAGTGCATGTTTCAATGATTTGTGGTTTCAGAACTACCTTGTACTTTGATACATCTCTAATGGATTAAGAAGTGTAGAGAAATGGTCTTAAATTTTGAATTTATAAGAACATGGAGGGGACACGAGAAGATGCACGGCCGGCGGAGCCCAGGCAATCCAATGTGTCACAGTGGCCTTCAGATTTTGTTGGAAAATTTGGATCTGTGTCATTGGGAGCTCAAGATGAGACCTTAAATAATAAAGAATCACCTAGATATTCTAACCAAGTTTTTATGTCACCTCAGAGGGCATCACAAGTTCTCTGGCACACAGGAATGCTATCAGAACCGATACCAAATGGTTTTTACTCAGTTGTTCCGGTGAGGATTGATTCATAATATATTACTTACTAGTCAGGATATGTTATTGCACTTTTATGAATGCATGGATTTGGAGTATTTTGGTTCATCATGTCATGTTATGACTTGGAGATATTGATTGATTTGTATGATTTAGAAAAGAGTTTACAGGAAAATGAAGTTTCTTTAATTAATCGAGACTTGAGAATAATTAATTGAGTTGGAACTCCTAATTATTGTCGCCCGGGAGGAAAACAGAAAATAAAATATCAATGTTCATTTACTCATATGATTTTTGAGAATTTTTTCTTTGATTATCTTCACATATTGTTTTTTCTTGATAATAAATTTTTAATAAAAATTAGAAAAGAAGACCCAAAAGTCGAGCATCTTTTTTTATGAAACTTCAGAGTTATTCAAAGTTTACAAAATACTAGTATAGCATTAAGCTCAAGTAGTATATAAGTTGTAGGAAAAGCGATGTGGATTTTTGTAGCTTCTTGGTATGAGTAGTGTGGCATCCATGTGGGTGGTGCTTGGCGCAGTTAGTGGAGCTGGTAGCAATGAACTTGTGAAAGCACATGTTTACTTTGCTTGTTACAAACTTGGGGTGAGGAAAAAAACTTGTATTTTGCCTGTGCAAAATAGTTAGTTATTACGGTATCATCACTATCACAAGCGGTACCAATATCATTAATTGTCAAGAAAAGGTAAACACAGCACATTCTGGAATTCGATATGTTTCTGATGAAGTTTTCCGATGGAAGATGATATAATTTCGGCCCTCTCTTTTAAATTTACTTTTCATGTTAAGTACTTATGGTTACTTGGTCATACTAGCTATTTACTTTATAATATAGTTATAAAGTGCAACGTTCTGCTCATTTATGGGATGTATTATTCCTTGAGTTCATATGTGTTATCCATGTTTTTGATGTGTAACCAAGATGTTTTCCTCAACATTTTTCATTGTCATTAACTGATGATCTGATGATTTGCAGGAGAAAAGGCTCAAGAAACTTTTTGATAGTATTCCTACTCTGGAGGATCTTCAAGCTTTGGGTGGAGAGGGTTTTAAGGCTGATGTCATTGTTGTGGATGCAAAGAAAGATAGAAAGTTATCTATGCTGAAGCAACTAATTGTCACATTGGTCAAAGGATTGAGCACAAATCCAGCTGCAATAATTAAGAAGATAGCTGGATTAGTATGTACTTTTATTGTATCTTATTTTGTAGCTCTCGTTTACCGTGTTATGATTTTCTCGTATATCATTAATGTTCCATTATTGTCACTCGATATGATTTTTTTCCTTGTGCAAAAACTTGCTTTAAAATGTCAAATTATTTTCCAAAATAGTCCCATTGTAAATTTTAAGAGACTTGTTATTCATTGTTTCTACATTTTGATTTTAGTCAGCAGCAACTTATCTCAATTAAATTATTCCACCTTAATTATCAATCACAAGGTTGTTGGTAGGCATTAATGTCAATTATCTAGAGTAACTTTCTTTTTATTTCCTTTATTCGATATTTGTTTTATTTTTTAAACTTGGTAAAAACTAAAAAGGTGCTTAGCATTTACTTCGATCTTGATTCTTGCACAGGTTTCTGATTTCTATAAGCGGGCAAATGTAGAGAGTCCAGCAAAAGCTGCACTTGAAGAATCCTCTCACATGTTTGAAAGTCGCGGTGTCCAGATGCTGGGGCAAATAAAGCATGGTTCATGCCGTCCTCGAGCTATCTTATTTAAAGTATTAGCAGATACTGTAGGTCTTGAAAGTAGGCTTATGATGGTAAGCTCTACTTTATTTTGGTTGTTATACACTGCAATTACTCCCTGCCTTACCCTTGTTTACCGATGTTTTCAGTCTAAGGATGATATATTTAGCAAAAGAACTAATGATAAATATTCAATGTTTTTTACTATCATATATAATTTTAAAGGATTCTTGTTTCTCTTGATCAGGGTTTTCCAAATGACGGGGCTGCTGACTGTGTAGACTCTTATAAGCATATGTCTGTGATAGTTGTGTTAAATTCTGTGGAACTGCTGGTTGATCTTATGCGTTTTCCTGGCCAACTGTTACCACGATCAATCAAGTCAATTCTTATGACACACATTTCTGCAGCGGGAGAGAGTGATTCAGCAGAAAATGATTCGTGTGATTCACCATTAGAACCAAACAGTCCTTTATATGGGGTTTCAGAGAGGTAAGATCCTGAGAGTTTGGAAACTGTTTTTTTTTTTTTGCTTTGGCTTAATTACATTTCTGTACCTTTTTTGTTTCTCAAAATGTTACCTTCCACTAATTTTAATTTCACCAATTTAACAATCCTATACTTATATATGAAGCTGCATTTGTGTCCCACATTACCAAGATTTCTTAGCTGTGTGCAGTGCTTATATCTGTTTGGGCACTCATACTTTGAGTTAGCTTTTAGGAGTTAGATTCAAGCCTATTTAACATGATATCAGAACTGGATTTTGCTAGAATAATAATTAAGCCTTTTGCATTTGCATTTTGAATTGCAACTTCTTACTAAGCATTGGCCAAATCAACTTTAAGCCATCTGTTTTGTCCATTAAAAGAGTTTTTAATTGGCTGATGTTGATTTTATTGGTCTTCCATAAAGTGCTGAAAAAGATGACAATCTCCAATTCCATAGAAGATTTGAAACATCTTTAAATGTATCTGGTCCTACCTTGCGAAGCATGATGTTACGATCAAATTCCAATCTGGAAGGGAAATTAAGGTAATATTTATATTTCCCTTGCTAGATCTCATGCCTTGGTTTTTTTGACGTGTTATTTTTGTTCAGTAAATGAATCTATTCTCTATCTTTTCCATTTTCACCTTTAAGTGTTATTTTTCATTACGATTGGGTTATTTTCTACCGTTTGTGAGCCTAATTTGACTAGATTTCTCAAAGTAGAATAACAACTGTTTTGTGTTAAATGATTTTGTCAAATTTCTCAGTTTGTCTCATAGTGAACCCAACATTGCAACTTCATTTGGTCGGCGCAGTCGAAGAAAGGTCATTGCAGAACAGAGGACTGCTAGTTCAAGGTTATTCCTGATTTGTGGTTTTTGGATTGATATATGTATGCATTTTAGGTTCAAAAAACAATTTTTTGGTATTGCTCATGATCTTGGCTATTGTTACTTTATAGATCACCGCACTTTAAAACTTATCTTGATTGTGATTTGTCAAATCATTTTATTTAACTTGGCCCTATTTCATAAAGTAGCAAAAACCAGTTTTAAAAAATAATGCTATTACAATCACAGTTCTGTGAAACCAGTTATATATATTTTTAATTTGAATAAATAATGCTGATTTAGATTTTATTCCTAAAGCAGAGGTGCTAATTTTATTTTAGGATATTCTTACTTACATTGCTTGTCTGATTTTTCTGAAGCTTGTGCATGATTTAGAGGTCTGTGTAATCTGCTGACTAGTAAAATCATACTAATTATTTGAATTAGATGGACTTTGTAGATAAATTACCATATTGTCTTAAATATATTATTTTCAATTTTTCTACTCAAATTTATCCGAAATTCAGCTTTTCTGATTAACAATATAATCTCTGGTTATCTAATGGGTGGATTAAATAAAACCATACTCTGCTAGTTTGAAGTATTGAATCTTCCAATGTAGTATGCACTTACATGTGTATGCGGCTGTATATCGTCTATGTATGTGCTTGCCTGTACTTCTTTTTTGGTATGGTTTCCACTGGTAAAAGTTTCCTTCTTTGTTACTCAATAAGTGATGCACGTCCTCATTGAATATTGATTATAGGTGATTGGCAGCCTCCCTTGGTTAGCAAATTAGTTAGAGAGTGTGAGATGATAGAGAGGGGTTATCTTTAGTTTTCAAAAGGAATATAGAGTGGCAACCTCTCACTAATAGACTTGCCAATTTTGTGTTTCTAATTTGTGAATCAGTGGCATCAGTGCCATCAGTTTCAAAGTGATCTACGAAGCCAACTTACTAAAATACCTTAGAATATTTATACTTTGTGCTCATTCTCCTTTTGTGCTTCATTCTTTTTCTTTCTGAATTTGCAGTCCCGAACATCCATTATTTCAAGCTCGTGGACAGTCTAAGCTTGGCCGTGACAAGACTGCATTTAGAGATTTTGCTGATGACCAGGCTACATCAAGGTTTATGCTTTTATGATTTCTTAATATTTGCTTGCACCTTGTGATTGGCCATTACCTTTTATTTTTCACTTGTCATTTTTGTTTTCTGGGTTCTTATTGCAGAAGGAAAACCAGTTATTTGTTTTCACCTCTTTTTTTTTTGTCTATCCAAATTTTATTGTATAAATCTCTAATAACTAGTACAAATTATGATAAAAAAGAGATATTGGTTAGTTCAAATTTTTTTTTTTTTTTGAAATTTCGGCCTAAAACTGGCAAAGCCTGACTACGTTATATATTATCACTCTTGGTGATGCAGTGGACTAGAAACTTGTAAATTATTTCCTTTTGTCTATCCAAGTTTGGTTGTATAAATCTCTATTACTAGTTCAAATTTGGATAAAAAAGTGATATTGGTTAGTTCAAATATTTATTTATTTTATTTATTTATTTATTTTATATTTTTTAAATTTCGACCTAAAACTGGCAAAGCCTAACTATGTTATATTATTATCACTCTTGGTGTTGCAGTGGACTAGAAACTTAGACATTATTTCCTTTTGGCCTTATTAATTTGGTGGTGTGGACATATGTTCCTGATGGTCATTATATCTTGTTTTTATATACATATATGTATGAGAGTATATTCTTCATATTTTCAAATAGGCCACTCTTTTTTTTCTTCAGATCTAGCTATAAGTCAGATGGTGCATCCTCATCAGAAGCTCGTAGGATACGACGAAGAAGCATCAGTATTACACCAGAGATTGGTGATGATATTGCAAGGTTGGCTGTTGCTCAATTATGCTTCTGCATTTCTGTACACTAAGCTTGCTATCCTTGGTGCTGTTCAATGTTAAATTGGCTGCTATGCAATTTTCAAAGGGTTTCTGTAATCTGATATGAAAGGGAATTAATTAACTACTTTTTTAATTCCCTCCGTTTTAGGAAGATTCCTTATTCATGCCCCATGTGCTCTTTTTCTTTCCTTAAATACTTCTTTTATTCCAATTTGTAAGAGTTTCAGGTGAGGATTGTTGGATCAAGTTACCCTTGCTTTTGTTACAATGTAAATTACTAATTTGATATATTATCAAAGGCTTGGTTATCATAAATGATTCCTGCTTTGTGCTAAATTACCAATTACCAAATACCAATACAAGGAATGTGTTAGTTATGGTAGTACCTTGGTCAAGCGAAGTGATGAACCCCCACTTCCTATTTTCATGGTGCATGACCATCTGTTATTTTAATTAAGTGTAATGTATTGTATATGTGCTGTTGCCGATTTATAAGTTGTTTTATAACTGTGATAACTAAGGATCTAATCTCTGTAGGGCTGTGCGAGCAATGAATGAAAAACTAAAGCAAAACCGTCATCTAAGGGAACAAGGGGATGATAGTTCCTTGCCTCATTCTCCCAATGATAGAATTAACAGCGCAGAGCTTCAGAAAAACGTATGTGTTAGTATGCATTGTTCTGGTTACAATTTAATATGCTATCATTTAAACTGCCTTTTTCTAGCTATGGCATCTTCAGGCATTCTTATGCATCACACAATCTAGAAGATAGCAATATGCAATTGAAATTAATATTAAATCTGATATTTTTCTTATTAAAAGGAAAGCATAAAAACTATTTAATTTGTCGATGACCACAATATAATTGTAATAACTGGGAATAGAATCATAACCATGATTATAGACTTATGTGTGTGGTTTTCATTATTAATGAATCTTGTCTTAGATGCTTGGACATTTGTGTTGTATAGAAATACTGTTAAATAAGGTTGATTAGAATTAGATACAGGAGAGTCCAATAGTTAGAAAGAAGGAGACCAAGGAAAATATAGGTCAAACTCACTAAGGATTTGGAATTAATCACCTGTCACTAGAACATTATTCATGCTAAGACATTATGATGTTGTTTAATCCATTTATACTACTACGAATAGTCGGAAAATGTTTTGCTTGTTGTTTCAATGTTGTTGGTTATAGCATTAACGTGTTACTTTACTTGGTGTATAAGAATATTTGGATTGGTTTCTGTTTTAAAAAATGAGGCTTGACGCACGTGACTCCTGTACTGCATTATCACAGCTGTCAAATTTCTGTCTTGCTGGTCATCATGAAACGTCACCCTTATTTCCGCTGCATCGTGACAATGTAACTTCTCAGAAGGCAATGTCATTACCCTCTTCACCACATGATTATCGAGATCAAACTTCTGAGACAAGCAGGCCACCGGGATATGAATTGAGTGATGAACTTGAGTCAACTTGGAATAAAATCCTTGAATCATCAATGTCGAATAATAAACCCCTGTTACCATATGAAGAGTGGAACATTGATTTCTCAGAATTGACTGTTGGAACTCGTGTTGGGATTGGTACGTTTTCAGATTTTCCCTCAAAGTTATTTAAATTTTACGATTTTTGCAGTGCGGCTTAGTATTGTTCATATGATCAAAGCATGATTGATTTGCTAAAATGATTGTGAATTCACATGACTCTAACTATTTCTGAGGTTGAATTTCTACTTATTTGTGCTTGATTGTGAAAGGCCCTTGTAGATCCGGGTCAGATCTGAATTTTTTCCCAGGGTTTTCCATTGTTTGATTTTGAAAATCCAAGAAAAAACCTTTAGTACTAAATTATTCTATTTCTCTCGCATGAAAAAAGTTAAAAATAAATTTGCATGATTGATATTCTGCTTCTTTTCTGGTTTCAACATTTTCAAGGCTTACCATTGTCTATGAGTGTGGATCTCCTTTAAAGGAAGAATCAGGGAAGAGGAAAGGAAGCACTGTAGTTTCCCAAGGGATTAATGCATGGGATGAGAAGGTGGAAAGAAATTAAGTAATTATTAAATTAGTAAAGAACTCCAACTAAGAGTTAATAATTGAGGAACACAATCTAATCAAAACATATAAGGAAAAAAGTTGAGTTTTTGAAATTTATCAAGAAATCAGAATTAGAGTATCAGTAATTATTGAAGGAATAAAATTGGAAAGTTAGCTACTGTACTTTTTTATTTAAGGTGTGCTAGCATTTGTAAGTTATTTTTGCTGCGGAAGCGAAAAAGTTAATTTTATTTTTTTACCAACTCAGTATGATGATTCAACTGATTGCTCAGAAAGTGTCCCTTCAATTCTTTTCATGATTTGCATTAGCCTGAAGAAAACTAGGTTTATATGATTTATGGAACTTCATTGCTCTATATACTTTTCCAGGGTTCTTTGGAGAAGTTTTCCGCGGCATATGGAATGGCACAGATGTTGCAATCAAAGTTTTCCTTGAGCAAGATTTAACTGCTGAAAACATGGAAGATTTCTGCAATGAGATATCCATTCTCAGGTATTTGTGATGATTTGTTGTTTATCATTAATTTTTATGTTACATCCAACAGTTACTGACTCCAGTGTCTTTTTTTTTCTTTCTTTTATTGTCCTCCAGCCGACTCAGACATCCTAATGGTACAGCCTAACCTGTTTATTCATATAGTTGTATGGCTTTTCCCCAATTTTTTTTGCACATTGTTTTTTTCTAGTTTGAAAATATGTGCAAGACAAACTAAATTGTTGAATCATCATTTTATCGAATTCTTACAATTATACTCCCTCCATTCTCTTTTATAAACAAATTTTTACTTTTTAGGTTCATTGAATAAATGATGTATTTGAACAATATATAGACTAGATACATCAATTATTCAATGAATCCAAAAAGTTAGAATTTGCTTATAAAAAGAGAATGGAGGGTGCATGATACTGTTGTACATATACAGTTCTCCAAGAGTATCTCATGTCATGTAAAAATTTAGAATATCTCATGTAGCATAGTTTCTTTGAGATCAAATAAGTGAATATGTGATTGATTTTATGCAGTCATCTTATTTCTTGGTGCATGCACAAAGCCTCCACGCTTGTCAATGGTGACTGAATATATGGAAATGGGATCTTTGTTCTACTTGATTCATGTGAGCGGTCAAAAAAAGAAGCTTAGTTGGCGAAGAAGACTAAAGATGCTGCGTGACATATGCAGGTAAGTATTCTGGTTATTCACATACTCCAGAATATTCTTAGTTCTCCATTGTTTTCCAATACAAGTCATTTAAACTTCGCCGTCCATTAACCTTCATGTCAGATATTGTTGATTCTGCAAATATCAATTATGCATATAGTGGTAAATTCGGTTCATCCAGCCTAATGGTATACAAAACAGATCCTACCATAGCAAATAAGACAATAATAATTTGTTTAGGTTTATCCCAAATCAAAGAGAAATGCAATTTACAACTCGTCTGGCATTTTGAGTTTAATTGTTTTATCATCACTGATGATAATTCAGCATAAAGAATTATCATCCAGGGCCAGATTATAGCTCACTTGTCATATTGTAGCTCTGTTTGTCAAACTGTTTGTTCTGCAAAACTTATCAATCCGGTGAATTGTGTAATTTTGATGATATTGATAAGATTGTATTTCATTTGTCGACATTTACAAAAATAACTCCTCGGTGATGAGTAGGGGCTTGATGCATATTCATCGAATGAAGATTATTCACCGTGATGTGAAAAGTGCGAATTGCCTCGTGGATAAGCACTGGACAGTGAAAATCTGTGATTTTGGCCTTTCGAGAATAATTATAGATTCTCCCATGAAAGATTCTTCTTCAGCTGGAACACCTGAATGGATGGCTCCTGAACTGATTCGAAATGAACCGTTCACTGAAAAATGTGATATCTTTAGCCTAGGGGTGATAATGTGGGAGCTCTGCACCTTGAGCAGGCCTTGGGAAGGCGTCCCTCCAGAGAGGGTATGTTAGATAGATTTGTTACGATTTAAATTTTGTAACGGTTTTATATTCGAAACAAAATGATAATTTATGCTGACCACTTTTAATTTTCTGATCAGGTGGTTTATACTGTTGCCAATGAGGGTTCCAGATTGGAGATTCCTGAAGGCCCGCTAGGCAGGCTGATTTCAGGTCTCTGCAACTTATTCATAACTTGATTCAAGGCTCCCTTTTTTCTAAAAGATAAAAATATTAAGTATATAGTAGTTTTATAATTCAGGTCACATCTAGTTTAACTGGTTTCTTCATTTTCATGTGCAGAGTGCTGGGCTGAACCGGACGAGCGACCAAGTTGTGAGGAGATTCTGTCTCGTTTGGTGGACATCGAGTACTCAATGTCCTGATGCAGTGGTTATCTTTTGTACATAGTGAACTCTGGGTAGAGTTATCACATTGTATGATGTTGTAAACTAATAAATTTTATGGTCTCAAAACATGTTTAAACTCGCATGCATTGGTGCATCTCTCATCCTTTGCTGCAAAATCATATCTTATGCTAGGCAATGATAAAAGCGGGAAAAAAAGGGCAATGGTTGAATTTTATCCGGTTCATATTACATAAAATTCCCATGACATTTTTTAGATGATAGTTGAAGATTTTGAAAATAATTAATGACATAAGATACTTAAAAGACCTAGTCCTTGCTTCTGTTTTTAATTAGTTTTTGGAAAATGCTAACATGTGTCTTTAAGACAGGCATATGTTAATAAATAACATGCAGAAGTCGTTGATGTTGTTATATGTGTTCTTAGAGTTTGTTAGAGGTTCTACATTGCTTGGGTTCATAGATAGTTGATTGAATAAATATGCGATGACAACCTTATCCTTTGAGTTAATTTTTGGGATTGAGATTCAATTAATTTGGTTTCAGAGTCATCCTTTGAGTTAATTTTTGGGATTGAGATTCAATTAATTTGGTTTCAGAGTCATCCTTTGAGTTAGCTTTTGGGATTGAGATTCAATTAATATGGTTTCAGAATCTAGTTAAAGACTGCAATGTGATCATTTAACTCTTGTCCACGTTAGTCGTGAGGGTGGATTTTGAAGTTATTTGTGTTATTAAAGTTTGTTAGAAGTTTCATACTTAGGTTTTTGGAATATTTATTGTATAAATATATGAAGACAACCTCGACCTTTAAACTTACTTTTGGAATTCGTACATTCGATTGTTACAAGTTTTATTAAGTCAACATTTTACATTTTTTTTTATAACTAGTGCCCTTGAAATTTTAGAAGTTGTTGAATTGTTTTATTCAAGAGGATTTCTCTTATTGCTCCTTCATCCTAATGAAAAATCAAAACTACTTATATAGTTTGAAAACAAGGAAATTAAAATCGGATCGGATATTAAACTGGTATAGGTTGGGATTTAAGGTTTTAAGGTCTGACCGGGTCGGATCGAGGGTCGAACCGTTGTTGTATATGCTATATGATTTAGTACTAGTTCTTTATCATATAGATTGATGATTTTTATTTTTTGTAATTTCTTAATTATAATCAGATTGAGAGAGTTAAAAATGCTAGAATTTTATATCTATATAAAATGTAATAGATGGTGCTTGATTTAAGCCAAAGAATATTAGAATTTAAAAAGAAATATGTTTCTATTTTTAGTGTTGTCAACTTTGTGAAAGAGTGATCATAACACTATTAATGAATTATGTCCGACACTTGAAGCTTTAAAAAATAAATTAAAGAGAATTATTTATAAAAAGAATTATATGTCTTATTATCAAGAAAATTCAAAATTTCAATGGGTTAAAAGTGAGATCTTTATATCCATTTGATTTAATAGTATTAAATTGGTGTATTTTTTTCCATCTTTTAATATATTTTTCTTTTATATAAATAAAAAAACAGCTGAAAAAGTTAAAATCCGGTTCAACCCATGTATTTGAACGAACCCCTGGGTTTGATCGGTTTTTCCCGATTTCCACCCGATTTTCCGGTTTTTACCCCGGTTCTTTGACATGCCAGTTTCAAGGGTTTAATTGACCGGACATAGGTCCGGTTCCCGGTCTAACCAGTTGAACCTGAAACGCCCCATTTTCCTTTTAACTATTATTATTTGTGAATAATTGAGAATTGTTATGATCGATGGTGTGTTTGTTGTGCATTGGTTATATTGGCGTGCCTGTGTTGAAAGGTAGTGACCTTACGAAGTGGATCTTGGGGTTAGTAGGGGTGTGTGACCAATAATGTAGAAATCGGAGGAGAAGGGAGTAAGAATTAATTCTACTATTTTAATTTAATATTTGTTGACCATGATGTATAATAAGTATTTAAATTAAATTATGGAGGGAGTTGTTATTTAATTATTTCAATAATTGGGTGATAATGAGAATATAATGGAATAAATCAAATAATAAAAGGTGTAGTGAGTGGAGGGGCACAACAATAATTGGGTGAGGAGTTACTGAAGGCATATTGGAGATTCTAATATTAGGGGTTCAAGGGTTATGTTGGGGATTTGAGGAAAATAGGAAGGAGATTCGTAGAAAGAGATCGTGAAAAGTTGTGAAGAACGTGGAGAGGAGAGAAGAGGATGAACTAGGGCAAGAGGAAAGAAGAAGGAGAACCCATTGAAGATAAGGAAAGCTCATCACTATAAGGTAAGGGTGGAATTTATTTAATCACTCAAGGGTTAGATGATGTAGTTATGTGGGTAGTATTGAAGTTTTGGATAAATAAGCCATTGATGAAGCTTCGATGAAGAAGAAAGAAAGCATAACAAACTGTAACAAAAGGTAACAGAAATGCAACTGAATGTAGAGAGAAAAATAGAAGATATTGATCACAAAATGAAGGGCTAATATTGTATCAATTTGGATAAAATGTACAAGTGTAATACTATGTTATATATACAACAATGTACAAGTGTGAACAATGATAACCAATAATAGCCTTAGATCAAATGCATCTTAAACCATCAAATATTTCAACAACCTCCTTCAAGCTGAGCATCATAAATGTCAATAATGTCAAGCTTAGATACAAAAGCATTAAACTTTGGAGCTGCCAATGCCTTAGTCAAAAAATCTGCCAACTATTCTTGAGAAGGAATGGGCAAAAGTCTAAGTATCCCTTGCTGAACCTTTTCTCTTACTAGGTGACAATTAATGTCAATATGCTTCGTTCTCTCGTGGAAAACCAGATTAGAAGCTATATGGATTGCACTTTGGCTATCACAATAAAGCACTGGTTGTCCTGTGGTCTTGACTTGTAAATCTCTGAACAAGTATAATAACCATTGAAGCTCACATGTTGCTGTGGAGAGAGCTCGATATTCAACTTCGAATTATGACTTGGAAGTAGTTTGTTTCTTTTTGGCACACCATGAAATAAAAAAAGAACCAAGAAAGAAACAAAAACCAGAAATAGACATGTGAGAGTCTATGCATCCTACCCAATCTAAGTTAGAATATCCCAAAAGTTGAACTTCTGAGTTTCTAGGAAATGGAAGACCTCTACCTGGATTATGTTTGAGGTATCTAATAACATTACATGCTGCTTTATAGTGACTCATGGTGGATGAATGTAGAAACTGACTCAATTGCTGAGTAGCAAAAGTAATGTTTGGTCTTGTTGTGTTAAGGTAAAGTAATATACCAGTAAGTCTCCTGTATGCAGCTCTGTCCTCAAAAGGTTTACCATTGTCTTGGTGTAATTTGATGGATGGATCAAGAGGAGTAGTTGCAGGTTTAGAAGCTAACAAACTAGAATCATTCAAGAGATCCAAGGAATATTTTCTCTGAGAATTGGTGATTCCATATCAAGAATGGTTTTGATTCTCTGAAATTCAATAAGAGAAGTTCCAACAAGAATCACATCATCCACATATACTAAAAGTGCAGTGAAACTATCTTCTGTTTTCATTGTGAAAAGTGAATAGTCAGCTGTAGAATAAGTATACCCCTCTTGCAACAATAATGATGTTAACTTTTCATACCACTTCCTATTGGATTGTCTAAAACCATATATGCTTTTGAGTAACTTACAAACCTGATTTGGTTTGGTGCAAGAAACTCCATCTGGTATTGTCATATAAACATCCTCTTGTAGATCTCCATGGAGAAAAACATTGTTAACATCTAATTGGTGCAAATGCCAATTATAAATAGAAGCTAAAGCAAGAAGCATCCTGACACTGGTGAGTTTGGCAACATGACTGAAACTATCAAAGAAATCAAGTCCCTCTATTTGATTGTAACCTTTGGCTACTAATCGTTCCTTGTACCTCTCTATATAACCATCATCTTTGTGTTTAACCTTGAAGATCCATCTACTTCCTATAGGTTTAACTTGAGGAGGAAGATCAACAATGACCCAAGTACCTAGTTTTTCAAGGGCATCCAGTTCTGTTTTAATGGCAGACAACCAATGTGGAGATGAACTGGCCTCTTTGTAAGTTTTGGGCTCAACACAAGATGTAATGGATGAAGAAAAAACATGTTGTTCATGAGACAAATGCGAAAAAGAATGATAGTCAATGATAGGATAGAGAGTACCTGAAGATGTTAATTCATTTGGCTTATGAGAAGCATTGCACACATAATCTGCCAAATAAGAGGGTTTAATGTTTTGTCTGGTGGTTTTTTTTGGATATATTTGGTTGTTGATGTGGTGATGTATTAATTAAAGGTGATGTAGATGTGTGAAGGGGAATGGAAATATTTGTGGCTAAAGGTACATATGTAGATGCAGAAAGATCTGATGTAGTATTGGGTGGATTAACAGTAGGACATGCTGGATTTTCAGAGGTGAGGATGGATGGATTATCAGATATAAGATAGTGGTAGGACCAAGTAGAAGGTTTAGATATAAGATTATATGGTAATATGTTGTCATGATATTTGGTGTTTCTGGAAACAAATATCTCTTTATTATGTAAGTCATATAAAATACAACCTTTTATGCCATTTTTAAAACCAAGAAAAACACAAGTTCTAGCTCTTGGTTCAAGTTTGGTTCTGTGAGATTGTAAAGTGGATGCATAAGTAAGGGAGCCAAAAACCTTTAGATTTTGCAAATTAGGTTGTGTGGCATTCATTATGAAATAAGGTGATCAATTGTTTAGTATGGGACTAGGTACTCTGTTCATAATGAAAATTGCATGAGTGACAACATAACACCAAAAATGTTTAGGTAAGTTTGAATGAAAAAGGAGGGCTCTTCCTATGTCCAGGATTTGTTGGTGTTTCCTCTACACTCTTCCATTTTGTTGTGGAGACTCAACACAACTAGTTTGGTGTATGATCCCTTTTGATGAATAAAATTGAGGCATTATAAAATCTTGGCCATTATCAGTTCTAATGATTTTAACCATGGTATTGTGTTTTGTGTGTATCAAATTGACAAAATTCATAATGTGTTGCCTAGCTTCAGACTTAGATTTCATAAGAATAAGCCAAGTATATCTACTATTATCATCAACATCAGTAAGAAAATATGAATAATCATGAATGGATTTTAAAGCAAGTGGTCCCCATATGTCAAAATGTATCAAATCAAAAGGCTTAAGAGCTTTATTAAAACTTCTTTGATAAGGTATGTGTCTATGTTTAGCTAAATGACATACATCACATGCCCCTTTAGGGTCTACAACAATGAAAGGAAAATTTGTATGAAGCATAGCCATTCTAGAGCTAGAGAGGTGACCTAGTCTAAAATGCCATAAGGCTTGGTCAGGTATGGTAATGGTATTAGAAATAGAAGTACCAACTATGGTTGATGGTTTCTCATTTTGCAGATTAAGATGATACAAGCCTTCAATGAAGTCAGTTGAACCAATCATCTTCAAGGATTGGGGATCCTGAATGAGACATTGAGAAATAGTGAATTTGACTATGCAAGATAAATCACAAGAAAGTTTGGAAACTGAGATAAGATTCAAAGAAAATTGAGGCACATAGAGGACATTTTGAATCATAAAAACAGAATAAAACTGATGGTGCCCATTTGTTTGGCTATAGCATGATTACCATTTGGAAATTTTATATTAAAAGGAGTGATATCATGAATAGAGTGAAACCAATGAAAAGAACCACAAATGTGATCACTAGCCCCAAAGTCTATAATCCAAGTACTAAGTGTGGAATTATGGAAACACACTGAAGTAGTTAGAATACCTGTTGTAGCTGCAGAGTGGAAAGTTTGAACCTGATTAGAAGTAGTTGGGGATTTGATGGCATTTGAACCTTGAAGTAGATTCATGATTGCTTGATATTGCTCAACTGTGAATTGAGGGGATGACTGATCAGAAACACAAGGGAACTCAAGATTGGTACTTTTAGGTTGCTCTACACTAACATTATGGGAGTTGGAACTTGAATTTCTTTGTAAATGAGGGGGGACACCATGCTTGCGATAACATGTATCAATTGTATGTCCATATTTGCCACAGAAGGTACAATTTTTTTGTCCATTCTTCTTGAAAGAAGGTCTTCTTCCATCAGCAACATTGATCAAGACCTTACTTTCATCATCAATGGACACATATATGGAAGGGAAAGGGGAAATTTGTCTCTCATGTTAAATAACCATGGAGAAGAGTTTTTTCAATGGTGGGAGGGGATCAAGAAGTAAAATTTGAGATTTCACATTGAAATCATCATTCAAACCAGTCAAAAAACGAATGACATACAAAAAAATTATGACTAGCTCTAGCAACACACATAACTTCACATGAGCAACGGATTCTACAGCTACAATTAGGGATAAATATATACAACTCTAAATCTTTCCATAAAATCTTAAGCTTAGAAAATAATTCAGTTAACGTGCGAGTATCTTGCTTGAGAGAATATATTTCTTTCCGCAATTCTGAGATGTGGACTAAATCTCCTTGTGCAAAGCGTTCTTTCAAGTTGTTCCAAACATCAAACACATTCTCCATGAAAACGATTGATTGACCTATCGAATCAGAGACAGAGCGCATAATCCACGAGTGAACTAACATGTTGCATCGAGTGCAAACACGAAATGAAGGATCAAAAGAATCAGTAGGAACCGAAATGGTGCCATCAACAAAATCAAACTTCATCTTGCCTCCGAGTGCTCGACGCATTGAACGTGCTCGACTATGGTAGTTGGGTCCATTAAGAACGGGAATAATGGAGATTGAAGCAGGGCCATCGCTCGGGTGAACATAATATGGGCTTGTAGGATCAAGGATTGGATCAAAATTACTGGAAGCAGAAGCATGATTTGGAGGAGTCATGGATTCACAGGCTCAATGATACCATATTGAAGTTTTGGATAAAGAATCCATTGATGAAGCTTTGATGAAGAAGAAAGAAATCATAAGAAATTGTAACAGAAAGTAATAGAAATGCAACTGAATGTAGAGAGAAAAATAGAAGATATTGATCACAAAATGAATGGCTAATATTGTATCAATTTGGATAAAATGTACAAGTGTAATACTATGGTATATATACAACAATGTAAAAGTGTGAAAAATGATAACCAATAATAGCCCTTAGATCAAATGCATCTTAAACCATCCAATATTTCAACAGGTAGAAATCATTAGGTTGATGCCATGGAATTATTGTTTGTGGGTGATGTAAACACCCCAAATTTTCCCTCACTATGGCTTGTGATATTTTCATTTTCATAGATTCAATCATAGCATCTCATATTCCATTTTTGCTTCACTGCATTGATTCAAAATCATCTGCATCTAGGGTTTGTGATCTGAGCAATCCAAGGGCTATCTGAGCCACTCCAAAGGGCTTCAATCATTTTAAAAGGGACCATGTATGTTCAATAATCATATTACATCCTCCCAAGATCAAGAAATTCAAAAATCACAAGAACTGAGGAAGGCATGGAAGCAGAGCCAAGCTTAACTGCACAGATGACCTAAAATTAGGGTTTTGGTTTCAGAGGCCATAAATCCAATATTTTTGGTCATTCTTGTTTCTATTGGTCTCTATATGTTATAAGGATCATACATACCAATTTTCATGAAGAAATTCAATGGGGAAGGCATCTGATCAATAGATGACTTCTTGAACAAGTCAGTGTAGAATCAGGGCATCTGAGGCCCCCAATCATCCAACCAAAGGGTTTTATCCATCATTTTGGATGTGTATGATCTTTATTTGATCTTAGAAGAAGTTAGAAGTTCACAAAATTGAAGAATTTCAAGCCATTTGCAAAGTTGCCATTTTGGGAAAGTGACTTGTAATGTAAACTTGCCATTTTGGGAAAGTTTTTCAACCTCCTCTTTTTGATTCAAAAATGCTTCAAATGAAAAATTCTTGGTCATGAAAGTTGTAGATTGGATCCTCCCATTTTCAAAAAGTACAAGAACTTGATCTAATTCATCCTAGAACTCAAGTTATGGCTTGTCAAAGTTGGGAAAAATCACAAAAATCCACTTATATGCCAAAGAGGGAAACTTGCAAATTCTTGTACCAAGGAAATTTGTGACTTCTAATTGGTGTCTAAGCATTACACAAACATCATACATGACTTAAACTTCAGATTGGCCCAAAGATTTCTCAAGTTCCATGCCTTAAACTTCAAGAATTTCAAAAGGGGCCAAAGTGGTACAAAATTGCAAAATGACCCGAAACTCTTCATCCACTTGAGCCAGCTCACTAAATCAGTTTCCATGGACCTCCCTAAAGCCAGCTGACTCGAGCCATGCCCCTAAACCAGCCTGCCACTTGCCCATACCTCCAAGTACAACTTTCTTGACTTTTTGCAACATGAGCCATACCAATCACACTGCTCCACAACAACTCTCTGCCCAATCAGAACATGTTATGTGGACCTCAAGCAAGCCATTACACACAACAAGCAAGGCTGAAAACTCCAAGAACTCAGCACACTCAAAAATCCCCAAATTTGCAAAAGCCTTCGAATCTCTTAGCTCAACCATCAAACCTTAAAACTTTTTCCACCATTCAACTCCACCAACATCACTGATCATTTCCCACCCTTCATTTTGCCCTAAAAAGCCCAGAATCAAAAATACGATTTTCACACTTCATGAACTGAGCTTCTGCCATTTTCATTTTGGGGCCATATAAACTCCAACTAAGCATCACAAACACTTCAGAAGGATCATTGGAGCTGATTTGAAGCAAGGAACTGGCCAGAAAGCACCATTTTCGAAAGCTTCAGTTCAGGTATCATCAAGAACTTTTTTTCCAGAAATGATTTCTTAAGTTCTTAGATTGTTCTCCATGCTTCACTGATCACACTGCACCTTTTGGTTTTGAAAATGATTCAGTTTTAAGCATGTATGAAGCTTCTGAAATTTCTGTGATTTTTTCCGTTTTGATTCGAATCTCTTTGTTCATGTGAAATAAATCCTGTTTGATGATTGATTCTTGTTTAGAATGGGGTGGGGATCATTTCTGGAGAGTTAGAGAGCTTAGGGTTGCGTATGGAGGGAGATAGCATAGGAGACTGGTCGGAGAAGATGACCGGAACACTGTTCTGGTCACCTGAATGTAATTAGGGTTCAGATTAGGGTTAATGACATAATTAGCGTAGTTTGAATTCTGGCCCTTGGATAGCGCGCGAAGTCAATTCCCTCCCTTTTGAGTTTGAACCTGGGCCCTTGGATTGGCTGACTTTCTCATTTTCTCATTTAATTCAATTTTAATTTTATTTGTTTTCTATTTATTTGAACGAATTTTTAAAAATAGCAAATAATATCAAAAAATTCTGGAAATTTTTGTCCAAGCTTTTATTTATTTTCAGAAACCAAAAATATTTTTATTTTTATTTTTTGAATTAAAAATTATTTTTAAATCATTTAAATGATTATTTTTAATTAGTTAATGAGAATTAATTAATTAAAAATACATTTAGGTATTTAAAAATTCCAAAAAAATTCAGAGAGCTTTTTAAAACATTTAGAAACATTATCAAACCCTTCAAACAAATTTTGTTTTGGTTCTTAACCTATTTTAACATTTTTCTTTGGAATTAAAGTTCTTAAAAGGCAATATTTTTGTCCTAACTTAGAAAAATTCATTCTGCCTAACCTTGAAGAGTTTGATGATGGTTCTTTTTGCATTGCATTCTTCATATCATGTAGTTTCTAGGATAAAATTGGTTTGAATTTATCTCTCATTTTCAATTTGTTGTGCATTTTCCCTTTTGAAATGCCTTAAAACCCTAGCAAACTTAAGAAAATCATAACTCCCATTAGCTTAAGAGTTAGGTCCCCTCCTTTGGGCAGTGAACTTATGTAGGGTTAGGGTTCCTTTGATCCCATTTTCAATTTTTTATCTTGTTATTTTCTTCTGATTTTGAATTTTGCTTTGTGTCTTGTGCATAAACCCTAATTTTTGCTTTCATTTGCATTCATCTCTCATTTGCTTGCATACATGAACTTGCCATGACATTTTGTGCATCCACATGACATGTGAGACATCTTAGGACACGTTAGAATCATGTTTTATCATTGCATAATTCATTTGCCATGTTATGCATTCGTTCCATTTCATAAACTTCCATGAACTTTCATGTTTCAAGGCATGCTTCATCTGCATCCTCATCCTTGTATGATCATTCACAACTCTTGCCTTGTGTTTGCACTATCTTATAGAATCATTGACATCATGTATATGCTTCTGAATTTGGTTTTCATCATTGTGTTTCATCCCATTTGCATTATATCTCATTTCTTGTTGCTAACTTTTCAGGTGGTAAGTGTTATAGAATTTCATTTCTTGAAGATCTCTTGCAAGCTTCATAAACCCTAGGAACACCCAAGCATGATCACAATTAGGGTTTGATTAATCCCCCATTAGTTTTACCTTTGTGTCATCTTTGTGTCTTCTCTTCTCACCTCTTAATCAAGGACTAAACCTTAAAGGTTTTAAGGCTTTGTGATTAGGGTTATTCATGTATCCTTCTATTAGGATGGAGTGTATAACTTTAATCCTAAGTGTTAAACCCTTAATGTGTTTAAATCCTTTAATCAATTCACCCAATAATCACTAAGACATCAAGCTTGTAACTTGGGCCTTGCATTAGGGTTCTAATTCTTCCTTAATTGGTTAAGAAGGACTAACCCTAGTGTTAATGGACAAGTCCCCCTCAAGTTGTCTTACAAACCATAAAATTCATTTCTCAATCCCAGCATTAACTAAAATCCATTTAATAAAGGTTTTGTTTTATCATGAGGTTAATCCCTAATCATGGATTAAGTTGAGGAGCCTTTCTCAGCTTAAATGTTCTCATCTATTATCCTTCTATTAGGATGGTGTAATGGGTCCATTAAATCCTTGATTATGGCTTAAGGTAGGTTAATGATCTTAATCCTATCCTATGGTGATTAAGTGTGAGGTGTTTACCTCATGCTTAAGGTATTCTCATTACCCCTAATCAGAGGCAGGATGTGATGAGTTTACTAACCCTTGGTTTAGACTTAAGCTCATTTTCCTATGACAAATACAAAAAATCAATAAAAGATTGAAAACACAAAAACAAACAATAATCGTCTCCTTCGGGATTCTTTTCTTATCATCTTCACTCACAAACGAGAACTTGCCTCTTCCGTCTAATGCAAGACAGTTAGCACCTGAGCCAGACAGGTCATACACTTGAGCATAGACAAATAAGCAGTTCATCAAGTCAATTTATCTTCCAGTCTCTTTGAGTCGAACTACGGTGTTCTGACTTCCTCATTGCACGAGAGGATACGTAGGCATAACTTAACAGTTATCGAACAAAAGTCTCTGTATATCCCCCCTCCTTCCAGCATTATCCTTTAAGCCTCATAGTCTTGAGCTTCACATTCTTTCCTTACACTGACACTCTTTCATCTCACTTCACATTTCCTTTTGCACTGACACTTGCATTCTTTTCCAGCTTTTACACACAAAATAACACTGACACTACCACTTTAAAACACAAATATTTCAAGCGTGGATCCCGTCGAGTACGACGGAAAATCTGGGTGCTAATACCTTCCCAGGTTGTAACCAACCCCCTTCCTCAGTTTCTCTGGTTCGCAACCGTCTTATCCATATCTTTCTAGGTTTATGCAGCATTACCTTTCCTTCGGGATAAAAATGCCTAGCTGGCGACTCTTTTCATTCTTTTCCCTTTCGCAGACCGTTCACGTCTGTACCCCTTCTGACCAGGTGTCATTTGGTGGGAGCGACAGCTTGGCGACTCTGCTGGGGAAATATGATATTGTAACCAGGGCTTCTGGTTCCTTTTTGTGGGTTCCTCCTAGCGCTTGTTTGATTTGTGTTTACTGGGGTGTTATGTGCTAATTGTGTTTATTTATTTGCTTTATTTATTGTTTTATGTACAGCTTTATTTATTGCCTTCCTTTACAGTTTTTCATATTTCATACATTCATTATCATTGCTGGATCTGGTTTCTGTTTTGGTGGGTGGGGTTCCATTGAGAGTTTAAGGTCCTATACCTGGGACCTGAGTGACACCTAGGCTAGAGTGGTTCATGTTCTTTCCCATTCCATTTTGGTCTGGTGCGGGAATATGAAACACGGTTCATATGTGGGTTTCTTCTTGAGAACTCTGTGCTACGGATTTCCTGTAGTGCTAGGGCTATCTGGAAAGCCTGCTAAGTCTGGATGACCTTTATTATGACCTTCAGAATTTGAGGTGAATTAGGGGAGGATCTTTTATGGTTATTGTAAACACTGTACCTCCGGGTTGGAAGTGTTTACACTTCTCATAACTGATCCAAGTCTGAAGATCCTTGTTCTAGAACACTACCTGTGAGGGGGTTGGGCTGTTTACAGGTTTGCAGGAACCCTTATCCACATCATACCCTGTTACTATTTTGTTTAAGAGTACCTCATTTTGGACAGTTCTTGTGATTAACCCTGGACATGTGACTCTTTATTTGAGTCCCCCACCCTGGTTACTGGATTTCTGAGCCTTCATCTGGACTTTTGAACATACATGGACTTATATCAAGACAGATAATCAGATCCAGCTTGATCACAAACCCTTGCATATCATTTGCATATATCATCATTGCATCATTTAACATTTGTTTATTTGTTTTTCAGGGTATCCATATCATATCTGGTTTGGTTTTGACCCCTTCTCTTGCATAGACCTTTGCTTCATCAGTTATCTGCTTCAGCTATCTTCATCATCACCAGCATCAGCCTGTCAGTGGCTCATTTCCAGCATCAGTCTGTGATCTTCATCAGTACCAATCTTCAGTTTCTTCAGCAGCATTCATGACTACTCCCAGGAAGAGCAACATATCCTACCATTTCTTTGAGCCTGTGTTGACTGGTATCAGGAAGGTCCAGTCACTTATCACACCTGACCACATCCTATTGTTTAGAGAGCATTATGGAGGTATCCTGGATATGGTTATGGACCTTGACCCTTCTCAGAGAAGCATGATCCACACCTGCTTGCAGTTTTATGACCCTCCTTTGAGATGCTTCACCTTTCCAGACTCTCAGCTAGGGCCTCTGCTGGAAGAGTTTTCCTCATTGATTGGAGTACCTATCAGGGGTGGAATCCCCTTCAACCCAGAGATGCCAGCTCCCAGAAATGAAGAGATAGCAAAGGCATTGTACCTAGAGCCTGCCTTGATTGAGCAAAGTATGACAACAAAGGCTGGGATCCTTAGTTTGCATTTGGACTTCTTGATTTCTCAGGCCATCCTGAAGGCTTCATCAGGAGAGTGGAGGGCAGTCTGTGCACTGTTAGCCCTCAACATATATGGGGCTATACTATTTGCAGATGAGCCCAAATTTGTCAGCAAGAATGCCATCCATCTGTTTCTTCTGAAGAACCCAGTACCTATATTGCTGGGAGATTTCTATTATTCCATCCATCAGAGGAATGAGAAACAAAGGGGGAAGTTGGTGAGATGTTGTGCTCCTTTGTTTTACACCTGGCTGCTCAGACACCTGCTTAAGTCAGATGCCTTCCTAAACCCTCACCAACAGAAGAATTGGGCTAAGAGGCTCATTGCCTTAACTTCAGATGATATTAGATGGTGCACCCAAAGCACCAAAGGCAAGGACATTATCACCAACTGTGGACAATACCCAAATGTGCCTCTAATAGGAGTGAAGGGTTGCATCAACTACAATCCTTTACTGTTTAAGAGACAACTGGGTTATGCTTTGGTTCACCCTCCCAGAGGGCAAGATTTAGCTAAGACCCTGTATTGTGAAGTGAAATCTAATTCAGCTGCTGTCAGGCAAGCATCCTGGGCTTGGGACAACATCCAGACAAAAGGGATGGCTATTCTTGGAAGGTGTAATAATGTTGCTTCAGCTCAGTACTATGACTGGTCCCGTACTAGAGCCCAGATTACTGGAATGCCTTTTATCTTGGAAGACATACCTGGACCATCTACAGTACAACCTGCAGCAACTGTCAGCCTAGAAGAATTTGAGAAGCTAAAGGAAAGAAATGAGAACCTATCTCAAGCTTTAAAGAAGACTCTTTGGGAAAGGAGTGATGGTCGTCTGGACATTGAGAGATTGGAGAAGCTCAGGGTGGATCATCTTGCCAAAATTGAGAAGACAAAGGACTACATCAGGAAAGCAAGAGCTGGGGAGCAAATATTGAAGAATGCCTGTAAAGAGGCCAAAATCCAGAAGGCTAGGACCGAGCTCTATCTGCAAGAGAGTCAAGCTAGCTGGGTCAGGATAACCGAAGCCCGTACACAAGAAAACCAGAAGACTCAAGCCAGGATTGAACAACTAGAGGCCAATGAGAAGAAGCAGCAGGAAGCTTTGTTGGCAGCCCAGAAGGAGATTTCAGAGTTGAAGCTCAGAGCAGGAGTGAAGAGATCAAAGGACCAGGACAGGAATAAGAAGCTGACCACTACCATTGCCACCAGGAACCTCCTCATTAGGACCATTACAGAGCACCCGGCTGGTCCAGTGACTGAGGCACTCCTGAAGGAGGTCAAAGAGGATGATTTTGGACTGGATGTCTGATTCTTTGTTTGTTGTTGTTTCCATTTGATGTACTTTTCCTTTTATTGTATTTTGACCCTCCATGGGCATGTATTGTAAAACAGACTATGTATTGTTCACCATTTGTAATATATTTTAGTTTGTTTCCATTTGGGCTTTTCTCTCAAACATCAAACATCTTCCTCGAGGTCTGGAAAGGTCAAAACCAAGAACCAAACCAGATACCTTGGAAAACAAATAAGCATACTGCATTGCATACTAACTTTTGTTTTGTTTTGTAGGTTTTGTTATTATTATTGTTTCTAACTTTGTTGTGACTTCAGGAAACATTGCTCGTCGCCGAGTGTTCCCTGTCAACCGCGCGCATCGGTACCCGACTCGTAACAACCTTCCCGGTATTCAAATGGAACAAGTACAGCAGGATCTGACTGAGGTCAGAAATCAGATGGCTAATGAGAGAGTGGAGATGAGAAACCAGATGTCTCAATTCATGGCAGTAATGACTGGCTTAGCCCAGAGTCAGGAAAGGTTAAGAGAGCTGGTGGAAAGACAAACTCCTGAGGAGCCTCATCTTGGAACAGGAGGAACTAGTAACAATGAACGGGGCCAGCCTCGTATTGACCCACCAGTATTTGGACCTCATCTGGATCCAGAAGTTAACATCCCGAGAAATGTGCCAGGTAATATTGCTGGAGGGAGAATCTTGCAAGATGATCCCCAAGAAGAACAGTTTACTGTTATGGGAGCCGGGGATGAAGTATATGACAGGAGATTGGACGAAATTGCTGAGAAGTTGAGATCTTTGGAGTCTCTGAATTCTTTGGGCTTCGATGTGATGGACATGGGGCTAGTGGATGGGGTGAGAATTCCCCACAAATTCAAACCCCCATGCTTTGAGAAGTACAATGGTACCTCCTGTCCTCGCACTCACCTGCAGTCTTTCCTGGGAAGACTCAAAGCTTATACGACGGATGAAAAGTTGTGGATGTTCTACTTTGAAGATAGTATGACTGGGGCTTCAAGAGAGTGGTATTCACATTTGTCTAGGGCCACTATTAGATGCTGGAAGGATTTAGCTGAAGCTTTCATCAGACAATATCAGTACAATCTGGACATGGCTCCTAACAGGACCCTTCTGATGTGAATGTCTCAATCTTCCCGAGAAGGCTTCAGGGAATATGCCCAAAGGTGGATACAGCTTGTTGCTACTGTCCAACCACCCATGTCAGAGAGGGAAATGGATGACATGTTCATGAACACATTGCAAGGAACCTATATTGATAGACTGGCTGCTTTCTCCTCTATCAGTTTTGTTGATGTGGTCATAGCTGGTGAGAGGATTGAAAGTCTCTTGAAGATGGGAAAAATTTCCGACAGTGGTGCAAGTTCGTCCAGCAATCCCAGAAAGCCTTTTGTGGGACCCCGAAGGGCTGGTGAGACAAATTCCATTCATGCAAGCAGGGGCAGGCCTCAGTATGCTCACCGGTCAGTAGCAGCAATTACCATTCCCGCTCCGATTCCTCAACAATCAGCATATCCTCAACAACAACAACCACAGTATCAACAACAAGTTCATTATCCGCAACAGAGAACCTACAACAATAGCAATAACAACCAACCACAGCGTCCTTTCCAGCAAAGTCCATCACAAGCAAACAAGGTAATTTACCCAATCCCAATGCCGTATGCTGCACTCTTGCCACAGCTCCTAAAACTCAACCTAGTTGATTTAAGGACATTGGCACCTCCAGATCCTCTTAATTTGCCAAAGAACTATGATGCCAATGCCAGGTGTGCATTCCACTCAAACGCACCGAGGCATAATACTGAAAAATGCAGGGCTTTACAGATGAAAGTCCAAGACCTGGTGGACTCAAAAGCTCTCAACTTTGCACCTCCTCCGAATGTCACAAGGAATCCAATGCCTATTCACAACGGGCCTAGGATTAATGCTATTGAGGAAGGCAAACTATCCACCCTAATCACCAGTGTTGCACAAATTCGAACACCTTTGGTTGAAATCAAAGCTCAGCTTTTAGAATGCCAAGTGTTCCCCGGGTGTGAGCTCGGCTGTGGATATTGCAATATTGCCGTTAATGGGTGTGAAAGGCTGAGAAACAGCATAGATGGTCTTATTAAGGATGGTACCCTTCAGATTACGACAATAACACCTACAACTCCAACAATTCCTTCACCGACAATCACAAATACTCCTACAACGTCAGCAATCATTGTTCCAACGGATTCTACTACAACTCCAACAACCGCTCAATCAATCACTTCAACGGATACAAGTTCAGTCACCATTCCTGCTACAACTTCAACCCCCATCCAGTCAACAGTACCTTCTATAACATCAGCAACAATTGATGAAAGCGTCTCAACGGTTACGATTTACTACGATCCCGCAAATGTTCCTGCCAACAATTCACAACAAAATACTACTCCTGTCAGAGCACCAGTTACCATATATTATGATCCACACACCATTGTGGTCCCCTCTGTAGCTGCTATCAGTCTGGTCACTATTACAGTGCCTGGGCCAGTTCCTCACGAAAGCAATAATGCCATCCATTGGCATTATGGCTCAGATCTGAAAATCACTTTAGAATCATCAACTTCTTCACCTCAGATTGACAATGTGGGGGGAGGCGGAGGCTTCACTAGAAGCGGACGTCTCTTTGCCTCGCAAATCCCAAGACCCATTGCCGAAACAGAAGCTGCTGCTAAGGCAAAAGGGAAGAGCATGGTGCAAGAAGAACAAGTTGTCAAAGAAGCTTTGAAGACTCCTTTTGATCAAGAGGTTGATGAATTCATGAGAATCATAAAGAAAAGTGATTACAAGGTAGTAGACCAGCTTCACCAAACACCTTCCAAAATCTCCATACTATCATTGCTAATGTGCTTCGAGGCTCATCGGAACGCACTATTAAAAGTCCTGCACGTAGCTTACGTGCCGGAGGAGATTATCGTCAATCAGTTAGAGGCCGTGGTTGGAAATGTCAACGCTAGTAATGGACTAGGATTTACCAACACTGATCTGACAATGGAAGGTCGCAATCACAACAAGGCTTTGCACATAACCTTGGAGTGTAAGGGTGCAGTTCTTTCTCACGTACTGGTGGATACAGGGTCATCCCTTAATGTCCTGCCCAAGAAAGCCCTTGTGAAGCTGGAGTATGACGGATTGGCACTACGCCCAAGTAACTTGGTAGTGAGAGCCTTTGACGGTTCTAAAAGGTCAGTTCTGGGAGAGATAAAGTTACCAATAATGATTGGCCCACAGGTTTTCAAAACGACCTTCTTTGTGATGGATATACAGCCTGCCTACAGTTGTCTATTGGGTAGACCATGGATACACACCGCTGGCGCCGTGACATCAACCCTTCACCAGAAGTTAAAATTCGAGTGGGAAGGCCAAGTCATTACTATTTGTGGGGATGAGGATATTTTTGTTAGCCAGTTGGATACTTTCAAATACATTGAAATGGATGGGGAGATCCATGAAACCATGAGCCAAGGGTTTGAGGCCATTAATATTAATGAAACATCGGCTGTGCTTGGGACCTCCATCACGTCATATCAGCAAGCCCGGAAGGTTGTTGAGGAAGGTACCACCCAAGGCTGGGGCAAGCTGCTGCCCGTGGAGAAGAAGGAGGACCGATTCGGGTTGGGTTACAGACCAACTCGACAAGATCAATCAGAGGCTGCAAAGGAGCCCAAGTTTGTCAGCGGGGGGATGCTCACCCCGAATGCTGTGAATAGCTTGGAAGATGAGTCAGAAGACGAGCGCAACCTGGAAAGCTGGATACGTCCAAGGGCCCCGGGGAGCCATGTCTCAAACTGGTCTTCCCAGGAAATTATAAGGGTTACTCCTGCAGAGTAATTATTATTTCCTGTATTTTGAAGCATGCATCAAGTCCTGCATCTTGCCCAAGATGTCAGGACTCATTTTGTAATCGGGCCATCTTGTATTTTGTGCAAAGATCAATTAATGAATATCAGGACATCTTTTGCAAATGAGTCTTTTCTTTTCCGCTCACTGTTTTTCATTTTTCATTTTTTGTACAAAAATAAAATGGCAATGTTTTTCAAAATAATAACTTCATTTACACTTTTCCTAAGCAAGATAAAATTGATCACTAAAATGGACAAATCTAAACCCTTGCAGAGAGTGCCCTCCAGACTGCACCGACAACAACACTGCTATGACTTCGTATGATTTTGACAATCCAATCAATCAAGCTGATGAAGAGGTTGAAGAAGATTATGAGCTACCTGAAGAGCTAGCCAGGTTGTTAAGACAAGAGGAGAAGGTTATCACCTCTCATCAGGAGGAGGTTGAAATGGTTAATCTTGGTACGGAAGAAGACGTGAAAGAAGTTAGGATTGGGGCCTGCCTGCAAGATTTAGTGAAAGAGCAATTGATTGACATGCTTCGGGAATATGTAGATGTTTTTGCTTGGTCTTATCAAGACATGCCAGGGTTGGACACCGACATTGTTATGCACAAGCTGCCGCTGAAAGAAGATTGCCCACCAGTAAAACAGAAGTTGCGCCGTACTCGCCTTGATATGGCAATGAAGATAAAAGAAGAGGTACAAAAGCAGTGGGACGCCGGTTTCCTTGCTGTGACTAGCTATCCGCCGTGGGTTGCTAATATTGTACCTGTGCCTAAGAAAGATGGCAAGGTGAGAATGTGTGTGGATTACCGGGATCTGAACAGAGCTAGCCCGAAAGACGATTTCCCATTACCTCACATTGATGTATTGGTTGATAATACGGCTCAGTTCTCGGTGTTCTCCTTCATGGACGGATTTTCAGGATACAATCAGATCAAAATATCACCTGAAGACATGGAGAAGACCACTTTCATCACACCCTGGGGCACATTCTGCTATAAGGTGATGCCATTCGGCTTGAAGAATGCGGGTGCCACTTATCAACGGGCTATGGTAACATTATTCCATGACATGATCCACAAAGAAATTGAATGTTATGTGGATGGCATGATTGCGAAGTCCCTTACAGAAGAAGACCACCTGGTGAATCTGTTGAAGCTATTCAAGCGTCTGAGGAAGTACCAATTGAAGCTAAACCCCAACAAATGCACATTCAGGGTGCGATCCGGTAAGCTGCTGGGATTTATCGTAAGTGAGAAAGGGATTGAAGTTGACCCTGATAAAGTCAAAGCCATTCAAGAAATGCCTGCACCGAAGACTGAAAAAGAAGTTTGGGGGTTCTTAGGCAGATTGAACTACATTTCAAGGTTCATATCTCACCTCACAACAACTTGTGAGCCCTTGTTCAAATTGTTAAGGAAAAAGCAAACAGTCAGGTGGAATGAAGACTGCCAGAGGGCTTTTGACAAAATCAAGGAATACTTACAAGAGCCTCCAATCCTTATGCCTCCAGTTGAAGGAAAACCTCTAATCATGTTCTTGACAGTGTTAGAAGAGTCAATGGGGTGTGTGCTGGGCCAACATGACGAGTCTGGTCGAAAAGAGTATGCAATATACTACCTAAGCAAAAAGTTTACTGACTGTGAACAACATTATTCACTGCTCGAGAAAACTTGTTGTGCTTTAGCGTGGGCTGCTCGCCGACTGAGACAGTATATGTTGACCCACACCACCTTATTGATCTCAAAGATGGATCCAGTTAAGTACATATTCGAGAAGCCAGCACTTACCGAACGGGTTGCAAGATGGCAAATGATCCTCACAGAGTATGACATTCAGTACACATCTCAAAAGGCCATCAAAGGCAGTGTATTGTCTGACTATCTGGCTGAGCAACCCATTGATGATTACCAGCCTATGAGATTTGACTTCCCTGATGAAGACATCATGTTCATAAAAGCGAAAGATCATGAAGAGCCTATTCACACTGAAAGGCCTGACCAGGAAGAAGAATGGACTATGATGTTTGATGGGGTTGTTAATATGAATGGTCGTGGTGTTGGTGCAGTACTCATTACACCTAAGGGAGTTCACATGCCTTTCTCGGCAAAACTCACCTTTAACTGCACTAACAACGAAGCTGAATACGAAGCTTGTATTATGGGTCTTGAGGAAGCCATTGACCTCAGGATCAAGACGTTGACTGTGTTCGGAGATTCAGCTCTGGTAATTAATCAAACCAACGGCAAATGGTACACCCACCAAGATCATCTGATACCTTATCGGGATTATACAAGGAGGTTGTTGACTTTCTTCACAACAATCAAACTTGAGTATATCCCTCGAGATGAAAATCAGTTTGCAGATGCTCTGGCTACCATTTCATCCATGATCAAAGTTCAAGCTGCCAACTTTGTGCCTCGAATATCAGTATCCAGACTTGACAGACCAGCATATGTATTTTCAGTAGACCTTGCTAAAGATGATAAACCTTGGTTCCATGACATCAAATGCTTCTTAGAGGATCAAACATACCCACCTGAGGCATCTTCCAATGATAAGAATACATTAAGAAGGTTGGCTGGTAGTTTCTTCCTGAATGCTGATGGTTCCCTGCATAAGAGAAACTTTGATATGGTACTTCTCAAATGTGTTAATAGGGCATAAGCAGACTTGTTGATGCACGAGGTGCATGAAGGATCTTTCGGTACTCATGCTGGAGGGCATGCCATGGCTAAAAAGTTGTTAAGATCAGGCTATTACTGGATCACAATGGACGCAGACTGTTGTGCTTATGCCAGGAAATGCCATAAATGCCAGATCTATGCGGATAAAGTGCATGTGCCTCCAAATCCCCTGAATGTGATGTCTTCACCCTGGCCCTTTGCCATGTGGGGCATTGATATGATTGGCAAGATTGAACCGACTGCTTCAAATGGCCACAGATTCATCCTGGTAGCCATTGATTATTTCACCAAGTGGGTTGAGGCAGCTTCGTATGCAAATGTCACCAGGCAAGTGGTAGCCCGATTCCTGAAGAGAGACATCATCTGTCGGTATGGAGTGCCTGAACGAATCATTACTGATAATGGTTCCAACTTAAATAATAAAATGATGGCAGAATTGTGCCGGGACTTCAAGATCTAACACCACAAATCTTCTCCTTACAGGCCAAAGATGAATGGCGTTGTGGAAGCAGATAACAAGAATATCAAGAAGATTGTACAGAAGATGGTGGTTACCTATAAAGACTGGCATGAAATGCTACCATTTGCCTTGCACGGGTACCGTACGTCAATCAGAACATCCACTGGGGTAACACCGTATCAGCTTGTTTATGGTATGGAGGCAGTCCTACCTGTTGAAGTTGAATTACCCTCCCTACGGGTACTCATGGATGTCAAGATGAATGAAGCAGAATGGGTCTGATCCCGATACGAATAACTGAATCTGATTGAAGAGAAGAGATTAGCTGCAATCTGCCATGGGCAGCTGTATCAGAAAAGAATGAAGAAAGCCTTCGATCAGAAAGTTAGGCTTCGGGAATACCAAGTAGGAGATCTTGTGCTGAAAAGACTCCTCCCTCCTCATACAGACCATAGGGGCAAGTGGACTCCGAATTATGATGGTCCGTTCATAGTAAAGAAAGTTTTCTCTGGTGGAGCACTGATGCTCAGTACTATGGATGGTGAAGACTTCCTGTCCCCTGTGAATTCAGATGCAGTTAAAAAATACTTCGCATAAAAATGACCCGCTGGACATAAAAACGGAATGTAAGTCCAGGCAAAAATAGGGCATCCCGGCGAGTTAAAAACAGAATAAAAGACTCTGGCAAAAATAAGGGAAAATAAACAAAAAAATGTACACCCACTGAGTTGAAAAGCCACATTGGACAACTCAGGCAAAAAAGGGTATCCCGGTAGATTGAAAACCCGAAAGGGCGATCCACGCAAAATAAGGGAATAAGCGAACAACTGCATTCTGAATTCGTCTGTATCACTTACAACACGACAAACTTCGAAAGTATAAAGAATCGGTCAGAATCAGCTTTCTTCAAAAAGCAAGATGAGAAGAACGTCAATGTCATACAAGTCATAGCAAAAGGGAAGCACTGAAGCGTCATCAACATTGCCAGCATCTTTTTGTTTCTCAATTTTGTAGCAATATCCTCATTTCAGGGGATCTGTTTCTTTGACTGTATTTGCCAATTCAGGGCACGCAAATTAATAAAATCAGATTTTCAGACACGTTTTGTCTTGTACATTTTCATTTGCAAAAATGTCCGATGTCCTTAATATAATAGTTTCATAAATACAGATGCGCCTTTTCTGACATGCTTACAGGAAATATATTTGCTCCCGGGAGTGTCTAAATTCTTATGATGGAATCCAGTAAGGGATACCTCGGGATACTTGTACGTTTCTTTGTCATACAGGATTGCAGGTATTCAAAGTACGACATGGGGCATGAGAGATTTTCCCTAGCAAGCTGTCAAATCATTATTTCCTCAACATGTCTTCCAAACAATATCATAAGGGGCTCATTTCCCCAGCTGATTTCATCATCCTCAGCAGGATCCCCACAGAAATCTCTAGGGAGATCGTACAGTGATCATCCCTCCCCAGCCAAGTGTCAGGCAGGGAACCATCTCCCCGCAGAGCTCCAGCCTCCATCCAGGAGAGCAATGTCTAAAGATCTCACAACAAAGTGACGAAAGCTTCCACAGACCCCAGCTGGGCCCCTCATTACCAAGATAGGTCTATCAGTGACCTATTTCCCCAAGCAGAGTCATATATATCAGATCTACCAATGATCTCATCCCTAGCTGGGATATCCTTTCAAGCAGATTAGTCGGAGATCTCCACCACAACGGGATCCGAATCTCGGATCGATATCTTTGCATAATCATAGCATTCGCATCATATTTTCCCCTAGAGCGTAGCATTCTGTCTAATACGGAGCATTACGACAATCAAACATATTGCATAAATCATAAGCCATGTTTTGAATCAAACACCTGTCTATACCAACATCCCATCAGCAATATATATATACAAGGACCCATGGTCACAGCAGAAAGCCAAAGCACCCCCTTTGCACTCACTAATACACATATATACTTTTTCCGATACTCGTCCGTGTCATATCACTCCCCTGCATATATAAACCACAAACAGATATCCATACACTCTTTGGACACTCATCCGTGTCGCTATTCCCCAGCACGATTACCAAAACACTTATGGGAAACCAAACACTTGTTTATAACACACTTCTTCCGACACCCGTCCGTGTCGTCTTATCCCCACAGATTGTCAGAATGTCTTTTACACTCATAAGTTTGTAACTTATACACTTCCTCTTATGATACTCATCTGTATCATGCTCTCCCCAGCAAATTGAACACTTGTCTGTGTCTTACTCGTGCTTACTCTTTACTTATGTAGATACTCATCCGTATCTTGTATACGCCACTTATATTTCTCGGATTCAACACTCGTCCGTGTTCTTTCTTAACCAGTTGGTACTCGTCCGTACCATCATCTCTGAGCATGCGTCAGCGTTTGTTTCCGCTGATACTCGTCCGTATCATAGTCTTAAGGATGCTCGTCCGCATCTTTAATTTATACACAATGTCAAACACTTATACCTTTTCTTTCTTAAAAGAAGATACTCGTCTGTATCTAGCATTCCCCAGAAGATTCTCTAGCAAATTATTTCCTTTCTATCTGACATTCGTCCTATGTCATGATACTCCCGGCAGCCATACCCTGCCAGGTGATCGTCCTTCACCTTTTGATGATCGTCCTTCATCATTCCCTCAGCGGAGTCTCCATTATTGGAACCCTTTCGTAACCGACATTCTTCCTATGTCGTGATATTTTTAGTAGCCGTCCCCTGCTAGGTGATCGTCCTTCACCCTTTTGATGATCGTCCTTCATCATTTTCATCCGATGGCCGTCCCCGTCGTTGATCTTATTAGCTGACATTCGTCCTATGTCATGATAAACCCCGAGAGCAGCCGTACCCTGCTAGGTGATCGCCCTTCACCTCTTGATGATCGTCCTTCATCATGCTTATCTGATGGCCGTCCCCATCGTCGACCTTTTCTATCCGGCATTCGTCCTATGTCGTGATACTTTCGGCAACCGTATCTTGCCAGGTGATCGTCCTTCACCTTGGATGACCGTCCCTCATCCTTATCCCCAACAGAGCAGCCGTCCCCTGCTAGGTGATCGTCCTTCACCTTGGATGACCGTCCCTCATCATTGTTCTCAACCTGATGGTCGTCCCCATCATTGCCTCTACCTTTAATCCCCGGAGAATCTTGTTACCTTACCTGATGGCCGTCCCCATCATGATACCTCTATTTCCCCAGCATGTCGGCCGTCCCCGTCATTGCTTTTTCCCAGCAGTCGTCCTCCGTCGCCCGCACTTTATAATCATACTTTACTTCCTTTTACAATCTATATCCCTTTTCTTCTTCATTCAGCGAGTGCAAATTTTGGACTGTCTTTGGTATTCAACCACAAGTTATCTTGTTTGCCTGTTAAGCCGCTGCTTACATCCTACACAACTAACTCATGTTTGAATAGGGGCAGCTGTAAACACCCCAAATTTGCCCTCACTATGGCTTGTGATCTTTTCATTTGAATAGATTCAATCATAGCATCTCATATTGCATTTTTGCTTCACTGCATTGATTTAAAATCATCTGCATCTAGGGTTTGTGATCTGAGTAATCCAAGGGCTATCTGAGCCACTCCAAAGGGCTTCAATCATTTAAAAATGGCCCATGTATGTTCAATCATCATATTACATCCTCCCAAGATCAAGAAAGTCAAAAATCACAAGAACTGAGGAAGGCATGGAAGCAGAGCCAAGCTTAACTGCATAGATGACCTAAAATTAGGGTTTTGGTTTCAGAGGCTATAACTCCAATCTTTTTGGTCATTCTTGTTTCTATTGGTCTCTATATGTTATAAGGATCATACATACCAATTTTCATGAAGAAATTCAATGGGGAAGGCATCTGATCAATAGATGACTTCTTGAACAAGTCAGTAGAGAATTAGGGCATCTAAGGCCCTCAATCATCCAACCAAAGGGTTTTCTCCATCATTTTGGATGTGTATGATCTTTATTTTATCTTAGAAGAAGTTAGAAGTTCACAAAATTGAAGAATTTCAAGCCATTTGCAAAGTTGCCATTTTGGGAAAGTGACTTGTAATGTAAACTTGCCATTTTGGGAAAGTTTTTCAACCTCCTCTTTTTGATTCAAAAATGCTTCAAATGAAAAATTCTTGGTCATGAAAGTTGTAGATTGGATCCTCCCATTTTCAAAAAGTACAAGAACTTGATCTAATTCATCCTAGAACTCAAGTTATGGCTTGTCAAAGTTGGGAAAAATCACAAAAATCCACTTATATGCCAAAGAGGGAAACTTGCAAATTCTTGTACCAAGGTAATTTGTGACTTCTAATTGGTGTCTAAGCATTACACAAACATCATACATGACTTAAAATTCAGATTGGCCCAAAGATTTCTCAAGTTCCATGCCTTAAACTTCAAGAATTTCAAAAGGGGCCAAAGTGGTACAAAATTGCAAAATGATCCAAAACTCTTCATCCACTTGAGCCGGCTCACTAAATCAGTTTCCATGGACCTCCCTAAAGCCAGCTGACTCGAGCCATGCTGTTGTACCCCAAAATTTGCCCTCACATATTTGAGACAAATTGATTCACAAGGTTTCCTTACACTTGTCGTACCCCAAATTTTGACCCGCTTCATATGCTTTCTGGTGCTTTTTTATTTCGAATAAATAAAATAGCACAATTGGTAGAAAGATGGGTATAAGGGATATAATTGTGAGAGGTTGTGAGTTCAAATCCCACCTTCCGCTCTTTTTAAATTTTTTTTAATTTTTTCCTTTACTAATAACTTTTCCTATTTTTATTTTTTATGAAAAAATCACAAAAATAACATTTTTTAATTATTTAATTTTTAATTTTCGTATTTGCATTTAATGCATTTTTAAAAATATGATTTTTTTCATTAAAATCATTATTTTATGAAAAAAAATTCAAAAAAAATCATAATAAATACCAAAAACATTTCTTTTCTTCAAATATTTTTTAATCAATAGGGATTAAGACTAATTTTATTTCCTTTTAAATTTTTTAACCTAATTTTCTTAATTTATAAATACATGTTGTTTTACCCATAAGAGCTCTCATTTTCTCATTTTTATCACTCCTCTCTCAACCACAATACGGAAAAATTCTTGCCTCAAGGAGAAAAAAAACCTCCTTTTATTCTTTGTACTGTATATGGTCTGTTTGTTTATCATTGGTTCTATCATCATGTTCTTCCTAACACACATGTCTCAAACATATGTATTAATGTGTGTCACTTGTTTCAAACATATGTATATGTTAACGTGTATATGTTTTTTTGGTGATAAACCATGTTATGGTTTATATATAAATTTATTTTGTGACACCTTTTTTATTATTATGTTCTTAATACGAGTTTTTATATTTATTCTCTCTCTCTCTCTCTCTATATATATATATATATATATATATATATATATATATATATATATATATATATATATATATATATATATATATATATATATTTTAGATTATTCGGATTGGATCGTGTCGATACGCTATTTTCACATCTGGGTGTATGATGCGTGACATTTGTGTTGATCCGATATAGTTGCGATGATCGCAATTTTGCGTTAGCAACATCTTTGTTTCTTTTTTAATTCATATCATTTTTATGTTATTCATACACATATATTTAGATCTGCACATTTTTTTCCATAACTAACTACCCTGATTTTTTTCCTAAGCCTTGACGATTTTGCCTCAACCATTTTTTTTATATACGTTTTGTTTTATTATATAATAACTATTTTTCAGGTACATTCACATGTGCGCGCGTGTCTTAGTGTCAAGAAGGCAAAGCTGGTAATTTTGAGGGCATTTTGACAAAGAAACAAGTTTATTATATAATAACTATTTTTAAGGTACATTCACATGTGCGCGCCTTTTAGTGTCAAGAAGGCAAGGCTGGTAATTTTGAGGGCATTTTGACAAAGAAACATGGGTTTTTCATTCTTTTTCCTAATTTTCTCTAGTCCCTTTAATTCTCTAATTTCCTAATTAACTAACCTCTTAATTTTTTTTCTACTATAATTACTTATTTCATAAATCAATTTATAATATTAGTTATTATTTCTTTTGTTTTAAATTAATAGTTATATCTAGTTTTTTTTAAACTTCTTTGTTTACCTAAAATTAAACTTAAAATTTTTATTATCAATATTTGTTTATATATGTTTTTTTAGAAAATTAACTAATTAGTTTTTTTTATATATAAACCTCAAACTTTTCATAAACCTTAATTTTTCATGTAAACCTTAAAACTTTCTCATAAACTTTAACCGTGTTATTTCCTTTAAACCATAAACCTTTCGCTCATGTTTATGTTATTCATACACTGTAATTGCTTCGCCCTTGTAATATTTTGAGTTTTAACTTGTAATATTTTCAGTTTTATTTTTCGCCATGTTTATTATGTAATTGTCCCAAAGCGTTGTAATAGTTAGGATTTTATTTTCTGCCATTTATTTTCTGCCATTTTATTTTTCTGCCATTTATTTTCTGCCATTGATCCTATATTAACTGCGTGGTTTAGTAATGTAGGGCGTGAAAACCTACTAAATTAATTATTTAATATTTTTCTATAATCTTTATATTTTTTTTGTAAATAAATGCTAATTATTTTTATAAACTTATTTTATTACTTATTTATAACAATAAATCTTTATTTTGTAAATACTAACTCTTTTATTATTTTGTACATATTAAATTAATTTTTTTCTCTCTAAAAATTTCTCAATAACTTTTTGTCAATAATATTTTATATATTAATAGTATTTTATTATAATAGTAATAATCATATAGTGTAAATAATTAAAAGTTTTCTCAATAATCTTTAATTGTTTTTCTCTAAACTTAATTCCCTTTTTTTTCATCAATTCTAATAACTTCAAAAAAATCTAACTTGTCTAACCTAAACTTTTTCTTTTTAATTAAATATTTTAATTGTTATTTATTTAATTTATTTTAACTTTATTATTATTATAATTACTTTATTATTATTATTATTATTATTATTATTGCTTTATTGTTAATATTGCTTTATTATTTTTGCTTCATTATTATTATTATTGCTTTATTGTTAATATTGCTTTATTATTTTTGCTTCATTATTATTATTATTGCTTTATTGTTAATATTGCTTTATTATTTTTGCTTCATTATTATTATTATTATTGCTTATTTATTATTTTATTATATCTATTATTCATGCTTTATAATTTATTCTTATCCGACTATTATGTATCTGCCAAAGCCTTGTAATAATTTGTAGATTTATTTTTCCGTCTTTATTTTCTTTGTAAATATTTAACTATATGGTTAGTAACCCTAGGGTGTGTATAACTTATATGTAATTAAATTGAACTTAGATAATTAAAATAAGATAAATACCCGAATATAAACACTCACACACGTAAGTCGATCTTGGATCGCCATCTCACTTTCTTAGGGATACCTCTCATTGTTGCCTAATCAAAAGGTCAAGTAGGGTGTATAAAGCAAAAGTCCCTCAAAATAAAGTCATCTAGTCCCTTAAACAATAAAAGATCAAGTCCCTTTTCGAATGTTGCCTTCGTAATGATCTTGTCCCTTTCGAATAAAGATGACAGTCCCTCCAAAATTGCTTAATACACCCCACAGTTGCCTACATTAAACAGATGACCCTTACTTGTCCCTTACATCCAAGGTAATGACTACCTATTCCTTAATAATAGGGATAGTCTTACCATTTAAAGGATTCAAGAACAGAAAGACTTAAACTTTAGGGTAGGTTCCTCATAGTTACTTGCTCACTATTCAAAAACTTTTCAAACACTTCACAATTTCAAACAATTTTCAAACACAAGTTTTTTACGCATCCGTACATGGATCATTATCAAACTCTTATGAAAATTTCTATTCACACATTTCATATTTTCAAAAACATTTTAAAGTGAGCTAAGTAACTAAGAGCCCATGGATAACCATGGATGTAAAGGGTGCTAACACCTTCCCTTTACATAACCTACCCCCCGGACCCAAAAAATCTTTTAAAAGGTCTTTCCTGTTCTTTTATGCCTTTCCTTTGGATAAAATAAAAGTCGGTGGCGACCCTTGCTATCCGCTCGGAGACATACTACATTCTCTTCATACCCGTACTACAAGGGCAAGAGGAACTTTGATGTGTTGCATACCTTTGCTATCTAGGTGGTTTATTTCTCACCTTCCTCGATCAGTGATGAAGAATGAACAAGGGTTAAGGTGGTCCAAGAGGATTATGTCACTTTCTCATTCATATATTCATTGGTGCTCTAGATCTATGGAGAATGTTACTATCATTGACCGTTGTGGGGAGTTTCCTAATGTGCCACTTCTAGGCATAAGAGGAGGCATTACTTACAACCCTTCCTTAGCTTTACGTCAGTTTGGTTACGCTCGGAGTGATGGTCCTCATGACATGTTGATTAAGGGCATTGTGTTTGACTACGACAACGATCTTCAAGGTTACCGTCAAAAGGTTCATACGAGCATGGGGGAAAGTGTACAAGGTTGACAGCAAGACTCTGGAGCCCAAGTACACTATTCCTATGGAAGCCTATCTCAGATGGGTACGAGCTCGTGCTCAGACTCTTATGATGCCATATCCTGCCATCCTGCCAGTTACTATGGAGTCTGTTGCTGAAGGAGATACTTCGTATACCATCCTTCACCCAGACATGCCCACTGACATGGAAGATTTACAGAGGTCCTGGATCCAGTTGAAGGAGCAAAGAGATACTTTTGAGACTCATTACAAAGCAAGTCAAGAAAGAATCTTGGAGCTAACAAAGCAACTTCACGAGGAGCGGAACCTCAACTCATACCTAAACACAAAGAGGAAACGTCCATGGGAGACTTAAAACCCCATTTTTTAAATTCATTTCATTTTTATTGTAAGCCCAAGGGGCAAACAAGTTTATTTATTACTAGTAAAAGTTTACTTTTTGGTTGTTTAAACAGATTTAAATCCTGCGGTCCTTGAAAACATTGCATACGCATTCCATATCATTGCATCACAGGTTTATTGTGCACAAGTTTCTTATCTTCTCGCTGTTTATTTCAGCAATGGCTCTTGAACAAACAGTCAAAGATCTCCAGGCTCAGAATGCCCAGTTCCAAGAGCTGATCCTGAACTTGTCCAAGGGGCAGGATGAATTGAAGACACTGCTGGCTAAGAAGAAGAATCCTGAGGACAACAAGGATAATCAGCTGAAACAACTACAAGCTGAGATGACAGGAATGAGGACCCAGATGAATGACCAGGTGGCTCTTATTCAGAGTTTAGCTCAGGAGCAAGAGGAGCTAAGAACCTTTGTTCACAAACTTCAAAGTAGTGGAGTCAGGAATCTAATTGTCAGTCAACCTCCGTTAAAGCAAGCTGATTTGGTTGAAAGGAAGATGAGGATAAAAGAAGGTAAGAAACAAGTTGCCATTGATTGTTCTTCAGTTGAAGAAGAAAGACCTGATAAGGTTAATCCACCTCAACACAAGAAATATAGAAGGCAGTTTATCAAGTTCAGCACTCCAATGTCACAAGTTCTGCAATGCTTGTTGGAGATGAAACTAATTTCCTTGAAAAATCCTCCTCAAAATCCTAAAACTTCCTCTCCTCGCTATAATCCCAAGGCAAGGTGTAGGTATCACTCCGACAGTCCTGGACATGATACCAATAGTTGTTGGACATTGAAGAAAAAGATTCAAGACTTAATTGACGAAGGAATCCTAGAGGTTACTCCAGAAGGTCAAGTTGAGTTCTACTATCGTCCATCAATCACCAAAGCTGCAAGACAAGTTGCCCAAGGTTGCAAGAAAGAAAGCCTATCTGTTCCTGTTGAGATGTGGGGCACCTTGGGACATCCAAGTGGTAAATTTGATTTTATGGTGAAGTATACTGCTCCTCAAAGTTCACAGATTGCAATTGAGGACATTCAGCCAACTGGATGGGACAACATTTGAATTTTCATTTGTAATTTCTTTTATTTGTTTGAACACTTACTATTATGTTAAACTTTTGTTTTCATTAATGCATTGCATATGTTTGTCTTGAATTAATCCATTCGTTCCACTATATTTTGAATTATGCTTCTTATTTCTATCCTGTGATATTTAACTCCTGATAAAGCTATGAGCCTGTAGAGGGAGGATGACGAAAACAATACCATAATATTAGGCAGTATGCTTTTGAATAGACTATGCTGACGATGTACAGGCATTGTTTCAATTCCTAAACAGTGGAGAAATAAGGAAGTTAATCCCTAGTCAACCCTTTTGAGCCTATGAAGTAGGAGTTTTTATTCTCGCACAAATTAAAACCCTTATTCATAACCTGGGGCAGGGTAGTTACTCAGTTAACTCAAATATGCCAATTATATATGTTGTACACAACTAATGATGGTTCTCTGTAATCATGAAATCTGACAGTCAATATCCAGCAAAAGAACAATTCACTAAGTCAAAACCTATGAAGGAGACTTAGTAAAACATTAAGACATCCCACTGACTGTAACCTTGAAATAAACAGTTCAGGCAAAAAGAAGGGATAACAAAGCCAAAAGAAAAAAGAGGTCACTATGAATCCTCAACAAAGAAAGATGACTGGATGTTCAAATAAATTTTTAGTTTCTGAACCATCACAAATGTCAGTGTTACAATTCTAAATTTCTTTGAGCCTCAAATGCATAAGTTAACTGAGTATAGGGCTGAAGAACATCATGAAGATTGGGTTGGGTACAAATAAAATTTGAGCCTTTATCCTTTGTTTCTTAAACCATGAACCAGGCCATGTTATAACCCTTTAAAAGTCCTAACTGAAGCATGGTTAGTTCGAAAGCGTACTGCTACAAAAAGGTATCCTGACTCCTTTAGGGCTTATTATAAAACTTGAGTTAATGTCACAGTTTTCTTAAAAAAAAAAAAAAAAAATTCTTTCAAAAACTTCAAGACAGACATAAGCATTGCATTTTTGAATACATTTGTTTGCATATACCTGAGTGTTTGACAAATGGAGAAACTTACAGGATGAATGTTCAATGAACCAAAGTCCTTCCGATAAACAAAGTTGCTTCCTGGATCAAAGTCCATGTATAGTCATTATCTCCCAATCAAAGGGGCAGGCCATGATACTTCCTAACTCATTTGGGGCAATCAGGACAAGATTCAACTATGTTTAAGCAGCCAGAGGCAGATCTCCTCATCTATCTGAAGTGCCAAGGGTAACATTATAAAGTTCATAATGCCAGGGGAATTTTTCCTCATACAGTTGAATTACCAAAGGTGACATTACAGAGTTCACAATGCCAGGGGCATATGCTTATGGGGCATTCTGCTTGTTTCTCTTGAGGTAGCTCATTACAGATACTTCCATTATGGGACAATTCATCCCCAACCAAGGGGCAATGCTTTCTTTTCAAATCTAGTATCCGGAGAGTATATGGTCCATCACAATTTGAAAACACATTCCTCTCATTGTGTTACCTTGATATTGGATGGTGGAAATTAATTGTCTACGCCAGTAGTATCAGATGGTGTCAGTATCATGTCTTCAGATCCAGCTATGAAGATTTCCGGGAAGGTATTCAAGAAAGTTAAAAATGTCAGGATCTCTAAATCCAATTGGTTATACACTCTCGAAGTTGAAACGATTCTGTTTTCAAGTTCAACTTTACTTTTCCCTCTAAATCCAGATTTACTTTTACCCTATTTACCTAAGCAAAAACATCCATTGGTTGTGTTTGAATGTATGTATGCTTTTGAATATGATTGAGGTTTACCAGAAATGCATAGATGCTTAATATGATTGATGTTTACCAGAAATGCATGAAAATGCAGTAATAGTATTTACTAAAGACAAACGAGGGAAGGATTCCAACGAAGCTTCACCAGGTTCACTCTTACAAGACAGTTACAAATTCCCCAGTAGGGCAAATCCATCTTCATAAAGTCACATCTCCCCTGGAATTTATATCCATCTCTTTTATCCTCATACGGATATTCGGGAGTTTACTTTCCAATAAGGGTACGACGAACGAAGACGGGATGTTATATCTACCCTACTATCAAACGAAGACGAAGGTTATATATACCTTACTATCCCCAGCAGACGGGAGGTTATATATACCTTACTATCCCTAGCAGACGGAAGGTTATGTATAATATATATTATCAAACAAGACGGGAATGAGTTCCTCATATTCTTCAGCAACGAATCAGGATTTATTTTCCCTGGCCAGCAGTTGTTATACGAAGATATCCAGACGCTTCAGGCAGTATCATATCATACATACATCATTTACATCATACCATAATATACATATCCATAGATACATAATACATTACTCGGGTGCATCATATCATACATGCATACATAATGCATAAACTAATATTGTTATACAGAATGCTACCTTGTTTTCAGGTTAATTCTCCAGCAAACAGACTTGTGATTATCAGGACTGCTTTATCCTCCTGAAAGTTATCATCCCTCAGGATTGCTTTATCCTCCTGAAAGCATACTATTACCTCAGGATCGCTTCATCCTCCTGAAAGCATATCATCCATCAGGACTGCTTTATCCTCCTGAAAATTTCTAGTATATCAGGATTGCTTCATCCTCCTGAAAACATCACTACATCAGGACTGCTTCATCCTCCTGAAAGCTTATTATCTCATCAGGACTGCTTTATCCTCCTGAAAGCATATTATTACCTCAGGACTGCTTTATCCTCCTGACAGCTTCTTGTACCTCAGGACTGCTTCATCCTCCTGAAAGCTTATTATCTCATCAGGACTGCTTTATCCTCCTGAAAGCATACTACTACCTCAGGATTGCTTCATCCTCCTGATAGCTCATCACTACCTCAGGATTGCTTCATCCTCCTGATAGCTCATCATTACCTCAGGACTGCTTTATCCTCCTGACAGCTTATTGCACCTCAGGACTGCTTTATCCTCCTGACAGCTTATTGCACCTCAGGATTGCTTTATCCTCCTGAAATCATATTATTACCTCAGGGCTGCTTTATCCTCCTGAAAGCATATTATTACCTCAGGACTGCTTTATCCTCCTGAAAGCTATCATTATATCTTCATATTTTGGACTGCTTTATCCTCCAAGAGATATATTTGAAGAACTTTTCTCCAAGTGGCATCTTTAAGCCCACTCAAACCATATACAACAAGTCATCAGTATCACTCTACGCACCGGTGAGTGCAAATTTTTGGGCTTTTGTGTTCAATCCCCTTCAACCTTCCAGGTCACGACTGGCAAATATACCAATCTAACCCCTCAGGTTTCAGAAAATTGAACAGGGGCAGTTGTTGTACCCCAAAATTTGCCCTCACATATTTGAGACAAATTGATTCACAAGGTTTCCTTACACTTGTCGTACCCCAAATTTTGACCCGCTTCATATGCTTTCTGGTGCTTTTTTATTTCGAATAAATAAAATAGCACAATTGGTAGAAAGATGGGTATAAGGGATATAATTGTGAGAGGTTGTGAGTTCAAATCCCACCTTCCGCTCTTTTTAATTTTTTTTTAATTTTTTCCTTTACTAATAACTTTTCCTATTTTTATTTTTTATGAAAAAATCACAAAAATAGCATTTTTTAATTATTTAATTTTTAATTTTCGTATTTGCATTTAATGCATTTTTAAAAATATGATTTTTTCATTAAAATCATTATTTTATGAAAAAAAATTCAAAAAAAAAATCATAATAAATACCAAAAACATTTCTTTTCTTCAAATATTTTTTAATCAATAGGGATTAAGACTAATTTTATTTCCTTTTAAATTTTTTAACTTAATTTTCTTAATCTATAAATACATGTTGTTTTACCCATAAGAGCTCTCATTTTCTCATTTTTATCACTCCTCTCTCAACCACAATACGGAAAAATTCTTGCCTCAAGGAGAAAAAAAACCTCCTTTTATTCTTTGTACTGTATATGGTCTGTTTGTTTATCATTGGTTCTATCATCATGTTCTTCCTAACACACATGTCTCAAACATATGTATTAATGTGTGTCACTTGTTTCAAACATATGTATATGTTAACGTGTATATGTTTTTTTGGTGATAAACCATGTTATGGTTTATATATAAATTTATTTTGTGACACCTTTTTTATTATTATGTTCTTAATACGAGTTTTTATATTTATTCTCTCTCTCTCTATATATATATATATATATATATATATATATATATATATATATATATTTTAGATTATTCGGATTGGATCGTGTCGATACGCTATTTTCACATCTGGGTGTATGATGCGTGACATTTGTGTTGATCCGATATAGTTGCGATGATCGCAATTTTGCGTTAGCAACATCTTTGTTTCTTTTTTAATTCATATCATTTTTATGTTATTCATACACATATATTTAGATCTGCACATTTTTTTTCATAACTAACTACCCTGATTTTTTTCCTAAGCCTTGACGATTTTGCCTCAACCATTTTTTTTATATACGTTTTGTTTTATTATATAATAACTATTTTTCAGGTACATTCACACGTGCGCGCGTGTCTTAGTGTCAAGAAGGCAAAGCTGGTAATTTTGAGGGCATTTTGACAAAGAAACAAGTTTATTATATAATAACTATTTTTCAGGTACATTCACATGTGCGCGCCTTTTAGTGTCAAGAAGGCAAGACTGGTAATTTTGAGGGCATTTTGACAAAGAAACATGGGTTTTTCATTCTTTTTCCTAATTTTCTCTAGTCCCTTTAATTCTCTAATTTCCTAATTAACTAACCTCTTAATTTTTTTTCTACTATAATTACTTATTTCATAAATCAATTTATAATATTAGTTATTATTTCTTTTGTTTTAAATTAATAGTTATATCTAGTTTTTTTTAAACTTCTTTGTTTACCTAAAATTAAACTTAAAATTTTTATTATCAATATTTGTTTATATATGTTTTTTTAGAAAATTAACTAATTAGTTTTTTTTATATATAAACCTCAAACTTTTCATAAACCTTAATTTTTCATGTAAACCTTAAAACTTTCTCATAAACTTTAACCGTGTTATTTCCTTTAAACCATAAACCTTTCTACAAACCTTAACAAACATGTTATGTTATTATTTCTTATTTTCGCTCATGTTTATGTTATTCATACACTGTAATTGCTTCGCCCTTGTAATATTTTGAGTTTTAACTTGTAATATTTTCAGTTTTATTTTTCGCCATGTTTATTATGTAATTGTCCCAAAGCGTTGTAATAGTTAGGATTTTATTTTCTGCCATTTATTTTCTGCCATTTTATTTTTCTGCCATTTATTTTCTGCCATTGATCCTATATTAACTGCGTGGTTTAGTAATGTAGGGCGTGAAAACCTACTAAATTAATTATTTAATATTTTTCTATAATCTTTATATTTTTTTTGTAAATAAATGCTAATTATTTTTATAAACTTATTTTATTACTTATTTATAACAATAAATCTTTATTTTGTAAATACTAACTCTTTTATTATTTTGTACATATTAAATTAATTTTTTTCTCTCTAAAAATTTCTCAATAACTTTTTGTCAATAATATTTTATATATTAATAGTATTTTATTATAATAGTAATAATCATATAGTGTAAATAATTAAAAGTTTTCTCAATAATCTTTAATTGTTTTTCTCTAAACTTAATTCCCTTTTTTTTCATCAATTCTAATAACTTCAAAAAAATCTAACTTGTCTAACCTAAACTTTTTCTTTTTAATTAAATATTTTAATTGTTATTTATTTAATTTATTTTAACTTTATTATTATTATAATTACTTTATTATTATTATTATTATTATTATTATTATTATTGCTTTATTGTTAATATTGCTTTATTATTTTTGCTTCATTATTATTATTATTGCTTTATTGTTAATATTGCTTTATTATTTTTGCTTCATTATTATTATTATTGCTTTATTGTTAATATTGCTTTATTATTTTTGCTTCATTATTATTATTATTGCTTATTTATTATTTTATTATATCTATTATTCTTGCTTTATAATTTATTCTTATCCGACTATTATGTATCTGCCAAAGCCTTGTAATAATTTGTAGATTTATTTTTCCGTCTTTATTTTCTTTGTAAATATTTAACTATATGGTTAGTAACCCTAGGGTGTGTATAACTTATATGTAATTAAATTGAACTTAGATAATTAAAATAAGATAAATACCCGAATATAAACACTCACACACGTAAGTCGATCTTGGATCGCCATCTCACTTTCTTAGGGATACCTCTCATTGTTGCCTAATCAAAAGGTCAAGTAGGGTGTATAAAGCAAAAGTCCCTCAAAATAAAGTCATCTAGTCCCTTAAACAATAAAAGATCAAGTCCCTTTTCGAATGTTGCCTTCGTAATGATCTTGTCCCTTTCGAATAAAGATGACAGTCCCTCCAAAATTGCTTAATACACCCCACAGTTGCCTACATTAAACAGATGACCCTTACTTGTCCCTTACATCCAAGGTAATGACTACCTATTCCTTAATAATAGGGATAGTCTTACCATTTAAAGGATTCAAGAACAGAAAGACTTAAACTTTAGGGTAGGTTCCTCATAGTTACTTGCTCACTATTCAAAAACTTTTCAAACACTTCACAATTTCAAACAATTTTCAAACACAAGTTTTTTACGCATCCGTACATGGATCATTATCAAACTCTTATGAAAATTTCTATTCACACATTTCATATTTTCAAAAACATTTTAAAGTGAGCTAAGTAACTAAGAGCCCATGGATAACCATGGATGTAAAGGGTGCTAACACCTTCCCTTTACATAACCTACCCCCCGGACCCAAAAAATCTTTTAAAAGGTCTTTCCTGTTCTTTTATGCCTTTCCTTTGGATAAAATAAAAGTCGGTGGCGACTCTTGCTATCCGCAACTAACTAAAGTCAGTTCTCCCACCGTGTTACACATGCCCCTAAACCATCCTGCCACTTGCCCATACCTCCAAGTACAACTTTCTTGACTTTTTGCAACATGAGCCATACCAATCACACTGCTCCACAACAACTCTCTGCCCAATCAGAACATGTTATGTGGACCTCAAGCAAGCCATTACACACAACAAGCAAGGCTGAAAACTCCAAGAACTCAGCACACTCAAAAATCCCCAAATTTGCCAAAGCCTTCGAATCTCTTAGCTCAACCATCAAACCTTAAAACTTTTTCCACCATTCAACTCCACCAACATCACTGATCATTTCCCACCCTTCATTTTGCCCTAAAAAGCCCAGAATCAAAAATACGATTTTCACACTTCATGAACTGAGCTTCTGCCATTTTCATTTTGGGGCCATATAAACTCCAACTAAGCATCACAAACACTTCAGAAGGATCATTGGAGCTGATTTGAAGCAAGGAACTGACCAGAAAGCACCATTTTCGAAAGCTTCAGTTCAGGTATCATCAAGAACTTTTTTTCCAGAAATGATTTCTTAAGTTCTTAGATTGTTCTCCATGCTTCACTGATCACACTGCACCTTTTGGTTTTGAAAATGATTCAGTTTTAAGCATGTATGAAGCTTCTGAAATTTCTGTGATTTTTTCCGTTTTGATTCGAATCTCTCTGTTCATGTGAAATAAATCCTGTTTGATGATTGATTCTTGTTTAGAATGGGTTGGGGATCATTTCTGGAGAGTTAGAGAGCTTAGGGTTGCGTATGGAGGGAGATAGCATAGGAGACTGGCCGGAGAAGATGACTGGAACACTGTTCCGGTCACCTGAATGTAATTAGGGTTCAGATTAGGGTTAATGACATAATTAGCGTAGTTTGAATTCTGGCCCTTGGATAGCACGCGAAGTCAATTCTCTCCCTTTTGAGTTTGAACCTGGGCCCTTGGATTGATGACTTTCTCATTTTCTCATTTAATTCAATTTTAATTTTATTTGTTTTCTATTTATTTGTACGAATTTTTAAAAATAGCAAATAATATCAAAAAATTCTGGAAATATTTGTCCAAGCTTTTATTTATTTTCAGAAACCAAAAATATTTTTATTTTTATTTTTTGCATTAAAAATTATTTTTAAATCATTTAAATGATTATTTTTAATTAGTTAATGAGAATTAATTAATTAAAAATACATTTAGGTATTTAAAAATTCCAAAAAAATTCAGAGAGCTTTTTAAAACATTTAGAAACATTATCAAACCCTTAAAACAAATTTCTTTTTGGTTCTTGACCTATTGTGACATTTTTCTTTGGAATTAAAGTTCTTAAAAGGCAATATTTTTGTCCTAAATTAGAAAAATTCATTCTGCCTAACCTTGAAGAGTTTGATGATGGTTCTTTTTGCATTGCATTCTTCATATCATGTAGTTTCTAGGATAAAATTGGTTTGAATTTATCTCTCATTTTCAATTTGTTGTGCATTTTCCCTTTTGAAATGCCTTAAAACCCTAGCAAACTTAAGAAAATCATAACTCCCATTAGGTTAAGAGTTAGGTCCCCTCCTTTGGGCAGTGAAATTATGTAGGGTTAGGGTTCCTTTGATCCCATTTTCAATTTTTTATCTTGTCATTTGCTTCTGATTTTGAATTTTGCTTTGTGTCTTGTGCATAAACCCTAATTTTGCTTTCATTTGCATTCATCTCTCATTTGCTTGCATACATGAACTTGCCATGACATTTTGTGCATCCACATGACATGTGAGACATCTTAGGACACATTAGAATCATGTTTGATCATTGCATCATTCATTTTCCATGTTATGCATTCATTCCATTTCATAAACTTTCATGAACTTTCATGGTTCAAGGCATGCTTCATCTGCATCCTCATCCTTGTATGATCATTCACAACTCTTGTCTTGTGTTTGCACTATCTTATAGCATCATTGACATCATGTATATGCTTCTGAATTTGGTTTTCATCATTGTGTTTCATCCCATTTGCATTACATCTCATTTCTTGTTGCTAACTTTTCAGGTGGTAAGTGTTTGAGAAGTGAATTTGCCTTCACTTCTCATAATCTTTTCTCATCTCTCTTCATGCATTCATTGCTGAATTTTACTTTTGTATTAGAGTGAGCTTGCTCATTCATGCTCCTTCTCCTCTTTCTTTCTTCAAGCAATTTATCTTCTTAAGTGAAGTAAGTTGTCTTGCTTCTTTCTGCTTAATCTCCTTTCATCTGCTTCTTCCTTGGTGGATTTTCTCTTGAAGATCTCTTGCAAGATTCATAAACCCTAGGAACACCCAAGCATGATCACAATTAGGGTTTGATTAGTCCCCCATTAGTTTTACCTTTGTGTCATCTTTGTGTCTTCTCTTCTCACCTCTTAATAAAGGACTAAACCTTAAAGGTTTTAAGGCTTTGTGATTAGGGTTATGCTTGTATCCTTCTATTAGGATGGAGTGTATAACTTTAATCCTAAGTGTTAAACCCTTAATGTGTTTAAATCCTTTAATCAATTCACCCAATAATCACTAAGACATCAAGCTTGTAACTTGGGCCTTGCATTAGGGTTCTAATTCTTCCTTAATTGGTTAAGAAGGACTAACCCTAGTGTTAATGGACAAGTCCCCCTCAAGTTGTCTTACAAAACATAAAATTCATTTCTCAATCCCAGCATTAACTAAAATCCATTTAATAAAGGTTTTGTTTTGTCAATAGGTTAATCCCTAATCATGGATTAAGTTGAGGAGCCTTTCTCAGCTTAAATGTTCTCATCTATTATCCTTCTATTAGGATGGTGTAATGGGTCCATTAAATCCTTGATTATGGCTTAAACTTATTACTTAACACTAAACAAAAACACCAAAAACATCTAAATAAATGCAAGTAGGTTAATGATCTTAATCCTATCCCATGGTGATTAAGTGTGAGGTGTTTACCTCATGCTTAAGGTATTCTCATTACCCCTAATCAGAGGGAGGATGTGATGAGTTTACTAACCCTTGGTTTAGACTTAAGCTCATTTTCCTATGACAAATAAAAAAATCAATAAAAGATTGAAAACACAAAAACAAACAATAATCGTCTCCTTCGGGATTTTTTTCTTATCATCTTCACTCACAAATGAGAACTTGCCTCTTCCGTCTAATGCAAGACAGTTAGCACCTGAGCCAGACAGGTCATACACTTGAGCATAGACAAATAAGCAGTTCATCAAGTCAATTTATCTTTCAGTCTCTTTGAGTCGAACTACGGTGTTCTGACTTCCTCATTGCACGAGAGGATACGTAGGCACAACTTAACAGTTATCGAACAAAAGTCTCTATATATCCCCCCTCCTTCCAGCATTATCCTTTAAGCCTCATAGTCTTGAGCTTCACATTCTTTCCTTACACTGACACTCTTTCATCTCACTTCACATTTCCTTTTGCACTGACACTTGCATTCTTTTCCAGCTTTTACACACAAAATAACACTGACACTACCCCTTTAAAACACAAATATTTCAAGCGTGGATCCCGTCGAGTACGATGGACAATCTGGGTGCTAATACCTTCCCAGGTTGTAACCAACCCCTTCCTCAGTTTCTCTGGTTCGCAACCGTCTTATCCATATCTTTCTAGGTTTATGCAGCATTACCTTTCCTTCGGGATAAAAATGCCTAGCTGGCGACTCTTTTCATTATTTTCCCTTTCGCCGACCGTTCGCGTCTGTACCCCTTCTGACCAGGTGTCATTTGGTGGGAGCGGCAGGTGATTGGGTATTTGGGGTTTTAAGAGAAAAACTAGGATTAAATATGTAAAGTTGATGAATATGATGATTTTGTTTTGTGATGTTTGATGCAATTGATATATATGTGCTAGATAGGGGTTTAAGGACTCAAACGGGGGTTATTGGGGGTTAATAAGGTAGTTTAAAGGTGTGAAATTGCAGTGGGAGAAGTTCTGTTATCGCAAAAACTCGTCGGGATAGCGAAGAGCTCGCTAAGCGAGCTCCAAGCTCGCTCAGCGAGTGACTCTCGACAACTTTACTGTAAAAACTTAGAAAATTCATATCTTGAGCTTCGGGTGTCCGATTCACACGTAGTTCGAAGCTGTGCGAAGTTAAGAGAATGTACTTTCATTTAAAATAAGTTTCACGTTGCTAGAAATAATCTGAATAATCTGAATTAATGTTGGAATGTGAGTCGTTGTATATTGAACTAAAGACATGTTGCTATAGATGACGAGTCTTACTCTAAATAGGGGAATGTTGATGTCCTATGACTAGGGATGGTAATGACGATGTTTAGGAATTAGTTATATTGATGTAGATGTGTAGATAATGCGACAAGGTTGTTTGTAGTGGTGTCCGATGAATAGACGATGATGAATTTGTGTTGATTGATTTGATGATAATCAAGTGCTAACGACTTTGTGATGTTAATTATGTGTTGAAGGTTAAAGGATGTGTTAATGTTTTGTGTATGTATTCATTGATGTGTTAAAATGATATGTTGTGTTTGTTAAGTTGTTATAGTATGTTGTTGTTGATAAATTGTTGTACTATGATGTTGTTGTTGTTGTTAAGTTGTTATAATATGTTGTTGTTGATAAGTTGTTGTACTATGTGGTTGTTGTTAGGTTATGATAATGCATTGTTGTTGCCAAGTGGTGTAGTATGATAATGTTGTTAAGTTGTGAGAACATGTTGTTGTTGTTGAGTATTGATGACATGTCATTATTGTTGAATTGTGGTGATATGTCGTTGTTGTTGAATTGTTATAATATGTTGTTATTGTTGTTTAACATGTTCATTGGTGTTATACTATTGCTTCTATGTTTCAATATGAGCGGGTATGTTGGACTGAGATTGAATGACCTCGTTGTTCATATAGAATTGCTTATATTTACTATGTAATGCAGTTTATCCACATGGTTCAATGAACTATGTAGGCAATTTATCCACATGGTTCAATGAACTATATAGTGCAGTGCAGTTTATCCACATGGTTCTATGAACTATATAGTGCATAATTTGGAAATGAACATGAACTAGTATGTGTATTTGTTGTTGTTTTGGCTATGCGTAGTAGTTGTTGTTGTTACATGATGTTGACGTTGATATATGTTGATGTAACTATTGAAGTATGTTGTTGTTATTGATTATGTGCTTTGTTGTTATTAATATGTGTTGTGTTATTCGAAAATGGATGAGGTTGATATTGTCTAGTGTTGTAGTTGTTGTTGTATCTTAGTGGTTGATGTTGATTGCATGATGTAATAGTCATAGATATGCATGGTTGTCATTGATGGTGCATGGCATGTGCATAGTTGGGAATGGTATGCCAAGGTAGGGTATGTCCATTTGGATCCAAAAGGATCAGGTGACGTTGGTGCGATCATGAAATAGGGATCGTACGAGGGTTTGATCATGAAAGAGAGATCATACTAGACCATGAAATAGGGGCCGAGAGTGTGATCATGAAATATGGATCATTCTGGCCATAAAACAGGGGTTGAGAGTTCCGACGAGAATTGAATCTTGAAATAAATATTGGAGAATGGTAACACATTTGAATTGAGTCAAGTTGAGTCTCATTGCATATATGATAGTGTCGAATGATTTTTTATATTGTTGTATGCTTATGAGTAGGGGTGCATGATGATGTTGTTGTTGTGATAAATATGATTACCTAGATGATTTATATTCATGTACTTATATATTTATTCCTTTTGATTGATTTGAGAATCTCACCCCTTATGTTTGAATGTTACCCTTGGTTGGTAACATGCAGGTGCGCAGGATAAGTAGAGAGTGGTCGGTGGACTTCACAATTAGGAGTCGACTTTGATACGTATTTTGGGTGTCAGGACGATGAATCTTTTCCGCATTTTGTTTATTTAGGAGAATATGTTATTCTTGTTTTAAAACATTATTTTCCATTGTGATGAAGTTTAGATTTGTCCGCTACATGTAAAAGTATTTTATAAGACGTATCATTATTGAGCCATGACGTTGTTGGAATTGTGAAACTCGAATTAATTGGTGTTTTGAATTGCTCTAATTTTATTATAAAATTCGTGGGGATATTTAGGTGTTACAAAGTGGTATCAGAGAAGGTCGGTCCATTCGGCCATGTTGTTTAGTTGTGTCGTTTCCTAGTTTGTGACATGTGTGTGAGAGCACTGTTGGTACTTGCTTGTTTTCTAATCGGTTGTCTTTAGGCATGGGGTTGAAACAAGTGAGGGGGAAGATGTTGCTTCTCTGAGATGTTATGGCTGTGGAGTGTTGGCTTAATGTGTATTAGATTGCAGGAGTATAAAGGTTATTAAGACGATGTTGTTCTCAATTCCAGAGGGAATGTGGAAACAAGGCTTGAGTCAACTAAGGAATTGCATAGGAGGTGGGATATTGCATTAGATACCAAGAATGCTATTGGACTTTGGTGGACATGGTTTATGCCCCATCATGATTGTAGGATGTCTATTAACAAATTAAGGAACTGATCACCCTTAATCTATTGTTGATAGTGGACGATATCATGTTGGATGGGATAGACGTGCCTTGCCAAATGGGATAGTATGCATAGTGACTGGTTGGAAGTAAGGTCAAGTGCTTACGGAGTGTTTTGATTAGTCGATGCATATATGTTTCTGAAAGATATTGGAATGTGCCTCTAGAGAGAAAGGGAGAGAATTGGAATTATTTATTGATCTTGTCCCCGATGTTAGATGTTTCTATGGTACCATACATGATGTCGGTGTTAAAATTAGTAGAACCGAAAACGCAGTTAGAAGATTTGCTACAAAAGGGAATCTATGAGACCTAGGGGTGTAGCCTTTTAAGGTTCATTATTGGTAAAGAAAAGGATGGTAGCACAAGGGTGCATGTTGAGCGGTGAGTGGTATGGAAACTCATAGTTGTGTTCATAATAACTTGGAGTTTGAATTAGAATGAATTGCAAACGATTTGAATTTCCCCTGATGGTATTACTTTTTATGGGTTTAGACATGGTGCCGACAAAAAAATTGATTGAGTTGAGATCCCATAAGAAGATAGACATGAAATGTGGTAATCGGAACCAGAGGTTTCTAAATTATTTTCGGATAAGTTCGAAGTGATGTTCGTTGAAGATATTTTGATCTATTATAAAAATCAAAAGAGGAATGTGTAGAGTATTTAAGGATTGATGTTCCAAGGATTGAGAATGTTTTTTGTACCCCAAAATTTTCCCTACCACAATCAAAGCCAGGTGTCCCTAGATTTCTCTCAAGATTCACAAGATTCACAAGGTTCACAAAGTTCACAATTGGTCAAAAAGTTTGGAAGTTTTCTCAGACAAAGCATCCTCCTAAACAATGGATCCACAACTAGGGTTTTGAGTTTATCTGAGCTAAATGGACTTCCAAGGCCTCAAGTGAGCTTAATAACATCCCACATATATTCAATAATCCCCATGTCAAGTTTCAAGGCTTTCCCAATAAGTTTGACCAGTCAAATGATCAGATATGCAAAAATCAGTCAAAGTAGTTAAAAAGTCAAACTGAGGTCAACTGTGGTCAAATTAAAGTCAAACTTCAAGAATTTTTTCCAACATAAATATTATGAAGTAAATTTCATCATTTGATCAAATTTTGATCATGATTCATCAAGGAGATCTCAGATCATCAAGAATCAGGAAGTTTCTAAATTAGGGTTTCCTAGGAAAAGTCAACTGAGCTTTGACCAACCATAACTTTCACATGCTTCATCAAAAATTTCCCATCCAAAGCTCATTTTGAAGGAAATTGAATTCTATACAACTTTGTGTCTCACAAGCCAAGCCTAAAAATGCTTCATTTGGAAGGTATGAGCTAAAACATTACAGGTCAATTCAAAAGTCAACAAAAAGTCAACTTTTTCGAAAGAGCATAATTTGAAAATGGTAAAAGATATGGGCATGGGACCAAAGCGGTTTGTTAGAGGATTCTTTAAGTTTTTCAAAATGTCCAAGAACACCTCCATATCCTTAAAATTGAGGGATTTATGCCTTGTCAAAGTTGGGAGATTTTCAAGGGGTGTATGAAGAAAATAAGGGCTTAAATCTAATTTTTTCCAAATGAGCCTATCATTTTGCAACCCAATCTTCATGATAACATCAAGCACGACCCAATTCCAATTATTTCTGATTTTTATAATTTATTTATTATTTATTTAGATTTTATTCATTAAAATTCAAATTAAATCAAAATAAAATATAAAATTCAAATATTTGAATATGATTTTGGTTCTAGAAGCTCATAAACATTATTCAAAACTGATTAAGAGGTTCCAAATTCGTGCAAAGATCAATTTAGAAGGAAATCATTTGATTTTGAACATTTAAAGTGATGAGATTTCTTCATGATTAAGTTATTCAAAAAGCCCACAAATCTACCAATTTTTCTGACCTAATTCATTCACCATAAGTACATGAAGTCAACCAAAGCATGGGGACGTTTTTTGCAGCCTTCAAGAAGAAGAACAAAGTTCAAATTTTTCAAAGAAAAGTGCAAATCGGATTCAAACATTCAAGTCGTTTCAAAGGCTTTTGAAGGTCTCATTGCATTCCTGGAAGATCATACAATGTTTCTGGATCATAAAAATATCCATTCACGCATCCAAACGCACGAACCGAATCATCACATTCTTGATTTTTTTAATTTTTCGACTTCATCAATTCACGCAATATAAACTGTTTTTATTCATTGATGCTTGCTTGTTAATGTACCTGGAACATTTTTATGTGCTTGGATTGAATTTTCGTTGCAGATTCAAGAAGAAGCCATGGCTAGGGTTTGAACCTTTGAATTAGGGTTTTGTTGTTTATCCCATTTAAATGATTTCTAAGACCATGGCTAGATTGTATGGACTGTTGGGAATTGTTTTATGTTGGCAATTTGATCCAATTTTACGCGTTTCATAGATATAAAAAAAACATAGGTTCTTCTGTAAAAAATGTGTGCAGGAAATTTCGCAGGAAATTTGGTGGACGAATTCGCAGGAAAATGTGCAGCAAGCAGGTTGAAGATGACGGCGCCAAAATTATAATTTGAAATTTGGTTTTATTTTATATAATATTATTTGCAGATAATTGTCAAAGTGGCGTGAATGGCCTGGTGGTTTTGTTGTACGCGCATAAACATAAAGGACCTATGTTCGATCCTTGGTGAGCTCCTTCTTTTTATTATTTTTCAGCATATTCCATATGTTTAATATATTATGATTTGTTGCTATTATGTTAACAGACGCGCCCATGTGGCTTAATGGTAAAGACTTGTCTTTGAAGAGAGAAGGACCTGTGTTCGAATCCGGCTGAGGCCAACTTTTTTTTGTTAATCATTTATTTTAGTAGGTTTAAAATATAATGATCGTTGCCCAGCTTATACACACAAACCGTTGGTAGCCCAGCTGGTCAGAGGCATGTGGGAGGAAGCTGGAGACCTGGGTTCGACCCCGGGCTCCTTCAGGTAAGTATCTTTTGATATTTTTCCAATTTTAATCTTTTTAAAATCATTTTCTTTTTTTATAATAATAATAATTATTATATATAATTTAGTTTATTAACTTAAATTTTTTTCTAAATAAAAATAAAAACCAAATAAATATATTTTCTATGAAATCAGATTTATTTATTTATTTATATTTTATTTTGTATATAATTTCTATTATAAACTTTTTTTTGTAAATGAAAATCTAATTAACTTTTTGTTACATAATTATAATTCTAAAAAATATTGTATATAAATAACCTACTAACTTAATTATTTAATATTTTTCTATAATCTTTATATCTTTTGTAAATAATGTTTTTTCTAATCTTATTAGTTTTTCTCATATAATTTGTTTATATAATACTTATTATTTAATTAAGTTTTTATTTTGTAAATAAAATTAATTAATTAGGTTTTAACTAATTCTTTCAAACCCTATTTTTTTAATTACTTCTAATAAGCCCTAATTTTTTTAAAATTAATTCTACTAACCCTAATTACTTTATTTTTAATATTGCTCTACTATTTTTTATTTATACTTAATTCTTGCTTTATTTTAATTATTCGAAAAAGTGTATATGTTTGTATGTTGTAATTTATTTTTCGCTCGATTATATTTTGTAACTGCCCAAAGCCTTGTAATAGCTTAGATTTACTTTTCCGTCCTTTTAATTATTATTATTTAAATGCTTGGTTAGTAAATAGGGAGTGAGAACTAATTGGATAATAATACGGATTTAGATAATTAATTAAATAAGATAAATATTTGAAATAAATCATTCACACACGTAAGTCGATCTAAGATTGTCGTCTGTACCTCCTAGGATTTTCCTCTTGATTGCCTTATTAAATGGTCAAGTCCCTCGAATATAGGGGTGTCTTAAGCAAAGTCCCTTCACGTATAAATCATCAAGTCCCTACAGATTTAAAAGATCAAGTCCCTTCGAGGTTACCTACAGAATAATGATCTTGTCCCTTCGAATAAATGATGATAGTCCCTACGAATTGCTAAAGACACCTTTTAAGTTGCCTTCATTGACCATACGATGACCCTACGCCCGTCCCTTAAAAAAATCCAAAGTAATGACTACCTATTCCTTAATAATAGGGATAGTCTTACTCTTGAAGAAACATAAAAGAACTTGAATGACTTAGCTTAGGGTAGGTACCTCATAGTTACTTGCTCACACTTTAAAACTACTTTTCACACATCATTTTTCTTAAACATTTTCAAATAAGGCTTTGTATACATCCATACGAGGATCATTACAAAATACTTAGAAAATTTCTAATCACACACTACACTTTTCAAAAACAATTAAAGTGAGCTAAGTAACTAAGAGCCCATGGATAACCATGGATATAAAGGGTGCTAACACATTCCCTTTATATAACCTACCCCCCGAACCTAAGTCTTTTCAAAACGGTCTTTCCTGTTCTTTTATATCCCTTCCTTATTGATAAAATAAAAGTCGGTGGCGACTCTTTCTATCCGCAACATTTATAAAAAGTCAGTTCTTCCACCGTGTTACAATGTTTATGCATGGTAGTTTTATTTAAATGCTGAGGGATTGTCTTACGAACATTAGATGAGAAATCTGTTATGCTTCCGTGAGAATACTGTGTTTCAGGATTGAAATCACAGGGAGGGAGATTACAGAAAATCTCAGGGTCAGGTAGAAATCGCGTTGCTCTTTTAGTGAGGTGTAGCTCGCTTAGTGAGCTATTGGAGAATTTTCACCTTAACAAGTCAGAGCGTTGCTCGCTTAGCGAGCAGGGATGGTCACTTAGCGAGACCTGGAGCGAAGGATGATGATTTTTATTGATTAAAATTCATGATAATTCCTTGTTTTATGTCCTAATGGTTTGATGATGATGATATGATGTTGTGGGCTTGTTTTAATAAGTTATATGCATATTTTGGGTGATGATGAATTTAAATATGTGAATACAAGAAGGTAAGGTCTCAACTTATGCTTTACGACAATTGATATGTCACATAAGAGTCTATCATGTTCGAGATTTGGAAATTGGATGTAGTTGTACTTGTGTTGGAAATCTGGAGATATTATTTCATGGATCTAAATTCGAAGTGGTTAGAAATCGTAGGAGCGTAGGATACCTAATTTGTGTAAAGGAATATAGTATGAGACGACAAGGATGATGGAGAATTCCTGATGAGTTAAGTCGGGAAACGTTTCTTGTGAATGTTATGATGATTAGATAATTGGAATTAATCTAGTAGTTCAGAGACTGGTGTGTGAGAGTTCCGACGAGAACTCAATATTGAAATAGATATTGGAGAATGGTAACACATTTGCATTGAGTCAAATTGAGTCTCATTGCATATATGATAGTGTCGAATGGTTTTGATATTGTTGTATGCTTATTAGTAGGGGTGCATGATGATGTTGTTGTTATGATAAATATGATTACCTAGATGATTTATATTCATGTACTTATATAATTTATTCCTTTTGATTGATTTGAGAATCTCACCCCTTCTGTTTGAATGTTACCCTTGGTTGGTAACATGCAGGTGAGCAGGATAAGTAGAGAGTGGTCGGTGATGTCAGTGGACTTCACGATTAGGAGTCGACTCTGATACGTGTTTTGGGTGTCGGGACGATGAATCTTTTATGTGTTTTGTTTATATTTAGGAGAATATGTTATTCTTGTTTTAAAACATTATTTTCTATTGTGATGAAGTTTAGAATTTTCCGTTGCATGTAAAAGTATTTTATAAGATGTATCATTATTGAGCCATGACGTTGTTGGAATTGTGACACTCGAATTAATTGGTGTTTTGAATTGCTCTGATTTTATTATAAAACTCGTGGGAATATTTGGGTGTTACAGAAGCGGCCGGTTCGGTCCGATTTTCATAACCTTGTTTGGAAATATATTTTTGGATGCATCCTATTCACACAATTCGTTTGTAATTGAATCAGGGCCCAATTCTATGACAACAATTAAATTGAAAATGCATCTCAACATACTTTATGGAAAAATCAAAACTACCTATATAGTTTGGAAATATACTTCTAATTGAATCAGGCCCCAATTCTATGACTAAAATTAATTTGAAAATGCATCTCAACATACTTTATGGAAGTGTATTTTTGGAATCTTTTGAACCAAGAACAAATGCATTATCGATACAAATGTAAAAAGAGAAGAATACATTGTTATGACATATATAATTGGTATAACATATATAAAAAATATTACATATATAATATTTAACGTAAATTGAATAATATATTTTATTATTAAGTAGGACGTTTTAACATTTTCAAAATATCTTCAATCATTCTTGCAATCTTCACATCCAACTCGATCAAACCTTTTATTTCGTAATAGTGAAATGCATTTCACATAACAGATAAATCTTCATCTACCTTCCGATCAAACTCGCTAAATAGTATCTTTCCATCATGTCTATAAAGGGAAAACGATAATAGAGTTTTATAACTCTTCAATTTTCTAGGTACAAATTCTCTAGTTTTGATTTATGATCGGCAAGATGTGCAATCTTTGAGAATGTAAATTGAAGAGGGACTTATCGTTGTTGAAGTGGACAAAATGAGATATGCATACTAAGACAATGTATGTTCTTTGTGTGTTTGTGCTACCAAGTTTAGTGACACTCGCATTTATACAAGTTTTATATCAATATAGACCTTACAAATCCAATCATGTCTTAGGGGATATTACAAAGGATACACCCTGTTTCGTTTATTGAAATTTGCTAAATTAGTGTGAATTCGAAAATTCTTTTCTAAATAAACCATGCTTAGTATTTTTTTTTAAACATTTAAGTGCGTCTGAATATGTATTTCTAGATTCATCCTGCACCATTCACACAAAACCCGTTTAAGAAACAAAACCTGTTATAGAAAACAAAAATTGAGAAAATTTTGGGAAAGTAAAACATACATTGAAATCTCTGAAAATGTACACATTTGACATCATTAATATTAATCTAATATTGCATAAAAAATAAGTTTAACCACATAAATACATTGTTGAATAAAAATTAAAATAAATCGAAATAAGGGTCATCATCTAAATTTATATTCATGGATGATTTCGCCTATGATTTTTATTTATTTAATTCTCTTTCAATCTCTCTCAACTTAGTAAATTATTGCATCCTATAAAAAAATGCAACCAAGTTTCAGCTTTTCTTGTTGAATGAGTTATCCACTTTGATGATGTCAGTGGTATAAGGCATCACAAATTCAAATAAACTTGAACAAAATGCAGCGGTTTTGAAAGTCATATAATATGTTCGTTTAGATTTTGAGGTGGAACAAACCGCAGTGGAAAAATGTTTCCGAGAAATCATATATTTTTCGATCAATACACATCCTACTATACACACTTGCTATAAGATGACTCATTCCAGGAAAGTGCGTCTATTTTTTCTCGGGTGCCAGACCACATACAGGGAATATGAGATTCATGAATTGCATCGAATGTTCATTTTTCTTGTATAGTCATGTGTATGATTCTTTATGCACCTTCAACTCTTGGATAAGTTGTTGGTTGAAAAATGTATGTTTCTCCTCCCTTTACCAAGCAAAGCAGAAACAACTCAATAACCACAATTATCATGACCCTCATTATTAACGATTCATTTAATGTATTTGTGCATAAAAATTGAAATTTCTTCGATGTATTGGATATCTGGTAAGGGTGGTGTAGGAAATGGTTTGTTAATATGAGCTCCTTTGAAAACACTCTTTTGAGATTTTATGGTCGGATAATCCAATTTTTTTTTGTCAACATGTTCAAAATAGGAAGGAGATCACATCGCTGAATTGTCACTTTGTGTTGGTTTGATCTTCTTAGGAACACCTTTGTTTTTACCGGTTGAGACAGTGATTTCAAATATGGTTTATGTATTAGCAATCTTTCTCGGTTACTCTTTGATGTGGAGTTTCATGTTGTCATCGACTTTAAAAAATCTCTCTCGTATCACTTCTCATTCGGTCAAGATAGAAATATTCGATTTATTGTCGTTATGTATATCACAAATCACATTAAATATACATTTATTATTTGTCAAAAGATATCCACGTAACTCAAAAGGATAATCATTTTTTTCGAACCAGCGTCATCTTGTTTCAACTTCTAGATAATAGTTGTATACTTGACATTTCTTTCAAATCTTTGTGTCACAAATGTAAGTATTCTATATGAACCATTATCTGACCTTTTGATTACAATGTCAAACCCCGATTTAGATGCCCCAGTGTGGATTCATTGAAGCATATGACCACAAACATCAAACTCTTGTTCATTTGTAAATTAGTTGTCAACATCTATATTGATATCAATAGGTTTGTCATCCGTAAACACAACAAATTTGTGAATAACATTAGGGTGCACCATATAGACAAACAATAACGTACAAAATTAAAAATAATTCTTTTAGAAGACTTAAATACAAAATTGTTTGAGTTTCTACATGATGCAATTGTTCTCTTATCCATAAATTATGCAATAAAAAGGACAAAATATCATTCAATGTTGATGGTAGAATGGTTACATTCAATGTTGATGGTAGAATCTAAAACGAGTCCTGTAATTTTGCGTAGGGGTGTTTAGACCAAATTCAACAATCCAATTTTATTTAATTAAATGAGGATCTCTTTCAAATTCTACTAAAAACATTGCTAACTCTAACTTTAAATGAGCCTCACAAATAGACGGTGAGATTATTCTCTTAAATTAATTAATCCTAGAGTTAGATTAAAAGTTTTTAGAAGAAAAAAACTCGAGTTTGCTGAGGTCTCAAGATACTTCCTTTTTATTTTTTTTTAATTCATATACCGACTCAGTTTATTAACAAATGTCTACCTTTAACACATACTCAAAATGTTTTTCAAAAATTTTAATTGCAAGGACCTTTTGTTTAATAGAACAATTCTTAAGGCTCATTACCATTACAGTACAAATCCAGATATCATGCACTTCAATATGTATCCAATTACAGTTCAGCTTGTACAAATGCAGTATACTACTATAAGATATTGGAAATGCTTCAGTTTGTACAAATACAGTAGTATACTACTGTATGATATTGAAATGCCTCTGTTTGTAGTTATAACTAGTTAAAAACCCGTGCTCCTGCACGGGTGAAATGTTGATAGAATTGACAAAGTTTATACATACATTAAATAGGAAATGAGAAAATGTAAATAGTAAGGATGTCATTCAAAAATAACAAAATGTAATAGTGTTAATGTCAAAATACTTGTATTGTAAACAAAGAATAACAAAATTAAACATGTGTTACAAAGGATGATGATATTGTATTGTTACACACATTTGCAAAATGAATCCAATTGTCGAACCTGAAAGAGATGGAAATAAAAGTATACTAAGATTGTAAGTAAATGAAAAAAAAGCTTAATGTTGCATGAAAATTATAGTTGAAGTTTAATAACCATACCATTTAAATATTTTGGAAGACTTCTTTGAAGACAACATTGCTGGTGGTAGACAAAGCCTCTTTATGTTTGTCATGTATAAGAATCTTGAGGCCCTTTTTTGATTTAACTCTAGAGATAGCCACATAAAGTTGCCCATGACTAAAAACCTCTTTTGGCAAGTACAACCCAACATTGTCTAGAGACTTGTTAATTGTCATTGCAAAGGAAACAATGATTGGAAATTGGCGTCTTACCAATTTAAAAGGCCATGGTGATTGCGACGGTGACAAAGACATTCTAGGAATATAAATGGTATTCCTAATATTTTTACCTGAAATGATCTTTGCTTCAATGACATGATTGGCAAGCCTAGTTACAGTGAGTCGTGTACCATTGCACAATCCTTCAGACTGATCAAGATTTCGCATTAACATTATAGTTGCCCCAACTTTCAACCTTTATGATAAACAAATTTAGAAACAAAGTCACCATACGTGAGTAATCTTGCTTCTTCATAAGCTTTGTTTGCCTCAAACCAAGAAGTAAACATTGATTCTGTTACACTTGGTTTAAGTAAAACATTACCAACTTGCTCGTAGTCTTTGTAGTACACAGAGTTTTCACCTTCCATGTGAAAATACAATCTCTCTACAGCTGGCTTTCTTCCGTGAATGGAATAAGAAAATATACGCCAACATGCTTCACTCGGTGATATGTATCTACAATCCAAGTATTGCTTTATTTCGTCGACATTGTTTTTGTCCTGACCTTGTATCACAGCGGAAATTCTATCAGAACCTTTGTTAATGTATTTAAAAAGGTATTTGATTGAAGTACTTTGATTGCACCACTCCATGTTGATGTGGGCTTCGTACTTCAATAACAGACTTGGGTTATGAGGGACAACATGACGACTATCAAGAATGACTCCATTTTTCTCTATTGCGTTATAAAAAAATCTATCATATCCAGCATATTAGCAGTCACTAAATGCAAGCATGTTATGATACTCCAAAAAATATAAAAAGACTTACTTGCAAAAGGATCAAAGTCGCTATCATTGTCGGAGTCGGTATTAAAATCCAAATTAGCTATAGGTGTAAAAATAGGACATCCAGACTCATGCGTGTCTTTGTTATTAGATGTGGTATTTGAGATTGGTGTATGTACAGGAAAAACAGTTGGCTGAGTGTCTTGGGGTACCTGCTGATTGCAGACAATATTGCAGCCCTGTTTCCTGTTTAGAAAATGAAATGTTTATTCAAATATAAATCCAGAAATGATGTGAATTACCAAGTAGTCTGGTTATGATGATTGTTAAAACATGTACCTGGACTGTATTGATATACCGGGAGTTTCGTTAGGCGCGAAATTCGTTGGATTTATATTCTCGATAGGAAACTTTCTGCTCAAGTTCAATGCCATATGTGGAACTCCCAATTGTTTTCGTGGCCTTCCACGACGTGGTCTGTTTTTGGTTTTGCATCTGTTCACAAAACCATAGTTTGTTGCAACAAAGTAAATTTACAGTAGCATGAACAATGAAAATACAGAATTAAATTGATGACTTTGAAGAAACAGTATATTGTTCAGCATTGAATTGTAATATAAGGTCAGGCTCTAATTTCGATCACCATAACATTGTTCATATTAGATATAATAGTAGCCTATAACCAACATAATATGTAAAGTCTAATTCTTAAAAAATGTGTGATACGACATTGGGTTAAATACAACAATGTGATGACTACTGTAGAAAAAAACTTAGGAATCAAGAAAACTAACTTACATGTCATTTTGCGAAGAACTTCCAATATCTATAAAGTTGTGTTGCTGACAAATCCAACTAACAGCAGCATGTTGTGGTTCAAGTGCAAAAAATGACATTTTTGAAAAAAAGTAAAAAATAACACATAACTTCCACCATTGGAAGTTAAGTACAAAATGTGACATTTTTTAAAAAAGCCTAAAATAACACTAACTTCCACCATTGGAAGTTAAGTGCAAAAAGTGACATTTTTTAAAAAAAGTAAAAAATAACACATAACTTCCACCATTGGAAGTTAAGTACAAAATGTGACATTTTTAAAAAAAGCCTAAAATAACACTAACTTCCACCATTGGAAGTTAAGTGCAAAAAGTGACATTTTTGAAAAAAAGTCAAAAATAACACATAACTTCCACCATTGGAAGTTAAGTACAAAATGTGACATTTTTTAAAAAAGCCTAAAATAACACTAACTTCCACCATTGGAAGTTAAGTGCAAAAAGTGACATTTTTTAAAAAAAGTAAAAAATAACACATAACTTCCACCATTGGAGGTTAAGTACAAAATGTGACATTTTTTAAAAAAGCCTAAAATAACACTAACTTCCACCATTGGAAGTTAAGTGCAAAAAGTGACATTTTTAAAAAAAAGTCAAAAATAACACATAACTTCCACCATTGGAAGTTAAGTACAAAATGTGACATTTTTGAAAAAAAAAAACCGAAAATAACACTAACAGTTAAGTGCTAAAAGTGACATTTTTGAAAAAAACGATGAGATTGAAGATTCATGTTGTGGTTCAAGTTTGAACATCATATCATTCTATATTGTAATATATGGTCAACTTCAATTAGGTAATGTAGTTTACATATATTCGAACAACATTTCATTTTAAAATGAAGATAAAGGTATTATGCCGTCTTATAAATCTTTCGAAAGAATAAAACTAACTTACGCGGCATTTTTAGAAGAACTTCCTAATTCGACAAAGGTGTTTTGTTGTGAAGGCATATGGGCAGCTTTGATATCGATGGTCATCGACATTAATGTATCACTTGCGGTGGCCTTATCAGTTGATGAAAACTTTGACAATAAATTTGTTCCCAATGATTGTATCTGGCACGACTTTAGATTAGATCGCATACAATGTCTTGGCTGGCTAGGCTCTGAACCAAGTCTTGCTGGACTTAGAAATTGACCGTCTATGCGATTACTTGGCACTAACTTCCTATTTTGAAATGACTGAGTGATTTCCAACAAAGGCTGTCTACTTGTGTCAACATTTGGAGTGAATTGAGTAAGTTGCTCACTTGTATGTCTCAGTCGTTTAGAACGATTTTCTTTCAGTATCAATGATCTCCTGGCTCTTGCCTTTTTCCCGGGAGAATTTCTGCCATAAGGGTCCATTATTGGCTTTAACTTGGTGATCTACAACAGTCAGGTAAACATTAAATTAGGAGAAGGTTACCACCCATCACCGAATGCAGCATTTCAATATGTTGACACAAACATATAGTACAATGCGAAAGATACATGATCTGCATACTATGTCAGCCTAGCATTCTTTTTGAAAACTAAAACCGTGTAGATATTTCTACCAATGATTAGCAGAAAGATATTTTACAATAGAAATCAATGGTTTCATTGGTATTTAGGCCTACCAAGCAACATCAACACATGGTATCAAAACATGAACATTGGTTGTATAAATAACATTCAGCCTACCAGCTTAAATTAATAGGAACATGTTCACAATTTATTGCAACCAACATCATTCACTTTTAGGTTTTGCTACAAAAGTTATAGTACCATAGACAGGTTAACATTGTATTCAATGATGGTATTCTGCAACATTCTTATTAAAGTGCCATTCTGCCACAATCAATGACTTCAATTTAGAACAGACAAATACTTATGTGGTGTATGATATGCATCTGCTTAATGTGTGAATTGATTCTAACATTAACAAAGAACTTACATGTTATATATGTAAAGCTCCATCATTTGTCCCAATACTACAATAATTATACTACATGTTAGAAAGAATGCAAAGACTAACCTTGTTCTAGGGTAAATTATGTTTAGCAGGACTAAGGAGTTGATTGTGTTGCAAGATAACTGATCAATTTTCTTCCATAGAGGTCAAATATTTGACTTTTTGGTTTACAGCACATATTACTGTTATGTGTTTTTTGAAATGTAGATGGTTTTGTTGATGAAATTAGTTAGTTTGATTAGCAAAACTAAACAGGCCTTCTCATTCACATAATTAGTTAGAAATTAGTACAGTTTGGTTAGAATCCAACTTTAACAGTAAAAAACTAAATGTTTGGTTCCTGCTTGTTATGGTTTGTTTTCAAAATAAAGCAATGGGCATGATGGATATGATCTTTTGGGCAATGACAAATCGAAATCTGGACCAAATTACTAATTAAACTATGTATAAATTCTGCTCACAATAAAGTTTAATGTGAAAGGTTAACTATTCTAAGTTATTTAATAAAAGGATAGCCAAAAAAATGAAAGTCATCATGCTTGTAGTACCTGTGTGCAGACTGCATATGTAGTACCTGCTGTGTATTTGCAGCCTAAGATTCATTGGAAACCGTTTCATGGAGTTGCTTATGGTAGAGTGGCTCAGTTTGCATTTAAGGTGCTGCTGAAAAATCCTGTCAGCACTCCCTATTTTATGGAATTAATGGAATAAAAAATATAAAGATTGTTATAGTCAGTTCAAAAAGGAAAAATAGTAAAGTAAGACAATATAAAAATTGTATTTTATATATAGTTAAACAACAAAGTGGAACAATATGAACCTGACTGTTTTCAAAGGTCTACTATGCACAATGTAGTAGTCAACATCAGCTGTTTAAAAAAGCTATAGGTCATTGTCATTCATATGTACTTTATCAACCGCGCAACATCAACCAAATAGGAAGTGGTATTTGTGTTCTGCATAAAAGGTTAGGAGGTTTAGCTGAAAAATTAGAAAATTCATGCCAAAAGTAAAGTGAGACAAATAGATTCCCTTAATATGCAGCTTCATTTGTATGTGTGACTTACAATGGAAAGCAAAAGACTTATTCATTAATTAAGTTAAACCACCATAGTAAAAAGAACTGAATATTATCCAGGTCCCTCTGTTATAAGTTATATGTTTTCATCTGGATGATGAAGTATCATTCACCTTTGAGTTTAATTCCAGTATAACAGATAAGTATCACAAAGTGAGCTATATTTCAATATTGGTAATGTGAAGATTATGTAATTTAATAGTTCATAGTTGTTCCATAAATGAAGTCTTAGACATGACACAAAATGGTTGTCAACAAAATGGTTGTCATAAAAAGTCTTAGACAATTTAATAGTTCATGTCTGATAGTAACAACAAAGTAAGCTGTATGTGTAAACTATCAGATCCTGTGTATATCATATTGGTTAAGAGTTCATGTTTGATAGTGTAAACAATTTAATAGTTCATGTGTGATAGTGTAAACTATTTGTCAGCTGTGTATATCATTATGGTTGTAGATGTTGTGTTGGATTCTGTCTTTAAATTGTGCAAAGAGTCTAAAAATTTAGGGTGGCTATTCTGTTACACAGTAAAACCATAAGAAGCATGAGTGTATATCAATGATATCATAACAGAATTGAAATTCTGTGATGTGCATACTGTTTGATTAGTATTCAACAACCTATATAATGAAAAATGTGAATCCAACCAATATAACTAATGTGGAATATATATAATGTTGTTAAGGGTAGGAAATAAACGCGAATTAGTCATTACAAAACATGAGAAAGTTTTGAATAGCGTGGAAGTTAAACTTCTGCGTAGGTATTTCTGATATCGCTATTTGTGTCACGGTAGTGCCTCCATTGAATACAACCTTAAGTGGGTTAGAACATACTTTGTATGGGCCATCGTTAATGACCGGCTCTCCGTTATACAGATAGTAAGTTTCATTCTCCTTAAGTTGTTCTTGCCAATCTTTGAAGTCCCGACTTCGTGTAATTACATGAATCTGGTCTGACTGTGATATAAAAGAACAGAGGCATATCAGTTCATTAAATTTGATGTTAAAATACATAAGATGCTGAAGAACATATAAATAACCCTGCCGGGTAAAGACTGAGAAGCATTTCAGATATTTTCAAAGATTTAAAACATGTTAAAATGGATAGCTATTTCAGGACAAATCTAAACACAAGGTATTGTTTAATGTGTTGGAATTCCATGATGTAGAAATAATGTTGACATGAAAATACATAAAGGCATAACATGAAGGTGTTGTGGTGAGGGTGAATGTGTCATACCTTTTCATCCTGGATCACCATTTCAAGGTGTTGTTGGCCATTAATCTCCTTTACTACCCACAAGTCAACCACCCTGATATGCATCTTCCAAACTTGGTTACCTTTGACCAGATCCTTGATCAGAATGAGAGGCCTTGACATTGTACTCTATAGCAACAAATGAAAGGAAAATGACATTATATAGAAAGACAGCTGCTCCATATCAGAAACATGGAAAAGCAATTTATGTAAGTATGCACAGTTTGAAAGGTGAAGTAAAACAAAGGCTTAAAATGAAGATAAGTCTTTTTCAAATCAGAAAGAATGCTTGAATCTATGATGGTTTCTGCAAGTGAAAAAGAGAGTGTATGACATTATAAACTTATACACCTGCTCCATATCAGAAACTTGAAAAAGCAATTTCTGTAAGTATGCACAGTTTCAAAGCTGAAGTAAAACAAAGGCTTAATATGAACATAAGTATTTTTCAAAGCAGAGAGAAAGCTTGAATCTATGATGGTTTTTGCAAGTGAAAAATAAAGTGTATGACTTTGTGAATGAGACATTGAAACTGTGCAACCATTTTCGAAAAACCAGATCAACGAAACCATGTTCGATTCATCAGTAAACTATGAAACATATGAACTTGAATGTTGAAGAAAGCAAATGGATTACTTCTACAAACCTGAAATTTCTGCTGACTCAAAGCTCGAATGGATGGTTGCGAAAAAACTGCAAAATGAATGTTACCAATCTCAGTGTCAAGACAAACAAAAGGCAATGTGAAAACAATGGAGATGGAGAAAAAAGCAGGAAATCCGAAACAACCTGAATATGCTTTGTTTCTGCGGATGGAGATGTTGAAATGGTTCCTTGTGTTTGACTTGTAAGAGAGGGATGGGACACGTGGCACATTTTTGTGGTAAGGGAAAAAGTGATATGAATGATTTAGATAGTTACTGTTTTGTCCTTTAGTAATGGGAAGTGAAATATTTAGTAAGGTCAATTAAGGTAGTTTGGGCAACTTTTTTGTAATGGTTAGATAGTAGATAGTAGATATGCATTGTACAGTACTGCAGCAATATTAGTCTCTGTATACTTTTTTTATAACATAGAATCACACTTTTAGATTTATAACTATTAGTATTAATATAATATTTTATAATTATAATTTAGATTAAATGAAAACTGATCTAGTTTTAACTGAGAAAATTGATTTGGATCAACCATTTTGAAGAATCATCAAAACCATATCAAACTACAAATATTTTAATATTTGAATCGGATAGTTTTTTTACTCATAATTGATCCAAATCACATTTCTGATGAAAAAAGAAAGGGAAGGTGACAAATAATCTACCAAAGCCCTAAAATATGTTAATAATAATTGACAGTAACAACTAACAAACACTGTATAACATTAAGAACTATCTCATTTTTCTCAGGTTATTGCATCTAAGCAATGCTGTCAGAGCTTGAACAAACATTACAATATATCAGTCACAGATTATCCGCCCATTCAACGCATCTTCAAACCGGCTACACGATCCCACCCTCATTTCCGTGCTCATATCATTCTCAGGAGCTGGATAGTAATCCTCCCTCAGTTGAGCATCCCTTATGTTTGGTATTTTGAGGAAAAAGTTCATGAAGTGCTCATGAGCTGTTCCATGAATGAAAAGCTTCCTCAGAGTATAACATTCCTGTAGCAAACCAGCAGCTGGCAGTGACAGACTCCTCTGATTCATATCCTCGTCTTGTGGTGGCCAGTAATGAAGTTCATTTAGACTCAAACTGCCAATTCCATTAAGGAAGAACCTCTCCCACAAGCTCAAATCCATCTGTCCTGAAGGGGCCGTCAATGCATAGCCTCTTGTATCGCCGCAATCCAGCTGCATCTTTGACAACTGAGGATAACAAGTCAGAATGCTCAGACCGAATTCACTCACAGCTGGTTTCGGTTTCCCTCTGCAATCTCCTTCCATTTTTATGCGAATCTCTTCTAGATTGGGGCAATCCTCTAACCCTGCCGCTGGCAACTGAGTCAGAAGATCACCAACCTTTATCCAAAGTGAAAGGTAATGTAAACTATCCCAACTATTGCAAGAGTAGCCATTGTCATTGCCGTTACTGTTACCATTGGTATGCACAAATGAATCATCGTCCTCAAATCCATACTCACATCTCTGCCTCTTCCTTTTGCTAGTATCTTCTCCATATTCCTCACCCCCAAAGCATTCCATTAATTCAGAATCATTCAGTTCAGCTGAAGCATTCAAGTCAAAGTTGAGAAAACTATGTCCAAGGTTGTCAGTTTCCTTCCAAACACAATCCAAGTGAAGTCTCTCAATCCTGTCCCGAATCGGCTCCAAAGCCCTGAGAGTAGCAGCTGCATCAAGGTTGACACAGGAAGCAACCTTGACATCAATCAATGTCCTACGAAGCAAGCAAGCCATGGTTTTCAACCCTTTTTCCGTAACAAGCTTGCATCCCTGAATCTCAAACCTTACCAACCGGGAACACCCTCTGCCAATCTCAATCAAGCCCATGTCATCAAGGTCGCCACAACAGCTAACAGACAAGGATCGAAGCCCATGGCAAAGTGCAATTCCGTCAAGCCTTGACCCAATTGCCAAACAAATACCTTGAAACTGACCCAACTTCACAACCTTCAGATTGGGGCACTTGGAACTCAACATCTCCAAAGCAAAACTACTCTCACTGACATTTTTACAAACATCTAGAACCAGTTCTTCCAAAAGTGGAAGCCCGGAGAACAACGCTACAAACGTAGCGCGGCTTACACTAGCATCCTCTCCACCCTCTTCCTCTCTACGATTTGAAAAAGACGACGTATCAGCCATATGAAGAAGCGAGAGCTTAGGGCAATTGGAAGCGATGGCCAACAGCGTTTCATCGCCAACAAATCCGATGTATCTCGGATCAAAAGTGCAAGCCACAAGAAGGTGCTCCAGGTTAGGACAAGATGAGGTGATGGATTCGATTTGGTTAGACTTGAACCCTTCCGTAAACGACGTTGTTAGAAGATTCAGACGACGGAGCGAGAGTGCGGCGGCAGCGTTTGCAGCTAGAACCGGTGGGAGATCCTCCGGCCAGTGATAGAAAGCAGATAAATCCAACGACGTTAGTGATCGGCAGCGCGAGAACAAGGCAGCGAAGTCCGAGCCTGGCTGCAACCCCGGCGGACGCTGGTGCCATCGGACAAGACGAACCTCACGAAGCTCCGGCCAGTGGCTATACAATAGGAGATGCAGCGTTTGAGGGTCACGCACATAAACAGTAAGAGAAGTCACGCTGGGGAAAGCATTCCGGAGACGCTGAGCTAGAAGCGGAGAATCAGCAGTAGCAGGTGAACAGAAGAGCGCGTGACCCCACGGCGAGAGAAGCGAGACATCAAGATTGGTAACGTGCGCGAAGGAAGTTGGAATCCTGTAAAGGTCACGCGCGTTCCCACGGAGCGTGAGTGAGAGTCTGGTCTTCCGCTCTAATCGGAAGAAACTCCGACATACAAGTGAAAGCGAGTTTCTGGTCCGTGTATCAGTGATGCCAGCAAACACTTGAGACAGAATCTCCTCCGGAAGGTGAGCGACCGTAGTATCAATCATCGCGCCTGTAAGAAGAATCCCACTTTTGTTGGAATATAAAGTGAGGATTTATTGGAGAGTGGTTGATATTGTGGCAACTTAGGTAAAGAGTATTTGATTGTATGGTAAGGGATGTGTATTGGTATTAGTCATTAGACACTTTGTTGGTTGGGTCAAGCATAGCCACGTGAATACCATGTATATGTTGTGTGTGTTAGAGAGATGGTTTTGTATTATTGTTAAAGGCATGGCAAGGTAAGAAGCCAGCCATGGGAAAAGGGGTAAAGGTGGTAATGAAATCTGTATGTACATTAATATTATTATCATTAAGATAAAGGAAAAAAGAATACAGACAAAAAATTGGGTCCACAAACAGGACCATTTAATCCCTTATCAGATAAAGAAAGAAAGAGAGTTCAACTTCATATCACGTTGGATTGAACTTTGTTTATTTTTTTCTTTTCTTTTTTAAGTATCTTGTTCAATTTTTCTTTCTATCTACTTCCTTTGTCAAGCGCTGTCTTTTCCATCCCAAATGGATTTGGTTTTGGATAGGAACACACAGCAAACTAGTGCAACATACATTTGGCATTGTAATTATCACTATTGGATTTTGATACTTTTTTAAATAAGACCGCCGTTGAATAAATAGTACTATATACTAAATTATCAAAATCGATGTCCATTACTCTAAGACTATATTTAGATAAAAGATAGATAAAAATGATAAATAAAATATGATAATGGATTGTGTTTCACCTAAATCATCTCGCCGCTTTAGATCACATATCTCAGGGGTTGTGACATTTTGTTCTTTCACTTAAAACATCTAAATTAAATTTATATACGAAGCTAACATATCTTGTTTTGATCTAATTCATTTACGGAGAAGGTTTAGGTCAGATCACTTCTAATGAACCAACTTGAGAATGTAAGCATAAGGCCAAATATAATTATCCACTAATCAATACCTTTTATATATATGTAGACAAAATATTTAAGTCATTGAGTGAGATAAAAAAAAAATAGAGAATTTCGTGATGAATCTGAGAGAACCTAAAAAAAAAATATCAAATCAATGCCAATATCATTAGACAAACTCTCGGAAGTAACAAATATCTCTCTCTCTCTCTCTCTCCTCCACAAACTTCTAATTCACTTTTCTCGATCTCCATTCTAAAGCTTTCAAGCATCAATTCTATAAATTAGTTAACTATAAAAGAGGTTGGGATTCCATTGCTTTCCCAAATGAATCGTGTAGCATCCCAATTTCGATTAAATTATTTTAATTGGATTATTTATGAATTTTTGAGTGATTTATTCATATTATATGTATTTTTGTTTAAGTACTATGTCTTTAATTAAATAAATAAGTGTTGAAGTGGTTAATACAATGGATGACATGGAGAAAAACTAGATTAATTCTAGAATATTAGTAATTTATTAATTAAAATAAATTAAGGAAATAATAAGAAATAAAGAATAGTAAGAGGTGTGTCTGAATTGGTAATTAGTAGAATAATGGGGTGAAGGAGAAAGAGAAGAACTAGACATGGGGAGATAAATATAAATATTAGAAGTAAAAAAGTTAGGCTAAGCCTAATATAAGTTAGAGAGCCCTGATTCTAATTAGTGCGTAGAAACTTGAAAAAAAGGCAAAGAGACAAGAATGAGATTTAAACTGCTAGAGGTAGAAGAATAACTCAAGTGTGAGATCCCGTTGATGCTAGGAAAACAAGGTGAAAAGGATATCACTTCTTTAATGGATGTTTACGAATGAGGGGGGAAGGGGGTAGAATGATGAATCCCCGACCTCCAATAGGGTTGTAGAAGCCTAAACCCAAGACTTATCCTACAATCTTCTAACAACAACCCACCAAGAACAACCTCTTAGATTTTACAAACTTAAAGTCTAACCGAGAATAATCGTCTCACAATAGATCTCTTATATCCAGAATCCGGATAACAAGGAATAACCACCTAAGTTAAACAAGAAAACAATCATTTCCTTTCTTCTTGTTTCCAACAATTATGGACAACAAAGAATACAATAATAATTCCGACTTTTTGTAATAAGTATTTGATATGAAGATTTCAATGTGCCAATCCTTAGATTGCTCTTCTCTTTCAAGCGAACAATTCCCTCAATGATGTACAAGTGTTCACAATGTATGAAATGAAACTTTATGACAATATATTAATGAAATTTAAGTGCAAAAAGTTTCACTTGAAAATTATGATTTTTGAACACTTAAGAAAAATTTGAAAGATGAAGAAAAAGAAATGTTTGAATTGTATTTTGAAAGAAGTTAATTGATGATATGAAATTTCATGTATTTATAAGTGCATAACACTTCTATGAAACATGGTTAAGTCATGGAAAAATATCATGAACAATTATCAAGTTAAAATGAAAAGGTTTCATGAAGAGGTGCATGAAAAGGTTTTCATGTATTTATAAGTGCACCGTGGAAGGAACTGCCATAAGCTCGGCTAACGTCGGTCGGCCTAAAATACACTGGTATAAAGACGGGAAATCTATTACCAGGAACTATACTTTAATGGACCTTGTTGTTTCCCCTGCTCCGAAAGTGACGATCAGATCGACGTAGCCCCACGGTCGTGAAACCGTACCATTGAAGCCCTGTAAATCTGAACTGACGTATGGTGTCAAGTGTATCTCATTCAGTTGTAGGGTCACAAACAGTTGAGAGTACATGATGTCGACCGAGCTGCCCTGGTCGACAAGAATTCTCCGTACATCAAAATTCGCCATCTGAGCACGAATGAGGAGAGGGATGTTGGAATTGGGTGCCCCTCCTAAGAGATCCTCCTTGCAGAAGGAAATAGGAGAGGATCCTCCACAGGGAGTGTCGAAGGTCGAATTTTGATTCGAGCTGGTGTTGATCAGCTACTCGAATCATCACTTGACGGATCCCACCGTGATCTTGTTTGGCCCTCCCCCGGATATGACCATTGTAGAAGGTAAAGGATTTCCACGGGCTATAAGTAGAAAAGTACGTTGGTTCGTTATATGGTTCAGGGACGTAGAAATCTTCAAGTCGCGTTATGCTCAGGGCGGCCTGAAGATTTGTCTCAGCTACCAGCGAAGTTGCTTCTTTGGCCTTGTGGTTTCCTGGACTTCTTGCCTTGGGGCATCCTTGTTTTTGGCAAACTGTTTGAGTTGGCCATCCCTGATCAGTATCTCGATTGTGTTCTTTAGGTGGATACAGTCCTCAGTATTGTGCCCGTGAGACTTATGGAAATGACAATACTTGGTCTTATCCGTGTCCAGTTTGTTCAGAAGCTACTTCGGGAACCTGACCCCGGCCTGTCTGAATTCCGAGTTCGTGCATTTAGAGAGGATTTTATCCCGCGTCGTTGAAAGGGGGTGTAGTCGCGGAACATTCCTGCAGGTCCTTTGTGCTCCCGCAGTTCACGAGAGCGTTCTTCCTTTTTTTTCCGCCTCCCCGACGTGAAGTCGAGGGGTCGTCGTGTTTGAAGGATTTGACGTCATTGTTCCTCTGTGTATCCCGGGAAGTACTGGCCGCCTCTTTATTGTAATACCCATATACAAAAGACATACATAAAGAATATTTTTCATATATAATATTAGAAATTTGGTACTGAAATACAAATAAGTTCTTAGTAACACATTGTATGAGTATAGCCATTACAACATAAGGTACTAAAACAAGGCTATAAAATAATACAAGATGTTCAAACTACAAAAATCTAAGAACTAGATCCAAAGATCCCAAAAATCCACAGCGGAAGACAAAGCCATTGTAACACCCATATAATATATATCTAGAATAATATCATACAATGTTAATTTTTGGTACTGACACTATCATAAATACCTACTAGTATAATTCACATTCTCGTCCAATTCTAAAACTATACAAATATGGCACAAGATATGGAAATCATACTAAAATAAAAACTAAGAACAATACAATATCCATTATTGTACAAAGATACATAATACACAACGGAAGACTAAACTAAGTTTCACTTGAAACATCTCGAGCATAGCTCCACTCGTAAATCAAACCTGCATATGAACCTGAAAAGCAACAACAATAGTGGGGTGAGATAACAACATCTCAGTGGGTTCCCTATCTTAGAGTTCTCTCGGTTCTAAGGGTTCTATCATACCTAACTCAAGTCTTTGGCAAAGAAAATGACCTTGAGCTCATACGTCTCGCACTCCTTGAAATCACATCCAGGAGTTATACAAATCCTACTAATACTAGCTAGGATATTCCTTATGCCTCTCAACTAGGAATCAAAGAAAGATGGAACACACTCCATACAATGCTCACGCCACTAAACAAGTGAAATATCTACCTCAAGTCTTTACGGATGCTTCCCGTGGGACTCAATGAAACACCCACCTCAAGACTTACTCAAGAACTTACGGAGGAGTCGATATAGCGCTCTATTCAAACCATTACGGATGCTTCTCGTGGGACTCAGTGTAATACCCACCTCAAGACTTACACTCGCTTCCCGTGGGACTCAATGTAATACTCACCTCAAGACTTATCAATTGCTTCCCATGGGACTCAGTGTAATACCCACCTCAAGACTTATCAATTGCTTCCCGTAGGACTCAGTGTAATACCCACCTCAAGACTTATCAATTGCTTCCTGTGGGACTCAGTGTAATACCCGCCTCAAGACTTATCAATTGCTTCCCGTGGGACTCAGTGTAATACCCACCTCAAGATTTACTCATAACAGAAGGTACCTCAAGCCTTTACGGATGCTTCCCGTGGGACTCAATGTAATACCCACCTCAAGACTTTCCGGAGGATACCGCATATAACGCGTTAGGATTCACAACGACCTAGGATGAACCTAAGCATCTCACAAGTCATACCATCTAACAATTTCTAGTTACAAAACTAGGCCACACTATTGGTTTGTGGTAAGATTTCCTAACTCTCCCTCCATTCTTGATACTTTTGGTTATATAGTTTTCAAACATATAACTCTAACATTCTAGTCTAATTATTATTATTAAACTAATCTCATTGTCTCTATTTCCATTCAATCCTCACGAGTATCGCATATTTCTACAACTTGCACAACTAACATAATTACCACAATTCCTTAACTAACATAATTACGGTTAATCGGAAAAGTCGGGTAAAAGTCGGTTAAAAATAACATTTTCGGTATCAAAGGATAGTTCATGTTTTTAGCTTCAAATCGATATATGGAACGCTAAAAACGGATACTCGGATCAAAAGTTATGAATTAAATACCAAAATTGAAACCTACAGGTCTCGCTGAGCGAGCTCCTTCTCGCTGAGCGAAAATCGCCCTGGAAAACACTTCTCCCACACCAAATCTCTCCCAAACATCAACCAATGTAGAAAAACATAATCAAACATGTTTATATTCATAGTGTGGGTGTTTTAGTCGAGTTTTAATCGAGTTTTCACCGTTTAATCTTTCAATTTCCAAGATTTCTACAAAACCCTAAAACTCAATATCTCTACCAAAACTCAAAAGAAAAGTTGCTAACTAAGAACCCACCTTGCAATCGACGAGGAGGTTGGTGAAGATGAAGATTTGACGAAGAAATGGCGATGATCCGAGCATTTTCCTCTCTTAGGGTTTCTTCCCCTTCTTCTCTTCTCTTATCCCTTTCTTTCCCTTCTTTTTCCTTCTTTCTCTTTTCTTTTTCTTACTAACTTTCTTTCCTTTCTTTTCTTTTTATAATACATAACTTGTTTCTCTTTCTCTTAAAAACCAAACAATGTATATCATACCAATACACGATAGTTAGTATACTAACTTGTTCACTTTGAGAATATTCAGAAAATATCTATGAGTCAGATAATACTTAATTAATCCTAATTAATATTATCCAGGGTATTTAATTAAATACGGAGTATTACATCCTCCCCTCCTTGAATTGAAATTCGTCCCCGAATTTCCTTTACTAATCCACAACGATAGTGACAACATTATCTTAGATCTATTCTCATCCTTAATTATCTTAAATATCCGAACATGTTCAAATCCAATTTGACTTCGCGGCTCAAAGATCCTTGTTTCACAATAAAATCAAACCTCATGTCCTTACTCATACGCTTGTTTCCAATATCGGGTTAACTTTCAATTTATTATTTCCGCAACTTATCTGTTGCTTCATGCAAAACACTAAGTCTCATTTCTCCCTCAGAGAAACACACCATGCAAATTCTTCTCATTGCATCACAATACAAAACATAACACTATGGCTTACCTCGACAAGGTTCCACAAGGTATCTTGGCGAGATTATTTCCTTGTACAATTTCCCAACAAAAGCATCCTATTAAGATCCTCCAATTACTAACGCTATAACAAAAGTTGTCAAAGACTCCCTCACCAATTTCCCCTAGTCTTACGCCTAAACGATAACCATTCGCATCAGGCGTTTCATTTCGTCGGTATCTTACCATAGACAATCCACTTAGAATAAAATTCTCTTACTTCGACACTTATAAATAATCTCTTCAACTTCTCATCATCTGACTGAACTCTTTTATCTGTCTCCCCCCACTATGCTTCCAAAGCCTAACAGTGGAAAATACCATGAATTCTCAAGCAATACCAAATAGTTGGTAGTTTGCGGAGAACTCTCGTATCCATTGGAGCTCTCACCAACCAATATAATAAGAACTTGCAAACCTATAACGATAGAACAATTCACTTGTCTACTACACAATGACAACATTGGTCCAAACCCCCCAATAACAAAGATGCAGGGTTGTACTGTTGCAAATGCAACCAATACCATTCCAGTTCCATTCGAAAACTCGAAACCATCTATCCAATTAGACTCAACCAATCAGACCATGATTACAATGCTTCATATCAATTCTCTTTACAAAATTCCATTCAGTCAAGATTTCTGCTGACACAAGGGCTCCATCAATAACAATGCAGCCACGCCACATAACTTACAATAACTAGTGAATCACAAATACCAAACTCAAATCATCCTTAGTACACTTGCAGGTTTCCACAACACTTGCCTTTTTCATACAATATTCTACTTACTCACCTTTTAGGATCACACAAAACCTATCATTCAATCCACCTCTCTCAAAGGTCTTGTTTCTTAGACAATCCAATTACATGCTTAACTTTAGGACATTCACCTTTCACTCTTACCTGGAAGGTAACTTAAGGATCCATATCCTTGAGTACGACTCAACTGTGCACATCTGGTATTACTCTCATAGAGTCTATAACTGATGTTAACGATATTAAAACTGACCAATTGTTCATCTCTGATCCACTCAAAATTCAGATCATTTACTGTCCACCAAAAATCATGCTCAAAAGAAAAGTCCAACACTTTATCCACTGACGCTTGGTACGGAAACCAAAACAGACTTACAGCTCAGAAAGTATGATTCTATAATGTTCCCACCAAGATCATGTGTCTACCAATTAACTATTCAAGGTTAAACGATTAAACACAACTAAACTTGTTTTTCTTGCTAGCAAACAATCCAGCTCGAATTTACCAATCCAAACCACACTAAAATGCAATATGATTTTCACTCGCGGTCTCTAAATAGGTGTAACAATCGTTCACCATCCACAACCCAAGATAACACAAACGGGCACAACATGCAGATTATACTCTCTAACTAATGAAGAAGTAGAAATACCATTCTGTTACGGTCACAATATGAATACTCAATGGAATAGTCTGATTCCATTCTTACAATGACGCTAGTAGGAATCGACCAGGAAAACATCAAAGGGTTTTAGTTACAAGCTAATGTTTGGTTCGTCCATAAACAAAATCCAATACACAATCCTTATTGGGTAAAACAAACCAAAACAAAGGAGATCTTATTTATAGTATACAACCTTGTCCTCTCTCTCTCTCTCTAATTCCTTGCAAGAATTAGTATCAACAATAACATTCTTAATCTCGCCAGGGGCATAATCCAAATACTTCGATTATTCACAATTACAGAGGTTTTCCCTTACTCTTGGAGACTGAGGCAAAGCACTCTTCTGAAGAACCTTACTGTCTACGCTTACATAACAACCGAGGTTCCTTTACCCCCTACTGGTCATTGTATAGAAAGTCTCCACAACTTCCCATTGGTTACAAGAACACTCCACCCGGACACTCAAGTCCAAATGTATGCAGCTTAGAAAAATCCAATTTTCCAAACTTAACAACGGTAACCGGTCACTACCAGGAGGGTTACGGATCACTCAGTACGATCTTGTACTTCTAGTAGTTGTAAGAGGTTTAGAAACACAATTTGGTAACCGGGTACTATTCAGAGGACAATCCGATTACTCAATGCAGGAGCGAACTTCTGGTCTTCATTGTTACTCAAACCTCTCAAACTTATTCCAATCACATCCGAAAGTTACGACCATACTAAACGACGATTCCACACAAAAGTAATCATACCACCAGAGCCTTAATAAGCAAACCATAGTTACTTACACTTCTCAACCTTAGTCTTAACAATAACTTAACAATTCCATTATACACTTGTCTAACATACCTTCCGTTATCACTGTCTCATATTGCGCTGCTAAGACCGTTTCCATACCGTATCAACTTCACGCTCTGCGGTAATCTCCTCATGCCCAAACATAATTCATCTTACTAGAGTTCTCCCGAAACCAAGGTGCTTACTCTAACACTTAACATAACTTCATCCGGTCCATACTAAATGCTCCTCACGATAACAAGTAAAGCACTAAGGGAGAAGTAAGATGAGGACATGTGATTAAGTGAAGCAAACAAGTTAAAACACAAAAAGAAAAGTCAAATTCATAACCTATACATCCTAAACATGTGCCTAAGAAGAGGATTCAATCATCAAAGAAGACATATAAGCACATACTAGGGCAAAGGGAGAAGATAGGAAGAAGTGTGAAGTGAAGTGAAACATGCTTCATGATTGTGGAAAGATGTGACTTAGTGCACAAGGTAAGCATAGGATAGGAAAAGATGAGGTTTATACATCATAACTAGAGATCATTCAACATGTTAGAAAGCTTCAAACAAGATCTTATATGATGGCATAAGTGCCTTCCTAAGCAAGCAAACAAACATGGTTCAAAGTATCCTCAAATTAAGTCATTTAAAGTTCAAACCTCAAACAAATAGTAAACATGCTTAAAAAATTATGACATTAAGCATTAAATCACCTCAAACATTTACAAACATCAAGGAAAAACCACAAGCCAAGAATCAGAAGCAAAGTCCATCAAACAATTGGTTAAAGTGAGGCTAGGGTTACAAACAAATCCTAAAAAATATCACAAAAATCATCAAGGTAGATCAACATGTTATGGACACATAGCAAAACGAATCAGGGTCAAGATTATAATGGAAGTCATGTTAGAAAATCTACAATCTCGAGTGTTCATGGAATAAGGCAAAACAAAAGAAATTAATTGGAAAATTAATTCAAAGCCAAAAAATAATAAAAAAAGAAAATAAAAATTTGAGAAAATTTTGGTAAATGTCAAAGAATACTCATGATTGTTTTAGTTATTTTTAGAATAAGGAAAACTATTTTAAAAAATAAATTCGAAAATGAAAGAAATGAAAGAAAATAAAATAAAAGAAAAGTCATGGAGGTGGAAATAGGAATCCAACAAGGTTAAAAATAAACAGACCTAACAACTGGGGGTGCGCATAGAAAAAGTGGCCCAACGTGTATAGAGTCAGTCAAAGAAGGAGTTCAAGTATCCATCATCAACGATCCATAATGTGTCTCTCAATAATATTCGCATCTAAAGGCTAAAAGGCAAAGTCAACAAGATCATAAGGTCAATGCATATATCGGTCCAGATTCAAACTTAACAATTCAACAAAATCCAAAGGCTCACAATGAATATGGAAAATAGGATGTAAAAATGGAATAATACACAAGAGCATCAACAGAATCACGTGACTAGCATACACCTCATTAATGCGCTGGCGAGCTTTGAACCACACGATGAAAACAAATCAAACGGTCACGTTTTAAACTAGAAGGGAAACCAAACATTCATAGATCACCGACCTGAGAAGCTCCGATCGTCTTCTCCGGCCACCTTCCTGTGAGATCACACAACATTTTTCCAGAAAAGCATAATAATCATATCAAAACAAAGCTTACGCGTCAGAGATTATGAATTCGCAAATGAATTTCACAAACACACAACAAACAGAGAGAATTGATCAAAAGAAAATTGGATCTCAAAACTACAAATCATGATTCAAAGCATTTCAGAGCTTCTAATCACTTCATACCATTCATATCAAGTCACAACAACTTAAAACAAGCAGAAATGGATCAAATCCGAAGCAAAATAATTGTGATGTTCAAACATGTATGGAGATTTTCTTGATGGATTTGAGAAAACCAGAGGTCCTATATGTCTCCTTGAGCTTCCTTGAGCCAAATAAAGGCTTGATAACTGATGATGCGTGAAAGAAATGAAGAATCTGAGTATGTTGTTGAATCTTCAAATGTCCACCAAAGCTTCCAAAACTAACTCAGGATGATGATGATGATGATGAGATGCGTGAAAAGATTCAGAGGATGAATCAAAATGACTTGAGAGAGGTGATGAACAAATGAACTCAGACTTGAGTTCCTTGGAAAATGAGGAAATGCAGAGAGAATAAGGAAGTTTTGGCGAGTGATTTTCAGTGTAAAATGTGATTCCCTCTTTCAAATTTCGTGAACCAAGCTTTATATGTGTGGGGTATGTGTTTGAAGGATGAGAGATGCTTGCACCAAGTTTGTTGTGATCCAAATGCAGAGTCTTCGTGAATATTTTCTTCAACTTTTCCTTATTTTCAAAAACCAATCATGTGATGATGAGTGCATGGTTTTATGGTGAGCCTGATGTGTTGGCATCAGAATATTTGATGATGCGATTTTGATGAGAAACAAAGGTGATCAAAGGTGGTGATTGGCTTGTTTTATGAGGTTGCATGGTTGTTAGTTTCACGTGGGATCTCTTCCACCTATGGTAAAACATGTGTATGTGTGATTAAAAAAGGTGAGTGGAGAGAATGAGGGAAAGACGTGTATGGTGTGTGTGATGTTGAACTTCTCTCACTCACATGTTCACACTTTGCCTTTGTACTACTATTTCCACTTTCTATTAAAATAAATGAAACAAAAATAATGCACCCATTATGCTCTTGGTCATGTTGAAGCAAAACATAGACCTACTAAAAAAAGTTTGGAAAAAACAACACATAAAAAGTGACACCAAAACTAATATAAAAGATAGACCAATGGGGAAATGACAAGCGTACACCAAAAACCCTAAAAAATGCCCTAAACTTCAAAAGATCATATATTGAGTTATAGAAATGATATGAATGTGTTCTTGGACTTTTTGGCAAGGGAAAATCAAGATCTACAACTTTCATGTTCAAGGAAAAATAATTTGAAGTTTTTTTCAACATGAAATAATGAGTTGAAGGTCTAGGGCAAAAGCTTCCAAAAATAGTAAGTTCTCATGAGAAAAAATCCAAATTTAGTAACTTCTTGTAAACCCTTGATTCTTGTCAAATGAGATTATTCATGCCATTTATTGAACAAATAAAGGTCCATGAAGTTGATTATCATGATAAAAACCCTAAAATTCCATTGTTTTACTTTTCTTCTACACAATTGACTTCTTTCTTCAACTGCAAGCAACTGCACCAATGCCTGACTTCCTCAATGAATTTTTGAACCAAATTTCATACTTAGGCATTATATACCACATGAGAGCCTTTGACCACAAGAATTGGTAAAAATTATGATAATATATTGCTATGAGGCAAAACCCTAATTAGGATTTCCTTGTGTAGGAAAATGTTGCATTGCTGAGCTTATGATGAACCACACTCCTTCTCGGGCTTTGAGGATGAGTTTTAACTTGAATAAGATATGAGTATCCCTTGTAGGATTCTTGCAAGACCACTTTGCTCTTATCTTTACTTTGAAGAATCACAACTTGTTGGATGACTGATCACATGCCATATGCTTCTAACTATAGTATATGGTATGAAATGAGTAGGCAAATTTTGGGGTGTTACACAATGAACATAATAAGCAGATGGATTCTAATTTTGGATTAATTTGTCAAACCACCAAACTTACCTCGCATATTGTTGGCTCCATCATATCCTTTCCCCCTAATTCTAGATAAACTAAAGCCACTAATAGACAATAAATTTTCAAGTGTCTACTTAAGTGACTTAGAACTTGTTTCATTAACACTTGCAATCCCAAGAAATATTTCTTTTACCGAACCTTCACTATTAGCATAGCAAACAACAACAACCATTTGTTCTTTACCAGCAACATTACTGGATTCATCAATCAAAACACAAAACACATCATCTGCAATATCACATACATTTTGTTGAGTTATTTCACATGCACAAGCAGCAACAAAATCCTTTTGAATCTTAGGGGCAGTCATAAGGTTATTTCCCGGAGCACAAGCTGTTACATTAGCGATCTATGGGTTAATTTACTTTAGAGTGTCCACCAACTCAATAAATGTCCCCTTAAATTAAGAGTTAATGGACCCGTAACTCCCTCTAAATGGCATACCACGGCTCAAAAGAAATATAGCTATAAGAGATATGTTTACACAAACACGATATTCGATATTCATTTGCTTAGTTTGATTGACAAATGCAACCATAATACTTTGGTTTGGGTTCATGAGAGCGTAATTCATATGCATACAATCAACATGACTATTGGAAGAAGTAGCATGATTAATCAATCTTTGAGCATTCTTCCAATCACAAAAACTCTTTCCTACAAAGTGATCTCCCCTATATTTAGAGACATTTTTAAACAAAAAACATGACAAACAAAATGCTAGGTCCTTATATTCACTATAATCAATCTAGTCATACAAATCAAAGCAATTTTTGCAAAATTGACATCTTAGTTTACCTTGAATAGTCCAAGGGTAAAAACAATTGTGAGGAGGTTGATGACGACCTATTTTAAATAAGCTTTCCTTACCTTATTTTAGATGTCATAATGATAGCTTGAAATTGGAGGCATAATTATTGAATCTGTTTCCAACAATTCATAATCAACAACTTTAATACCCTCACTTGGATGTTGAGTTTGCGATGCTTCTAGATTTGTCGAAGAAGTTACTTTGTCTCTAGAAAGTACTGGAAAAAATTTCTTCATTATATAAAGAGAACAATGGAATCATTTAAAATAGTTATTAAAACTATAAAGAGAATAGTCAAACCAATTGATTATAAGGAAATCATTTATCATAAATTGAGAAAATTGATTTTTTTTAACAAATTAGGGTTTTAGGGTTCATCTCAAAAAGGAGAAAAAAATAAGTTAAAATTGAAATACTCATTTTACCTTTAATTTTCAATCACCAATAAATAATTGCAACCAAGCCAAGTGAAAAAATTAGAGAAAGAAAATAAAAAATTGATAAATATGAGAGGAAGAAAGAAGTATGAGAGATGGTGAGATTTGAGAGAAAGTGAAAAAGAATTGCAACCAAGCCAAGTGAAAAAATTAGAGAAAGAAAATAAAATATTGACAAATATGAGAGGAAGAAACAAGTATGAGAGATGGTGAGATTTGAGAGAAAGTGAAAAATAAGTTACTCAGAGAGAGAGAGAGAGAGAGAGAGAGAGGTGAAGAAATTAGTTACTATGAGAGACAGAGAGAAAGAGTGTGAGAGAGAGAAAGTTGAGTTAATAATATTTATTTTCTTTTATTAATTATTATGTGTTTATATATAATATTAAAAAATTAATTATTTTAATAATAATCTTAGTTATATATATATATAATAAATTTAAAAAAATTGTAGACACACACACACACACACACACACACACACACACATATATATATATATATATATATATATATATATATATATATATATATATATATATATAAAATTGGTGTGTCTATACGTGTGTCCGCCCATGTTCACTACAGTTGGTCTTTTCAATTATGGTTTGTAGCTTATGGGTTATAAGCTAGTGTTGTAGCAAACTCTGTCGAAGTCGAAGCACTATATCGAAGTCGAAGATGTGCATGTCGTAGTTGAAGTATATTCTTACATACAGAATTATGTTAGCTTGTTGTTTAAGTTAGCATGTTGAAATAGTCCAACTTGTTGGGCGAATTGTTTAAGTTAACTTATTACTTAAGTTAGATTAGTAGTTTATAAATATATTGTTTCTCTCATGTTTATCAGAGAGAGAGAGAGAGAGTTTTGGTTGTTGATATTCACTTGTAATCTTTGAATCCTAATAGAGAAAGTGAATAGTAAAACAATTATAACCAATCCTGATTCTTCTTTTTCCTTCTTCTCTTTCTTTCATAAAACCTAATAGTGTTTCTTGTGTTTGTTCAAGAAACTCAATCTTTCTCGTATTTTGTTGTTTATTCTTGACAACATCGATTCACAATAAATTGGTGCGGTGAACATGGAGAAGAAGATGCAGTCAACAAAAGAAACTAAATCTTTCTCATATTTTGTTGTTTGTTCTTGACGACATCGATTCACAACAAATTGATGCGGTGAGTATGGAGAAGAAGATATCGTCAACAAAGTATGAGATTCAGAAATTCACCGGTGTGAATGATTTTGATTTGTGGCACATGAAGATGGAAGCCCTTCTTGTTCAACAGGGTCTGTTAGAAGTGTTGAAATGAACATATTGAGAAATCACACAGTGTAATCATATTGAGCCTTAATGATAAGGTTCTCCGACAGGTCTCGAAGGAGAAGAAGAGAAATTCTATGTGGATCAAACTTGAAGGGTTGTATATGACAAAATCGTTTGGCAATCGTCTCTACCTTAAGAAAGCTTTGTATTTGTTTAAGATGAGTGAAGAAAAAGTCTTGGATGAGCAGCTGGATATGTTCAACAAGTTTATTTTTTATCTTGAAAATATTAAGGTCTAGATTGAGGATGAAGATCAAGTATTGTTGTTGTTGTGTTATTTACTTAAGTTTCATGCTAACTTCAAAGAAACTCTCTTGTATGGAAGAAATTAATTGACTTTTGAAGAAGACCGAATGGATGAAAGCCATGGATGATGAAATGAAATATGTTCATGCTAATAACACTTGGGAGCTAATCAAGAAACCTATTGGGGCTAGGTTAGTCAGTTGTAAGTAGATTTTCAAGGTTAAGGAAGGAATCGAAGAAGTGATGTCGAAGTGATTTAAGGCAGGGTAGGTTGCTAGGGAGTTCACTCAGAAAGAAGGAGTCAAATTCAATGATGTGTTTTCACCTGTTGTAAAGCACATATCCATTACAATGTTGTTAGTCATGGTATCAAAGATCGACTTAGAACTTAAATAGATGGATATGAAGACAAACTTCCTGTATGGTGATCAAGATGAAATAATTCTGATGAGGCAACCTGAATGGTATGCAAAAAAAGAAAAGGAAGATTATGTGTGCAAGATAAATAAGTGTTTGTATGGCCTGAAACAATCTCCTCGACAATGGAATATAAGATTCGACAAGTTCATGGAACACATAGGTTTCACTAGGATCCCATTCGACCGTTGTGTTTACATCAAATTTCGACCTAGAAATTCACTTGTTATTTTGTCGCTTTATGTGGATAACATCCTCATAGCAAACAACAGTGTAGAAGATGTGTAAACACCCCAAATTTGCCATCACTCTTTTTCACACCATGGCTTGTGATCTTTCATTTTTGCATAAGCATAAGCATTACATCTCATGTTGCATTTTTGTTTCACAAAACATTTTAATTTCATCTGCATCTAGGGTTTGTAATATGAGCAATCCAAGAATCCATATGAGCCATCCCACAGGTCTTAAAGCTTTTCAAGAGGGTCCATGTGTGTTCTATCATCATATTATGCTACTCAAAGTTCATGAAAGTCAGGAGATCACAAGAACTGGCAAAGGCATGGAAGCAGAGCTAGGGTTTTCACTGCACAGATGACCAAAATTAGGGTTTTGGTTTCAGAGGCCTTAACTCCAAATTTTTTGGTCATTCTTGTTTCTAATGGTCTTAATATTTTATAAGGATCATATGTATCAAGTTTGATGAAGAAACTCATTATAGAAGTCATCTGTTTACTGGGTAACTTCTTGAGCAAGTTAAGTCAAAATCAGGGCATCTAGGGCCCCCAACAATGGAACCAAAGGGTCATTTTCATCAAATTGAAGTTCAATTACCTTTATTTGATCTTAGAAGTGGTTATAAGTTCACAAGATTGAATAATTTTGAGCCAATTGCAAACTTGCCATTTTTGGAAATGACTTGGAATGCAAACTTTCCATTTTGGGAAAGTTTTTCAACCTCTTCTTTCATGACCAAAAATACTTCAAATGAAAAATTCTTGGGCATGAAAGTTGTAGATTAGGTCTTTACCTTTTCAAAAAGTACAAGAACATGTCTTGATTCATCCTAGAACTCAAGATATGGCCTTTCAAAGTTGGCAAAAATCACATAATTTTCAAGTTCGTGTCAAAGAGGGAATTTTGCAATTTCACTTGCCAAGCATTCTAATGACCTCAAATCAAATTCTATGCATCATAATATGTCAAAGCATTCTCAAAGGATCAGAATTGGCCCAAGATTTGAAGCATTTCATGGCTTGTGATCCAAGAAACACCAAAGAGGGAAAAGTTGCAAGATGCTTGGAAAGGCTTCATCCACTTGTGTCAGCTACATAATCTTGATTCTATGGCTCTCCATGAATCTTACTGAGGCCATACATGTAACACCCTTCTACCCCAAAACAAAATATTTAAATAATATCAGAGTAATCATCGAGAAGGGTATCACATTTCATCATAATTCGAACAAACAGTGTTCTGTCCCGTAACACGGGTTAATCAACATCAAGAATAACATATAGCATTTCGCAGCGGAATTTAAACTTTATATTTCAAAATCATAATTTTTACTTCATAAACATAATTTTCTCCATCCTAAATTTCAACATCATATAATGAGAAAACATTTATCAAAGTAATAATATAACTGAAAACAGTTTAACAAATAAACCCCATCCCAGTGTTACATGACATAGAGCAGGACACATAGACCAAAACCACTTCTAAGGAACACTAAAGCACGCTCCGAGACTCATGAAAACTCCTCTTGCACTGCAAGCCTATTCTTTATCATCTGCAAGTTACCCACGAAAGAGGCAACATTTCCAAGCAGGCAGGGTGAGTAATCATAATATATCATAAACGTACAAGAATATTGAACATAAATAAATTAGTACAACATATCATGACATCATCAGCTATAAAATTCAGCAACAACAACAACACGATCATGAAATTAAGCAACACCAACACAATCATGAAATTCATCCAGAAAATGCAATTCTAACCATCATGATATGCATTATGCATGTGGTACCAATTTCATCGTGAGATGGATACATGACCATCAACCCTCCACAAAGGAGCACATCGTAAATCATCGAGACACTTCAATCCATACAATGGGATTGAAGCAATTAAATAGGCCGAAGCCTCGTCGTGAATGTTATGAAATGCAATGATGCGCTACATCGTAAAATTCATCAAAATAATTCGCATCATTCATTTCACATCAGCAAACCAATCATCAAATAATCATATATATCATCATGACATTACACCCAGAACACTGGTTCTATAACCACTCTGACACATCAAGAATTGACCCATACCCGATAATTTATGAGGCAATTACAAGGTTATTTCATAAATTCATTTATAAAAACTATTGCATTTTTCTCATTTTTATTCATCAAAATAAAGTTCAGTTTATGCTCTTTCCGACGCTTCAAACGGAATGCGAATCGGATTTACGGTTTGAAAGTTACGGATTTTTCAAGAATTAAAATTTGGCATCCAAACAGTGTTAACCGGTTAACCCATAGCGTTAACCGGTTAACGCCTGCGAAACTTTAGAAAAACACAAAAATTTCAATGGTTAATCGGTTAACCCATAGCGTTAACCGGTTAACGCACGTTTTACAGCAGTCTTCTGCTACTCAAATGCAGACTGCGTTTTTACACCAAAATCCCAAAATCTCATTACGGGTTTCACATCAAAACACCCAAAAATCATTCAAAACATCAACCAAAACGCCAACAACATCATGATAACAATTATACAATCAATTATGTGATTCAATTCACTTTTACCACTCTAATTCATCAAGATTTTCTCATAAACTCAACCTAACTCAAAACCCCAAAAACTCATAAAACTCATACAATCCTAATCCATTCATGATCCAATTCCTACACATTTATAATAGATTATAAAAACTCCCCATACCTTAGAGAATTTCGCCGATTGATACACCTCTCCAAGGTCCTTCGTAACTTCCTGACTCTGAGCTTCTTCTCCTTCCTTTCTTCAGAGCTCTTCTCCAAAAACACGATAGATCCAATTTTGATTGTATTCTCACTTTTACAAAAGCTATTCCAGTTTATGTTTTTCCCAACTTAACCTTACTCTTTCCTCATAAAGACCATCTTGCCCTTTTTCTCAATATTTTTATTAAATAATACTAATATAATAATACACTAATTATTCATATTATATAAAAGTACTCCTCATATTCCCAATTGACCAACATAACCTCCATACCCCCACTTTTATTATTATCAAATAATAAACAATAATTTCGAATAATACTACATGATTATTCTTATTATTAATATTATTAAAATAATATCACCACCATGCATCGGGCCACATAACCACCTATTTCCAAAATCATCACATATCCTCAAATAAGCAACAATTACTCATAATCGAATTTGGGGTGTTACAACTCTCCCCCACTTACAAAATTTTCTTCCTCGAAAATTACCAGGAGTGGACATAGTCAGATACAACTCCCTTATCTGATCTTCTCGCTTGGAACTCAAGTGTTTTTCTCCTATCATCATGATAACTCTTCTGACGACCCTGAGACGTCTTCATCCTTTTCCCGAATCATTCTTATCTTCTCAGTTGTTTCTTAGACAATCTCAGGCCCAAGCACCAACTCTCTCCTGACTCATACCAACATAACGGAGTACGACAATGTCTACCATACAACGCTTCATATGGGGCCACTCTAATACCAGCATGAAAATTGTTGTTGTATGTAAACTCAACCAATGGCAATTGACTATCCCAAGATCCTCATTGGTCCATTACACAAACTCTCAGCAAATCTTCTAGAGATTGGATTGTTCTTTCTGTCTGACCATCTGTTTGCGGGTGATAAGCATAACTCATCCTCAACTTAGTACCCAAGGCATCCCGCAAACTCTTCCAAAACCTCGACGTAAACCGCAAATATCTTTCTGATACAATGCTCGAAGGTACACCACAGAACTTCACAATTTCCTCAATATAAATCTCAGCTAATCTCTACATAGAATAATTAATCTTCTTTGACAAGAAATGCGCCGACTTAGTTAATCAGTCAATAATTACCCACATCAAATCATTACCTCTTGTAGTCTTAGGTAACCCAGTCACAAAATCCATGGAAATGCTATCCCATTTCCACTCAGGAACATTCAATGGTTGCATCATACCTAAAGGTCTCTGATGTTCAATCTTCGACTTCTAGCATGTCAAACAAACATATACAAATTCAGCAATACCCTTTTTCATACCCAGTCACCAAAATAACCTGCGTAAATCCTGATACATCTTCGTAGCGCCATGATGAATACTCAGTCGACTTTTATATCTCTAAAAAACACTTTGTTTAATTCCCGAAATGTCTGGAACACACAGTTTAAATCCAACATCAAAACAATCGACTATCAACATCGTCTTCATTTGCAAACAACAACTACACCGCACCACCCATTCGCTGCGCACTCTGATTACTCTGCAAAGTTCCAGGACTACCAAGTTTATTTCCAACTTCTTCAATCACCAAACCAACATATCAATAAGACCTTCGACTTAACTCTTCTGAATTTCGTTTCAATAGGTATTCTACTCTTGTAGTTACCGAATACATCCAACTTAAATTCATAGGCAACACCTCCGAATGTTCAATCATAAATACAACCGCGACAACTTCCAAATTTTTGATCAAAAATTTACATACTTCATGAATTTCCAATTATCCTCAACACAACTACAACTTTACCATCTTAATTAATACCTCCTTCGAAAATTACCTTAAACACACTACATCATTATGACAATATAAGGTACATCGATACAACAGTTTCCACAAGATAAATCATATTTCTTTGCTTCTAATTAATCCAACGTATCGAATCCTCGATTCTTACTCATACTAACACACCTTTCATAAATTCTTATCCGAACCAACGCAACCAAAACAATTATCCATGTTCTAATCAAAATCACGCTTTAATAAACCCACTTATAATCTTACTTCTTCTGATTCTTTCAACTCAATTCAATCCTATACTCTTGAAAATCTTGGTCTCACTTTTCCATATACTTTAACCTCGAATCATCTCAAGAAACTCCAAGCCTCATGCCACTTAATTTATCATCAAACAATAATTTTTATCCAGTGTTTAACTACAAATTTCCACAATACTATTTACTCCCAACGTAACTTTGATCGCGGTAAACTATACGTCTAACGGTTTCTAACTGCAAGTGCACAGCCTATCGCGTAGTAATAAAGATATCGAACCCACAGAGACCAATGTCAACCTACCGTTATCTATCGTTGCGTTGTAAAGCTAAGGCTAATGATATTTTTATGGTTTAAGGGAAACTAGAACTGAAACTAAAATAAATCTAAGAAAGAAAATAAGAATAAAACGAGGCCGGGATATGGATTCCGCGCTCCTAAAGGACTTTATAGAATTCGGTACTAATTACGACTATAGCTAGTTCTGTAGAATATATCAGCTTAAAGACTCCGCCTCACGCTCTCGCGGTCTTAACTAAAGCCACACTTCCTAATCCCAAGATTTTGCTCTCGCTCGCCCGGTAACTAAGAAACGTGTTTTGAAAGCTAATAATATCCTAAACGTCTCTAAAGTGCTCTCGCTGTATTTAGATAAGTTGCCTAATTTCTACTATCCGGTTCGATCCCCACGCTCTCGCTGTGCCGGTTCTAACCTTAATTAGTTTCTCACTCTCGTGACAAAACAATGTTAACTAACATCTCACTCTCGTGACAATGCTAATTAAATTACGCTTAGAAATTAAAACCAAAATAGACATACAATCATAATTTCGCACCTAATAATTTCTACGGAGTTCCGTCGGTAACGACGGTCCTCATACGCCGGACTCTAAAGAATTTAGCTAGACATAGAATTAAAAATAAACAAACCAAACATGATAATATCAATTGAAAGAAACATGATAATTAATTAAGGAATGCAAGAATGATAATAATAATAATAATAAATGCGATAAAAACCTGTAAAAGCCGAAGATAAATTGCGAGACTTTGGAATAAATGCAGAATTGAAATAACTTGTATAAATTGATCCAAGCAGTTACATAGATTGGCCTAAACACTAATGGTGGAGTAGTTCCTCAGTGTAAGAAACTACTCCTTTTACAATAGTAATTTCTGCCTAAAAAACTAAGAACAAAATAAGCAGTGCTTTCGCGCCCAAAAACTTGGATCATTTCTCAAAACTACGAAGACTCTATTTATAGAGAGAAGCTTCCCCTTCTGTAACTTCCGTTGGAGAGAAATAAGGAGTTGTGGGCACAGTAGGAAGTTGAGAGAAAATAGGAAGGATGACTTGGTATGAAGTAGTAGCTTGGTCTTGGAAGGTGGAGAAATAATAGGAGCAGCTTTCTTTTCGTTGCACGTCTTCATATATACATCCAAATAAATTAAATAAAGTTTGTAACGGTCGTAATATGTGCGTAACGGGCAGATTTCTCATATTACGCGCGTCACGGTCGTGAGACCATTATGACGGTCGTTATGCTCCAAAAAGGCGCGTCACGGTCATGACCATACCATGACGGTCGTGACCATGTGCATGGATTTCCACTTTATGTATATATTATTTTTTTCTGCACTTTTGTTTTGTCACGGTCGTGACAGGTCCATCACGACCGTGACAGCCTTCTTAACTTATCCAAAAATGTAGATCTTTCTGTTAGCTTTCCAGCGCTTCGAACGGGGCGTCGTTTCGATTTACGGTTCAAAAGTTATGGCCATTTTCGTCAGACTACTTTTTGTATGCGAATTGTTTCATTTCTCGCCTGATTTGCTTCCTTTCTTCGCATACGACTCTTAAATGGTTGAATACCTGAAACAAACAAAATAAACAAAATACCAACATAATATGGTGCAAATTAATATCAAAACGAGTACAAAATATGCATTAATAAAGTCAAATAAACGATGTATTTTCACGTCATCAAACTCTCCCACACTTAAACCTTTGCTTGTCCTCAAGCAAATAACCAACTTAACAAAAATCAAGGTAAGCGCAATTTGAAACACAAACACACTGAACTCTAATCATATGCGGCTACTAGGCTATGTCAAATCAATTTGGACAAATCAAGACCAAGGATACCGTAATGACACAATTTTCAAAAACTCCATCATTATGCAGACCAATCCGAATCATGCTATTATAACTCAACCTAAGTCTCTTGCTCTCTTTCACTCCTTTTCGTTCGAGCGCAATCACATTAAGCCCGTTATCCTTGCTCGCACATGGTAAGTTAACCTGTTAGTGTCTAATGATCTCGTCTTTTCATTCTTTTTCATTTCTTTTCTTTTTCTTAATTCATCGAATTTAAAGAGTCCGCTCCGTTAGGCTAAATGGTCGAGTAAGGGCCACCTAACTTAAAAGGAACTTATCCTATCATTTGCTTTTCTAATTCAATCATTTTTCATGTTTAGAGATCATACACATATTTGCATTGGTTACTTACTTAGTTTGTTCATAGGATGGTGCCGACTGCTAATAAAAACTACTTAGAAGCTACTTTCGAAAGCTTGGAGACTAAGGTTTCAGCATAATGTCTACTCAAATCGATTTTACATAACGAGGGGGTTTAGGGTGTCAAAACAGTATTTGTGTTATTGAAATGTCCCCAAGTTTCTCTAACAAGCCTAAAGCGACAACCTATATACTTCCAGAGTGTGTGCCATGCCTCGAAAAAAGAAAATATTTTGATGGAAAAATTTTAAAATTTCGGGGAGATTTGATAACAACTGAAAAACATCATGCAATAAACAAAAAATAGTGAATATGCTAGAACACAGTAAAATGAAAACGGTAAAGTTCCTCCCCCACACTTAAACTAAACATTGTCCTCAATGTTTTGATAAAAGGTGGAAAAGGAAAGATAGAACCTGTATAGATGCCTTTGTTTGCTACCACGTCCAAATTCGCTCTGATTCTTCCCTTGTTGTCCCTATCTTTGCTGATCACTTCTTCTCCGGCGTCTTGAACTACGAGATATCTGAATCTGCTGAAACTTCACTTTCTTGAGGTCGCTCATCATATTGCCTATTTCCGAAGGAAGTACCTGCAAAACATGTTAGGAAAATATTGTGCGGTGTGTGCAGGTGGAGCCAGACCATGCAAAGAACAAGGATAAGGTGAGTAATCGACGGGAGAGACATGCCATCTCCTATCATACTCAACGTCGGTATCACCACCAGCAGCGACATTCAAAGGAATGTGCGTGGGCACCAACTCATCAAAAGGGAATGTCATCTAGAGATCTTTCGCCTAAAAGTAGCTGAGACGCGACAAACGATACAATTCTTTATTTTCTGCAAACATAAACAATAAAAGGAAAACATTAAATTAAAAGCTCGTGGGTTACCGCCCACGCAATGTTTTGTTTAACGTCGATAGCTCGACGGTTATGAGCGTTACTCTTTGGTTTCCATTTCCACTTATCAAGCCATCTCACATATCCCTCACCTTTCCTTTTCTTCCTTCTGTGGGGTGGTTTATTCTTTTGAATTTGTGGTGGTGGTTCTGGATCTATGCTAGGTATTAGCTTTTCATGTTTGAACCTAGTTGTTTCATTCATCACCTTAAAGTCTAACCTTACCCTCTTAGCACTAATGACTTCCCTCGTTTCATGGTCCTTAAATTTTCTCTTTTTATGCAGGGGTCCGAACAAGGGTGCATCGGTGTGGATATTATCCAATATCTCCTCATAAGTTTTGGATTGGGAGTCGGCAAACATATGTGGGATAGGAATTGGTGGGGTATATGAAAGAAGATCTACAATAGGTTCTTCATTCTCAACTTCTATGATAACCTCCCTTTCGGGTGGTGTCGGTGAATTATGCTCAACCTCTACTCTTTTCCCACCAGAACTATCCTCAACCTTATTATAACTCTCCTCAACTTCATCATCAATATCCTTAGGATTTTCGAATTGTTCTTCACTACTGGTTGTTATAACATACGCATTCTCCTCAGGGGAAGGACCTATAAGTGTCATCGTAAGTAGTAAAATTTGGGTCTCTAATGCATCAGTGTGAGTCGTGAGGGACTCGATTGTAGTGTTCATCTGCCTAAGGGTTTCATAAGTTTCGAGATGTTGTCTTCTAAGCTCTTCATTCTGGATAGTTTGTGCGTCCACAAAACGCTCCATCATAGACTTTAGCCTAAAGTTACTGAGGTTTCAAGGAAATCTTCCATTAATGTTTCGAGGTTGGGATTAATAGATTCTTCTGGTGCCTCGAAATATTAGGAATGATGATCGTACAGGAAGTTTGGTTGTGGTTCCTCGAGATACTGGGAGTGAGTCAGTGTCGCATTGAAATCTTGCATTAATGCTTCAAGGTTAGAATTATGGGATTCTTGCGACTCCTGAAAATGTTGGGGTTGGTAATCATAGGAAAAATTCGGGTGCAGCTCCTCAAAATTTTGGGATTGGTAGGTGCTGAGGTAATTTGGGTGAGAATGGTTGAACGAAGGATTGAAATTCTCCATATGTATTTCGAGGTTGGGATTATGGTATCCTTGAGATTCCTCGAAATATTGGGAATAGGGATTGTAGAAAGAGTTTGGGTGGAACATAATTAAAGAAATAAGAAAGAAAATTCCTTAGTCTATACGGTGCAACAACGGAGTAACAATATTGACTTTTGGTCCCCGGCAACGGCGCCAAAAACTTGATCGCGGTAAACTATACGTCTAACGGTTTCTAACTGCAAGTGCACAACCTATCGCGTAGTAATAAAGATATCGAACCCACAGAGACCAATGTCAACCTACCGTTATCTATCGTTGCGTTGTAAAGCTAAGACTAATGATATTTTTATGGTTTAAGGGAAACTAGAACTGAAACTAAAATAAATCTAAGAAAGAAAATAAGAATAAAACGAGGCCGGGATATGGATTCCGCGCTCCTAAAGGACTTTATAGAATTCGGTACTAATTACGACTATAGCTAGTTCTGTAGAATATATCAGCTTAAAGACTCCGCCTCACGCTCTCGCGGTCTTAACTAAAGCCACACTCCCTAATCCCAAGATTTTGCTTTCGCTCGCCCGGTAACTAAGAAACATGTTTTGAAAGCTAATAATATCCTAAACGTCTCTAAAGCGCTCTCGCTGTATTTAGATAAGTTGCCTAATTTCTACTATCCGGTTCGATCCCCACGCTCTCGCTGTGCCGGTTCTAACCTTAATTAGTTTCTCACTCTCGTGAAAAAACAATGTTAACTAACATCTCACTCTCGTGACAATGCTAATTAAATTACGCTTAGAAATTAAAACCAAAACAGACATACAATCATAATTTCGCACCTAATAATTTCTACGGAGTTCCGTCGGTAACGACGGTCCTCATACGCCGGACTCTAAAGAATTTAGCTAGACATAGAATTAAAAATAAACAAACCAAACATGATAATATCAATTGAAAGAAACATGATAATTAATTAAGGAATGCAAGAATGATAATAATAATAATAATAATAATAATAATAATAATAATAATAAATGCGATAAAAACCTGTAAAAGCCGAAGATAAATTACGAGACTTTGGAATAAATGCATAATTGAAATAACTTGTATAAATTGATCCAAGCAGTTACATAGATTGGCCTAAACACTAATGGTGGAGTAGTTCCTCAGTGTAAGAAACTACTCCTTTTACAATAGTAATTTCTGCCTAAAAAACTAAGAACAAAATAAGCAGTGCTTTCGCGCCCAAAAACTTGGATCCTTTCTCAAAACTACGAAGACTCTATTTATAGAGAGAAGTTTCCCCTTCTGTAACTTCCGTTGGAGAGAAATAAGGAGTTGTGGGCACAGTAGGAAGTTGAGAGAAAATAGGAAGGATGACTTGGTATGAAGTAGTAGCTTGGTCTTGGAAGGTGGAGAAATAATAGGAGCAGCTTTCTTTTCGTTGCACGTCTTCATATATACATCCAAATAAATTAAATAAAGTTTGTAACGGTCGTAACATGTGCGTAACGGGCAGATTTCTCATATTACGCGCGTCACGGTCGTGAGACCATTGTGACGGTCGTTATGCTCCAAAAAGGCACGTCACGGTCGTGACCATACCATGACGGTCGTGACCATGTGCATGGATTTCCACTTTACGTATATATTATTTTTTTCTGCACTTTTGTTTTGTCACGGACGTGACAGGTCCATCACGACCGTGACAGCCTTCTTAACTTATCCAAAAATGTAGATCTTTCCGTTAGCTTTCCAGCGCTTCGAACGGGGCGTCGTTTCGATTTACGGTTCAAAAGTTATGGCCATTTTCGTCAGACTACTTTTTGTATGCGAATTGTTCCATTTCTCGCCTGATTTGCTTCCTTTCTTCGCATACGACTCTTAAATGGTTGAATACCTGAAACAAACAAAATAAACAAAATACCAACATAATATGGTGCAAATTAATATCAAAACGAGTACAAAATATGCATTAATAAAGTCAAATAAACGATGTATTTTCACGTCATCAAACTTCATACCATCATTCTTAAATCTGACTAACATTCTTATATATGATTCTTCATCGATAATTCAAACAATACTCAAATGTCCAGCTCGACGTCAACTGCTTTAACTCATATACTATACTAGTTAGCATGACGCATCTATTCCTCAATTATGATTTCGTCTATTATCAACAATAGATTAAGGGTGATAAGTTCCTCAATTTGCCAATAAATATCCGACTTAGTCGATTTCACCAAGACATCCAAAATCCAATACACAATCCATCATACATGCCCTTGTATAACACTGCCTCAAATATTCTTATAACACCGGAGTCACTACAACATTAAGCACAATCCAATTTGGTTCTCTTCCATTCATGACTTTCATTCAAATTATAATTCTTAACAACACAATTCAAACATCCATCTTCCTCTCAACATTACTATCATCTAACATCAGAACTTTAATCATCCTCATTACACATTTATGCATTCTCCAAATACTTATGCATTCCCTCTAATACCGACATCTTATTATTTTTCAATATTTCATCTTCCTAAAATTTCCAGCAAAACACTCCCCACTTTGAACGCAATTATCTTCTCCAATAAAGACCTACAAATCAACAATATATATTCTAACATGAAGAGAATTTTGTGCAGATTTCAGAACTTCAAGAATCACTCAAATCCGGCTTACGAGTAAAAAGTTATTCCCCTTGCAATGGGACTGGTCAAGAATTCTCGTATGCAGAATTTTCCAAAATCAGCAGCAGACCCGACTAGTAAAACACACTTATCTTCCTTATCACAAACATCCCAAATGCAAATCTTATATGTAAATTGTAGGGAATCCTATAAGTTTTCCAAAAAGTCCAGAACCGCTTCACTTCAAGTCACGAGCAAAAAGTTATGCCACTTCTCGTGACAGCTGCTCCAAGATTTCAAAAACCAGAATTTTGAAATTGATGAACATAAGTTCAATCTCTCTCCTCCTTTTCTTCCAAACTCTACCAAGGATTTTACTCTAACTCCAGCTTCAAAAATTACTCAGCTTAATCCAACTACACTCAAAGCGAAACAATCTAGCGACTTGATAAGTCAACTTATCATTTCCATCAAAGTAAATATTCCTTCTCAAACAATTCCCACCTAAAATATACACACTTCTCTAACCCGACCGATACGAATTTAGGAGTCCAAACTCCTGCCGGTCCACAACAACATCGTCTTCACAACCTTGCACTCTCACAACCAACATCAACTCGAACCAACTTCTTCATACCAATAACATTTCGGAAGCAAGCCTCTCCCCCACTTAATTCCAAACTAATCTCTGCAAACAACAACTAGAAACCAACAAACAAGTGTCGACAATGTTTCACACACATATCGCGCACTAGGGAAATAAACGACATTAACGACACTGGCCGGACAGACTGACCTGCTCTGATGCCACTAATGTAATACCCTTCTACCCCAAAACAAAATATTTAAATAATATCAGAGTAATCATCGAGAAGGGTATCACATTTCATCATAATTCGAACAAACAGTGTCTTGTCCCGTAACACAGGTTAATCAACATCAAGAATAACATATAGCATTTCGCAGCGGAATTTAAACTTCATATTTCAAAATCATAATTGTTACTTCATAAACATAATTTTCTCCATCCTAAATTTCAACATCATATAATGAGAAAACATTTATCAAAGTAATAACATAACTGAAAACACTTTAACAAATAAACCACATCCCAGTGTTACATGACACAGAGCAGGACACATGGACCAAAACCACTTTTAAGAAACACTAAAGCACGCTCCGAGACTCATGAAAACTCCTCTTGCACTGCAAGCCTATTCTTTATCATCTGCAAGTTACCCACGAAAGAGGCAACATTTCCAAGAAGGCAGGGTGAGTAATCATAATATATCATAAACGTACAAGAATATAGAACATAAATAAATTAGTACAACATATCATGACATCATCAGCTATAAAATTCAGCAACAACAACAACACGATCATGAAATTAAGCAACACCAACACAGTCATGAAATTCATCCAGAATATGCAATTCTAACCATCCTGATATGCATTATGCATGTGGTACCAATTTCATCGTGAGATGGATACATGACCATCAACCCTCCACAAAGGAGCACATCGTAAATCATCGAGACACTTCAATCCACACAATGGGATTGAAGCAATTAAATAGGCCGAAGCCCCATCGTGAATGTTATGAAATGCAATGATGCGCTACATCGTAAAATTCATCAAAATGATTTGAATCATTCATTTCACATCATCAAACCAATCATAAAATAATCATAGATATCATCATGACATTACACCCAGAACACTGGTTCTATAACCACTCTGACACATCAAGAATTGACCCGTACCCGGTAATTTATGAGGAAATTACAAGGTTATTTCATAAATTCATTTATAAAAACTATTGCATTTTTCTCATTTTTATTCATCAAAATAAAGTTCAGTTTATGCTCTTTCCGACGCTTCAAACGGAATGCGAATCGGATTTACGGTTTGAAAGTTACGGATTTTTCAAGAATTAAAATTTGGCATCCAAACAGTGTTAACCGGTTAACCCATAGCGTTAACCAGTTAACGCCTGCGAAACTTTAGAAAAACACCAAAATTTCAATGGTTAACCGGTTAACCCATAGCATTAACCGGTTAATGCACGTTTTACAGCAGTCTTCTGCTACTCAAATGCAGACTGCGTTTTTACACCAAAATCCCAAAATCTCATTACGTGTTTCATATCAAAACACCCAAAAATCATTCAAAACATCAACCAAAACTTCAACAACATCATGATAACAATTATACAATCAATTATGTGATTCAATTCACTTTTACCACTCTAATTCATCAAGATTTTCTCATAAACTCAACCTAACTCAAAACCCCCAAAACTCATAAAACTCATACAATCCTAATCCATTCATGATCCAATTCCTACACATTTATAATAGATTATAAAAACTCCCCATACCTTAGAGAATTTCGCCGATTGATACACCTCTCCAAGGTCCTTCATAACTTCCTGACTCTGAGCTTCTTCTCCTTCCTTTCTTCAGAGCTCTTCTCCAAAAACACGATAGATCCAATTTTGATCGTATTCTCACTTTTACAAAAGCTATTCCAGTTTATGTTTTTCCCAACTTAACCTTACTCTTTCCTCATAAATACCATCTTGCCCTTTTACTCAATATTTTTATTAAATAATACTAATATAATAATACACTAATTATTCATATTATATAAAAGTACTCCTCATATTCCCAATTGACCAACATAACCTCCATACCCCCACTTTTATTATTATCAAATAATAAACAATAATTTCGAATAATACTACATGATTATTCTTATTATTAATATTATTAAAATAATATCACCACCATGCATCGGGCCACATAACCACCTATTTCCAAAATCATCACATATCCTCAAATAAGCAACAATTACTCATAATCGAATTTGGGGTGTTACAAGACACCCCATTGAACAGCTCCTGCCATGGCCCATACCTCCAAGTACACAATGTTGACTTTTTTGCAAAACACACCAAACCAATCAGCCTGTTCCACAACAACTTTCTGATCATTCCCATTGGCCTATACAAACATCATGGACCTCAAAACACACAACATACAAGCCTGAAAGCTCTCATACAAGCAGAATCACAAAAACTTGAAAAAACCTTCTCTTCATCGAATTTCATTACACAGCCAGCAAAAACCACAAACTCTTCCACCAATCAACTCAAAAACACCCAAGGATCATTTCCCACCCCTCACCATAGCCTGAAACACCCCACAACACAAACACGATTTCTCACTCCTCAGAACTGAAACTCACAAAGGAGGTCATTTAAACTCCATTCAAGCTTTCCAGAAGCATCAAAGGGATCATTGGAGGCATTTTGCACAAAGGAAGAGGTCAGAAAGCTCTAGTTTGCAAAGCTTCAACTCAGGTAGCCATGATGAAATTTTTTTCCATAACTCCTTTTTTAAGTTTCTAAATGAATCTGTATGCTTCACTGATCATTGTGATATGTTTATTTTCGAAAATGGTTGAGAGATGAGTGTGTATGCTTGTTCTGAAACTTTTTCCGTTTTAATGTTCTTGTTCGATTCTTGTTATTGATGCGTGATAAATGAATTTTGGGGCTGGATTAATGTTTATGGTGTTTAGTTGAATGATTCTGGAGGTTTTGGGGGCTTGGGGTGGTGTTTTGAGTGAGCTCAGGTGAGAGGTTGGTCAGAGAAGATGACCGGAGCTTAGCTCCGGTCACCTGAATGTGATTAGGGTTCTAATTAGGGTTTAGTTGCCAGACGCGTTATGGGCCCTTGTATCTTGTTTTGATTAGGAACGAATGGTCAGGATTAGTTCACTTAACTTAATTCTGATTATTTAAATTAATTAATGATAATTAACCCAGATTGAACCTCAGCCCTTAAGATGCGCGCATGGTCAATTCCCTCCCCTCCAGTTTGAATCTCATCCACTGGATCAGTTGACTTCTCATTTTGTTTATTTTTATTTCATTTCTTTTCATTTCTTTTGTATAATTAATTTAAAATACCAAAAATCATCACAAAGATATTTCCTTTTGCATTATGACTTTAAATATTTTTCTCAATCCAAAAATAATTTTTATTTTATTTTTTGCATTAAAAAAGTATTTTTAAAATATTTAAATGTTATTTTTAATTAATTAAAGTATTTTAATTAATTAAAAATACATTTAGGTTTCTAAAAATCACCAAAAAAATCATGAACCATTCCAATGCAATTAGAAACATTTTCAAACTCTTCACACAAATTTCTTTTTAGGTTTGATCATAGTTTGCCAATTTTCTTTGAATTAAGGGTCTTTAAAATCACATTTTTAAACCCTAACTTTGAAAATTCATTTCTACCTAACCAAGAAGAGTTTGAACTTGATTCTTTTTGAATTGTGTTACATATTGCATTTAGTTTAGAGGTCATTTTTCTCATGAATTTATCTTTCATTCTCAAATTGATTTGCATTTTTCCTTTTGAATCACCCAAAAACCCTAGAAAACTTAGGAAAATCACAACTTTTGATAGGTTAGGCTTCTGACCTTCTCCTTTAGGGTGTGACCTAGTATGTGATTAGGGTTTGTTTGAGCGTAATTTCAAATTTTTATCATGTTGCATGCTTCTGTTTTATCCATTTGCATCTCACATGTCCATAAAACCCTAATTTCTCATGTTCATTTTTATTAACCTTGCATATTCATCATCACATGAACTTGCCATGGCATTTCAAGCATTCACATGTCATCTTAGACATCTTAGGACATGTTAAGACATTGCTTGATCATTTCTTCATTCATTTGCCATGTTTTTCATTCATTTCATTTTATAAACATCCATGTGTTTTCAAGTTTCTAAGCATGCCTTCATAACATCTCATCCTTGTATGATCATTCATGTGCATCTTGTATGACATGGAATCATCTCACATGGAATTTGCATAGCATAAACACTTCTGACTTTGGTCTTTGCATCTCATTTCAATTCATTTCTTCATGCTTTATGTCTTATGCATTCATGCTAACTTTTTAGGAATTTTTGGTAAGTAATTTTGGGAGGTGGATTTGCCTTCACCTCTCACTTCTTCTTATCTCTTTCATGTGCATTTTAACTTGTCTTTGAAGTGAATTTGATTCACTTGTGTTCCATTCTTCTCACTTTCTTCCTTTAAGTTACTTATCTTCTTAGGAAGTAAGTAACTTATCCTTCTGCCTCTTCCTCCTTTCATCTGCTTCTTCCATTGGTGGATTCCTTGAAGATATTTATCTAAGCCTCATAAACCATAGGATATCCAAACATGATAATAATTAGGGCAGTGATTAGTCCCCCTTAGCTTTTTACCTTTGAGTCTCTTTGAGTCTCTCTTCTCATCTCAATAATCAGAGACTAAACTCTTAAAGTTTTAGGACTTTGGAATTAGGGTTATGCCTGCATCCTTCTCTTAGGATGGAGTGTATAACTTTAATCCTAAGTGTTAAACCTTTAAATTTTTTAAACCTCTTAATCAAATCATATTAATAATCACCAAGACTTTATCTTGTAACTTGGGCCTTACATTAGGGTTCTAACTCTTCCTTATGGTTAAGAGGGACTAACCCTAGTGTTTAATGGACAAGTCCCTCTCAAGTTGTCTTACAAACCATAAAATCCATTTCTTAATCTCACCCTTTAATTAAAATCCATTTAATAAAGGTTTGTTATGTAATGAATTTAATCCCTAACCATGGATTAAGTTGAGGTATCTTCCTCAGCTTAAGTGTTCTCATCTATTATCCTTCTATTAGGATGGTGTAATGAGTTCACTAATCTGTGATTAGAGATTAAACTCATTACTTAATGTCATACCCCAAATTTGTCCTACCCCCACCATTTTACTGTGTAACCATTATTTCAAAAATCCAAAAAGTATGTCATTTATTTTCTTCGGGGTTTATGCGAAAGGTCGGTGTCTCTTTAAGATATTCAAATCCGGTGTTGTGGTGTTATCAATTCATAAGCAGTCATCCATTTTTAATTTCAATTTTCACTTCTCGTTTGTTCCGTTCAATTCTCTTATTATTTATTTATTCATTTTTTCATCCAATCATCCATTTAGTCCATCTTATTCTAAATAGTCAAATCTCATATTCATATATTCATACTTTTACCTCATATTTCAAAAATATTTGCTTCCGATTAAAATTAGTTTTCAATTTCATCATTTATTTTATTCATTTTATTTACTTATTTAGCCTATTGTTAAAAAAGACCAAAATTTGAATATCATTATTATTTACTTTTGTTATTATCACTTTTTTTTTCATTATGTTTTTTTCTATTATTATTATTATTATTATTATTATTATTATTATTATTATTGTTATTATTATCACAATTATTATTACCTTACTTTTATTTAATTATTATTACTATTACTATTATTAATATGTTGTTTCTTGCCATCACTGTCATTTTTATTTCTCTCTATTATTATTATTATTATTATTATTATTATTATTATTATTATTATTATGGTTATTATCTTTGTTATTATTAAGTGTTATTAGTATTATTATATTTTGTTTTATGGTTTTATTTTACTAATTCCAAAACCCAATTTTCTTTAGCGGCATTACTAACACATCCTACATATCCCACCACTTTTATACTTTTCTCCAATACACCTCATATGGTCCCACTCTGCTTTTGTCACAACCATACACCAGCAAAAGTGCCAAAAAAAATCACCAGCATGTCCACTCTTTCATTGAACAAACCGCACACCACCCTCCTTCCACCTTTTGCACAACACAACACCAACAGATTTCTTGTGATTTTCCTCTTGAAACTTCCCAAAACACCCTTTCAAAATTACTCTATAAGTCAAGCATGTTCCATTCACATTAGGGGGGGGGGGGGGGGGAGAAGAAAATCAGATAAAAATCTAAAGAAAAAACCATTTTAACAAAATCTGGAAAAAAAAAACGTTTTTCTGCAAAATCAACCTCACTCCCATCCGCAAAGCTTCGTCATTTTTTCTCACAATCCCCTTTAACCAAACACTCTTCTTTATCATAAACAAAAAAAACATATCCAGAACTTTTATCAACACAGCCACAAATCCCTATTCACTCCATCCATTAACAGCCAAAAACAAGCCAACACTATAAACCTCTCCGCGCCGCCACTTCCACCATCAACGAACCAAAACCGAGGCCTCACCATCATTGCGAAACGGATCTAAATCCGAAGCCTGAACCGCAAAACCCAAGACCGCGCACCATGAAAAAATCCGAACCGTGAAACTTCATCATCATCGCACAAAACCATCGATTGAGAGGGAGGTTCGTGAGACTCGAGCAATAGAACTTGAGTCGAAACCGCGAGCAACTGAGACAAACCGACGAATTGCCGTCAAGAGCCTCTGAAGCTTTGAAAACCGCCGCCGCGGGCGTTTGAGTAAGAGAGAGGCTGAGCGAGAACGCAAACTGAATCACCGTCGCGAAACATCCGAAGCCGGAATCGAAACAGAATCGTAATCAAAGCCATAATCACCGTTTTGAAATACCGCCGAATCTTTCGTAACAGGGTGGCTCGTTTTCCGGCTTTGAAATAATTTCCTCTGTTACTGATGTGTTGATGTTTAAGAACCTTTTATTTCATTTTTTTTATTATTTTTTTTCTTTCTTTATTAATATGTTTGATGCCTAGCTCTGTGATAAGCCCATTTGATGCCATCCCACATCACGTTAACCAACGCACCTTCCTCTGTTTTAGTTTTAAAAATAAAAATAAAAATAAAAATAAAAAATGTTTTATTTTTATATATATATATATATATATATAAATCTTGCTTTTTTTTTTATATAAAGAGCATTGGCTGAGATGAATATCCCTTAGACCAAGTTGTTGTTTCCTAGACATACCATACCTCCTGCAGTCCGAACACACTCCCTTTTATTTTTTTATTTTTATTTTTAATTCTGCTCTTATTTTATTTAATTTATCAATTTAAGGTTGCTGAATTTATTTATTTGTTATTCTTATATTTCTTTTTATATGTTTAGTTTATTTTTATTTTTATTTTTTTGTGTGGATCTATGATATAAATCCGGTTTTCGAATCTTGATTTTCTTACAAATCGATAAGAATCAATCGGTATGAGACCATTTATTATTTCCCTTTTGGAAATTTCTTTTCTTTTTTATTATTGTTTATTTAGTATTTATTTATTTGGGGCCAATGATATACCAAAAAATTAAATTTGTTCCGATTTTATTAAGTCGAAACGTTTAATCAATATGAGGCCCTCCTTTTAGTTAGTTTTTATTTTATTTTGACCAATAACATTTAATTTAATTTATTTTATTCATTATACCATTATAAATATTCTCAATATTATCAATTTATTCAATTATTTGTATTTATTATTCTATTTTACTTTAATTTTCGCAATTCAATTTAATTTTATTTATTTATTTTCGCATTTCAAAAATAACGATTCGACTCCTCATAGAACGATTTCATTAAATCGGTTCTAAGGAAGTTAACGAACCACATCTCTCCGCGTCCGAATAAAAAGGTCGAACGCCTTCGAACAACAGTTCAAAAACACTGCACACACGCTTTCTCTTGGGAAAATTACAACGAGACACCTTTATTTCTCGCAATCCCCTGTAATTTATTTTGTATCCCTCCCCCATTTTATGTACGCGTTTTATTTTTCGTATTTTTATTCGCGAACCCTTGGTCCAACGCCAAGCGGTTGCACTCGCACACTCGCACTTTATTTTTTCAGTTATCGTTTATTAGGATCCACTTCACCTTGCGAGTCGAGCGCATCGTGCCTCGCTAACAAACCACAAAACTAACCTCCACTTACATTCACCCCAAACCTCAAAAACCAAAATGTTTTGATTAGATCCAAACCCTTGATCCAACGTCAAGCGTTCGTAGGTTAATAAAGCACATTAATAAAACGATAAGAAATTGTACGCCACGAGCCTTAAGCGTTAGAAAGGAGGATAATGAGCTCTCGTTACTCGCTCTGATTATTTCGACGCAAGACGCTCGTCTTGTTGGACGGAATAAACTATCCATAGTCTTTAGTGCATTTCAACTCCTAAACCCTTTCATCGAAGGAAGGTAATAAAAGCGAACAACCATCACCCGTAGTAGGCCGAACTACGAGGCTCTGACTTTCCCATTGCACGCGGGAGTACGTAGGCACAAAGATCTCAATCCTTGTCGAGCACCTAGGATCAATATAACATAATTCAACTCTTTTCCCTCTAGCAAGTAATTCGTTTAAGCATAGACATCCTTTCGTGCGTGATAACTTAGATGGTTCCCATCGAGTACGATGGATGTAGGGGGTGCTAATATCTTCCCCCTGCATAACCGACTTCCGAACCCAGGCATTGGTTCCGTTGACCTTTGTCCTTATCTATCTCTTCCCGGGTTGTATCTATATCTTCCCTTTCCCTCTTCGGGAATAAATAGAATTAGGTGGCGACTCTTCAGTCTGTCCAGCGCGCGGCTTCTCTCCTTAGATCGCGTGAGGTCGTATTTTTCGAGGTGCGACACTTAACACTAAACAAAAACCCAAAAACATCTAAATAATCACAAGTAGGTTAATGATCTTAATCCTACATCATCATGGTAATTAAGTTGGGGTGTTTATCTCATACTTAAGTAGGCTCATTATCCCTAATCGGGGAGGATATAATGAGTTTACAAACCCTTGTTTTAGGCTTAAACTCATTAACTTATGCAAAACACCAAAAACAATAAAAAAACTGAAAACACAAAAAACAAACAATAATCGTCTCCTTCGGGATTCTTTTCTCATCACACTCATTCTACAAACGAGAACTTGCTTCTTCCGTCTAATGCAAGACAAGTCTTACACTTGAGCATAGACAAATAAGCAGTTCACAATCAATTTTATTTTCAGTCTCTTTGAGTCGAACTACGGTGTTCTGACTTCCTCATTGCACGAGAGGATACGTAGGCATAACTTAACAGTTATCGAACAAAAGTCTCTTTGTCATCCCCCCTTTTCAGCATTCTTTTCTAAGCCTCAGTTCCTGAGCATTCACCCTTGTGCACTGACACTTGTATATTCTTTTCTTAGATTTTGCACACAGATAGCACATATACTAGCCCTTTTAAACACAATCTTTTAAGCATGGATCCCGTCGAGTACGATGGACAATCTGGGTGCTAATACCTTCCCAGGTTGTAACTAACCCTCTTTCTCAGTTTCTCTGGTTCGCAACCGTCTTATCCATCTTTTTCTAGGTTTATGCAACATTACCTTTCCTTCGGGATAAAAATGCCTAGCTGGCGACTCTATTCAATTCATTTTATTCTCTCTTTTCGCCGACCGTTCGTGTCTGCACCTTGTGGGACCCTGGTGTCTTTTCGGGGAAGCGACAAGATGTTATGAAGGTGAAAGGTGAACTTGACAAGGAGTTCGACATGAAGTATTTAGGATCTGCCTCCAAAATTCTTGAGATTAACATCTAGAGAGATAAAAAGCAGTCAAGATTATGCTTATCTCAAGAGACATACCTGAAGAAGATTCTTGACAAGTTTGATATGTCGAATTTAAACCATGTTCTAACACTGAATAATCCCCAGTACAATATGAGTACGACTCAAAAGTCCTAGTAATGAAGTCGAAAGATCCTATATGAATAACATTTCATATGCTAGTATAGTATGTTATTTAATGTATGATATGTAGGGGGCCAGACATAATGTATGGAGTGAGCCTTATAAGCAGGTATACGGCCAATCCTGGGAAGGTGCATTGGAAAGCATTAAAGTGGATTCTAAGGTACATAAATGGGTCTTTGAGCAAAGTCCTGATTTATGGTGGAGCCTATTGTGATGATCACAAATTCAAAATCGAAGGGTTTGTCAACTCTAATTATGCAAGTTGTATGTATTTCGGAATATCTATTTCTGGATATGTGTTCACTATGTTCAGCACGACAATCAGTTGGAAAGCAACATTTCAGAAGGTTATTGCCTTATCAACCATTGAAGAGGAATATATTGCCCTCACTAAAGATATGAATGAATCATTATGGCTTGAAGTTTTTTCTAAAGAGTTAAAACTTCAAGGTCAAGTTATCACTATTAAATGTGATAGTCAAAATGCAATACACCTGTCGAAGAATTTAGCCTACCATGAGCGAATCAGGCACATCTATGTGATGTTGTAATTCGTCAGAGAGATAATCAAGCATATAGAAGTCCAAGTGATGAAGGTTTCGATTGATGATAATGTTGCTGATATGATCACCAAGACATTTCCAAGTAGGAATTTTTTCCACTATATGCAGTTGATAAAGCTGCATGATGACAACTAGTTAGTTTTAAGGTCCAGAGTTTGTTCCAAGGTAGAGATTTGTATCTTATGTGTTATAATCTAGTGTTGTAGTAAACTCTGTCAAAGTCTAAGAGCTCTATCAAAATCAAAGAGATTTTTAGAAGTCAAAGATGTCTATGCCATAGTCGAAGTATGTTCTTGCATGCAGAGTTATGTTAGCTTATTGATTAAGTTAGCATTTTGAATCAGGCTAACCTTTTGGGAAAATTGTTTAAGTTAGCATGTCGAATCAAGCCAATCTGTTGGGCCAATTGTTTAAGTTAGCATGTTGCTTAAGTTAGCTTAATAGTTGTAAACACCCCAAATTTGCCCTCACTAAGTTCACACCATGGCTTGTGATATTTTCATTTGTATAAGTTCAATCATATCATATCATCTTGCATTTTTGTTTCACTGCATTGGTTCAAAGTCATTTGCACCTAGGGTTTGTGATCTGAGCAATCCATGAGCCATCTGAGCCACTCCAAAGTTCTTCAATCATTCCAAGAGGGTCCATGTATGTTCAATCACCATATTATATCCTCCCAAGATCAAGGAAGTCAAAGAATCACAAGAACTTGCAAGGCATGGAAGTAGAGCCAGGTTTAACTGCACAGATGACCTAAAATTAGGGTTTTGGTTTCAGAGGCCATAACTTCAATTTTGTTTGGTCACTCTTGTTTCTATTGGTCTCAATATGTTATAAGGATCATACATACCAAGTTTGATGGAAAAATTCATTGTGGAAGTCATCTGATCACTAGGTAACTTCCTGAGCAAGTCAGAGCAAAATCAGGGCATCTGAGGCCCCCCAACATGGAACCAAAGTGGATTTTTCATCAAAATGAAGTTATATGGTCTTTATTTGATCATTGAAGTGCTTATAAGTTCACAAATTTGAAGAAAAGTGGGCTAAACCAAAAGTTGCCAAAAATGGAAATGACTTGTAATGTAAACTTTCTGTTTTGGGAAAGTTTTTCAACCTCCTCTTTCTCAACCAAAAATGCTTCAAATGAAAAATTGTTGGTCATGAAAGTTGTAGATTGGATCATTCCCTTTTCAAAAAGTACAAGAACAAGATCTAATTCATTTTGGAACTCAAGTTATGGCTTTCCAAAGTTGGCAAAAATCACATAATTTCATGTTTCATGCCAAAGAGGCATTTTTGCAAAACCTCATGCCAAGCTATTTTATGACTTCAAATGGACTTCTACACATCATAACATCATAGTGAAATGCCTAAAACTCAGAATTGCCCAAAGAATTTCACATTTCCATGACTTGTACATGAAGAAATCAAGAAAGGGCCAAACTTTGCCAAAATTGCAAAACCTCCCACAACTTCCCACAAACTTGCCAAATTGCCTCAAACTGATTTCCATGGACATCCTTGAATCAAGCTGCACTAGACACCCCCTTGTCCTTGTCCTGAAACAGCCCATACCCCAATGTACAACTTTGTTGACTTTTTTGCAAAACAAGCCATACCAATCACACTATGCCATTACCAACTTTCTGACCAATCACATTACCTTATACTAATCAAAAGCAAGCCAAACATAACAAGAACACAGCCTGAACTCTCCCATAGCTCAATATTCACAAAAACCTCCCTCTTTGCATTTTCTATCGAAACACACACCTCATCCATTCATTCTTCAAACCAACATCACCATTCATCTCAGCATCAATCACTGAGCATTTCCCACCCTTCACTTTGCCCTAAAAGCCACCATACACAAAACACGATTTCTTCCCCCTTTGAACTGAACTTCATCAAACTTCAAAAGGAGGTCACAAACACTTCAGCAAAGCTTCAAAGCTTCTTCAGGGAGGTCATTGGAGGCGTTTTGAAGCAAAGAAGCAGCCTGAAAGCTCCAGGGTTGAAAGCTTCATCTCAAGTAGCCATGTGAAAACATTTTTCCAGAATCTTTGTTTTAAGTTCTTAAATGGTTGAGTTTGATCCCCTGAGTGTAATGAACTTTGAATTATTGAAAATGGTGAAGAAATGAGGATGTATGGTTTGTCTGAAAGTTTTGCATTTTTTGTTCTTTGATTCGAATCTTGTTAATGGCTGAAAATAAATTCTGTTTGAGGGTGGATTTAGGTTTAGGGGACTGAAAGGAACGAATATGGAGCTTTAGAGCTCCAGAAATGGCTTGGGGGTGAGATTGCAATTCTCAAGGAAGGGTGTGGCCGGAGAATATGACCGGAGGTCATTTCCGGCCACCTGAAAGTGATTAGGTTAATTAATTAGGGTTAGGGCTTTATTTGAATATGGGCTGTTAGATGGAGCTTCCTGCGCGTGTTTGTGTGGCCTGGATCTCATGATTAGTTTTAATTTTAGGTTTAATAATTAATTAATTAAGTTTAGGCAGATTTGAATGTGGCCCGTAGGATTGCGCGCCAGGTCAAAGCTTTCAAACCCAGTTTCAATCTGGTCCACCCATTCAACATACTTTTCATTTAATTAGCTTTTATTTTATTTTTTCTCATTTAATTTGTACGAATTTTTAAAAATAGAAAAAAACATCAGAAAATTCTGAAAATTTTTATCCAACCTTTTATTAATTTTCAGAACCCAAAAATATTTTTATTTTTATATTTAGCATTAAAAAATTTATTTTTAAATCATTTAAATGTTATTTTTAATTAGTTAATGAGAATTAATTAATTAAAAATACATTTAGGTATTTAAAAATCACAAAAAAATTCAGAGAGCATATTTAAACATTTACAAACTCTCCACACAAATTTCTTTTTGGTTTTGATCATGCTTTGAAAATTTTCAAGTGAATTAGGGTTCTTAAATTTGCATATTTTTAACCCTAACTTCAAAAATTCATAACTTTTGATCCAAGTTGAGTTTGTGAATGATTCTTTTGGCATTGTGCTATACATGGTTTCTAGCATCTAAAAACATTTTTGTTTCATTTTCACCTTTCATTTTCAATTTGTTTGGCATTTTACCTTTAGGATCACCCTTTAAACCCTAGAAACTTAGGAAATTCATAACTCCCTTAGGGTTTAGATTCTGACCTCCCCCTTTGGATAGTGAACTAGTATAGGTTTAGGGTTCCTTTGGTTTCATTTTCAATTTTTTATCTTATCATTTGCTTTTGTTTTTGAGTTTTGCATCTCACATGTTCATATAACCCTAATTTTGCATCTCATTTGCATTCATCTTGTATAAGCTTGCAAACATGAGCTTGCCATGACATTTTGTGCATCCACATGACATATAAGACATCTTAGGACATATTAGAATCATGATTGATCATTGCATCATCCATTTTCTATGTTTTGCTTTCATTTCATTTCATGTGCATTCATGAACTTTCATGCCTCTTATATGCTTCATTTGCATTCTCATCCTTTGTATGATCATCTCCATCTCATGACATACATTTGTATCATCTCTTTGCATAATTAGCATCATGAACATGCTTCTGGTTTTGGTTTCCACCTTTGCATTTCATCCCATTTTCATTTCATTTCATTTCCTTTTGCTAACTTTTCAGGTGGTAAGTACTTTGAGAAGTGAATTTGCCTTCACTTCTCACAATCTCTTCTCACCTCTCTTATGCATTCATTGCTGCATTTTACTTGTGTATTAGGGTGAGCTTGCTCATTCATGTCCCTTCCTCTTCTTCTTTCTTCAAGCAACTTATCTTCTTAATTGAAGTAAGTTGTCTTGCTTCTTTCTGCTTCTCCTCCTTCCATCTTTCTTCTTCCTTAGTGGCTTTTCCTTGAAGATCTCTTGCAAGCCTCATAAACCCTAGGAATACCCAAGCATGATCACAATTAGGGTTTGATTAGTCCCCCCATTAGTTTTACCTTTGTGTCATCTTTGTGTCTTCTCTTCTCACCTCTTAATCAAGGACTAAATCTTAAAGGTTTTAAGGCTTTGTGATTAAGATTATGCTTGCATCCTGAAATTCTGTGATCGGGTACGAGATGTCGAATGAGATGTTTAAACACTTGACAACTTAACCAAAACTTAAAGTGCAGGAAAATTAAACAACACAGTAATTTGTTAACCCAGTTCAGTGTATAACCACACTTACATCTGGAGGCTACCAAGCCAGGAGGAAATCCACTATAAGTAATATTAATTCTAGACTTAAACCACCCAGTTTAATCTTTCACTTAATATCTACCCAATGCAATTTCTACCTAAGACACAACTTAGATATGAGTACCAACTCACTCCCCCTCAATCACACAGTGATCTTGTTTACAAGTTTAATAAAATTGAAGTCATACTTCAAACAAAACAGCTTGATCTTACTTCACAGTTTCAATCAAGACACAAATACACTTTTGCTTAAAAGCTCATAAAGTGGTACAATAAAAACAACCTGCTATTAAAACACAAAACACCCTATTTGGTCTTCTTAAATTCGTACTCTATTCTGAGAGTTTCTGTTGCTTAAATAGGTGTATGGATTTTGGGCTTTCTGTAGGTTTATCCAATCCTGAAACGCATGTAGCTTCCACCTTGAATTAGGGTTTGGTACTTCCTAGATTCTAGGTGATTCAGTTCTTCTGATTATGCTGAAGTCTCATAACAACACTCCCTACAGATGCGCCTTATTCTGTTTTGTCCATCCATAATTAATTCTAGATAATTTTCCTTAAATTACTCAGTTCTGTTAGTCATTAATTAATTCTGGTAGCAGGTTTGAGATGTCACAACATCTGTTGGGACATCCTGAAAAACTGAACTTAAATCATTAACACAATGTCCCAACATCTGGTGTGACATCCTGAATTAAGTTCATTTACTTATACTCTGTTTCATAATGTCCCAACATCTGATAGGACATCCTGAACTGAATTCAACATTTCTTGTTGGTCAAAAATTCTGCCAATTCTAAACATCTACAAACTCCCCCTTTGGCTAATTTTTGGCTAACATATTTTTCTGGTTATCAGAGTGCAACAGAAGTTCTTTTATCAGAGTATAGCAGTTCTTTTCTGTTGAGTCATGTGTGAGTTTACTCCCCCTCAAACATACAAGTATTCAGACTTGTTGCAACAGAAATTTTCATTAACATCACTGATTTAGTTCAGAAGCAAACAGAAGTTTTTCATTAATAACTAAACAGCAACATACATTGTTGTTGTTGTTCTCCCCCTTGTTAGACATAAATTTGGGGCCAAAGTTACTAAGTCAAAATTACAATGCAGAAGCTGTCATTACATATTCCTCACATACAATTTTCACTCAGACTCCTCATAGTCAGTTTCTTCCTCTTCCTCAGTCTCCTCATCAGAAGTAGCAGCTTTCTGAGCACTTTCTTCAATCTCCAGCCTTTGGATAATCTCCTCAAGCTTCTGCTTCCTTGCATCCAGTTCTTTGCATGTGATCTTCAGCTCAACAATCAAGGCAGCTTTGGAGATTGAAGACTTTGCCTTTGAAGGACCAGCAGATGTCCCAGAGGGAGCTTCAACATCAGCTGCATGATGACTCAAGAACAGCTTGTAGTGGAAGGCCAGAGGGCTTTCTCTTTTGCAAATTGTGTCCTTCTCAGTGAGGATACTAGGATACTGACTCAGCACTATTCCACACAGCAAGGAAGGGAAGGCAATTGGCAGCTTAATTGCAGATGATCCAGCATGCTTCAATGTCTGATCAAATATATAAGCTCCATAATCCAGCTTTGTTTGGGTGCCCACATCATATATGAACCTGTCCAATCCAGTTGATATTGAGGATGTATGGTTGGTAGGGACCCAGTTTGCTGTGCCAATCCTATTCAGCATGGCATATTTCCTTGTCAGCATGCTAACTGAGAGCTTCCCTTTAACTGGCCAAGTCTTGACCTGATTAGCAGTGATAACCTTGCAAACCTGGTTATCAGTCTTCCCTAATTCATTTGGACCATCAAATTCTCTTCCAAGGTAGTGGTTGATAACCCTAGGAGAGAATTCTACACACCTTCCTCTTACATATACTTTTCTAAAGTCAGCAGACTTACCATCAGCACAATCTTCTTGGAGGTTGACTATGAATTCCTTGACAAGCAGCTCATAGCAAGGAGAGAAGTTGGAGACAGTTTTGAAAAGGCCAGCAGAAGAGATGAGATCAATTACCTCTGTGCACTCAAGTGCATTACTGCTCAACTCTCTTTCAAGTGCTACCCTTCTTTGATAGACAAACTTCCATCTATTCACACTTGAAACATGATGAAAGGAGATGTTGTCCAGTGGAGCTTCTGGAATAGCAGTTGATGACCTTGAGGGTGCTGGTTTCTTCTTTGGTGGAGATGTTGGGACATCCTCTTCAACATCTGAATCTGAAGGGGTGACAACTTTCCTCTTCTGTGTTTGCACCTTGCTCCATTGTTTTATAGGACCAAAGACAACTTTAGCTTTGTCCTTCTTTGGTGTAGCTTGCTTCTTCTCAGGAGTTGCATGTCCTGCATTCATCTTTTCTTTCCTAGACCTAAGCCTTTTGGCTATGCTAGGGTTTACAGAAGCAATGATTTCTGTATCAGAATCATGCTCTAAGTTCACAAAAGGAGGAGGTTGAGCAGTCTCCTCTTCAGCTGGTGGTTCAACAAAGATTTGCTCTTCAGTGGAGGCCTTGTGCTGGTCCTCAGATGCTTCTTCATCACTATCAATGGAGACCTTTTTCTGGGCCTCAGATGTATCATCAGCAGTATCAGATGAGACCTTTTGCTGGTCTTCAGATGTTTCAACATCTATTGGGACATCCTGTTGAGCAGGAGTGTCCTTTTCAGCCTGAGTTTGTTGATCTTCTTGTGGAGCTGGCATGGTGTTCAGAGGGATAGATATGCCACTTACCACTCTTTGTTCAGATAGGATCCTGTTTACCAACTCCTTTATGGAATCATCCACATATTCAGAAGCTTTTGGAGTGGTGTTTGATGATGAAGGTTTCCCTTTGACTTTGCTCACAACAGGTTCCTTAGCCCTTCTAACAGTAGGGGTTCTTGGCTTTTGAGCAAGAGGAACAGTTCCTCTGATTTCTTCCATTGGAGTTGAATCCATGGGTACCACAGAAATGGGGGTTGCATGCACCACATCTTCCTTGTTGAGGATTTCTTCAGAAATGTTAGGGTTTGGTGATGAGCCATTTTTAGAATGTGGTGAAGAAATAGATTGAGATTGGTTGAGATTGATGATCTCTGAGAGTTAGCTATAGCAAGCAAGTTGATTTGAGAAAATGCTGAGAAGATGAATAGCTGAAGGTGAGCTGATATTCTTATAAGAGCCGTTACTTGGAGAATTTCTAGGAGTGGAATACACAAGGTGCTTGACCAGACTGGTGTTGCCATCTGGTGATCATGCCACACGATGTCATATGACATGTTGGCACATCTCCATAACTGCTAAATTTCACATAAGCAGATTCCCAGTTTACCCCTTAGGTTTTCAAATTGGGTAGCATCCAAGGCTTTAGTAAATATATCAGCCAATTGCAGATTTGTAGCTACATGTTCCATTGAGATCACTTTTTCTTCTACAAGATCTTTGATGAAATGGTGCCTGATATCAATATGCTTGGTCCTGCTATGTTGGATAGGATTCTTTGATATGTTAATAGCACTTAAGTTGTCACAGTACAATGTCATGACATCTTGTGGGACATTGTACTCAGTAAGCATTTGCTTCATCCAAACCAACTGTGAACAACTGCTTCCAGCTGCAATATATTCAGCTTCAGCAGTAGATAAGGATACACAATTTTATTTCTTACTGAACCAAGAAATCAAATTGTTTCCTAGAAAGAAGCATCCTCCTGAAGTGCTTTTTCTGTCATCAGCACTTCCAGCCCAATCAGCATCACAGAAGCCAGTGAGAATTGGTTTGCATCCATGAAAGTACATTATGCCATAGTCACAAGTACCATTAACATATTTCAGAATTCTCTTGACTTGATTAAGATGACTAACTTTTGGATCAGCTTGATATCTTGCACATACACCTACTGCAAATGCTATGTCTGGTCTGCTAGCAGTCAAATATAACAAGCTTCCAATCATGCTTCTGTATAGGCTTTGATCTACATTCTCACCCTTGTCATCTTTAGTCAGCTTTAAATGTGTGGGGGCAGGAGTTCTCTTATGAGTAGCACTGTCCATCCCAAATTTCTTGATTATGTTCTTAGCATACTTGCTTTGGGAAATGAACATGGAGTCCTCCATTTGCTTTATTTGCAGTCCAAGAAAGTAGGTTAATTCTCCTACTAGGCTCATTTCAAATTCAGATTCCATCTGATTGACAAAATGTTTCACCATCCTTTATGACATCCCACCAAAAACAATGTCATCTACATATATTTGAGCAATCATGACATTTCCTTCTTCATCTTTAACAAATAAGGTTTTGTCAATTTCACCTTTCCTGTACCCTTGCTTGATAAGAAAAGTAGTCAGCCTTTCATACCATGCTCTTGGAGCTTGCTTCAAACCATAAAGAGCCTTCTTTAGTTTGTATACATGATTTGGACAGCTTGGATCAACAAATCCTTTAGGCTGTTCTACATATACCTCTTCATTAAGATATCCATTTAGAAAGGCACTTTTCACATCCATTTGAAATAGCTTGAACTTCAAGATACAGACAATTCCCAAAAGTAGTCTGATTGATTCAAGCCTTGCTACTGGTGCAAAGGTTTCATCAAAGTCTACTCCTTCAATTTGTGTGTATCCTTGAGCTACAAGTCTAGCTTTGTTCTTTGTAACAACTCCTTGTTCATTTGACTTGTTCTTATACACCCATTTAGTGCCAATCACATTTATGTCATCAGGTCTAGGAACAAGATTCCACACTTCATTCCTTGTGAATTGACCTAATTCCTCTTGCATAGCACAAATCCAGTATTCATCAGTAAGAGCTTCCTTGATGTTTTTAGGTTCTATTTTTGAAACAAAACAGGAACCTGAAATCACTTCTCTTGATCTAGTGCTTACACCTCTGTTGGGATCACCAATTATCAAATCTTTGGGATGAACCTTCTGGATTCTGATGGAGGGAGGTTTGCTGGATTGTTCTGTCCTTGCATCAGTTTGAGTGAAGTCAGAATGATCACTCTTTTCTTCAGCTTCAGTTTTGCTGTCAGCAGATGTTCCAACATCTTATGGAACATCTGTAGGAGCATCATCAATTATCACATTTATGGACTCCATGATAACCTTGGTTCTAGAATTAAATACTCTATAAGCTCTGCTGTTTATAAAGTATCCAAGAAAAATCCCTTCATCACTTTTAGGATCCATTTTTCTTCTTTGCTCCCTATCTGCCAGAATATAACAGTTACTTCCAAACACATGGAAGTACTTAACTGTGGGTTTTTTGCCCTTCCAGACTTCATAGATTGTGGACAAAGTTCCTTTCCTTAGAGTAACTCTGTTATGGATGTAACAAGCTGTGTTCATAGCTTCAGCACAGAAGTACAAAGGTAACTTTTTAGCATGGATCATAGCTCTTGCTGATTCTTGAATAGTTCTATTCTTCCTCTCAACAATCCCATTCTGTTGAGGAGTGATTGGTGAAGAGTATTCATGATTAATTCCTTCTGAAGAACAGAAATCTAAGAATTTTTGGTTCTCAAATTCTTTTCCATGATCACTTCTTATTGTGATCACACAACTGGCTTTTTCCCTTTGTATTCTTTGGCATAAGTCTTTGAATACATCAAATACATCAGACTTTTCTTTGATGAAATTTATCCATGTATACCTTGAAAAGTCATCAACCACCACATAGGCATACCTCTTACCACCAAGGCTCTCAACCTGCATAGGTCCCATAAGATCCATATGCAATAATTCCAAAACTTTGGAAGTTGTCAGATGTTGGAGCTTTGGATGGGACATCTTGGTTTGCTTGCCTATTTGACATTCACCACATATTTTGCCATCATCAATCTTCAGTTTAGGAATACCTCTCACAGCTTCCATAGATATGATTTTCTTTATGCCTCTGAAATGAAGATGACCTAGTCTTTGGTGCCATAGTTTCACTTCTTCTTCTTTAGCTAAAGAGCAAGTTGAAGTGAGACTGAAGTCTTGAAGTTCCCACATGTAACAGTTGTATTTAGATTTGGCTCCTCTCATGACAACCTTTTGTTCTTTGTTAGACATTATGCATTCAGTTTTGGTAAAGTTTACACTGTACCCTTGATCACATAATTGACTTATGCTGATCAGGTTAGCAGTTAAACCTTTTACCAGCAGCACATCATCTAGTCTTGGTACATCTGGACAGTCCAAGGTCCCAACTCCCTTGATTTCTCCTTTAGCTCCATCTCCAAAGGTTACATATCTGGATGAATATGACTTTAAGTCTACTAGCAGATTCTTCAATCCAGTCATGTGTCTTGAACATCCACTGTCAAAGTACCAGTCTTCTTTAGCTGATACTCTTAGTGATGTATGAGCTATATATGCAACACCTTTATTTGACCATTTGTGTTGAGATTTCTTTTGATACCTCTGCCCTGTGCATTGTTCATCAGTAGAGCTCCAAGGTTGTTTGTTGATCTTGTTCTTGGGCATGTAGCTTTGATCAGCATGAAGACTAGCTTTTGGTACCCATACCTTCTTGATGATCTCTGTCTTCTGCTTAGGGGGTTGCTGATCTCTTTGATGTCTATGCAGCACTTTCTTGGTAACTTCTATCTTCTGCTTAGGAGGTTGCTGATACATCTGATTTGGATATCCATGCAACTTGTAGCAATGAGGTTCGATATGTCCAAATCTTCCACAATGATGACATCTCCATCTTTGATACTTCTTCTTCATTATGTTCTTTTCAGGATGTTGAGACATCTGTTGGAACATTATGTTTGACTTTGTGTTCTTTTCATGATGTTGAAGCATCTGTTGGGACATCTTGTTTGACTGTATGGACTTTGAAGTAGTTTTGCTAGAGCTAGCTTCAACTTTATGAACTTTGTTAAATCCCAGTCCACTTTTATCCCCTGAATGCTTATTGTTGTTGAGAATAACATCCAGTGTGCTTGAGCTACTGTTCAGCATTCTAACAGATTTTGACATATGTTCCAACTTGGAGTTGAGAAGACTTACTTCACTTTTCAAGGTGTCAATGATCTCTAGATCACTTGCTTTTTCATCCTTTAGTGCCTCAATCTGCTTCTTTAGCTTTATACTCTCCCTGCATATTTCAGTGCTTCTTTTGACTAGTTCTATGTATGATTGCTCAAGTTCTTCAAAAGTAAGCTCCCCATCACTGGATTCACTTTCAGATTCACATAATCCAGCTAGAGCAGTGATATGCTTAGCTGATTCTTCTTCTGAATCACCTCCTGAGTCTTCATCAGACCAGGTTACAGAGAGACCTTTCTTTTGCCTTTTTAAATAGGTAGGACATTCATTCTTGATGTGTCCATATCCTTCACATCCATGGCATTTAATTCCTTTTTCTTGACTGGTCTTTTCATCATAATTTGACCTTCTATTAGCATCATAAGGTCTTTTGTTCTCAGAAGAGTTTGTGTATCTTCCACTTGGTCTGGACTTGTCTTCCATCCTTCTGAGAATCTTTTTGAATTGTCTTCCAAGCATAGCAATGTTTTCTGATAAGTTTTCATCAGTTTCTGATTCATCATTTTCTTCTTCTTTATCAGTATTTGTCACCAAGGCTATGCTTTTGTTCTTCTTTACAATTGTGTCATTCATTCCCATCTCAAATGTTTGAAGGGAACCAATGAGCTCTTCAACTTTCATTTTGCATATGTCTTAAGCTTCTTCTATTGCTGTGACCTTCATGTCAAATCTTTTTGGTAAAGATCTGAGAATCTTTCTTACAAGCTTTTCATCAGTCATCTTTTCTCCCAAAGCTCCAGAAGTATTGGCTATTTCTAAGATGTTCATGTAGAATTCATGAATTGTCTCATCTTCCTTCATTCTCAAGTTTTCAAACTTGGTGGTGAGAAGTTGAAGTCTTGACATCTTCACCTTTGATGTTCCTTCATGAGTTGTTTTGAGAGTGTCCCAAACATCTTTGGCCAGCTCACAGTGATGCACAAGTCTAAAGATGTTCCTATCAATGCCATTGAATAAAGCATTTAAGGCCTTGGAGTTTCCAAGTGCTGAATCTTCTTCCTCCTTACTCCATTCTTCTTCAGGTTTCAACACTTTTGCTCCATCTTTGGTGTCTTGGACAGGGTGATCCCATCCATTGTTGACTGCTTTCCAGGCCCTATTGTCAAGTGATCTTAAGAATGCAATCATTCTTGGCTTCCAGTAGTCATAATTAGATCCATCCAGTATAGGTGGTCTATTTACTGATCCTATATCTCTGTCCATGTTTTCAGAATTTGTATTCCCTAGATCTCACCCAGTATAAACAGGCAGGGTGCCTGCTCTGATGCCAATTGAAATTCTGTGATCAGGTACGAGATGTCGAATGAGATGTTTAAACACTTGACAACTTAACCAAAACTTAAAGTGCAGGAAAATTAAACAACACAGTAATTTGTTAACCCAGTTCAGTGTATAACCACACATACATCTGGAGGCTACCAAGCCAGGAGGAAATCCACTATAAGTAATATTAATTCTAGACTTAAACCACCCAGTTTAATCTTTCACTTAATATCTACCCAATGCAATTTCTACCTAAGACACAACTTAGATATGAGTACCAACTCACTCCCCCTCAATCACACAGTGATCTTGTTTACAAGTTTAATAAAATTGAAGTCATACTTCAAACAAAACAGCTTGATCTTACTTCACAGTTTCAATCAAGACACAAATACACTTTTGCTTAAAAGCTCATAAAGTGGTACAATAAACACAACCTGCTATTAAAACACAAAACACCCTATTTGGTCTTCTTAAATTCGTACTCTATTCTGAGAGTTTCTGTTGCTTAAATAGGTGTATGGATTTTGGGCTTTCTGTTGGTTTATCAATCCTGAAACGCATGCAGCTTCCACCTTGAATTAGGGTTTGTTACTTCCTAGATTCTAGGTGATTCAGTTCTTCTGATTATGCTGAAGTCTCATAACAACACTCCCTACAGATGCGCCTTATTCTGTTTTGTCCATCCATAATTAATTCCAAATAACTTTCCTTAAATTACTCAGTTCTGTTAGTCATTAATTAATTCTGGTAGCAGGTTTGAGATGTCACAACATCTGTTGGGACATCCTGAAAAACTGAACTTAAATCATTAACACAATGTCCCAACATCTGGTGTGACATCCTGAATTAAGTTCATTTACTTATACTCTGTTTGATAATGTCCCAACATCTGATAGGACATCCTGAACTGAATTCAACATTTCTTGTTGGTCAAAAATTCTGCCAATTCTAAACATCTACACATCCTTCTATTAGGATGGAGTGTATAACTTTAATCCTAAGTGTTAAACCCTTAATGTGTTTAAATCCTTTAATCAATCCACCTAATAATCACTAAGACAGCAGGCTTGTAACTTGGGCCTTGAATTAGGGTTCTAATTCTTCCTTAATTGGTTAAGAAGGACTAACCCTAGTGTTAATGGACAAGTCCCCCTCAAGTTGTCTTACAAACCATAAAATCCATTTCTTAATCTTACCATTAACTAAAATCCACTTTAATAAAGGCTTTGTTATGTCATGAGGTTAATCCCTAACCATGGATTAAGTTGAGGAGCCTTTCTCAGCTTAAGTGTTCTCATTTATCATCCTTCTATTAGGATGGTGTAATGGATCCATTAAATCCTTGATTATGGCTTAAACTCATTACTTAACACCAAACAGAAACTCCAAAAACATCTAAATAAATGCAAGTAGGTTAATGATCTTAATCATACACCATGGTGATTAAGTGTGAGGTGTTTACTTCATACTTAAGGTATTCTCATTACCCCTAATCAGAGGGAAGATGTGATGAGTTTACTAACCCTTGGTTTAGGCTTAAGCTCATTTTCTTATGACAAACACCATAAGCAATAAAAGATTGAAATCACCAAAAACAAACAATAATCGTCTCCTCCGGGATTCTTTTCTCACCTCATTCACTCACAAACGAGAACTCGCTTCTTCCGTCTAATGCAAGACAGTTTGCACCTGAGCCAGACAGGTCTTACACTTGAGCATAGACAAGCAAGCAATTCACAAGTCAATTTATCTTTCAGTCTCTTTGAGTCGAACTACGGTGTTATGACTTCCTCATTGCACGAGAGGATGCGTAGGCATAACTTAACAGTTATCGAACAAAAGTCTCTGTATATTCCCCCTTCTTCTAGCCTTATTCTTTAAGCCTCATAGTCTTGAGCTTCACACTCTTTTCTTGCACTGACACTCTTTCATTTCACTTCACATTTCTTCTGCACTGACACTTGTATTCTTTTATAGCTTTTTGCACACAAAATAGCACTGACACTACCCCTTTAAACACAAACTTTCAAGCGTGGATCCCGTCGAGTACGACGGACAATCTGGGTGCTAATACCTTCCCAGGTTGTAACCAACCCCCTTTCTCAGTTTCTCTGGTTCGCAACCGTCTTATCCATCTTTTCCCAGGTTTATGCAGCATTACCTTTCCTTCGAGATAAAAATGCCTAGCTGGCGACTCTTTTCAGTTCATCTTCATGTTCTCTCCCTTCGCCGACCATTCGCGTCTGTACCCCTTCTGACCAGGTGTCATTTGGTGGGAGCGACAACTTGGCGACTCTGCTGGGGACCCTTATAATGCAACCAGGGCTTCTGGTTCTTTTTGTGGGTTCCTCCTAGCGCTTGTTTAATTTGTGTTTACTGGGGTGTTATGTACTATGTGTGTTTATTTATTTTGCTTTATTTATTGCTTTATGTACAACTTTATTTATTGCTTTCTTTACAGTCTTATGCCTATTTCATACTGTCATTGCTGGATTTGGTTTTCTATTTTGGTGGGTGGGGTTCCATTGAGAGATTAAGGTCCTATACCTGGGACCTGAGTGACACCTAGGCTAGAGTGGTTCATGTTCTTTCCCATTCCATTTCGGTCTGGTGCGGGAATATGAAACACGGTTCAGATGTTGGTTTCTTCTTGAGAACTATGTGCTACAGATTTCCTGTAGTGCTAGGGCTATCTGGGAAGCCTGCTAAGTCTGGATGACCTTTATTATGACCTTCAGAAACTGAGGTGAATTAGAGGAAGATCTTTTATGGTTATTGTAAACATTGTACCTCCGGGTTAGAAGTGTTTACACTTCTCATAACAGATCCAAGTCTGAGGATCCTTGTTCTAGAATATTACATGTGAGGGGTTGGGTTGTTTACAGGTTTACAGGAACCCTTGGCCACATCATACCCTGTTACTGTTTTGTTTAAGAGTACTCCACTTTGGACAGTTCTTGTGATTAACCCTGGACATGTGACTCTTTATTTGAGTCCCCCACCCTGATTACTGGATTTCTGAGCCTCCATCCGGACCTTTGAACATACATGGACCTTATGTCAAGACAGATAATCAGATCCAGCTCTTGATCACAAACCTTTGAATATCATTTGCATACATAATCATTGCATCATTTAACATTTGTTTATTTGTTTTTCAGGGTATCCACCTCATTATATCTTGGTTTGGTTTTGACCCCTTCTACTGCTTAGACCTCTGCTTCAGCTATCCTCTTCAGCATCTGCTTTAGTCTGTCAGAGACTTACCTTCAGCTTCTCAGTCAGTGATCTTCATCAGTATTTGACTTCAGCTTCTTCATCAGTACTCATGGATGTTCCAAAGAAAAGCAACATATCTTATCACTTCTTTGAGCCCATATTGACTGGTATCATGCAGGTCCAGTCACTCATCACACCAGGCCACATCCCACTGTTTAGAGAGCACTATGGGGGTATTTTAGACATGGTCATGGATCTTGATTCTTCTCAGAGAAGCATGATCCACACATGCTTGCAGTTTTATGACCCTCCACTTAGATGTTTCACCTTTCCAAACTTTCAGATGGGGCCTCTGTTGGAAGAGTTTTCTTTGTTGATTGGAGTACCTATCAGAGGAGGGATCCCTTTTAACCCAGAGATGACTGCTCCCAGAAGTGAAGAGATAGCAAGGGCATTGTACTTGGAGCCTGCCCTTATTGAGCAAAATATGACAACAAAAGTTGGGATTCCTGGTTTACATCTGGACTTCTTGATTTCTCAGGCCATCCTGAAGGCTGCAGTGGGAGAATGGAGGGCAGTCTGTGCACTTTTGGCCCTCAGCATATATGGGGCTATATTGTTTGCAGATGAGCCTAAATTTGTCATTAAGAATGCCATCCATTTGTTTCTTCTAAGGAATCCAGTGCCTATATTACTAGGGGATTTTTACTACTGAAATTCTGGGATCAGATATGTGATGTCAAACCAGATGTTTAGACACTGATATCCTAAACAATAAATTAATGAGCTAGTAAATTAAATAACACAGGAAATTGTTAACCCAGTTCAGTGTATCTTCACACTTACATCTGGGGGCTACCAAGCCAGGAAGGAAATCCAATATAAGTAATATTAATTATGGAGTTAAACCAATCAGTTTAATCCTTCACTTAATATCTACCCAAGGCAATTTCTATCTAAGACTCTACTTAGATATGAGTACCTACTCACTCCCCCTCAATCACACAGTGATCTTTAACTTAGAATGATTAATAAGTTTGAAGTCACACTTCAGACACACCAGCTTGATCTTACTTATCAGTTTCAATCAAGACACAATTCATTTTTTGCTTAAAAGCTTATAAAGTGACTAACACACAATTAAAACCTGCTTAAATAACTAGCTTCTCTAACACCCTTGACAGTCTTCTTAAATTCGTGAGTTTTTCTTGAGTGTATCGGTTTCTTAAATAGATGCTTGGTTTGTGGGCTTTTTGCAAATTATCCAGACTTTGATAAATCCCACAGTTATCTCCTTGAATCAAGGTGAGTTAGTTTGTTATCTCCTTGAATCAAGGTGAGTTAGTTTTCTGTTTCCTTTATGCTGGAACCAGATAACTTAACTTCCTAAAGAGGCGCCTTGGAGTGCTCATCCTTTACAATTAATTCCAGATATTTACTCCTGATTTTAAGCACTTCTGTTACGCATCATTTAAGGCAGATAGCAGGTTTGTAATGTCACAACATCTGGTGTGACATCCTGATGTCCTGAACTAAGTTCATAACTATTACTTTGTTTGTCAAAAATTCTGCCAATTTCTAACATCTATAAACTCCCCCTTTGGCTAATTTTTGGCTAACATATTCTTCTGGTTTTGTCAGAGAGCAGCGGAGTTCCTTTCTGTTGGATCATGTGAGAGCCAAGAATTTGCTCCCCCTCAAACATGTAGTTACCTGAGATGTATACTGTCATGACTTGGCCCAACAGACTTTGATAATTATCCAGTGACACTTTGATAGGTCCAAAATATACCATTGAAAATTTAACTTAGTTCAGCATACATTAACATAGTTCAGCATCATTGTTCAACACACACAGTTCAGCAGACAGATGATGTTTAGCACATACATATTTCTCCCCCTTGTTAGACATAAATTTTGGGGCCAAACAAAACATTACAGAAACAGACATAACATTCAGAATTACAAACAAATATTTTTCACCAACAAACAGCTTCACTCAGACTCTGTATCCTCAGACTCATCATCAGATCCATCAACATTCCCAGCAACCTCTTCCATCTCCAGTCTTTGAATCAGGTCCTCAAGCTTCTTCTTCCTTTCTTCCAGCTCCTTGCAGGTTGTCCTGAGCTCTGCAATTAGGGTTGCCTTTGATATATGTGTCTTGACAGCAGATATCCTAGCAGATGTCCCACCTGGTGCTTCAACATCTGCAGCATGATGACCTAGAAACAACTTGTAATGGAAAGACAGTGGACTTTCCCTTTTACAGACAGAGTCCTTGTTAGTAAGGATTCCTGGATACTGGTTGAGAATCACCCCACAGAGTAGTGATGGAAAGGCTATTGGAAGCTTGATGGCTGAGGTTCCTGCATGCTTGAGAGTCTGGTCAAAGATGTATGCTCCATAATCCAGCTTGGTTTGGGTGCATATAGCACAGATAAACCTCCCATGTCCAGTGGCTATGGTTGAGGTGTGGTTGGTTGGGACCCAGTTGGCTGCTCCAATTCTGTGTAGAATAGCATACTTCCTGGTTAACTCACACACATAAGTCGATCTTTGATCGCCATCTCACATTCCTAAGGTTATCCCTCAAGTTGCCTAATCAAAAAGGTCAAGTAGGGTGTATAAAGCAAAAGTCCCTCAAAATAAAGTCATCTAGTCCCTTAACAATAAAAGATTAAGTCCCTTTTCGAATGTTGCCTTCGTAATGATCTTGTCCCTTTCGAATAAAGATGACAGTCCCTCCAAAAGTGCTTAATACACCCCACAGTTGGCTTCATAAAAAACAGATGTCCCTCATATGTCCCTTACATCCAAGGTAATGACTACCTACTCCTTAATAGTAGGGATAGTCTTACCAATTAAAGGATAAAGAACAAGAAAGACTTAAACTTTAGGGTAGGTACCTCCTAGTTGCTTGCTCACTCCATTTTTTCAAACACTTAACCAATTTCAAACAAATTTTCAAAAACAAGTTTTTACGCATCCGTACATGGATCATTATCAACTATTATGAAAATTTTTCTATTCACACACTACACTTTCAAAAACAATTCAAAAGTGAGCTAAGTAACTAAGAGCCCATGGATAACCATGGATGTAAAGGGTGCTAACACCTTCCCTTTACATAACCTACCCCCTGGACCCAAAAATATCTCTTAAGGTCTTTCATGTTCTTTTATACCCTTTCCTTTTGGATAAAATAAAAGTCGGTGGCGACTCTTGCTATCCGCAACATAACTAAAGTCAGTTCTCCCACCGTGTTACAGAACTGGCGACTCTGCTGGGGACTTAATATAAAAGAGGGGTACACTTAGGAATTAGATCACTTTAAATTGTTTGCCTTGTTTGCTTTATATTATCTTGTTGGGGTGCTCTTATGTGTGAAAGGTCCTAACCCGGATCTAGTGTACCTTAGGTAAATGGCAATAGACCAAGGAAACTATACGACGTATATCGATACGGTTGATCTGGTGGCCATAGTTAGTGCGACTTCTTGGTTGGTGCTTATGTTCCTTAAGTCAAGTTGAGGATAATATGAGGCTGCCATATGTTGTCAATGCACTAACTAACTTTTAGAACCCTAGTTAACTCATCTTGGCCTTTAGAAAGTAGTGAGGTAACCGACTTTGGTACAGACTGAAGTTGGTTGACACTCGATACTACGCTCATTGAGATTCTAAACTTGGAGGGTTTTGGTTGGCAAGTAAGTTGCCTACTGAACAACCACCCTTGTGAAGGATCAATGATATTGAGATCCCTTAGAACCTGGTTACTTTCGTAGGACAGGATGAACCAACTAACTTCAGGGGAGGGTACTTACCTTTGAACCTCATGCAAGCCTTTAAACCTAGGGCTATTGGGTGACTTGCTTGTGTGTGCCACATGTTTGTGATTGAGCATAACATCATGACATCATCATGCATCATAAGCATAGCATTTTCCCTAACCATTTCAAGGACCAAGGGATTTATCTTTGTTCTTTGTTGCAGGTCATGGCTTCTGCTCGTAGAAACACCATCAGGATCAACTTTGTGGGCATACCTGCTAAGCTTAAAGAGTTGGTTGCTCAAGTGTCTGATCATTCCCAGTTCATCAAGAGACATGGTCACCTATTGGATCTAGTCACTTCAGGGTTCAATGAAGACATGATGAGTGTGCTGTTTCAGTTCTTTGACCCTAAGCACCATTGCTTTACATTCCCTGACTATCAGCTGGTTCCAACCATGGAGGAGTTCTCCAAACTTCTGGGTATACCTGTTCTTGATCAAAGACCCTTCACAGGCTTAGAGAAGGAGCTTAAACTAGAGGTTATTGCTGCAGCTCTACATCTGAAGAAATATGACATTGTTCTAGAGACGAGAAGCGGAGTCAAGGGTATTCTTGCTAAGGTGCTAATGGACAAGGCTCAAATGTTCTTGAAGGCCATGAGTTACGATGCTTTTGAGGAGATCTTAGCCTTGCTAATATATGGCTTAGTATTGTTCCCCAATCCAGATCAGTTCATAGATGTTCATGCCATCAATATTTTCCTGAGTCACAATCCAGTGCCTACATTGCTTGGAGACATTCTACATTCTCTCCATACCCGTACTACAAGGGCAAGAGGAACTTTGATGTGCTGCATACCTTTGCTTTCTAGGTGGTTTATTTCTCACCTTCCTCGCTCAGTAATGAAGAATGAGCAAGGGTTCAGATGGTCCAAGAGGATCATGTCACTTTCTCACTCAGATATCCATTGGTGCTCCAGATCTATGGAGAATGTCACCATCATTGACCGTTGTGGGGAGTTTCCTAATGTGCCACTTCTAGGCATAAGAGGAGGCATCACCTACAACCCCTCTCTAGCTTTACGACAGTTTGGTTACGCCCGGAGTGATGGTCCACATGATATGTTGATTCAGGGCATTGTGTTTGATTACGACAACGATCTTCAGGGTTACCGTCAGAGATTCATACGAGCATGGGGAAAAGTAAACAGGGTTGACAGCAAGACACTGGAGCCTAAGTACACTATTCCTACGGAGGCTTATCTCAGATGGGTACGATCTCGTGCTCAGACACTCATGATGCCATATCCTGCCGTCCTACCAGTTATCATGGAACCTGTTGCTGAAGGAGACACAGCTTATACCATCCTTCACCCAGACATGCCTACTGATAAGGAAGACTTGCAGAGATCATGGATCCAACTGAAGGAGCAAAGGGATACTTTCGAGGCTCATTACAAAGCAAGCCAAGCAAGAATCCTAGAGCTAACAAAGCAACTTCACGAGGAACGAAACCTCAACTCATACCTCAATACAAAGAGGAAACGTCCATGGGAGACTTAAAACCCCATTTTTTGTACTTATTTCATTTTCATTTTTGTAAGCCTAAAAGGCAAAACAAAGTTATTACTAATAAAAGTTTACTTTCGTGTTTGTCTAAGCAAATTTAAATCCTGCGGTCCTTGAAAACATTGCATATGCATTCCCATATCATTTCATTGCATCACAGGTTTATAATTGCGCACAGGTTTCTCATCTTCTCGCTGTTTATTTCAGCAATGGCTCTTGAACAATCAGTTAAGGATCTCCAGGCACAAAATGCACAGTTCCAAGAGCTGATCCTGAACTTGTCCAAGGGGCAAGATGAATTGAAAGCACTGCTGGCCAAGAAGACTAAGAAGGCTAGAAGGTCTGCTGGGTTGATCAACATGGGAAGAAGGTTCAAAGGTCTTGCCAAGACCAAAGAACCAGCTGAAGACTATGAATCTGAAGAATCTGAGCAAGAGGTAGGCAGTCTCCACCATACAATGGGGGACTCTGATTCTGAGGCTAATTACTACCATGAGCCTAATGAAGACAAGTTCAAGATGCTGGTGGATAGGATGGATGCTATGGAGTTGCAGAAATCATCTGGGCTGGATTTTGAGGATTTGAGTCTGATATCTGGGGTAGTCATACCCATTGGTTTCAAGGTTCCTACCTTTGTTGTTTATGATGGGGTCTCTTGTCCCAAGCTGCATTTGAGGTCTTATGTCAGAAGAATTCAACCTCACACTGCTGATAAGAAATTGTGGATCCATTTTTTTCAAGAGAGCTTATCTGGAGCTCAGCTGGAGTGGTATTATCAGTTGGAGAGTGTCAACATCAGGGACTGGAATGATCTTGCTGAAGCTTTCTATAAGCAGTACCAATACAATGCTGACTTAGCCCCCACTCGCATGCAGCTTCAGAGCATGTCTATGGGTGCCAAAGAAAGTTTTAAAGAGTATGCTCAGAAGTGGAGAGATTTAGCTGGAAGAGTTCAACCCCCTTTGACTGATAGGGAGCTGGTTGATATGTTCATGTGTACACTGAATGGTCCGTTTTACAGTCATCTCATTGGAAGCTCATCATCTGGCTTCACTGAGTTGATCATGACAGGAGAGCGAGTAGAGAATGGTATAAAGAATGGTAAGATCCATGTGGGCACTTCTTCATCAAGTGCTGCAAAGAAGCCTCCCACTGGGAAGAAGGAATCCAATGCTGTTTATGGTCAGCCTGATCGTAACAGAAGGCATCAGTCTGTTAGTGCAGTTCATATTTCAAATCCAACTCCTGCAACAACAGAGCAGCCACAGGGCAACCAACAAAGGGCTAGAAGACAGTTCACGAAGATCAACATGTCAATGGCTCAGGCATTGCAACACTTGTTGAAGGCTGAGCTCATTACCTTGAAAGAGGCTCCTCAGAATCCCAATGTTACCTCTCCCAGGTACAATCCCAATGCACGATGTGCATATCATTCAAACTGTCAGGGACATGATACTAATAACTGCTGGATCTTGAAGAATAAAATTCAGGATATGATTGATGCTGGAGAAATTGAGTTTGATCCTCCAGGTACTCCCAATGTAATTACTGCTCCAATGCCAAATCACGAGAAGACTGTCAAAGCCATTGAGGAAGATCTACATGTCTATTCAGTTATGGAGTTGACCACACCACTGTCTGTTATCAAAAAGAGGTTAGTACAAGCTGGGATCTTTCCAGGTTGTCGTGAAGATTGTTTGTATTGTACCTATAAGCCGGATAGTTGCTTCATATTGAGAGATGGAATTCAACGTCTCATGGATAAGTATACTATAGTGTTTGAGAGGACTCCGTCGTCTGTAGAAAGTATGGTGGATCATCTGACTCAAGGTAGGAAGATTGAAGAGGTTGACATGGTTGACAAAGTACCAATAAGAATCACTTCAAAGGGTCCTATTAAAATCACTCATCAGGGTCCAATCAAGATTACTGCTGAAGGTCCTGTGAAAGTTGTTGCTGAAGCCAGAGTAGCTCCTGTGGTCATTACTACTCCTGGTCCTATCCCATATACGTCTGACAAAGTTGTGCCTTGGCACTATGGGTCTGATGTTTACATCCATGGTGTTAAGCAAGAGCCTGTAGCTGATGTGCCTGTTGACATTGATAATATTGTTGGATCTAGCAAGATCACTCGTAGTGGAAGAGTCTTCTCTCCTCCAGTTGCTTCTAAGAATGCAGTTACTCCTGCTGCTACTTCCACTACTGATGCTCGGGGCAAGGGTCCTGTTATTGAGCCTGTATCTACTGATGTGCCAGCTGCTGATGACCTCTCTAAGCAGATGGAAGAAGTATTGAAAATCATTCGCAAGGGTGATTATGACATTGTGGATCAGTTGGGGCATACTCCCTCGAAGATTTCTATGCTGTCTTTGTTATTATGTTCTGAGGCTCATGCAAAGTCCTTGATCAAGTTTCTGAAGACTGCTCATGTACCCAGTGCAATTTCTGTTGACCAATTTGAGAACTGTGTTGCCCACTTGACCTATGATAATGGGTTAGGATTCTCTGATGCTGATTTGACCCCTGCCAAGAGGGATCATAACAGGGCCTTGCATATTTCAATTGAATGCAGGGGCACTACCCTGTCACATGTGCTGATAGACAATGGCTCCTCTTTGAATGTGTTGCCTAAGGAAGTCCTGAATAAGCTGAGTCCTGAAGATGTTGTGCTGAAGCCCAGTAATATTGTGGTGAAGGCTTTTGATGGTTCTAGAAGAGTAGTACATGGAGAAATTGATCTTCCAATCCAAGTTGGTTCCCAGGTGTTTACTGCTACATTTTTTGTGATGGATATTCGTCCTTCGTACTCTTGTCTGCTTGGTCGTCCTTGGATCCATGGGGCAGGTGCTGTAACCTCTACATTGCACCAAAAGTTGAGATATCCGGTGGATGGAAAGGTTGTTACTGTCTATGGAGAAGAAGAATACTTTGTCAGCCATGTGAATACCTTCAAGTATCTGGAAATGGAAGGTGAATACATTGAGACTCCGTGTCAGACATTTGAAGTGGTTCCCTGGGTTGTTAATGACTATGTAGCTCCTCCTGTTGTGAAGAAAGTTCCTGTGGTCACCAGAAAGCCTCCAACAATGGCAATGGCTTCCCTCAATGATGCTAGAGCTGTGGTGGATGAAGGTGGTTGTACTATTTGGGGTCAGCTTCCTGATATTCCATACAAGTCTGACAAGTTTGGTTTGGGTTTCACTGCAGAGTCCCAGAAGGCTGTTCGTCGTGCTCGTGCTGCTCGTATCACTAGTCAAGGGGTTGTGAAGGACCAGATTAATGCTGTGGGAGATCAAGATGAAGACTACAACTTAGATGCATGGATTTTTCCTACTGTGGGTGCTGGACTCAATAATTGGAAAGCTGAAGATGTTATCCCTATCTCCTTTAGTCAGGAGTAAATACTATTACTGCGTTGTTATATTTTAAATTTGTAATTTCTTGAACAATAAAACTTTCAAGCCATGTGCCTTACCCGAGGCACAATGGTGTGCTTGTTACGGGCTGTCATTTCATTTGCATACTTCATTCAATAAAATCAGTGGACGTTTCGTTTTCGTAAATATTGTGTTCCTTGTCTTTCTTTTCTTTTATTTTTGCTTTATCAGCTATGTGTTCTTACACACACCCACATCACTAAATGCAGATCCTCATCCACTCTGGATCCTGTTGATAACAGTTCTACTATTGCCAATTATAATTTCGAGAATCCGATCTATCAAACTGAAGACGGAAATGAGGACGATTGTGAAATACCTGTAGAGCTTGCTAGGTTGTTACAACAAGAAGAGAAAGCTATACAGCCACACGAAGAGCCAGTCGAAGTTGTGAATCTGGGAACTGAAGAAAACAGAAAAGAGGTCAAGATAGGGGCTGATTTAGAGGACAGTGTCAAGAGCAGGTTGATTCAAATGTTACGTGACTATGTGGAGATCTTTGCTTGGTCTTATGAAGATATGTCCGGGTTGAATACAGACATTGTGGTTCACCATTTACCAGTGAAAGAAGATTGTCGTCCGAAGAAGCAGAAGGTTCGTCGTATGCGTCCTGAAATGTCAGAAAAGATCAAGGCAGAGGTAATGAAACAGTTCAATGCAGGGTTCTTAGCGGTGACTTCTTATCCTCAGTGGGTTGCAAATGTGGTACCAGTTCCTAAGAAGGATGGTAAGGTACGTATGTGTGTGGACTACAGAGATTTGAACAAGGCTAGCCCTAAAGATGACTTTCCACTTCCTCATATTGATATTCTGGTAGACAACACTGCTCAGCATAAGGTATTCTCTTTTATGGATGGTTTCTCTGGTTACAATCAGATCAAGATGGCACCTGAAGATATGGAGAAGACAACATTTGTGACACAGTGGGGCACCTTTTGCTATAAGGTAATGCCATTTGGTTTGAAGAATGCAGGGGCAACATATCAGCGTGCTATGGTGGCTTTGTTTCATGATATGATTCATCATGAGATAGAGGTATATGTAGATGATATGATAGCCAGGTCTCAGAATGAAGAGCAACATCTTGATCATCTGCACAAGTTGTTTGAGAGGTTGAAGAAATATAAGTTGAGGTTGAATCCAAACAAGTGTACTTTTGGAGTTAGATCTGGTAAACTCCTGGGTTTCATTGTCAGTGGAAAAGGTATTGAAGTAGATCCAGCAAAAGTAAAAGCTATACGAGAAATGCCAGCTCCCCGTACTGAGAAGGAGGTTAGAGGTTTCTTGGGACGATTGAATTACATTGCAAGATTTATTTCCCAATTAACTACCATCTGTGAGCCAATCTTCAAGTTGTTGAAGAAAGATCAGGTGATGGAATGGAATGATGAATGCCAGACTGCCTTTGATGAAATCAAGAGATATCTACTAGAACCACCAATTTTGATGCCACCAGTTGATGGAAGACCCTTGATTATGTTCTTAACAGTATTAGACAACTCAATGGGGTGTGTGTTGGGGCAACATGACGAGTCTGGTCGAAAAGAGCAGGCAATATACTACCTTAGCAAAAAGTTTACCGACTGTGAAACAAGATACTCACTGCTCGAGAAAACTTGCTGCGCTTTGGCATGGGCTGCTCGCCGACTAAGACAGTATATGTTGACCCATACTACCTTGTTGATTTCAAAGATGGATCCAATCAAGTACATATTTGAGAAACCTGCTCTCTCCGGAAGAATTGCAAGATGGCAAATGATCTTGACAGAATATGACATACAATACACTACTCAAAAGGCCATTAAAGGAAGTGTTGTGGCAGATCATTTGGCTCATCAAGCAGTGGATGATTACCAGTCAATGAATTTTGAGTTCCCTGATGAAGATATTATGATTATTACCAAAGAACCTGGACAATATGACGGACCTGAACAAGGATCCCGATGGACTATGGTTTTTGATGGTGCCTCTAATGCACTTATTAATGGTGTTGGTGTTGTGATTAGTTCCCCTGAAGGTTGTCATACCCCGATTACTGCCAGACTTTGTTTCCATTGTACCAATAACATGGCTGAGTATGAGGCATGTATCCTGGGTATTAAAGCTGCTATTGATATGAAGATTCAGTTCCTTGATGTGTATGGAGATTCAGCCCTGGTAGTAAGTCAGATTAAAGGAGATTGGGATACCAAGCATGATAACCTCATTCCTTACAGAGAGCATGTGTTGTCTTTGATCCCACATTTCAAAGAGATTACCTTTGAACATATTCCACGAAGAGAGAATCAGTTGGCAGATGCATTAGCCACCATGGCATCTATGTTTGAGATCAGCTGGGATGATGAAGCTCCCAAGATTACTATTGATAAATTTGAAAAGCCTGCATATTGCAATGAGATTGACACTGAAGGGGCAGAGGAGAAGCCTTGGTTCTATGAAGTGAAAAGATATCTTGAAGCTCAGGAGTTCCCTGAAGGGGCATCTATCAAAGATAGGAAGTTTCTGAAAAGGTTTTCTGCTAAGTTCTTCTTGAGTAATGGCATTTTGTATAAGCGCAATCATGATTCAACTTTGCTTCGTTGTGTGGATAAGAAGGAAGCAATTGAGATTATGGAAGATATGCATGATGGAATTTTTGGCACTCATTCTAGTGGCCATACTATGGCAAAGAAGATATTGAGAGCAGGTTACTATTGGTCCACCATGGAAGCTGACTGCTATCAACACTCCAGAACATGTCACAAATGTCAAATCTATGCTGACAAAGTCCATGTACCTCCATCACCCTTGAATGTGTTGACTGCTGCTTGGCCCTTTGCCATGTGGGGCATTGATATGATTGGTGAGATCAAGCCTACTGCTTCTAATGGGCATCGTTTCATCCTGGTTGCTATTGATTACTTCACGAAGTGGGTGGAGGCAGCTTCATTTGCATCTATTACCAAGAATGTTGTGGCTCGGTTCATTAAGAATAATCTCATATGTAGATACGGCATCCCCGAAAGGATTATCACTAACAATGGCTCTAATCTGAACAACACTATGATTACTAATCTCTGCACGTAGTTTAAGATTAAACATCATAACTCTTCTCCGTATCGTCCAAAGATGAATGGGGCAGTTGAAGTTGCTAATAAGAACATTAAGAAGATTATACAGAAGATGATTGTTACTTACAAGGATTGGCATGAGATGTTACCATTTGCTCTTCATGGTTATCGTACTACAATACGTACTTCAACAGGGGCAACCCCGTTCTCCTTAGTCTATGGTATGGAAGCAGTTCTGCCCATTGAAGTTCAGATTCCCTCCTTAAGAATTATGAAGGATGCAGGCCTGGATGAAGATGAGTGGATTCAGACTCGACTTGACCAGATAAATTTGATTGATGAGAAGAGGTTAGCAGCAGTTTGTCATGGCCAGATGTACCAGAAACGGATGATCAAAGCTTTTAACAAAAAGGTTAAGCCAAAGGTATATCAGGCTGGTGACTTGGTAATCAAGCGTATCATATTACCACAGGGTGATCCTAGGGGCAAGTGGACTCCAACATATGAGGGACCATTTGTAGTCAAGACAGTGTTCTCAGGAGGTGCCATGATACTGACTACAATGGATGGTGAAGACTTCCCACAGCCTGTAAACGCAGACATAGTTAAAAAATACTACGCATAAAAAGAGACCCGCTAGGTTGACAGGCCTAGGAAAAAATAAGGGCATCCCGGCAAACCAAAAGGGTTTGAGCAAAAATTAGGGATATATATATAAAAAAGATGTACACCCGGCAAGTCGAAAACCTGAAAGGGCGGCTTGGGCAAAAAAGGGTATCCCGGTGGATTGAAAACCTGAAAGGGCAATCCAGGCAAAAGTTAGGGATTAAAGCGTATGACTATGTCTCGTTTGGATCGCCCATGAAACTGCAACCAGTTGTACTACTTACTCAAGCTCGAACAGATAAAGCTCAATCCAATCGTTTTCGTCTCAACAGCAGAAGATGAGATACTTGAAGATAATGGCAATAGTAGAATTGAAACTCAATAGGATTATTTCCCACATAGCTGATTCTCTTTGTTTTGTAAAAAAACTTTATGACAAAATCCTCTTACTAGGGTTTATGTCTCCTTGTACAAACTTACCCGTGTATGGGTCACTTTTTGATATAAATAAATTCCATCTTTTGAATCCAGATTTACTTTTACCCTATTTACATAAGCGAAACGTCCATTGATTGTGTTTGAATGTATATATGCTTTTGAATATGATTAATGTTTACCAAAAATGCATGAATGCTTAATATGATTGATGTTTACCAGAAATGCATGAAAATGCAGTAATAGTATTTACTAAGGACGAACGAGGGAAGGATTTCAACGAAGCTTCGCCGGTTCATCTTTACAAGACAGTTACAAACCCTCAGTAGGACGAATCCATCTTCATAAAGTCCCATCTCCCCTGGAATTTATATCCATCTCTTTTATCCTCATACGGATATGCAGGAATTTACTTTCCTATAAGGGTACGACGAACGAAGACGGGAGGTTATATTTGCCCTACTATCAAACGAAGACGAAGGTTATCTATACCTTACTATCCCCAGCATACAGGAGGTGATATATACCTTATTATCCCCAACAGACGGAAGGTTATGTATAATATATTCTTCAACAACGAATCGGGATTTATTTTCCCTGGCCAGCATTTGTTATACGAAGATATCCAGACGTTTCAGGCAGCATCATATCATACATATATCATTTACATTATTTATGGCATACCATAACATACATATCCATAGATACATAATACATTATTTAAGTGCATCATACTATACATGCATACATAAAAGCATAAACTAATATTATTATGCGGAATATTACATTGTTTTCAGGTTAATTATCCAACAAAGAAACTTATGATCATCAGGACTGCTCTATCCTCCTGAAGACATGCTGTTACATCAGGATTACTCCAGTCTCCTGAAAGCATATCATCAATCTCTCAGGACTGCTTCATCCTCCTGAAAGCTTATAATCTCATTAGGACTGCTCTATCCTCCTGAAGACATGCTGTTACATCAGGATTACTCCAGTCTCCTGAAAGCATATCATCAATCTCTCAAGACTGCTCTATCCTCTTGAAATCATATTATTACCTCAGGATTGCTCCATCCTCCTGACAGCTTTTATTACATCAGGATTGCTTCATCCTCCTGAAATCATATCATTACCTCAGGATTACTCCATCCTCCTGACAGCTTATTAAATACCTCAGGATTGCTCCATTCTCCTGACTGTTTATTATTACCTCAGGGCTGCTTTATCCTCCTGACAGCTATCATCACTACATCAGGATTACTCCAGTCTCCTGAAAGCATATCATCAATCTCTCAAGACTGCTCTATCCTCTTGAAATCATATTATTACCTCAGGATTGCTCCATCCTCCTAACAGCTTTTATTACATCAGGATTGCTTCATCCTCCTGAAATCATATCGTTACATCAGGATTACTCCAGTCTCCTGAAAGCATATCATCAATCTCTCAAGACTGCTCTATCCTCTTGAAATCATATTATTACCTCAGGATTGCTCCATCCTCCTGACAGCTTTTATTACATCAGGATTGCTTCATCCTCCTGAAATCATATCATTACCTCAGGATTACTCCATCCTCCTGACAGCTTATTAAATACCTCAGGATTGCTCCATCCTCCTGACTGTTTATTATTACCTCAGGGCTGCTTTATCCTCCTGACAGCTATCATCACTACATCATGATTGCTTTATCCTCCTGAAAGCATATTATCAAATCTCTCAAGACTATTTCATCCTCTTGAAAGCATATTACTACATCAGGATTGCTTTATCCTCCTGAAAGCATACTATCACCCCAGGATTGCTTCATTCTCTTGGAAGATTATTACTACCCCAGGATTGCTTCATCCTCCTGGAAGATTATTACTACTTCAAGATTGCTTTATTCTCCTGATAGCTATTATCAATACCTCAGGACTGCTCCATCCTCCTGACAGCAATCATCATTACTTCAGGACTGCTTTATCCTCCTGAAAGTTATCATTATACCTTCATACTTTGGACTGCTTTATCCTCCAAGAAATGTATCTAAGAACTTTTCTCCAAGTGGCATCTTTAAGCCCACTCAATCATCTGTATCACTTTATGCACCGGTGAGTGCAAATTTTTGGGCTTTTGTGTTCAATCCCCTTCAACCTTCCAGGTCACGACTGGAAAATATACCAATCTAACCCCTCAGGTTTCAGAAAATTGAACAGGGGCAGCTGTTGCACCCCAAAATTTGCCCTCACAATACAAGACTTTGTGTTCTAAGAAGGTTCACAAGGTTCACAAGTCCCACAATGCTTTCAAAAACCTTTCATGAGGTTCATGAAGTCTACAAGTCATTTCATGAAGGTTCACAAGGTTCACAAGGCTCACAAGTTTCTCAATGCTTATATAACCTTTCATGAGGTTCATGAAGTCTACAAGTTACTTCTTGAAGGTTCACAAGGTTCACAAGATTCACAATGTTTACATAACCTTTCACGAGGTTCATGAAGTCTACAAGCTACTTTATGAAGGTTCACAAGGTTCACAAGTTTCTCAACATTTACAAGACCTTTCATGAGGTTTATGAAGTCTACAAGTTACTTCTTGAAAGTTCACAAAGTTCACAAGCTCCACAATACCTCCCATGAGGTTCACAAGACATCTTATGATGGTTCACAAGGTTCACAAAGTTCACAATTGGTCAAAAGAGTTGACAATTCCCTCAGACAATGCACCTCCTAGGCAGTGCATCCAAAACTAGGGTTTTGACTTTAATCAGGCTAAATGAACTTCCAAGACTTCAAGTGAAACTCATAACATCTTATATGTGTATAAGAACCTCCATGATAAGTTTCAAGACTTTTCTCAAAAGTTTGCTCAGTCAGATGATCAGATAAGTCAAAATCAGTCCAAGCAGTTAAAAAGTCAAACTGAGGTCAATTGTGGTCAAACCAAAGTCAAACTTCATGATTTTTTGCCAACATCAAGTATATGAAGTAAAATTCATCATTTGATCAAGTGTTGATCATGATTCATCAAGGAGGTTCCAGATCATCAAGAATCAGGAGTTTCTAAATTAGGATTTCCTCAATAAAAGTCAACTGAACTTTGACCAGCCATAACTTTCACATACTTCATCACCAAGTCTCCATCCAAAGCTCATTTTGAAGGAAATTGAATTCTCTACAACTTTGATCTTTCAAGTTAATCCCAAAAATGCTTCATTTGGAAGATATGAGCTAAGACATTATAGGTCATTTCAAAAGTCAACAAAAAGTCAACAACTTCAAAAGGGCATAACTTGAGATTGGTAAATGATATGGACCTGAAACCAATGGGGTTGTTTAGAGGACTCTTCAAGCTTTCCAAAATGTCCAAGAACACCCTCGTGCCTTTAAAAATGAGGGAGATGTGCCCTTGCAAAGTTGGGAAATTTTGTGATGGTTTATGGTGAAAATGGAGGTCCAAAAACAATTTTTTCCAAATGGGCTGGCCAAATTATGACCCAACCCATACAACAACATCATGCACGAAATTTCCATATTATTTTCATAATTTTTATTTTATTTAATTAATTTATTATGATTTTTTATACTTAAAATCATTTTAAATTTAAATAAAATATTAAATATGAAGATTTAATTTTATTATTGATTCTAGAAGGTCATAAAATCAGTATGGAACAAGTTGATACAAGAATTATATGGAATGGCTTAAAATAGAAAGCATTGGTACAAAAATATTGAAATTTTAAAGCTTATCATGATGAATCTTTTTGAATCAAATCTTGCACACAACCAATGAAGTTTTTGACCTAGATTGATTCACATATAAGTACTGATCACAACCCTAACATCCAGACACGATTTTGCAGCCTTTAGAGTAAGTTTCAAGTTTTCAAATTCACCAAAAAAAACTCAATTCGGATTCCATTATTCAAGCTCTCTCAAAGACTTTTGAAGGTTCAAATATGTTCATGAAGGATCATAGAATGTTTCTGAATCATAAAAACATTCATTCATGCCATAAATCATACAACCCGATTCTGGCTTTGTTCTTATTTTTTTGAAATTCGATTTCGACTATATGATGATTCTTTGTTTAATTTGATTACTTAACATGGTTTACAATGTTGTTTGGATTGTTTCTGGGCTGTTCAATTGCATTTTCCTTGCAGGTATCAAGATACGCCATAGTTAGGGTTAGAACCTTCAAATTAGGATCCTTTGATTCAGGTTAAATAAATTACATTGGTTACTGGATTTGGATGTTCCAGGTCATGGGCAAGACGTTGGTATGATCAATTTAAAAAAACCGTACTCATACATGCTGTATATGAAAACCTAGGTTTACCTGCAAATGTTATTTCGCAGGAAAATTTGTAGGTATTTTCACAAGTATTTTCGCATGGCAGGAGGTTGAAGAAGAAGGCTGTTGGCGCGAAGGAGAAAATTTGAAATTTCGTTTTATTTTATTATGTTTTTGTTTGTGATAATGTTTCAAGGTTAACGGTTGGCCCAGTGGAAAAGCACATATGCGTTGGATGAGAAGGCGTGGGATCGAAACTTGGTCATGGCAAACATTTTTGGTTTTTTATCATTTACGTATTGAGTATTATATATTATGCATTATTGTTGGATTGTAACCAGGTGGGCTCTTCCAGCCGGGTGGTAACGTGCGCGTGTGTATAGCTATGAGGTCCTGGGTTCAACACCACCCCAGCCCTTTTGTTTTTTTCATCATTTTCTGGATTTTTCAAGGCAAAGCATAAAACAAAGCAGGCCTATTCTATTATCACCAAAGCCTGGCTGGCCTGGTGGTACGTTTTGATGACTGTAACCTGAGTGTTCTGGGTTCAAACCCAGCCAAGGTATGTTTTTTTATTACTTTTTCTATTCTAATTTCTTAACTAATTAATTCAATTGTTTTCTTAATAAAAAAAAATAAATCATGTATATATATTTAAAACACCCTTTATATTTTTTCTAAAAAATTCAAATTTCTATTTTTTCCCAAATTATTTTCTTTGTTATATAATTAAATTGTAGGATATATGTTTGTTTAACAATTTGTATATTATAAACCCTAGAAAAATATTTTCTAAACAAAACCCTAATTTTTATGAAAACCTAATTTTACTTTCTAAATAATTTTTACTTTCTAATTCTTTATATAATTATAATGTATATATTTATTTAATATAATTTTGTAAATGTAATAACTAATAAAATTAAATTTTATAAATATGATTAATTTTGTGAATATGATATTTAAATTTTATTTTCTTCTTATAATGTGTAAATATTGTTTTTAATAAATAAATGTTAATATATGTTTAAAAATGATTAAATTTGTAATAATTAAAATTTATAATTGTATTATGTTTAAAAAAAATTTAATTATTCTTATTTCTAAATAAATGTTATATGTTAAAATTAAACTTTGTGTTTATTATTCTAATCATGTCATTATAATATTTTTCTATTTATTTCTATTTATTTTAATTATTGTTGCTAATCATATTATTATTTATCATCTTATATTTTTATTATTATTTCTCTAACCTTGTTTATTATTTCACTAAATTTAGTTATTTTTTTATTTTTTTAATTATATTTATCACTAACCCCTATTTATTTATTTATTGTTTATTTATTATCTTTGCTTATTTATTTATATTTTGCTAATTATTTATTTTTGCTATTTATTTTAATTTGCTTATTATAATTATTATGTAATTGCTTCTTGGTGTAATTTTGTAAATATTTAATTATTTAATTGTTGCTATGGTTAGTAATGTAGGGAGTGCAAAACATGTATTCTATTTAAAATAAATTTAGATCATTTTAATTAAAGATAAATAATATTGAACACTCACACACATAAGTCGATCTTTGATCGCCATCTCACATTCCTAAGGTTATCCCTCAAGTTGCCTAATCAAAAAGGTCAAGTAGGGTGTATAAAGCAAAAGTCCCTCAAAATAAAGTCATCTAGTCCCTTAACAATAAAAGATCAAGTCCCTTTTCGAATGTTGCCTTCGTAATGATCTTGTCCCTTTCGAATAAAGATGATAGTCCCTCCAAAAGTGCTTAATACACCCCACAGTTGGCTTCATAAAAAACAGATGTCCCTCATATGTCCCTTACATCCAAGGTAATGACTACCTACTCCTTAATAGTAGGGATAGTATTACCAATTAAAGGATAAAGAACAAGAAAGACTTAAACTTTAGGGTAGGTACCTCCTAGTTGCTTGCTCACTCCATTTTTTCAAACACTTAACCAATTTCAAACAAATTTTCAAAAACAAGTTTTTACGCATCCGTACATGGATCATTATCAACTATTATGAAAATTTTTCTATTCACACACTACACTTTCAAAAACAATTCAAAAGTGAGCTAAGTAACTAAGAGCCCATGGATAACCATGGATGTAAAGGGTGCTAACACCTTCCCTTTACATAACCTACCCCCCGGACCCAAAAATATCTCTTAAGGTCTTTCCTGTTCTTTTATACCCTTTCCTTTTGGATAAAATAAAAGTCGGTGGCGACTCTTGCTATCCGCAACATAACTAAAGTCAGTTCTCCCACCGTGTTACAACCACACAGCTTGCCTTTTCTCTTTGGATCCTATGGCACAGATCTCTAAATACCTCAAACACATCTGACTTTTCTTTGATGAAGCTTATCCAGGTATATCTTGAGAAGTCATCAACAACCACATAGGCATATCTTTTCCCACCAAGACTCTCTACCTGCATTGGTCCCATAAGGTCCATGTGCAGTAATTCCAAGACTTTGGAAGTTGTCAGATGTTGAAGCTTTGGGTGTGACATCTTGGTTTGCTTACCTATTTGACACTCACCACACACTTTTATTTCATCAATCTTAAGTCTTGGGATCCCTCTTATAGCCTCCATAGAGATTATCTTCTTTATTCCTCTGAGATGGAGATGACCCAGTCTTTGATGCCATAGCTTCACTTCTTCTTCTTTGGCTCTGGAACAAGTAGATGTGAAGCTGAAATCTTGGGGTTCCCACATATAGCAGTTATCTTTTGATTTGGCTCCTCTCATGACCACTTTCTGCTCTTTATCAGAAACTATGCACTCAGCTTTGGTGAAGTTGACACTGTAACCTTGGCCACATAACTGACTTATGCTGATCAAGTTAGCAGTTAATCCTTTTTCCAACAGCACACCATCTAGACTTGGTACACCTGAGCAGTCCAGGGTCCTAACTCCCTTGATTTCCCCTTTTGCTCCATCTCCAAAGGTTACATAGCTGGATGAGTGTGACTTTAAGTCTACCAACAGATTCTTCAGTCCAGTCATGTGCCTTGAGCAGCCACTGTCAAAATACCAATCTTCCTTAGCAGATACCCTGAGAGATGTGTGTGCTATAGAGGCAACAACCTTCTTGGACCACTTGTGCCTGTTGTGAGGTTTCCTTTGCCTAGAATGTGAGTTCAGATTAGGCTGTCTTCCTCTCTTAGGCTCCCACTACTGGATATATGTGTGTCTCCTCTGATGCATCTGCCCTGGGTAGTGTCCATCTCTAGAGTTCCAAGGTTGCCTGGTGAACTTGTTCTTCTGCTTTGGCATGTACTGGTGGCTTTGATCAGTATAATGTATAGCTTTAGGTATCCAAGTTTTCTTGGTGACCTCTGTCTTCTGCTTAGGAAGGTGCACTACTAAAAAAAAGACATTTGGTTAAATGATTTTACATCAGGTATTTGTTAAAAACGATGTAAAAACAACGCGGTGGCAGTTTCGTAAATAATAACATAAATTGTTATAAGGGATGTTACATCGGTTATTGATAAAAACCGATGTAATAAGTAATGCGGTGGTAGTTTTGTAAATAACAAAAAAATTCATCTAAAGCCTTTTACATCGGTTTTTCTAAAACCGATGTAAAAAACCATTTCACAAAACAATTAAAAAACAATTAAGAAATTTTTTAAAAAAATAAATACTTATTACATCGGTTATTAGAATAACCGATTTAATATACAATATAAAAAAAATTTAAAATAATTCAAAAAAACCTATTACATTGGTTTCTACCAAATATCCGATATGAAATGTTTCTAAAAAAATTCAAAAAAAAAAACTATTACATCGGTTCATCCTAAATAACCGATGTGAAAAGTTAAAAGAAAATTTCAAAAAACATACCCTATTACATCGGTTAAGATTAAACCCGATGTAATAAGTCCCTACTAAAAAAATTTATTAAAAACCAGTCATACCATATTACATCGGTTAAGACTAAACCCGATGTAATAAGTCCCTTAATAAAATAATTTAAAAAATTAATAATGGTTATTACATCAGGTTTTATATAAACCGAAATAAAAAAATCATTAAAAATTAAAAAAAGTTAAAACCTAATTTCTGCACAGTAGGTTTAACATTCAAAAAAATTAAAATTAGAACGGCCGCTTCTTCTTCTTCTTTCCTCACGAACACAAGCCGCTTCTTCTTCTTTCCTCACGAACACAAGCCGCCTCACATCGCGACACCGTCTGCCGTTTCCGCACAGCCTCCTCACCCGCGACACCGTCCCTGCATTTCATCACAGCCGCGACACCCGCGACACCGTCCCTGCATTTCTGCACAGCCGTCCGTCGCGCCTCCGTCACGACTCCGTTCGAAGCCCGTTCGAAGCCGTCCGTCACGCCTCCGTTCGCTGTTTGCTGTCGCACCACTGTCGCGCCACCGCGCCACCGTCCGCCGTTGTTTGCTGTCTCGCCGCCGTCCCCTTTAAAGCATCCAGGCCGCCGCCGTCTCCGCCGCCGTTGTGATATTTCTTTGTTGTATACTTCATTCAGTTTTCACTTTTACTTTTACATGCTAGTGTTGTTTTTGAATCACTTTGTTTTTGTTTTTGTTTTTTCTCTCTCTAGGGATTGTGGAAAACAAGTTTACTTAGGTGAGGAAACAAAACATCATCGCCGATTTGAAATTGAGATGATTTCGTTTTATTTTATTTTCTTGATCGTTCTTGTTTCTTTTTCTTTTCAGGTGGATTTGACACCGCGCATGCCGCAGCAAGGTAATTTTCATATAAAGGAGTTTTATGGATTGAGTTATTTTATTTTATTTTAATTTGTGTTCTATTATCTAATTTCAGAGCATATGATCGAGCTGCAATCAAGTTCCGCGGTGTTGATGCTGATATTAATTTCAATGTCAGAGATTATGATGAAGATATAAAGCAGGTTTGTGAGCATTTGTTGTTGTGTTGAATATTGATCTTATTTACAACTTGAATGTGAGTCACAATTGCAGCATGAAATTTGATTTTAATGTTTTTCAGATGAGTAACTTTACCAAGGAAGAGTTTGTGCATATTCTGCGCAGACAGAGCACTGGTTTCTCTAGGGGAAGCTCCAAATACAGGGGAGTTACTCTGCATAAATGTGGACGATGGGAAGCTCGCATGGGACAGTTTCTTGGGAAGAAGTGAGAAAACTCTTTAGTTCAATTTGAGCTTTAACTATAAATCATTATTCAGTTTTTTAATTACATTGGTTTGGGTTTGTAGGTATATATATCTTGGTCTATTCGATAGTGAGCTAGACGCAGCAAGGTTTTAATTTATCAATCATATATCATAATATCTATAAGTGAAAGGATTTGTCAAAACATATATTATTTTCTACTTTCCAAAGTAAATGTGACATTTACACATTATTTGTTCTAAATTCAGTGTCACATTTATTTTTCAATTCAAATTTCATTTTTAATCTTTTAATTGTATATTATAATTATGACTCTTAATTTATTATTTCTTTCATGTTACATTATTACTAATTAAAATATATAAAAGTAGTTAATAAATATAATTTGGTAAAATCAGAATTTATTGTTATAATATTTTATTTAATATGTGTAAAAGTGTTAAGCATAAACAAGGGAGTAATATTTATAGCATAAAGCCACATGTTGAATAGGTAATGAAGATGTGGGATCCAACCAAGCGAGTCAGGTGGAATTTGTTGCAATAAGCATTTCTCTATCATTAAGCATTTTTCATTGCTATTGCAAAACAACTTTCTCCAAATCTCACTATCAATGCCACAAAAATACTCTTTATTACAACAAAATAACAAACATATCAAGTTTCTCCAACACAAAATAAGTAACTAGTGACACCAACAAAAGATCCATCAAGTGAAGCCATGGAAGAAAAAGTAGAAGCATCTAGAGAAGCCATGTCAACAGTGGCACCAAAAGCACCCATAACAATCGAAAGAAAAGTTCCAGATGACTTGGATACCAAGCTTACCAAACCTTGTAAGTAATCCTTTTTCTTTTTCATTTACATCATTTATTTTATTTTCTTAATTTCAAATATATCATTTATTGAACTTTCTAGATTTATTTCATATTCATATTTTCTTTTAAGCATTTTGTTATATTGGCTTGCTCTATTCATTCCAGAGCTTATGATAAGGCGACTATAGAATGCAATGGAAGAGAAGCAGTTACAAATTTTGAGGCCAACTCTTATGAAGGGGAGTTAGTTTCCCAGGATAACGAAGGTACTTCATAGTCTTATTTTTAATTTTTGGCTTTATAATAAGTTTAATAACTTAACTATCAATTGAAATGTATTAAGTATTAAAAAACTCATTATAATAAGTTTAATGACTTAACTATCAATTGAAATGTATTAAGTATTAAAAATACTCATAGTTTTTGTGTTTTATTCAGATAGCAAGCAGAATCTTGATCTGAACTTGGGTATAGCCCCTCCGGCTAACTCTGATGTTCAAATGATGAACATGCACCAAAATGGAAGTGGTTTACAAGTTCAGCGGAGTTGGGATGATATGCCAGTTGATAAGAGTGCTATGGTAAGGTTGAAAGTGTTTTTTAATCCTTATTCAATTGTCCATTTCTCTCTCCCCTCTTTCATTTGATTTGAAAACTTGCATACATAATAACCTACATTATATATTTAAATTTGCTTGAATAGTTTGAGGACTCTGGGTCAAGAACAATCAATACTCAGCCTACATGGCTTCGACCCATAGTAAGTGGTGTAAATTATAAGTATAAATTTAATTTTATCATATAAGTATTGGAAAATGATGTCATATATTCATTTGTAGACAAGGAAACAAAATAACCCTGATGATTGTGGGTACTATGTGATGAAAAATATGTTGGATATTGTCTCTGCAAAGATAACCGATAATTGGATGACGGTAATAAATATAACTTTACTTTGTTATTTACTTTGCATTTTGCAACTTAATGTGAATTTTCCAAAATAACTCTATATTGTTATTTATGTGTTGTAGGTATTTAATGACCCAACAGAATTAAAAGAGGATGATTTGTATGATTTGCGACTCCGTTGGGCAACATGTTTCTTTGAGTTGTATAAAAGTTAAGCTTTATCTGGTAAGATATATAGAATTCTCTATTTGAAGATATTGACTTTGGTGTTGTCTTTTGGTTAATTGGTGTTATGATTTTTTTTCAGGAAATTTGATTTTTGTGTTTTCTACCGAAGTTACAACTCATATTCTTGTGGATATTGTAAGTTGATATTCAAGTGGGGGAAATATTGGTTGAATGTGTATTTTTTGTTGTTGTTGTTAGTAGTAAATTTTAGTATAAACCTCCTATATATTGAGATGATTATATGTGTATACTAGTACATTTGGAAGAATATATGTGTATTTGTACATTTGGAAGAATATATGTGTACTAGATATTTGGTTTATTGAATATTGGTGAGAAATATATGAAAATATCGACCTAAATATGGTCTATGTGAAGGAAATATTAGGTACCAAAAAAATTTACAGGAATTGCTAAATAATTAGGTACCAAAAAAATTACAGGAACTGCTAAAAAATAGTAAAATTATATAAATTTTCTACAGTACTTTTTACATCGGGCGAAAGGAAAACCGATGTAAAAAGTACTATATGGCACACTTTTTACATCGGGTGTAAGGAGAACCGATGTAAAAAGTACCTGTATGGCACACTTTTTACATCGGACTAAAGGGGAACCGATGTAAAAAGTACCCTGTATGGCACACTTTTTACATCGGTTATTTGAAAGTACCGATGTAAAAGCCTACCTATTACATCGGTTTTATCTTCCAACCGATGTAAAAAGTCCTTTTTACATTAGAAAAAAAAATTATATTTTTTTTTACATCAGACTTAAAAATTAACCGATGTGGTTGATATATTTTTTACATCGGTCCTAAAACCGATGTAAAATGTCTATGACTTATTACATCGGCTGCCTTTACATCGGACTCGGAACCGATGTAAAAAGTCATTTTCGCCCGATGTAAAAAGTCATTTCTGCACTAGTGGTGCTGGGAACTCTGATTGGGGTATCCATGCAGTTTGTAGCAAAAAGGTTTGTTGTGACCAAACCTTCCACAGTGATGACATCTCCACCTTTGATATTTCTTTTTAATCATGTTTTTCTCATGATGTTGAGACATCTGCTTGAACATCTTGTTTGACTTCATAGGATCTGGAGTTGTTTGGTTGGTGCTAGCCTCAGAGTTTTGAGCTTTATTAAATCCCAACCCAGTCTTATCCCCTGAGTGCTTGTTGTTGTTGAGAATGGCATCCAGTGTGCTTGAGCTATTGTTCAGCATTCTGACAGATTTTGACATATGCTCTATTTTGGAGTTGAGTAGGCTGACTTCATTTTTCAAAGTGTCAATGATCTCCAGATGACTTTCCTTTTCAGCCTTTAATTCCTCAATCTGCTTCTTCTGCTTTTTACTTTCCTTGCATACCTCAGTGCTCCTTTCACACAACATCCTATAAGATGTTTCAAGCTCTTCAAATGTCATATCCTCATCACTGGATCCCCCTTCAGTTTCACATACTCCAGCTAGAGCAGTGATGTGCTTTGCAGACTCTTCTTCTGACTCACTACTTGAGTCTTCATCTGACCAGGACACAGAAAGACCTTTCTTTTGCTTCTTTAGATAGGTTGGGCATTCACTTCTAATGTGTCCATAACCTTCACATCCATGACATTGGATCCCTTTTCCTTGGTTAGTCTTCTCATCATAGTTTGACCTTCTGTTAGAGTCATAAGATCTTTTATTCTCAGAGGTTGAGTTTCTTCCACTTGGTCTGGGTCTGTTGTCCATTCTTTTGATAATTTTGTTAAATTGTCTCCCAAGCATAGCAATTGCATCTCAGAGCCTGCTTCATGACTTTCTTCTTCCTTATCAGTGTTTGAGACCAGGGCTATGCTTTTGTTTTTCTTCACAATAGTATCACTCATTCCCATCTCAAAGGTTTGTAGAGAACCAATGAGCTCCTCAACTTTCATTGTGCAGATGTCCTGAGCTTCTTCTATGGCAGTGACATTCATGTCAAACCTCTTGGGCAGTGATCTGAGAATCTTCCTTACCAACTTTTCATCACTCATTTTCTCTCCCAAGGCACCATAAGTATTAGCAATCTCCAGGATGTTCATGTAAAACTCATGAATGGTCTCATCTTCCTTCATCCTCAAGTTCTCAAACTTGGTGGTGAGAAGTTGAAGTCGTGACATCTTCACCTTTGATGTTCCTTCATGAGTAGTTTTGAGGGTGTCCCAAACATCCTTGGCTAGCTCACAGTGATGCACAAGCCTAAATATGTTCCTGTCAATGCCATTGAACAAGGAATTTAAGGCTTTGGAATTTCCAAGTGCTGACTCCTCTTCCTCCTTGTTCCACTCTTCTTCAGGCTTCATCACTTTTGCCCCATCCTTATTGTCTTTGACAGGGTGCTCCCATCCTTTGTTAGCTTCTTTCCAAGCCCTGCTATCAAGAGATTTCAAGAATGCTACCATTCTTGGTTTCCAGTAATCATAGTTGGATCCATCCAAGATAGGTGGTCGATTCACAGATCCTACATCTCTGTCCATGTTCCCAAAATTTGCAGTCCCTAGATCTCACCTAGTTATACAGGCAGGGTGCCTGCTCTGATGCCAATTGAAATTCTGGGATCAGATATGTGATGTCGAACCATATGTTTAGACACTGATATCCTAAACAATAAATTAATGAGCTAGTAAATTAAATAACACAGGAAATTGTTAACCCAGTTCAGTGTATCTCCACACTTACATCTGGGGGCTACCAAGCCAGGAAGGAAATCCAATATAAGTAATATTAATTATGGAGTTAAACCAATCATTTTAATCCTTCACTTAATATCTACCCAAGGCAATTTCTATCTAAGACTCTACTTAGATATGAGTACCTACTCACTCCCCCTCAATCACACAGTGATCTTTAACTTAGAATGATTAATAAGTTTGAAGTCACACTTCAGACACACCAGCTTGATCTTACTTATCAGTTTCAATCAAGACACAATTCACTTTTTGCTTAAAAGCTTATAAAGTGACTAACACACAATTAAAACCTGCTTAAATAACTAGCTTCTCTAACACCCTTGACAGTCTTCTTAAATTCGTGAGTTTTTCTTGAGTGTATCAGTTTCTTAAATAGATGCTTGGTTTGTGGGCTTTTTGCAAATTATCCAGACTTTGATAAATTCCACAGTTATCTCCTTGAATCAAGGTGAGTTAGTTTGTTATCTCCTTGAATCAAGGTGAGTTAGTTTTCTGTTTCCTTTATGCTGGAACCAGATAACTTAACTTCCTAAAGAGGCGCCTTGGAGTGCTCATCCTTTACAATTAATTCCAGATATTTACTCCTGATTTTAAGCACTTCTGTTACGCATCATTTAAGGCAGATAGCAGGTTTGTGATGTCTCAACATCTGGTGTGACATCCTGATGTCCTGAACTAAGTTCATAACTATTACTTTGTTTGTCAAAAATTCTGCCAATTTCTAACATCTACAACTACTCCATCCATCAGAGGAATGAGAAACAAAGGGGGAAGTTGGTCAGATGTTGTGCTCCTTTGTTCTATTATTGGCTACTCAGGCACTTTCCTAAATCAGATGTTTTCCTGAACCCACACCAACAGAAGAATTGGGCCAAGAGGTTCATTGCTTTAACTTCAGATGATATCAGATGGTGCACCCAGAGCACCAAAGGCAAAGACATTATCACCAGCTGTGGGCAGTACCCTAATGTTCCTCTAATAGGAGTAAAAGGTTGCATCAATTACAACCCTTTACTGTTTAAGAGGCAATTGGGATATGCCTTGGTTCATCCCCCTAGAGGACAGGATTTAGCTGAGACCCTATACTGTGAAGTGCAACCTAATTCAGCTATTGTCAGACAAGCATCCTGGGCTTGGGATAACATCCAGACAATGGGGATAGCCATCCTTGGGAGATGTAATAATGTTGCTTTAGCTCAGTACTCTGACTGGTCCCGTACTAGAGCTCAGATTACCAGAATGCCTTTCACCTTGGAAGACACACCTGGACCATCTACAGTACAGCCTGCAACAACAGTTAGCCTGGAGGAATTTGAGAAGCTGAAAGAGAGGAATAATCAGCTGTCTGAAGCTCTGAAGAAGACTCTTTGGGAATGAAATGACGGTCGTCTGGACATTGAGAGATTGGAAAGACTCAAGACTGAGCATCTTACCAAGATTGAGAGAATAGATGACTACATAAGGAAAGCAAGAGCTGGGGAACAGATATTGAAGAATGCATGTAAAGAGGCCAAGATTCAGAAAGTTAGGGCTGAGCACTACCTAGAAGAAAGCCAGGCTAGGTGGATCAGGATCACCGAAGCCCGTGCACAGGAGGACCAGAGGACTCAAGCCAAGATTGATCAGTTGGAGGCCAATGAGAAGAAGCAGCAGGAAGCTTTATTGGCAGCTTAGAAGGAGATATCAGAATTGAAGCTCCGAGCGGGGTTAAAGAGATCTAAAGATCAAGACAGGCATAAGAAGCTGACTAATGCCATTGTTACTAGGAACCTCCTCATTAGGACCATTACAGAGCACCCGGCTGGTCCGGTGACTGAGGCACTCCTGAAGGAGGTCAGGGAAGATGATTATGGATTGGATGTCTGATTCTTCTTTGCTTGTTGTTCTTTCCTTTTGATGTACTTTTCCTTTTGTTGTATTTTTGACCCACCATGGGCATGTATTGTAAAACAGACTATGTATTTTTCATCATTTGTAATATATTTAGTTTGTTTTCATTTGGGCTTCTTTTCTCAACAACATCAAGCATCTTCCTCGAGGTCTGGAAAGGTCAAAACCAAGAACCAACGTTGGAAAACAAATAAGCATACTGCATTGCATACTAACGTTGTCTTTGTTTTTTAGGTTTTTGTTATTATTTTTGTTTCTAACTTTGTTGTGATTTCAGGAAACATTGCTCGTCGTCGAGTGTTCCCTGTCAACCGCACACACCGGTACCCTATGCGTAACAAACTTCCAGGCATCCAGATGGATCAGGTACAGCAGGACCTGACTGAAGTGAGAAATCAGATGGCAAACGAAAGGGTCGAGATGAGAAACCAAATGACCCAGTTTATGGCTGTGATGACTGGCTTAGCCCAGAGTCAAGAGAGGTTGAGAGAGCTGGTAGAAAGACAGACACCTGAAGAGCCCCACCTTGGGACAGGAGGAACCAGTAACAATGAACGAGGGCAGCCTCGAATTGACCCACCAGAATATGGGCCCCATTTGAATCCAAATGTTAATATCCCGATGAATGTTCAAGGTAATACTGCTGGGGGCAGAATCCTGCAAGAGGATCCCCAAGAAGAACAATTCACTGTTATTGGAGCTGGAGATGAGGTATATGACAGAAGATTGGATGAGATTGCTGAAAAGTTAAGATCTTTGGAATCTCAGAATTCTTTGGGCTTCTACGTAATGGATATGGGGCTGGTAGATGGGGTGAGGATTCCCCACAAATTCAAACCCCCATGCTTTGAGAAATACAATGGTACATCATGCCCGCGTACTCATCTGCAATCTTTCCTGGGAAGACTCAAGGCTTATACCATGGATGAGAAGTTATGGATGTTATACTTTAAGGACAACCTAACTGGTGCTTCAAGAGAATGGTATTCCCATCTGACAAGGGCCACTATAAGATCTTGGAAGGACTTGGCTGAAGCCTTCATTCGGCAATACCAGTACAACCTAGACATGACCCCCAATAGAACTCTTCTAATGGGCATGTCTCAGTCTTCAAGGGAGAGCTTTCGAGATTATGCTCAGAGGTGGAGACAGCTCGCTGCTGCTGTCCAGCCACCCATGTCAGAACGGGAGATGGCTGACATGTTTATGAACACCTTGCAGGGAACTTATGTTGATAGACTTGCTACTTTCTCCTCTACCAGTTTTGCTGATGTAGTTATAGCTGGTGAGAGAATTGAGAGTCTTTTGAAGATGGGCAAAATCTCTGACAACGGTGCAAGCTCCTCCAGTAACCCCAGAAAACCTTTTGCAGGACCCCGAAGGGCGGGGGAAACAAATGTTATTCATACAAGCAGGGGCAGACCCCAGTATTCTCACAGATCAGTAGCCGCTGTTACCATCCCGGCTCTGGTTCCACATCAACCACTTTATCCTTAACAACAACAACAACATCACTATCAGCAACCATCCCATTTTCCGCAACAAATAACTTACAACAACAATAATAGCAACCAACAACAGCGTCCCTTTCAACAAAGGCCATCACAAGCAAACAGGGTAATTGACCCTATCCCTATGCCTTATGCTGCTCTATTGCCACAACTCCTGAAGCTTAACTTGGTTGAGTTAAGGACGTTGGCACCACCAGATCCTCTCAATCTCCCTAAGAATTATGATGCTAATGCCAGGTGTGCCTTTCACTCCAACGCACCTGGTCACAATACTGAGAAGTGCAGAGCCTTGCAAATGAACGTTCAATATCTGGTCGATTCCAAAGCTCTCAATTTCGCACCTCCTCCGAATGTTAACAGAAATCCTATTCCCAATCATGGTGGGCCCAGGATTAATGCCATTGAAGAGGACCAGCCATCAGTAGTAATTGATAATATTGCACAGATTCAAACACCGCTGGCTGAAGTCAAAGTCCAACTTTTAAGATGCCAAGTGTTCCCGGGCTGTGGGGCCTGTTGTGAATTGTGCAAGACTGCTATTAATGGTTGTGAGAAGCTAAGGTTTGGCATAGATGGCCTCATCAGAGATGGGATCTAGCAAATTACTTCAACAGTTCCTTCAACAACTTTTGTTTCAACAACAATGGATTCTCCTACAACATCAACAATCTTTTCTTCAGCAACAACAGATCCTCCTACAACAACAACAACTATCATTCCCACTGATTCATCTACAACTCCATCAATCACTCCATCCATTATCTCAACAGATCAGAGTTCAGCAACATTTACTTTTACAACATCAGCACCCATCTTATCAACGGAATCATCTACAACACCAACAAACATTAATGAAGATGTCTCAACGGTCACGATCTATTATGACCCGACAAATGTTCATCCCAGCAACAGTTTCCAACAACAAACTGCAACACCTCCTGTCAGATCTCCAATTACGATCTACTACGATCCGCATACCATCACAGTTCCTTCCGCTGCAGCAATCAGTCCAGTTACCATTACGGTACCTGGACTTGTTCCTTATGAAAGCAGTAATGCCATACCTTGGCACTACGGCTCTGATCTCTACTGCAATGGGGAGAAAATCACTATGGATTCATCAACCTCTTCACCACAAGTTGACAATGTTGGGGGAGGCGGAGGCTTCACCAGAAGCGGACGCCTTTTTGCCTCACAAACACCAAGGCCCAATGCTGAAGCAGAAGCTGCTGCTAAGGCAAAAGGAAAGAATGTGGTATCTAAAGAGCCACCTGCTAAAGAAACTCAGAAGACGTCTTTTGAACAAGATGTAGACGAGTTCATGAGAATAATCAAAAGGAGTGATTACAAGGTGGTGGACCAGCTTCACCAAACCCCCTCCAAGATCTCTTTATTATCATTGCTAATGTGTTCTGAAGCCCACATGAATGCATTGTTGAAGGTCTTGCACGCAGCGTATGTGCCGGAGGAGATTACTATTAATCAGTTAGAAACTGTGGTCGCAAATGTCAACACCAGTCATGGACTGGGCTTTACAAATGCTGATTTAACAACGGAGGGGCGCAACCATAACAAGGCTTTGCACATCACCTTGGAATGCAAAGATGTTGTTCTGTCTCATGTGCTAGTGGACACTGGGTCTTACCTCAATGTCCTACCAAAGAAAGCCTAAGTGAAGCTGGAGTATGATGGCTTGGCGTTGCGTCCAAGTAATTTGGTGGTGAGAGCATTTGATGGCTCTAAGAGATCAGTGCTCGAAGAGATTGATTTACCTGTGTTGATTGGCCCACAGACCTTTAAAACTACCTTCTTTGTGATGGACATACAGCCGGCCTACAGCTGTCTGTTGGGTAGACCTTGGATCCACGTCGCTGGCGCTGTTACGTCTACCCTTCACCAGAAGTTAAAATTCGAGTGGGAAGGCCAAATCATCACCATCTATGGGGAAGAAGATATCTTTGTTAGCCAGCTGGCTACGTACAAGTACATAGAAATGGATGGGGAGATCCATGAGACCATGAGACTATGAGTCAGGGGTTTAAGGCCCTTAACATCAATGAAGCATCTGATGTGTCTGGAACTTCCATCACCTCATATCAACAGGCCCGGAAGGTTGTTGAGGAGGGTACCGCTCAAGGCTGGGGCAAGCTGCTGCCAGTTGAAAAGAAAGAAGACAGATTCGGGTTGGGTTACAGACCAACTCGACAAGATCAACCAAAGGCTGCAAAGGAGCCCAAGTTTATCAGCGGGGGAATGCTAATACCGGATGCTGTGAACAGTTTGGAAGACGAGGAAGAAGACGAACGCAACCTGGAAAACTGGATACGTCCAAGGATCCCGGGGAACCAAGTCTCAAACTGGTCTTCCCAGGAAATTATAAGACTTACTCCTGCAGAGTAATTATTATTTCCTGTCTTTAAGCATGCATCAAGTCCTGCATATTCCCCAAGATGTCAGGGCTCATTTTGTAATCGGGCCATCTTATATTTTGTGCAAACGATCAATTAATGAATATCAGGACACCTTTTGCAAATGAGTCTCTTTTTTCTCTCGCTCACTGTTTTTCATTTTTCATTTTTTATACAAAAATAAAATGGCAATGTTTTTCAAAATAATAACTTCATTTTCACTTTTTCTAAGCAAGATAAAACTGATCACTAAAATGAACAAATCTAAACCCTTGCAGAGAGTGCCCTCCAGACTGCACCGACAACAACACCGCTATGACTTCGTATGACTTTGACAATCCGATTAATCAAGCCGATGAAGGGGTTGAAGAAGATTATGAGCTACCTGAAGAACTAGTCAGGTTGTTGAGACAAGAGGAGAAGGTTATTACTCCTCATCAGGAGGAAGTTGAGATAGTTAATCTTGGTACCGAAGAAGATTTAAAAGAAGTGAAAATCGGGGCCCGTCTGCAAGATTCAGTGAAAGAGCAACTTATTGACATGCTTCGGGAGTATGTGGATGTTTTTGCCTGGTCTTATCAGGATATGCCAGGTCTGGATACCGACATCGTTATGCACAAGCTGCCTCTAAAGGAAGAATTTCCTCCAGTAAAACAGAAGTTGCGCCGTACTCGCCCGGATATGGCCATGAAGATAAAAGAAGAGGTACAAAAACAGTGGGACGCCGGTTTCCTTGCTGTAACTAGTTACCCGCCGTGGGTTGCTAACATTGTACCTTTTCCTAAGAAGGATGGCAAGGTGAGGATGTGTGTGGATTACTGGGATCTGAACAGAGCCAGCCCGAAAGATGACTTCCCATTACCTCACATTGATGTATTGGTCGACAATACGGCTCAGTTCTCGGTGTTCTCCTTCATGGATGGATTTTCAGGATATAATCAGATCAAGATGTCACCTAAAGACATGGAGAAGACAACTTTCATCACACCCTGGGGTACATTCTGTTATAAGGTAATGCCATTCGGACTGAAGAATGCTGGTGCCACTTATCAATGGGCTATGGTAACATTATTCCACGACATGATCCATAAAGAAATTGAATGTTATGTGGATGACATGATTGCCAAGTCCCTCACAGAAGAAGACCACCTGGTGAATCTGTTGAAGCTATTCAAGCGTCTGAGGAAGTACCAACTGAAGCTAAACCCCAACAAATGCACATTCGGGGTGCAATCCGGTAAGCTGCTGGGATTTATTGTGAGCGAGAAAGGAATTGAAGTTGACCCTGACAAAGTCAAAGCCATTTAAGAGATGCCTGCACCAAAGACTGAAAAGGAAGTTCGGGGGTTTCTAGGCAGATTGAACTACATTTCACGGTTCATATCTCACCTTACAGCAACCTGTGAGCCCTTGTTCAAGTTGTTAAGAAAAGAACAAACAGTCAGGTGGAATGAATACTGCCAAAGGGCTTTTGACAAAATCAAGGAATACTTACAAGAGCCTCCGATCCTTATGCCTTCAGTTGAAGGAAGACCTCTAATAATGTACTTGACAGTATTAGAAGAGTCAATGGGGTGTGTGTTGGGCCAACATGACGAGTCTGGTCGAAAAGAGTATGCAATATACTACCTAAGCAAAAAGTTTACCGACTGTGAACAACGTTATTCACTGCTCGAGAAAACTTGCTATGCTTTAGCGTGGGCTGCTCGCTGACTAAGGCAATATATGTTGACCCACACTACCTTATTGATCTCAAAGATGGACCCAGTCAAGTACATATTCGAGAAGCCAACACTTACCGAACGGGTTGCAAGATGGAAAATGATTCTCACAGAATATGACATTCAGTATACATCTCAGAAAGCCATCAAAGGCAGTGTATTGTCTGATTATCTTGCTGAGAAACCCATTGATGATTACCAGCCTATGAGATTTGACTTCCCTGATGAAGACATCATGTTCATAAAAGAAAAAGATCATGAAGAGCTTATCCACACTGAAGGGCCTGACCTAGAAGAAGAGTGGACAATGATGTTCGATGGGGCTGTTAATATGAACGGTCGTGGTGTTGGTGCAGTTCTCATTACACCTAAAGGAGTTCACATGCCTTTCTCGGCTAAACTCACTTTTAACTGCACTAACAACGAAGATGAATATGAAGCATGTATCATGGGTCTTGAGGAAGCCATTGACCTCAGGATCAAGACTTTAACTGTATTCGAAGATTCAGCTCTGGTAATCAATCAAACCAACGACAAATGGTACACTCACCAGGAGCATCTGATTCCATACCGGGATTATACGAGGAGATTACTGACTTTCTTCACCATAGTCAAACTTGAGTATATGCCTCGGGATGAAAATCAGTTTGCAGATGCTCTGGCTACCATTTCATCCATGATCAAAGTTCAAGCTACCAACTTTGTGCCTCGAATTTCAGTATCCAGATTGGACAGACCAGCATACGTATTCTCAGTAGACGTTGCTAAAGATGATAAGCCTTGGTTCTATGACATCAAATGCTTCTTGGAGGATCAAACATACCCACCTGGGGTATCATCCAATGACAAGAAGACATTAAGAAGGTTGGCTGGTAGTTTCTTCCTGAATGCTGATGGCTCCTTGTACAAGCGCAACTTTGACATGGTACTTCTCAGATGTGTTGATAAGGAAGAAGCAGAAATGTTGATGCACGAGGTGCATGAAGGATCTTTCGGTACCCACGCTGGAGGACATGCAATGGCTAAGAAATTGTTAAGATCAGGTTACTACTAGATCACAATGGATGCAGACTGTTATGCCTATGCCAGAAAGTGCCATAAATGCCAGATTTATGCAGACAAAGTGCATGTGCCTCCGAATCCTTTGAACGTGATGTCTTCACCTTGGCCTTTTGCCATGTGGGGCATTGACATGATTGGAAAGATTGAATTGACTGCTTCAAATGGCCACAGATTCATCCCGGTAGCCATTGATTACTTCACCAAATGGGTTGAAGCAGCTTCGTATGCAAATGTCACCAGGCAAGTGGTAGCCCGATTCCTGAAGAGAGACATCATCTGTCGGTATGGAGTGCCCGAGCGAATCATTACTGATAATGGTTCCAACTTGAACAATAAAATGATGGCAGAACTGTGCCAGGACTTCAAGATCCAACATCACAACTCTTCTCCTTACAAGCCAGAGATGAATGGCGCTGTTGAGGCAGCTAACAAGAATATCAAGAAGATTGTGCAAAAGATGGTGGTTACATACAAAGACTGGCATGAAATTCTACCATTTTCCTTGCATGGGTACCATACATCAATTAGAACATCCACTAGGGCAACACCGTATCAGCTTGTATATGGTATGGAGGCAGTCCTACCTGTTGAAGATGAATTACCCTCCTTGCGAGTACTGATGGATGTCAAGCTGAATGAAGCAGAATGGGTCAGATCTCGGTATAATCAACTAAGTCTGATCGAAGAGAAGAGATTAGCTGCGATCTGTCATGGACAGTTATACCAGAAGAGAATGAAGAAAGCCTTCGATCAGAAAGTCAGGCTTCGGGAATACCAAGTAGGAGATCCGGTGCTGAAAAGACTCCTCCCTCCTCATACAGACCACAGGGGCAAGTGGACTCCGAATTACGATGGTCCGTTCATAGTAAAGAAAGTTTTCTCTGGTGGAGCACTGATGCTCAGTACTATGGATGGTGAAGATTTCCTATCCCCTGTGAATTCAGATGTAGTTAAAAAATACTTCGCATAAAATGACCCGCTGAACATAAAAACAGAATGCAAGTCCAGGCAAAAATAGGGCATTCCGGCGAGTCAAAAACAGAATAAAAAACTCTGGCAAAAATAAGGGAAAATAAAAAAAATATATGTACACCCGCTGAGTTGAAAAGCCACATTGGACAGCTCAGGCATAAATGGGTATCCCGGTGGATTGAAAACCCGAAAGGGCGATCCACGCAAAATAAGGGAATAAGCAAACAACTGCATTCTGAATTCGTCTGTATCACCCACAACATGGCAAGCTTCAAAAGGTTAAAGCATCGGTCAGAATCAGCCTTCTTCAGATAGCAGGATGAGAAAAACGTCACCAGTCATACGAGTCATAGCAAAAGGGAAGCTCACTGAAGCGTCATCAACATTACCAACACCTTTTTGTTTCTCAATTTGTAACGATCTCCTCATTTCAAGGGATCTGTTTCTTTGACTGTATTTGCCAGTTCAAGGCACCCAAATTAATAAAAGCAGATTTTCAGTCACACTCTGTCTTGTACATTTTATTTCATTTGCAAAAATGTCCGATATCCTTGATATAATGGTTGCATAAATACATATGCGCTTTTTTAATCACATGCTTGCAGGAAATATTTTCTTACTCCCAGGGGTGTCTAAAACTCCTATGATGGAATCCAGTAAGGGATACCTCGGGGTACTTGTGCGTTTCTTTGTCATAACAGGATTGCAGATATTCAAAGCGCAACATAGGGCATGAAAGTTTCTCCCCAGCAAGCTGCCGAATCATTATTTCCTCAGCACATCTTCCAAACAGCACCAGAGATGCCTTCTCCCCATCAGAGTTGTCGGGCATCACTTCTCCAGCACTTTCTTCAAGAGCAGCATCAGAAGGTGTTCATTTCCCCAGCTGAGTTGTCAGATATTATCATCCTCAACAGGATCCCTACAGAAATCTCTAGGAAAATCATTCAGTGATTGTTCCTCCCCAGCCGAGTGCTAGACAGGGAATCATCTCCCCACAGAGCTCCAGCCTCTATCCAGAAAAGCAATGTCTGAATTTCCCGCACAACAAAGTGACGAAAGCTTCCACAGCCCCCAACTGGGCTCCTCATTACCAAGACAGGTCTATTAGTGACCTATTTCCCCAAGCAGAATCATCTGTATCAGATCTACCAATGATCTCATCCCCAGCTGGGATATTCTTTCAAGCAGATCAGCCAGAGATCTCCACAGCAGCGGGATCTGAATCCCGGATCGGTATCTTTTACATAATCATAGCATTCGCATCATAAATCACCCCATAGCGTAGCACTCCGTTTAATACGGAACATTACGGCAAAAATCAAACATATTGCATAATCACAAGTCATGTTTTGAATCAGCACCTGTGCATACCAACATTCTGTCAGCAATGTATATAAGGACTCACAGTCCCAGCAGAAAGCCAAAGCGTCCCCTTTGCACTCACAATTACATGTTAATGTATACTCTTTCCGACACCCGTCCGTGTCATATCATTCCCCTGCAGATATAAACCACCAACAGATATATATACGCTCCCTTTTGACACTCGTCTGTGTCACCACTCCTCAGCATGGTTGCCTAAACACTTATTGAAAACCAAACACTTGTTTATAATACACTCCTTTCGAAACCCGTCCGTGTCATCTTATCCCCACAGGTCTTCAGAATATCTTTCACACTTATAAGATCATAACTTATACACTTTCTCTTTGACACTCGTACGTGTCACTCTCCCCATCCAGTTGAACACTCGTCTGTGTCTCACTCATGCTTATCTTTACTCATACAGATACTCGTCCGTATCTTGTATACATCACTTATTTCCCCTCAGATCCGACACTCGTCCGTGTTCTTTGTTAACCAGTTGGTACTCGTCCGTATCATCATCCCTGAACATGCGTCAGCGTTTGTTTCTACTGATACTCGTCCATATCATAGTCTTAAGGATGCTCGTCCGCATCTTTAATCTATACACAGTGTCAAACACTTATACCTTTTACCTCTTGAATGTAAACACTCGTCCGTGTTTACTATTCCCCAGCAGATCCCCAGTAAATTATTTCTTTTCTATCTGACATTCGTCCTATGTCATGATACTTTCGGCAGCCGTACCCTGCCAGGTGATCGTCCTTCACCTTTAGATGACCGTCCATGTCATTATTCCCCCAGCGGAGTCTCCATTATTGGAACCCTTTTCTAACCGGCATTCGTCCTATGTCGTGATATTTTAGCAGCCATACCCTGCTAGGTGATCGTCCTTCACCCCTTGATGATCGTCCCTCGTCACTTTATCCGATGGTCGTCCCCATCGTTGATCTTGATTATCTGACGTTTGTCCTATGTAATGATAAACCCTGAGAGTAGCCGTACCCTGCTAGGTGATCTTCCTTCACCTCTTGATGATCGTCCTTCATCACGATTATCCGATGGCCGTCCCCATCGTCGACCTTTTCTATCCGGCATTCGTCCTATGTCGTGATACTTTCGGCAACCGTACCTTGCCAGGTGATCGTCCTTCACCATGGATGACCGTCCCTCATCCTTATCCCTAATAGAGCAGTCGTCCCCTGCTAGGTGATCGTCCTTCACCTTTGATGACCGTACCTCGTCATTTATTTCATTGACCTGATGGTCGTCCCCATCATTGACTTTACTGTTAATCCCCAGAGAATCTTGTTTCTTTAGCATGTCGGTCGTCCCCGTCATTGCTTTATCCCCGACAGTCGTCCTCTGCTCGACGGTCGTCCTCCATCGCCCACACTTTATAATCATACTATACTTCCTTTTACAATCTATATCCCTTATCTTCTTCACCCAGTGAGTGCAAATTTTGGACTGTCTTTGATATTCAACCACAAGTTATCTTGTTTGCCTGTTAAGTCGTCGCTTACATCCTGCACAGATAACTCATGCTTGAATAGGGGCAGCTGTAAACACCCCAAATTTTCCCTCACTAAGTTCACACCATGGCTTGTGATCTTTTCATTTGCATAAGTTCAATCATATCACATCATCTTGCATTTTTGCTTCACTGCATTGGTTCAAAGTCATATGCATCTAGGGTTTGTGATCTGAGCAATCCATGAGCCATCTGAGCCACTCCAAAGGTCTTCAATCATGCCAAGAGGGTCCATGTATGTTCAATCACCATATTATATCCTCCCAAGATCAAGGAAGTCAAAGAATCACAAGAACTTGCAAGGCATGGAAGCAGAGCCAGGTTTAACTGCACAGATGACCTAAAATTAGGGTTTCGGTTTCAGAGGCCATAAATTCAAATTTTGTTTTGGTCACTCTTGTTTCTATTGGTCTCAATATTTTATAAGGATCATACATACCAAGTTTGATGGAAAAATTCATTGTGGAAGTCATCTGATCATTGGGTAACTTCCTGAGCAAGTCAGAGCAAAATCAGGGCATTTGAGGCCCCCCAACATGGAACCAAAGTGGATTTTTCATCAAAATGAAGTTATATGGTCTTTATTTGATCATTGAAGTGCTTATAAGTTCACAAATTTGAAGAAAAGTGGGCTAAACCAAAAGTTGCCAAAAATGGAAATGACTTGTAAGGTAAACTTTCTGTTTTGGAAAAGTTTTTCAACCTCCTCTTTCTCAACCAAAAATGCTTCAAATGAAAAATTGTTGGTCATGAAAGTTGTAGATTGGATCATTCCCTTTTCAAAAAGTACAAGAACAAGATCTAATTCATTTTGGAACTCAAGTTATGGCTTTCCAAAGTTGGCAAAAATCACATAATTTCATGTTTCATGCCAAAGAGGCATTTTTGCAAAACCTCATGCCAAACTATTTTATTACTTCAAATGGACTTCTACACATCATAACATCATAGTGCAATGCCTAAAACTCAGAATTGCCCAAAGAATTTCACATTTCCATGACTTGTACATGAAGAAATCAAGAAAGGGCCAAACTTTGCCAAAATTGCAAAACCTCCCACAACTTCCCACAAACTTGCCAAATTGCCTCAAACTGATTTCCATGGACATCCTTGAATCAAGCTGCACCAGACACCCCCTTGTCCTTGGCCTGAAACAGCCCATACCCCAAAGGACAACTTTGTTGACTTTTTTGCAAAACAAGTCATACCAATCACACTATGCCATTACCAACTTTCTGACCAATCACATTACCTTATACTAATCAAAAGCAAGCCAAACATAACAAGAACACAACTTGAACTCTCCCATAGCTCAGCATTCACAAAAACATCCCTCTTTGCATTTTCTATCAAAATACACACCTCAGCCATTCATTCTTCAAACCAATATCACCATTCATCTCAGCATCAATCACTGAGCATTTCCCACCCTTCACTTTGCCCTAAAAGCCACCATACACAAAACACGATTTCTTCCCCCTTTGAACTGAACTTCATCAAACTTCAAAAGGAGGTCACAAACACTTCAGCAAAGCTTCAAAGCTTCTTCAGGGAGGTCATTGGAGGCATTTTGAAGCAAAGAAGAAGCCTGAAAGCAACAGGGTTGAAAGCTTCATCTCAGGTAGCCATGTGAAAACATTTTTCCAGAATCTTTGTTTTAAGTTCTTAAATGGTTGAGTTTGATCCCCTGAGTGTAATGAACTTTGAATTATTGAAAATGGTGAAGAAATGAGGATGTATGGTTTGTTTGAAAGTTTTGCATTTTTTATTCTTTGATTCGAATCTTGTTAATGGCTGAAAATAAATTCTGTTTGAGGGTGGATTTAGGTTTAGGGGAGTGAAAAGAACGAATCTGGAGCTTTAGAGCTCCAGAAATGGCCTGGGGAGTGAGATTGCAATTCTCAGGGAAGGGTGTGGCCGGAGAAGATGATCGGAAGTCATTTCCGGCCACCTGAAAGTGATTAGGTTAATTAATTAGGGTTAGGGCTTTATTTGAATATGGACCGTTAGATGGAGCTTCCCGCACGTGTTTGTGTGGCCTGGATCTCATGATTAGTTTTAATTTTAGGTTTAATAATTAATTAATTAAGTTTAGGCAGATTTGAATGTGGGCAGTAGGATTGCGCGCCAGGTCAAAGCTTTCAAACCCAGTTTCAATCTGGTCCACCCATTCAGCATACTTTTCATTTAATTAGCTTTTATTTTGTTTTTTCTCATTTAATTTGTACGAATTTTAAAAATAGAAAAAAACATCAGAAAAATCTGAAAATTTTATCCAACCTTTTATTAATTTTCAGAACCCAAAAATATTTGTATTTTTATTTTTAGCATTAAAAAATTATTTTTAAATAATTTAAATGTTATTTTTAATTAGTTAATGAGAATTAATTAATTAAAAATACATTTAGGTATTTAAAAATCACAAAAAAATTCAGAGAGCATATTTAAACATTTAGAAACATTTACAAACTCTCCACACAAATTTATTTTTGATTTTGATCATGCTTTGACAATTTTCAAGTGAATTAGGGTTCTTAAATTTGCATATTTTTAACCCTAACTTCAAAAATTCATAACTTTTGATCCAAGTTGAGTTTGTGAATGATTCTTTTGGCATTGTGCTATACATGGTTTCAAGCATCTAAAAATTTTTTTGTTTCATTTTCAATTTGTTTGGCATTTTACCTTTAGGATCACCCTTTAAACCCTAGAAACTTAGGAAATTCATAACACCCTTAGAGTTTAGCTTCTGACCTCCCCCTTTGGATAGTGAACTAGTATAGGTTTAGGGTTCCTTTGGTTTCATTTTCAATTTTTTATCTTATCATTTGCTTCTGTTTTTGAGTTTTGCATCTCACATGTTCATATAACCCTAATTTTGCATCTCATTTGCATCCATCTTGTATAAGCTTGCATACATGATCTTGCCATGACATTTTGTGCATCCACATGACATATAAGACATCTTAGGACATATTAGAATCATGATTGATCATTGCATCATCCATTTGCTATGTTTTGCTTTCATTTCATTTCATGTGCATTCATGAACTTTCATGCCTCTTATATGCTTCATTTGCATTCTCATCCTTTGTATGATCATCTCCATCTCATGACATACATTTGTATCATATCTTTGTATCATTAGCATCATGAACATGCTTCTGGTTTTGGTTTCCACCTTTTCATTTCATCCCATTTTCATTTCATTTCATTTCCTTTTGCTAACTTTTCAGGTGGTAAGTACTTTGAGAAGTGAATTTGCCTTCACTTCTCACAATCTCTTCTCACCTCTCTTATGCATTCATTGCTGAATTTTACTTGTGTATTAGGGTGAGATTGCTCATTCATGTCCCTTTCTCTTCTTCTTTCTTCAAGCAACTTATCTTCTTAATTGAAGTAAGTTGTCTTGCTTCTTTCTGCTTCTCCTCCTTCCATCTTTCTTCTTCCTTGATGGCTTTTCCTTGAAGATCTCTTGCAAGCCTCATAAACCCTAGGAATACCCAAGCATGATCACAATTAGGGTTTGATTAGTCCCCCTATTAGTTTTACCTTTGTGTCATCTTTGTGTCTTCTCTTCTCACCTCTTAATCAAGGACTAAACCTTAAAGGTTTTAAGGCTTTGTGATTAAGATTATGCCTGCATCCTTCTATTAGGATAGAGTGTATAACTTTAATCCTAAGTGTTAAACCCTTAATGTGTTTAAATCCTTTAATCAATCCACCTAATAATCACTAATACATCTGGCTTGTAACTTGGGCCTTGCATTAGGGTTCTAATTCTTCCTTAATTGGTTAAGAAGGACTAACCCTAGTGTTAATGGACAAGTCCCCCTCAAGTTGTCTTACAAACCATAAAATACATTTCTTAATCTTACCATTAACTAAAATCCACTTTAATAAAGGCTTTGTTATGTCATGAGGTTAATCTCTAACCATGGATTAAGTTGAGGAGCCTTTCTCAGCTTAAGTGTTCTCATCTATCATCCTTCTATTAGGATGGTGTAATGGGTCCATTAAATCCTTGATTATGGCTTAAACTCATTACTTAACACCAAACAAAAACTCCAAAAACATCTAAATAAATGCAAGTAGGTTAATGATCTTAATCCTACACCATGGTGATTAAGTGTGAGGTGTTTACTTCATACTTAAGGTATTCTCATTACCCCTAATCAGAGGGAAGATGTGATGAGTTTACTAACCCTTGGTTTAGGCTTAAGCTCATTTTCTTATGACAAACACCATAAGCAATAAAAGATTGAAATCACCAAAAACAAACAATAATCGTCTCCTCCGGGATTCTTTTCTCACCTCATTCACTCACAAACGAGAACTCGTTTCTTCCGTCTAATGCAAGACAGTTTGCACCTGAGCCAGACAGGTCTTACACTTGAGCATAGACAAGCAAGCAGTTCATAAGTCAATTTATCTTTCAGTCTCTTTGAGTCGAACTACGGTGTTCTGACTTCCTCATTGCACGAGAGGATACGTAGGCATAACTTAACAGTTATCGAACAAAAGTCTCTGTATATTCCCCCTTCTTCTAGCCTTATTCTTTAAGCCTCATAGTCTTGAGCTTCACACTCTTTTCTTGCACTGTCACTCTTTCATTTCACTTCACATTTCTTCTACACTGACACTTGTATTCTTTTCCAGCTTTTTGCACACAAAATAGCACTGACACTACCCCTTTAAACACAAACTTTCAAGCGTGGATCCCGTCGAGTACGACGAACAATCTGGGTGCTAATACCTTCCCAGGTTGTAACCAACCCCCTTTCTCAGTTTCTCTGGTTCGCAACCGTCTTATCCATCTTTTCCCAGGTTTATGCAGCATTACCTTTCCTTCGGGATAAAAATGCCTAGTTGGCGACTCTTTTCAGTTCATCTTCATGTTCTCTCCTTTCGCCGACCATTCGCTTCTGTACCCCTTCTGACCAGGTGTCATTTGGTGGGAGTGACAATAGTCTATAAATATAATGTTTCTCTCAGGTTGTTGAGAAATAAGGTTTTTGTTGTTGATATTCACTTGTAATGTTTGAATCATAATAGAGAAAGTGAATAGTAAAACAATTATAACTAATCATGATTATTTTTCTTCCTTCTTTTCTTTCTTTCATACAACCTAATAGAGTTTCTTGTGTTTGTTCAAGAAACTAAATCTTTCTCAAATTTTGTTGTTTGTTCTTGACAATATTGATTCACAACATATCATATGTAGTTTATTTTCTTGAGAATATTAGTTCCCTAGCGAAGAACAGACGAAAGCGATAGTTGTAAATCCATAAAAACCCAAGTTCAATTTTTAAAGATAATTCATAATTAGGATGTCACTTCAACAAAACAATTGAATATTATTCTTGCAATATCAGTTAATTCATAGCTGAACATCAATCATCATAACATTGAAAAACATTATTCAAATAAATCTAAGGAAATAAAATTTCATTTACAACTTAATAAAATATATGTGCACTATTCCCCTGTGTTACAAAATCAAAGCATTATTCGACTAAAATGAAAACGATAAATGCAAAGAGGGCATTAATGCCATCTCCCGACCATCATGAGCTATCACTCCTGCTGGTTACCTGTACAACTGTTACACAAAGGCATCCAAGAAATAAATGGGTGAGAATATGCTTACAAATAATAACGATGAATATTAATAGTAGGATGATAAAAACAAAATAACAAATTCAATTCATATTCATTACATTTAATTATAAACATCCACAATATAATTATGTAATGCTAATGCTCCAACTCCATCACCCAAAATGCATGTGGTACCGGTTTTTGAATATCAAATGTTTGTTATTGATTAATCCATGAAGTATGGTCCCTGATCTAAACCAACGATTCCACCAATGAATCTGCGACTCGCCCCTGGTTCCTCACTGAAACAACGATTCCACCAATGAATATGAAGTTGTCATTGGAACGAAGTCATACCTATCTCCAACTATATGTATGAATGATGTATTATGAAAATAACTTAACGATTCATATTATTCATCTCAAACATAAAAAACACTCATCATAAACCACCATCAAAATTATCATCTAAATGGTTCCTCGTCTGAACCCCATTTTCGCCAATCCAGGACATCACTGTAATCTTTGGAGTTACTAATCACAACAAAAGACTCATCATATAATTGAGTAGTATTATGTCACAACCTAAAATTTCGACAACTCAAAATTCACTATTCAACCGTAACAACGCTTATTCACCCGAAACAAAACTATTCATCTAAAAAACAATATTCATCCGAGAACATTATTCACTTGAAACATTATTCATCCGATTTTTAGAAAAGTCGATTTTCTCTGAGTTTTAAAAAGTTAAGTTTTCTGCCCATTCAAAAAAAAGATTTTCATTAAATTGAGTTTTTTTTGCCTAATTTGAAAAAAAAATACTTATTTTTTATCAAAATATATTATTTTTTAGGCAAAATATCATTTTTCATCCCTTAACCTTACCTCGGGGTCCATTTTGGTTCCTTAATTTTTAAAATGTTCAAATCGATCCCTTAAGTATTAAAAACGAAGCACGTTTGTCCTTCTGTCTGTTTCCGTTAGTGAGGGTTCAGAAAGATTGTCCATGTGGCTTAATTGATGGCTTACGTGGATATATGTCCATACACGTGGAATTTGACGTGGCATGTGTTCATTCCCAAGAAAAATTATAAATATTTGCTTTCAACAAGGCTTGGCTTACGTGGATATATGTCCATACACGTGGAATTTGACGTGGCATGTGTTCATTCCCAAGAAAAATTATAAATATTTGCTTTCAACAAGGCTTGAACCTTGGTCACAAGGGTTGTAGAGCACATAACCTTACCACTTATCCACTTTGCCTTTTCTAATATAATTTACACATTAAATATAATTATTGTAGTCTTAATTTAACCTAACCAATAACAAACCCATAAAACGTTTTGTTATCTAACCCATAAAACCTTCAACAGGGAGTTGATACTTGAAACATACATCAGAATCCGCCATAGCAGAAAGCTTACCAATGAGGTGTGATAATTTCATATTACGATCGACGACGAGGATTTTGGTGTCACCTCCGATGTACGAAAAGTGACCATCGTGAAGGCAAGGTTGGATTATTCCATTGAAGCTACAAATGAGTTTGGCTCTCTTAGTGTTGGGATGCGAATTTGAATGATTCTTCATTAATGAAGGTGAAGGTGATGAGAATTAGGGTTTAATTTGGGAAATTTTAGAATCCAGGGTTTGGAATTTGGAGGATGAAATTTGTAGTGGACGAATTTAGAAGAGTTTTGAGATAGTGGAGTGGAAAATTAGAATTATTTTATAATGGACTCAATAACATTGAAATACCCTAGTTTATATCTGTAAAACTATTGAAATCAAAATTGTTTTGTAATGGATTCAACAACATTTTGGAAGGACTAAAAGAGAAAGGAATGGTTGCGGCAACAATGTATTCTGAGTTTTTACTAATAAGGATAATTTAATTCAATAAAATGGGGTTTTTAATTCACAAGTGAACAATAACCAAGTTGGTGGAGACGTCCATTGTCTTGGTTGAGGCCCCTAGTTCGATTCTTGGTTGAGGCTAAATTTTGAAATTTTGTTTGGAATTTTGATGACTTTGGTATGAATATATGCCACGTCGGATGCCACACATGTACACATAGGGGTGGCAAAACGAGTCGTGGCCTGCACACCCGCCAAAATTTGGCAGGTTGGGTTAGAATTTTGGGCCCGCCGCCCACCAAGGCCCGCCCCGCTAAAGACCGCCACCCTCTATAGCCCTCCCCACCAAAACCTGTCGCCCTCCAAAGCACGCCACACCTATGAAATAAACACTTTTTAAGTATTTGGAAGAGCATATGAAAGTAGCTTATGATGTGTACATACGCTGTTTTTAGATTATATGGACTAATATACTTTCTTTGTCTCCATATTTGGGCAAGTATTTGGAATTTTACCAAGGAAAAATGACAAAAATATTTTTATTTTAGGTGAAAACTTGTTGAAAGTTCTATTTTTTTATTGAGGATTAATACTTGATGGTTTTAGTCTTTTGCTATTTATATTGAAATGTTAAAAAAGCCTTTTAATATATATATATATATATATATATATATATATATATATATATATATATATATATATATATATATATATATATATATATATATATATATATATATATATATATATAATAGAAGGCCAAGCCCGCCAAACCGCCACCTTGGCGGGGCGGGCTAGACTTTTATGCCCATTTCAACTTGGTGGGCATGCCCGTCCCGCTCTATATTTAGAGGGCATTAGGTGGGGTGGGGAGGTCGGCCCGTTTTGCCACCCTTATGCACACACATACACTACGCCAAAAATGCTTTTTAACAGCGCATCTTAGACAGCGCTTTTAAGAGAAAGCGCTGTCTAAGGTTAAAATTAAAATTAAACACGGAAAATGGTCCAAAAAAATAATGAAAGCGCTGTCTAAGGGGGGGTCTTAGACAGCGCTTTCAAAAAGCGCTGTCTAAGACCCCCCTTAGACAGCGCTTCTAGAAAGCGCTTTTATATATTTACCTTAGTCAGCGCTTTTGATAAAGCGCTGTTTAAAGTTTTTAAATTAAAAAAAAAATAAAACCAAAAGCGCTGTCTAAGGGGGGGGGGGGGGTTTAGAAAGCGCTTTTGGAAAGCGCTGTCTAAGGGATACCTTAGAAAGCGCTTTAACCAAAAGCGCTGTCTAAGGTCTAATTAAAATTAAATTTCATACTTCTATTTTCATTCTCTGTTCTTTTCGTTTTCCCTCCTGCGAACGTTTCCAGACGAACCCTAACATCGAACGTTTCCAGAAGAACTTTGTCGTCATTGAAGTCACTGAAACTTGTTTGAATCGTTCTCCTGTCTTCATCGCGGTATGTATTTCACGTTTTCATTCATTCATTCACGTTTTCATTCATTCACTCATGTTCTTCGTTCACGTCATTGAAGTCATTTCTGTTTTCGGATTTCAGTCTGGATTTCAGGCATTGCAATAGTTTAATCGGTCATTTCTGAAAGTTGTTGAAGAATCTCATTACGGTATGTGTTTCAGTTTTGATTTTATTAGGAATTGTTCATTTCCCTGTTTTAGCATGCTTTTTGTTCTGGTTCTGGTTCTGGTTGTGGTTGATTTAGCATGCTTTTTGTTACCACTTATCATAGTTGGAAAAGCTTGTTCTGAGAGAGTGTTCTTTGTGTGTGTAAAATGTTGAAGCAAAAGTGAGGAAGATTGAAAGAGGATGCAAATGAAGTATTTATATAGATATTTATCTTTTCAATGACTGACACATGGTAGACACATATTTGAAGTGAAATGTTTCATTTCTCATGGAGGGGGAAAGTTCATAGTAGTTAAGGAATTAGTGAAGTCGTGCAAACCCATGATTTCCTAGAAAGTGAGATTAATGATGAATTTCTAAAAAGATCTTTTGGAAAATGAAAATTTGCATTAAAGTTGTAACGATGACACTGATGTCGGCAAAAGAGTTAGAACAGTGTCAAAAATAATTTCAAAAATGACACTTTTCTCCTTTCTTATTAAAAGGATAGTTGAAATATAGCATTTTGGGGCAATTAATATATAAGTAGTGTTCACTAATAGTTTTAAAGGTTCGCAATCATACATAAATTTGTCTCAAAGTATCTGTGTGTTTGTTAGAAAAGAGTCATAATGTACGTATATGTGCTCCATTTTATAAATAAGTCTTTACTTTCAAATCACTTATTGCTTTGAATTTAATTTCGATTATTCTTTTAAGTTTCCTTTAGATTTCTCCCATAAAATGATTGAACGAACTCTTATATAGTTATAGGTATAGTTATAGGTATATTGTAATAGAAAAAGTTTGATTCTTGTAATATAAAAAATGAAAGTGATGAGGTAATTAAAGTTGGTATATTGGCGTATCGGATACGTCATTGAAGTTTATATTAACATTGGTTATGTATATGTTTTTTAAGTAGGAAAACCATGGATAAAACATGGATCTGTGCCGATCGAATGACCAAAGAGTACGAGAGTGGGGTTGCGGAATTCGTTAAGTATGCTGTTCAACACGCTGAAAACCCCAGACGAATGCATTGTCCTTGCTTGCGTTGTTGTTATATTGGTAAGGTTGACGCACATGGATTGAAATCGCATTTGCTGAGGCATGGAATTGATCAAAGTTATCAGTGTTGGATATTTCATGGTGAGAAAATTAACGGGAATGTTGAATCGAGTGGAAAAAGTAATACGACCTATGCTTCATACGACAAAGACACGGAAACATATGATTGTGATCGAGTTGAAGAGATTGTAGAAGCACTGGAAGAAGATCTTCATGATTGTCCTGAAATGTTTGAGAGGATGGTAAGCGATGCAGAGAAACCGTTGTACAAAGGTTGCACTAAATTCTCAAGACTTTCTGCGGTATTAAAGTTGTACAACTTAAAGGCGGGCAATGGATGGTCGGATAAAAGTTTCACAGAGTTGTTGGCCCTTATGAGAGAAATGCTACCGGATGATAATGTTCTTCCTAATCGAACCTATGAGGCAAAAAAATGTTGTGCTCTATTGGCATGAGCTATGATAAGATACATGCTTGTCCTAACGATTGCATTTTGTTTCGTAACGAATATGCAACGTTAACTGAGTGCCCCAAATGCGGTTTGTCTCGATATAAGAAAAGATTATCTCCCGCAAAAGTCTTATGGTATTTTCCGATAATTCCGAGATTTAGGCGCATGTTTCGTAGTGAAACCGATGCAAGACATCTTACTTGGCATGCAGATGAAAGAATCACCGATGGAAAGTATCGGCATCCGGCTGATTCACCACAGTGGTCGAAGATTGATAATGATTATCCTGAGTTTGGATCAGAAGCAAGAAACCTTCGATTGGCATTATCTACTGATGGAATGAACCCACATGGTCTTCAAAGTATTTCACATACCACATGGCCTGTGATTCTTATGATTTATAACCTACCTCCGTGGCTATGTATGAAGCGTAAGTACATGATGTTATCTATGTTAATCTCTGGGCCTAAACAACCAGGTAATGACATAGACGTATACTTGACACCTCTGATCGAAGATTTAAAGATTTTGTGGGAGAACGGTGTGGAGGTTTATGATGGATATAGGAAAGAAAGTTTCAATTTGAGGGCGATGTTGTTTGGCACAATTAATGATTTTCCAGCATACGGGAATCTATCTGGGTATAGCATTAAAAGTCAACGTGCGTGTCCTGTTTGTGAAGACGGAACCGATACGATCCGATTGGAACTTTGCCAGAAGAATGTGTTTCTCGGTCATCGTAGATTCTTACATTCTAAACATCATTACCGTGGGTGGAGAAAAGCATTCAATGAAGACACCGAACATCGTAGAGCTCCACCCGCATTGTCAGGTGAACAAGTTTTTGAAAAGGTGAAAGATGTGCGTACTGAGTTTGGCAAGCCTTTTGCACATAAGATTGTGAAAGGTGGGTGGAAGAAAAGGTCGATATTTTTTGAATTGCCATATTGGAAGTCTTTGTACGTGAGACATTTTCTCGATGTTATGCATATTGAAAAAAACGTATTTGAAAGTGTTATAGGTACATTACTCAATATAAAAGGCAAGTCTAAGGATGGCCTTAAAGCAAGGGAGGACATGTTAAAAATGGGAATGAGAACTGAATTAGCACCCGTGAAGAAAGGAAGACGAACATATCTACCACCTGCTGCTTTTACTTTATCTAGAAAGGAGAAAAAATTTTTGTGTAAGTCTCTGAGTGAAGTTAAGGTTCCAGAAGGATACTCATCTGATATCAGAAGACTTGTTTCTATGAAAGACCTCAAGTTGAAGAATTTGAAGACACATGATTGTCATGTTATAATGGAAAATTTTCTACCGATCGGTATACGTTCTATTTTGCCAGAAAAAGTAAGAAGTTCCATAACTAAATTGTGTTTTTTCTTTAGGTCAATTTGTGGTAAGGTGATCGATCCCGAGATGTTACCAACACTACAAAAAGAGATTGTAATTACCTTGTGTGAGCTTGAAATGTATTTTCCTCCGTCTTTTTTTGACATAATGGTTCATTTAGTTGTTCATCTTGTGAAAGAGACACAGTTGTGTGGACCAGCTTATATGAGATGGATGTACCCTGCTGAACGGTATATGAAAATATTAAAAGGGTACGTGAAATCCCGAAGTCGACCAGAGGGTTGTATTGTTGAACGATACATTGTTGAAGAAGCTGTTGAGTTTTGTACTGAATATTTGTCTAACGTTCAATCGATTGGACTCCCCAGAGCTCAGATTTTCGACAAAATGGAAGGTAAAAAATTAATTGGGAATAAAATTGTGACAATATCAAGGGATGAACGGGATCAAGTTCATTTGTATGTTCTGCACAATAATAATGAGGTTGAGCCATATGTTGAAATGCACAAGGATGTACTCCGAAGGTTAAATCCGAACAGAAATGAAAATTGGATAGTTATAGAGCACAATCAAAGTTTCATACAATGGTTGAAGGATCATATTTATTTGAAGCGCTCTTCAGATCCTTCTTCGGTAACAGAAAGGTTGAGATGTTTGGCATATGGTCCAGGTTTGCATGTGTTTTCTCATAGCGCATATTCAATTAATGGATACACATTTTATACCAAAGAACAAGATGATAAGAGTACTATGCAAAATAGTGGTGTCACCGTGCTAGCTGAAGCAATGCATATATCAAGTATGAAGGACTTAAACCCCAAATATGCAAATTTGTCATATTTTGGAGTTATTGAGCACATTTGGGTGTTTGATTACGAGAAGTTTCAGATTCCCATCTTTGGTTGCAAGTGGGTGAATAGTAGTGGCATACGAATGGATAAGTCTGGATTTTTGCAAGTTGATCTTACTAGGGTGGGGTACAAAGATGAACCTTTTATTCTAGCATCTCAGGCTAAACAAGTGTTCTATGTGAATGACCCGAAGAGTACAAAATGGTCTATAGTGCTTTTCTCTAACAAAGTGACTGATGATAGCGGTGTCGATCAATGTGATATTGATGTTGAGAATGAGTCATGCATTAGACGGAATGAGTTGAATAGAAATGATGAAGTTGAGGATCTTATACCGGATGAGTCATATATAAGAAACGATCATAATGAGGGAATTTGGATCAATTCATCCGTACGCATTGCTAAGAAACAAGTGATTAATATTCCAACAAAGAAAAGAAAGAGATGTTAGTGACTTAGGTAAATTATCCATGGTTTCTTTATTTTATTTTTTCGATTGTTTTGATTATAAGTTATATGTGATAATGCATGATTTCCTTATTTTTTTGTTTTCAATTACTTTGATTATAAGTTATATATGATAATGCATGATTTCTTTATTTTTTTGTTTTCAATTGCTTTGATTATAAGTTATATTTGATATTTGATGGTTTCCTTGGTTTATTACATGTTAGACATGGCTGATGACCAACCTGAGGAAGTTCCTAAAAAAGTATCCGCGGAAGAAGAAATTCGAAGAGGCATCACAGTAATGAGAAGGGTGGTCCAAGGAAGATCTCGAGGCATCATACTAGATGTCTATTGGAGCACCCAGGGACAGCTTATAGAACCTAATGGGCATACCTTAACTAGTTTTATCGGTGCACTAGTAAGGAATGAAATTCCCATTACATGTGATGATTGGAGAAACAAAGAGCTGAAAGAGTCCAAAGATAAAATTTGGAGTGAGATAAAGGTACAATCATGTTTTTTCAATTATGTTTTTTCAATTACCGATACTAACTATCAATCTGTATGTTTTTCTTAGCGATGTTTTAACATCGAAGACGAAAGAAGAGGCTTTTGTATGAAATTGGCCGGAAAGCTTCTAAGAGGGTTTCAGACATTTTTATCATCCAAGTTCCTTAAGGATGCGGATGGTAATTTTGTGGATGCGGAGCTTCCCAAAAAATATGAAAGTTTGATATCGGCTGAAGAATGGGAAGCGTTCAAATCCAAAAGACAAGACCCGGTTTTTCAAAGAATAAGTGCTACAAATCGGGAAAGAGCATCAAGTCCCGCATATCCGTACCGAAAAGGACGTGTCGGATATGGACGTTTAGAACAATCCATGGTAAGTATTTTTAAATTGCGATAACAAATTTGTTCATCATATATTAGTTTTATCTGATAAAATTGTATGACTTAATGTGTAGCTGCAGAAGGAGGAAAGTTCAGAATCATCTCTTCCTGCACATGTTTTGTGGAAGGAAGCCCGTGTGGGCAAATCTGGAGTTCCTCAAGAAGAAGTTTTACAAGTATACCAGAAATGTGTAAGTATAACATTTTTTCATTAATTGAATAAAATTTTTATACACAAATATTTGATAAGTGTACGATATTCATCTGATTTTTCAGGAGGAGCTATCTCAGTCTTTATCTCCCGATGATACTAGGAGCATACTTGGTCGGGCATTAGATGTCCCTGAGTACTCTGGTCGGGTGAGGGGTAAGGGATTTGGAGTCACTCCGACCTCCATGAGTATTAAAAAAGGAAAGGCTCCTAGTAATCGGGAGCTTCATGCAAGAATGGAAGCCATGCAAGCTGAGCTTGATGCATTGAGGAGAGAAAGAGAGGCTAGCGCCTCAACAGTATACAGAGATGCTTCGGACAAAGACAGTATCAACTGTACCTTTCAGCCGAACATTCCAGAGGTAATTACATATAATTGTCTTAAATTGAACTATTTTCTTAAATTATGTATTTGACTAATATACACATTAACGATTTCTTGTTATTATTGGTTTTAGGGCATTTCCCATTGTCAGCTGTATTTGTCGTCACCATACTATCGGATGGTTGGCAAGGGAAAAGTGCATAACGTTAGCGGAGTATTACTCCACACTAGAGAGCTCCCTGCTGGATGTTTGAAGGTATCAGTTGATATTGCAGTTGAGCCGAATGCAGCATTACCATATCCTAGCGATGATTCGGATGCAACAACGGTGCACGAAGCAGTAGGTTCGTTTGTTGCATGGCCGACAAACCTCATATGCGTAGGATATGAGGTATGATTAAAACTTATGTTAACTTTCCTTGGTTTATTCAAAGTTTAAAATTTATGCTTAAAATTGTACTTTCATATTTTCCTATGTTAAATAGACTCCCACACAATCCAAATCAAAAGACACTGCGATTCCACGACATACCGAGTCCACGGTTTCAAGAAAAGAGGTAATATACAATTATATGACATATATTCATGGAAGTTGTTACATTCTTAATTTGATCTAACTATTTATATGACATGTAGGTTCAAGAAAATGAGGCTAGCAATGCCTCCGCACAACAAAAAAAGGAGGTTAGCAACGCCTCCGCACGGGTACAAAGTTCTGGTGCTAAGAAGTCCGTAGCTAGGAAAAAACCTACCACCAAGTATAGGTCGTGCCTCAGGACATTTCTAGAGATGACCGATATACCGACCGGAGGTGCTCGGATTATACCTATGGAGGTAGGGATTTTCGGCTTTGATTACGAACAAATGATTGGTAATGAGGACTTCATGCAAGTTTTTGGTCGTGAAGAAATCGGCGTCACCGTTGTCAATACATATGTTAGGTAAATTCGGACTACTTTGTTTTATTAATTAAACAACTTATTTTAATGATGTTTACTTTATGTTAATGATGTTTTTATATTAGGTTTTTGTATGACAAATTGATGCGCCCCAATGGTTTGGACGTGTCATTCGGATTCTTAGCACCCGCGACCGTCAACTATAGTTTAATGATAAGTAGACCGGATACCGTGACGGAGTACGTTCTTCGGATCCTCGTGGAGAATAAAGATGCGGAGAAGTTGTTTTTTGTACCGTTTAATACCGGGTTAGCATTTCATTCTAAATTCATCTATTATAATTATTTTCCAAGTTACCATCTAACATTTGCCTAATCATTACAGTGGACATTGGTTGTTGCTCGCAATCAATCCTATCCGAGAAATTGTGTATTATCTTGACTCGTTAGGAAATGATTGGACAACATACCCGGTTATGAAGGACCTAATTGACACGTAAGTGAGAATGTTCAAAATTTTTCTTAGTTTATGTGAATTGTTCTAATTGCTTCATTTTTATTTTATTAGCGTCCTACAAGCTTTTCGTGCCCAACGAGTTATCCAGACCTCAAGGAGGGGCGCCAACTCCATTTCATGGATTAAAGTGGCGGTATATTTTTAATTACCGCGTTTTTTATTATATTAGTGATGACTACACTTGATAAAACTTAGGATTTATAATTCATATTTTTTTTTCATATGTAGTGTCCTCGTCAACGTAATGAAATAGATTGCGGGTATTTCATGTTGAGGTTTATGCGAGATACTCTCATGTTGGGCCGATTAGAGATTCCCACCGATGTATGTATTTCTAACTTATGAGTTATTTTTATATTTACACATATCTTATATAATTAAATAGTTGGAATTAATTCAAAATATGTTATATTATTATGTAGTACTTTGATGAATTCAAGTGTGCATCTTATACAAAGGATCAAGTGGACGAAATCAAAGAGGAGTGGTGTCAATACATGATAGAGCTCAAAGTGTGTAATTAATGTGTACATTTGTAGTAGTATATGTAATGACTTATAAATGTAAACATAAATTTGTATATATTTTGATACATTTATGGCAAATTTGGTTTGAATTGGTTTGAATTGGTTAGCCAAATTTTGGTAAAAAAAGGCCAAAATGGCATATATAAAATGTGATAATTGACTGCAAAAATCTGGTTGAAAACAGGTACCAATTCTGGTTTATAAACCTGGAAAAAATGTGGTTACAAACAAATCCTACAAAAATTTTCGTATACCTTAGACAGCGCTTTTGCCAAAAGCGCTGTCTAAGGGGGGGATTAGAAAGCGCTTTAGGCAAAAGCGCTGTCTAAGGGGGGGGGGGCTTAGACAGCGCTTTTGTCCAAAGCGCTGTCTAAGGTATACCTAAAAAAATTAAAATATGAGGGGCTTAGACAGCGCTTTGGCCAAAAGCGCTGTCTAAGGTATACCTAAATAAATTAAAATAGGAGGGGCTTAGACAGCGCTTTGGCCAAAAGCGCTGTCTAAGGTATACCTAAAAAAATTAAAATAGGAGGGGCTTAGACAGCGCTTTGGCCAAAAGCGTTGTCTAAGGTAGGGGGATTAGACAGCGCTTTTGAAAAGCGCTGTCTAAGGTGTACCTAAAAAATTTAAATTAAGAGGGTCTTTTAAAGCGCTTTTGGCCAAAGCGCTGTCTAAGGGTGGGGGATTAGACAACGCTTTTCACATTTTAAAAAGCGCTGTCTAAACCTTTAGCAGCGGAGGTTTAGACAGCGCTTTTAAGCGCTGTCTAAGGCCAAAAAAAGCGCTGTCTAAGGTCTTGTTTGTTGTAGTGATAAATGTCGTTGTTTGAACAATTAAAAGATCAAATTTATTAACAGTTAGCCTTTTTCATAAAAAATGAGTTTTTCTGTCTAATTAGAGGAAAGTTACTTATTTTTTCAAAATATATTATTTTATTATTAACAAGAATAATTATCCTTATTTCAACCCATCCCCACACACTAGGTACCACTACCTTAGGGGGAGTATCCCAAATCCCCATATGTAAGAGCATCATTACAATTACAAAAAATAAAGCATTGAGTAATATAGTAAAACACATAATATTATACCATACTTTAGTGATTATCCTAATTCCCCTTTGATAAGAGCATCATTATAACAATTCAAAAAAAAAAATTAGAGAGAAACAATATTATCATTCATACAATACATACATATTATAAAAAGAAATTTCCCCAAAGGGTGTAACTCCAATTCAACCAAATCCTATCATTTATAGTAAAACAATAATGGTATAAATAATACAATGAACAAATATGTTTATTCATCAATCGATGCCAAAAGGGTCTAGTTGAGTTATAATCAACATTATTTATGTACACCTCTATGTTTCAATAACTTGTCATTGAAGGCTTGTCTAGTTGAGTTGTAATATTCAACATTCTTTCATCTTGTTTAGATTGAAGTTGATGCTTTTGACTTCTGTTGTTATTGGTGCTTAACTCTAATACATGGAAGCTGCTACTGCTAAAATTCTCAAAAGATTAAGTACATCCATTGGTTGTCACTTATTCTCATGGAATAAGTGTTTTTTATCTTGAAAAGTTGTTTTACCATAATTTGCTAAATGGGGGGATTGTTGTTCTTATTGGATTGACCCTTTAGATTAACTGTATTTTAGCAAAACAATAACTTGGAGAAGTGTCTAAGTATTCAAGATTGGTTTATCTTGCTAAAATTGTATGAAGCCGCAGAAAGGACACGTGGTGGGTGCGATGCTCCAGCATGTTGGTACGACTAGGGCTGGACAAACGGTCCAAGCCCGATCCGGAACCGGCTTAACCGGAAAAAAAAATGAAAAGGGATTGGGCTGGGTCGGTTAAACGGTTTAATCGGTTTGTCCAAACAGTTTAATATGGGTAGCATTGGACCGGTTCAGACCTATATATATGAACCATTTAAAACCGAACCGAACTGGTTTAATTCACAATTTTACATGCTGGCAATTTGTATCATGTTATGAAATATATATACTAATACTAGGTCACATTTTTTCCATTCAGACTCAGCAAAACACACATTCCCTCACTTTTCTCATCTCACACTCTCTCACTTTCTCTTCAAGAACCGTTCATCTTCTCAAACCCTAATCCACCGTCGCCGCTGCAAAAACCTTAATATGGCGTAGATCCTTCTTCTAAACCGTGTATATTGTTCATTGAACTCTTCTTCATCATCTTCTTTAAGGTATTTTCGTTTTCTTCTTCTATTTTTTCAGTCTTTTGTTTCTTCTATATGTTTAGGGTTTTACTTTGTTCATGAGTTTTCATATGAATATTTGAGTTTTAATGTTTCAAAGTTATAAACTAACATTATTTATTTGTTTTGACATGTTAGATCTCTGATTCTTCTAAAAAACTCTAATCAGGTAATGTTACTTTTTTGTTTGATTCTTGATTTAGTAGCTAATGTTATCTCTCTGATTCTTGATTTATTTGTATTAATTATTTTGTTGGATTTTGTTTTGACATGTTTTATTATATGGACTGGAAATTGGAAAGATGGAGCAAGGAGATAGTAGTAGAGAAGTACCACAAGTTGGGTTGGAAATTATGGAGCAAGAACAACAACACAGTAAGTGTTAATTAACTCTATTTTTTGCCTATGTTGTTTGAATGTGAAATGTTGGTTAGGCTATTAGAAGTTTTGTAATGTTAATTTTATTTTGTGTTTTGAAAAACCTGATATGAATTAATTTTGCTACGTTTGGTTCATAAGTTCTACTGGTAAAATTATACACCTGGTGAAATTATATTAGAAACATATCACTACTTGTTTAAATTGTTTAAATTGTACAAATAGTGAGATGTGATGATGTGTTAGGAACAAACAAATATATAATTCTAATTATTTAAATTGTACAGTATGTGAACAAACAAATATATAACTAGTATTCCTTTTAATAATCTAATACTACTTATTACTAGTGTTTCTTTCATGCTCATTAGTAGATACAGTATGTGAAAAATAAATAATTTATTAACTAGTGTTCTTTTTTATGTAAATGTTTTTGTTTTACTAAGTGTATTTTTGTATGCTTTATTAATCGTTTGCAGCTGCAACTGAGGCTCCTATCCCTCCTATTGACCATAGTAGAAAGAGAAGGAGGCCTAATGCGGATGGTCCCAAGAAAAAAATCTTCATGTTGGGACCATTTTATCGAATTAACTGATGTTGTGGAACGAACTGCTGCCTGTAAGCATTGCCATAAACGATATAGATGTGATCCTAAATCACATGGAACGTCTAACATGCTCGCCCACTCCAAAATTTGTTACAAAAATCCTTACCTAGAAAATGACCTGAAACAAACCAACCTTGCTTTTGGTAGTGGTGGCTTGATTTCTGTTAGCCCAAAGTTTGATAAAGAAGCTTGTAGAAAGGCAATAACTCTGTTTGTTATCGTTGATGAACACCCATTTAGAGTAGTTGATGGTGAGGGTTTTATATTCTTATGTAATCAATTAGAACCACTTTTGACTATCCCATCTAGGAGGACAGTTGCTAGGGATTGTTTTCAGTTGTATCTAGATGAGAAGTTGCGATTGAAAGCTTATTTTAGGTCTGATTGCAGCAGGGTAGCACTTACTACAGACTGTTGGACTTCCATTCAAAACCTTAGCTATATAACAGTTACAACTCACTTTGTTGACAATGATTGGAACTGCCAAAAAAGAATCATTAGCTTTAGTTTAGTTCCTAATCATAAAGGGGAGACCATTGGTAGAAAACTTGAGGATGTATTGAGGGAATGAGGTCTTAGAAATGTGTCTACAATCACTGTTGACAACGCATCGTCCAATGATGTAGCTGTAGCATATTTAAAGAAAAGGGTTCATATCAAGAATGGATTAATGGGTGAAGCTGATTTTTTTCATATGCGCTGCTGCGCACATATTTTGAATTTAATTGTTAATGATGGATTGAAAGAACAAGATTCATCTGTGTCAAGCATTCGTAATGCTATGAGATTTGTGAGATCTTCACCACAAAGGGCATTGAAATTCAAAGAATGTGTTGAATTTTCTAGGATTACTTGTTGGAAACATCTATGTCTCGATGTTTCCACGAGGTGGAACTCGACATACATGATGTTGGATGCTGCTGAGAAGTTCCAAACAGCATTTGAAAAATTAGAAGGAGAAGATGTAGGGTATGTGGAATGGTTTGGACGTCATGGTCCTCCTTGCTATACTGATTGGGAAAAGGCTAGGGCCTTTGTGAAATTTTTGAAAATTTTCTATGAAGCCACCAAGGTATTTTCTTCATCTCAACAAGTGTCATTGCACACTGCTTACCACCAATTATCATCTGTTTTTGGTGAGCTTCAAGAAGCATCTATGAACTTGAACTCTGATTTAGCCTCAGTAGGACATGAGATGAAGCGTAAGTACGATAAATATTGGGGAGAGGAAAAGAACATCAATCAATTTCTTTATTTTGGAGTGATTTTTGACCCTCATTATAAGTTTAGATATATTGAGTGGTCTTTTGATCAAGTTCACGGGGAAGGGACCGAAAAATCTATGAAAATGGCCAAAAATGTCAAGGATAATTTGTTTAAATTGTACACCTGGTACAAATCTGCCCATGACCAAACTAATGTGACCATTCGATCATCCGGTCCATCAGATAATCAATCTGTTGTTGATGCTCAACCTAGAAATTCTTCACATTTTCTAAGGGCTGATGCATTTAAGCAACATTTGAAGGATAAAGATACCATTGATAAAAAAATGAACTTGAGAGGTACTTGAATGATCCTTGTACAAATGATAATGACAAATCATCCATTCTAACTTGGTGGAAACAAAACAAACCTCGTTACCCAATCCTAGCAGCAATGGTGAAAGAAATTTTGGCCACCCCTGTATCAACCGTAGCTTCAGAGAGTGCATTTAGCACCGGGGGGAGAGTTTTAGAATGTTATAGGAGCTCTTTGAGTCCAGCAGTGGCTGAAGGGCTGATATGTACTCAGAACTGGTTGAAGCCAGCTCGTACATATTTCAAAGACGTCAATTACACAGAAGAGTTTGGGATAACTGAGGAAATCATATCAGGTACCAAAATTCTTGCTCAATATTTATTTATTTATTTATTTTTGTTGGTTTCCATTAATTATAACATTGTCATTTTTATTGTTTCAGAATTTCAACAGTGCTTCATAACCGCAAATATTGGGGCTGCTGGAGCTGGAGCAGCAGTTGGAGGTGCAACTGGTGTTGCTGTAGGTTCTACTCAAACACAACCAATATGTTGTGATTGAGAAATATGATGCTTCTAATTTTGTAAGATAATGACTATTTTGCATAATTATTTCTACTTTTTTATACTTAATTTATATTATACTAATTCTGCTTTTATTTATTTTTCCACAATTTGAAATCATTTTGATATTTTGGAGTCATATATGACTAGTACATCTTGGCACAACACATAATTATATTTTGTAAGCCTTTTTTGGGAGGTCAAATTTTCTGTGATGAATCTTGGCACTCACTCAAGTTTCAATGAAATTAGGTAAGGTTTAGTTACTATATATCAGTTTTAATTTAATATTCATTATACTTATAATCTATTCAAATTCATTTCAGATTAAGATGTTTTGCTTGTTGGAATTTGGCATTTTGTTTTCAAATGTTTGGCTTGCTTACTATGAGACTGCTCATTTGTCAAAGAGGTACTTTATTTTATAACAAAACTGATTTGTCCATATGGTTGTGAATAGATGATTTATCAAAACTGACTTAATTCATTTAATACATTTTCATGTAGTTTTAAAATATTGTTTCATTTAATTTCCATGTAGTTGTGAATTGAAAGCCACAAAACTCTATAACAGTAAGTAACGGTTCCAAGCAACATTAAATTTCCATGTAGTTGTGATTGAGGTACTTGTTATAATTAAATATTGTTTCATTTAATTTCCATGTAATTGTTAAATGATGATTTATCAAGAATGGAACCTTATAATTTTCCCATGCTCTTTCCTCTTTATAGGGTCAAGCTCTAGAATAGGCATTGCTGAGTTGAACCATGGGAAAGTGAATGCTCAATAGATTTAATTGGTGTACAAACAGTAGGTTCCGTTGATATCAAGGTATTTATTTCCTCTGTTAAACAGTCAATTGAAATAAGAAATAAAAGAATGTTATGTCAAAAACCACTGCATCAATATTTTGGCTGTTCCTTTATTTCTGGTTGTACTTTGCAACAATCAGTGTTAATGTTATTCATGTTTCCCTTATTGTATTAAATTGTTAGGTTCGGCATATGCAGATTCAACATACCCCAATTCAACAATGCATAATGGTTTATCGATATCTTTATCTCAAGAACTACAATCACAATATTTGTCCTTCTTGTTGGATGAATTATTGATCATGTTGCTTGTTGGATGGTTTTAAACTTCTTTGATACTCACTATGGATGATTGTAATTATAACTTTAGATGTGTTGTGTCTATATTAATAGTGTTGTTATAATGCTAAATGTTAAGATAATTAGACATGTGATTGATAATATATTTATTAATAGCCTTGATATATGGATTTGATTTTATATAATGATATCCTATATTCAATGACTTTGTGATGAATGATGTTATAGATATAGAAAAATCTGACTAGACAATTTTATGTGAAAATAAATTATTTTAAAATATTAAAAGAAAAGTTAACTTTCTTGTAGTTGGGCTGCAATTTTAAATAGACACAACCCGTATAAATCCAACCGAGATACCCGTCAAACCGTCAAACCGAAACCGAATTTAACTGATATTAAATCAACCAAAATTGGGTCTATTTTCTTCACCCACGGTTTATCTTGGTTTGGGTTTTTGGACCCGAAACCGACCGGACCCGACCGTTTGTCCACCCCTAGGTACGACATCTAGGCCTTGTGCAACACACGCCAAAATGTTGCATTTTGTAGTATGTTTTGAGAATATTTGTTAAAGATTTTATTGTTATTGATTTAACAATACGATTAAGTGATTTTTTTGATAGATGGATGAATATTAATTCGGATTTTAATGATGATTTAAATTTGAATTTAAATTAAAACAATTCATATATTGTTGGAGATTTTCAAGGAGTTAATTAAATATCCAACAAATTCTGCATTAACTTTGGACGAATTCAAAGATATTATCCAAGGAGAAAAGCCCAATGTTACTATTCTATATAAGGAGCTTAAATCTTACATTGGAAAGCAAACACTCTCATTGAAGATCTTATAGTGTTAGTTTTTGTACCATGTACTCAACACTAATGCCCAAATAAGATTAATGTATAATTTTTTCATCTTGTTAAGATTGAAGTTGATCACTATGGTTTAGTGGTTGTTTGTCTCTGTCACTGATTTTGGTGTAGAGAAGAAAGTGAGTTGGCTCTCATGTTTATATGGAATATCTAAATAGAAATTCATTGGGTAGTGTCAGGAAAAGGCATTGAACAATTTTCGTAATGTTTGTTGCTTGCAAATATAAATCTACTAAACTATTAATAGTGAATTTCCTTTCTTAGGTTGTGGACTCAGCCCCCATACTTAGGTGTAGTTTCACCGACTGGGTAAACAATTGATTATGCTCTTTATTTCTTTTCTGATCCATCATCTATTACTTGTTAGTTTAGTGGTTCCGGTGTATCTTGTTGAACCTGTTGTTGAAACATCGAGTTTTACATCTATCCCCAAAGGAATATAATTTCAGATCCTATATACCAAGTGGGAAAATATAATGTTATAACCATTTTAAAATTGACTATTAGTTGTACCCACATTTAAGTGGTCCGTAGGAAATTTTGATCTTAAAGAGTCTTAAGTTTAATGGTCATTATATTGGATGATAATGACTTTTAATTCTATTAAATGAATTGTCGATTCTTGATGGTATAATGAAGTCTATAAATAGGTTTTAGTCCTTACTCATTCTCTCATATCAATTTTATAATTTAGAATTTACACCATCTATATAGAAGAGAGTAAGAGCTTAAAAGTCCAAAGGGCGGTGCACTTACAACATTGTAACAACGGTTGGAGGTAATTATATAACTTGTAGTTCCCAGTGGATTGGATGATTTTAGAAAAACAACAACATGAAAAAGTGTCTAAGTATTCAGTATTGGTATATCTTGCTAAAGTTGTAGGAGATGCAGAGGCGACACATGTTAGGCACAATGCTGCAACATGTTAGTACGACATCTGAGCCTTGCTCAACACACATTATAATGCTGGCAGGAGATTTCTTAAAAAAATTATTTTTATTAATTTAACAATATGATTGGGTGATTTATTTAACAACTAGATGAATATTAATTCATATTTGAATGAAGATTTAAATTTGAATTTAAGTTAAAACAAATCATATATTGTTGGAGACATTCAAGGAACAAATCAAATATCCAACAAATTATGCATAAATTATGAAAAAAATTAAAGATATTATACAAGGAGAAAAACCCATCATTATTATGCTATATAAGGAGCTCAAAACATATCTTAGAAGCCAAGAAATATATTTAATATTTAAAGTGCTATGGTTTATTTTTGAGTCTTTGTTATTGTTGTATGTACACCCCTATGTTTTAGTAACTTGTCATTGAAGGCTTATCTATAGTTGAGTGGTAGTATTCAATATTGATTATTGAGTTATAATCTTCAATCGCGGGTTATGTGATTGAGAAGAAAGTGGGTAAGTTCTCATATTTAAGAGGAGACTCTAAATAGAAAGGTATTAGGTAGTGTTAGGAAGATGCATCTATCAACATAAGGTTTGTTGTTGCTTGTAACACCAAATGTACTAAACTACTAATAATGAATTTCCTTTTTTGAGTTGTGACCTTAGCCCCCAGACGTAGGAGCATAAAAGGGAGAACGAGTGCTTTGTCATGAGCGGAAGATACATGACCACAAGAAGATGATCCATCGGCAGCTCAAGATATTTCTCCAATAGCTCACAATGAGTTGGTTCTGCATAAATATTGAAACATGTTGAGACATTTAACTATGTATGTACCTTGGTTGTTTGTCCACCTTTTCTTTTTTCTATGATCACACAAGACAAGACATATCATTAAGAAACATAAATACAATTAAAAAAGAATAACAAGCATACAAATCCGGGTTTTTTTATATGTAGTACGGTTTGGATTTTACAATTTAGATTTTTAAAACGGTGAATACGAATTTTGAAATATATATTTTCTCCTATCAATGAGAAAACCTAACATACACCATACAACCCAAATGCATATGATTAAAATGAAAGATGTAACCTAATGTAACTTAAGTAGTTTCTATTGGATGTAACCTAATATAGTTTAACTATAATCATTTAAGGAATTGCATTACATGCATCAAAGTAGAAAAAAAGGAAGAATGAATAAGAAACTTACTAAATGTGAGATATGAATATGTTTGTCTTGAACGAAGACGAATAGATGTTGATGAAGTTGTTTGATTTGAATGAACATGAAGAGATATTGGGAGAACATATTAAAAAATGTTCTACCTATATTTACGAGATCTCTGGTGTTTTTGAGAAAGTTTTTTTTTTTATAGTTTATTTGAAATGTAAGGGAAGGATGAAGAAAAGAATGCCTCCATCACTTAAATGGTTGCGTCTGAATTTCAATATCCGTATTGATATATCAAGATTTTGCAACTCGAATATATTTTTTACTTGCATTAGACGTGATAATGAGATTGAGTTTGTAGTGTTGTAGTGTATTTGAATTTTAAACGCTGAACGATGCGAAATTGATATTTTCGATTTTTTTTTTATCATATTGAGTAAACAATATATAGGATGCAACGAACAATTCCTTTTAAAAAATAAAGAAATGAAAGAGAGAAAGGCAATCTGCTTCGGCCTTTTTTTGTTTTCAAAGCCCACTAAAACTTGTAAAAAAAAATAGAATTGGACCCACGGGCCTTAAAACCAAACAAACTCTAAAACACGTAAAAAAATAAAAAATAAAACAGAACAAGAATTGAAAGAGTTTTCCCCGCACGGTCACCAGTCTCTCGCCGTGAAAATTTGCTCAGCCTCCGTCTCCGTCTGCCGACCGAACAAAACTCCACCGATTTTCCTAACTCAACTTCTTGTTATGGACTCCATCTCCGGAGTTCCGTCTCCCCTCAACAACGTCCCGCTGCGACCTTTGTCGACATCGCCGTTTCCCGGCCGGGAAGACTGCTGGTGCGAAGACGCTACTTTCACTCTCATCGACGCATGGGGTGAGCGCTACCTAGACCTTAACCGTGGTAACCTCCGTCAGAAACACTGGCAAGAGGTTGCCGACGCCGTCAACGACCTCCACGCTGCAGGTAACAACAACAAGAAAGCTCGTCGAACCGACGTTCAGTGCAAGAACCGAATCGACACGCTTAAAAAGAAGTATAAGATCGAGAAAGCTAGGGTTTCTGAATCCAACGGTGGTTACCAGAGTCCTTGGCCATTCTTCTCTAGCCTTGACGTCCTCATCGGAAACACTTTTCCGGTAAAGAAACAGTCGCCGCCGGCAACCGAACGAACCACCCTCGCCGTCGTCAAATCTCCACCGTCTCCTCCGGCATGGATAATCTCACATCCGGTTGGTCCCCGATCCGGGACACAAAAACGTCCGGCACAGATGAACAGAGACGACACATCTTTCCGACGTAATTTCTCAGCCTTTGCAACTGCGGCAGCGGCAGTGGCTGATGCAGAAAGTGAGGAGTCTGAGGAATTGAAGTCGAATAGTGGAACCAAGAGTGGGAAGAGGGGAAAAGAGAGTGGTAGGAATATGGAGTTTGGGTACAAACATCTTGCTCAGGCAATAGAGAAGTTTGGCGAAGTATACGAAAGAGTTGAAGCTTCGAAACAGAGGCAATTGTTGGAATTGGAGAAGCAGAGGATGCAATTTGCAAAGGAGTTAGAGTTCCAAAGGATGCAGTTAATCATGGAAACGCAGGTTCGGATTCAGAAAATCAAGCGTAGCAAGCGTTGTTCTCCTGGTGTTGGTGAGCTTTTTCTGTTGAGTTCATGGTGATGATTTGTGTATTTTGTTTGTATGATTGCTTATGTTGAATATGAATATTTATTGGCTGCTTGTGAATCATAGTAATGTATAAATTTGGTTTTATATGGTTTCTTGCTGCTGAAGTTGGGAATTGATGTTTCTTGTGATAATGGTAACTAATAGGTATAAAAGGCATAGGTGGAGAATATTTCTGGATTGGTTACATTTTGTTTATGCTACTAATAGAAGAAACTGTATGAAACTCACAAGGTCATGTTTTTGGTGTTTTGTATCATGATATGAGTTTAAGTTTCATGAATTGATTTAGATACACAATCCTTAATAGTAGAACTGATTTGAAGTCTTTTCTATATATATATATATATATATACTATCTTTGGGATTTTGATGGAAAGAATTTTTCTATTTTTCTAATCTTGTCTAATTCTCCCTTAAGAAACCTGTATGTTCCCCACTATATGCTTTATTCTTAATAAAAGTTGTTTACTGAGGTTCAAGTGGCTCCACTTGCTTTACATTTGGATATGACTAGTTCCTAGATTGACTTCTCCTATGTTACTCATTTTTGTTTGCTTCCAGAATATTATTTTCACAAACCATTTTGACACATTTAGGCTTATTTGACTTACACACATAACCTCATAATACTTATTATAGATTTTTTATTTTTATGTTTGCTTTAGATTTCAGACACTCAAAATCTAGTTTCAGACCCTCAACAAAGCTCAATGCAAACAAACAAGGCTATAATAAAAACATAAGACATAACTTATGACATCTGGTTTAGAAATAAGAGTTTGTTGTTTGTATGTGAAATGGAATGCTGTGTAAGCTAAGTAGCCATAAGGTTTCTCCTTTGGAACCAAAATTAACTTAGCACAACTTTTATGAGGCAATTTGTTTGTTCCTTAAACAGCTCTTGGTTTTCCCGTAAACACAAGCATGGTGTCTGTGTGATACATATTGTTTTTTTATGTGTACTATGATTAGGTATGCAATGTAAAAACAATTGATAATTAAAGTAGTTTATGAGTATTTAAGATTGTGTACCCTTTTTGTTTTTTTTGTTTGTTTTGTTTCTTTCTGCTGGGTTGAATAGTTTAGGATAATTTTCATTAGTTCTTATTCTTACTCATGATTTTTTATTTATTTCTTCATTCTTTCCCTCTCCAGCAGACAGTTTCTCATAGCAACCGGTGAAGAAGAATCCTATTTGAGAAGAATAGATAGATTTTACTTTTTGGACATGGTATCATATATAGCCCCTTTTACCTTATGAACAAATAATTTAGAAAAGGTATTTCACAGTGAGGTTCAGGTTTGATTGTATTTATAATGTAATGCCTACTTTTGTGTAGTAATTTTTCTTTCTTTTTTGACCACCTTTGAAGAACACTAGAAGATCATAAATGAACAGGAGATTGTGGATGGCTTACTCAACGGAAACTTTCATTGATTAGATTCAATTAGATTTATAATGATAGTTTAAATTATTGAATTTGTTTTTATGAAAAACATTCCACCTTTCTCTTTCATTAAATCATCCGGAAGAACAATGATTATGAAGTTTTGCCCATATTCCTCTTGTCCATCGAATTTTACTGAGTGAAGGGAAGGGGATGTCAATGGGGAATAGTAATTGTGAGGGAATGAGTCAAAATAGTCAATGGCAGCTATAGCGGTGCTATAGTGGCGGAGTGTAGGCCGACCACAATGACAATAGGTCTATCGATGCAGAACTAAATTGCGACTGCTATAGGGAAAATCACAGGTCACGGGGACCTACTGGTTCCCGACCTGGGGTTGGTGTCTAGCCTGTTATGCTTCTCTTTTTGGAATAACTGAAACTATTCCTTAAAATTAAAATGTTTTAAGAGTATATTAAATTTCCCATCAAATTTGATTCCTTAAAATTAAAATGTTTCAAGAGTAATTTAAATTTTCCCATCAAATTTGAGTTGATATTCAACTCTAAAGTCTAGCCTGTTAACCTTCATCTATATCCATAGTATCGCAAAATAATACGGTATAACAATCTAACAAAAGGAAAGTATACGCATTTCATAGGAAACAGGATAGCTATCTGAATTAGTTTTCCAATGCATCCCAACGCGTCGTAAATGTAGTTGATTTTTTTTCTTCCCTTGTTCTTTCTTTTATTCACATTTTCTTCGTACTGGTTTGTTCTTTTTCTTCTTCTTTCTTTCCTTTTTTTTTTTTTTTTTTTCAATCTTACTATTTTTTTCTCTTTCTTTTTCATTTTTTTACTCGAAGTGTTTATCTTTTTTTCTTTCTTTGATTTGTGAGTCTTTTATGCATTTAATGGATTTTGAGTTATTTGTTTAGTTTTCCATCAAATATATATTTATAATGATTTATAAAATTAAAAAAAAAAATGATAGAATAGCAAATTATTCCACTTTGCAGATTGTTGCTCCGTGCCGTAATAAGTTTCACTGTGATCAAAATATCCGATGTGAAAGGTCCATCAGAGGTCTAGTAAAATTACTAATTTCAAGGTTACAAGGGTTGGTCTAGTGGTGGAGGCTTAGATCTTCAGAGTTTGCTCCTCTCAAGATCTTAAGCTCGAATTCTACTGGGTGTAATCAATTCTTGTGTGGATCGCTCCATACGGAGCTTTGTTCTGCCTTAAAACGGGACTTCTATTAGTGAATGGTGGGATTGATCCTCTTGGATTAGTCGATCGAAAGACCGAATACTAAGATCTAAAAATAAAGAGAAAAGTGTTTTTTTATATATGGGAGAGTTTAAACCCAACAAAAAACTAAGAAATCTATATGAAGGAAAAAAATATCAACAATGTCATTATTAATCAATGAAAATAGCTCCTCTGGGCAATCATCTTAAACAATAAATCTTGGATCGTGATTTAAACTCATCTTAGCCATTGAATTAGCACACTAGTTTCCTTCTTTGTAGATGTGTGAAAATCGAACCTCTTTGTTAGCGGAGATCATGTTGCAACTTTGATGTAACAAGTATGTTCCCCTGCTCACATGAATGTTCTTACAATTAAACCTTTCCATTATAGTTTTGTTATCTGATTGCAACTCAACCTTGGAATAGCCTTTTTTGAAGGCTAATTTCAAACCCTCTAACACCCCAAAGCTCTACAACTTTCGCACTGCAGCTTCCAATAAATCTAGAAAATCCCCTATATCATCCATCTCCCAGTGTGATCTCGAAGCAACCCACCACAACTAGCTTTTTTTTATGATTACTTATCGCTCCATCAACGTTCATCGTGATCCATCCTACAACTGAGGAGACCAATGAACATGTGCTTATTTGAGTGCGTGTCAAAATTTGGCTATACATTCGTGACCAATCTACCATGTTTCGCCATCCAAACAAATACTTTGATTCCTTATGGAAATATAAGCTTCCAAATATGCTTCCATATCCCATATGTTTCAATATGAAAAGTATTTTTCCTTATTGCTTCATATGCACTAGATACAAACATAAATACATCAGGGCGTTTCCTTCTAAATACAAACGTCATCACAATTTTCCCTCATTGGGGGATGAATATCTATGATTTATGCAATTGTATCATTATCATAAGGCTATTGAGGATGTTGATGCTCCAGTCTCCATTATTATCTAGCAGGTCTATTACCCGTTCCACTTTATAAGCTTGTGTTATTGACGAGACCGACAAATGATCCACAGATGGGAAAGGCCCAATAAGGAGCTTATGACAATATAATCGTTGAGGAGAATACAATCGTTATGATTATAGTCGTTGGGGGATCTCCATCTCACGTGCTCCATATTCACGCGACCAGCTGCCCCTCCGAAAGTCACAGGCACTGTTGGACCAGGTCAAAGATCATGCGCTAGATCTTCCACACCTGGCAGTCTCCCATTGGTCGACCTGATATTTTGGCCACGTTGGAGACCTTGGATCCGTGTTAAGTGCTAAATTAGAGCTTTATTTCATATCATTTGATGACACTTTACAATGCTTTTATATTTAAATCGATTGTTTAAACCGTCGCTTTTAATGTAAATACATAATTTACCGTTTTCTCTTTCCATTTCCCGTATTATGATATTTTCTTGTCTTTTGTAGTTTTTTTATGCTAAAATGGATGCCTAAAGCCTTTTAGTAAAGAAGGAATGTTGAAAAGAACAAAAACAAGATTTTTGGAAAGTGTTAGCACCTAAGTGCCCCCCAGCGTGTTCCCAGTGAGCTTAAGGTAGTAGTTACTTGATTCTGGCCACTTGGAGCCCGCTGTGGGCTCGTTGAGCATGCTAGGACTTAGGGCAGTTTAAGTTACTGACGACGCTAAGCGCGCTCTGTTGCCGCTTAGCGCCCTCCGTATTTTAGGTAGATTTTGTCACTTCAATAAATATCTACTTTTATATATTTTTTAGGAATCCATCCATTTTTCACATATTTTACATTCTAGATCAGATTTTTAGGGTTTGAAGAGAGATTTTACTTGAAATATCAAGGATCAAAGTTTTACCGCATAAACTCTCGATTCTTTGACTTTTGATGCTCTTACAACTTCTTTCCTTCCTTGCAACACAAACCTCCATGGAAATGGTTGGCTAAGTTTTCTCTTGTGTCAAGATTAGAGGTATTTGATCTTTGTATAATGTATTTCTTTTGATCTTTTGTATGTGAACAAGGTTATGTTAACATATGATAAAGTAATTTGTGTTTCTTGGAATTGTTTGGTTTGGTTTGAGCTAGAAATAGGATTTCTAAACCTTGATCTAATTGCTTTATCCATTAACGATCAAGTGCCAGAAACTGACTTGTGAATAAATATTCACTTTGTATTGAACTTCACGATTATTGTATTGATTGATAATGTGTGAAAGTGATTATCGATCGGTACAATAACTCGCACGATACCGGGACCGAAAGGATATATATATTGAGAGGGTACGTGCTTATATTAGCCGTAACCACATTCATATACTCGATTAATAGGATACATATTGAGAGGGTACATGATTATATTAGTTATAACCGCGCTCATATACTCGATTAATAGAATACGTTTGGTACTTGTATCAAATTATTTATTAATAATAAAAGGCATTTCCTTATTATGTTTGTTTTTCCAAAATGATAAAGTCCCTAGAATAGCTAGTTCGTTTAATAAAATATTAAGTGTGACTTAATCATGAGATTCCATTAAACATAAGGACATCATTCTTAAAGCATCCATAGTCGAGCTTTAATGTGAAATGAGATAGCCTTAAAGCAAGACTATTATGTAGATAGACTGATGATCACATCTCATGGATCATGGATAAGGAGTTATCAAGTCTTGACATAGGTATGAATATTAAGAGTAATATTTATACTATATTGACCCACTATGATAGTACTACATAGAATGTTATGCAAAGTGTCCTAAGTTACTCTCATGGTGATAGTGGTGTATACCACCCTTCGACCTGAAACTACTATGGACTTGTTATCTCCAAATTTCAACACTAGCATAATTGGGTTATTTGACTTAGAAAAGAGTTTTCTTATTATAAGCTAAAACGAGGTCTTTCGACCTTACTCATTGAAAGGGTGAAAGTCTAAGGAATTTCCCACCTACAGATTATGTACTTAGAGAAATTCTAAGTTTGGAATATTTTCTAAGTGTTAGTGGGATTCGACCAACACATGATTCGACGCAAAGTGGCAGTTACCCAAATGATGCACCTTCAAGCCTTGGAGGGAAAATTTGTAATTTTCAATTAAAAGACAGGGACAAGTGGCGCAAGATGAAGCTTCTTCAACATATAGTGGGACTAGTGTCATCATCTTAGAGTAGAACCGTCGAAAATGGTTATATTGTATTTTCTATAAATAACTTAGTCTAGTGTTAGAATAAGTGTGCGTGAAAATCACATTGTACTAAGTAACTCCGTATAACACTCAAATTATTCGCGTGTAGAGAAAAGAGTGATGTGAGAATGTACGTGATGTAACACCACCATCTTATTTTCCGAAGTCTTTTATGTTAAAGCAACACTTTACCTTCAATGTTATTTACCATTCAAGTTATGTAAAAACATTTATCTTTCAAGTCAGTTACTTTTCAAGCAATTTACTGCATTTGATTTACAATTCTTGCTCTTTAACGTTATTGTTTTGCATTTATCTTTTCTTTACATTTCCAACCATTTAAACTTCTTTGCCTTGCATTTACTCTTTCAGTTATCTTTTCATTTACTTTGAAAGCATTTTAAACATTTCTTGCATTTAACACTTGTTTTTACATTGTTTTTCTTTACTTTAATTTCTTACTTTTACCTTCTGAATCCCGTCGAAGGATTCATGACCTTTTTTTCCAAAAAACACTACAATTAACCAACAACTAGCACATGTCCTATGATCAATCTGGCCAATCCTACAAGTAACTGAGGGTATTTTGGTATCTTTAGAGGACCTGCGGTTGTTTACCAATTTTGGGGGTAAACAAATTGGCACGCCCAGTGTAACGCCCTAAATTTTATTTAATTATTTTATATAGATTATTGCGTGTTGTTGTGTTTATAATAATAGATTATCGGACATAATTGTGATTGAAAATTAAATTGTGGTGAATAATCGTATTATTATGTGACAAATAAATTAAATGGAATAAAATATGAGGTGAGAACAAGGTGGTCAATTAGTAAAAGTAATAAGGATAAAAGTAGAAGATCATAAGTTGGGTCTTAGGGGTTATGTTGGAAATTAGGAAAAAGGGAAAACATAATATCGTGTTGGTGAGAGAGCGTGAAAATGATCGTGAAAGTTGTGAAGAAAAGAAGGGGAAAAGGTTCGATCGTGAAAAAGAGTTCACGAGGAAGGAATTTCTCGACAAAACCTAAGGTAAGGGTGAGATTCTTCCATCTCTAAGGGTTTTATAATGGGAATTGGGTAGATTGAGGATTAAAGATTGAGGTTGTGGTGGATTGAGGAGGAATTATGTTAGATTATGAGTTGTTGATTGTTGTTAGTTGATAATTGTCTGAATTAGATAGTGAAATTGATGAATAATGTGAATTCTGGCTGTTATTGGTGTTGGGTATGAGGTTATTCGTAGCAAGTTTGAGTGTTGAACGCAGAAGTGCGATTTGCAAAATCGCAGAGCTCGCTTAGCGAGCAGAGTCAGTGAGTTCGTCGCTTAGCGAACAGTGACCCTCGCTTAGCGAGCCCTAGAGCGTGAAAAATTGATTTTTAATTCCGAAAAATTACTGAAAATTATTTAATTACTTAGTAATGCTTAGAAATTGATGGGGGTGTAGCTGGAGGTAGTGAAAGAAGATTATACACACAATTGTAGGGATAATTAGTGTAACTTGACTATAAACATAATCGATATATTCGTTGACGTTGATGTTGTTGTTGTGATGAGTAGTTGTTGTGATGATGTGTTTCATATGCTTGTTAATTATACATGAGTATGTCATATGTTAAGTATATGATGTGTTGCGTTGTCATGGTATGAGTTAAATTATGTGATTATATGTTAAGAATGCATGATAATCGTGATGGTAATGACTAGTAGTATATTGATCGACGTCATGATAGGTGCGGTTGTTGTTGATGTTGTATGATGTAGTCATTGTGAGTATGCATGTATGTCATTGATGTTGCATGACATGTTGCATAGTTGAATAACATACCAAGGTGGGGTATGGTAGTTGTTGTGATGTTGGTACGGTCATGAAATAGGGATCGTATATGGCCATGAAATAGGGGTCGAGGGTGTGATCATGAAATAGGGATCATACTGGATCATGAAAGAGGGGTCTAGAGTTCTGACGGGAACTGGATCTTGAAATAGAGATCGAATATGGTACCGCATGCATAGAGTCAAGTAGAGTCTCATTGCATGATTGTTGTTGTTGCATATAATGTGGTGGTAATATATGATGTTGTTGTATGGGACATTGTTGAGGTGTGTGATAGTTGTCGTTGTAGGTGATGTTGTTGAATAGTTGTTGTTGAGAAGTGGTGCATTGTTTTCTGATACTTGCTTGATTCTTATTACATTACTCTTTTTTATGTAAGTATCTCAACCCTTATGTTTGAATGTTACCCTTATATTGGTGACGTGCAGGTGAGCAGCATAAGTCGAGTGGTGGTCAGTGAAGTCAGTGTATTTCACGTCTTTAGGGTGTCGGCTCTGATACGTCGCTTTGGGAGTCATGACGACATTGTTTTTACTTGTTATTTCTTTTAGAAAATAATTTTTGTAACTGAAGTTGTTTGATGTTGATTTTAAAATTATTTCTGCTGCATGTTGAATGTTTATTTTTGAAAACGTATTACGGAGCCGAGTTTGTTTTTGTTGAATTGTAGCACTCAATTGGATTTTAATATATTTTACTCTGATAATTATAAATAATTCTGTGGGGTAAATTGAGTGTTACAAAGTGGTATTAGAGCAGGTCGGTCCGTCCAACCAAATAGTTGAGTCGTAGAGTTGTTGTATTATTGTTGAGTGTTGAACATTGTTGATGTGATGTTGTTGTTGATTCTAAATCATTGTTGGATTATGTTGTGTTGTGTGACAGATTTAGAATGGCTGAGAGGAATGATGTCGCACTTGTCGCTGCTATGCAAGCGATGACACATGCTATGCAAAATCCGATGAATACTGGGGATCATGAAAGCGACGAGTTTAGGAAGAATGATCTGCCGACATTCAAGTGGAAGTATGATCCTGATGGAGCCCAGGATTGGCTCAAGGAGATTGAGAGGATCTTCAGAGTTATAGAATGTTCAGAGGTAAGCAAGGTGCAATTGGGTGCGCACAAACTGGTATTTGTGGCTGATGATTGGTAGGTTGGTACTCGCCAACGATTCGATACATCTGGTGAGGCAGTCACCTGGGCTGTGTTCAAGAGAGAAATCCTGAGGAAGTATTTTCTTGAAGATGTTCGGGGATAGAAGGAAATCGAGTTTTTGGAACTGAAGTAGGGTAGTCTGTCTGTGACTGAGTATGCTGCGAAGTTCACTGATTTGGCAAAGTTTTATCCGTATTATAGTGAAGAAACTGCCGAGTTCTCGAAGTGTGTTAAATTCGAGAATGGTTTGAGGTCTGAGATTAAGCAGGAAATTAGCTATCAGGGAATCCGTAGGTTTCTGGATCAGGTGGATTGTTGTAGAATCTTTGAAGAAGACAATAAGGCTCGATCGAAGCACTTCAAGGGTTTAGCTGAGAGAAGAAGTAAGCAACTAGGGAATCATGGAAAACCTTATGCAGCTCTTGCTGACAATGGTAAGCAGAATTAGAATGAGGGGAAAAGACCAAGTGGGGGAGGTGCTTCTACTTCGCTTAAGTGCTATAGGTGTGGTGAGATGGGTCATCGTGTCAGTGAGTGCACGTGTGACGTGAAGAAGTGTTTCAAGTGTGGTCAACCTAGCCACTTGATTGCTGAGTGCAAGGAAAATCTGGTTACTTGCTACAACTGTGGGGAGCAAGGTCATATCAGTATGCATTGTCAGAAGCCCAATAAAGTTGCAACTGGGGGAAAGGTGTTCGCTTTGACAGGGACACAGACTTCCAGCGAGGATCGTTTGATCAAATGTATTTGTCATATTAATAGTATTTCGTTGATTTCTATGATTGACACTGGTGCGACACACTATTTTATTTCTCTTGATTGTGTGAGGAAATTAGGACTTGTTGTGTCTCCAATGCAAGGAGAGATGGTTATCGAGACTCCTGCTGATGGGCTGTTAATGTAATACCCCGTAATTTTTTTAATGATGTGAATAATATTGTTTGATATTAACATTGTTCCGGATTGCTCTAAGAGATTTTAACAAGAATAATTAGAGTAATCAGCGGGATTTTATTTTATTAACTAATATTAGCTGACTTAGAGGTTTTATAAAATATTGGATAAAGAGACATTTTTGGGTACTCTCTATTTGGACCCGTTGGTGGGAAAACCTATGTTTTCCTTTAAGACATAAAGTCTTCTTTCTTTTGTTTTTATAAAAATAGAAATAGAGAAAGAAGAAGAAGATAAAAAGGGAGAGAAAGGAGAAGAAAAGAAAGTCTTGAAGAAGAAGAAGAGAGTTCTTGATCTTGTAGCTTCAACCATCCATTCATCACTCAATCTTCTCCAATCATCTTGCTAGAGGTGGGTTCATAGCTAGAAACTTTTGCTTTTAGTTTTGGTTGAGTTTTAGGGTTTAAGAGTTTTAGGGATTTTTATGGAAAAATCTTAAAATCGATAAATTAAACGGTTAGAAATCAATGAAAATGCTTGAGTATGTTGCCTCTAGGTGTAGGAACCTTGTTACCATGTTGTTTTGATGTTTGCTAATGTTTTGAATGGAGATTGCATATTTTTCAGCATTCTGACTTCGGTTAACTGGTTAACCCAGGGCATTAACCGGTTAATGTGTCTGTTATTGCGCTTCTGGGACTGTTTTTATGGTTTGGTTAACCGGTTAACCCCAGGTGTTAACCAGTTAACACTGTAAGTGTAAAGAAATATTGTTTAGTTCCAAACTTTGAAAATTCATAAGTTTTTACTCGGTTATCCGATTAAAGTGTTCTTTATACCGTTTGAAAGCTAAAATTATGTACTTTCACATGATACCGACAAATATTATTTTTACCCGACTTTTTCCCGACTTTTCGAATAAACCGGATTTTATGTTAAGTTAGGGAACTTGTAAATTTAAGGAAATGAAAGGCAAGACTTGTGAGGTAGTTAGGGTTACCCTAGATTGATACAAAACGGTTGTTGAGACTTATTAACGCTTAGACATCGATACTTGGATATTATCCCCGTACTAGGTAGTTGAGAGCGAATGGAGGTTGTGTTCTCATCGCGTTGTATATCTTTTGATCCATCGTTCAAATCTCTTAATGGATGACCGTGACCCGTGCTTGCTTGTCATCTGGGAGTATGACTGGGCGGGGAAAGTATCCATTAGGAAAAGTAACCGTGACCCATGCTTGCTTGTCATCTGGAAGTATGACTGGGCGGGGAAAGTTACTTTGTGGCTAGTGACTGTGACCTGTGCTTGCTTGGCATCTGGGAGTATGACTGGGCGGGGAAAGTTACTTAGTTGTTCGGTATCGTGACCCATGCTTGCTTGTCATCTGGGAGTATGACTGGGTGGGAAATTTATTTATACGTTAAGGATCGAGTGACCCTTGCTTGTTTTCCCTTGAGTGGCTGGGCGGGGAAAGATGCCTTAAATCACTTTGTGCTCCGTTGTTACATCGTTTTCTCTAGTTTTTATGTGAACTCGAAGTCTAGGTTTCCCCCGAATTGAGTAGTGTTTAGTTTCGACCCCCTTAGAGCCGAGAGAACTCTAAGATAGGGAACTCACTGAGATGTTTTATCTCACCCCATGTTGATGTTGTTATTTCAGGTACTTCAGGTTTCGCAAAGGGTAAAGATAAGTCGACTTGATTATCTTTCCTTGTTTGATGGTTTTCTTCCGATGTGGATTTTTGAGATCTTCGGATCTAGTTCTTAGACTTTTATTTTGTGAACATCTTATATTATTTATAGCCTTTTGTATTAGTACCTTATGTTGTAGTGGCTATATTTATGCAATGTGTTACTAAAAACTTGTTGTATTTCAATACCAAACTTAATTTTATATATGAAAAATATGCTTTGAGGTATGTCTTTTATATATGGGTATTACAGTTGCTATCAGAGCAGGTCGTATCCTCGACCTAACATTGGAATATTATAAGTGTTTCTTTCTATTCCTACACGTAATATTGATGTAGGACTAAATGTTATGTTTATGGTATTGAGCCTAATCAACTTAATCCTGTTTTGATGATATTTAGGAATATAGATGGTAGACGTGGAACTCGTGGTCGACCTAGTGTCACTCCTCCTGTTAATGATCAACCGGGTGATGAAGGGAATGCTCCTATGTTCCAATTCATGCAACAGATGCAACAACAACAACATCAATTCATGCAGGAGATGATGCACCAGATGAATGAGGGTCTTCATCCTCATGTAGTTGCTCCTGAAGCTGGAGGTGGAACCTTCCGGGATTTATTCTGCATGAATCCTTGGGAGTTTCATGATGGATTGGATCCGGTGAAGGCGCATGAATGGGTAACCGGAATGGAGATAATCTTCCAAATTGTGATTTGTGGTGAAGAAGACAAGGTGACTTTTGCGTCACATTTGCTAAAAGATCCTGCTGCTAGGTGGTGGGAAAGTGCTTCAAATCTTATGACGGTGCAAGGAGTTCCAAAAGTGTGGCAACAATTTAAGACAATTTTTATGGAGAAGTACTTTCCGAGTTCCTTGAGAACCCAAAAAGAGTTTGAATTCCAACAACTTAGGCAAGGGAGCATGACTGTGGCCAGTTATGCTGAGAAGTTCGAAGACATGGCGGCCTACTTTAGGCAGGCTATGTATGCCTCAGATGAAAGATGGAAGATTGATCAGTTCTTGTTTGGTTTGAGGGCCGGAATCTCTCATAGTGTCTCTCAAATGGAGCTCACTACCTACTCCGAATTGTTAAGGTAATGCTATGTCGTCGAACATAGTTTGAAGAAAGTGCAAATCAAAGCTAGTGTTGGAAGAGCGGTTCAAGGTGATCGAGGAAGAGCCAATCAATCTTTTAGGCCAAGGCCTCAACCCTTCAAAGGGAAACAAATTCAAAGTGTCGGACCTAACACTCCACCATTGTGTAGGTTGTGTAACAAACGTCATTTTGGTAGGTGTCAAGGAGATAGAGGATTGAGGTGCTACAATTGTAATGAAGTGGGCCACGTGTCAAGAGATTGTACCAAGCCGAGAAATCAAGTCCAAGCAAGGGTTTATACTATAGATGCTAGAAAGACCAAAGCCGACAACTCTCTCATTGCAGGTACTTGTCTTGTTAATGATCATCATTATCTTGTTTTATTTGACTGTGGAGCGACACACTCTTTTGTGTCTACTAGTTGTGTGAAGCGACTTGGGTTGCGAGTTTTTCCCTTGTCTCCTCCGATGGTGGTTACTACATCCATGGATGAAACCGTTGAGACACCCCTTAGGTGTGAGAATTGTACCTTGTCCGTGGATGGGAGAGTTTTTCAAATTGATCTTATTTGTCTACCCCTTAAGAAAGTTGATGTTATCCTGGGAATTGACTGGTTGTCTGCGAATTCTGTGTTTATTGGGTGTGAAGAAAAATTGATCCTTACTCCATCTGTTGAAGAGCCTCCAAAAGATGTGTTGACAACGATCTTAGAAGGTACGGTTGGAATGGTAAATTTTCTGTTTGAACAAGAGAAATCTGTTTTGCTTGTCCTTACTAAAGAGGCGAGTAATGGTCAACAAGTTTTAAATATTCTGATAGTCTGTGAATTTCCTGATGTCTTTCCCGAGGATGTTACTTCCTTACCTCCGGTGAGGGAAGTTGAATTCTCAGTTTACCTGATACTGGGAACGGTTCCTATATTCGTTTCCCCTTATCAGATGACATCGCTCGAGTTAAGAGAATTGAAGGATCAATTAGAGGATTTGATGGCAAAGCATTTTGTTAGACGTGGGGAGCTCATGTTATGTTGGTAAAGAAGAAGGACGGTGTTATGCAGTTGTGCATTGATTATCGTAAGTTGAACAAGGTTACTATCAAGAATAAATATCCCTTGCCGAGGATAGATGATCTTCTAGATTAGTTGAAAGGATCCCGTGTGTTCTCGAAGATTGATCTAAGGTCGGGCTATCATCAGATTCGTGTGAAAAGAACTGATGTTCTGAAGACTGCGTTCAGAACCCGTTACAGTCATTATGAATTCTTAGTGATGCCTTTCGGTGTGACGAATGCTCCAGCTGTTTTTATGGACTACTTGAATAGAATATTTCAAGATTATTTGGATCAATTTGTGGTGATCTTTATCGATGACATTCTTATTTATTCTCGTACTCCACAAGAGCATATAGAACATTTGAGGATTGTTCTATCGGTGCTGCAAGAGAAGCAACTTTTTGCCAAGTTCAGCAAGTGTGAGTTTTGGATGTCTGAAGTCAAGTTTCTTGGACATGTGATATCTCAGAGAGGTGTAGAGGTGAATCCGTCAAAGATTGAAGCCGTGATTAATTGGGAGAGACCGGAGAGTCTTTCGGAAGTGAGAAGCTTCTTAGGTTTGGCAAGTTACTACATAAGGTTCATTAAAGGTTTTTCTCAGATGGCGTTACCACTAACTAAGCTTACTAGAAAGGACTTCTCTTACGAATTGGATTCTAGTTGTGAACAAAGTTTCGTGTGTTTGAAGGAGAAATTGACAACCGCTCCAGTTTTGATCATTCCCGATCCTAACAAATCTTACAAAGTATTTTGCGATGCTTCTAAGATGGGATTAAAAGGTGTTCTTGTGCAAGAAGGTCAAGTTGTAGCTTATGCTTCTCGACAATTGAGAGTCCATGAGAAGAATTATCCAGCTCACGATTTGGAATTGGCAGCTATGGTGTTTAATTTGAAAGTGTGGCGGCATTATCTGTATGGTGTGTGTTTTGAGATGTTCAGTGATCATAAGAGTTTGAAGTATCTCTTTGATCAGAAGGAAATAAATATGAGACAAAGAAGATGGATGGAGTATTTGAAAGATTATGACCTTAAATTGAAGTATCATCCGAGAAAAGCGAATAAAGTGGCAGATGCTTTAAGTCGAAAAGTGATTCATAGTGCCGAGTTATTGGTGTTAGAGTATGCACTGTTGGAAAAGTTTTGAGACCTTAACCTTCAGTTTGTTTGGACTCCGAATGGTGTAATAATGGAAAACTTGAATATTAATTCTATCTTGAGGAATAAGATCCAACAAGCACAAGTTTTAGATGAGAAGTTGCAAGAGATGTTACTCCAACCGAGTTTTGTAAGAGCGTTGGATGGGATAATCATATTCAACCAAAGAATTTGCATTCCGAATGATGATGTCTTAAAGAGAAAGGTTTTGGAGGAAGCCCATAAAGGTTCTTTTACTATACATCCAGGTTCTTCGAAGATGTATCAATACTTGAAGAAAGAGTATTGGTGGTTCGATATGAAAAAGGATATTGCGATATTTGTGTCTGAATGTGTGGTGTGTCAACAAGTGAAGATTGAGCACCAAAGGCCAGGTGGTTTGTTACAACCTTTGAACATCCCAATTTGGAAGTGGGATAGTATTTCTATGGACTTTGTAATGGGTTTACAAGGTACTCAAGGTGGTTATGATTATGTTTGGATAATTGTGGATCGACTAACGAAATATGTGCATTTCTTAGCCGTTAAGACTAAGTACAAGGAAAGTCATCTTGCGAGGTTGTTTATTGTTGAGATTGTGAGGTTGCATGGTGTACTGTCTAGCATTGTGTCTGATAGAGATCCAAAGTTTACTTCGAGGTTCTGGAAAGTGTTCCAACATGCTATGGGCACGAATTTACGTTTGAGCACTTCTAATCATCCTCAAACAAATGGTCCGACGGAACATACAATTCAAACGATGGAAGATATGTTACGGGCATGTGTTTTGGAAAGTAAAGGAAATTGGAAGGAACTTTTACCATTGATATAATTCTCTTACAATAACAGTTACCATGAGAGCATTGGAATGGCTCCGTATGAGGTCTTGTATGGAAGAAAGTGTAGAACACCGTTGTGTTGGTCTAAAGTGGGTGAAGATAGGATTTTAGGACCCGAAGTTATTCAAAAGACTACAAAAAAGATTCAGATGATTCAAGAAAAGATTAAGCAAGCCCAAGATCGCCAGAATAGTTATGCTGACAATCGAAGGAGACCTTTGGAATTTGATGAAGGTGATCATGTGTACTTGAAAGTCACTCCGAGATTGAGATTGAAAGGACCATTTAAGTCACACAAGTTAAGTCCGAGATACATAGTACTGTATCAGATCTTAGAAAGGATTGGTGAAGTCGCTTACAAATTAGCCTTACCACCCTCTCTGTCTGAAATGCATGATGTTTTCCATGTATCTCAACTTTGTAGATTCGTTCCTGATCCTCTTCAGCCTATTTTGCCGGATTCTTTCGAGATAGAAGCAGATTTGACTTTTGAACCCCAACTGAGTCGTATTGTTGGAAAAGAAACCAAGGTGTTAAGGAACAAAGAGATACCACTTGTTAAAGTTCAATGGGATGCGACGCATCTGGGAGATGCTACGTGGGAGTTGGAGTCGGAGATGTGGGAATCATATCCTCACATGTTCAAGTAATCCTTTAAATTCAAGGACATATTTCTATTTAAGGGGGGGGGGGGGTGTAATACCCCTTAATTTATTTAATGCTCTGAATAATATTGTTTGATATTAATATTCTTCTGGATTGCTCTAAGAGATTTTAACAAGAATAATTAGAGTAATCAGCAGGATTTTATTTTATTAACTAATATTAGCTGACTCAGAGGTTTTATAAAATACCGAATTAAGAGACATTTTTTGGTACTCTCTATTTGGACCTGTTGGTAGGAAAAGTTATGTTTTCCTTTAAGACATAAAGTCTTCTTTATTTTGTTTTTATAAAAATAGAAATAGAGAAAAAGGGAGAGAAAGGAGAAGAAGAGAAAGTCTTGAAGAAGAAGAAGAGAGTTCTTGATCTTGTAGCTTCAACCATCCATTCATCACTCAATCTTCTCCAATCATCTTGCTAGAGGTGGGTTCATAGCTAGAAACTTTTTCTTTTAGTTTTGGTTGAGTTTTAGGGTTTAAAAGTTTTAGGGCTTTTTATGGAAAAATCTTAAAATCGGTAAATTAAACGGTTAGAAATCGATGAAAATACTTGAGTATGTTGCCTCTAGGTGTAGGAACCTTGTTACCATGTTATTTTGATGTTTGATAATGTTTTGAATGGATTTGGGTTGCTTCTGTCATGGAGATTGCATATTTTTCAGCATTTTGACTTCGGTTAACCGGTTAACCCAGGGCGTTAATCGGTTACCGCGTCTGTTATTGCGCTTCTAGGACTCTTTTTCTGGTTTGGTTAACCGGTTAACCCCAGATATTAACTGGTTAACACTATAAGTGTGAAGAAATATTATTTACTTCCAAACTTTGAAAATTTATAACTTGTTACTCGGTTATCCGATTAAAGTGTTCTTTATACCGTTTGAAAGCTAAAATTATGTACTTTCACATGATGCCGACAAATATTGTTTTTACCCGACTTTTCGAATAAACCGGATTTTATGTTAAGTTAGGGAACTTGTAAATTTAAGGAAATGAAAGGCAAGACTTGTGAGGTAGTTAGGGTTACCCTAGATTGATACAAAACGTTTGTTGAGACTTATTAACGCTTAGACATTGATACTTGGATAGTATCCCCATACTAGGTAGTTGAGAGTAGATGGAGGTTGTGTTCCCATTGCGTTGTATATCTTTTGATCCGTCGTTCGAATCTCTTAATGGATGACCGTGACCCGTGCTTGCTTGTTATCTGGGAGTATGACTGGGTAGGGAAAGTATCCATTAGGAAAAGTAACCGTGACCCGTGCTTGCTTGTCATCTAGAAGTATGATTGGGCGGAGAAAGTTACTTTGTGGCTAGTGACCGTGACCCGTGCTTGCTTGGCATCTGGGAGTATGACTGGGCGGGGAAAGTTACTTAGTTATTAGGTATCGTGACCCATGCTTGCTTGTCATCTAGGAGTATGACTGGGCGGGGAAAGTACCTTTGATAGATAATGAGTGACCCGTGCTTACTTGTCATCTGGGAGTATGACTGGGCGGGGAAAGTTATCTATACGTTAAGGATCGAGTGACCCGTGCTTGTTTTCCCTTGAGTGGCTGGGCGGGGAAAGATGACTTAAAGAACTTTTTGTTCCGTTGTTACATTATTGTCTCTAGGTTTTATGTGAACTCGAAGTCTAGGTTTTCCCCGACTTGAGTAGTGTTTAGTTTTTACCCCCTTAGAGCCGAGAGAACTCTAAGATAAGGAACTCACTGAGATGTTTTATCTCAACCCATGTTGATGTTGTTATTTCAGGTACTTCATGTTCCGCAAAGGGTAAAGATAAGGCGACTTGATTATTTTTGCTTGTTTGATGGTTTTCTTCCGCTGTGGACTTTTGAGATCTTCGGATCTAGTTCTTAGACTTTTATTTTGTGAATATCTTGCATTATTTATAGCCTTTTGTATTAGTACCTTATGTTGTAGTGGCTATATTTATGCAATGTGTTACTAAGAACTTGTTGTATTTCAATACCAAACTTAATTTTATATATGAAAAATATGCTTTGAGGTATGTCTTTTATATATGGGTATTAGTTAACTACTTCTCTCGTATGTCTGAATTGTCCGTTATCAATCTATGGTGAGGAATTTGGTGTAGATTTGGTTTGTCTGCCGTTGAGAGGTTTGGATATGATTTTAGGTATGAATTGGATGGATTACAACCATGTTCATATTAATTGCTTTAGTAAGTCGGTTCGGTTTCTTACTCTTGGTGAAGAGGAAGAAGAAGCTGGTTATTTGTTAGCTCGAGAGTTGAAAGAGCTTATGGATGATGAAGCGCAAATTTTGGCGCTATTTGCATCATTGTCAGTGGAAAATGATATGGAAATCAGTGATTTGCAAGTGGTGAGAGATTTCCCGGAAGTGTTTCCAGATGATGTTGTGGATGTGCCGCCAGAGAGAGAGAGAGGTGGATTTTAGTATTGATCTTGTCCCAGGAACGAGACCTATTTCGATGGCACCGTATCGTATGTCGGCTTTCGAGTTATCTGAGTTGAAGAAACAATTAGAGGAACTGTTAGAAAAGAAATTTGTTAGACCGAATGTATCACCACAGGGAGCGCCGATATTATTGGTGAAGAAGAAAGATGGTAGCATGGGTTGTGAATTGATTACAGACAACCGAATAAGGTGACGGTTAAGAATAAGTACCTGCTTCCGAGGATAGATGATCTGATGGATCAGTTGGTTGGTGATCGTGTGTTCAGTAAGATCGATTTGTGATCGGGTTATCATCAGATAAAAGTGAAGGATCAGGATATTCAGAAGAATGCTTTTAGGACTCGGTATGGACACTATGAATATGTAGTGATGCCATTTAGAGTTACTAATGCACATGTGTATTCATGGAATATATGAATCGTATTTTCCATGAGTATTTGGATCAATTCGTTGTGTTTATAGATGACATTCTGATTTATTTTGAGTCATAAGAAGAGCATGCTAAACATTTGAGAATTGTGTTTCAAGTGTTGAAAGAGAAGAAGTTTTATGCGAAATTGTCGAAGTGTGAATTCTGGTTGAAAGAGGTGAGTTTTCTGGGTCATGTGATTTCAGAACAAGGGATTGTTGTAGATCCGTCCAAATTAGATGTAGTGCTACAATGGGAGACTCCGAAGTCAGTGACAGAAATTAGAAGTTTCTTGGGATTGGACGGTTATTATCAAAGTTTTATCGAGGGGTTTTCGAAGTTGGCACTTTCGTTGACCCAATTGACTTGTAAGAACAAAGCGTTTATATGGGATTCTCAGTGCGAGAAAAGTTTTATTGAACTGAAGAAGAAGTTGACTACTGCGCCAGTTTTGATTTTGCTGAAAGTAGATGAACCGTTTGTGGTTTATTGTGATGCTTCTTTGATCAGTTTAGGTACAATATTAATGCAACATGGTCAGGTTGTGGCGTATGCTTCCCGTAAGTTAAAAGTCCATGAGAGGAATTATCCTACTCACGATTTAGAGTTGGCAGCTGTGGTTTTTGTCTTAAAGATTTGGAGACATTACTTGTATGGTTCGAGGTTTGAAGTTTATAGTGATCATAAGAGTTTGAAATACCAGTTTGATCAGAAAGAGCTGAATATGAGACAAAGACGTTGGTTAGAATTTCTGAAGGATTATGAATTTAGTTTGAATTATCATCAAGGTAAGGCTAATGTTGTAGTTGATGCCTTGAGTTGGAAGACATTGCACTATGATGGATAGAGAGTTGGAGTTGATTGAGCAATTCATAGATATGAGTTTGGTTTGTGAACAGACACCTCATAGTTTGATGTTAGGAATGCTGAAGGTTAATAATGATTTTGTTGATCATGTTCAAGAGAGTCAGAGATCAGAAGCGAAACTGGTGGACTTGATGGCTAATGATGAGCGTTTTAGAAATAATGAGTTTCGGGTTGATGAACAGGGAGTACTTAGATTTTGAGATCGTATATGTATTCCCGATGATATTGATTTGAAGAGAATGATTCTTGAAGAAGGGCATAAGAGTGGTTTGAGTATTCATCCAGGCGCGACAAAAATGTATCAGGAATTGAAGAAGATATTTTGGTGGCCTGGTATGAAACGAGATGTGGCTCAGTTTGTGTATGCATGTTTGACTTGTCAGAAGTCGAAAGTGGAACATCAGAAACCTGTTGGTTTGATGCAACCGTTGGATATACCCGAGTGGAAATAGGATAACATATCGATGGATTTTTTACGGGGTTACCTACTACTCCAAGAGGGAATGATGCCATTTGGATGATTGTTGATAGGTTGACAAAGTCAGCGCATTTTATTCCGATTGGTATAACTTATTCCTTGCAGAGACTGGCAGAGATATATGTTGGTGTAATTGTGAAGTTGCATGGGATACCTTTGAATATTATGTTGGATAGAGATCCGAGGATTACTTCGAGGTTTTGGGAGAGTTTGCAAGAGGCATTGGGTTCAAAGTTGAAGTTGAGTTCAACCTATCATCCTCAAACTGATGGACAGACAAAGAGGACGATACAATCTTTGGAGGATCTGTTGAAGGCTTGTGTGCTTGAATAAGGAGGTGCTTGGGATAGTCACTTGCCGTTGGTCGAGTTTACGTATAACAATAGTTATCATTCTAGTATCAGAATGGCACCATTTGAAGCTTTATATGGTCGAAGATGTAAAACACCTTTGTGTTGGCATGAGTCAGGTGAGAGAGTGGTACTTGGACTTGATTTTTTGCAACATACTATTGAGATGGTGAAGTTGATTCGAGATAAGTTGAAGACTTCACAGAGTAGGAAGAAGAGTTACCATTATAAGAGAAGAAAAGATCTTGAGTTTCAAGAAGGAGACCATGTGTTTTTTAGGGTTACTCAGGTGACCGGTGTTGGACGAGCTTTGAAATCGAGGAAGCTTACTCCTAAGTTTATTGGGCCATATCATATTTCAGCAAGAGTTGGACCTGTTGCTTATAGAGTGGAGTTGCCACCGAGATTGTCAAATTTGCATGATGTGTTCCATGTATCACAACTTCAGAGATATATTCCGGATCCGTCACATGTGATACCGATGGATGAAGTTGAGGTAAGAGATAATCTTACACTTGAAGCATTACCAGAGCGAATTGATGATCGGGAGGTAAAGAGGTTGAGAGGCAAGGAGATTGTCTTTATGAGAGTGGTTTGGGGAGGGACTTCCGGTGGGCATATGACTTGGGAATTGGAAAGCAGGATGTGAGAGTCGTATCCAAATCTTTTTGCATGAGTTTTTTGAGGACGGAAACCTTTTTAATGAGGGAGAGTTGTAACGCCCCAAATTTTATTTAATTATTTTATACGGATTATTACGTGTTGTTGTGTTTAGAATAATAGATTACCGGACATAATTATGATTAAGAATTAAATTGTGGTGAATAATCGTATTATTATGTGACAAATAAATTAAATGGAATAAAATATGAGGTGAAGACAAGGTGGTCAATTAGTAAAATTAATAAAGGTAAAAGTGGAAGATCGTAAGTTGGGTCTTATGGGTTATGTTGGAAATAAGAAAAAAGGGAAAACATAATCGTGTTGGTGAGAGAATGTGAAAACGATCGTGAAAGTTGTGAAGAGAAGAAGAGAAAAAGGTTCGATCATAAAGAAGAGTTCACGAGGAAGGAAATTCTCGACAAAACCTAGGTAAGGGTGGGATTTTTCCATCTCTAAGGGTTTTATAATGGGAATTGGGTAGGCTGAGGATTAAGGATTGAGGTTGTGGTGGATTGAGGAGGAATTGTGTTAGATTATGAGTTGTTGATTGTTGTTAGTTGATAATTATATGAATTAGATAGTGAAATTGATGAATACTGTGAATTCTGGATGTTATTGGTGATGGGTATGAGGTTATTCGTAGCAGGTTTGAGTGTTGAGCATAGAAGTGCGATTTGAGAAATTGCAGAGCTTGCTTAGTGAGCAGAGTCAGTGAGTTCATCGCTTAGCGAGCAGTGACCCTCTCTTAGCAAGCCCTGGAGCGTGAATATTTGATTTTTAATTTCGAAAAATTACTGAAAATTATTTAATTACTTAGTAATGCTTAGGAATTGATGGGGTGTAGCTGGAGGTAGTGAAAGAAGAGTTATACACACAATTGTATGGATAATTAGTGTAACTTGACTATAAACATAATCAATATGTTTGTTGACGTTGATGTTGTTGTTGTGATGAGTAGTTGTTGTGATGATGTATTTCATATGCTTGTTAATGATACATGAGTATGTGATATGTTGTAGAATATATTGTGCTGCGTTGTCATGGTATGAGTTAAATTATGTGATTATATGTTAAGAATGCATAATAATCGTGATGGTAATGACTAGTAGTATATTGATCGACTTTGTGATAGGTTACGGTTGTTGTTGTTGATGTTGTATGATGTAGTCATTGTGAGTAAGCATGTATGTCATTGATGTTGCATGACATGTTGCATAGTTGAATAACATACCAAGGTGGGGTATGGTCATTGTTGTGATGTTGGTGTGATCATGAAATAGGGATCGTACGTGGCCATGAAATAGGGGTCGATGGTGTGATCATGAAATAGGGATCATATTGGACCATGAAAGAAGGGTCGAGAGTTCCTATGGGAACTAGATCTTGAAATAGAGATCGGATATGGTACCACATGCATAGAGTCAAGTAGAGTTTCATTGGATGATTGTTGTTATTGTTGTTGCATATAATGTGGTGGTAGTATATAATGTTTTTGTATATATGTTGTTGTATGTGACATTGTTGAGGTGTGTGATAGTTGTCGTTGTAGGTGTTGTTGTTGAGAAGTGGTGCATTGTTTTCTGATACTTGCTTGATTCTTATTATATTACTCTTTTTGATGTAAGTATCTCACCCCTTTGTTTGAATGTTACCCTTATGTTGGTAACGTGCAGGTTAGCAGGATAAGTCGAGTGGTGGTCAGTGAAGTCGGTGTACTTCAAGTCTTAAGTGTGTCGGCTCTGATACGTCACTTTGGGAGTCGGGACGACATTGTTTATACTTGTTATTTCTTTTAGAAAACAATTTTTGTAACTGAAGTTGATTGATGTTGATTTTAAAATTATTTTCGTTGCATGTTGAATGTTTATTTTTGAAAACGTATTATGAAGCCGAGTTTGTTTTTGTTGAATATTAGCACTCAATTGGCTTTTAATGAAATTTTACTATGATAATTATAAATAATTCTGTGGGGTAAATTGGGTGTTACACCCAGTGGGACAGTGCTAGTTAGTTTTTAGAAGTCTTATAACTTCTCTTTAGTAACTTCTTTTGTAACTTCTTTTCTTACGTGGGTGTATTGGTCGAAAAGAAACAATTATTTTTTGTTGCATGCATTTGAGAAGTGGGAAAGTAGCCAATACAGATCATTATATACCAAGGAGAAGGAATACAAGGAAGATGGCGTCTAGCCAAGCAAATCAAGATGATTCAAATCCCAATACAACTGGGACAAATCCCCAATTGAGCAGTTCAAATGCTCATAGTGTAAATTCACAAGATGTGCCAAGGAGTGAGGTCATTCCAGTCTCTAACCCTTTAACAGGGGGACCAACAATTCTGAGTATGGTGTCAGAACCAATTCCTTCGACGACGAGGCCAGGAGTAACATATATTGGATATTATGACCAACCAATATTGGAGTTTGCTGGCCCAAGCCATTAAACTCCATCACCAAGTACATCAACATTTAGAGCTTTAGTCCCTCCAGGATTTTCTTAGCCTTTGCCTAGAAATCCACCTTATGGTATGCCAACAACAATGATGATGGGCCTAAGGAATGCACCTCAAGTTTTTTCCCAGAGAATGTGGTTCCTTTTCCTTTGCAGGAATATAGGTCTGGAATAAACATGGGAAGGAATAGTCGAACTGTTGGTTTGGGACATTCGACTCAGAGTTACGCTTTAACAAATGAGTCTGCGGCATATTTAAGTTGTTGACGGAGCTAAGTGCGCTATGATGCCGATTAACGCCCTCCCTATTTTAGGCAGATTCTGTCACTTCTATAAATATCTACTTTTAGATATTTTTGAGGAATCCATCCATTTTTCACATATTTTACATTATAGATCAATCTTTTAGGGTTTGAAGAGAGATTTACTTGAAGCATCAAGGATCAAAGTTTTACCGCATCAACTCTTGATTCTTTGACTTTTGATGCTCGTACAACTTCCTTCCTTGCAACACAAGCCTCCATGGAAATGGTTTGCTAAGTTCTCTCTTATGTCAAGATTAGAGGTAGTTGATCTCTGTATAATGTATTTCTTTTGATCTTTTGTATGTGAACAAGGTTATGTTAATATATAATAAAGTAGTTTGTGTTTCTTGGAATTGTTTGGTTTGATTTGGGCTAGAAATATGATTCTAAACCTTGATCTAATTGCTTTATCTATTAACGATCAAGTTCCAGAAATGGACTTGTGAATAAATATTCACTTTGTATTGAACTTCACGATTATTGTATTAATTTATTATGTGCGAAAGTGATTATCGATCGATACAATAACTCGTACGATACCGGGTCCTAAAGGATACATATTGAGAGGGTACATGATTATATTAGCCGTAATCGTGTTCATATACTCGATTAATAGAATACATTTGAAAGAGATTAGCAAACCATAATCTTGGCATATCTTTTACCAAAACAAACAAACTCTTTTATTTACAAGCATTGCTACCAAAACAAGTGACAAACATATGATACCGAACAAAACAACTTTGAAACTGTTTGCTTATAAATTGTGAACTATTAAATGGCGAGATATGTTTACAATCCATGTGAAGACGATAACAAAAATCCCCACCATAATACTTTTCTAACAAATTGACACCGTTGTCGGGGATTGTTGTGATATTGAAAAAGCATTGAAATAGTTTTTAGGTTATAAGTTGTGTATTGTATCCCTTACCTCAGTTATATTTTTCTTGTGCTTTTAATCTATTTGGTATATTGTCCATTTATGTTGTGAGGATTGAAGTGATTATGTTGTGAGGATTGAAGTGATTATGTTTTGCTCCTTCGTAGAGGGTTAATGGCCCAATGTCCATTTATGTTGATTGATACCACATGCATGTTTCCGATGATGTTTCGTCTCATAATAAGTGGCATTGCATGTGAATGAGTTAGCTAGTGATTGATGTATGTGTTTTACTGATGATGTTGATGTTTTCCTAATTGTATTTTTTTTATATCTTTTATAATGAACTGTGTATATCACCCTGCCCGTTTGAATTCTGCCTTCACGCGGGTAATGTGCAAATAATCAGGATAAGCTTTTGGGGCATGAAGATTTAGCATTGGAGTCATTTATTCTTTCCGTATGTTTAGAGGGTGTCTTGCTCTGATAATGTAACATCGGGCCAGAAACGTTGTGAACCTTTGAGTTCTATTTCTTTTTGTTAAACTGATGTTGTTATGATTTTATTTAAGATGTTTTGGAGTTTGGATTTAATTAAAAATGAAGTTTTTCCGTTGCAATTGTTTGAGTTGAATTATGGTTGAAAGAACCCGTGTTACGGAGCAAGATTGAAAATATGATGTTTTATTGAAGAAAATGTGACACCTTTATATGTTGTACTCTGATATAGTTTAATTAATTATCGCGTAGTTTAATGGGATCAGAAAGGTGTTACAACAAGACTCACAGTCTTGTCAAACACTCTAATTAAATACAAATATTTTTAGTAATTTTCTTTTCCCTTTCAAACTTTTAATAATTAGAAGAAATTAGATAACAAAATCTAACACTCTTATTCGTAAACTAATGAATGGTTCCCGTTGAGTACAACCGATGTGAGGGGTGCTAATACCTCTCTCTCGCATAACCGACTCCCGAACCCGAATTTGGTTGCAACGCTCATATTTTTTCTTTAAAAACTTTATCGACATTTTACCTTTCCTTTTGGAATAAATAAAATTCGGTGGTGACTATGTTGTTATTTCGAACGTTCGTTATGCTCGGTTTTTTTTCGTGCCGTGATAACTTGAAGCATATTACTTAGACTATAACCTAACACTTTAATTTAAGTATGCATAAAAATATATTTAAAATTCAACCATAAGATGCTCAATCAGTGAGGAGACTCAATAACGATATAAACAAAACAAAAAACTAAAAGACAAGCAATCAAAACATAAACCCAGAAGGCAGAGAAAATGCAACTTCAAGGGACTCACCTTAAGTTATTTTGGGGAACTTTCCCTAAGTTATGCATGAGAGGCTCTTCGCAAGCCTTAGTTTGGAAAACCCAACTAGGGTAAATATGTACAAAGAAACCTTAAAGTTGTAGGTGCTCTAATTAATCAATTCTTCCTTTTTAAGAATTTGTGCTTGAGCGACTATTTACCAATATAACTTTATGAGACCCTAAGGAAGGGTAATCTATAAGAATGTAATGCAAACAAAACACACTGGTGTGAGGGAGCACCTTAAGAACTTAGGGGGCACTCGAAATGGGACAAGATGTCGTCCATAACACATAATACAGATCACCTGAAGTTTATCCTGAATGGCTTATAAAATGTGAACTATGAGGTGTCCAAGTAATATTCATCAAAGGAAGAATAAATATTTTCATTACTTATATGTTCCTAGTCATGGGGTAGTGGAAACTAGCTTAATTTCTATCCCAAACCCAAGAAGTCATCTACAAATACCTCAGTTCATAATTGAAGAGAGAAACTCATTAATTCAACAATAAATACGTTTACAAAGTCTCTTGCAACCACAAACGAGCATACATTCACTCTTATCATACTTTTAGCAAAGTTAAAATACATTATGTATTTTGATTTTTTTTTTCCGGAGTAATAAGTCTTTAATGAATTTATCTCTGAATTTAGAACGAAGAATTAAAAAAGGGTTAATACCATTTTACCCCATGTCATATAGGTTAATTTTGATCTACCCCCTATAATTTTTTTTATAAAACTAAATTTTCCTTACGAAGATTTTTTTTTTAATTTTGTGATTTTTTTTTTTGAAAAAAACTAACTTTATCATATGAAGATTCTGTTGGTTTAAATCATGTTTTTTTGTTGTAAAACTAACGTTGTAATTTTTTAAAAACTCACATTGCCATATGAATATGACAAGTTTAATCACATTGCCATATGAATATGACAAGTTTAATTTTTAAAAAAAAAAAATTTACAGGGTCTAAAACAACATAATTTTCGTATGGTTAAATGAGTTTTTCAAAAAACAATTTCACTGGATCTAAAACAATAGAATCTTCATATGACAAAGTTAAAAAAAAAAAATTACAGAGAATAAAGCATAATTCGTCTATATGATATGGATAAAATGGTATTAACTCTTACAAAAATAATTTTTAGTTATTTAGAATTAATATTCTAAAGGTGGTTAACTAATAGATCTCAATAATTTATTTATTTGTAATGATTTTGTTTTATATCCGAAATTATTTTTTTATAATTTTTAATAATATTTATTTTGCTTTAAAATTTTACTTGTTTTAGTGGCGACAAAAATAAATAAATTTTAAAAATGTAAATTTATTTTTAAACTTTTATAATTAAATATTTTAAATTTTAAGATGGATAAGATAACTCAATTAATTTCTGTTAATTAAGTTAACTAAATAAAAACTGCAATCTCTGAAGTTAATATTTATTTAAATTTATGTATTATTTTAAATAAATTATTGATATTTTTTAATTGTATCATAAATTTTTTCTAAAAATTAAAATATTAAAAATATCAATACATTTGAATAAAAGCAAAACAAACAAATTTCTAATTTTTTTATTAATTAGAAATTTCGTTTTAAAAAAAAAAACAGAAAACTTACACACACGCACCCCTCCAGCTTCTGTACTCCCTATTCTTCATATTGCAGTAAATAAAACAGGTAAAGAAGAAATTCCAAAAAAATAAATAAAAACAGGTAAAAATGATCGTTAACTATAATTGATAAAGTTTACATTTGAAACCAAAACTTACATCTTTCATGTTTTTCAATGAAACCAAAAACTATACATACGTAAAATTTCAAATGATGTTTGAATATAAGGCACACCATGACATAACTGACCTTTGATTCCAATGCGATTTATAAGCAAGAACTCCTCCATTTTAACCACATTTTCCTGCAAAAACATTATATAAGTTATATACTATGTTATACAAAATCCCTTATTTAATCAAAAGAAAAACTATATCAGAACCCTAACTGGCCAAACATGCATGTTTTCTGTAATAATGTCATGTGACAAGATGAACAAGCTCAATAATCAAGATAATTTAGAGGCTTAAATTCAAAATATGCAGCAAATTTTGAGTACAATTATATCATAATTAATTGAAACCAAAAACTTGGTACATTCAACTAGTCAATAATTATTAATATTACTATACAAAACACAAAACGTGTCAATTTCTTTTGACCTAAAAATTATTTAAACACCGACAAAACATGTGAGATGCAGGAAGCACAAAGCTCAAGTATTCGCCTAACCAAACAAAAATAATTGTTTCTTTTCAAAACACTTAAAAATCAGTACTAAATTTATACACCATTTTCAAACATTAAAACAAAACATAGTACATATTTTTGATGAACTAGAGAAGACATGATATAATCAAGGTACATGCATGCATGGTGGTGAAAGAAACAAAAACATAAATAGCTAGTGGAGAAAAGAAAAATAATTAGTACTACATCAAATCACCACTTGCAAGGATCTTGTTCACAAAGTAGGGTATACTAGAGAATTGAGAATATTTTATTACCATCAGGTTTCTCCAACATTTCTCTTAAAGATTCCATTCAATCATCAACACTGATTTTTTTACTCTTTCAATATTTTCTTTAACTTATAGCTCAAATTGGCTGAGTCAGTTAATCCCTTAATTAATTTGATGAGGTATTTGTTTGCAACAATTAGTCACATGTATTTGATTCTTAGAAACAAGAGAATGTCTGACAAAATCTGATTAGTTTATAGAAAGCTAAAATTAGGAGAAATTAGTAAACATGAAAATAATAGTTAAATTATTATTAAAATGATATTGTTGTGATATTAAATACTTATGTCCTTCTCTTGGAGATTGATTTAATCTTTCCAATCTTAATCACTACAATCATCTCAAGTTAGTTGGTTGTCCAATAATAAATACACCAGACTGACTTTATGAGAATGGACTATATATTATTTGTATATGGTTCATGAATTTGAAAAGTATGTATATAAATCTAGGTTTAGTTTATGAATATATTAGTTTAAAATGTTTTTATATTGTTGATTAATCATAATTATCTTTAAAAATGTTTAGTTTTAATTAAAAAATTAATGATAAAATAATTCTAAACTTAAAATCAAAGTATTAGAAAAACATTTAAGGCAAAAAGAAAAGAAAAAAAAATCAGGCCAAACCAACGAAATCTGACAATTGTCTATCCAACTCAAACCAACTAAAACACGAGTAGATAAACAAGAGACGCCAACAACACAAAGGAGGGAACCACGAATTGGACAAACACTTATTTGAATTAGCTAGCCGTACAAATTTGAAGATCCAAATTCAAGAAAGGTTTCACCTCTTATTCATTGTAGGTACAAATATCGACAAATGCCTTATCAAGAATCTACTTCAAAGATGAGAGTTTAGTTATATTAACGAGTTGCTTGGTCATCAACAATTTATATAATAAAAATAAAGTTGTTATATAACTTTCAAATGAACAACGAAATAGATTGTCCGATCAAAACAAGAGATGACCTAGAATGACATGTATCTTTAAGGACCTTAAAAAAATACAAACAAAATCGATAAATTTAGAGATATCACTGTAACACTCACCTCAACCACCTAAAAAACATACTATACCACACTTTCAAGACGAAGTTATATATGACCAAGAAAATTCTTCTAAATAGATTTTGACGAGTAGAAACCCTATCCTAAAGTAACCGTCATAAATAGCTAAAATTATTCAGTCTCTTAATCCGATTTTAATTATAAGTATTTTTAAAATCTTTCATTTATACATGCGTACCAGACTTGTAGAGCATATTGAGTTTGATTCATATTCATATTTTTAAAAGAAATTAGGCTATGATATATATAAATCTTGATACTAATGGCCACAATAAGTTAAAGAAATTAAGCAAGCAAATTCAGACTAATGATAAAGTTGATAATGTAAAAATGAATTATTACCAATGATATTCAAGAAAAGTTCATAGTACTAGAGCTTGAATCTTCACTTCCCTTGCTTTGACTTGATCCTTTCTTTTTCTTCTTGTAAGGAATACCTCTAGCCTTAGCTTGACACTCTCTGATCTCCCTAAGATAAACCCTAATAGAGCCACTAGCAAAAGGGTTAGAATCAGGAGATCCACCATTTTCTTCATAAGCAGCTCTAAGTCTACCAATAAGAGCATCCAAGCTTCCCCAAGCTTGTTTTAGAGGACAAGTACAAGGTGCAGGTGGTTCTGGTTGTCCATAAAACACACAACCTTGTAAATGAACCTTAGTTTTTCCAAACTGGTCCAAGTAACGAAGAAAATCCAACACATGGTTACAGTTGCACTGTGAAAGTGGAACTGGTGGTCTCATGTTGTTCAAGTATTGACCAAAAGTGTTCCAGTCTCTTCTCTTTTGAGATTCATAGCGGCTGAGTGTCACTGTTGTTGGGATGGTTGGTGATTCTTGTTCCATATTCTTACCATGAATGTTGCTACCACTTGATGACATGTTTTGTGTTGATGAATGTTGAATAATGAGATTGAGTGGTTTCGTTTTTCTTTATAAATAATAATATAATAATAATATTGATAAAGCCTAATAAAAAGGGAAGTGAAAGGTGAAAGGAATAGGAGGAGGAGAGATTGAAGGAAGGTTGATGGAGTGATGACTATATATATATGGAGATCACTTCATTGGGCTCTTGAGTAGACATTTTATGGGCCATATTTGTCTTATTTTTTCTTGTTCATATTAATAATTTTTTGTTTAATTTTCTTTTTTCATTAAAAACAGTTATAAGAAAATCAAGGTTTTAAATAACGGTCGGACCGTGAAAACAAATATGTCAATAAAACAGGATCGGGAGGTACCGATATCAATATTGTTATTCACCGTATTTAAGTTAAAGAATAAATTGTGATTAATTCATATCGCGACGATCATAATCATAATCAGGTATCAATATTGTTATATGATTTTGACCAAGATTCATTGTTTTTCTTATCTTAGTACAATTTGGTTGGTAATATCTTTTTGTTTTGGCTTGTATTCAGGTGGAATATCATTTATATTCGTTTGTTTAATATATCACTTGCTTACAAAAAAAATATCAATACTGATCAAAATCGTGAAAACTTCTATACGATTAACACAACCATTTTTTAAAACCTCGTGGAAAATAAACTAATATTTCAATGCCATTCAAAGATAGGAGCTAACATTGTTAGAACATAATTTATATAACAAACAGGTTTGTCACTTAAATTATATAAAATTTCAAAACTAATAAGTGATATAAATGACAAAATATAAAGTAGGTTAATGAGATAGGTATAACTCCATCTATATATAGGCTAAGTTTTTGATTGTTGGGCGATGAGGAACTATCTCAGAGTTACCTTATTTGAATTTCCTAACAACAATTACTATGTTCATAGGGGAGTCACACTAGCACTAACTAACTATATATTTTCCCTTTAAGGATAACAAAATAATTGTTTGCCCTTGCTGTCAAAACATAAGTCTCATAGCCTTCTACTAATTAATTAATTAATCTCATTGACATTATTGTCCTAAACCAGATAAATCCAATAGCCAATAATACTAGCTTTACTTATCGTTTTTTGTTCTTGTTTTGTATAAGATATTAGACAAGCTATATTTGAATATTCACATATAAGAGGTAGGGGTGTTAAAGAATATTTACGGGCATTCATTTGTTATTCATTCTGATGTTGTGGTTGTGGAGACACAATTCATTTGTTTCGGTTGGTCTTTATAGATCAAATATGTAACATCGTCATTTTTTTTTTTTTTAAGCAAGAGATAATATTAAAAACGAGTATAAAGGGTACTCTCTCTATTTATTCGCCAAAAAACTAAAAGATATTACCAACCAAAATGCATCTACGCCATGAATAACAATGGGTTATTGTCAAAATCATAAAAGGTGCATTTGAGATTTGTAATTTCCCCCATCATGTTCAATTTCCAAATCGAGACCTTAATCTTCCAAACAATATTTATCACATTCCAATTATCATTCCAAAAAATGATCTCATTCCGAATCAACTAGATATTCCAAATCACCGCCAACCAAACGATATCTTCCTTGCCTTTCGCCATTTTTTTATATCTACCAAATGCAACCCAGTCTAAAAAACTATTTTTCAAACTGAGCTTAGCGGGGTTTAGAAACTCCACCCACTCCGCAATATCCCTCCACACCAAAATAGTGTTAGGTGGTGGGTTTGATAATCTAGGATATCTTCGAAGAATCGTGTTCGTACACTTTCCGAACAAAGTATTTCGACCATATTCTTGTCTGGGTTCACGAAATCTTTGTGGGGATAATTCTTGAAGAACGAATAGTTTCTGGCAAAAGAAAATTATTCAGAATGTAGAAGGTTTTCAGTTTTGTTATGTGTCCGTAAATAGAGGCCAAACGACTCCTTATATAGGAGTTCAATAATTCAAACGAAAAGACACACCGGTTCGGAAATTGGTTATGTCTGTTGGGAAAAGGTTCAAATATTCAAACGAAAATTTCGAACGGGACAGCGGGACCCCAGCCAGGGGCTCTGCCCCTTGGAACCCCACAGGGCGCTGCCCCGCACCCCGCCAGGGGCTTCGCCCCTTGGAACCCCGTTTGAATTATTCGCATTCAATTATATGTTGGCTTGACGAGCGTGCACTCCGCACTACCCTAACTCGTTTCCAAGCTTTAACGCATAATTGCATTGGCCTGTAGTAAATCTCATTACTACTAAAATACATTGATGATACTAAAATCACCAACAAATAGCCACTTTAGAACGAAGAAATAAATGATCCAAAGACTCGTGGTGCGAATCACAAAAAGCACACATCAACCCGTCCGAACCACCTAGAATTCCTTTCTTAGCCAAAGAAACTTTAGATGGTAATCTGTTCAAAATACATCTCCAAGCAAATGCTTTGATTTTGAAAGGCGCCAACAGCTTCCTAACCCAAGCAAGAGCAATATCATCACAGTTTGGAGGACCTAATGAGATTAAAAAATTAAAAGCCTGCCTATAATAAGAACTAACCGTAAACTTATTCTCTTCTTCAAGCTCCCACAATATGATGTCCTTTGTATCTGTCAACGGAGTAAAGTTAACAAACAAAAGGGCAAGGTCATGTTTAGCTTCCTCAGACCCGGAACCATTGTTGAGTTTGTATCTGAAGCCACGACGCTGCATCTGACACGAGAAACAGATGATGTTGCCACGGTGCCTGAACCTGCACCGGCAGAGCTGCTGCCAACAGCATGCCCATCATCGCCTGGTTCTTGAACAATCACAGAAAAAACCGCCAGTTGTTCAGACACCGTCCCCACAGCCGCCATAATACCTGCATCAACAACATTAGAATTTTCACGAACATCTGGAACAGCTGAGGAAGAAGCAACATCTCGCTGAACATACGCAATACCAGCAGCAAAATTCTGCCACGACGAATAAACCGGCAAGGAAGCCACATCTTGCTGGAAGTTTATCGAGCAAACAGTGCTAGAAATATCAGTCCCCGATCTATCTGCAATAAAAGAACTCCAAAAGTCCTTGAGTCCAACGTCTCCCCATTCCCACCGGGCATCCCGCCAACCGCCCATAACCGCTACCGAAACCTCTTTCAAATGTGAAACCGCGAAGACCTCCGGAAATAACAAAGCTAGCTTCCCTTTACCGGTCCAATTTGACCACCAAAAGGAGGAACCATAACCATCCCTGAGAGCCACCGAACTATTATCCATCAAAATATCCTCTCGCCGATATTTTCCACAATAGAATAGGTCTTTGAACCATTGAGAAACATAATTCGGTTTGGAGATCTCCAACCTATTATGCCACATCAAAAGCCTAACATCTATGTACTTCGCCTTTAACACGCGAAACCAAAGATCTTCTGAACCTCTGATGATCATCCACCTCCATTTACTTAAGAGGGCTTCATTAAAAACATCCAACCTTTTCAAATTAAGCCCTCCCAAATCATAGGGTAAACATAAATCTTGCCACTTGATCCAATGAATCTTCCGGACCAAATTCGAACTACCCCAAAGGAATCTACATTGGATCCTCATCATTTCCTTCCATATTTTCACCGGGGCTTTGTAAAAAGAAAGGTGAAAAATCGAAAGGCTAGAAAGCACCGATTTAATCAAAGTGATTTTCCCCCCAAAGGACAAAAATCTACCCTTCCATGTCGAAAGTCTCTTAGAAAATTTGGATAATAAAGTCTTCCAATTGTTAATCCGCCTAGGATTAGAGCCAATGGGTAATCCAAGAAAAGAGAACCTATGTGATTTCGTCCTACAAGAGAGAAAAGTTGACGCGGCTTCAAGGAAGGTGTCTCGAACATTGATACCAATAATCTTGCTTTTGTGAAAGTTTATACCGAATCCCAAAACTAATTCGAAAGCACAAAGCACCGCCTTAATGGCCCAAATATATCTCCAACTCCCATCCCCCACCAATAAAGTGTCATCCGCGTATTGAAAAACATCAATGAAGCACTTCCGATTAATGTCGAATCCGGCGAACTCCCCAATGTTTACCGTGTTACGAATCAAGCTTGTCAATCCTTCTATAACCAAAGCAAAAAGAAAAGGAGATAGTGGATATCCTTGTCCCAAACCTTTTACAACCACTAACTCCTTAGTATGACTTCCGTTCACCAAAACTGACATCTTACTAGAAAACACCAACACCTTCATCCATTCAATCCATTTCTCTCCAAAACCCATACGGTGTAAGATGTTTCTAAGAAAATTCTAAGATACATTATCATAGGCCTTTTCAAAATCTACTTTAAACAATGAGCATTCCCTCTTCTCTTTTAGGGCGAAATCCACTAATTCATTAGCCACAAGAACTCCGTCTAACAATTTCCGACCCGGAACAAAGGCCGTTTGACACGGAGAAATGATGGAGTGGAGAACCAACTTCAATCTCGACGCCAAAAGCTTTATCAATGCCTTGTAAATGCACCCCACAAGACAAATAGGCCTATAATCATCAAGGGTTAAAGGATTGTCTTTCTTCGTAATCAAAGTCAAGAAAGACGAAACAACTGATTTAGATAAAATGGAGCTTCGGTGAAAATCCTCAAAGAATCGAAGAAAATCTTCTTTTAGGAAAAACCAACATTTCTTGATAAACAAGAACGTGTAACCGTCCGGCCCCGGGCTTTTAGAGTTTCCACAACTCCAAATAGCATCCTTGATATCCTCTTTCGAAAACGGCGCTTCAATCATGTTATTCTCCACGGACGATAACATTTTGAAAGCTACACCGTCAAGCAATGGACGATCTTTATCAAGTTCCTTGAATTTCCTAGCAAAATGCACACGCACCTCCTCTCTCACCCTAACCACCGTGTCAACCAAACCCCTCGCCGTATTTATAGATCCCAAAAAGTTCCTCCTTCTCCTCTCTTTAATAATTCTATGGAAGAACCTCGAATTATTATCACCATCATTTAGCCATTTCAACCTCGCCTTTTGGATTAGCATATTCTCTTTGATTTTCAAACTCAACCAAAATCGACTATTTGCCTCATTGCGGGTGTGTATAATATCCAACAAATTCGACTTATCACACCATTCAAGGTCTTCATCACATTTATTAATCCCCTTAACACCCGACTCCATCTCTAAATCAAACTTCCCGAACACTTCGGAATTCCACTTTCTAAGATCAAGTTTGAGCAAGCGAAGTTTTTCCTTGATAACAAAATCGCTTCTACCATTAACGTTCAAATTTCTCCAAGACTTCTCCACAAACGGTAAGAAATGCTTGTCGCCAAACCATTCATTATTGAACTTAAAAGGTTTCGGACCCTAATCTGACTTATCCGATATCAACCAAATTGGGCAGTGATCAGAGACATCTCTCAAACCGATCAATTGCCCAACAATACCCCATCTATTAATCACATTTTCCGAGACAAGAAAGCGGTCAAGCCGACTCATAGACAAACCATCACCACTATACCAAGAGTATTTCTTACCCTTACAAGGAACATCCACCAAATCACATTCCAAGATGAACTCCGAGAAATCTATCACTTCCCTGCTCCTGTCCACCTGCGACATACCCTTCCTCTCACTGCAACCGGCAATCGCATCAAAATCTCCCCCGATGATCCAGTCTCCATCAGTGCATCTAGACTTTAAAATGATCAGTTTTTCCCATAACTTCCTCTTGAGAGATAAATCACATGGCGAATACACATTCACAATATAATAATAGGCATCCTTCCATCTAACCTTCACTCCCAGAAAACCGTCCCCTTTGAAGCTGAATTGACTTCCACATTGGAATTCCAAAGAGTTATTAAACTGCCGAAAGCACCATTGGAGCTGGAAAAAGACCAACCTACCTCCTTGTGCCACAAACTACCCGCAATGTCAATGTTAATATCTTGAAGTTTCGACTCTTGAATCATGAACAAATCCGCATTACCCTTTGAAATGATCTGGAAAATCCGCTTCCGCTTCACCCGGCTGCCACCCCCTCTAATATTCAAAGATCCAATAATATTGAATATTGACTATCTTCTCCTTCCTTCCTTCAATACCAACTCTGCTACTGATATCTAAATCTGCCAATTTGGACACACAATCCATCTTCGACTCAGAAACTGCGACTCCGAGATTAACAATTGTGATCCATAATTTCTCCCCCACCATTGAACTCATATTTCGTCTCAATCTAGAATTGCTCCTAATGATACAAGAATCATCAGAATTTAACCCATGAAAATTTAATTTAATCAGGTTTCCACTTCCTATAGAAACTTCTACTGGATTTAGTCCCCTTTGAGAGAAAAGTTGAGCAGATGAGATAGGGTATGAATAGGTAGTTGTCGCTACAACTTTGGATCTGACTTTTTTCTTTTTTAGTCTCTTGCTTCTCCTAATTTCCATAAGATCTTTTTGGCTCTTAAATCTGATTTTTTTCAAAGCTACTTTATGGAACCCGTGTTCTCCACTCGCCATAACACATGAGGTGTTACGTGGCTCCTCCCTATTATCCAGCGGATCAGGGTATGTTGATGGAACCACATGTCCATGGGCCCCACTACTGGACAAAGAACGTTTGTTACTATTATCAAAGTTAAATGTGCCTTTTTGTAACCCCAACTACATCAGCTTTTTACAGCAAGGGCCTTCATCAAAAGGCGTGATATCATGAAAAGTTGCAGCAATATCTTCATGTGTCAAAGATAAAGCCTATTTTGCCTTGAGAAGCGCATCATCAAAAGACCCGCTCTAAAAAAGGGAGGAATATGGTCAGCATGCAAAGACTCGTTAGACTTATTACCCTTTTCGTCATCTTTCTTAACCTGCCCCTTTCCTTGAGTTCCATTATGTTTAACCTCATCCTAACAGAAACCAGGAGATCCCTGCGTTTCTTCATCCTCCGTGAAAACATCCTCCTGTGAAATGCCTTCATCACACCGAAACTCCCTCAAATTAAGTTTCTCTACAAAACTACCAGTTTCGGAATCGCTAGAAGATGTATCTGGAACCGCGGTTTTGTTGATACCCAGATCTAAAGGTAGTCTCATGGGACCAAAAGAGTCCTCCTTCAACAATAAAGTGAATATCTTACCGTCAATCTCTATTTCGAGCTCCTTCTGAAGAGAGTAACCCAGAGGAACTTTAATCAACATCCTAGCCAAATCCATTTTACTCCCCTTCGAGGTCTCTTCATCGCAATAGATGAACACACCTAACACATTTGCTAAGTATTCAAAAAAAATCCACCCCCATACATGGCAGGGCACCCCATAAATTCGGATCCACATCGTTCTACCAACGTCTATATCTTCTTCCTTCCACTCCCTAATTTCGCTGAAGTATTGACTCCACCAGAAGGATGCATCTTTTATGAAATCCTTCAAAGCTTCCAATTCCAACTCCTCAAGCAAACACAAGTTAGATCCCAAGGGAGTAACCTTGAGATAAAAAATGCCCTCCATCTCCAGATTCTGTTGCATGTTGTATGGCATTCCGGGTAAGTGGGTGTATCCTACTTGGGTATTACGAAACTTCTCCAGCTGAGTAGGATCTGCCGAAAATTTGAAGAAGCTATGTTTTGTATTGTGAGAAACCGCTTCAGCAAACGATTTTGATGGGGAAATAAAGTTCGTTACATGGGGCAATAAAGTAGCTATCTTGACAACTTTCTGAGTTTCCCTCCCTGTTCCTCCACGTGAACTGAAATACGTCAGTTTAGTCGTCCCATATTTCCTCTCGAATCTAGGTTGGTTGGCGTGTATTTTCCTCCCATCAATGGTAACATTATCCAATTTAACTTCGAGTATACGTGCATCCTCCACCTCGTAAAATCTCGCAAAACCAAATCTCTTCCCAAATTTATTTCTGTTTGGCGAAATCACCACCTCAAAGACGTTTTCGATACAACCGAATAAAACGAACAAATCTCTAGCATTGATTCTGTCTGGGAATTCTGAAATGAAAAACGAACAAGCTCACTCCTTCTCTACAAAACCTGTTTTCTTTCCACCATAAGGGAAGATATCCCACCTCGCCGCCTGCCTTTGATTCCGTTTGTTTTCAACTTTTGTCCACTGCCCCGGCCAATGTTTCTGCTTCATCATCCTTTGAAATCCTTTTGAAAGAACCTTAGTTCTAGAGGGAACTTAGACCCTCTCTCTCTCCCTCCTTCTCTACGTTAAAATTATACAAGTTTTTATGAATTCAAATTTAAAGTGTTAGTGCAATCACAATAGAAATCAATAATTTGAAACTTTTCGAATTATAAAATTCAAAATATACAAAACATCCCTCAACATAGGTTTTACATAGTAAAATGCATATTTGAATTACAATATTTTAGAATTTATACCACACTTAAGTTGTCCATGTGACTTAGAAATTGGCATTAGAAAGTAATATTAATTATAATCATAATATTTGATTGGCCCTTTAAATTACAAAAACTAAAATAACCGTAAAACTAAAGTTTGAATAATATACTGAATGAACTCATCATTTTTATTGATTAATGAGTACTAGTGGTGTTTTATAGAAGCATTCGCTAAAAGAGAAGCTTTATCTTGCTGGCTTTAAAATGCATCTAAAGAAGTGGAACCTTGAAGTGTTTGGTTGGATGGATTTAAAAATAGACTCTATTGTCTCATCCATCAACAAGCTAGATGAAATGATGGAAGAATCTTTATATGTTTTGTCTGAGGTAGAAATCAAACTGAAAGGTGACTGCCAAAACTCCCTTTGGAGCAACCTTCGAATCCGCAAGAGTATGATCCATAAGAAGAGTAGGTCCAAGTGGTTGAAAGAAGGCGACGTAAACAGTCGATTTTTTCAAGCTTCCCTTAAATCAAGAAACAGATCCAATTACATAGCTGGTGTCAAAAGTTCTGAAGGTATTATTGATGATCTAAGGCGCATTAAGGAAGTTGAGGTTAACATCTTCAAGGCCAAGTACAAAGCGAGGATTATTCCAGGACTGTCTTGGACTTGACAGAAATCAACAAACTCAATTTGGCTGATAAACAGTTCTGTAATACCTCAAAATTTGCCCTCATTCTTTTTGCCCTAACTGGCTTATCGCTTCGCATTCATCTGCATTTCTCACTAGGTCATTAACATCATAATCATGCATTTGCATTGAATTCATAAGGCATGGGATCAAACACTCTCTTGTGACTCGAGTTTTCCTATTCCTAGGTGATTTATTTTACCATCGCATTGAGACAAAGGTTAAGCCCATACCATCATGGAATATTCATATTCAAGGGATCATCAGGCTCCAGAATTTTCTTTGTTTAGAGAATTATTCGAAAATGTCGGATCAGGAGATTGGTGTGAGTTAAGAGTCGGTTTCTCCGTTTTCTCGTAAGATCGAGGTGTCGTTCTTTTGGTGTATGGATTGATTTGGGATCTCATGGCAAAATATATTGGTATTCTTAGTGCAAGAATTGGATTCAAATCAAAGGCGGAGTTGCACAACTATGGTTGATTTGGATGATGTCGATCAAGTTTAAGCTCAAGTTTTCAATAGCACTTTCCATATTGTTTAATTCAAAATCATATTTCAAAACCCCTCTTTGTTCTGACCTAAGCCCATTATCCAAACTTAATCTAATTTCTATCTATTTTAGGCCCATTTCTTTTCCAAACCATAAACTTTGTTTCATTAATCCATTTTAACTTCATTATCCAAATTCCAATATCAATTGTAAATTTCAAGCCATCATTATACCTGAACCACTTTTTCCAGATTCCATTTTTTAATTCCACTTTTGTTTTCAATCGTACCAATGTTAGCTTTTTTTTAGACCATTTCTCAATATAATTACATCACCTATTTTCAAAGTAAAAATTCATTATATAACAAAAATCCAGAATTCAGTTTGAAATTTTTGATTCATTACAAAATCAGTTGGGATCAAAAACTGATATAACAGTTCCATAACTGATAATAACAGCATAACAGAAACAGTTAAGAAAAATTCAGCTGATATACATAACCGAAAACAGTGAACATTTCTTCAAAAAAAGCCTCTTCACAAAAACAGATCCCAATCTTCAAACTCAAAAAACTCTCACACTCAGAAACCAATCATCCTCAATCATCACCGCCATTCACAAGCTTCATCAATCTGCATAAAACTCCAAACCTGTAAGAATCCTCAATCACTCTCCTTCAACAAGAATAATCCCCAATCCCCTTTCTTCAAGCCACAACTTCATCACCTTCCCTTCAATCTTCGAAACTGAACCCCATCAATACCGCAGAATCTTCGAAACCTGAATCTTCATCAAAAAACCAATTCTTGAATCACAACAGAACCTGCAGAAAAGGAAGGTTCCACAACTTTACACAACGGCGATGACTTAAATTCACAGAAACAAGAAGAAGATTGAGGTCAACATGATTCGGTTTGCAATGAAACTTACCATGTCATCATCATTTTCTTCTCGAGCAAATTTGAGACCCCTCAATCTTCAACCTTTTCCAACCTTTCTGTCGGCTTCAATCTTGCGGCATTTTTCATCGTCATCAACTGATCGCGCGCAGCCTGCATAACACATCAACAACACGGTGTGAATTTCGGTATCGCAACAACATCAACATCGCCTTCATCAATTAACCTGTAAAAGATTGACAACAACAACAATTCAGAAAACACAATAACAGCGAGATCACCGCAATTCGGAAAATAGTTCAAGAACAATTACTTAACGGATTCTTCGATGGTTCCCCTTAAGCTTCAACAGAAGATTGCATATCCTTCTTCAGCACCTTGGAACCTGCACGATGATTTACAACACGGTCACTTATCATAACTTTGCATTATCATCTTCATTAGCTTGAGAATCATCACTGTGACGCATAAACCCAGTCAAGAATCAACAACAATGTCTCAGAATCAACACAACAGTATTCACGTACCTGAATCTGCAGAAGCTTTGGCGTGATTTCCAATCTCATGTTCTGTTGATGAAGAGGCACGGGACTCATTGCTTCTCGTTGATGTAAAATCGGAATCTCCCGTTCGATTTGTCGCGGGCTATTTGGTTACTGTATTATGATTCGTTGAGGAGAGAGAGCAGTCGTTCGATTTTCACCGGAGCTCTCGTAATGGTAACAGGGGGAGCTTGACGATGTGGTGCCGGTGACGTTGTAAGGCGGAGATGTCAACGATGAGAAGTGGAGGAGAGTCTTCAACGGTGTCGTGAATCGTTTCCCGGCCAGTTGTTGTCAAGAGAGGGAAAGGCTCAAGGGCATTTCACGCCGTTGATGTTTTCTCGCGTCCGGGGCCGACGGTTGTTGTTAAGGGTTAGGGTTTCCCCTTCGAGGAAGAGCCGACAGAGGCGAGGTAACATTGAGATGAAAACGGTGACGGAAGTCATAGCATGAGGACGAGAGAGATATGGTGGCGATGAGAGTGAAGGCGCGGCGGAAGATTCGACCGGCGTATCGTCGGAAGAGACGAAGGGAGGCGCCGCTGAATGTGCATTGGAGAGGGTTGACTTATCTTTCTCATTTGGTGAGATTTTTTAGGGTTAACTTCATAAGGAAATTGGACCGGGCTGTGTTTCTTCAAGAAGAGTCCGTGAAAGTTCTTTCCACACCTCCAAATTATTTACTCACCTCCCCTACGAAATCTCACAAAGATAGTTGGATTGGGCCTCAGATCCACAAAGTTCCTATTCAGGCCTCATTATTCAGTATACACCCCCTCCTGCGGGTTTGATTCGGATTGGGCCTTTCCCCCTCCATGGATTCCTATTTCAACCATCCTAATTTCATCTACACCCCTTCCTGCGCTTAGTAAGAGGAAATTTGGGCCTTGGGCCAGCAGTTTGTTTATTTGCTGCAATTTGATTCCTAATTCACCTCTCCCTATTCTCATATTTTTATTTAATTTGTTAATTATTTTTTTTCTTGACAAAATTGTGCGTTAATTCAATTGTTAATGATGTTTTGGTGATTAGAATCTTGATTATTAGCTTAGAAATTTTGATTAGTATTTCAATAATATTTTTAATTATTCTTTGGATTAATCTTGTATTAAAGTGTTCATGAAGGTTTTTGATCGACATGAGATCGATTTCGATTATGGCAAAGCTTCACAAAGTTATTATGGAAGATAAGCATTTATTTTGCTTATGGGGATTGCAAGACCTTGCTTAAAGTTTTTTCGGATTTCTTTTATGTGAAGAATCGGCACTTCGATCAAGTAAGTAATCCCGATTCTCCACTTTTAAACATCATCATAGTTGTATGCGGGTTAGGACCATATAATTTAAGGTGCATGCTGAGCCCTCCCACCTGAGGCATTGGATATATATGTTATTTTTGATGATATGTATCGATTTCGGAGCTTAGGGATTAGGTTAAGAACCATTAGGATCGCTTCCTTTCACTTTCCCTTAAAATCCACTTTTTTGTCCGTTTCGTCGCAATTATTAAAAATAGTCTTAGGCGAGATAAAATTCTGGAAAATTTCATGAGTGATCCTCATCCTCTTAATTAATTTGTCATATTTTTTGTTTCCAGATTTGGGTGGTTTTAATAATTAATTTGGATTTTAGATCACAAGCTGTCCCCAAAAGGAAGGTTTTGGCATAAGGGACCGAAATCGATTTTTCCCCATAGGTGTGAGACCTATTTTTTGTGTGTGATTAATCACTGTAATTTGTGACATTTTTATGCCCCTTAGGCATTTTTTTCATAATTTTAGATGCCCTTTTTGATCCACTTTGTGGAGTTGGTTTTTGGTGATCATACGTTGTTACCTTGCTAGTCAAGGAATTGTTTTGGCACTTTGGTGTATAATTTTGTATAATCCTTTTGGAAAATATAAGATAATGACTATATAATTCCAGGGATTTAATTTCATAATTTTTAAAGGCTTTTTGCTATTTTTCCATGTCACCTAGATCATAGGTTTATTCATGTGTCTATTTACTCCATAACCCAAATGATGGGAAGGCATTCATGCCATTTGCTTGAGGCACCTTTTGGTAACTTTTAGGAGTTGATTATAGGTCCCTTTTAGGTCCTTAATTCCAGTTATAGGCCATTTTTTGAGCCACACTCATTTGGTTTGTTTTGGTGTTTCAAAGTGCATACTTATGTGAACTAATTTTAACTTAAACTAGTTTCTCTTCTCCTCTAAATAATAACTTGAATTATGTGGGAATCATTGATGCCTATTCATGCATTCTCATTGCATTTCACATCTTGTATGCTACTGACCCATAATCATTTCATGCATATTCACATGCCATTCTCCCTTAACTTGCATCATGTGTGATCTTATGCGATTTTTGTTCGTTTCATCTCATATCTTCTTCTCATTGCTCCATATGCCTAATCCATTGCATCCATGATTGTATATTCATTCATCCATCTTCATAAGCATTCACTACTGACTTTGATGTTCATTTCATGTATTAATTCATGCTTGTAAGTCATACGCATTCATACTTCATCCATAAACCCTAATTTGCATTTATGTGAACTTAGGTGAACTTTTTGTACATAGTTTGACATAGTTTGATATTGTGGGGTATCCTAGCATCCTTAGGGATCTATATCATGTAGCTACTAATTTTAGAAGTCATGTAACCTTTAGGTACCTTCACCCTTAGACTTAGGTCTTGTTTTTAACCCTAGTTCCATTCTAGGACGTTTATGGTACTTAATCGCTTTCATGCTTCGATTTTACTTTCAATATGCATTGTCATGCTAACTTTTGTTTTGTAGGGGGAAATATTGAGGTAAGCATTACTTAATTCCTATCTCTTATGCATCTTAATTGTGTTTGCCTTAGCACCTTGTGCTTTGCTTTTAGGTTTTCCCTTTCTTTAGAAACAACTTACCTTCCTTAGAAAGTAAGTTAGTTTCTAATTCTCTTTTCTTCTTCTCCTTTTCTTCATTAGGATTAGAATACCTCATTAACCATAGGACCACAATTTTAATAACTAACTTAGGATTGTGTCTTAGTCCCCCTTAGAAGTTTTCCTTTGACAACTTGAGTCTCACTTCTCATCTTACAAGAAAATCAAAAACACTTAATAAAGGAAAAGGTGTACAATGCGCCACGAGCCTTAAGCTATACGGGAAATGATTAGTGGAGGTCTCCTTCGCTCTTCTAGGATGCTTTACAAACGTTCCATTGGGGGCGATCTTGGAAAGTATTCGCTCATGTGTCATAGTCTTTAGTATTGTACATTCAAAAAACACAAACTTCAAAACACTTCTTTTAAAAGACAAAAACAAATAACAAGCGACTATCCTGCGGGAACTTCTCTTTCTCATCTCATTCACTCACAACACGAACTCGCGACGACTTGTCTCGCATGCAAGACGGTAAACGCACTCGTACCAGACGAGCCTGCAACACCTGAGCATAGACATACGCAGTTCCAGCTGTAAAAAACACAAACAAATAGTTCCCGCCTTATTTAGGCGAACTACGTCGACTCTGATCCTCATTATCCCGATAAGGTACATAGGCAGCGGGGTAGGGCCCGTTCGAGCACAATCTTTATTTTCCCTACATTTCCCCTTTTATTCTCATTTTCTTTCTTAATTCCTTTCTCATTTCTCATTCCAATTCCAGTTAGCGGTTTTATTCAGCAGCTTTATTTCTCACCCTTTGAAACAAAACAAACAAGCGTGGATCCCGTCGGGTACGGCGGACGATCTGGGGTGCTAATACCTTCCCAGGTCGTAACCGACTCCCGAACCCAGATCTTTGGTTCGCAGGACCTTGTCATTTCCTTCTTCCTCAGGTTTGTGCAACATTACCTTTCCCATTCTTTCGGGATAAAAATGTCTGGCTGGCGACTCTACCTTTCCGCGCCACTTTCGCGTTTGTACTAGGATGAAAATCCCGTGAGCGACAAGTTCCTGAACAGCCCTTTCTCCCAAGAAGAAATCTGCAATGTCGTATTCTTTTGTGAAGGCTCTAAATCTCCTGGCCTCAACGAATACTCGTTCAAGTTCTTAAAAGATTATTGGGATATTATTGGAACGGACTTCTCTAATTGCTAGCTTCATTTCTCTCATACGGGTGTTCTTCCGAAAACGTTCAAATCCTCATTTATTACCTTGGTTCCTAAGGTTGATAGTCTGCAAGGGTTCGGTGAATACAGGCTTATTAGTCTTATCAGGTGTGTTTCTAAAGCCATTTCAAAGCTCTTCTCCACAAGGTTGTCCTCTGTTATCTCAGGCCTTGTATCTAAGGCTGAAATTGGCTTCATACCTGGCAGGAATCTTTTGGATAGTGTGCTCCTCACTAATGAGTTCATCGACTCGGCTAAAAGGTCTAAGAATCAATGCCTTCTTTTTAAGGTGAACTTCTCATAAACCTACGACTGTGTTGACTGGAGCTTCTTGATTCACATCCCGATCTCTATGAACTTTGGCCCTAACTGGATTAAATGGATTAAAGGATCAGTTTGTTCTTCCTTCGTCTCTATTCTTATCAACGGTAGTCCCTCCGCTAACTTTCAAGTCACTAGAGGCCTAAGACAAGGAGAACCACTTGATCCATTCCTCTTTGTATTGATGGCGGAAGCTTTGTCTTTTCTTGTTCGAAAAGCCTCTTCTCTAAACTTATTGTCTGGTTTTAGAGCTCTCAACTCCTCTGTAGAAATCCTTTAGTTTGCCGACGACACTTTACTGTTTAGTGATGGAGGGTATAATAACCTGTGGGCTTGGAAAATAATTCTCCGAGGTTTTGACACGGTTTCTGGTCCTAAGATTAATTTCTCGAAGAGTTGTCTCTATGGTCTTAAGATTAATTTCTCAAAGAGTTGTCTCTATGGTATTAATTGTGAGCCAATATTTCTAAAGGCGGCGGAGAACTTTCTTTTCTATAAACCAGATATTCTCCTTTTTACCTTCCTCGGTATTTGTATGGTGGAAATCAAAGACGCGTATCTTTTTGGAAGTCGGTTGTGGGTTCGTTCAAAGCAAGACTCAACTCTTGGATTGTAAGCAACCTATCTATATGGGGAGGGTTACCTTGATAAATTCGGTTCTTACCAACTTGCCGATTCATTATTTATCTTTCTTTAAAGCGCCTAAAAAGGTTACTAAGTCTCTGATTTCAATACAAAGAAGATTTCTATGGTCGGGTTCGTCAAACAAAAAATGTACAACTTGGATAAAGTGGGATATGGTTTGCAATCCTATTGATAAGGGAGGTCTTGGAATCAAACACATTGGCATATTCAATAAGGCTATGCTTTCCAAATGGTTGTGGAAATTTCTCGTAGGCGACAACGAAATTTGGAGACCTGTTATGTTGGAAAGGTACGGCTGCATCACATCTTTCTTTCTGAAATTCTAACCATTTCTTCTTCTTTTTTTTTGCTTCACTATAAATGAGATATTTGGCATCCATTAATAACTCTGGATCTGGGAATTTTGTTCTGCATCATCGTCGCACAATTGTTGGTAACGGTTCCACGGTCCCTTTTTGGTATTCATACTGGTGTGGGATTACCTTCTTAAGGACGTATTCCCCTCTTTATTCGAGGCCGCTATCGATAAATGCAACATTATTCAGAGGTACGGTCGGTGGGTGCTGAATGTTTGGCAGTGGGACATCATGAATTGCTTGGATGACTCTTCCTTTGTGGAGCTGGGTAGTTTGGCCTCTCTGCTTTCTTTTATTCCGGCTGTGCAGATTAATAGGGATGCAATTGACACTTGGGAATGGAGATTTAAGCCTTCAATGGTCTTTTCTCTCCAGTCTTGCTATAATTGTTTATCTTCCGTCTTGTCGGTTTTTCTCTTCTTGATGTTGATGGTCTCCTCCTTAAAGTTGTTTGGAAGACTTATGTTCCTCTAAAAGTTAAGGTTTTTTGCTGGAGGTTAATTTGTAATAGGCTTTCGACCCGTGATAATATTGCTTCCAAATGTATCACTTCTTATATTCATGATAAGGTTTGTACCTTGTGTTTTCAAGAGGATGAAAATGTCTTGCATCTCTTCTTGTTTTGTCCTAAATTTCAAATTATTTGGCAGAAAATTATGGCTTGGTTCAATATCCTGCCGATTCCTTTTGTCTCTATCAGTAACTTCAGCTTGCTTTGGTTTATGGCTTTGATTGACAAAGGAAAAGAAGATATGATTTGCTTTGTGTGGTGTATCTCTTTACGGAGCATTTGGAAGTTGAGAAACAATATTATGTTCAACGAAGCTGTTTGTAATATCGACAATTTATTCTACTATACTATTTCTATATCTTTGAGATGGCTAGAGTTAGATCGTAGGAATTGTAGCTTATACGATTGGATGAAATATCCGTCTGACTTCCTGTAATTTTCAGGATTTCTCTTTTTATTTTTGATTGGTTTTTTGTATCGGGTTGGAGAATCCTTGTTTCTCCCTTTTAATACAAATCACTTATAAAAAAAATAATTTACAAAGCTTATAACTAACTAACTAAGATGATTTGTTCAACAAATCATCTTTCTCATCTTCCTCTATTGTTAAACACCCCCACCCACCAATCGAGGGGTGGAATATGTCCACAAGTCCAAGCTTGAGAACTATGGCATGGAAAGGTCGTGGATTGGAAGCTTTGGTAAAAATGTAAGCAACTTGGGAACTTGATTCAATCGGGAGAAGCCTCATGAGTCATTCTTAAACCTTCAATCGAACAATGTGACAATCAATATCAAGATGATTTGTTCTTTCACGGAAGACATGATTGGCATGCATAACACTTTGACTATTACAGTAAAGAATAGACATTTGAACACATTCATGACCAATATCTTTCAGCAGGAAAGTAAGTTGTTATGGACAAGCCTAGAAAGTGCCCTACGCCAAATTGAGGCCCAATCCAGTATTCGTCTGGGCATAAGCCTAATAAGAGGTTAGCGAAGATATGACCGTTGTAAGAAAGAGTCGTTGACATATAGCCGTTGGGGACTTCCCATCATGCACCATAACACCTTTCAAGCGGCCAACTGCCTTTCAGATTTATATGAGGCAGTTACACTCAGTCAAAGGCTACGCGTACACACTCCACGGGCATGTGCCCTTATAAATACCCTCCACCCTTGGAGGGCCAAGTATTCAATTCTAATCACCCAATTCTTTACGCTTTAGTTTGTATTGCACTGAAACTTACTTGAGCATCGGAGTACCTTGCAGGTACACCACCCTCTCTCCTACAAGAACCATCACAATCCCAGTTGAATGCAACGACGACTTGTTCGGATCATTTCTGTACAGTAGTGCCTTCTGTCGGATACTAGCAGCTCCCCCTTCGTGACCAAGATCCTTTCTTTTTTCACCACGAGATCAAAGCTCATATTCTTTTCGTCTTCATGGCTTTCCAGGTCAATGGGATTGTGAAAGATCCTCCTACCATCGTCATCAGCGACAGAGATAACATAGGAAACTATGGGACTACCCAACTCAATGCCAACCACCACGAAGGGCATCCTCCTTCCCCAACTTCAAACAATCTGAAACAACCGCCTGTCACTCACGAGAACCTCGTGTTCGAACCAATCCCCGTCCCGTCGGACGCAGATGTTGGCACTCAGGCTTTCATCACCATCCTCAATAGGGAAAACCCCGCTCTCTTCTAACAGAGTGAATGCATACAAATGCTCGAGGGTAACCCTCGTTCCCCTTCACCATCCAGGAGACGTTGTCGCAGAGGTTCTCGCACACCTCTGTGTCACTCTCGATATCCTCCACGAAATCGCAAAGGGAGAGATCCCAAATGCCTTTCTCCTCCAAGGATCAGGACATGCGTGAAGGATCACATCCAGAAAGGGCCAGAAAACATACTCGGTATCCTCCCCGGAGGACAAAACGCTCACTAGTGGATCAGAATCAGAGTACGAAATCCCGTCACGATGAAGACCATCATCCCCATCAACGTAGCAGGAGTCCTCGTTGAAGCAGATCTCCGTACCCTTCATCCGGAAGCAGTGACGACGAGGATCATGGAGATCCACATCCCATGCGGTCTCGAGAAGCCTCATCCACTAACCACCTACGACGGGACCACCGATTCCGACGATCACATCAAAAATCTCGAGGCCATGCTCAACTATCACAACGTGGAGGGCGCAATAAAATGTAGGATTTTTCCTATCACCTTACGAAATGGCGCAATGTCATGGTACAAACACCTCCCCACAGGTTCCATCACATCGTAGAGAGTCTTGAAGAGCCAGTTCACCAGGAATTTCACAGCATCTAGACGTCATCTAAAGTCCGAGGTCACCCTCGAAGGGATCATACAGGGTAAAGAAGAACCTCTACAGGACTATATCGAGAGATTCAATAAAGAGGTTGTTGGAGTGCACACTACTGACCGCATTAAGCGTTATATCCTAGAAAATTGCTTGCGTCCTAACAACAAATTTCGAAAAACGAAAAGATGATCATCCTTGCGAGAGTAGAGGGCCAGCGGGACATTTCTCATAATACACCCTTCTCATCCTTTCCCCAAACCAACTTCTTCCAAAGCCAATACCGACAAGAGCAAATATTGTCGGTTCCACCGCAGTCACGAGCATGTCACCGAGGATTGCATCCACCTCAAAGACGCGGTTAAGATCCTCGTCAAAGAGGGACACCTCAAGAAGTACATCAAGGACGGATCTCCTCGACAAGAAGAGATAAAAAGAGTCGACAAAGACTCTGAAGAAGCCGCTCCCATGCAAGTCGCCCTACCAGTCACCAGACCCGAGGATTTCTTCATTCCTCAGCACCTCATAAGCACATGATACTTTACATCACACAGCCCCTGGGAATGCTTCCCATCGATTATGCTCATATCGGGTGTAGGCTATAACGAGATGATTGTCAGGTCTGTTAGGAGAAACCTCGAGCATCTGATCGACTCATCGCCAAATCAGCTCTCGTATATCAAGAAGACCAGGGGAAATCCCAACCAATCACTTTCTACATGGAGGAACTCCTCGGTGGTTCTCCAAACTCTCACATCCATTTGCTGATCCGCATCAAGATGGCAAAGACGAATGTACGCAGGATACTCGTCGACCAGGGAAGCTCGGTTAATATCATGTATACCTCTCTCTTTCGAGCATTGCAGCTTGATCAGAAAAACCTGTCTTCGTATGTAGGTTTTGATCTGCAAGGATTCAACGGGGGCACTTCTAAAACCTGGGGTTATATCGAGCAAAAGATCATGTTCAGGGAAGGAGATGCGTCCAAGACAATTAAGATGCATTTCCTGGTGATCGACTGTCCATCACTTTACCAATGCATCCTGGGGAGGCCAAGTTTAGCCGAGCTCATCATTGTCCCATCAACGATCCATCTCAAAATGAAGTATTACACAAAAAGCGCCATGAGGCTACTCTCGAAGGAGACATTGAGGCAGCGCGGAAGTGCTTTGGACCAGCGACTAGAGGCCAAAACGTGATAGATACTGCACCAAAGAGCAACAAGCGCACAAGAGACAAAGGCTCTCCAACTGAGGACGTTCAACCCGAGAAGAAGCCAACCCCTCAAATCAATACAGTCAACCTCGATTCTCGCATCCCAGCAAACTCCGAGGACGACATCACTGTAGACAAAGCAACCATTTTGCGTCCTTTTCTCGTAGGGGAATTCGAAGTCGTAACCTTCAGGGACAACCTTGACAGATGGGTTCGCATCGGTACAAGGCTTCCCGACGACGTTATGGAACAATTGAAGCAATGATTGCACAACAACGCGAACCTCTTTGCCTGGAGTGTCGCTGATATGCCTGACATTTATCCTGAGCTTGCCATCAACCTATCAGCATGCGCAATTTCCGAGCATAGATGCAAGCAGTCCGAAGAAAAAACTGTAGCTGCTGAAAAATTAGTTAAGGACCTCGTAGAGGCCAATTTTGTAACTGAGGCCAGGTATACAACCTGGCTCTCGAACACTATACTCGTGAAAAAAATCTAAATGGAAATGGCGCCTCTGTAGTGACTACACTAATCTTAATCGGGCTTGCCATAAATACTCTTACCCTTTGCCCAACATAAAAAAGTTGGTAGATAATTCTACAAGTTTTAAATTGCTATCCTTCTGTGACGCGTATTCTGGGTACAATCATATACCTATGGTCGACAAAGATAAAAGGAACACCACGTTCATGACCCCGATGGGAAATTATTACTACAATGTAATGCCATTCAGATTAAAGAACGCAAGAGCCATATCTCTTATGCATCTTAATTGTGTTTGCCTTAGCACCTTGTGCTTTGCTTTTAGGTTTTCCCTTTCTTTAGAAACAACTTACCTTCCTTAGAAAGTAAGTTAGTTTCTAATTCTCTTTTCTTCTTCTCCTTTTCTTCATTAGGATTAGAATACCTCATTAACCATAGGACCACAATTTTAATAACTAACTTAGGATTGTGTCTTAGTCCCCCTTAGAAGTTTTCCTTTGACAACTTGAGTCTCACTTCTCATCTTACAAGAAAATCAAAAACACTTAATAAAGGAAAAGGTGTACAATGCGCCACGAGCCTTAAGCTATACGGGAAATGATTAGTGGAGGTCTCCTTCGCTCTTCTAGGATGCTTTACAAATGTTCCATTGGGGGCGATCTTGGAAAGTATTCGCTCCTGTGTCATAGTCTTTAGTATTGTACATTCAAAAAACACAAACTTCAAAACACTTCTTTTAAAAGACAAAAACAAATAACAAGCGACTATCCTGCGGGAACTTCTCTTTCTCATCTCATTCACTCACAACACGAACTCGCGACGACTTGTCTCGCATGCAAGACGGTAAACGCACTCGTACCAGACGAGCCTGCAACACCTGAGCATAGACATACGCAGTTCCAGCTGTAAAAAACACAAACAAATAGTTCCCGCCTTAGTTAGGCGAACTACGTCGACTCTGATCCTCATTATCCCGATAAGGTACGTAGGCAGCGGGGTAGGGCCCGTTCGAGCACAATCTTTATTTTCCCTACATTTCCCCTTTTATTCTCATTTTCTTTCTTAATTCCTTTCTCATTTCTCATTCCAATTCCAGTTAGCGGTTTTATTCAGCAGCTTTATTTCTCACCCTTTGAAACAAAACAAACAAGCGTGGATCCCGTCGGGTACGGCGGACGATCTGGGGTGCTAATACCTTCCCAGGTCGTAACCGACTCCCGAACCCAGATCTTTGATTCACAGGACTTTGTCCTTTCCTTCTTCCTCAGGTTTGTGCAACATTACCTTTCCCATTCTTTCGGGATAAAAATGTCTGGCTGGCAACTCTACCTTTCCGCGCCACTTTCGCGTTTGTACTAGGATGAAAATCCCGGGAGCGACAGCTGGCGACTCTGCTGGGGACTTTTAGAAATTCTAATTTCCCCTTTGAGAGTCAATCCTAGTGCTTGTCTGTTTTTGTTTTCGTTGGGTGCTTATTCTTTCGCTGTTATGCTTTAGTTTAGCTTTACTGTTTTATTTACGGTTTATCGCTTTCCTTTACAGCTTTATTTACAGCTTTCTGCACTTTACTTTATTGTCACATATACTGGCATATACTGTACTGGCTGTTCTGGTTTTCCTTGGCGGGATGGGATTATTGTGAGATAAGCCAAATACCTGGCTTGAGTATACACATAGGATTTAGAGTGGGTAGTCGTGTGGCTTGCGTGTCTTGAGCACGTGTAGTTTTCACGAGTCCCACACCCAGATCAGGCTCTCTTGGGATATGTTATATACTGCCTAGGCAGACCATAGAATGTTCCCACCTGAGCTGCTAACACTGGGAACCGATCATCGAGGACCTTAGTGGAAACAACCCTCTCCAGTGGTGACAGTGGCAGACCACATTTCGTGGCAAACCCATTCGCACCCGAGGGCCCACTAGGAAATCGCATAGGATGACCTTGTTCTCTCGTAGGAACCTGGTTAAAGCAACTGGTCGTATGACGGCAGTATTGTACCCTTCGGGATGAATGTATTATTGTTTCTCGACTTCAGTGCTTGAAGCCGGGAACTTATGAGGGATGCTTATTTTTCCGGAATTCAGCTGAGGCCTCCCTGAGTAGTACATAATGCCAAACCGATTCCCTGATTTGGTCATGAGCCATTTCTCGGAAATGGTGAACGTATTATTGCTATTCGGCTTTGAGAGTCCGTGATGTTGACCCGAGTAGCACACCCGTGAGATTGGGAGGGGTTTACAGGTTTGCAGGAACCCTAAACTTCAACATACCCGCTTTGCCAGTGTTGTTTTATGATATTATCTGGTGCTATATGGTTCTTTGATTCTGAGATCCGGGATTTCTATTCAGAGAGATTGTTACTGTGATTACCATTGTGACCCTGATATTGTGACTGTTATTATGACTCTCCACAGACACTGGGCTCGTTGTTCAGCTTCAACACCATCAGTGACTATTCAATTATGTGATCCAGTTCTACAGTTATTGGGTTCTCAGTTATGGGGTTCTATACAAAGATGGTGCTGCTATTGTGGTTGTATTCAGACACTTGACTCATTGCTCAACACCGGCACCAACATCACACCATTGATCATACGTCTGTTGCATACATGACATCATAGCATTTCTGCATACATGTTCAGTTATTTCAGAGGATCACATATCTGAATCATGTTGTTGGATTTTTCTGTATCAAAACTTGAATTAAAGCAGATAGATTCCTCAGAAATAATTGAACATGGCATTTGCATACATCCTTGCATTCTTGACAGGTGTTCAAAGACAAATTCTTTTCCTGACTTGATTTCTCATCAGAATGGACAACTTTAATCACAGTCATCAAGGTATATATTTGAAGCAACTCCGGGCGGAGGTAGTCGAAGGAAGACCCAGCTAAGGCCGCGCAGAGCAGAGGTATAAACTTTATTTCAGAACCAGAAACTGTTGAAACAGGAAGTCAACTAGGTGAAGACTCAGATGAGTTTGGTTATAGAAATCCTGAATGTGGTGTCAAAGAAACGAAGCTATTTTCATCCCTATTGAGGGGAACTACGCTGCTCTGATTCTCCATTGGTCAATGGAGATACGTAGGCAGGAGATCGTGCAAGATCTTTCCGAGCAACCTTATTTATCAACTTCATTTATCAACCTCTTCCCTCCAGACGTCGATTGTCAGCATCCAACCTCAGCTTCCCAAGAGAATCCTAGGGGAAGAGCATATGGGTAAAGATCAAAACAACTTGACAAAAAGTTTGATCATATTTTCATGTTGTACGCGCAACGGGTTTCCTCATCTGCTCAGATTCAGGCTAGTTGGGCTAGTTACATCAGGATCATCTCCGACAAAGCTTCCTTTGGGGTTTCAATGCCAAGTATGATTACCATTCTGGGGCACCTGGCCTTTTAATTGAAGATTGCAAGTCTTTCAGAGGCAAAGGTGAAGATAAGGTCCCGAATTTGATCGACTCAAAGTTCATCATGCCAGAAAGTCTGCTCACATATTGAAGTCTCCTCATCAAATGGGTCTCCCAGTTTGCAAGGGCATCTTCAGAAGCAATAAGTCCAGATGGAGTCAAGTCTCCTCAATGACGGCAATGTTCAGCTTCTTTACTGCATTTTCATTTATAGTTTATATTGTTTGTTTAAACATTTGTATGCATGCATGAAACTTATTTGTTTTTGAATGTTAATCATAATATAACGCACATGTATTTCTTGAAGTAATCCATTCGTTTTCACTCATGATTTTGTGTATGTGCATTGTGTCGTACCCTGAAAAATACGACCTCACGCGATCCGAAATGGACGGAGCCGCGCGCCGGACTGACTGAAGAGTCGCCACCTAATTCTATTTATTCCCGAAGAGGGAAAGGGGAGATATAGATACAACCCGGGAGGAAAAGGATGAGGACAAAGGTCAACGGAACCATTGCCTGGGTTCAGGAGTCGGTTATGCAGGGGGAAGGTATTAGCACCCCCTACATCCATCGTACTCGATGGGAACCATCTAAGTTATCGCGCGCGAAATGATGTCTATGCTTAAACGGATTGCTTGCTAGAGGGAAATGAGTTGAATTATAAGTTAGATTGATCCTAGGTGCTCGGCAAGGATGGAAATCCTCGTGCCTACGTACTCCCGTGTGCAATGGGAAAGTCAGAGCCTCGTAATTCGGCCTACTAAGGGTAATGGATATTGATTTTATTACCTTTCGTCGATGAAAGGGTTTAGGAGTCGAATGTACTAAAGACTATGGATAGTTTATCTCGCCCAACAAGACGAGCGTCCTGCGTCGAAATAATCGGAGTGAGTAACGAGAGCTCGTTATCCCCCTTTCTACCGCTTAAGGCTCGTGGCGTACAAATCTTCTCGTTTTATTAGAGTGTTTTATTTCCTAAAGCCGCTTGACGTTGGATCAAGGGTTTGGATCTAATCGGAACGTTTTGGTTTTTTGAAGTTAAAAGGGGAAATGCAAATGGAGGTTTATTTTTGTGGTTTTGTTAGCGAGGCACGAATTGCTCGGCTCGCAAAGGTGGAGTGAATCCTAAATGAAAAAGATAACTGAAAAATAAAGTGCAAGTGTGCAAGTGCAATCGCTTGGCGTTGGACCAAGGATTCGAAATTAAATACAATACGAGAAAATAAAGATGCGTACAAAGTAAAAGGGAGAGGGATACAAAATAAATACAGGGGATTGCGAGAAATAAAGAGGTATCGTTGTAATTAGCCCAAGAGAAAGCGTGTGTGCAGTGTGTTTGAACTATTCGAAGGCGTTCGGCCTGTTTGATCGGGACACAACTATTTGAAGGCGTTGGACCTTTTTCGAGCGCAATTATTCGAAGGCGTTGGACCTTTTGGGACGCGACGAAATTTTGTTCGTGTACTTCCTTAGAATCGGTTCAAAATGGGAACCATTCTATAAGGAGTCGAATCGTAATTTGAAATGCAAAATGAATAAATTAAATTGCGAAATATTAAATAAATAATAAATTGAATAATTAAACAAATTAAATAATGAATAAAATAATGAATTAAATTATATTACAAGTGTTTTTTTTTGTTCAAAATAAAAATAATAGAATAAAAATAAAAGAGGGCCTCATATTGACCGCTCATCACCGATTAAATGTAATCGGGCGAAAAACGGCCTTTTATAATATCATCGGCCCTACAACAAAGAAAATCAAATCAAATGATTCACTAATAAATATACTTTTTATGTCATTTTTCAAAATAAAAGGTAAATAATAAACAAGTAAATTAAAATAGAAGAAATGAATTATAAAATAAAAATTAACTTATAAAATTATTAAATCAAGATAAAAATATGAAAATTATGAAAACAGAGAGGGTCTAGCGTGAGATAGGATTTGTGAATAACAATCTGTGCAAAACGGCAAGGCCCAATCAACCCAAACCAAGATTTTACGATAAAATGAATAATAAACAAAAAGAAATCAAACAAAATAAAATAAACAGGGTTGGCTTCGAAAGAAAAAAAAGAAATTGAACTAGCAAAGTCACAACATAAAAACGTTCAGTTCTCAGAAATAAAAACAAAATGCTATTTCAACCTTTTCCACTTGAAATCACCGTGAATGAAAACGGTTTCTCTTTCACTCACAGATCGACAGCTGAATGGTTCACGGTCTCTCTCTCTCAACGCGTCTCGGTCTTAGAGTGGTTGCGGCGTAGTATCACGGCGAGGTCTGTTCGTTGATGAAGCTCGTGGATGGTTTTTTTTAGTGGGTTTATGGTTTCGGTGTTCTGAGTTTCTGCAATTTTGAGGAGGTTTGGGCGGTGGCTTTTTCGATGGTCGGGTTGCATTTTGAAGAAGGTTTTAGGCGATAGAACTTAGTGGTGAGTTTGCGGTGTGAATGGTCTCGCAGGTTTTGCGATTGAAGTGTGGTGGATTGAAGTGGTTCTGTGAAAAGGATGAGCTCTGTTTCCGTTCAATCCTTGCGGTGGTTCACAGTGATGAGTTGGTTTTGATGGTTGAAGTTCAGAATGCTTCAAATAAGAGTTATGGTGGAGATGGCTTGCAAATCTGGTTTTGAGTGGTGACGGCGCTTTGATTGCCGCTGACTCGTGAAGGGTTTGAGGGAGGTAATGGCTCTTTTTTTTTTAGGGTTTCCTCTGTGTGCTCGTTTTCGTCTCTCCCTTGTTGCTAATGATTGAATTGCTTTTATAGGGAGATTTAGAGTAAAGGTCATACGTGTGAAGATTGTGAATCATGTGAGGAGGTGTGCTGCGTACCGTTAGGAAGAAATCCTCTAGGAGATACTGTGTGGGGACCTCATGTGACAGGCTGTGAAGTTTGTTTGTAGTGAGGAGAAGAGGTTCTAGAAGCATAAGGTTTTCACTGAGCTTTCACTGCTGTAACTATTATTTTACTGATGTTAAGTCCTTGTGACTTTTGCTCTTAACACTTTTTCTTTCATAATCCTGATATTCAATTTTTGCTCTGTTTTTTCTTTAGTGACTTGTGCTTTTCTTTATCTCAGGAATAGTACCACGGATTTTTGCTTGAACTCGAATTGGTTTCCTCGCGCCTGATGTTCTACAGGTCGTTGGTTTGTTTCCATGAGCATGATACCTGCACCTTATTTTTCTGCTTGTAACCTATATGGACTGGTGACCTGTTGATGATGTTTTTTTGCTTTTGCAGGTATTGCTTCCTCCATAGGTTTGCTCGGAATAAGTGGTGTCTCAATGATTTGTGAGATGTAGCAGCTTGCCTTGCTTTCATTGATCGAACTTGTTCTGGTGTTGTTGCATATCTGTATGTTACGACTTCTTGCTTGTTGCATAGATCCTGCTTGTAAGTTTGCAAATACTTTTGTCATGGGGACTGATACACAGCTGCTCGTATACATGGCTGGGAGTCTGAAGAGATATTCGCAACTTGATGAAGAGCTAGAATCCATTTTAGCATGAACTGTAGTTGAGATTTCTTGATTTTGAACCAGGTGAATTTACTGCTTGTGATACAAAGTCATTGCAGTAGAGTTTAATTGCATTGTCTTTTAACATCCTGATATTTTATTTCAATTCTCTTTTGTTATAGATTTTAGGTCCCATGAATTACGTTCAATGGCTTCCGTCTTATGCAACATAAAGGATTTTGATCTCATGGCAAGTGCACATAGATGATTCTCCTGAGCTTTTACATTGTCTCTGAGTTCAAATGAAGAAGTTTGTTAGCTGAGAACCCTTGGGTGAAAGAAAAATGTTACCGTCCGTGCTTAACATCAAGGTAATCAACTCTTGTGATCATTTAACATTTGCTGCATAATACTCTGAAAATTCTGACTTTGACTCGGTTTCTGGTTTGATGTCTCAGGCTACCGTATACGGCTTTATCCACCTCATGTCAACATTCTTTATTCCGTCATGTATACGGTCTTCTTGGTGCTTTGGTGTGGAATCAATGGAGAAAGAAAACATGAAAATGGAGCAAAAGTGCAAGGGTGAATAGAATTGATGGATGGTTGATTACAGACCTGGTGTACGTACAGGGTGAGGACATTTGAAGATTATGGCATCAAATCGAAAATTGATGAAGCCTGAAGCATAGAGTGTGACGGAAAAGCCGTGGTAGCAAGGTATGATTTAATGGCTGTCATAGATTATGGGTAGGCTCACACACCAATAGGAGGGATTCTGTCAACTAGAAAGTGCATGAATTATGATATATGCAGCTCTGTATCATGTGTGAATCTTCAAAAAATACATATCAACTATGTTTATGACTTTGGAATCATAAAGCATGGTTAATACGTCTAAACTTTCCTAGGATACATCTCATGTGATGGCTTATTGTTTTTTGAACCATTGTGTTTGTAAATCTTACTTGCAGTGCTTTGTTTGTACATCATACTAACCCTGTGCTCTTTTTATGTATGCATGACACGAGACGTTCACTGTGTTGCAAGAATGGCCATGGTACCTATCACATATGAAGCCTATGCATGGGAAGATTGAAAGTTTCTTGGAATGGAAGAACCCGCAGCCTTGAACTATGGAAAGCGACCCCTTGCTGCTGCAATTTTCTTAGGCTCGAGTTGACTTGCGGATCACTGTGAAGCACCATAAACAATACTGGCGAGAGTTTGGAACACAGTAGAATTTCACAACTCTGTATTCATTTAAATCATCTGCTGCACATGGTATGCTAATGACACTTCCTTTTTCATCTTTTTCTTTGAAAACTCCATGAGGTTTAAGAATTTCTAACTGTGTGATGTATATTGTCATGATTACGATATTTCAACTCTTTCTTCAGGTCTGAGTATACTCCCTGTTTCAAACCTTCTCTTTTTTGAAGAAACTTGCGCTGTAGCGGCACCATGGCCTTTGGAGATTCAAAGAACCAGCTAGATTGGTATCATGAACTATGTATAATGGCGGTTGTCGTGAAATCCCTTGGAACTGAGTCCGGGTGCTCGTGAATTACCCACTGAATTTTAAAGGATGTCGCAGGAATCTAGGTGCGAAGCACGATGACCTGCGTGACGGAAACTGCAGCCTGGCTTTTGCAAACTGAAGTACCATGTGTCATTACTCTTGTTATGCAAATTGGTTGTTATGTAAATCAGATCTGCATAAATACTTGTGAAAGTTTCTCATGTAATATTTGAAATCTGAATTCCATGGCATTTCTCCCTTTTCCGAAACGAAATCTTTTTATATACTCCACAACATCAACCTGTTTTTTACAATGTGGATTTTCTTGTTTTCCATTTCCTTTGTTTTAATATGTTACGTGATATTGGTAAAGACAATAAAACAAGCGAACCAAGGTCCACCTACAATCATGCAGTCCAGCTTGAACTTAACCTTGAATTCCTCAAACAATCCTGAAACCGCTTGAAACCAATCCACCATTAATTGATTAAAATAATTTGTCATTTTCGCTTGAAACTCCTTGATTATAGTTGACAATAGACTTGAATTAAATCCCAAACTTGTCCTGATAATGTTAACCTAACCATGATTTATTCTTGCCATATGTGATATTTGATAACAAGAAAATATAAGCAACATGCACATATTTTTGATTTTTTTTAGTAAAGGTAGGTAACAAAACATATACAACAAAAAGAAATACTGTAATAGGTAGGACAAATTTGGGGTATGACAGATGCCCCTATCGAATTGGCTTAGACCGAGTAAGATGAACTGGCTCACGTTCAAACTTTCAAGGTATAAGATAATTAGGTACTAACAGACTCCAAATTTGTCCGATAAAAGAAAATGTGCAGTAAATCTATGGTTAAACTTGGAAAATGAAGGTGATGCGAAACAAAACAGGTTGATAGAAAACTAAATAATCGCTTACCACCACCAGGATGATAATCCGACCCCAACACTCGATGCTAGGTCGATGTTGAGTAACAAAAAATTAAATAATCGCTTACCACCGCAAGGATGATAATGCGACCCCAGCACTCGAACTAGGTCGATATGGATGCTGAGTAACAGGAAAATAAATAATCGCTTACCACCGCAAGGATGATAATGCGACCCCAACACTCGAACTAGGTCGATATGGATGCTGAGTAACAGGAAAATAAATAATCGCTTACCACCGCAAGGATGATAATGCGACCCCAGCACTCGAACTAGGTCGATATGGATGCTGAGTAACAGGAAAATAAATAATCGCTTACCACCGCAAGGATGATAATGCGACCCCAGCACTCGAACTAGGTCGATATGGATGCTGAGTAACAGAAAAATAAATAATCGGAAGAGAAATGTCCAATGGGGACGCCCACTGAATAGCACTTGGAGAATCTTCGATCGACCCTGGATCATGACTTTCGCTGGGGAAAGGCTTGGAATCTTGGACTGATCCTGGATCCTGAATTATGCAACTATGCTTGACTGTTTTGAAATGGTATTCCATAAAGATGGAGATACGATGCAAATGCTTATGCACTGAGATGTAAGCTCGATAATGTTGGGAAAAATAAAAAGTCTGACTTATTGAGATATGCAAATGATGCACATGTTGCAAATGATTGATGAAAATGATGCGTATGATATTGATGATGCATAATGATGCATATGAGCGATTGGAATGAAAGGTGCCAGATTGGTGGACTTTTGGTTTGGTAGTTGCCAATAATGATTGGACTTTGGGGTGGGTGGAGGGATTGATTCCCCGACACTCGATCTTCGACGATGTATGACCAGAAGATGGATCTGAAAGCTCCAAGTTTGGTTATCTGCTGATGAGCGAAGCGACCTAATTGACACATGAAGACTGATTTGCTTTAAACGATTACTAATGTCTAGAAAGATCTGCTTGTCCAGCTGGGGAGAAGAGAGAGGAAGATTTGCTCCTAGTTCGCTTGCCCCTGCCTGCAAGGTATTTGAAATAAATCGGGTAGGGAAGCTTTGACAATGGCCATGACACGATCTGCCCCTGATTGAACCTTTGAAGGTAATCTGCCCCTGATTGAACCTTTGAAGGTAATCTGCCCCTGATTGGGCTGTTAAGAATGATTTTCCCCTGATTGGGCTGCTGAAGTAGTCTTGATTTATGTTGGCATCAAGGGAGTTCAAAATTCTCTCTTGATTGCCCCTTATTGGGATTGTACCGATGTCAAGTACTGATTTGCAATTAAATTATTCATACACAAATGGTAATGTTAATGTAAAATTCATGTAAGTTTTGAAAAAGTCAATTTATTTGAATGCAGTGATAGTGTGACGAATGGACTGTTAGTCCACACGAGGTGCTGATTTGAGAGTGCGTAAAAGATGCAGCAAGAATAATGTGCGATCAAGATTGAATATTAGCAAATATATGGGAGTCAATTTACGCAACCTCGTCGGTAGCATGCTTTCAGAATAAACCGCGCCTCAATTAGGTCTTTTCAGGGTTGTAACGTGGTCTGGTTAATGGTTTGAGAAACAAAGGATATAAGGCTCAAATGATTTGTACCCATCCCTTCTTCGTGATGTTCTTCATTCTTACGTTCAGTTAACTTTGCATTTGTTTTGATGTTGCAAGAGTGAAAATGAAGCTTTAAAGTTTGCTTGAAAATGACAGTCATCTTATTTTGCTGTTGGTGACCCTTTGATTTTTGATTTGGTGGTCACTGATATTTGTTTTGCTTTTGTTGAGGATTCGAGCTCCTCTTTTGATTTTTCCGACTAATCCCTTCGGGTGCTCAACTTAGTAATTCTTTCTTTTCTTTTCTTTTCTTTTTTTTTTTGTTTGAATGTTGTGACTGCCAAATCATTTGCTGATGGTCCTCTGAAGGGATGTCTCATCTTGCGATTCGAAGGTGTAGTCAGGTTAACTGAACAACTACCCTGCCCCGGGTTAAATGTAAGGGTTGTATCCGAAAGAAACTCCTACTTCTAGGCTCGAAGTGGTTGACTAGGGATTAACTCCTTATATCTCCAGTGTTTGGGGATTTGAAAGAAATGCCTGTACATCATTGACGAGGTTTTATCCGAAAGCATACCGCAACAGTTATGGGTATTTCGTTTTCATCATCCTCCCTCAAATATTTGCTAAAGTGAAGCGAGGGAAATATTTTTGTGATTTTGTGATAAATGATAAATATGAGCGAATGCGAATAGATTGATTCAAAACATGCATAAACATAACATTAACATAACCAAGTACAAACAATAACAATGTTCAGAGCAAATAGTACTTAAACAAACATTACAAAACAACAGGAATGCAGAAATCATAAATGGCACTGGCTGCCTTGATTTGAGGAATGAACTTCTCTTGATTGAATGCTTCAAAGTTGGAGACTACTCAGCTTGGTCTTCAACAACCCTTTCAAATGTCTTCACTTGTTGGCACCGTGTGACGGCATTGGATCGTTCTGGACATTTGGATTTCTCGGAGTGAAGGTAAGATCCTTAGAGTCGATTAGATCTTGGACTTTGTGCTTGAATAACCTGCAGTTGTCAATTGTGTGACCTGGAGCACCCTTGTGATACTCACAGCGAGCATTGGCATCATAATCTCGAGCGTTACCAGTTTGAGGTGGCATGTCTTTCAACACAAGAGTTCCTTTTGCCATCAGCCCGTTAAAGATTTCTCCATATGACATAGGCAAGGGATCAAAGGTTCTTTCAGGCCTTCTTGGTTGATACGGTGGGCGCTGTTGAGGAGCACACTGTTGCTGTTGACCAGGCCGTGGTGGATAAGCCCGTTGTTGGTATGGATTGGGCGCATACTGCGCAACTGCAACCATAGGACGTGGTTGGTGAATCATCTGAGGCGGAAATAGGTTTTGAAAGGCCTGCTGATAAGGCATTGGAGGAACTGGCTGATATGGCATAGGAGCATATTGTGCAGCAGCAACATAGGGATACTGATAGTAGGGAACTGGTGCAGGTGCACTCTGTTGAAAATTCCCACTTGCAGCAGAAATGACATTTGTTTCACCCTTTTTGTGCCCATTGAAAGGTTTCTTGGCATTGTTTTGGCTGCTAGAACCTCCTGGAATCTTTCCGCTTTTCAAACCTTCTTCGATTCTTTCTCCTACCATCACCATGTCTGAAAATCCAGAAGATACGCTGCTGATCAGCTTCTCGTAGTATTGCCCCTGTAGGGTTCCCATGAAGATATCGATCAATTCACGGTCAACCAATGGCGGATGCACTCTGGCAGCTAACTCCCTCCAGTGTTGGGCGTACTCTTTAAAGGATTCACTTTCCTTTTGAGACATACTCTGAAGTTGAGTACGGTTAGGAGCAAGGTCAGTGTTGTACTTGTACTGCTTTTTGAATGCATCAGATAGATCGAGCCAAGTACGAACATTGTTGCGTTCGAGTTGCATGTACCATTCTAGGGATGCTCCAGACAGGCTGTCTTGGAAGCAATGGATCATAAGCTTATCATCTTTGCATGAGCGGCCATTTTTCTGCAGTACATCCTCAAATGAATCTCAGGACAGCTGAGGTCTTTGTATTTCTCGAATTCTGGCAGTTTGAACTTAGCAGGGATCACAATGTCCGGAACTAAGCACATGTCCGAGGCATTCAGAGAAGTTGAGTTGTGTCCTTCCATAATTCGGAGTTTTTCAGCTAACTCGCGACACATCTTCATAGCTTCAGACTCTTGACCAGCCTGAGGGTTGGTAATTGGAACAGCAGTATGCATCTCATACTCAACTTGATGGTTTTCTTCAGTTTGAGGAAACTGGATTTGAGTTGGAATAGGCTGAGCTTGAGGAATGGCACCAACAGTGACACCAGAAACAGGTATTGGCTGGGAAGTGACCTCTTCAACAGCAGGAGTGAAGCCTGGAGGCAAACCGTAGACCAAAGGATTTGGAGCGGGAACTGAAGGCATTGCTCGTGAGGTAGATCCTTGCACTTGAGCATTGTTCATTGCGGCAGCAGCTTCGCGACGTTCTTCCATTCTTGCCAAAGATTGCAAAGTCTCATAAATCTGGTCAATCTTGCTCTTGACCGAGTCAATCTCTTCCCTCATAGCAGCTTGTTCTTCTTGAATCACGTCCATCAGTCTTCTAGTGTTTACTCGAGTTAGGTACGGTCGTCTAGCTCGATACGGGCGTTGGGAAACCAACTTGATTTACTGAAGATGGAGGAGCATGAAAATAAGTTTTATGGCTTTGGAATGAAATGCAATATGAATAATTAATGCAAATGAGATGATATGCAATGTCAGAATCCAGGATCACAAGAACAAGGTCTCACGAGTCCAAGGTACAGATGGAAGATACTCTGATCAGGATCTCACTGGGTAGACTCTAAGGTTTAGGGATCCCAAAGTTATCAACTCATATGGCTGTTCATCACACGCGCCATAAGCATGACGGTTGATTGACTCCGCCATATGAATCTATTTTGGGTGAGATCTTCGTATCGACAACCCACGAGAGAAAATTTTCTCGGGAGTCCATACTACGTGATCATCGACACAAGGTTTAAAACAAAGTCCTGGAGTTATGGAACTTTCTCAACTGTTTGATGCACGTGTCAATTTCATACATTCTTGACAGTCAATCAACTCCATTGAGTAAGTCTATTCCAAGTGAGGTTTTTGTATCGAGCCACGCGAGGGTGAACCCTGGTGCCCAATACTACGCAACCATCAACCGATGTTTTAACCAAAAGGTTCTAAAGGTCCTCAGAGTTACTGACCCTAATGAAAGCAACTGAGCACACACGCCAAGGATTTGACGGTTGTCAGTATTCTCATCAGAATCTACTCCAAGTGAGGTTTTCGTATCGACAACCCACGAGAGAGGTTCTCTCGGGAGCCCATACTACACAACCTCGCTAACTTAATTTTGTACTTGCAAGCCCGGGTATAGAGCTTTTCCCTCAAGTTTCTTTTGCAAAGTATCGATCCAAATCATAGTACCAAGGAGCCACAAGATATATAATATGGAATGCGATAAAGAAAGCAATAAAAAATAAACAAGCAAGGCATAAAAGCAAACATCAAAACAAGCGCGAAAACCTAGACTAGGCTTGACTCGCATAGGGGTGAACCATTCCCCAGCAGAGTCGCCAGCTGTGGTACCCCGAAAAATACGACCTCACGCGATCCGAAATGGACGGAGCCGCGCGCCGGACTGACTGAAGAGTCGCCACCTAATTCTATTTATTCCCGAAGAGGGAAAGGGGAGATATAGATACAACCCGGGAGGAAAAGGATGAGGACAAAGGTCAACGGAACCATTGCCTGGGTTCAGGAGTCGGTTATGCAGGGGGAAGGTATTAGCACCCCCTACATCCATCGTACTCGATGGGAACCATCTAAGTTATCGCGCGCGAAAGGATGTCTATGCTTAAACGGATTGCTTGCTAGAGGGAAATGAGTTGAATTATAAGTTAGATTGATCCTAGGTGCTCGGCAAGGATGGAAATCCTCGTGCCTACGTACTCCCGTGTGCAATGGGAAAGTCAGAGCCTCGTAATTCGGCCTACTAAGGGTAATGGATATTGATTTTATTACCTTTCGTCGATGAAAGGGTTTAGGAGTCGAATGTACTAAAGACTATGGATAGTTTATCTCGCCCAACAAGACGAGCGTCCTGCGTCGAAATAATCGGAGCGAGTAACGAGAGCTCGTTATCCCCCTTTCTACCGCTTAAGGCTCGTGGCGTACAAATCTTCTCGTTTTATTAGAGTGTTTTATTTCCTAAAGCCACTTGACGTTGGATCAAGGGTTTGGATCTAATCGGAACGTTTTGGTTTTTTGAAGTTAAAAGGGGAAATGCAAATGGAGGTTTATTTTTGTGGTTTTGTTAGCGAGGCACGAATTGCTCGGCTCGCAAAGGTGGAGTGAATCCTAAATGAAAAAGATAACTGAAAAATAAAGTGCAAGTGTGCAAGTGCAATCGCTTGGCGTTGGACCAAGGATTCGAAATTAAATACAATACGAGAAAATAAAGATGCGTACAAAGTAAAAGGGAGAGGGATACAAAATAAATACAGGGGATTGCGAGAAATAAAGAGGTCTCGTTGTAATTAGCCCAAGAGAAAGCGTGTGTGCAGTGTGTTTGAACTATTCGAAGGCGTTCGGCCTGTTTGATCGGGACACAACTATTTGAAGGCGTTGGACCTTTTTCGAGCGCAATTATTCGAAGGCGTTGGACCTTTTGGGACGCGACGAAATTTTGTTCGTGTACTTCCTTAGAATCGGTTCAAAATGGGAACCATTCTATAAGGAGTCGAATCGTAATTTGAAATGCAAAATGAATAAATTAAATTGCGAAATATTAAATAAATAATAAATTGAATAATTAAACAAATTAAATAATGAATAAAATGAATTAAATTATATTACAAGTGTTTTTTTTTGTTCAAAATAAAAATAATAGAATAAAAATAAAAGAGGGCCTCATATTGACCGCTCATCACCGATTAAATGTAATCGGGAGAAAAACGGCCTTTTATAATATCATCGGCCCTACAACAAAGAAAATCAAATCAAATGATTCACTAATAAATATACTTTTTATGTCATTTTTCAAAATAAAAGGTAAATAATAAACAAGTAAATTAAAATAGAAGAAATGAATTATAAAATAAAAATTAACTTATAAAATTATTAAATCAAGATAAAAATATGAAAATTATGAAAACAGAGAGGGTCTAGCGTGAGATAGGATTTGTGAATAACAATCTGTGCAAAACGGCAAGGCCCAATCAACCCAAACCAAGATTTTACGATAAAATGAATAATAAACAAAAAGAAATCAAACAAAATAAAATAAACAGGGTTGGCTTCGAAAGAAAAAAAAAGAAATTGAACTAGCAAAGTCACAACATAAAAATGTTCAGTTCTCAGAAATAAAAACAAAATGCTATTTCAACCTTTTCCACTTGAAATCACCGTGAATGAAAACGGTTTCTCTTTCACTCACAGATCGACAGCTGAATGGTTCACGGTCTCTCTCTCTCAACGCGTCTCGGTCTTAGAGTGGTTGCGGCGTAGTATCACGGCGAGGTCCGTTCGTTGATGAAGCTCGTGGATGGGTTTTTTAGTGGGTTTATGGTTTCGGTGTTCTGAGTTTCTGCAATTTTGAGGAGGTTTGGGCGGTGGCTTTTTCGATGGTCGGGTTGCATTTTGAAGAAGGTTTCAGGCGATAGAACTTAGTGGTGAGTTTGCGGTGTGAATGGTCTCGCAGGTTTTGCGATTGAAGTGTGGTGGATTGAAGTGGTTCTGTGAAAAGGATGAGCTCTGTTTCCGTTCAATCCTTGCGGTGGTTCACAGTGATGAGTTGGTTTTGATGGTTGAAGTTCAGAATGCTTCAAATAAGAGTTATGGTGGAGATGGCTTGCAAATCTGGTTTTGAGTGGTGACGGCGCTTTGATTGCCGCTGACTCGTGAAGGGTTTGAGGGAGGTAATGGCTCTTTTTTTTTTAGGGTTTCCTCTGTGTGCTCGTTTTCGTCTCTCCCTTGTTGCTAATGATTGAATTGCTTTTATAGGGAGATTTAGAGTAAAGGTCATACGTGTGAAGATTGTGAATCATGTGAGGAGGTGTGCTGCGTACCGTTAGGAAGAAATCCTCTAGGAGATACTGTGTGGGGACCTCATGTGACAGGCTGTGAAGTTTGTTTGTAGTGAGGAGAAGAGGTTCTAGAAGCATAAGGTTTTCACTGAGCTTTCACTGCTGTAACTATTATTTTACTGATGTTAAGTCCTTGTGACTTTTGCTCTTAACACTTTTTCTTTCATAATCCTGATATTCAATTTTTGCTCTGTTTTTTCTTTAGTGACTTGTGCTTTTCTTTATCTCAGGAATAGTACCACGGATTTTTGCTTGAACTCGAATTGGTTTCCTCGCGCCTGATGTTCTACAGGTCGTTGGTTTGTTTCCATGAGCATGATACCTGCACCTTATTTTTCTGCTTGTAACCTATATGGACTGGTGACCTGTTGATGATGTTTTTTTGCTTTTGCAGGTATTGCTTCCTCCATAGGTTTGCTCGGAATAAGTGGTGTCTCAATGATTTGTGAGATGTAGCAGCTTGCCTTGCTTTCATTGATCGAACTTGTTCTGGTGTTGTTGCATATCTGTATGTTACGACTTCTTGCTTGTTGCATAGATCCTGCTTGTAAGTTTGCAAATACTTTTGTCATGGGGACTGATACACAGCTGCTCGTATACATGGCTGGGAGTCTGAAGAGATATTCGCAACTTGATGAAGAGCTAGAATCCATTTTAGCATGAACTGTAGTTGAGATTTCTTGATTTTGAACCAGGTGAATTTACTGCTTGTGATACAAAGTCATTGCAGTAGAGTTTAATTGCATTGTCTTTTAACATCCTGATATTTTATTTCAATTCTCTTTTGTTATAGATTTTAGGTCCCATGAATTACGTTCAATGGCTTCCGTCTTATGCAACATAAAGGATTTTGATCTCATGGCAAGTGCACATAGATGATTCTCCTGATCTTTTACATTGTCTCTGAGTTCAAATGAAGAAGTTTGTTAGCTGAGAACCCTTGGGTGAAAGAAAAATGTTACCGTCCGTGCTTAACATCAAGGTAATCAACTCTTGTGATCATTTAACATTTGCTGCATAATACTCTGAAAATTCTGACTTTGACTCGGTTTCTGGTTTGATGTCTCAGGCTACCGTATACGGCTTTATCCACCTCATGTCAACATTCTTTATTCCGTCATGTATACGGTCTTCTTGGTGCTTTGGTGTGGAATCAATGGAGAAAGAAAACATGAAAATGGAGCAAAAGTGCAAGGGTGAATAGAATTGATGGATGGTTGATTACAGACCTGGTGTACGTACAGGGTGAGGACATTTGAAGATTATGGCATCAAATCGAAAATTGATGAAGCCTGAAGCATAGAGTGTGACGGAAAAGCCGTGGTAGCAAGGTATGATTTAATGGCTGTCATAGATTATGGGTAGGCTCACACACCAATAGGAGGGATTCTGTCAACTAGAAAGTGCATGAATTATGATATATGCAGCTCTGTATCATGTGTGAATCTTCAAAAAATACATATCAACTATGTTTATGACTTTGGAATCATAAAGCATGGTTAATACGTCTAAACTTTCCTAGGATACATCTCATGTGATGGCTTATTGTTTTTTGAACCATTGTGTTTGTAAATCTTACTTGCAGTGCTTTGTTTGTACATCATACTAACCCTGTGCTCTTTTTATGTATGCATGACACGAGACGTTCACTGTGTTGCAAGAATGCCCATGGTACCTATCACATATGAAGCCTATGCATGGGAAGATTGAAAGTTTCTTGGAATGGAAGAACCCGCAGCCTTGAACTATGGAAAGCGACCCCTTGCTGCTGCAATTTTCTTAGGCTCGAGTTGACTTGCGGATCACTGTGAAGCACCATAAACAATACTGGCGAGAGTTTGGAACACAGTAGAATTTCACAACTCTGTATTCATTTAAATCACCTGCTGCACATGGTATGCTAATGACACTTCCTTTTTCATCTTTTTCTTTGAAAACTCCATGAGGTTTAAGAATTTCTAACTGTGTGATGTATATTGTCATGATTACGATATTTCAACTCTTTCTTCAGGTCTGAGTATACTCCCTGTTTCAAACCTTCTCTTTTTTGAAGAAACTTGCGCTGTAGCGGCACCATGGCCTTTGGAGATTCAAAGAACCAGCTAGATTGGTATCATGAACTATGTATAATGGCGGTTGCCGTGAAATCCCTTGGAACTGAGTCCGGGTGCTCGTGAATTACCCACTGAATTTTAAAGGATGTCGCAGGAATCCAGGTGCGAAGCACGACGACCTGCGTGACGGAAACTGCAGCCTGGCTTTTGCAAACTGAAGTACCATGTGTCATTACTCTTGTTATGCAAATTGGTTGTTATGTAAATCAGATCTGCATAAATACTTGTGAAAGTTTCTCATGTAATATTTGAAATTTGAATTCCATGGCATTTCTCCCTTTTCCGAAACGAAATCTTTTTATATACTCCACAACATCAACCTGTTTTTTACAATGTGGATTTTCTTGTTTGCCATTTCCTTTGTTTTAATATGTTACGTGATATTGGTAAAAACAATAAAACAAGCGAACCAAGGTCCACCTACAATCATGCAGTCCAGCTTGAACTTAACCTTGAATTCCTCAAACAATCCTGAAACCGCTTGAAACCAATCCACCATTAATTGATTAAAATAATTTGTCATTTTCGCTTGAAACTCCTTGATTATAGTTGACAATAGACTTGAATTAAATCCCAAACTTGTCCTGATAATGTTAACCTAACCATGATTTATTCTTGCCATATGTGATATTTGATAACAAGAAAATATAAGCAACATGCACATATTTTTGATTTTTTTTAGTAAAGGTAGGTAACAAAACATATACAACAAAAAGAAATACTGTAATAGGTAGGACAAATTTGGGGTATGACACATTGCAATACCAACTGTTGTGCTTAAACTCTATCAGGGAGGATGACGAAATGAAAATGCATGAATCTCTAACTGTGTGCTTTTGAGAAAGACCCTGTTGACGATGTACAGGCATTGTTTCAAATCCTAAACACCGGAGATATAAGGGAGATAGACCCTCGCCAACCCATTTGAGCCTTGAAGTAGGAGTTTCTTTTCGCATGAAAAAACCCTTGCATTTAACCCAGGGGCAGGGTAGGCGTCAGTTAGTTTGACCGAGCGTTCAAATTTTAAAAAGGAGTGTACATCTGAGGATCTGTTACCTTTCGTTGTACCAAATCAAGAGGTCCAAAGACCAGAAACTACAATGGTTATCCCAATCAAGAGTCCAAAGACGGAAAACCACAAAGGTTATCCTTCCTCAACCAAGAAGTGAGACAGTCACGACCCTCGCAAAGCATTCAAGACAAACAGTGTCACACGTTTTGTTCCAAAAAAAAAGAATTGAAAAAAGAAATGAAAAAAAAGCCCGCTAAGTCGAAACTTGAAAACAAGCGACTTAGGCAAAAATTAGGGCATCCCGCTGGACTTCACAATCAAACATTCACAAGAATCAGTCCAGGAAAAAGTTAGGGATAAGAAAAATAATGCAAAAGCAAAAGACGAAAAGGATGACACAAGAAAGATCCTTGAACAAGAACAAAGTCGTGTGGCACAAACACGAAAGACAAAGGGGTGGATGACTCCAAACAATAATTTGATTGGTGCTTAAACCGTTAGTGTAATTGGTTCCTCAACCATCACAAAACCCTTTTTGAGAGGTGAGTGCTTGTAAAAGCTAGCTGAAAATAGGAATGGAGAACATCACGAAGATGGGTGGGCACAAATAAATTTCAAGCCTATATCTTTTGTTTCTATAACCGTGAACCAGGCCACGATACAACCTTCAAAAGTCCTAACTGAAACAGGGTTATTTTTGAGAGCGTACTACCACGAGACCGCGTTCCTGACTCTTATGAGTGATGTTGAAAGATCTTTGTTGGTGTTGCATGTGCATGCATTCTATTATTCAAAAAATTTAATGTCGTATCTTAACCAGTGATTCGCTCACAAAGGTTTGCGACATCTTTTTCAGTAAAACTTCAAGATTGACATGTGTGTTGCATTAGAATTTTCATTCTTAGAATAAACATTTTCTGCTTACATACATTTGTTTGGCATCATAAAAGTTTACATACGAAACTTCAGTCCAGAAGCTTAATCTTGCCAAATTGAGAAGTCTGAAACTTTCGAAGGTCAATCTATTGAGATGCGCTTTTCAAGAAAACTCCATTTAGTAAGGACTTTCCCAACAGTCGTGGTAAGAGCCAACTAATCTGGGACAATCATGTCGAGCAATCTCTTCAAAATTCAGCCGAGCTGGGGCAATTACTTCGAGATTCAAACCTCTCAAAGAGCCAACTAATCCGGGGCAATCACGTCGAGCAATCTCTTCAAAATTCAACCAAACTGGGGCAATCACTTCGAGATCAAATCTCTCATGAGTCTGATGCATGCATTCAAATTTTAGCCAAACTGGGGCAGTTACTTCGAGATCCAATCTCTCAAAGAACAGTTGATTTGGGTGTTTTCTTCAAAGCACAGTCATTCAGAGGTGATCACTTCAAGACTTGTACTGGGGCAGGCCACCCCAAGAGCACTGGAAGTTACTCTCTCCCGAAGACCGTCAATTCAAAACGCCTATCCGAAGTTCAAAATACTGGGGCAGAATATCTCACAGTGATATGAAGCTTTTCATGAATCCTTGCGAGGCAAATTCTTGCATAGACCATGCAGTCTGGGGCAGTTATTTCGAGATCCGATGAATCTCTCCAAGAGTTTGAAGACACTGAGTGGGCGATCTATCAACCCAGAGGCTAGGGGCAAAGCCATTGTCAGCACGGTACTTCAAGAGTTATTTCATCAGCAAGCTTCATTGATCAAAATTCCTTAGCAAGTCTCATTAGACAATCCCTTCTCCAGTAGTGCGGCAAATGAAAGATTACTTCTTGAGCAGAAGGATATCATCGTCTCTTATCCCCAACATGAGACGCCTTACATCTCTCATTCCCAACACGAGAGGATTTATCTCTTATCCCCAGCAAGTGGAAACTTGAGCTCTTATCTTCAGCGGGAAGCTTTATCCTTGACATTATCTGTCATCCCCGGTAGAGGTGGAAGTTGAAATCTCCCTCAGCAAGGCAACAGAAAGTTGGTGTCCTCCCCAAGCAGAGACTTCCCTTTGATACAGGGGCAATCTCCAGCAATATAAGGAGTGTTTTTACCTCCCCAGCAAGTTGCTTCCTCAGCAGTATCATGTCTTTGAATCTCAGCCAAGTCAGGAGGTCTTCACTTCCCCATCATAGTTCAAGAAGGGTCCATTTCCAGCAGGGTCTTGGCACTCCAATCTTAAAAGTCCAATTTATTTTTGGCAATGGCGGATGTTCAGAGTCGGTGATCATTGACAACCTTCCCCGCAGAGTTGTTTCCTCCTCATCAAAATGAACCAGATCAATGCAGTGATCATCGTTTCTCCCCAGTCAAGCTATCTAGGATACCTGCAGTCTTCTTGTCAGAAGATCTTTTGCATCTGCATTTACATCTAGTAATCATCATTACATTTGCATCCTCCAAAGCGTAGCATTTCCATCATCATGGAGCATTATGCCATAAATCCAAACATATGCATACCAGTGTGGGCCAGTTTTGAGGTATATTACATAAGACATGTTTCATCTCCAATCAGATTGAAGTATTCCACACAGAATGCAACTCCGTTTCCCAGGGTGGTTACTTCAACCGAGTCTCGTTGTTATCCCCAGTTTAGTCTTGTTTTAGTACAACAGTCTCATTTTTTTCGCGCCTCCGTTTAAGTACAACGGTCGCGTCTTGGGCTCTCGTTTAAGTACAACGATCCCGTTCCTTTCGAGTCTCCATTTAAGTACAATGGTCTCGTCTTTGAGTCATGTTTCAGTACAACAGTCTCATTTTTTTCGCGCCTCCGTTTAAGTACAACGGTCGCGTCTCGGGTTATCATTTAAGTACAATGATCTCGTTCCTTTCGAGTCTCCATTTAAGTACAACGGTCTCGTCTTTGAGTCTTGTTTCAGTACAACAGTCTCATTTTTTTCGCGTCTCCGTTTCAGTACAACGGTCACGTCTCGGGTTATCATTTAAGTACAATGATCCCATTCCTTTCGAGTCTCCATTTAAGTACAATGGTCTCGTCTTTGAGTCTTGTTTCAGTACAACAGTCTCATTTTTTTCGCGTCTCCGTTTCAGTACAACGATCGCGTCTCAGGTTATCATTTAAGTACAATGATCCTATTCCTTTTGGTCTCGTCTCAGTGCGATGATAATGGATCGGGTGATACCATTTCCTAGTTAGATCGGTTGATCTTATTTGAGTCATGAATCGGTTGATATCATTTCTCTTCGAGCTGTAAATCGGATGATATTACATTCTCGTTTTCTTGGTTATGGATCGGTTGATACCATTTCCATATTAGATCGGTTGATCTTATTTGAGTTATGAATCGGTTGATATCATTTCTCTTCGAGCTGTAAATCGGATGATATTACATTCTCTCTTTCCGGGGTGGATCGGTTGATACCATCTCCGTGTTAGATCGGTTGATCTTATTTGAGTCGCAAATCGGTTAATGTTGCGTTAAGTCCTGTTTCGATAACAGGCATCTTCTGTGACTTGGTCCTGCCCAACAGTCGCGTCGCAGGTTCCCGTTTTGTACAATGGTCCTGTTTGCTTGGGCTCTCGTTTATGTACAACGATCCCGTTCCATCTTGTCCTATTTTCTTTGTGTTTCTGGTTACCGCTTGCGGCCGGTATACCTTTGCGTCTCCATTCGAGGATGGTTTCGTGTTAGATCCGAGGATCTTTTGATTTGTCATTCGAGGATGGCATTTCTTTTCTTCAAGTCCTTCCGAGGTTGGTCTTGTTGTTGTGGCTATTATTCGAGGATAGTAGTTCACTTTTTTGAGCTTATTGATCGAGGTCAGTTTGTCTCTTTTGCAAAGTCTGTCTGAGGTCAGCTTTGTGTTTGGTTATCAGTCGAGGCTGGTATACCTTTGCGTCTCCATTCGAGGATGGTTTCGTGTTAGATCCGAGGATCTTTTGAGAATTGTCATTCGAGGATGGCATTCTTTTCTTCAAGTCCTTCCGAGGTTGGTCTTGTTGTTGTGGCTATTATTCGAGGATAGTAGTTCACTTTTTGAGCTTATTGATTGAGGTCAGTTTGTCTCTTTTGAAAAGTCTGTCTGAGGTCAGCTTTGTGTTTGGTTATCAGTCGAGGCTGGTACACCTTTGCGTCTCCATTCGAGGATGGTTTCGTGTTAGATCCGAGGATCTTTTGAGAATTGTCATTCGAGGATGGCATTCTTTTCTTCAAGTCCTTCTGTGGTTGGTCTTGTTGTTGTGGCTATTATTCGAGGATAGTAGTTCACTTTTCGAGCTTATTGATTGAAGTCAGTTTGTCTCTTTTGCAAAGTCTGTCTGAGGTCAGCTTTGTGTTTGGTTATCAGTCGAGGCTGGTACACCTTTGCGTCTCCATTCGAGGATGGTTTCGTGTTAGATCCGAGGATCTTTTGATTTGTCATTCGAGGATGGCATTTCATTTCTTCAAGTCCTTCTGCGGTTGGTCTTGTTGTTGTGGCTATTATTCGAGGATAGTAGTTCACTTTTCGAGCTTATTGATCGAGGTCAGTTTGTCTCTTTTGCAAAGTCTGTCCGAGGTCAGCTTTGTGTTTGGTTATCAGTCGAGGCTGGTACACCTTTGCGTCTCCATTCGAGGATGGTTTCGTGTTAGATCCGAGGATCTTTTGAATTATCATTCGAGGATGGCATTTCTTTTCTTCAAGTCCTTCTGCGGTTGGTCTTGTTTCTTATGGCTATTATTCGAGGATAGTAGTCCACTTTTTTGAGCTTATTGACTGAGATCAGTTTGTCTCTTTTGCAAAGTCTGTCTGAGGTCAGTCTTTGTTGTCGATGGTTATCGCCTGCGGCCGGTATACCATTGTGTTTCTATTCGAGGATGGTTTTTAGTACTGGATCCGAGGATCCCGTGTGAGTGGTCATTCGAGGATGGCATTCTTCCTAGCATATTTCCACCTGGTTCTATTTTCGCTACCTATTCAGAGGTCAAAAACAAAAAAGATATAAATAAATAAACGGGCAGATGGCATTTCCATTACCCTCAGTGTGCAAATTTTCAGGTTTTATTCGAGTATTCAATCACTCCATACTTTGAACGTCTAAAAGCCGTTGCAATTATTCATTCAAGTCTGTAGTTTATTGAATAGGGGCAGCTGTAATACCTCAAAATTTGCCCTCATTCTTTTTGCCCTAACTGGCTTATCGCTTCGCATTCATCTGCATTTCTCACTAGGTCATTAACATCATAATCATGCATTTGCATTGAATTCATAAGGCATGGGATCAAACACTCTCTTGTGACTCGAGTTTTCCTATTCCTAGGTGATTTATTTTACCATCGCATTGAGACAAAGGTTAAGCCCATACCATCATGGAATATTCATATTCAAGGGATCATCAGGCTCCAGAATTTTCTTTGTTTAGAGAATTATTCGAAAATGTCAGATCAGGAGATTGGTGTGAGTTAAGAGTCGGTTTCTCCGTTTTCTCGTAAGATCGAGGTGTCGTTCTTTTGGTGTATGGATTGATTTGGGATCTCATGGCAAAATATATTGGTATTCTTAGTGCAAGAATTGGATTCAAATCAAAGGCGGAGTTGCACAACTATGGTTGATTTGGATGATGTCGATCAAGTTTAAGCTCAAGTTTTCAATAGCACTTTCCATATTGTTTAATTCAAAATCATATTTCAAAACCCCTCTTTGTTCTGACCTAAGCCCATTATCCAAACTTAATCTAATTTCTATCTATTTTAGGCCCATTTCTTTTCCAAACCATAAACTTTGTTTCATTAATCCATTTTAACTTCATTATCCAAATTCCAATATCAATTGTAAATTTCAAGCCATCATTATACCTGAACCACTTTTTCCAGATTCTATTTTTTAATTCCACTTTTGTTTTCAATCGTACCAATGTTAGCTTTTTTTTAGACCATTTCTCAATATAATTACATCACCTATTTTCAAAGTAAAAATTCATTATATAACAAAAATCCAGAATTCAGTTTGAAATTTTTGATTCATTACAAAATCAGTTGGGATCAAAAACTGATATAACAGTTCCATAACTGATAATAACAGCATAACAGAAACAGTTAAGAAAAATTCAGCTGATATACATAACCGAAAACAGTGAACATTTCTTCAAAAAAAGCCTCTTCACAAAAACAGATCCCAATCTTCAAACTCAAAAAACTCTCACACTCAGAAACCAATCATCCTCAATCATCACCGCCATTCACAAGCTTCATCAATCTGCATAAAACTCCAAACCTGTAAGAATCCTCAATCACTCTCCTTCAACAAGAATAATCCCCAATCCCCTTTCTTCAAGCCACAACTTCATCACCTTCCCTTCAATCTTCGAAACTGAACCCCATCAATACCGCAGAATCTTCGAAACCTGAATCTTCATCAAAAAACCAATTCTTGAATCACAACAGAACCTGCAGAAAAGGAAGGTTCCACAACTTTACACAACGGCGATGACTTAAATTCACAGAAACAAGAAGAAGATTGAGGTCAACATGATTCGGTTTGCAATGAAACTTACCATGTCATCATCATTTTCTTCTCGAGCAAATTTGAGACCCCTCAATCTTCAACCTTTTCCAACCTTTCTGTCGGCTTCAATCTTGCGGCATTTTTCATCGTCATCAACTGATCGCGCGCAGCCTGCATAACACATCAACAACACGGTGTGAATTTCGGTATCGCAACAACATCAACATCGCCTTCATCAATTAACCTGTAAAAGATTGACAACAACAACAATTCAGAAAACACAATAACAGCGAGATCACCGCAATTCGGAAAATAGTTCAAGAACAATTACTTAACGGATTCTTCGATGGTTCCCCTTAAGCTTCAACAGAAGATTGCATATCCTTCTTCAGCACCTTGGAACCTGCACGATGATTTACAACACGGTCACTTATCATAACTTTGCATTATCATCTTCATTAGCTTGAGAATCATCACTGTGACGCATAAACCCAGTCAAGAATCAACAACAATGTCTCAGAATCAACACAACAGTATTCACGTACCTGAATCTGCAGAAGCTTTGGCGTGATTTCCAATCTCATGTTCTGTTGATGAAGAGGCACGGGACTCATTGCTTCTCGTTGATGTAAAATCGGAATCTCCCGTTCGATTTGTCGCGGGCTATTTGGTTACTGTATTATGATTCGTTGAGGAGAGAGAGCAGTCGTTCGATTTTCACCGGAGCTCTCGTAATGGTAACAGGGGGAGCTTGACGATGTGGTGCCGGTGACGTTGTAAGGCGGAGATGTCAACGATGAGAAGTGGAGGAGAGTCTTCAACGGTGTCGTGAATCGTTTCCCGGCCAGTTGTTGTCAAGAGAGGGAAAGGCTCAAGGGCATTTCACGCCGTTGATGTTTTCTCGCGTCCGGGGCCGACGGTTTTTGTTAAGGGTTAGGGTTTCCCCTTCGAGGAAGAGCCGACAGAGGCGAGGTAACATTGAGATGAAAACGGTGACGGAAGTCATAGCATGAGGACGAGAGAGATATGGTGGCGATGAGAGTGAAGGCGCGGCGGAAGATTCGACCGGCGTATCGTCGGAAGAGACGAAGGGAGGCGCCGCTGAATGTGCATTGGAGAGGGTTGACTTATCTTTCTCATTTGGTGAGATTTTTTAGGGTTAACTTCATAAGGAAATTGGACCGGGCTGTGTTTCTTCAAGAAGAGTCCGTGAAAGTTCTTTCCACACCTCCAAATTATTTACTCACCTCCCCTGCGAAATCTCACAAAGATAGTTGGATTGGGCCTCAGATCCACAAAGTTCCTATTCAGGCCTCATTATTCAGTATACACCCCCTCCTGCGGGTTTGATTCGGATTGGGCCTTTCCCCCTCCATGGATTCCTATTTCAACCATCCTAATTTCATCTACACCCCTTCCTGCGCTTAGTAAGAGGAAATTTGGGCCTTGGGCCAGCAGTTTGTTTATTTGCTGCAATTTGATTCCTAATTCACCTCTCCCTATTCTCATATTTTTATTTAATTTGTTAATTATTTTTTTTCTTGACAAAATTGTGCGTTAATTCAATTGTTAATGAAGTTTTGGTGATTAGAATCTTGATTATTAGCTTAGAAATTTTGATTAGTATTTCAATAATATTTTTAATTATTCTTTGGATTAATCTTGTATTAAAGTGTTCATGAAGGTTTTTGATCGACATGAGATCGATTTCGATTATGGCAAAGCTTCACAAAGTTATTATGGAAGATAAGCATTTATTTTGCTTATGGGGATTGCAAGACCTTGCTTAAAGTTTTTTCGGATTTCTTTTATGTGAAGAATCGGCACTTCGATCAAGTAAGTAATCCCGATTCTCCACTTTTAAACATCATCATAGTTGTATGCGGCTTAGGACCATATAATTTAAGGTGCATGCTGAGCCCTCCCACCTGAGGAATTGGATATATATGTGATTTTTGATGATATGTATCGATTTCGGAGCTTAGGGATTAGGTTAAGAACCATTAGGATCGCTTCCTTTCACTTTCCCTTAAAATCCACTTTTTTGCCCGTTTCGTCGCAATTATTAAAAATAGTCTTAGGCGAGATAAAATTCTGGAAAAATTCATGAGTGATCCTCATCCTCTTAATTAATTTGTCATATTTTTTGTTTCCAGATTTGGGTGGTTTTAATAATTAATTTGGATTTTAGATCACAAGCTGTCCCAAAAAGGAAGGTTTTGGCATAAGGGACCGAAATCGATTTTTCCCCATAGGTGTGAGACCTATTTTTTGTGTGTGATTAATCACTGTAATTTGTGACATTTTTATGCCCCTTAGGCATTTTTTTCATAATTTTAGATGCCCTTTTTGATCCACTTTGTGGAGTTGGTTTTTGGTGATCATACGTTGTTACCTTGCTAGTCAAGGAATTGTTTTGGCACTTTGGTGTATAATTTTGTATAATACTTTTGGAAAATATAAGATAATGACTATATAATTCCAGGGATTTAATTTCATAATTTTTAAAGGCTTTTTGCTATTTTTCCATGTCACCTAGATCATAGGTTTATTCATGTGTCTATTTACTCCATAACCCAAATGATGGGAAGGCATTCATGCCATTTGCTTGAGGCACCTTTTGGTAACTTTTAGGAGTTGATTATAGGTCCCTTTTAGGTCCTTAATTCCAGTTATAGGCCATTTTTTGAGCCACACTCATTTGGTTTGTTTTGGTGTTTCAAAGTGCATACTTATGTGAACTAATTTTAACTTAAACTAGTTTCTCTTCTCCTCTAAATAATAACTTGAATTATGTGGGAATCATTGATGCCTATTCATGCATTCTCATTGCATTTCACATCTTGTATGCTACTGACCCATAATCATTTCATGCATATTCACATGCCATTCTCCCTTAACTTGCATCATGTGTGATCTTATGCGATTTTTGTTCGTTTCATCTCATATCTTCTTCTCATTGCTCCATATGCCTAATCCATTGCATCCATGATTGTATATTCATTCATCCATCTTCATAAGCATTCACTACTGACTTTGATGTTCATTTCATGTATTAATTCATGCTTGTAAGTCATACGCATTCATACTTCATCCATAAACCCTAATTTGCATTTATGTGAACTTAGGTGAACTTTTTGTACATAGTTTGACATAGTTTGATCTTGTGGGGTATCCTAGCATCCTTAGGGATCTATATCATGTAGCTACTGATTTTAGAAGTCATGTAACCTTTAGGTACCTTCACCCTTAGACTTAGGTCTTGTTTTTAACCCTAGTTCCATTCTAGGACGTTTATGGTACTTAATCGCTTTCATGCTTCGATTTTACTTTCAATATGCATTGTCATGCTAACTTTTGTTTTGTAGGGGGAAATATTGAGGTAAGCATTACTTAATTCCTATCTCTTATGCATCTTAATTGTGTTTGCCTTAGCACCTTGTGCTTTGCTTTTAGGTTTTCCCTTTCTTTAGAAACAACTTACCTTCCTTAGAAAGTAAGTTAGTTTCTAATTCTCTTTTCTTCTTCTCCTTTTCTTCATTAGGATTAGAATACCTCATTAACCATAGGACCACAATTTTAATAACTAACTTAGGATTGTGTCTTAGTCCCCCTTAGAAGTTTTCCTTTGACAACTTGAGTCTCACTTCTCATCTTACAAGAAAATCAAAAACACTTAATAAAGGAAAAGGTGTACAATGCGCCACGAGCCTTAAGCTATACGGGAAATGATTAGTGGAGGTCTCCTTCGCTCTTCTAGGATGCTTTACAAACGTTCCATTGGGGGCGATCTTGGAAAGTATTCGCTCATGTGTCATAGTCTTTAGTATTGTACATTCAAAAAACACAAACTTCAAAACACTTCTTTTAAAAGACAAAAACAAATAACAAGCGACTATCCTGCGGGAACTTCTCTTTCTCATCTCATTCACTCACAACACGAACTCGCGACGACTTGTCTCGCATGCAAGACGGTAAACGCACTCGTACCAGACGAGCCTGCAACACCTGAGCATAGACATACGCAGTTCCAGCTGTAAAAAACACAAACAAATAGTTCCCGCCTTAGTTAGGCGAACTACGTCGACTTTGATCCTCATTATCCCGATAAGGTACATAGGCAGCGGGGTAGGGCCCGTTCGAGCACAATCTTTATTTTCCCTACATTTCCCCTTTTATTCTCATTTTCTTTCTTAATTCCTTTCTCATTTCTCATTCCAATTCCAGTTAGCGGTTTTATTCAGCAGCTTTATTTCTCACCCTTTGAAACAAAACAAACAAGCGTGGATCCCGTCGGGTACGGCGGACGATCTGGGGTGCTAATACCTTCCCAGGTCGTAACCGACTCCCGAACCCAGATCTTTGGTTCGTAGGACCTTGTCCTTTCCTTCTTCCTCAGGTTTGTGCAACATTACCTTTCCCATTCTTTCGGGATAAAAATGTCTGGCTGGCGACTCTACCTTTCCGCGCCACTTTCGCGTTTGTACTAGGATGAAAATCCCGTGAGCGACAAGTTCCTGAACAGCCCTTTCTCCCAAGAAGAAATCTGCAATGTCGTATTCTTTTGTGAAGGCTCTAAATCTCCTGGCCTCAACGAATACTCGTTCAAGTTCTTAAAAGATTATTGGGATATTATTGGAACGGACTTCTCTAATTGCTAGCTTCATTTCTCTCATACGGGTGTTCTTCCGAAAACGTTCAAATCCTCATTTATTACCTTGGTTCCTAAGGTTGATAGTCTGCAAGGGTTCGGTGAATACAGGCTTATTAGTCTTATCAGGTGTGTTTCTAAAGCCATTTCAAAGCTCTTCTCCACAAGGTTGTCCTCTGTTATCTCAGGCCTTGTATCTAAGGCTGAAATTGGCTTCATACCTGGCAGGAATCTTTTGGATAGTGTGCTCCTCACTAATGAGTTCATCGACTCGGCTAAAAGGTCTAAGAATCAATGCCTTCTTTTTAAGGTGAACTTCTCATAAACCTACGACTGTGTTGACTGGAGCTTCTTGATTCACATCCCGATCTCTATGAACTTTGGCCCTAACTGGATTAAATGGATTAAAGGATCGGTTTGTTCTTCCTTCGTCTCTATTATTATCAACGGTAGTCCCTCCGCTAACTTTCAAGTCACTAGAGGCCTAAGACAAGGAGAACCACTTGATCCATTCCTCTTTGTATTGATGGCGGAAGCTTTGTCTTTTCTTGTTCGAAAAGCCTCTTCTCTAAACTTATTGTCTGGTTTTGGAGCTCTCAACTCCTCTGTAGAAATCCTTTAGTTTGCCGACGACACTTTACTGTTTAGTGATGGAGGGTATAATAACCTGTGGGCTTGGAAAATAATTCTCCGAGGTTTTGACACGGTTTCTGGTCCTAAGATTAATTTCTCGAAGAGTTGTCTCTATGGTCTTAAGATTAATTTCTCAAAGAGTTGTCTCTATGGTATTAATTGTGAGCCAATATTTCTAAAGGCGGCGGAGAACTTTCTTTTCTATAAACCAGATATTCTCCTTTTTACCTTCCTCGGTATTTGTATGGTGGAAATCAAAGACGCGTATCTTTTTGGAAGTCGGTTGTGGGTTCGTTCAAAGCAAGACTCAACTCTTGGATTGTAAGCAACCTATCTATATGGGGAGGGTTACCTTGATAAATTCGGTTCTTACCAACTTGCCGATTCATTATTTATCTTTCTTTAAAGCGCCTAAAAAGGTTACTAAGTCTCTGATTTCAATACAAAGAAGATTTCTATGGTCGGGTTCGTCAAACAAAAAATGTACAACTTGGATAAAGTGGGATATGGTTTGCAATCCTATTGATAAGGGAGGTCTTGGAATCAAACACATTGGCATATTCAATAAGGCTATGCTTTCCAAATGGTTGTGGAAATTTCTCGTAGGCGACAACGAAATTTGGAGACCTGTTATCTTGGAAAGGTACGGCTGCATCACATCTTTCTTTCTGAAATTCTAACCATTTCTTCTTCTTTTTTTTTGCTTCACTATAAATGAGATATTTGGCATCCATTAATAACTCTGGATCTGGGAATTTTGTTCTGCATCATCGTCGCACAATTGTTGGTAACGGTTCCACGGTCCCTTTTTGGTATTCATACTGGTGTGGGATTACCTTCTTAAGGACGTATTCCCCTCTTTATTCGAGGCCGCTATCGATAAATGCAACATTATTCAGAGGTACGGTCGGTGGATGCTGAATGTTTGGCAGTGGGACATCATGAATTGCTTGGATGACTCTTCCTTTGTGGAGCTGGGTAGTTTGGCCTCTCTGCTTTCTTTTATTCCGGCTGTGCAGATTAATAGGGATGCAATTGACACTTGGGAATGGAGATTTAAGCCTTCAATGGTCTTTTCTCTCCGGTCTTGCTATAATTGTTTATCTTTCGTCTTGCCGGTTTTTCTCTTCTTGATGTTGATGGTCTCCTCCTTAAAGTTGTTTGGAAGACTTATGTTCCTCTAAAAGTTAAGGTTTTTTGCTGGAGGTTAATTTGTAATAGGCTTTCGACCCGTGATAATATTGCTTCCAAATGTATCACTTCTTATATTCATGATAAGGTTTGTACCTTGTGTTTTCAAGAGGATGAAAATGTCTTGCATCTCTTCTTGTTTTGTCCTAAATTTCAAATTATTTGGCAGAAAATTATGGCTTGGTTCAATATCCTGCCGATTCCTTTTGTCTCTATCAGTAACTTCAGCTTGCTTTGGTTTATGGCTTTGATTGACAAAGGAAAAGAAGATATGATTTGCTTTGTGTGGTGTATCTCTTTATGGAGCATTTGGAAGTTGAGAAACAATATTATGTTCAACGAAGCTGTTTGTAATATCGACAATTTATTCTACTATACTATTTCTATATCTTTGAGATGGCTAGAGTTAGATCGTAGGAATTGTAGCTTATACGATTGGATGAAATATCCGTCTGACTTCCTGTAATTTTCAGGATTTCTCTTTTTATTTTTGATTGGTTTTTTGTATCGGGTTGGAGAATCCTTGTTTCTCCCTTTTAATACAAATCACTTATAAAAAAAATAATTTACAAAGCTTATAACTAACTAACTAAGATGATTTGTTCAACAAATCATCTTTCTCATCTTCCTCTATTGTTAAACACCCCCACCCACCAATCGAGGGGTGGAATATGTCCACAAGTCCAAGCTTGAGAACTATGGCATGGAAAGGTCGTGGATTGGAAGCTTTGGTAAAAATGTAAGCAACTTGGGAACTTGATTCAATCGGGAGAAGCCTCATGAGTCATTCTTAAACCTTCAATCGAACAATGTGACAATCAATATCAAGATGATTTGTTCTTTCACGGAAGACATGATTGGCATGCATAACACTTTGACTATTACAGTAAAGAATAGACATTTGAACACATTCATGACCAATATCTTTCAGCAGGAAAGTAAGTTGTTATGGACAAGCCTAGAAAGTGCCCTACGCCAAATTGAGGCCCAATCCAGTATTCGTCTGGGCATAAGCCTAATAAGAGGTTAGCGAAGATATGACCGTTGTAAGAAAGAGTCGTTGACATATAGCCGTTGGGGACTTCCCATCATGCACCATAACACCTTTCAAGCGGCCAACTGCCTTTCAGATTTATATGAGGCAGTTACACTCAGTCAAAGGCTACGCGTACACACTCCACGGGCATGTGCCCTTATAAATACCCTCCACCCTTGGAGGGCCAAGTATTCAATTCTAATCACCCAATTCTTTACGCTTTAGTTTGTATTGCACTGAAACTTACTTGAGCATCGGAGTACCTTGCAGGTACACCACCCTCTCTCCTACAAGAACCATCACAATCCCAGTTGAATGCAACGACGACTTGTTCGGATCATTTCTGTACAGTAGTGCCTTCTGTCGGATACTAGCAGCTCCCCCTTCGTGACCAAGATCCTTTCTTTTTTCACCACGAGATCAAAGCTCATATTCTTTTCGTCTTCATGGCTTTCCAGGTCAACGGGATTGTGAAAGATCCTCCTACCATCGTCATCAGCGACAGAGATAACATAGGAAACTATGGGACTACCCAACTCAATGCCAACCACCACGAAGGGCATCCTCCTTCCCCAACTTCAAACAATCTGAAACAACCGCCTGTCACTCACGAGAACCTCGTGTTCGAACCAATCCCCGTCCCGTCGGACGCAGATGTTGGCACCCAGGCTTTCATCACCATCCTCAATAGGGAAAACCCCGCTCTCTTCTAACAGAGTGAATGCATACAAATGCTCGAGGGTAACCCTCGTTCCCCTTCACCATCCAGGAGACGTTGTCGCAGAGGTTCTCGCACACCTCTGTGTCACTCTCGATATCCTCCACGAAATCGCAAAGGGAGAGATCCCAAATGCCTTTCTCCTCCAAGGATCAGGACATGCGTGAAGGATCACATCCAGAAAGGGCCAGAAAACATACTCGGTATCCTCCCCGGAGGACAAAACGCTCACTAGTGGATCAGAATCAGAGTACGAAATCCCGTCACGATGAAGACCATCATCCCCATCAACGTAGCAGGAGTCCTCGTTGAAGCAGATCTCCGTACCCTTAATCCGGAAGCAGTGACGACGAGGATCATGGAGATCCACATCCCATGCGGTCTCGAGAAGCCTCATCCACTAACCACCTACGACGGGACCACCGATTCCGACGATCACATCAAAAATCTCGAGGCCATGCTCAACTATCACAACGTGGAGGGCGCAATAAAATGTAGGATTTTTCCTATCACCTTACGAAATGGCGCAATGTCATGGTACAAACACCTCCCCACAGGTTCCATCACATCGTAGAGAGTCTTGAAGAGCCAGTTCACCAGGAATTTCACAGCATCTAGACGTCATCTAAAGTCCGAGGTCACCCTCGAAGGGATCATACAGGGTAAAGAAGAACCTCTACAGGACTATATCGAGAGATTCAATAAAGAGGTTGTTGGAGTGCACACTACTGACCGCATTAAGCGTTATATCCTAGAAAATTGCTTGCGTCCTAACAACGAATTTCGAAAAACGAAAAGATGATCATCCTTGCGAGTGTAGAGGGCCAGCTGGACATTTCTCATAATACACCCTTCTCATCCTTTCCCCAAACCAACTTCTTCCAAAGCCAATACCGACAAGAGCAAATATTGTCGGTTCCACCGCAGTCACGAGCATGTCACCGAGGATTGCATCCACCTCAAAGACGCGGTTAAGATCCTCGTCAAAGAGGGACACCTCAAGAAGTACATCAAGGAAGGATCTCCTCGACAAGAAGAGATAAAAAGAGTCGACAAAGTCTCTGAAGAAGCCGCTCCCATGCAAGTCGCCCTACCAGTCACCAGACCCGAGGATTTCTTCATTCCTCAGCATCTCAGAAGCACATGATACTTTACATCACACAGCCCCTGGGAATGCTTCCCATCGATTATGCTCATATCGGGTGTAGGCTATAACGAGATGATTGTCAGGTCCGTTAGGAGAAACCTCGAGCATCTGATCGACTCATCGCCAAATCAGCTCTCGTATATCAAGAAGACCAGGGGAAATCCCAACCAATCACTTTCTACATGGAGGAACTCCTCGGTGGTTCTCCAAACTCTCACAACCATTTGCTGATCCGCATCAAGATGGCAAAGACGAATGTACGCAGGATACTCGTCGACCAGGGAAGCTCGGTTAATATCATGTATACCTCTCTCTTTCGAGCATTGCAGCTTGATCAGAAAAACCTGTCTTCGTATGTAGGTTTTGATCTGCAAGGATTCAACGGGGGCACTTCTAAAACCTGGGGTTATATCGAGCAAAAGATCATGTTCAGGGAAGGAGATGCGTCCAAGACAATTAAGATGCATTTCCTGGTGATCGACTGTCCATCACTTTACCAATGCATCCTGGGGAGGCCACGTTTAGCCGAGCTCATCATTGTCCCATCAACGATCCATCTCAAAATGAAGTATTACACAAAAAGCGCCATGAGGCTACTCTCGAAGGAGACATTGAGGCAGCGCGGAAGTGCTTTGGACCAGCGACTAGAGGCCAAAACGTGATAGATACTGCACCAAAGAGCAACAAGCGCACAAGAGACAAAGGCTCTCCAACTGAGGACGTTCAACCCGAGAAGAAGCCAACCCCTCAAATCAATACAGTCAACCTCGATTCTCGCATCCCAGCAAACTCCGAGGACGACATCGCTGTAGACAAAGCAACCATTTTGCGTCCTTTTCTCGTAGGGGAATTCGAAGTCGTAACCTTCAGGGACAACCTTGACAGATGGGTTCGCATCGGTACAAGGCTTCCCGACGACGTTATGGAACAGTTGAAGCAATGATTGCACAACAACGCGAACCTCTTTGCCTGGAGTGTCGCCGATATGCCTGACATTTATCCTGAGCTTGCCATCAACCTATCAGCATGCGCAATTTCCGAGCATAGATGCAAGCAGTCCGAAGAAAAAACTGTAGCTGCTGAAAAATTAGTTAAGGACCTCGTAGAGGCCAATTTTGTAACTGAGGCCAGGTATACAACCTGGCTCTCGAACACTATACTCGTGAAAAAAATCTAAATGGAAATGGCGCCTCTGTAGTGACTACACTAATCTTAATCGGGCTTTCCATAAATACTCTTACCCTTTGCCCAACATAAAAAAGTTGGTAGATAATTCTACAAGTTTTAAATTGCTATCCTTCTGTGACGCGTATTCTGGGTACAATCATATACCTATGGTCGACAAAGATAAAAGGAACACCACGTTCATGACCCCGATGGGAAATTATTACTACAATGTAATGCCATTCAGATTAAAGAACGCAAGAGCCATATTAACGCATGATGAACAAGGTCTTACAATCATAAATTGGGGACATGCTAGAAGTTTACATGGACGACATGAATCGGGCTTGCCATAAATACTCTTACCCTTTGCCCAACATAAACAAGTTGGTAAATAATTCTACAAGTTTTAAATTGCTATCCTTCTGTGACGCGTATTCTGGGTACAATCATATACCTATGGTCGACAAAGATAAAAGGAACACCACGTTCATGACCCCGATGGGAAATTATTACTACAATGTAATGCCATTCGGATTAAAGAACGCAAGAGCCATATATCAACGCATGATGAACAAGGTCTTCCAATCATAAATTGGGGACATGCTAGAAGTTTACATGGACGACATGATCTTCAAGTTCATCCAAGAGTTCGATCATACTTCTCATCTCCAAAGTGTGTTCAACCAGGAAAGGAAGTGCAAAATGCACTTTAACCCTGACAAGTGCATCTTTGATGTAAAACAGACAAGTTCCCCGACTTCTAACTTACAAAAAGAGGAATCGAGGCTAACCCCAACAAGTGCCACTCCTTCTCATAATTTCCTACGCCAGACTCGAAGAAGTCGATCCAATCCTTAAACGGTATTCTCTCCTCTTTATCTCGCTTTGTGGAAAAATCCGCTCAATATGCCTCACCCTTCTTCAAGTTACTTTGCAAGGAAGCAGCGCTCGTTGGCAGAAGAATGCGAGCAGGCTCTACGACACCTCAAACGAGCACTATTGTTGCCCCCGGTTCTATCTAGACCAACCACCAGGGAGATCCTCTGCCTATATTTGTCTTTCAATATCAAAGCCATCAACGTGGCTCTCATAAGAGAATATCCAGACGGCAAAAAGCCCGTATACTTCACGAGTAAGACCTTGCAAGGGTCATAACTTAGGTATCAACAAATTGAGAAGGTCGCCCTTGTGCTCGTAAATGCTGCCAGGAGACTATGATATTATTTCTTGGTGAATACCGTGGTCGTACGAACCGACCAGCCCATTAAGCAATTGTTAGCCCGACCAGATATGGCTTGAAGAATACTAAGGTGGTCTCTAGAGTTATCCGAATTTGACATACGTTACGAAAGTAGGAAAGCTCTAAAAGCTCAAGCCTTGGTCGACTTCTTCGTTGAGATGACCCCAACAGAAGCCATGCCAGAAAGCGCCCACAAGTGAGTCATCTACATCGATGGAGCATCTTGTCCATCTGGAAGTGGTGTAGGGATCATCCTCGAGAATGATGAAGGCCTCGTGATCGAGGTATCTCTATTCCTTTCTTTCCCGACATCTAACAACCAAGCTGAGTACAAAGCCTTCCTAGCAGTAATCCTCCTATAAAAGGACATGGGTGCCCAAAAAATCAGGATCTACACCGATTCTTAGATGGTCTCATCATAGGTCAAGGGGGATTACCAATCAAAGAATGACCATTTAGTCGAATACTTGGCGTCGGTACAATGAAGCTTGCACACTTCAAGTCTTGGGATGTCCAGCACATCCCATGCGAGCGTAATTTGCGATCAGATGTCTTGTCAAAATTAGCAAGTACGCGAAGGAAAGACAAAAAAAAATATGTTATCCAGGAAATACTTCCTCGCCCTAGCATTGAAAAGCCCAGCGATATCAACGACATCAACGTCATAGGTAACAACAGTTGTTGGATGACTCCTGTATTTCAATATTGGATAACTGGCGAGTTTCCCGAAGAAAAGAAGGAAGCCAATGCCACCAAGCACCGTGCATCCTCCTACGTCTTTGTGGACGGCAGGATGTACCGCCGAGGATTCTCAATCCCGCTCCTAAAATGCGTCGAGGAGGAAAACATATCTGACATTTTGCACGAAATACACGAATGGATTAACGCGCAGCACGTGGGCATTAGGTCCTTGGCCCGAAAGGCATTAAGAGCAAGATACTACTATCCAACCATACAGAACGACGCCAAAGAGCATGTAAAGAAGGGCGAAAAGTGCCAGCGTCACGGGGATATGCATATCACACCCCCGGTGCACTCAAAATAATGTAATCACCGTGGCTTTCGCGCAATAGGGCATGGAAATCCTATGACCTTTCACAATGGATTCTTTCCAAAAACATATTTGATCGTGGCCGTGGACTATTTTATCAAATGGGTAGAATACGAGGCCCTGGACAGAATAATTGCGTTCAACATTTTACGATTTTATAAGAGGAACATCCTGGCCAGGTTCGGTGTACCCTAATCCCTTATCACGGACAATGGTACCCAATTCATAGACAAGAATTTTTAAGACTTCGTAGCTAAGACAGGCACCAAGCAACATTTCGCGTCCGTCGAGCACCCCCAGAAAAACAGGAAGGCCGAAGCTACCAACAAAGTCATTTTATGGGGCCTAAGAAGAATACTTGGCGAGGTAAAGAAAGGGTGGGTCGAGGAACTCCACAGTATACTCTGGGCCTACTCCACATTCGACCACCGGGGAGAATCCATTTCGGATGATGTATGAGATGGAAGCAGTCATCCCTGTGGAGATCAGAGAACCTTCTCGACGCACATAATCCTCTTTAGAGGAAGAACTCAACGATGAGGCACTAAGATAGGAACTTGACTTGGTCAAGGAAATCCGTTCAGGGGCAGCTCTCCGTGAAGAGTCCCTAAAACAAAAAGTCGCGTTGCACTACGATGGTCAGATCTTTAAACGAGAATTTCAAGTAGGAAGCCTTGTCCTACACAGAAACCAGAAAGATTCGCGTGAAGGCAAGCTCGCAGCCAACTAGGAAGACCCATATCGCGTTAAGTCAAAAATGGGTACATGAGCATACTGTAACACCCCAAAATTTGCCCTCTAATTTATGGCCTCAATTGACTTTATGCTTCACCCATCTACATCCTCCATTAGGTCACTTACTTCACAATCATGAAATACATTGGCTCCTAGGGTATGGGGTCAAGAAATTCCTGGTAATTTGAATTGGCCTTATCCAGAGATGATTTGGGGGTTCGTATCTCAACCAAATCGGAGCAAAGTTTGAATACGCATAAATCATGAAGGATGAACGTATCCTAAGTAATAGGGCCTCTCTTCAGCACGAAAAGGTGCCATTTATCATATCTTTTTCTCAAAGAGTGGTTCATGACAATCAGGGTATCCTAGTCTTCTCATTTGGGCATTACTTACAAGTTAATAACGTTGGAGGTCGAATTTGAGGGACTGATTAAATACAGAAATAGTTTTTGAATCTGAAGTTAGGAATGGATTGGATGTGGCATACTTTGGTCGGAAGGATAATTAGGTATTTAGGATACTAGTCTATCAAATGTCCAAATCTATTTTTTATATCCATTGAAGTGAAGAAAGCATATCCTCCATTTTTCAAACAAATTAATTAAGCCCATTTTTGAAACCCAATTCTATTTTGCTAAGCCATTTCCCTTTAATTTGCTTGTTCAAATACCCCCATAAATTGAGCTCAACATTCATTTTCTTCCTTTTTATTCCATTATTGATCCTTAATGGTTCATTCCTATGCATATCTACTAGTACAAATAAAACTTGCCCAAACCTATTCCAGATATGAAAACTATTTTGTCTCCTACAAAATTCAATTAGCCCACACCATTTTTTGACTTATTATTTATAAACCACATCATAGACCCACCTTTGTCCCTGTTTGTTTTTGTGTCAAATAAATAATAGAATTAGAATTAATTAATAAGAAGGAAAAGATTATTATACTCATATGAGAAAAGTATTTGAAAGAAAGTAAAGTTTCCTTTAAGTGGAATTACTCAAGTAACTTAACAAAAAAACACTAAAAATCATATCATTTTTCTTCCACTATTGAAATCCATCAATAGTCATAGATAATCTAATACAGTAACAAGAAATTCAGTACCAAAAGAAGAGATTAATACAGCAGGAAATCATAAAAAACAAAAGGGTAGCAAAATCCTGAAATTCAGAAGAAGCAACAGGCTGAAAATTCAGTTACAAAATATCTAACTGAATCGGTTAGAAATTCCTACAAGTTCTAGCAGGTTCTTAACCGAATATTTCCAGAAGCTTCAGTTTGATCTTGATATGGCTGAAACTCATCTCTGTTGGGGGGCTCTCGATTTTTTTGGATTTTGAATCTTCATATCCCTTTGCGGCTTCTTCATCAAGTCTCCTTCTTCTATTCATATTCACCTTCACTCTTCATGATTGATGACCCTCTTCTCAATTTTCCAAACCAAATCATCTTCATCATTCTTCGATCTCTAATCATTCATGTTCCCTCACCACCTTTAATCTTCAATCAGTTTGCAGTTAGCTTTGAAATCAGCTCGTTTTCATCAACTCTGTTTTTCATCCAACAAGCAATCCGCAACAAAGATCCTAATTGTGCCTCAGTCATCACCAAAACGGGAAATTCAAGAACACCACATCCGTATTCTAACAAGATCGGTGGCCTGTAAATTCACAAATATCATTCCACATCAGATTCAGTGAGTTTCAGATTGGAAAAGAAAGAGTTTCACATACTTGAGCAAGGCGACTCGACAAAGCTGCAACAAATCTCTCAATAGTTCAGCAGAGACAAACTTTCTCCACATCATCTTCATAACACGTTCATCATCATATCCATAGTCAATCAACACACATCTCCATCATTCAATACCTAATCTTTCTCGGATTCAACTCTTCACCATCCTTCAAAAAAGAACTTCATGATATCTTCGCCGTCAATCAACCTGCAAAGATTCAAGAACACAGTTAGGTGTCACATCATCTACAACATTCATTTTTAGTTAATCGACAACAACAACCATACGAGTCGATCACCATCTCTATACCCATCAAGAACCTGCAAGCATTCGATCGACCATAACAACCTTTTGAAGATTCGACCCCATGCTCGACACTACTGCAACAAATCCAAGATCTTGAATCAACATACAACAAAATCGGAAAATACGCGAGAGTCTTCTTCAACCTGCAGAATCAATACAAAATTGCACAAAGGATCATCAATCGGAAACGCGAGAAGAAAGAGAAATGAAGCTAAAGCACATACCTGAACTTCATATTGCGGCGGCATCGAAACATTGGAATTGTCTTCGCCGCATCCTCGCTCATCAATCTGAAGCACAATCAACCAGCGAATTGTAACAGGAATCGGAGTATTGGTCCATCGTCACCTTCCATCGGAGGCTTCGAAGAATCGCGAAAGTTGGCCAGAGATTTAATGTCGCGACGGCTCTGAAGAACAAAGTATCTTCAATCGTCAGCTTCCTCATGAAAGCTCCCTCAATCGATTCTCAACCACAAACTACGTCATCATCTTCGTCAGGACTCTTCTTCAATCGGCTTCAATTCTAAACTTCAAAGACCTTCATCGACAATTTTGCAGAGCTTCATCGAATAAGAACCTGCACATAACGACATAGCGATAGCATCAAATGCCAGAACGTACCATTGAGTCACACTCAGGTGAATTCAATCAATACAAACAATATTTTGTGATAAAGAGAAGTCGAAAAGGAATCGGTTTGAAATCTGGAAAAGAGATATTGAGCAGGTACCATAACTCACGTCTTCACCAAAATCGTCGTATCAACATCATCGCTCTCGTGCGTCCTCAATGTCCTAATCGTCGAGCTATCCTCGCAATCCCAACTGAATCGGCGTCTTCAACGGTCACCGCTTCTATCAAGGTCAGCATCGTCGTCTTCATCGCACAGCTACTTCGTCGCCGAACAACCACAACGTCGCGGCGGCTTGGATTCGCGAGCAAACGTCATCCGTCACGCATTATCGAGTGTAGGAGGAAATAATTTTTGGATTTGAGAAAAGGATTTGGTGTAGTGTAGGTGATTGTTTGTTTTGGGAGATCGGAGGGAGAGAACGCCGAACGGCGGCGGCTAGGGCTTTTGGGGTTTCCATTGAAGAAGAACTCAGGCGAAAGGAAAGGGAGGACGCGAAGAGGTAGGTTTTACTTTCTTTGTTTTAGGTTATAACATGATTATCTAGGTTTTTAAGATTTAATTAATTCAAATTCTTTGAATAAGAAAAGGAATTAAAACTCATAAATTGTGATTAATTGTGATTAAGTACACTGATTAAATGATAAACAACTCATTAATCCTCATTAAACTCCACCATAAGTATCAAGATAAAAGTATAAGATTATGGTTAGGTCAACAAAGTTGACTGGATTTTCATGCCAAACTCCCTCAAGATTCCTGCGCATGTGGGCCTTTCTCAGTTTGCTATTCGCAACCCCTTCTCAAGCCCATATTGGAAATGTAACTAAAAAACCTCTAAACTCACCCCCCTTTATACTCTTTTCTTTTAAATTTCTAAATTTTGTATAGTTTTAATTTAATTCACAAATAAATGGTAAAACACATATTAAAATTCTATAAAAATCATATTAGGATATTAACTAAATTTAGAACCATTCCCAATTTTTATTTTCTGATTTTAACCATTTTTCGATTTAATTTCGAATTTTCAATTTAATTGACTTATATTGAATTTTCACTTGGACACATAAATTTGTACAATTTATTTCTGCCACTTCCCATAACATTTTTTGCCCATTCTTTTTTCTATGATTAGAGAACGAATTAAGGTACCCAAAATATTTTTGGTATATTTTTTAGGGCATTTTATCTACTTTTTTGGTAGTGTAATTTGTGTAAATTTGTGATTGAACTTTACATAGAATTAAAGGACCATTTACCATAGTTAGACTTAGAATTTTTGAGAGATTTTTTAACATAGTGTTATAATCAGGTTAGGGATCCTAGGGAATTAATTTCATATTTTTCCCATGAATTTTGATATTTTTTTGTCATTTTAGTTCATTTCCATCATATTATGCATATTCATGGTTCATATCATTCACTAACTATTTGTTTTTTTGTGCAAGGTATTTTTCAAGGTTTGGCTTATGGACTTGGATATTTTTGTGCCTCAATTATGTTTGTATGCTTTGTGATGTGATAGTGTAATACTTGTATGCTTGTATAGTTTTTATAACTAGGTTAGAAAAGATAAAATGAATCGATAGAAAACCAAATCTCAAAAAATGAAATAAATAAAACTCGATCCAATGTCGAGTAAGTTTTCAAATAAATAAAGTTGCATGTGACTTTAGGATTTCTCGATCACCGTCGTTCCATTCCATTTAACCAAAAGCAAGCCTTGTATGTTTCACACCATAAGTCGTGCGTCTTAGCACCACGCAATCGACCCACCTGATCCATTGTTTCATCCCATTTACATTTCATTCACGTTTTACCCACCATGACTTAGGAGGACCATATTGTTCATTATTAACCCTTGTATCCTCATTTGTAGTTCAATATCTATTAGGTAGATTTAATCTTAAACCTCATTAACCATAGGTCATCCACAAACTCAACTAACTTAGGGTAAGTCTAGTTCCCCTTAGAATTTTTCCTTTTACAACTTGAGTCTCTCTTCTCATCTTAAAAGAAAATCAAAAACACTTAATAAAGGAAAAGGTGTACAATGCGCCACGAGCCTTAAGCTATACGGGAAATGATTAGTGGAGGTCTCCTTCACCCTTCTAGGATGCTTTACAAACGTTCCATTGGGGGCGATCTTGGAAAGTATTCGCTCCTGTGTCATAGTCTTTAGTGTTGTACATTCAATAAACACAAATTCAAAACACTTCTTCTAAAAAGACAACAAACCAAGAAGTCACGTCTTCTCATCTTATCTCATACTCTTTGCGGACGAACATGACTTGTCTCGACAGTTCAAACAGTGATACGGTAAAACACCCTCGAGTCAGAGCCGGTAACACCTGAGCTAGAGCTACGGCAACGTCATCCTAAAAATCACAAACGAGTATAAGCCTTAGTTAGACGAACTACGGCATCTCTGATGCTTATTTATCCCGATTAGGTACGTAGGCAGTGGGGTAGGGCCCATTCGAGCACAATCTTTATTTTCCCTACATTTTTTCCCATTTTATTTCCATTTTCCATTCCATTTCTTTTCTCATTTCCATTTCATTCCAGATAGTCATTCCTTTATTAAAACAGCATATTATTTCTCACCCTTTGAAAACAGACTTATAAGCGTGGATCCTGTCGGGTACGGCGGACGGATTGGGGTTCTAATACCTTCTCAATTCGTAACCGACTCCCGCATCCAGATCTTTGGTTCGCAAGGCCTCGTCCTTTTCCTTCTTCCTCAGGTTTGTGCAACATTACCTTTCCTATTCCTTGTGGGATAAAAATGTCTGGCTGGCGACTCTAACTTTTCCGCGCCACTTTCGCGTTTGTACTAGGATGAAAATCCCGGGAGCGACAGCTGGCGACTCTGCTGGGGACCTTTAGAAATTCTAATTTCCCCTTTGAGAGTCAATCCTAGCGCTTGTCTGTTTCTGTTTTCTTTGGGTGCTTATTCATTCGCTGTTATGCTTTAGTTTAGCTTTACTATTTTGTTTACAATTTATCGCTTTCCTTTACAGCTTTGTTTACAGCTTTCTGCACTTTACTTTACTGTCGCATATAATGGCATATATTGTACTGGCTGTTCTGGTTTTCCTTGGCGGGATGGGATTATTGTGAGATAAGCCAAATACCCGGCTTGAGTATACACATAGGATTTAGAGTAGGCAGTCGTGTGGCTTGCGTGGTCTTGAGCACGTGTAGTTTTCACGAGTCCCACACCCAAATCAGGCTCTCTTGGGATATGTTCTATACTGCCTAGGCAGACCATAGAATGTTCCCACCTGAGCTGCTAACACTGGGAACCGATCATCGAGGACCTTAGTGGAAACAACCCTCTCCAGTGGTGACAGTGGCAGACCACATTTCGTGGCAAACCCATTCGCACCCGAGGGCCCACTAGGAAATCGCATAGGATGACCTTGTTCTCTCGTAGGAACCTGGTTAAAGCAACTGGTCGTATGACGGTAGTATTGTACCCTTCGGGATGAATGTACTATTGTTTCTCGACTTCAGTGCTTGAAGCCGGGAACTTATGAGGGATGCTTGTTTTTCCGGAATTCAGCTGAGGCCTCCCTGAGTAGTACATAATGCCAAACCGATTCCCTGATTTGGTCATGAGCCATTTCTCGGAAATGGTGAACGTATTATTGCTATTCGGCTTTGAGATTCCGTGATGTTGACCCGTAGTAGCACACCCGTGAGATTGGGAGGGGTTTACAGGTTTGCAGGAACCCTAAAAACTTCCAACATACCCGCTTTTGCCAGTATTACTCTGTGTTATGATCCGGTCCTATATGATACTTGGTTGAGAATTCGGGAACTTCTGCACAGAGATACTAATATCATGATCTTCACCAACACTTGATTATCTGATCCACACCAGCGTCGGACCGCTGACCACATGCCAGTTGCATACATGACATCATGGCATTTTAGCATACATGTTTAGTTACTTCTAAGGATCCCATATCTGAACTATGTCGGATTTTCTTCTGCATTAAAACTTGGATCAAAACAGATGGTTTCCTTGGAAATAACTGAACATGGCATTTACATACATCCTTGCATTTTTGACAGGTGTTCAGAGACAAATTCTTATCCTAACCTGGTTTCTCTCCAGAATCTCCATAATGGACAATTTGAATCACGATTGTCAAGATATGAAACAACTCCGAGCGGAGGTGACTGAGATGAAGGCCCAACTGGGGCATGTTGTAGTGGAAATTCGAGCGTTGTCCCAGGATCAGAAATTGCTAAGAGAAGAATTCAACCTGATGAAGACTCAGATAAAGCTGCTTACAGGAATCATGAATGCTATGTCGAAAAAGGAAAATAGTTGTGTGTCTACTTTTCAAACAGAAGGTCATGTTTCTTCCATCTCTTTGGAATGTCCAATAAATCAGAGTTCGTTAGGTGGATTTCCTCTACAGTTTGAATTTCTTCACCAGCAATCACCAATCGGCAGTCAGGAAGAGCATCAGATAAGAACCAACTCCACATGTGAGATAAATGATCCTGCACCAACCTTTACCAAAGAAGTGAGCACTTTATTTCCTTATCAGGGATCCTCCTCAGTTGCTACGCCTTGGTTTCCAGGAGAATTGCTTCAACAGGTTTCATCTGTAGCTCCTCCATGGGTAGCAACCTGTCATCAACAGGAGCAAGAAAGGGTCATTGATCCGATACCCGTGTCTTATGCTGAATTATGTCCACAACTGTTCAAAATGGGGTTGATTGAGTGTCACGAGCTAACTCCTCCTTCAGCATGCATGAATACAAAAGAAGTGGTCGACTTTCCTTCTTCTAGAATCATTACTCAGGCCAAGTCTTCAAAGGGACTACATCGACAATCTTCATTCACTCCTCGGCCGAGTATGAGTAAAAGAGTACAGAGACGTGTCAGGCGTCCAACGCAATGTCAACAACGAAGTTTTCAATCATGACCACAGGGTCAGCAACAACAGGCACCGAGACCGTTTCAGGAAAGAACAAGAGCAAGGAACCGCAAACTTGATCCTATCCCATGTCCATATGCTGTATTGCTCCCAGAGCTGCTAAAGTTGAACCTAGTTGAGCTTCGTACCATGAGACCTCCTGCTCCTGACAATCTACCTCCGAATTTTGATGCTAATGCCAGGTGCGAATTCCATTCAGGTTCCCAGGGGCACAGTATTGAGAAATGTTGGGCTTTTCAGAACAAGGTGCAAGACCTAATTGAGTCCAAGACAATCAATTTTTCTCCTCATCCAAAGGTACTCCAGAGTCTGATGCCTAATCACGACGAAACCAGTGTCACGGTTATTCTACCAAATGGTCCATGTTAAGCAGAAGTCTTCAAGTTAAACATCCAGGACACCAGGGTATTCATGAAGAAAATAGAGCCAGCAATATTCAAATACTCTCAGTGATGGCATTTATGTGTTTGCCTTTCTTCATTGTTCATTTTCATCCCTATTGAGGGGAACTACGTCGCTCTGATTCTTCATTGGTCATCAGTCAATGGAGATACGTAGGAAGATAATCGTCAGGTCTTTCCGAGCAACCTTTTGGGGCAACTTTACTCCCCAGCTTCACTCTTTCCTTCAGATGTCTCGCGTCAGAGTCAGAATAGCTAGAAGAGGAAGTATTACTGCCATGGTTAGGTATACAACTGCGAATTGAAGATTACAAGTCTGTGAAAGAGCTATTGATCACTGAAAGTATCCAAGACTGACAGGTCCAGACGGAGCCAAACCTCCTCAACTACGGCAATATTCAGTTTCTTTACTGCATTTCCATTTGTAGTTTCTTTTATATGCTAAACATTTGTCTACATGTATGGAATTTGTTTGCTTTTGAATGTTAGCAATAATAAAACTCACATGTTTTTCTTGAAGTAAATTCATTTGCATTCCCTTATAATTTTGCATATGTACATCGCAATACCAATTGTCATGCTTAAATTCTATGAGGGAGAATGACGAAACAAAAACACAAAATCTCTAATTGTGTGCTCTCGAGTAAGGCCTTGTTGACGATGTACAGGCTTTGTTTCGAATCCCTAAACACTGAAGATATAAGGAAGATAGACCCTTGCTAACCCCTTTGAGCCTTGAAGCAGGAGTTTCTTTTCATATGAAAAACCCTCACATGCAACCCAGGGGCAGGGTAGATGTCAGCTAGTCGGACCAAGTGTTCAGGCTTTCATAAAGGAGTGTATTTGAAGATCCATTGCATTCTACTATGCTAATCAAGAGGTCCAAAGACCCGAAACCACAATGGTTACCCAAGTCAAAAGGTCCAAAGATTGAAAACCACAATGGTTATCCTTCGTCGACCAAAGAATGAGGCAGTCACAGTCCTCGCGAAGCAGTCAAGACAACCAGTGTCACACGACTCGTTCAAAAAAAAGAGAATAAAAAGAAAAGAAAATGCCCGCTAAGTCGAAACTTGAAAACAAGCGACTTAGGCAAAAGTTAGGGCATCCCGTTGGACTTCACAATCAAAGATTCACAAGAATCAGTCCAGGCAAAAGTTAGGGATAAGCAAAATAATGCAAAAGAGAAAGACATAAAGGATTACACAAGAAAGATCCTCAAATAAGGACAAAGTCGTGTGACACAGACATGAAGGATGGAGGAGTGACTGACTCTCAACAATAACCTAATTGGTGCGTGAACTGATAGCAACAATGGTTCCTCAATCAACACGAAACCCTTGTGAAAGGTGAATGCTTGTGAAAACTAGCTGAATGTAGGAATGGAGAACATCACGAAGAGTGGGTGGGCACAAATAAATTTCGAGCCTATATCCTTTGTTTCTATAACCGTGAACCAGGCCACGATACAACCCTTAAAAGTCCTAACTGAAACATGGTTAATTTGAGAGCGTACTACTACGAGACCGCGTTCCTGACTCCTATGAGTTATGCTAAAAGACATTTGTTGGTATTGCATGTACATACTTTCATTCAAAATAAGGTCGTATCTTAACCAGTGATCCGCTCACGAAGGTTAGCGATCCATTTTCAAAACTTCAAGATTAACCTGTTTGTTGCATTAGAATTTTCATTCTAAGAATAAACATTTTTTGCTTGCATACATTTGTTTGGTATCATAAACGGTTCACATGCGGAAATTCAATCCAGAAGCTTAAGCTTGCCAAGTTGAGAAGTCCAAAACTTCTGAAAGACTGTCACGTCGAGGTGCACTTTTCCGAAAAAGCTTCATTGAGCAGGGACTTTCCCAATCGGTCATCGTAAGAGCTAGCCAATCCGGGCCAGTTAAGTCGAGCAATCTCTTCAAACCTCAGTCAAACTGGGGCAATCACCTCGAGATTAAAATCTCTCCAAGATCGAAGATCAGTCACTCAGGTGCAAATCTATTCAAATACTCGTACTGGGGCAGGCCACCCTAATAGTACGAAAGTTCATTCTTTCCCGAAGACAGAAGATCGGAAGCATTTACCCGGAGTTTAGAATACCGTGGTTACTTGTCAAGTCAACTATCTCGTTCAGCACTTCTGACAGATACAAGTTCATCCGCGTTGGCAATGGTTACCTCCTCAGCAAGGTTATTACACTGATTCATGGAGTCGTTATGATACCTAAGAGTTTAAAGACACCAAGTCTTTTGTAAAATCCTCTTGAGGTAAAGACCATACAGAAGCAACTAATCCCCAACACGAGACAACTTGAAATCTTTCCTCCTCAGCAGGACGTGTCTCGGTGTTGTCATCTCCAACAGAAGCTATCCTCACTAAAGTCAGAAGTTTTTCCTTCAGTTGGTTTCCTTAATCTTGGTTACTCATCAGATCTAAGGCGATTCCTATCCTCCTTGAAGATTTCAGATAAATCGTTATCCTCCCCAGCAGATCCATGAGAGGGGATAATCTCCACTAGTCGAGGTATCCCCAGGCACGACCTTCAAATCTAAAGTCCAATTTATTTTTGGCAAAGGTGGTAATTCGGGACAGATGAATTATTCACGCTCTTCTCCAACAGAGATGCTATCCCCACGGGACTACTCGATATCGAATTCGCGATCATTGTGTTTCCCCACAGAGTTAGCAGCGACTTATTACTTCCACGTCAGGAATTATTTCACACACATACCAGTTCATTGACAATACTCAAGACATAACATCCCCAGTGTCATGGGGCAACATGCCATGCAATTCAACATATGCAAAAGTCCAGCCGCAGACTGGCCAAAGTCCATCTTTGGGTGGCAGATTTCAAAGTCCAGCCGCAGACTGGCCAAAGTCCATCTTCGGGTGGCAGATTTCAAAGTCCAGCCGCAGACTGGCCAAAGTCCATCTTCGGGTGGCAAGCTTCAAAAAGTCCACCCGCAGTGTGGCAAATTTCTAAAGTCCCCCGCAGTGGGCAAAAGCCTCCCGTAGTGAGCAAAAGTCTCCCGTAGTGAGCAAAAGTCCACCCGCAGTGTGGCAAGTTTCAAAAGTCTCCCGTAGCGAGCAAAAGTCTCCCGTAGTGAGCAAAAGTCCACCCGCAGTGTGGCAAATTTCCAAAGTCCCCCACAGTGGGCAAAAGCCTCCCGTAGTGAGCAAAAGTCTCCCGTAGTGAGCAACAGTCCACCCGCAGTGTGGCAAATTTCCAAAGTCCCCCGCAGTGGGCAAAAGCCTCCCGTAGTGAGCAAAAGTCTCCCGTAGTGAGCAAAAGTCCACCCGCAGTGTGGCAAATTTCCAAAGTCCCCCGCAGTGAGCAAAAGCCTCTTGTAGTGAGCAAAAGTCTCCCGTAGTGAGCAAAAGTCCACTCGCAGTGTGGCAAATCTCAAAAGTCCACCCGCAGTGTGGCAAATCTCAAAAGTCTCCCGTAGTGAGCAACAGTCCACCCGCAGTGTGGCAAATTTCCAAAGTCCCCCGCGGTGGGCAAAAGCCTCCCGTAGTGAGCAAAAGTCTCCCGTAGTGAGCAAAAGTCCACCCGCAGTGTGACAAATTTCCAAAGTCCCCCGCAGTGGGCAAAAGCCTCCCGTAGTGAGCAAAAGTCTCCCGTAGTGAGCAAAAGTCCACCCGCAGTGTGGCGAATCTCAAAAGTCCACCCGCAGTGTGGCAAATCTCAAAAGTCTCCCACAGTGAGCAAAAGTCCAGCCGCAGACTGGCCAAAGTCCATCTTCGGGTGGCAAGTTTCAAAAGTCTGCCGCAGTGAGCAGAAGTCCACCCGCAGTGTGGCAAATCCTTAAAGTCCACCCGCAGTGTGGCAAATTATCCGGCAACCTACCCGCAGTGTGGCAAAATTCCAAAGTCCACCCGCAGCGTGGCAAGTCGTTATTCATCCGATAATACACCAGTAAGGCATTGTTGCAGCCTATCAAGGTCCACCCGCAGCGTGGCAAGTCAGTAGTCGTCTGACGTCACTCAAAAGGCATCCCCCATTTACTTTTCTTCACATCATAATTATATCCAAGCAAAGGACATTCGGTTGAGTTTACTTCCCCGTTCTCCTGCCGCAGAGTGCAAATTTTCTGGTTGTTTCTAGTATTCAATCCCTGCATACTTCAAACGTCTGAAAGCAACTGCTATCATCCGTTCAAGTCTACAGTGATTGAATAAGGGCAGCTATAACACCCCAAAATTTGCCCTCTAATTTATGGCCTCAATTGACTTTATGTTTCACCCATCTGCATCCTCCATTAGGTCACTTACTTCACAATCATGAAATACATTGGCTCCTAGGGTATGGGGTCAAGAAATTCCTGGTAATTTGAATTGGCCTTATCCAGAGATGATTTGGGGGTTCGTATCTCAACCAAATCGGAGCAAAGTTTGAATACGCATAAATCATGAAGGATGAACGTATCCTAAGTAATAGGGCCTCTCTTCAGCACGAAAAGGTGCCATTTATCATATCTTTTTCTCAAAGAGTGGTTCATGACAATCAGGGTATCCTAGTCTTCTCATTTGGGCATTACTTACAAGTTAATAACGTTGGAGGTCGAATTTGAGGGACTGATTAAATACAGAAATAGTTTTTGAATCTGAAGTTAGGAATGGATTGGATGTGGCATACTTTGGTCGGAAGGATAATTGGGTATTTAGGATACTAGTCTATCAAATGTCCAAATCTATTTTTTATATCCATTGAAGTGAAGAAAGCATATCCTCCATTTTTCAAACAAATTAATTAAGCCCATTTTTGAAACCCAATTCTATTTTGCTAAGCCATTTCCCTTTAATTTGCTTGTTCAAATACCCCCATAAATTGAGCTCAACATTCATTTTCTTCCTTTTTATTCCATTATTGATCCTTAATGGTTCATTCCTATGCATATCTACTAGTCAAAATAAAACTTGTCCAAACCTATTCCAGATATGAAAACTATTTTGTCTCCTACAAAATTCAATTAGCCCACACCATTTTTTGACTTATTATTTATAAACCACATCATAGACCCACCTTTGTCCCTGTTTGTTTTTGTGTCAAATAAATAATAGAATTAGAATTAATTAATAAGAAGGAAAAGATTATTATACTCATATGAGAAAACTATTTGAAAGAAAGTAAAGTTTCCTTTAAGTGGAATTACTCAAGTAACTTAACAAAAAAACACTAAAAATCATATCATTTTTTTCACTATTGAAATTCATCAATAGTCATAGATAATCTGATACAGTAACAAGAAATTCAGTACCAAAAGAAGATATTAATACAGCAGGAAATCATAAAAAACAAAAGGGTAGCAAAATCCTGAAATTCAGAAGAAGCAACAGGCTGAAAATTCAGTTACAGAATATCTAACTGAATCGGTTAGAAATTCCTACAAGTTCTAGCAGGTTCTTAGCCGAATATTTCCAGAAGCTTCAGTTTGATCTTGATATGGCTGAAACTCATCTCTGTTGGGGGGGCTCTCGATTTTTTTGGATTTTGAATCTTCATATCCCTTTGCGGCTTCTTCATCAAGTCTCCTTCTTCTATTCATATTCACCTTCACTCTTCATGATTGATGACCCTCTTCTCAATTTTCCAAACCAAATCATCTTCATCATTCTTCGATCTCTAATCATTCATGTTCCCTCACCACCTTTAATCTTCAATCAGTTTGCAGTTAGCTTTGAAATCAGCTCGTTTTCATCAACTCTGTTTTTCATCCAACAAGCAATCCGCAACAAAGATCCTAACTGTGCCTCAGTCATCACCAAAACGGGAAATTCAAGAACACCACATCCGTATTCTAACAAGATCGGTGGCCTGTAAATTCACAAATATCATTCCACATCAGATTCAGTGAGTTTCAGATTGGAAAAGAAAGAGTTTCACATACTTGAGCAAGGCGACTCGACAAAGCTGCAACAAATCTCTCAATAGTTCGGCAGAGACAAACTTTCTCCACATCATCTTCATAACACGTTCATCATCATCTCCATAGTCAATCAACACACATCTCCATCATTCAATACCTAATCTTTCTCGGATTCAACTCTTCATCATCCTTCAAAAAAGAACTTCATGATATCTTCGCCGTCAATCAACCTGCAAAGATTCAAGAACACAGTTAGGTGTCACATCATCTACAACATTCATTTTTAGTTAATCGACAACAACAACCATACGAGTCGATCACCATCTCTATACCCATCAAGAACCTGCAAGCATTCGATCGACCATAACAACCTTTTGAAGATTCGACCCCATGCTCGACACTACTGCAACAAATCCAAGATCTTGAATCAACATACAACAAAATCGGAAAATACGCGAGAGTCTTCTTCAACCTGCAGAATCAATACAAAATTGCACAAAGGATCATCAATCGGAAACGCGAGAAGAAAGAGAAATGAAGCTAAAGCACATACCTGAACTTCATATTGCGGCGGCATCGAAACATTGGAATTGTCTTCGCCGCATCCTCGCTCATCAATCTGAAGCACAATCAACCAGCGAATTGTAACAGGAATCGGAGTATTGGTCCATCGTCACCTTCCATCGGAGGCTTCGAAGAATCGCGAAAGGTTGCCAGAGATTTAATGTCGCAACGGCTCTGAAGAACAAAGTATCTTCAATCGTCAGCTTCCTCATGAAAGCTCCCTCAATCGATTCTCAACCACAAACTACGTCATCATCTTCGTCAGGACTCTTCTTCAATCGGCTTCAATTCTAAACTTCAAAGACCTTCATCGACAATTTTGCAGAGCTTCATCGAATAAGAACCTGCACATAACGACATAGCGATAGCATCAAATGCCAGAACGTACCATTGAGTCACACTCAGGTGAATTCAATCAATACAAACAATATTCTGTGATAAAGAGAAGTCGAAAAGGAATCGGTTTGAAATCTGGAAAAGAGATATTGAGCAGGTACCATAACTCACGTCTTCACCAAAATCGTCGTATCAACATCATCGCTCTCGTGCGTCCTCAATGTCCTAATCGTCGAGCTATCCTCGCAATCCCGACCGAATTGGCGTCTTCAACGGTCACCGCTTTTATCAAGGTCAGCATCGTCGTCTTCATCGAACAGCTACTTCGTCGCCGAACAACCACAACGTCGCGGCGGCTTGGATTCGCGAGCAAACGTCATCCGTCACGCATTATCGAGTGTAGGAGGAGATAGTTTTCGGATTTGAGAAAAGGATGAGAAAAGGATTTGGTGTAGTGTAGGTGATTGTTTGTTTTGGGCGATCGGAGGGAGAGAACGCCGAACGGCGGCGGCTAGGGCTTTTGGGGTTTCCATTGAAGAAGAACTCAGGCGAAAGGAAAGGGAGGACGCAAAGAGGTAGGTTTTACTTTCTTTGTTTTAGGTTATAACATGATTATCTAGGTTTTTAAGATTTAATTAATTCAAATTCTTTGAATAAGAAAAGGAATTAAAACTCATAAATTGTGATTAATTGTGATTAAGTACACTGATTAAATGATAAACAACTCATTAATCCTCATTAAACTCCACCATAAGTATCAAGATAAGAGTATAAGATTATGGTTAGGTCAACAAAGTTGACTGGATTTTCATGCCAAACTCCCTCAAGATTCCTGCGCATGTGGGCCTTTCTCAGTTTGCTATTCGCAACCCCTTCTCAAGCCCATATTGGAAATGTAACTAAAAAACCTCTAAACTCACCCCCCTTTATACTCTTTTCTTTTAAATTTCTAAATTTTGTATAGTTTTAATTTAATTCACAAATAAATGGTAAAACACATATTAAAATTCTATAAAAATCATATTAGGATATTAACTAAATTTAGAACCATTCCCAATTTTTATTTTCTGATTTTAACCATTTTTCGATTTAATTTCGAATTTTCAATTTAATTGACTTATATTGAATTTTCACTTGGACACATAAATTTGTACAATTTATTTCTGCCACTTCCCATAACATTTTTTGCCCATTCTTTTTTCTATGATTAGAGAACAAATTAAGGTACCCAAAATATTTTTGGTATATTTTTTAGGGCATTTTATCCACTGTTTTGGTAGTGTAATTTGTGTAAATTTGTGATTGAACTTTACATAGAATTAAAGGACCATTTACCATAGTTAGACTTAGAATTTTTGAGAGATTTTTTAACATAGTGTTATAATCAGGTTAGGGATCCTAGGGAATTAATTTCATATTTTTCCCATGAATTTTGATATTTTTTTTGTCATTTTAGTTCATTTCCATCATATTATGCATATTCATGGTTCATATCATTCACTAACTATTTGTTTTTTTGTGCAAGGTATTTTTCAAGGTTTGGCTTATGGACTTGGATATTTTTGTGCCTCAATTATGTTTGTATGCTTTGTGATGTGATAGTGTAATACTTGTATGCTTGTATAGTTTTTATAACTAGGTTAGAAAAGATAAAATGAATCGATAGAAAACCAAATCTCAAAAAATGAAATAAATAAAACTCGATCCAATGTCGAGTAAGTTTTCAAATAAATAAAGTTGCATGTGACTTTAGGATTTCTCGATCACCGTCGTTCCATTCCATTTAACCAAAATCAAGCCTTGTATGTTTCACACCATAAGTCGTGCGTCTTAGCACCACGCAATCGACCCACCTGATCCATTGTTTCATCCCATTTACATTTCATTCACGTTTTACCCACCATGACTTAGGAGGACCATATTGTTCATTATTAACCCTTGTATCCTCATTTGTAGTTCAATATCTCTTAGGTAGATTTAATCTTAAACCTCATTAACCATAGGTCATCCACAAACTCAACTAACTTAGGGTAAGTCTAGTTCCCCTTAGAATTTTTCCTTTTACAACTTGAGTCTCTCTTCTCATCTTAAAATAAAATCAAAAACACTTAATAAAGGAAAAGGTGTACAATGCGCCACGAGCCTTAAGCTATACGGGAAATGATTAGTGGAGGTCTCCTTCACGCTTCTAGGATGCTTTACAAACGTTCCATTGGGGGCGATCTTGGAAAGTATTCGCTCCTGTGTCATAGTCTTTAGTGTTGTACATTCAATAAACACAAATTCAAAACACTTCTTCTAAAAAGACAACAAACCAAGAAGTCATGTCTTTTCATCTTATCTCATACTCTTTGCGGACGAACATGACTTATCTCGACAGTTCAAACAGCGATACGGTAAAACACCCTCGAGTCAGAGCCGGTAACACTTGAGCTAGAGCTACGGCAACGTCATCCTAAAAATCACAAACGAGTATAAGCCTTAGTTAGACGAACTACAGCGTCTCTGATCCTCATTTATCCCGATGAGGTACGTAGGCAGTGGGGTAGGGCCCATTCGAGCACAATCTTTATTTTCCCTACATTTTTTCCCATTTTATTTCCATTTTCCATTCCATTTCTTTTCTCATTTCCATTTCATTCCAGATAGTCATTCCTTTATTCAAACAGCATATTATTTCTCACCCTTTGAAAACAGACTTATAAGTGTGGATCCCGTCGGGTACGGCGGACAGATTGGGGTGCTAATACCTTCTCAATTCGTAACCGACTCCCGCATCCAGATCTTTGGTTCGCAAGGCCTCGTCCTTTTCCTTCTTCCTCAGGTTTGTGCAACATTACCTTTCCTATTCCTTGTGGGATAAAAATGTCTGGCTGGCGACTCTAACTTTTCCGCGCCACTTTCGCGTTTGTACTAGGATGAAAATCCCGGGAGCGACACATACTACCTCGAAGAACTAAATGGGGAACCATTTGCTCGATCATGGAACGCTGAAAAGCTTAAAATATATTACAGCTAAAGTCTAGCCAGAGTGCAGAATAGCTGTCGGCTAATAAATCCCGTCAACGGGGGAAAAAGTGCCCGACCACAGGGATGTATCTTGGTATAAATACAACCCTCAATATAAACGTGCGCGATCATTTACCCATTATTCGGGCAAATGAATCGCCCAATGGGGACACCTCAAACGAGCTCCGCCGTTGTCATACCAACGTAGCAGGCCCCCAGCTCGCGATAGGAAAGGTCTAAGCCTTATGAAAAAAAGGACACAACTGCATCCTCAGTCCCCTCTAGCGAGAGAAGATCTCGCCCCCATCAAGTTCCATACATTGACGAGTTTAACATTATCACATCGAGCATCCACCCAGTTCTTTAACTTAAAATTATAAAAACATACATACAAATTAAGTAACAATGCACACGTAAAAATGACCATAATATTATCAAAAAAATACCGACCACAAGGCCGAACATTGTCATAATATACATTAAAAGGGGACTAAGCCCCATACAACAAAGAGTACATAAAAAAAGAAGCACACATGCCATGATCATTACAACACACAAGCCAAAAGACTTCATTCGTCATCAGGAGGGACAACCACGTCATTCTCCACGCGATGAAGAGGACCGGTACCCTCCATGATCAACTTTACTCCGGGGTTGGTCACTTTAAGTTGTTCGATAACATTATAATAACCAAAAGAGGTCATAGCTAGGTTATCCTGCGCCAATAGACGGATACGAGAAATCAGATCCACCTTGAATATCATATTCCTCTCTTCACCAGTCTCATCCTCGCCACAAACCAAAGCACTCTCTAGCTCCTAGACCTTCTCCTGTAACCCTTCATTCTCCGTGTTGGCTACCTTCGGGTTTTCCTGTTCGACTCTCAACATGATCACAGTTTCTTCTTTGCCTCCAGGTGCCCTTCAAGCTTACTCAGTTTGTTGTAGAGCTTAACACTTTCCTCCTCAAGGTTAGTTATTTTCTTTTTGGCAGCAACTAAGTTTTTCCTGGGCACCAGGTCAACATCATTGAAAGCAATAGCAGCCTCCAGGATCCGTATCATCCTCGTAGTGTCCTGACATAACTCAGTTCTCAGAGCTTTGTGATCAATGGATAGAATGGTTGTCACATCTAGATCGGGGACCAAGACGGATGACCCTTCAGCAAACAATGACCTTTGGGTCACACACTGGGGCAGAACAAACATGTCAGAAGGTGTCGCATCAGTTTTTGGAGGAGAAGGGGGTTCCTCAACCCTAGAACTTTTTCCTAGTGGAGAGCTGCCCAGTGGGGTGCTCCTCGGAGTAGAACTGCTAGTAGCGACGAACCCGTCAAGGGTAGCCTAATCCTTAATAGTTTCAACCATGATCTTAGGGCCCTTCTTGAGGTTACCCTTGTTGGTTTTCACCAGACATTCATGCATCTCGGCCATTTGAGCTGCAAAAATAAAGAAACAAGTAAGTTACCGAACAAGTCCTCAGGTAAAAAACTGAAAAAAGCTAAAAATCCACCTAGGATTCGCATCGTCACTTACTCGTTTGGACAACTGAGCAACAACTTCACATTTATTAACCTGTTCTGAGTAGCAGGGGTTCCATCGAGCCTAAGGAGTACATGTCTGTTGGAGTCTATAAGTTCTGAAGGGAGGAAGCTAGAAAGGAAGTTAAACAACGTGTTATATGTCGTTGTGTCATCAATGCCAAGATCCTCGGGTTTAGTAATGTAATGTTCGTTGGGATGCCGAAAATAAACATCCACCCATTCTAACGGAAAATGGGCCACTAGCCTCTCCTCGTCGTCGGCGACCTCCCTATCATACAGTGAATCCTTGGCCGTCTGCGAGCTTGGCTGAATAATGTAGAAGTGGTATTTGAAATCACCATCGGAACCCAAATAGGCTTTAAAAAGTTTGCTCGCTTGTTTTAAAGACACCAGCTGTGTCGGCCATCCTGGGACTTCCTCTAAAGATAGAAGATCCCGAAGAACAAGTTAACAGTCGCTCCTACCTCCAGGTAACGACACACCATCTCGAAGGCTCTTATGAACGCCAGGGCGTTTGGGTGCAACTGGGAGGGCGCAAGTTCGAGATGGGTGAAAACCGCATCATGGAAGTCCGTGAAGGGAAAGAGCTACCCAGCCTCGCGAAATGTGAACTCGTACATCGGGAAGCGAATGGAAGGATAACGCGAGCAAATCCTCTAATCGGGCTTCGGAGGTAACGACCGCTAGTTCACAGGTGCCCCTTTCTTTGTCTTCTCAATTTTGCCCCACGCATCGGAGGCATTTACAGCGAACTGTGTAATGCCCCGATTTTATTTAATTATTCTATGGAGAATGTTGTGTTGTAGTGTGTGAAGAATAATATATATTATCGAATATAATGGTGATATTAAATTATAGTTTTGGTTGATAATTGTATTATTTAAATAAAATAAATTGAATAAATAAGAGATAAGGACAAGGTGGTCAAATGGTGAAAGTAATAAGGGTAAAAGGGGAAGATCATAATTTGGGTCTTAGGGGTTATGTTGGAAATAAGGAAAAAGGGAAAACATAATCGTATTTGGGAGAAGCAAGAATGATCGTGAAACGTGTGAAGAGGAGAAGAAAATGAAAAGGCTTAATCGGGAAGAAGAGTTTGCGAAGGAGAAGAATTCATCAACGAAACTTAAGGTAAGTATGGGATTCTTCCATCTTAAGGGTTTGATAATGGGAATTGGGTAGGTTGAGGATTAGTGATTGAAGTTGCAATGAATTATTGGGGAAATTAGTTGAATTAGGAGTTGTTTGTTGTTGGTAGTTAATAATCGTATGAATTAGATGGTGAAATTGCTGAATACTGTAATTTTCTGGTTGTTGTAGGTATTGATTTTTCGTAGTAGATTTGAGTGTGAAAAGCAAAGATGCGACTTGCAAAATCGCAGAGCTCGCTTAGCGAGAAGAGTCAAGGAGTTCGGTGCTTAGCTAGCCATGGAGCGTGAAAAATAAATTTTTAAATTCCGAAAAATTACAGAAAATTATTTAATTAACTAGTAATGCTTAAGAATTGATGTGGGGTAGCTAGAAGTAGCAAGAAGAGAGTTATACACCTACTTGTAGGGGTAATTGTAACACCCCAAATCTAGCCGCCGGAAAACCATAAATTCAGAGTTTCAAAATTCAACAACTAAACAGGATGCTACATTTTTCAACTTTAACAAATTCATTTAATTTCATGAACATCGATACATATCACTCTCAATTAGGATGAAATCATAACGTCAACTCGTATTCAACTCTTGGAATAAATCAACATTTATAAATAGGCAGCGGAGTCATAAATATTCAACTTTGCATCAGTTAACAACTTGTTCAACCTAACAAGTTTAGTAATAACATGTTTTTCATTGAAACAACATAAAACAACAGCAACTAAATATAAAAACAAAACAACTAAGCATTCATCCCCCCGAGTGTTACATATCAGAGCAACGACACCGACTTGACTACAAAGGTAAGCAACTCTAATCTTGAATACCTGCACGTTACCAATTAAGGTAACATTCGACAACAGAAAGGGGTGAGATATCGAACCATATAAACAAGAGTATGATAATTAATACGCTAGATAGAATCATACAATTTTCATACTATCCACGACAACGTCTTACTAATCACCCCAAACAACCAACATATTTTATCAGCTTAATTCACACATCAACATAATCAATTTCATCTATAAAATTAGCATAGACACCTCCATCAACTTCGACGTACTTATACGACATATTCAACTTCTTCAATATCAGTATAATCGACTTTACGGACATAGACATATTAACAACTCAGGCAACATAATCACATATTCAAGTGATTCAACATAATCACATAATTAACTTAGCAACATAATCATATAATCAACTTAGCAACATAATCATATAATCAGCTTAAATCTACTTAAGCAACTTATTCAACTTGATCAACTGAAACAACTTTATCAATGTAAGCAACAAGAACGACTTTATCAACTTGGCAACGTAAACAACACAAACAACATAATCAATGCGACACGGGATGCGAATCGACTGTGCATATGCATGTGGTACCATAGGAGTAAAACTTCCAACTTAAAAATATACCAGGTTATCGAGGTATCTACAAGGCATAAGCCTTCAACTTAATAAAACTGCCAATCCAGGCCAACATGGTGAGCATCCGCTCCAACTTAGAAATGCAATAGATGCCACGAGACCAACAACGCAACACACAAACAACAAACAACTCAAACAACATACCACAACAACGTAACAACTTAAATTCAACATGGTTCAACCTTGGCCATAGGCCTACAACTTTCAACGCTGGTCATACGACTTACAACTTTAATCTCAACATTGGTCCTTCGACCTTCAACTTAAAGATGCCCATAATCAGGGACAAAACAACATATTTCAACGTACACAAAATTCACACATTTAACACATATTCGACAAAATAAATCAACTAAAATTACCTACTAAATTTTATGAACTACTTCGTCAATTTTCATTAAATTTCGGACAACTAAATTCTCCGTGTAATTTCACCCGATCGACTAAATCAGCTAAAATGACACTACTTAATTTTCTACTAAAACTACTGATAAGTTCTACTTATGCTGCTCAATTCTAATTTACCAATATATGCATTTATCTGCTACTATCTCTTAACTTTTATTGAATTCAATTCTGTCGCAATACCATTACCTGCTAAAGTTATACTTTCAGTTTTCTATTACCCGTGCACTACTATTACTTCTAAACTCTACCATTATTTTTAATTCATACGTTTTGTTCTCATTAATAACTTATTAGTACAAGTATAAACTAGTCAATTGTTTATCATTCCACTCCTCAACCAATTAGTATTACTGAGACTTATTAATAATACTATCCGTCAATTAATCCATTTAGACTTGAGGATGTCCTATATAATTTATTTAATTAATCTCCAGAATTTCCCCCTACACTACAACACCAAAGAAAAGATCAAGTGGTCCCCACTAGGGGTGTGGCCTGCGCCACCCCCATAATAGGAGAGTATGGCATGCGCCATCTCCCTAATGGGACATCATGGCCTGAGCCATCTCCAGGATAGGAGATTATGGCCTGCACCACCCTCATTGGGTTGATATGGCCTGCGCCACACTATATGCTCTCTCGCATGGGTGGCCTGCGCCACCCTTTTACAATCGGTGGCATGCGCCACCCGTTCAACGTAAAAGGAGGGTTTCTTCCAATTTCGTATATTCCAGGAAATTTTTAATTCGACTATTGACAATTCTACAAAATCGATTATAAGATTGTTACAACAACTTAATTTCTTTTTACGACAAATTCAAACCACCCAATCAACATCAACTCAACATCCAACATCACAAAAATCACATAATCCCAATTCCGCACAATAATTATCATAATCCTGATTACAGAGTTCGAACCCCACCCTTACTTTAATCGATGGTTGTTTCGAATCTCCGATTGAGCTTCCGACAGTGACTTCTCGTAACCGCTTTCTCCACTTTTCCTCGTTCTCCAATTTTACTCGTTCTAATTTTTCCACGTTCCATTATTCTCAACTTCTACTGATTCAACTTCTCCTCTTGGCTAATTCTCCTTTTTATTTTTCTTTTTATTATAACCATTATTATAATAATTCAATCTTAATTGGGCTTTCTAATCCGTACCCCCACGACTTCTACCATCCACGCCACAACTAGGCCTACTTAAATAAATACTCTCATAATTCCACAATATTAATTCGAATATTATTTCTCCCGACTAAACCGACTAGTTATCGACTATCAAATAAATCGCCCAAACTACCAAATCAACATAATCAACTATAAACGCAAAATATCCAATTTTATTATCCACAACTTAAATCAACTGATTTAATAAATTCAACCCGAATCAACTTATAAACATCAACGAATTATTCCAATATTTAGGAAATCAACTTAAATCAACTTGAATACACAAATCCCCGCAAATCAACACAACGCAATACACTTATATTTAATTAATTAATTAATTAAATAAATGGGTGTTACAATAATTAGTGTAATTGAGCTAAACATAATATATATGTTCGTTGATGTTGAGGTTGTTGATTTGTTGAGTAGTGTTGTGTTGGTATGTTTCATATGTTTATCGATGGTATATGAGCATTTGATATGTTGTTGTATATGTTATGTTGCGTTGTTGTGGCATGAACTTAATTATATGATTATATGTTATGAAATGCATGTTAATCGCGTTGATGGTGAATAGTAGTAATTGATAGATATTGCAATATGTGGCTGTTGTTGTTGATGTTGTATGATGTAGTTGTAGTGAGTATGCATGTATGTCATTGATGTTGCATGACATGTTGCATATTATGTAACATACCAAGGTGGGGTATGTCGTTGTTGTGATGTTGGTGCGGTCATGAAATAGGGATCGTACGTGGCCATGAAATAGGGGTCGAGGGTGTGATCATGAAATAGGGATCATACTGGACCATGAAAGAGGGGTCGAGAGTTCTGACGGGAACTGAATCTTGAAATAGAGATCAAATTATGGTACCGAATACATAGAGTCAAGTCGAGTCTCATTTCATGGGTGTTGTAGTTGTTGTATATGATGTGTGGTTATGTGTAGTTGTTGTTGAATAGTATTTGTTGAGAAGCGATGTATTTTAGGATACTTGCTTAATTCTTATTATATGATATTTATGATATAAGTATCTCTTCCCTTCTGTTTGAATGTTACCCCCCTGTTGGTAACGTGCAGGTGAGTAGGATAAGTCGAGTGGTGGTTAGTGAAGTCGGTGTACTTCTCATCTTTAGGATGGTGGCTCTGATACGTCGCTTTGGGTGTCAGGACGACGTTGCACTTTTTATTTTAATTTTTAATGAAACGAATTTTGTAATGGAATTATTACTAGTTATTTTGATTTCCGTTGCGAGTTGAATATTTTTATAAAACGTATTATTGAGCCGTGGTTTTGTAGAATTGTGACACTCAAATATTTTGATGAAGTTAAAATTACTCTGATTTTATTAATAATTTATGTGGGGTTATTTGAGTGTTACAAACTGAGACGCCATCTCGAGCGGCTTGTCCATAATCCACAGTCGTTCAGCAGCAGGGACATCCGCGACCTCAGCAGCATCACCCGAAGGGTTCTCCTCAACTCCATGTGCACTGTTCTAACTCATTTCACCTGAAAAGTAGAGGAAACATAGTGAATTCGACAATCTAAAATCTACCCTTCCACTGCATATTAAGTGAAAGGGCTTCGATAAGGATTGGGGACGTGCCCCGGGTCATCCCCTTAACCAAGGAAAAAACTATGAGGACAAGGCCGATATATTGAACTCAACCTCACTACTTTCAAACTAAAGTCCACTGAGCATAAGCCCTTTCACTAACCACCAAATACAACGACCCATTGCTCGGTCAACTAACACTAAGTTATCCTAACCAGAATTTAGCATGGATCTAACATTAATCTATTTATATCCTGAAGTTAACCCTAGTTCTTCATGAGATTCATACGCATTTGATGGACGTTCATCGAAATTTCCAGAAATTCATAGGAATCCCCAAAAATGTTGAAGATCCTATGAATTTCATGAGAGATTGATGAATGTTCATCATTTAAAACTGCAGAAAAAAAGGAAGATGATGAAGATTACCTTGATGCATGGCAGAATTCTGGGAAGTTAACGGTGGCGACGATGAATGTCCGGTGAAAGGTTGCAGAGAAAAGGTTTTACAGTGAGAGGAAGAGTTCGTGCAAAATGAACAAATGAATCCATTTTCCCCCTTTTTATAATGCCTTAAGCTCGCTTGGGGAATCACAAAAGCCAAGTAATTATTACCTAGGGCTAGCGCTTAGGTGTCATAAATGAATTACGGCGTTTTCCAACATGTATCACTAAAGCTATAAACGTTATGTTTCTCAAAAAAAAGAGAATATTTTTGCAATGTCTGTATGTCTTCCTCCTATGGACAACTGCCCGACATGATAACCAAAGTTAAAGGAAACATGTGCTCGTAACGTCTACAAGAAAGTTACGTCGACCAGGATCCTCGACACCTTAAGTCACTATCCTCGCTCGAGCACAGCGACTTGGGGGGCTCCTGTTATGTACTGGCCTAGCAAGTGCCATACAAAAAATTGAGTCTCAATCAAGTATTCGTCTGGGCATAAGCCCAATAAAAGGTTAGTGAAGATATGACCATTGTAAGAAAGATTCGTTGACATATAGCCGTTGGAGACCTACCCTCACACGCCATGACACCTTTCACACAACCAACTGTCCTCCAGATTTATAAGTGATAGTTACGCTCAGTCAAAGGCTACGCGCCCACAATCCACGGGCATGTGCCCTTATAAATGCCATCCACCCTTGGAGGGCCAGGTATTCAATTCTAATCACCAAATTCCTTACGCTTTAGTTTGTCTTGCACTGAAACTTACTTGAGCGTCGGAGTTCCTTGAAGGTACACTACAACCTCTCCTACAAGCACCATCATAATCCCAGTTAAAGGCCACGAGGGCTTGTCCGGATCATTTATGTACATAAGCCATTTCATTTCCCTGGTAATCGTTACAAGAGTTATGAATTCAATTTCAGCTAATGAACATGAGACATTGCTTTTCTTATTAGATTTTCAAGAAATTAGAGAAAGACCAAGAAAAAAACAAAAACCCGAGATAGATCTACGAGTATCCAAACAGCCACCCCAATCAGTGTAACACCCTAAACCCCGTACACAATTTTAATGCATATAATTGAATAAAATCGCAACCACAAAGTGTGTCACTCACATCATACATATCATGCTCCATAACACAGGTTATAAATTTCACATAAACATCTGTCATTGCATGCTCACCTTCACTTAGGGTATCATCACAACAAAATTATAATTAAAGCAATTAAAACACATATTGCACTCATACCATTTAGTTTCAACTTCAACTTCCATAAAAAATAAAGAGTTTAAATAAATCAACTCAACAACCACATCAATTATAATACTTCAACATAAACATTACATAAAAAGTAAGCAAATGTTCCCAACCTGATGTTACATGGTCAAAGAAAAACCCTACTAAAGAAAATGACAAATTGTTAGAAGCCACTCCAATAGCTACCTTACAGTTACTTCAACAATGATACTCTTGAGTATCTGTATGATGCCCATGTAAAGGCAACATTCAAACATAAGGAGTGAGAGTTCATTTCAATAATAAATGGTATAGAATGAAGAATCTAGTACAACATCTCGCAATCATGTACAACAATATATCACATTCTCACATCCAAATCATAATAATATCATACACGACAACATCTCAATTATCATCAACATCATACAAAACCACATCTCAATTATCATTAACATCATATGCAACAACATTTCATCCAACAACACATCGACAATAACCAATACAAATGCAACGCAATGTACTCAACACCGAATTGACATGCATGTGGTACTAAATATGAACACTAGGGTTCATCTCATTCCATGATCCACACCATAGGATTTATTTCCTTGGAACCAGAGCTCAACAAAATTGTTACCATCACCATAGTTAATGATTCATTAATCCCCCATAATAGGAATTAGCTACTCGTACCCGATCCATCATAATGGAATCGAGGCTCACAAAAACTTGTTACCATCACCATAGATAATGTTTCACTAATCCTATAATAGGAATTGACTATTCGCACCCGATCCATCACCATAGGATTGAAGCTCACAAAAAAGAACCAAAGTCCTGACAACATGAATGCATGAACTCTCAGCATGCAACAACAACACATACACATTGGTCTCTCTTGTCATTGTGTATACCACCACCAGAATCATGGTTAATCAAGCATTTAACAATATCATGCAAACATTTCATCATAATACAACAACCCATGTAATCAAATACTCATATTATCACAACACATTCAGCCTATAAAAACAATTTCATTAGATAGTAATTCGCGTTAGCTTTTGTTATGCTTCGAACGACACTCAATTTGGACTTACGGATCAAAATTTATGACTAAAACTGTATTTGAACCCAAATATGCCTAGCCGCACTTCATGGCATCCCCTCCATGGGTTCATGGCGCTCGCCATGGACCTTCAGAATGTAGATTTTGCGTTTTTCATCATCGGAGGCCTTCTGGACCTCCAATTTCGATTTCGTACAAACCCCTGATCTCAAAAATTTGACATACTATATTTATTCAATGATTAAAACAACAAATTCACATTATATCATAGATTGGAATCAACAAAATCATTCAATCTCATCAATTCATATGTACCTTAAACCTTCCAAACCCTCAAACATGGTGGAAAACATCAATATCTCAAAACAGAAAATTATACACATATATGCACACAAAGGAGGTTAAGGGTTCCTCCATTCTACCATTCTACAATACCATTTACTATTGGAACAAGTTCCCATCCTCACCTGATCTCCAACAAAAGCCCTTGTTCTTCTTCTTCAACCTCTAGGCATAGGTAGAATTTTAGTTCCCCTAAGTTTTTAATGCAGAACGTTAAGTTCAAAGCTTCTTTGAGAGAATAAAATTATGTCATGTTTGGGCTAGATAGTAATATGTCATCTACATATGCTAGTAGAGCCAAAAATATGTCAGCAATAGATATGATGAATAGAGTATGATCAACCTGATCTTGAGTAACTCCATGTTGCAGGATAAAATATGTAAGCTTGTCAAACCATTGTCTACTGGCTTGTTTTAAGCCATATAAGGATTTTTTAAGTTTGCAAATTTGGCCATGTTCAGGAGAAGTAACACTAGGCATAGTTGTTGAGAGAAAGTGAGAGGGGTCTCATATTTAGGAGGGGGTCTAATTAGAAATACATGGGTAGTATTAAGCAAAAAAGGAAATGAACTAGAAGAGTTCATCTAATACCAATTTGTATTTTTTTTACTATTAAGAGTGTTCCTTTCTTGGGTTAACACACTTTAGACGAGGATGTTATTATACCGAACTGTGTTGCTAATCCTTTGTGTTCTATTCTCTTTATTTGTTTTTAGTGTTATTGTATTTGTAATGTTATTGTATTTGTAGTGTTATTGTATCTTTATTTGTTTTTAGTGTTATTGTATCTGTTATTGTATCATTAATGTCTGGCTCATTGTGTTTGACTTCTTTACTGAAGGCGGACATAATTTCAATAAAGACATGATTGAATCAAAAGAGCTTATGGTTGAGAAGGTTGCTTCAGAAGAAGAAAAAAAATGACAAATGTGTTTAGCAAGTTCTTACATATGTCCATATTTAAGCATTGCTTTGATTTGATAAAAAAAATTGAAGAGTGACTCAAGATATTAAAAGGTAATAAGATGATTGATTGGTAAATTACCATCACTGTCATTTTAAAGGCAAGTTGAAGATTTGTGGAAGATTTCCTTGAAATCCCAAATAAGAATTAGAGCATTTTGTTTCTGCCACAACTGTGAGGCGGTTGAGATGAGGCTTAAAGTAGTTGGTGACTGTTGGTTGTGAAGCTTAGGGCGTGTGACACGTGGGTGACTGCTAGTTATTGATTGTATACTTATATATTTATGCCAATTTTTGAAAAGTAAGGGGAGAGAGAGAGAGGGGGGGAATTAAAAGATCTTTAGAGTTTATCTAAAGGTTGGAAAACACTTTTAAATACAGAGTGATTTATGTATTGAGAAATTAGGTCATAAATGGGTATAAATTTGTTGAGATAATTCTCAAGTACTGCCTACAAATCGCCATTAGTGCCTCTACACTCATGCTCTCAGATTCGATATGGCCGAAGTCGGTGTCGTCACCATTAAACGAGATAAATGACATAATACTTGAGACCACCACACTTGTCCTTGTGGCACTTTATCCTTTTTATTCTTTTGTTGAATTAATGTACATAACTCTTTTTAAAGATATTTAATGTGAGTGTCACTTTCTATATAAGACTATTTCTCAAGTATTTATTGACATTTACTCACTTTCACTTTTCTTATCATTTTGAAAAGTACTCATGAATATTTATTATTCATAAATTACAATATTAAGTCCCTCAACTTTTGATTTTTCAGAATAATTTTTAGGTAAATACTTAGGTACCCATGATAAATAATTGGGTATTGGTATCTCTAGTACAAATTGTGATAATATTTTAATTTATTTTAAAATAAAATAATACAATAAAATGATATGATATTGAATTATAGTTTTTGATTGATTTAAGGTACCGATACCCAACTAAATTTAAGGATATTAGAGTGTTCGCCTATTTTTATTACTTTATGTTTCATATTAAGTGCCACATTGACTATATTTATTTGTAATTTTTTTTTACTAATATATTCTTATTTATTACTACATCTCAACTCACACATCTACTTTACTAAAATACTTTTTTTTATATTTAAAGATTTTATATTTTTTTAACATAAAATTTTAAATTATTTATCCCTTTAAAATATTAATATAATATTTATTAATTTTGTATATTAAAATATTCTTATTTATTGTATTTTGAGTAGTCTAACTATTCCATTATATACTATTAATAAGATTATGTTATAAGACTATGTTAGTAAATTCATATATTTTTATCATTAAATTCAGAAAATTAATACATATTTTAAAAAGTGCAAAACAAAATAATACTAAATATTAATAAAGTTAATTTAATAAATAAAACTTATTTATTAAGTTTTTTAAAATGTGTGAACCATTTTTATGAACGTAAACTTAAAAAACTCTCATTATGAGAGGAATAAAATATCTGAGAATGGTTGGAAGTTGGAGAAGCATATCTTAAGGAAAATATTTATTTGGTACAAAATCAAAATTCAATATACGATTTTTCCTACTTTTATATTGTATTCCCCGTGTTTACATTCATTTATTAAGGGAATTTGTTTTCTTCGCATGTTTGAATAATTTTTTTATAAGTAGGATATATATTGAATAAAATAATTATCGGTTCTAAAATCTGTTTATAGAAAGATGAGACAAAATTCGATAAAAAAATTACAATTCAATTGAATTTTAAGATAAAAAGAGCAAAGAAAATTTACTAAACACATAAAAACTAGGATTCACATATCTAATATTCAATAGTACTTCTTTAAAAATAAAATAAAAATATAAAAAAATTATGCATTTTAAGAAAACATAATCATATGCATTTAATATGTTCAATTCTGGTATACAAAATCAATAGTCAAAGTTACCCTAAAAAACTACTTAAATTTGGATTCAAAATGCTATACAATTAAATTATAAAATATATAAAATATTGTTATTAATTGATATGCTATGCTAGTGGAAAAAAAAACTTATACGGTCGGTGCATCAGTGATATTTTATATTGATTAAAATAAAAATTAAATATCAATTGAAATTTAAGATTATTATTAACTCTAAATTATATATTAATTTTTTGAGAGATTCATTGAAGAGAAGATTGACTCATAGATATTCTGATGAATGAGTAAATATGAGAAAAATAAAATTATATATATATATATATATATATATATATATATATATATATATATATATATATATATATATATATATATATATATCGATTTGATTGAAGTTTCTCTATTGATAACATTGAAGACGACATGTTTTTTATCGTATGACAAATAGTTCTTAAAGACGTTTAAAGTAAATAATCAAATATGAAAAAAAAGTGTTTTGAGTTTTCATACCATTTATCTTCGACACTTAGTTTTATAACATCAGAAACAAATAATTGTTCTTTTATATAACAATCAATGAATATAGTATTTATGAAAATTGATTTTATCATTCAAAAAGATTAAAACATAGTTTATTACCCGTTTGCTATATAATCTTATTTATATATAGAATATCATAAACATATCGATTAAATGTTTTATTATAAAAAATATTAGTTATTTATATTTATTTTATTAATCAGCGTACCTTATTGCATATGCATTATCCTGATTTCCCAAATCAAATCAAGAAATTAGGTAAGACATGTGATGCAATTTTGTCATATGTAGTTAATCAACATACTCAATGTTTTCTTTTCTTTCTCGTGTCATGATATTGTAAAGAAGAATATTAATTGAGGTAGACTTGAAAATTGATGGGGTTAAAATAGACAAATCTAAAATATGATGGCCCCATGAAGATTACAAGTCAAAAGTCTAATAAACAAAGTAGGATATATTCATTCAATTTATGACCAAACCGTCAAATATCAATTCAACTTATGTTCAAAAATAATTCTCGGAACCATTTTCTTACCATCATGTCATACTACTGGAAATAAAACATCAAAATGCCATATTTTAAAAAATAATTTTCAAAGTGTCAATTTTTTTTCATCGGTTTGTCTATTAGTTAGATGCACCGATGATAATATTTTTACCCTTCATATATTCGTCCATGTATTCAATGAAAGCCTGAAAAATTATAGAAAACTTGATAAGTCGATTAATAGAATAATTGACTTAACAAGTATAGATTTCATATTCTGAACTTGTTAAGTCAAATATTCTGTTATTCGATTTAATAAATTTTCTACAATGACTTACCGTCTCTATGAAGAACAAGTGGTATTTTGGAATTTTTTTAATGTGTGACCTTTTGATGTTTTGTTTTCAATAGTATAGTATTTTGGTAAAAATATTTTTCTCAACTCTTTGACGGGGAGAAATGTACAGTGGAATAGAAACAGACAAAATTAAGAAAACAAAATAAGAGATATTGTAAGTATTAACATCAAGACGAAAATTAATTTGGAAGTTGAATATGATGGGGAAATTACTCGTCTCAAATACAATTTATACGATTTCAACAAGAATCTTTTGTTTATATGTCATAGACGCAATTTGGTTTGTAATTTTTTTTTTTGACGAGTTTAATTCTCTGCCGTCACTTTTCAAATACGGGAAGAGTACACTTTGTACTCGTTTTTGAATGAATATCTTGCTTACAAAAAATCATCAAGACGGATAGGTAAAAAAAAATGTGATACTGTAGAAATTACAACGCATATAAACACAATAAAAGAAATTTAAGATTATGTTTGGATATTTCAAAACAATAGAACGAAGTGGATGAGATATTACTATCAATAATATCAGTAATATATTTTATGCTAAGTATTTTTATTTCATTCAACAAAAATTTAGTTGTAAGTACTAGACGTCATGTTTTATTTTCAAACAAAATATCATATATATATATATATATATATATATATATATATATATATATATATATATATATATATATATATATATATATATATATATATATATATATATATATATATATATATATATATATATATATATATATATATATATATATATATATATATATATATATATATATATATATATAGGTTCCGTGTGTTTTAATTAAAAAAGAAGTTTTTTTTTATATTTTTAAAAATGGATTTTGTAATATTGTTTTTTAAAATATTAGAAGTTTTAATATTTATTTTAAAAAAAATTATATTATTAATTTTGATATCGTAGAACATAAACATACATTATTGAATATCAAAACATATTCGAAATCGTAATTTTTGAAGAAAAAAAATTATATCTCAAAAATGATTTTTATGAAAATCTATTTGAAATAGCTTCAAAATTAAGTGATTTTTTGAAATTTTGATATCCAATTTATTTTCGATAAAATGATAAAATATCTAAAATAACATTTTAAAAATAACTATTCAAATTAAATTTTCATTTAAAGCTTTTATGTAAAGTACCTTTATAAATATTTTTCCCACAAAATTATGTTACACTATAAAAATTATTTTTTGAAAAAGTCAAAATAAACGGGCTCATATTCTCTTGTTCATAATATATAATTGGTGGGTAAACTAATTTTGGATAGATGTTTTGCATCAGTTTATGTTTTGACATTTTTTTTTTAAATTTAATTATTGAATAATCTATTCCTTCGGTTAAACCCATAACTGAGGGGGTATAACACGCATATTTAACTATAAAATTATTCGTTCACTAATTTTTATCTTAAATCTAACTCATGTATAGCCGCTCTATACTCGTAAGCATCGTTTCTTTTTATTGTATTGTAACACATCAAATTACTTTTGTTAGGTGTTATTATTTTTCTAACACCAACCTTGAATAATATTTTGTTTTTGTTCTTTCAATGTATCTCACATAATATTATTGTTGTTGCTGCGACAGATGATGTTGTTGTTGTTGCAACACCCGACTTTAATTTATTAGTTTACTTAAATTATTAGATTTAATTGAGTGAATATATATGTCTTGCTTGAAGTGTTGTTATTATTTGTTAATTCAGGTGTTTTATGGGATTTAAGGATATTTTAGTATTTTAATAAATAATGGGAACATATATTATTGAGACCGGAGAAATAAAATAGAATTATTTAATTTAGAAATAATTATATATTTAATAATCAGATTAAATAGAAAATAAATATTTTATAGTTATTAATTGATTTATATTTTTATTAAATAATTATTTAGTGGGATTTTATTAAAATAAAATAAAAATATTATTTTAATTAAAATCATATATTAGAGTGGGCGGAAACAATTTGAAATTTTTAGGGTTATATATATATATATATATATATATATATATATATATATATATATATATATATATATATATATATATATATATATATATATATATATATATATATATATATATATATATATATATATATATATATATATATATATATATATATATATATTGAGAATTTTATGTGAAAAATTGGAATTTGAAAAAAGAGGTGGATATGAAGTGAGAAGAGAGCATCATTGGAGTGTTCATGAGAAAACTGAAGAATTTTATCAACCTTCAAAACTTCGAGGTAAGAGGAAATTTCTTTACTCGTGGGTGGTTTTAAATGGCCAGGATGGTGAGGGGTCATTACCCTCCTATCTTTACATTTCAGTATTCATGGTTTGTGGTTTTGTTAATGACCAACGGCGGTTTGGCCAAAACCCCTGAGGTTACTGATTGATTGTTACTTTGTTTGTTGTTATTGAAATTAAAAATATGTATGAATGTGATTTACGTGTTTTGTCCAAAAAGGGATTGGACAAAATCCTTTAAGGCGATCGATTGTTGTATTACTCTATATTTTATGCATATGATATGAAAATATATGATTGTTATGAATTGAACTCCTTGAGTCTTGTTAATTTTTGTTTGTGCCATTTGGGCAATTTTCAATAATTGGATCATGGTATAATATGTAATTGTTATTGATCTATGTTTAGAGAGTTAAATAAAAAATCATGAAAAATCCCAAATGTTGTTTTTTTTAAATCGAAAATATGTAAAAAGTTATAAAATCGAAAAAAATCGGGATTAGGCTGAAAATCGGCGGAAAAATAGTATTGAGTCGGCGGGCCGCACCGCGGTGGCAAAGGGCATGATTTCATGTTGCACCAACGGCGAAGGCCGAAAATCGACGGAGTTGTGGCAATGGGGGACTACGTCACCATTATGGTGGTAAAAAATGGGGTGTCGCGCAGGCGTGTTGATGCGGTAAAGAGACAAGCAAAAATTAAGTTTGGAAGAATTCCATGATTTGTCGTCTCCATAGGGATCAGAGTGAGGGAAATAATGACGTTTGACGGTCTCTATGTTTCTAAGCTTGGTTTGAATGGTTTTAAAAGAGTAAAAAGCGGAAAGTAAAACATATGAACAAGTAAATAATGCATTCTTTAGGGAGGACATAACTTTTTAGGAATTGGATTTCATATACCCATCAAGTACTAAAAAATCTATCAATCAGTTGTTCGCAACCTAAATAACTCACCAACATCATCACGTATCATCCATAACAGAGGTTATGTCTAACACAAAGTTGAGAGAACAATTGTATTGTCTCATAGGTTATCTCTCACGTAACTCATTGTGAATATCAAATCTAAATCTATGTCTTGAGTTTAGAATCTAACAGATATTCATCTTAGATCAAGTTCGATCTGTATATATCTATAGCAATCCAAACTCATTAAGTTAAATATTGAAATAAAAGATAACATCAATAAAGATTTGTAAAAGAGATCTTAGACAATGATCAATAAATATACATATAATCAAGATAAACTTACATACAACACCCAAACAAATAGAGTACAGAGAGAAGAAAGAAGATGAACATGAATATCTCGATTTTTCAACGTAGATTGAAGAAAATCCAACTCCGGATCATCAAGATATACACTATAATGTTGTTTCTAAGGCTCTCTACTAAAAAAATATGTTGGTGATGAAGTTGAGGTTAAAAGATCCCAAAAACATCACCTAAAAAATAGTGAAAAGTGACTTTATAGGAAAAAACGAAGTATTGTGGCCGTTGTGCGAGCTCCAGCTCGTTAGGCGAGCATATTAGACTTTGTTTATGTCAAAATAATGCTTTTCTACGCTTCTGGTCCGCTTTTTGGTCATCTAAGCTCGCACAACGAGCTCGTCTTCAGGTCACACAACGACCATGACAGAAAAATCAAATGTGGTTTCGACCATAACTTGAGAACCGTAACTTCGTTTTATGCACGATCAGAAGCATTGGAAAGCCTATTAAACACTCTATAAGACAGTGACTAAATATCATTGCTTGAATAGCTATAAAAGTGAGATACAAACAATCAAACTCAATGATATTTACATGATAACGCATGATATACACTATAACATAAACTATACAAAATGTACAAAAAAGTTGAGGGTTATTGGTATAAAATGAACGAATAAAGTCGTGAGTGCTAATTATTCACATTAAAAAAAATTAGCACTCATCAAACTCTCCCCAACTTAGACTTGTTTGTCCTCAAACAAGAATCAATCAATCTAAAGAGCAAAAGCAATCGTCGAGAAATCACGCCCAACAAGTTTTTGCAAACAGAAACAAATGTATGGTACAAATATCAAAAGTACATGCAAAGCAAAGTTTACCACTATACTACAATGATACAACAAATATGAAACAAAGTCTAAGCATAAAACACATGTCAAACATTCTAAAGCAATACCTATGTTCAAGAATGAATTACACTTAACACACAACTTCATCATGGGATGAAAAACAAACATAAGGGGTTGAATTCAAACCCAACAATTGCAAACATCAATTCAAATTTTGCATTCATATATAAATTTCTCAAGGTCAGTAAAACTAAAACTTGCATAATTAAATGATTTATCATTTCTCAAATTCTCAAGCATTCACAAATTTCTATCACCTTTTTCTATTTTCCCAATTGTTACACCATTTCACACAACTTATTAGCACATTTATTTTCTTTTTTGTTTCTTTCTTTTCCTTATCACAACTTTTTCTCTTTTTTTTTTTCTTTTTCTTTCTTTCTTTTTTCAAGTTTTTTTCTTTCTAAACCGCATAACAATCAACCTTTTCTCCCTAACTTGAATACAACCAACATTATAATGTGAATGCTCCCAAACTTTGTAAGGTAAGGGTAAAAATTCAAATCACAATTAATAGTTGAGGGTTCAAGAAAAAAGTTCAGAATCCAATCTAAAATCAACAATGAACTAGTTAGCTATGTACAAGTTCCAAAAGTTAACATCAAAATGGATACTGACAAAAGGCTCAAAGGGGGTAAGAAAATTCTCACTCACTCACAAGGTAGGCTATTTTTTGGTCAAGTGGTTGTGCTCAAAATCAGACAAAATGTCTAGATCATTTTTATGCTTTCATACAATTTAACACAAATGCAAGATTAAACATAATTCAAACGAGTTAAAACAAGAAATGTTGGTCTCCATGCAATTTAGTAAACAATAGAAATCTTCCTCACATTGGGGATATGAACTAAAGTGATTCATAAATGATCAAGAATTTCAAGAGAATGAATGACATGTTATTTGTACAAATTCTATAGTTCATGTTCATGATATGTTGTAGAAATCACTAAACACATACCTTGAAAATGCAACTTTCTTTAAACTTTTTACATTACCATGACATTTCCTGGTTGGACATTCAAAGTTGAACAATCATAACATGTCTCCCCAAGCTAATAAAAAACAAAGCTTGAGAAAAAACACATAAATTCTAACAACCTAACGAAATCAAATTAAATTAACTAAACATTAAGTTATACAAACTCAAAAACCGTTGGGTTGTCTCCCAACAAGTGCTTGTTTCACGTCGCTAGCTCGACGCTTTTATTGTGCTTGGCTAGTAACTTCCTCACATACATCCAGACGATTTTCTTTGAAGTGCAAACCTAAAGAAAAGATCCTAATCAAATACTTGAACAAACGTTACAAGAACAAAATATATACAACACTTGAACAAACATAGTGGAAAACAAAAGAAAAACAAGTATATATACAAACATATATACAATATAGACAATTATGTGCAAATCTTAGAAATATAGAAACTATCACAATGTTTTCAATATCAACACCAATCCCCGACAACATCGCCATTTTATTGATGCGGTAAAACGGCAACCAAAAATTATGTTTGGAAGAATTTCGGGATTTGTCGTCTCCACAGGGATCAGAGCGAGGGAAAGAATGTCGTCTAATGGTCTCTATGTTTCTAAGTTTGGTTTGAATGGTTTTAAAAGAGTAATAAGCGGAAAGTAAAACATATGAACAAGTAAATAATGCATTCTTTAGAGATGAGAGAACTCTTCAGAAATTGGATTTCATCTACCCATCAAGTACTAAAAAATCTATCAATTAGTTGTACGTGACCTAAATCACTCATCAACATCATTATGTATCACCCGCAACAGAGGTTATGTCTAACGCAAGGTTGAGAGAACAACTATATTATCTCATCGGTGATGTCTCATGCAACTCAACAACACAGAGCATTAAGAACTAATACCCAATGTGAATATTAAATCTAAATTTATGTCCAGAGTTTAAAATCTAACAAATATTCATCTTAAATCGAGTTTGAATCGTATCTGTCTACAGCAATCCAAACACATTAAGATAAATATTGAAATCAAATATAACATCGATAAGAATTTGTAAAAGAGATCTTATACAATTATCAATAAATATACATACAATCAAGATAAACTTACATACAACACCCCAACAAATAGAGGGTACAAAGAGAAGAAAGAAGATAAACAAGAATCTCTCGGTTTATCAATGTCGATTGAAGCAAATCAAACTCTGAATCATCAATATATACACTCTAATGTTGTTTTTAAGCCTCTCTACTAAAAAATATGTTGGTGATGAAGTTGAGGTCAAAAGATCCCAACAACATCACCTAAAAATGATGAAAAAGTGACTTTATAGGCAAAAATGAAGTCTCGCGGTCACTATGTGAGCTCCAGCTTGCTAGGCGAGCATATTAGACTTATTTTACGCCAAAACAGTGTTTTTCCACACTTCTAGGTCACTTTCTGGTCGCCTAAGCTCACACAACGAGCTCGTCTAAATCAGATCTTGTTTCGACCATAACTTGAAAACTGTAACTCTATTTTACGCACGGTCAAAAGCGTTAAAAAACTTATTCAATGCTCTATAAGAAAATGACTAAATATCATTGCTAGAATACCTACCAAAATAAGATAAAAACAATAAAAATCCATTATATTTACACGATAACACACGATATACATTATAACATGAACTATACACAATGTACACACAAGTTGAGGTTTATCGCTATTTCGGCGCTGGAAGCCGCGAAAACGACATCACACATAGTGCAATAGAGCAACGACACAAGCACGGGTCAACGTTTGAGGGAGCCGCACATCGGCTACCATACGAACGCAGATCGGATGTTCGAAAGGTCAAGTAGATCGGACCCAATTGGGGCGGGTCGTTGGGCGGATCAGAGTGTTTTTGGTAGATTTGAACTCGGGGGATCTATTTAGTGATTTCTGAGCAATTTTAGTGTCGGTGAGCTCTTTGTTGCCTTTGTGCTATTTTTGAGCAATTTTGAGTTAAATTGTCAACACTTAAAGTTTTGTTGAGTTATCATATGTGAAAGATTGTCAGTAATGCATTTTTTAGCACTTTAAAGTATTTTTTAGTACCCTAGAGTCATTTTTTAAATTTATGAAGTGTTGTAGAGTTGCTTAGTGTTCTTTGAGAACTTTGATGAGTTATATATATATATGAATTGATATAACCTTTGATGAGCTATGAGTATATAATAAATACTTTGTTAAGATGTTGATAGCTTTTTGAGTTGATGAGTAATAATACAACTTTACTCAGTTGTTGATAATTTTTAGTTATAATATAATTATTAAATTTAATTATATGAATATTTTTGAGTTGAGTAATTCAGAGGAATTACATTGTGGCTTGATAATTGATGAAATGGTTCAAGAGAGGAAAACATGTTTGAGTATGAAATTTTGAGGATGATTTTGGTTATTGTTTTCTACAATGATCATGCATACATATATATTGGAGTTAGGTAGGACTTTGATCCAGTGAAGTTAGATTTAAAGAGGACCCATAGCGATCTCATGTCCAAAGAAGTACACAGTTCAAAGAGGACACGATACATAACCACACCTTGATTCCTTGATTTGAAATTCAAACTTTACAAAATATTAGCACATAATGATCCTCCTCTCACTATACATCACACTCCCCCTGAGTTGAGAAGCATACACACAAAAATGGTGATTGTTATAGGTTGAAAATGAATAGTTTCACATGCAATCTTAGACTACAATGAACAAGAACTAATGAAATCAATGCAAGAAAAGTTGTTCTAATATTAATTTGAGGAAGAAAGATTTTGTGTGATTGAAAAAACTCACAAATAGCTTTTCAAAAGTTATGAATGATTGTGTTCTTTAAAAGCTTGTTTCAAAGTTTTGAGATTGAGAGAGATTTTTTTTTGATTTAAAAAATGTTTTGATTGAATTTTGGTTTAAGAAATAGTTGGGTTGAATTTTATTTTGAGAAAATAAAATGAATGTTATTTGGTGGTGCACTTTTTGTGCGAAAAAGGTGAAGAGTGACACTCTAATTAAACTCTATGTGAGTTTTATATTTAGTCAAGTGCGCATATTAAATGGTGGGTGGTCCGAAAATTGATAGGCTTTGATACCATATAGAATTAGAGTTTGGTCTAACTCAATCCTACAAAACTAATTGGTAAGGTAAGAAATATCACTCTAATTAAACTATTTGTGAGTTTTATATTTAGCCAATGTGGGACTTGAGTTTTTTCTAATAATATATATTATAGATAATAGTTGACTAATTTGTGATTTTTGTGGATGAGTTTCGATTTTGATTTGAATTGATTTGTAATTGTGATCGTGAAAGGAGATAGGAAATGATTTTTTTAAAATAAAAAATTTATATAAAATATTATATTAAAAAGTCTAAAAAATATATAATGATTTGATTCTTTAACAAATTATTCGGTTTGAATAAAATTATCTTCTAAAGATTTGGTACAGTTCGGAGTTCTGAACCGTTATACCAAACCAAATTATTTGATTTAGTTTGGTTTTGAAAAATAAAAATAGTTCAGTTTGATTTGAATGACCTTATTGTTGGAATATTTTATAATTTAAATATTATTTATTATTATATTCCAATAATTATTATGTGGGCATATATATTTTAATTATATTAACTATTTATCAAATTAAGAGTCTTAATTGAATAAGTGGTCAAATAAATTTATAAGGCTATTTAGATTTCTATTTAGTAATTAATTAATTAATTAATTGGATATGAACTCAAATATGAGTGGATGTCGGGATGACTATGAATAATAGGAACTCTAATTGGCCATTACAATATATATATATATATATATATATATATATATATATATATATATATATATATATATATATATATATATATATATATATATATATATATATATATATATATATATTATGGTCCCCAATATACCGTACACAAACAGTTTACTTCTTCTCACTCTGAATAGTGTTTAAGACATTAAGAGTATCGGTTGAGGAAAATTCACAAGCCAACAAGTGTCGGTCAAGTGTCGGTCACTTGTCTCTACACTTTCTAGTTTTCAGGATTACCTTCAAAACAAAACATTTCTTAACACTCCCCCTCATGTGTGAGTTCACACAATACTCCCCTCAAGTGGAAGTTCTTCTTCCACACACTTGTACCGCCGTCAACATTCTTCACCTGTACACTCGTCACATCCGGAGTACCTACCATGTGGTGTACTTCGATACAAGTAAGACGATCACTTTCTCGAACCAAATGCTCATGACACTATTTGTTAGAGGAGATTTTTTACTAGAGAGCATTGATTATTACGAGACTTCATTCTTTGAATAATTTGATATAATACAACACTAAAATAAGTATAATATAATATAATATAATATATAGAACATGTATATTCTATTAATTGTTATTAATTTAACTTCAACACTTATATAATAATTCGATTCAATTCTTTCAATTTTTTCTTAGAACTGTACATAAACATGATCTTCCCAAAGTCTCGTCATAGAAATAGAATCATATAAATGGAATAATTATCTTCCCAAAGTCTCGTCAAAGTCGTTTAACAAAAGACATGACATGAGAGCAAATTGATTCTTGGTACTATAACTCATTGATAGGCTACTTTAATTCATGCATCTCTTTAATTTGTACCTTAATCAAAGCTTACCTTTCTTGAGGACAATCCACGTTACTACAAGACTATTAATTTCTAATCCATTCTTTTTCCAAATCATCTAGGTCCACAAAGCTCCCTTTATTCCTTTCTGCACTTTCTCTCTTGAATTTTGGAGGTTTACAAAAGGAGTAAACACACGGATATTGATTTGTTAGCACTCAAAATATCAATTGTCTATTCAAGTTGAAAGAACAAAAAGTAGACTGACTATGTAGGTAAAGACTTGGATCATATTCACGAATCACGAGCATCTAAGTTCTAATTATCATCCTAACGATGTGAGAAACTCGATAGTTAATAACGTGTAACGAGCATCTAAGTTCTAATTATCATCCTAACGATGTGAGAAACTCGATAGTTAATAACGTGTAACGTGAGATACCAATATGTGATTTAGAACTTTTCTTATTAGAATGAGTTTAATTTTTCGATTTAACTTACCTAAATTTTTAATTTCATAAAAAAAATGATAAATTCCTTATATTATTTTATTCATGTTTAGATATTGGGCCCAATGGATATAATGATAAGGGATATAGGGTGTTGATTCTATTTCAATGATTAGGATAATTACTTAATTCCAAATTTATACAAAGTGGTACTAAGGCAAAGGAAAAAATTTATCGGATCACATTAAGATATATGTTGTTATACGAGATATAATGTTGCTTAGTTAAAAATCAACATGCGAAGGTGGTAGTTGTAATTTTTTCACGGTTAAGGCGTGTTATAACTCTTGGTCGTCTCGTGACTCTGGCTCCGTGTTAGAGATTACTTCCAAGGTTGTCCCAGATATTTTCGACATATCCTTATAAAGCTCGGGTTTTCGATTGGAGGCTGGTGTAGAATAAACTTCATACTTAGGGATGTCAATTTGTATCTGTTAATGGGAATCCCTATGGATATTATCTGTTCGGAGCTCCAAAGTCTGAGAAAATTTTCCCTCATGGGAATGGGGATGGAGGTAAAATTTCTCCCGATTACACTTCGGGGCGGGAATCGGGGAAATACCTCCGCCCTGCAGATTTCCCGAATCCAGCCAATTATTAATTATCCTTTATATATATTTATGATATTATATAAAATATAATTTTGTAATTGTACAATTTTTTTTATAAAAAAAATATTATATTAATTAGAAATAAATAGTCATTACTCATTAGGGAATATTTTATTTATTAATCCTAAAAAAGTGGACAGACCAAATGTGAAAAAGAAAATCTCACTTTATTTTGGATATTCATCATCATTTTATTTTGGATATTAAACAATCTCACTTTTCTATTTTTCTATGCATTATGAGATATATTAACTGTTCTGGACTGGGCCATGACGGCATGCACGGCACGACCCAATGCTTGTCGGGTACAGGCCCAAACGTCCGGGCAGATGAATGCGTCGGGCAAGGGCCCAGCCATCCATGTCGACGGGACGCCACCTCGACAACTCTACTGCGTGTCGGGCAGAGACACGCGCCCCCCACCGGCTGACCTTCATTCACATATCACCTACCTATATCACGGACACATGAGCTATGTCAGACAGAACCATGTCTGCCACCTCATCTGTCACGTCACCCAACTCCCCTGTATTATCTCCTGAGGGATAGGGGCAGTTGGACCAGGGAGCAAACCTTTGGTCTAGGTCTTCACGCTTCTTACGCGTCCCCTGGCAGCTCCTCCTTGGGCCTAGCTAAATCCAGCCCATTAGGAGCCTTGGCCCAGCGCTGGAGGCTCAATATAAATACCCTTTCATAGCAAAGGGTCAGGTATTCTAACTCACTCTGAAATAACCTTAACTTTCTGTACCTCTTCTGACTTAAGCATTGGAGCACCTTGCAGGTACACCCCCTCACTCATCTCTCTCTGGCCCAGTCTTCAAATCCTTGGAAGGCCCTCCTGATCAGGTAAGATCAGTGGCGCCGTCTGTGGGAACTAGCTATCCCCGTCTTCATCAACAGAGGATCAAAGCTCATTCATTCCTGTCCTTCCAACATGGCCGAAGAACAACCTAGCGAGCGCAGTCGTCCCCTCGTCGACTACACTATGGATGATGACCCGCAACCCCATGAAGCAGACGCTCGAGACGGTCATCCATCTACCCCGTCTCCAGAGCCTCAAAACAACGGGGATGTCCCTCACGCCCAAAACCAAGGGGTCGAGGCATTTCATCCCATCCCCGTACCCATTGAAGGAGACGCCACCATGATTGCCATGGTGAATGCCCTCAACCAGGCCGGTTCTATGCTCTACCAGCAGCACGAGAGAATCATGGCCCTCGAAGCTGAGCGACAGGAGGTCCGACCCCAGCAGGGGAGGAAGACACAGCAACGTCCAGAGCCAACAAAGAAGCGAGGACGTCGCTCTCCAGAACCTCACGTCAGCAGGGCACGCGCCCGCCGTGACAGTGATCGATCAGGAATATCACCAAGGCGCGGGCGCAGCCCCGACAACAATGAACTATCTCCATTGAGGAGCGACGAGGAAGACTTGCACTGTCCCCTGTCACGGACAATAATGGAAGCCCCGCTCCCCAAAGGCATGGAGAAACCGTCCAATCTAGCTGTGTACGACGGAACTACCGATCCCGACGACCACGTCGACAACGTCAACGCGATGCTCGACTACCGCAATGATATCACCGGTCACCTCAAATGCCGGCTGTTTTCAACAACCCTCAGGAAAGGGGCCATGGCTTGGTACAAAAGCTTGGCTCCCGAATCCATCACATCTTGGAGAGTCATGAGGTCCATGTTCACCAGGCACTTCACGGCTTCCCGTCGTCACCCCAAGACTGAGGCGACCCTTGAAGCCATAGTACAAAAGAAAAATGAAACATTGCGCTCGTACATCGAGCGATTCAACCAGGAAGCTGTCGAGGTGGATACCACCGAACACATGAAGAAGTACCTCCTCGAAAGAGGACTCTTGCCCGGCAGTGAACTTAGCAGAGCCGTCGGGATCGAGCCTCCCCGCACCTTGAACGAACTCCTGCACAAGGCCCCGGCATACATCAGATATGAAGAAAAACAGGTAGCACACAACACCCGCAGCGGCCGTAGTGCTGGGGATACCGATCATTCCAAACGCGAGGATCCAAACATCCCCCGTCGCAACGGGGACAAGCGAAGGGAAGAAAGACCCCGCGAGCTTCGAGAGGGAAGAGGCCTCGCGGGCCGATACAGCGAGTACATCTTACTGACAGCTCCTCGCGAGCGCATCCTCGCGGAATGCATCAACTCTGAATTCAAACAGGGCAGAGTAAGGTTCCCAAAACCATCTGCGCCAAAGCCTCACACCGACAAATCCAAGTACTGCCGGTTCCACAGGAGCCACGGGCACGTGACCGAAGACTGCGTCCACCTGAAGGATGCGATAGAGATTTTAATCCAAGAAGGGCACCTAAAACAGTATACGAGGAGGAACGAAGCCCCCAAGCATGACGAGACAGAGAAGAAGAGGTCACGGGAAGACACACCCCCCGATAACTCTCCTTATCAAGTGGCCCTCTGCGTGTCACGCCCGGAAGATTTCATCCTCCCCGAGCCATTGCCCGAAGGTAGAATCACTGCACTCAGCCCCTGGGAAGACTTCCCGACCGCCCTGGTTATATCAGGTGGAGGGATAAATGGTGAAGTCGCTGCCCTCTCGGTCAAACGCAAATTCGACGAACTCCTACTGACTGCTCCCGAGCAAAAGGCGACGCTGACAAAATATCGGGGAAAATCCAACCCAATATCCTTCTTTTTGGAGGAACTTCCGGGCGGATCCCCGAATTCCGGCATCCCACTATTGATCAGGGCAAAGATGGCCCAATTCGACGTCAGGCGCATCCTGGTCGATCAGGGCAGCTCGGTGGATATCATGTACGTCCACCTCTTCAAAACTCTGAAATTAGACAAGACCAACCTGGCCCCCTACGTCGGATCCGACCTCCAGGGATTCAACGGAGCAACAACAAGGCCATGGGGATATGTCGAGCTCCTCGTCACCTTCAGGGAGCAGGAAACGGCCAGGGAAATCAAAATTCAATTCCTGGTCGTAGACTGTCCATCCCTTTACAATTGCATCTTCGGACGCCCGACATTAGCCGAACTCACCGCGGTCCCATCCACCGTCCACCTGAAGATGAAATACTACACCAAATTAGGCCGCGTAGTCACCATCCACGGTGACATCGAAGCTGCCCGACGGTGCTACGACGCCACGGTAAAAGGACAGGCCATGGTCAACACAAAGAGTAACAACAACAACAAAAAACTCAGAACCGAGGATCCTCCCCGGGGAGTTAACGCCATCGACCTCGACTGTCGCATTGGGCTAGACGAAACCGAAGAAGGGAAGCCCACCGAGGAACGATCTCTCGAACACCCGGTCCGACCAATCCCCGACGGAGAGTTCGAACTCATTCCTCTTGGGGACGATCCAGAAAGGACAGTGAAGATAGGCAAGGGACTGCCCGAGGGAACAAGGGAGAAGCTCGTGGCATGCCTCAAAGAGAACTCTGACCTCTTCGCCTGGAATGCCGCAGAAATTCCCGGGCTGGATCCTGAGATCGCGTGTCACCAGCTAGCTTTAGATCGGGCAGTCAAGCCCATAGCACAGCGTAGGCGCAAACAGTCCCCCGAGAAGGCGGAGGCTGCCGAACGAGCTGTAAAAGACCTTTTAGAGGCAAATTTTATTTCTGAAGCCCAGTACACAACCTGGCTCTCTAATGTAGTCCTCGTTAAGAAAAATAATGGAAAATGGCGCATGTGTGTTGATTATACTGATCTTAATAGGGCTTGCCCGAAAGATGCTTTCCCCCTCCCTAATATAGATATGCTCGTAGACAATTCTGCAGGTTTTAAACTCTTGTCCTTCATGGACGCATATAGTGGATACAACCAAATCCCTATGTCGCCCACAGACAAGAGACACACGGCATTCATGACCCCAACGGGCAATTACTATTACAACGTAATGTCGTTCGGGCTCAAGAACGCCGGTGCCACGTACCAACGCATGATGAACAAAGTCTTCAAGGAAGAAATAGGGGACATGCTCGAAGTATACATGGACGACATGATCGTCAAGTCACACAAGGAGGTTACCCATGCTCGACACCTAACCAAAGTTTTCGAGCAGGCGAGGCAGTGCAAAATGAGGTTCAATCCTGAAAAATGCACGTTCGGGGTACGGGCAGGAAAATTCCTAGGTTTCTACCTCACCGAAAGGGGGATCGAAGCCAACCCCGACAAATGTCGGGCGTTCTCAGAATTTCCGACCCCGAGGACCAAGAAATCAATCCAATCCCTCAACGGAGTGCTCGCCTCACTCTCCCGTTTCATCGTCAAGTCCGCCCAGCATGCACTGCCATTCTTTAGACTCCTTCGCAAAGAGGCCAGCTTCGACTGGACCGACGAGTGCGAGCAGGCATTACTCCATTTGAAAAAGGTTCTCTCCGAACCCCCGGTCTTATCACGACCATTGGAAAAGGAAACCCTATACCTATATCTATCCGTGGCGACCGAGGCCGTCAGCGCCGTCCTAATAAGGGAGACCGACGAAGGACAAAAACCCATCTATTTTACGAGCAAAGCACTCCAAGGCCCTGAGCTCCGATATCAGCAAATCGAAAAGGTCGCCCTGGCCCTCATAAATGCGGCGAGGAGGCTATGTTATTACTTCCTCGCACATACGATAAAAGTAAGGACCGACCAGCCGATCAAACAGTTACTCGGGCGACCAGATATGGCCGGCAGAATGCTCAAGTGGTCACTAGAACTCTCCGAATTCGACATACAATACGAAAACAGAAAGGCCTTGAAAGCCCAAGCACTGGCCGACTTCATCGCGGAAATGACCCACTGCCCAACACCGGCGGACGGCGCCCACAAGTGGACGATCTTCGTCGACGGCGCCTCCAGCACATCAGGCAGCGGAGCCGGGATCATCCTCGAGAATGAGGATGGGATCTTGATCGAGGTCTCATTAGCACTGGCTTTCCCGACGTCGAACAACCAGGCCGAATACGAGGCTTTTATCGCCGGTCTGAGATTAGCCGAGGACCTAGGAGCAAAAGAAGTGAAAATATCCACAGACTCCCAGCTCGTGGCATCACAAGTACGAGGAGAATACCAAACCAAGAACGACAACCTTGTCGAATACTTGTCCCTTGTCAAAGACAAACTCGAAAAATTCGAGAAGTGGGAAGTACAACACGTACCTCGCGAACACAACACACGGGCAGATATCCTCTCAAAACTAGCCAGCACGAGGAAGAAGGGCGGAAACAAATCTGTAATTCAAGAAATCCTTCCTCGACCTAGCATCGAAAAACTACCTCCTCCATTAGAGGTCAACATGATCGGGGACGCTCACTGTTGGATGACACCCATCTACAATTACCTAACAAAAGACGAACTCCCCGTCGACCCAAAAGAGGCAGCCACCACCAAACGACGGGCATGCTCATACGTACTCCTCGAAGGGAAACTCTACCGTAGGGGGTTCTCCATCCCGTTACTTAAGTGTGTCGAGGAAGAGAAAGTTCCCGACATACTTGGTGAAATACACCGGGGGATTAACGCTCAGCACCTCGGCGGGCAATCACTCGCGCGAAAAGCCCTTCGAGCAGGCTACTACTGGCCGACCATGCAACACGACTCAAAGGAGCACGTAAAAAAATGCGATCAATGCCAGCGACACGCCGACATGCACCTCGCACCCCCGAATGACCTAAAATCACTATCTTCCCCGTGGCCCTTCGCATGGTGGGGCATGGACATCCTCGGACCTTTTGTCATCGGCTCGTACCAGAATAAATACCTCATCGTCGGGGTGGATTATTTTACGAAATGGATTGAAGCAGAGGCATTGGCTAAAATAACCGCACAGAACATTCTCCGGTTCTTTAAACGCAACATCCTCGCTCGGTTCGGCGTACCCCAGGCCCTCATCACGGACAATGGGACACAATTCACAGACGGAGGATTCCAAGACTTCGTCGCCAGCCTAGGCACTAAACAGCATTTCACGTCTGTCGAACATCCACAGACGAACGGGCAAGCAGAGGCGGCCAACAGGGTAATCTTACGCGGCCTTAAGCGCAGGCTCGGCGAGGCGAAGAAGGCATGGGTCGAGGAACTACATAGCGTCCTATGGGCCTACCGCACGACACCACACTCCACCACCGGGGAGACCCCATTCCGACTGACTTACGGCACCGAAGCGGTCATCCCGGTGGAAATACGGGAACCAACGAAGCGCATAGAGGAACCCCTAGACGAAGAAATGAACGACGAGACTCTTAGAGCCGAGCTCGACCTAGTCGAAGAGATCCGTTCCGAAGCAGCCTTAAGGGAAATGTCCCTCAAACAAAAAATAGCACTACGCCACGACGCGAAGGTCATAAGAAGAGAGTTCCAGGTCGGCACCCTGGTCCTCAGAAGAAACCAGAAAAACCCAAAAGAGGGTAAACTGGACGCCAACTGGGAAGGCCCCTACCGCGTCCGCGACAAAACGAGCAACGGGGCCTATTACCTAGAAAATCTACAAGGGGAAGAACTCGCTCGACCATGGAACGCAGAGAAACTTAGACAATATTACAGCTAAATATGTCGCGGGGAGACGTGGGTGGTACGACCACGCTCTTCGTCTCCAAAAACGCCAGAGAGGAACCGCAAAGGCCCGGGGACAAACCGACCCTCCAGCGAACACAACCCTCCCCGACGATTGGGATCTCGATCGAGCACCAATGTCGAAGTACCACGACAGGCAGGACGCCAGCTCGCGATGGGAAAACCCAAGCCTCGAAGCCGGAGTCCCGAACAACGAACCCGGGCTTCGATCCAAACGGGCACGACACCCGACACTTCATCGGTTCCCTAAACCGAGAAGACTAACCAGGTCGAGCAGAATATAAGTTCATAAACAAGCAAATATAGCGCATACCCGAACACAATGAATGACAACAGAAAACATTCATATATTTAAAACAGAATAACATAACAACGACCGAGGCCAAATACGCCCGAAGGCCAAATTACATGTGCCCGAAGGCCAAAATACATAAAGGGCACGCAGGCCACACAACAAGGCACGCATGCCATAATAAAAACAAATCAAAAAATCAATCAAGACTCCGCCCGGACATCCTCTTCAACATTTTCCAGCTCGTCTTCGTCATCCCCCAGCTCCTCCTCAGCTTCGAAAGGGCACACGATCTCCCCCTCCCGGACACAGTAGTTGTGAGTCGACCCCTCCGTCACCAACTCGGGATTCAGAAGCCTCAGCTGTTCGACGACATTGTCGAAACCCTCCTTGAACACAGCTACGAGGTCCTGGTTAAGGGAACGTATATGCCCTAACAGATCCCCACGTGAATCGAGCGCCAGCTCCTCCTCATTTTCATCAGCCAGAGGACGGACCTTTTCCTCGAGAGATGCAAGCTGAGCCCGCAGTCCAGCATTATCCTCGACCAGCTTCTGGTGATCGGCCACCTGCTCCTCCAAGCTCACCTTGGCCGCTTTCAGCTGATCTCGTTCCTTTTCTGCCTCTTCCAATTTCTTATTCAGCCCCTCCTGCAGCTGATGCTCCTCCTTGTAGTCCGACAGATCTTTGGACAGCTTGTCCTTCTCCGACCGAACCTGCGCGAGAGCGTCCTCTAGGGAGGCAGTAGAGACTGAAGTGTCAGTCAAGACCATGGCCGTCTCCATCACCCGGATGACAGCTGCCAGGTCTCTAGCCAGCTCCTTGCGTCGGACACCATCATCTTGGTCCAGGATAGCCTTTGCCTCAGGCGCCGGCACCGCGATCGCGTCCTCGACTTTGAAGAACGACCGCTCCACATAGCAGGAGGGTAATAAATAGCTGCCCGGTCCACCCGGACTTCCCAGTGATGACCTTGAAAGAGTCCCCGCCGGACGCTTCCGTTTGTGGAGAGGAGAGGCCGATTGAGGTGGGTTGTCAGGAATATCTATCGTCGACGCCCGAGGAGGAGAGGAAGGTGTCGGACCCGCTGTGTTCGAAGTCCCGACCCCTGCATCAGCAACGGCCACCTGAACACGGGCCACGGTCTTCTTCTTCTTTTTTGGCACCCGGTCAGACGCACCGACCTGGTTGGCCAGCTTCAGGACCCGATCACGCGTACTGGGCATGGCACCTGCAAAACATTACACACAAACATTAGCGAGCGAAAACATAGACAAAAATAAAAGACCAAGAAAAAGTCTGCCTACTCAATAATTCTAAAGCCTTCTCCTCGGTCCTACACTCGAGCAAGGCTTTTGTATTAATAAAGCGCGTCTCAGTGATTGGCACTCCGGCCTCGTCAAGATAGGGCACACCCTGTCGATCTTCCCAGACCCCCAGATTGAAACTCTGCACGTAATCAACCAGCTTCTTGTATGCGAGCCTATCCTCAACACCGAGCATCGCAAATTTAACCCTATAGTGGGCGGTGGAGAGGTCGAAATGATCGCGCTGCCACCTCAGCGGTATCTTCGACATCAATTTCTCCTCCCCGTTTGATGCTCGTTGATAATAGTAAAGGGAATGAAGGGCGGCACGGGTGATCGGTCTCACCACATACCAACGACCCTTGAAATGACGGGCAGAGTCCACGTACGTCTTGAACAAACGCACGGGCTGTTTAAAAGAAACCCAACTGTGGCGCCCACGGAGGCCGGACCGCTGGAGGTGGAAGACATGGAAGAAAAGGGCTCGAGTGCAACCAATGCCGAGGAAACGGCAGACCAACTCGAATGCCCGCATAAAAGCGAGGGCGTTGGGATGCAGTTGGGACGGCGCCAGCCGAAGCCATTTAAAGATCGACATTTGGAAGGAATTGAAGGGCAGCCTGATCCCCGCCTCCCGGAAAGCAAACTCATACATCGTGAACTGCTTCCCCGGGAAATGATGGCATATACGGTCCTCCTCCTTGGGAGCACAGTAATACCAATTCTCCGGATCTTCCCGCCTTCTATCTTCGACCACGGCGTAAGCGGGGATGGCCTCGTCACAGAAATAGGACTCCTCCTCCAAAGGTTCATCCGCAACCCAGGAGAGATCAACCTGCCCGGAGGATGAAGCGTGCTCAGTACCATCCCTAGCACTCCCATCCCCAACGGGTAGACGAGCGATGACCGCATCTTCAGACGAGGACCCAGAGTCTTCCTTCCTCGGTCGTAAACGCCCGGTAGCACCTGAAACGCAGACAGAAAGAGTGAATTCGACATCATATCAAATCCACCTTCCACCGCAGGTCAAGTGAAAGGGCGTAGCAGCAACGGACACTGACAACGTGTTCGACGCGAAGATACGCACGTTCTTAAGAGACCGGACAGAAAGTTCATATATACTTATGCAAATATTGCCCGACATATGTAATTTCTGCCCGGGACAGTCTAACCCTAACCCTATTTTTTACCATCTATAGTCCATCTACAGTCCATTTTACTATTCCTAAGTCAAATCTAACCACCTACTATGGATGTAGCATGCATTTGATATCATTTAACACAAACAGAAGGAAAAATAATGGATTACAGAAGACAAATGGTACCTGACATATAGGAAGTTGAGAAAGAGACGGTGGCGCACGGGCAGAGACGGTGGTGCAGGCAACGAGACGGGCTGAGACGGCGGTTCAGGCGGCAAGACGAGCAGACACAGGAGGATTCTTTAGAGCTTCCGGTGAACGTAGGAGCGAAAAAGTGAAAATGAAGTCACTCAACTTCCTTTTATAGTCCCTGGCGCGTGGGCCAACGCGCTAGGTCATCATTGCCTACTGCCTACGCCGCCTTTGCACACAAAACGAAGCGACGCCATTAAGTCTGAAACACGTCTACCCAAAAAAGAAACTGAAACGACGTCGAGCATCTGTCCGTCTCCCCGACTCATCAAGACATCCTATCCCCGCATCAAGCCCTCGGCCATTACGAGGAAGGTGCACATCCATCGATTACTTTCCATCCCCGACACTACCGTGGAAAGAGGAGCTCGCGAGCAAGTCTATTGGAATCTTCCATGCCATACGTCCGCGCCTCTCCCTCGACACAGGGAACCCCGGTTGCAATACAAGTCATCACTCTAACTCAGAGACTCGACTTGGGGGGCTCCTGTTCTGGACTGGGCCATGACGGCATGCACGGCACGGCCCAATGCTTGTCGGGTACAGGCCCAAACGTCCGGGCAGATGAATGCGTCGGGCAAGGGCCCAGCCATCCATGTCGACGGGACGCCACCTCGACAACTCTACTGCGTGTCGGACAGAGACACGCGCCCCCCACTGGCTGACCTTCATTCACATATCACCTACCTATATCGCGGACACATGAGCTATGTCAGACAGAACCATGTCTGCCACCTCATCTGTCACGTCACCCAACTCCCCTGTATTATCTCCTGAGGGATAGGGGCAGTTGGACCAGGGAGCAGACCTTTGGTCTAGGTCTTCACGCTTCTTACGCGTCCCCTGGCAGCTCCTCCTTGGGCCTAGCTAAATCCAGCTCATTAGGAGCCTTGGCCTAGCGCCGAGGGCTCAATATAAATACTCTTTCATAGCAAAGGGTCAGGTATTCTAAATCACTCTGAAATAACCTTAACTTTCTGTACCTCTTCTGACTTAAGCATTGGAGCACCTTGCAGGTACACCCCCTCACTCATCTCTCTCTGGCCCAGTCTTCAAATCCTTGGAAGGCCCTCCTGATCAGGTAAGATCATTAACTATGAATTTTTGTATAGTAATAAATGACAGTAAGAAAAAAAAATTGCAGCTGCAATTGCTTTTTATAAAGATTATGCATGACAAATTGACAATTCAAAACTATGAATTTTTGTATAGTTATGCATGACAATAAGAAAAAAAATATGCATGACAATTCCAAATTGTTATTAATGTAATATATTTTTTATTTTTAAAATAATAAATATGCAAAATATAAGTTTTTATAAAGAAAAAATAATGAAATTTCAATATTTTGATCGGGAAAAAAAAATTCAATGTATGTGGATACCATGGGGATCCATAGGGATTTGGATGGGGGAAAAATTCTCCCGCAGCAGAAATCGGAGACGGAAAAATTTTTGAGAGACGGAGCAGGAAACGGAGAAACATCTTCTACACATTCCCTGTCCAGTTGACATCCCTATTATTACCGGAGCTAATTTGAACTAATTTGGCAGTTAGCGAGGGGCCTTATTTGGGGCTGAGGGGGACCACTGCATCCTTAAAAAAATGAATATTTTTCTCATATACTGCAGTGCAGATACAATAGACAGCTTTATCATGTTATTTTTCTTAGCTTTCTCAACATGCATTGAGCTGTTTTACATATTAATATATATTTCATAATTTATTACAATAATATTTTAAAAATATATAATTATAGAGTTCGTAAGTTTTTGCCTATCCATTTTTTATAAACTAACAAACACATAACTAGAAATTTATTAAATACTATAAAAAATATTACTTATTAATTTAAACAAATTAAGAATATTTATAATCACCAATTGAAAATTTATAGCGATTTGATCATTCATTCCAATCTCTTTTTTATATAAAAAAAAATAAAATTTATAAAACATATGCTTTAAAGTGTAATTTTAAATTTTATAATCATTAAAAATGAACAAATCTAATGTTAATTAAAGTGAAAAAATTTATACTTTTGACATTCTAAAATTTATACTTTTGACATTCTAAGACTCTTAAGAATGTCAATCGAGTAGGGAAGAAGAAACATTCTCATCTCCGTCATCAAATTTAAATAATTCTTTATTTCTTTCTTCAAACTATGTCACAAGACATATTCTCCATATTTCTCCCTATGAAAATTCACTTCCACAATGATAGATGCAAATTGACATCCATGTTACATAACATGAGCTACCACCATTGCTTATTAGACCTACCACTGAGATAAGTCTTAAAAATATATTTAACCATAACTTTAAAATTTTCTTTTAAAATAAAAAAATTTATGAATCCTAAAGTTTCAATTAGTTTTAAACTTGAGAAGAAAAAAAAACTCTAATCGATACTTGCGGCTCCCCATAAAATATTTGTCAAGATCTACCATTGTAACTAGGAGAATAATCTCTGACCCAAATAATATTGTCTGTGTATTTTGTTATAACCCCTTAGATGATAGTAATCTTTTTTTGTTTTTGTTTTTGCACGTACATTGCAATTGTTTGGTGTAGGATTGCGGAGTGGGTGGATATCCCTTACTTGGTTGAGGACATGATTGGTGACCATTTTCTTAAATGATACTTAAAGGTTGTGAAGAAATCTTCCAAAGCTACCGCCGCTTTTATATGGATTTTGACTTGATGGACAATTTGGTGGACACGGAATCAAATCATCTTCAATGACACTATTGATAAGTTGGAAGACATCCCTATGAGAGTTATGTTAATCTCTTGACATTGGTTAAGTTTTGACCTCAAGGTTAATTATAATCATAACTTTTACAATTAGATGAAATTTCCTCTTGATTTTTTGAGTTAGGAGTTCTCTTCTCCCTTTATTTTTTCGTGAGAGTGATGACTATGATATTTTAATATATAATATTTTTAACTAATTTAATATTTAATAATATTTTTATTATTTAATTAAATTTGTATTTAATAATCTTAATTAATAATTTTTAAATTAATTAAATAAAATATCAAAGATATTACTACCTAAGTCCATTTGTTTATGGTATCAGTCCAACACACAGTTGACAACTTATGATGTATATATAATATATAAACAATTGGATATTTAGTAAACAAATTAATGTGGGACTAACTTCTTCCTCTTCCCAGACACAAGCAGAAGATTTCCTTTTAACCCTCGCTGCCCTCTCTAATCATCCATCAGAAAGTAAATATGTTGTTTGAATTTATTGGAAGAATTAAGTATGGATAGTAATGAATTGGCAATTGTGTGTCATATATACTTCCAATTGAAGTATATCTGTACAAGATCATAATTCCCCTTTTTCAATCACAATTATTTTTCTATCTCATTTACAACTACACTTACCATTTAACTCTTTCACACTCTTTCATTCAAGTCTTTAACTTTATAATAATATTCTTAATAGCTTTTACATTTCTTCATCAAACTATTAAACTTTGTCTTTTCTCTTTTCATTTTCCACATTCTCTGCACACATTTCTTCAAAATCCTCATAATGGTCATTTCATTTTTCATTTTTCCAATAGATTCATGATCAACACATCAACCTGAAAAACAAGCTGCATCATCTCATATGACATAGAATATCACATGGATAGTAATGGCTTGGATTTACATCCGACTGCATGAATTAATCATTGAGAAAGTGATGGAAAATAGATGGTTCTATTGCATGGAGATTAACATTCTTTTTCCTTAAAACTATATATATATATATATTTAAATCAAACGGTTGTTATCTCTTTCTCTCATATTTATATATATATATAAACCATCCAACAAGTTGTATTAATGTGGATTTCAGATATGTTTAAGATACTTGGATCCAAAACCCATAAATTTTAATTTGAAATTTTAGTTAATTAATTTATTATATAAAAGTATTAATTAATTGGATAATAAAATTAATTAGTTAAAAATATTATTAAATATTAAAATATCCTAATCATCATTTCCACCTAATTAAAAAAAATATCCTAATTATCAATGTCACGTCTGCAAAAAAGGAAGGGGGACCACAAAAATGCAAAGACCATCCAAATTAAGGGACCAAGATCGCATGTTTTGTAATAGGGGACCAATAGTTTAAATAGTCTAAACTAGAGGGACCAAAAGTGCATTTAAGCCTAAAGTAAAATTAGTAACATTGAGAGTGTTGGGGGTAGCACAGAAAAGATAAGGGAAAATAGACTGAGGGGATTTGGGTATGTAGATAGAAAACATGTTGTTTATGGGGTAAAGGAGAGTAAATCAGATAGAGAAGAGTCAAACATTTAGAGATAAAAGAAGATCTAGAAAAATTATAAGAGATGTTATTAAGAAAATTATCGAGATTACCAATTTAAATAGAAGTATGTTCCTCGAAAGTTGATCCATGTTACGAATCACACTTAATAGATTGATTTGTTAAATCCTATACGCAAACTATCGAGAGTTTCAGAATTGAGGACGATATTGATTCCCAACTGTAGGAGACTTACAACAGGTTGTGGAATGTGAATTGGCCTTTATGTATTTGGGTTTTCATTTAGATATGCTTTGTTAACAGAATTCCTACGAAGGACCAACTCTTCCGAAGATGGGTTTTCTACTCTTCTCACGATCTCCATTATGTTTTTGTTTTATCGCACACAAAGATTTGAGTCACTTGTTTTTTAGGTGTGGGTGGTGAGAACGGTTTGGAACCTTGTGGGTCTGTGGTTTGGTATCGATTGGTCTTTGGATGAGATTGTTTGGAAGAGATTTTTGTTTTGTCTGGAGTTCGATAAAATCAACTGGTTGAAGAAAGACAACAGATATCTAGTGAATTTTTTTGTCTTCTTATCTTATTAATTATTCTTGTGGACTATAAGACAAAAAAATCAATGACTTTAAAATATTTTGATATATTTTTTGGCACATTAAACCAAAAATTTCATGTATGTTTTCTAATTGGAATATGTCTTAATTTATAGGAAAACTTATATCCTTCCATGAGAAGAAACAAAGCCTTTTTTAGTTTCAAAAATGTTTATTTGAATCTTATATAACTACCCCGGTCAAATTAAATCATAAGTCTTGCCCTTATTTAGTGGCAAGGGGACACATCTTATTATGTGAAGACTTCGTGTTCAATCTACAACAAATACAATGACACTTAACCATTTGGCCATTCTATTGACTTATGTCATTTATTGTCCATAAAATATATTAAGACATTCATAAAATCTTTCAAAAATATTTTTTTGAAATATCTCCGACAATCCCTTTCATTTTTAAAATTTATCTAAATTCATTATTTTGAAACTCATTTTTGTTTTAGATAAATTTATCTTATGATTTGAATCATGATTTAATGACTTAAGTTGTTACTCATTTCTGAATAGATTGATCAACAAATTTTAAATAAATTATTCATTAGAACAATTGAGTATAATTTAGATATAAAATCTCAGTATCATTGATTGCTTTAAAGTTTAGTAATCATGTTGACTTTCTAGATTGATTTTTAATATTCCTAGGATATAACTTCATTGGTTAGTGCTTGTTCATTAAAACTTCAATGTATTAATTATAACACTACTATCTAGTGTCAACCACCATTGTGCAACACCTCATACTTCTACACAATCTTTTGGCGAGCACAAAGATCATTTTTCAACTGTTGTACTCTTTTGTGTGTGTCGTTTCTTTCTCTATATATAAGACCTATATGTCACTACCAAATTAGTGTATGAGTGCCTCTTCGGCCACCATCTTCCAGCGCCGAGCACTATGGAGTTCATCTACCACATTTTGAGGTGTTTTTTTTTATCATTTTAGTGAATTTTTCAACAACCATTTTCCCCTCATGGTACGTGGATCTTTAGGCTCAGGGATAAATACATTGTTTCCTATTTTTAATTATTATTATATTAGTATTCCAATAATTATGTTGCCAAATATATTTATTTAATTATATTAGCTATTTTATCAATTAAGTGCCTTAAATAATTAAGTGATCAAATAGAGTTAAAAGGCTCATTAGATTTCATTTAGAAATTAATTAATTAATTGGGTATGGACTCAAATATGAGTGAATGTCAGGATGGTCCATTTGGGAATAATGGAAACCCTAATTGGCCATCACACTATATATAAGCTATGCTCCCCAATATACAGTACACAAGTTGAAATTCTGGTATCAGATACGTGATGTCGAAGGCGATGTCACGATATTACTATCTGAGTAATAACAAGATAAAAACAATATAAATAACAATAATAAAAACACACAGGATTGTTAACCCAGTTCGGTGCAAACACACCTACTCTGGGGGCTACCAAGTCAGGAAGCAAATTCACTATTAGTAGAACAATTCAAAGCCTAAATGTCTCAGTTTATAACTTCTCACTTGAACCTACCCAGTGCAACTTCTATCTAGAAATCAATATCTAAATATGAGAAATCACCATCTCACTCCCCCTCAATCACACACTGTGATAAACAACCAATTTAAAGAAAACAGAAGATCCCTCTTCCAATACACAACACCTTGATCTTACTTAAAAGCTTTGATCAAGAACAAACACTCATGCTTAAAAGCTTAGAGTGGACAAAATTACAACTCAAAAATCAGTCAAATTCAAACATCTAGTCGTGTATGAATGACTCACAAATAAAAACATGCACAAAGAAAAACCCTAACACTCAAAAGCACTCTGCTTTACAATCCAATATTCCGTCCATAGACATTAGGTTAAACAACAATAATATAGAATTATGAATGGGCTTGGATTTGATCAGAACCTTCCTCAAAAAGATCACATGAATCAATCAAGAAAAAATCTTCAATAATTCTCCAAAAACTAACGTATAATAGCTTCTGATTTTGACAACAACACTCCCTTGATTTTCGCACATCCTGGAGCAAAACAAAAGACCAAAAACCTGCTAAAACTTATACAGAAATTAAATCAAAACTTTCTATATTTAGAAATTCCCAGAACTATCAAAACAAATGTTACAACATTTGTTCTGACATCACAAAAGCACTGCACACCAGAAGATCTTCAAGCATGTCAAGGACATATTACAAGACATCAAGGAAAATGATAATGTTTTTCAACATATGCCGCCAAACCAAGAACCTTCAATCTCCCCTTTTGGAAAATTGTGGCTAAAAACATTATCAGCACCAAATAACATCAAAAAACCAGAAGGAACCAACCACCAGAGACCAAAGTAGTGGAATAAATAAGAAACAACATTCTGGTTGCACAAAGTAGAACACCTGGTAACACAACACCCAATTAGAACAATGGCCCTCCTTATCCACTCAACTAGACATAACATCAGAAGAAATAATATGTCTCCCTCTTTTTAGCCATAATGTAACAACCACACCAACATCAGCTCCCCCATAACATAGGACTAGTACTCAACAGAGAGAGAGAGAGAGAGAGAGAGAGAGAGAGAGAGAGAGAGAGAGAGAGAGAGAGAGACCACACAAGCTTCCCATATCAGTATTGAAAGCAACATCACCAGTCTTCTTTTCAGCAACTTTCTCTTCAGGGATAATGTTATCAACATCATCTTCAACAATATAGCCAGCAACATTCTTCAAATTATTCTTAGCAAGAGAAACAACAACAACAACTTTGTCTTTCATTGTCTTGATCTTTATGTCACCATCAATATTTACACTTTTGATCCATCCATCATTAATAGGAACAAAATAACACAATTGTAGTAGGAGAACTGAGAAGTCTTGACTAGTTTTCCCATACAACTTTAATTGTTATAGATCCTCACTGATGTAAATCCCTAGCTTGCCTCTCAGGATTTCAAATTGACTAGCATCCAAAGATTTTGTGAAAATGTCATCCAATTGTAAATCAGTGGTTACATGTTCTAGGGCAACAATCTTTTCTTCAACCAGTTCTCTGATGAAATGATGACGAATATCAATATGTTTGGTTCTTCTATCTTGAATAGGATTCCTAGAAATGTTGAAAGCACTCAAATTGTCACAGTACAATGTCATGACATCTTGAGGAATATTGTATTTTTTCAGCATTTGCTTTATCCAAACCAACTGAGAACAATTACTTCCAACAGCTATGTATTCAGCCTTAATTGTGGAAAGAGAAATACAATTTTGCTTCTTATTGAACCAGGATATCAGATTGTTTCCCAAAAATAAGCATCCTCCAAATGTGTTTTTTCTATAATTAGCACATCCTGCCCAGTCAACATCATAATAACCACTTAGCTCAGAATTGGAACCATGAGAGTATAGCATACCATAATCACATGTACCATTGACATACTTCAAGATTCTTTTCACTTGGTTGATGTGACTCACCTTGGGGTCAACTTGATACCTAGCACAAACTCCTACAGCAAGGGCAATGTTAGGCCTGCTTGCTGTTAGATATAATAAGCTTCAAATCATACTTTTGTAGAGACTTTGATCCATATTTATACCCTTTTCATCTTTAGATAACTTCAGATGAGAAGGAGCAGGTGTCCCTTTGTGGCTAGCATTCTCCATTCTAAACTTCTTAGTTATATTCTTGACATGTTTACTCTGGGAGATGAATATAGAGTCTTCCGCCAGCTTGACTTGAAGACCAAGAAAAAAATTAATTCACTAACTAGGCTCATCTCAAATTCAGACTACATATGTTTAACAAAATATTGAACCATCTTCTTAGACATCCCACCAAACATAATATCATCAACATAAATTTGAGCAATCATGAGCTTCTTTCCTTCTTCTTTCACAAAGAGAGTATTGTCTATGCTACCTTTTCTGTATACATGTTCAACAAGAAATTCAGTAAGTCTCTCATACCAAGCTATAGGAGCTTGTTTTAATCCATATAGATCTTTCCTTAGTGTAGCGGTAAAATCATGAGTGTAAGTTATTGGTTAACTTAACTAAAAGTAAACAGAGTCGCCACCGCGCTTTTATTTTATTCCCAAAGGAAAAGGAAAAAAGAGCGAATAAATCTTAATGAATCTAAAAGCAAAAAGATAAAATAATTAAGCAGAGAATGGGTAAGGGGATAAGTTACAAATTGGGAAGGTTTTACGCACCCAAAATGTCTGTGGTACTCCACGGAAGCCCTTTGAAATATTTATTGCTTTTGATTTGAAAAAGTTTTTTTTTAAAAGAGATGAGAAGAGAAATGTTTTTTTAATATTTTTGTGTTTAAAGATACGTCTGTCTCATGCATACGTACCCACAAAGTGCAATGCGAGATCAAAACCTCGTAGTTCGTGGTACAAATAGTGAAAAGAAACAACATGTTGAATTGATTTTAAAATGTAAAGATAAGTCGTCATTCTTTAGCGAATAATTCCGCTAGAAAGTATGAATCATATCTAAACATAAAAAAAAGGTTAAAGGAAAAGTGCACGAGGACACAAAAACAAATGAATGAGTTTTGCATTTTGTAAGGTGTTTTGAAAAGAAAGTTTTGATATGCTTAAATGGTTTAACATTTATTAAGAAACGAAATGAGAAGGTAAAACCGCTTGACCTAAGTCAAGGTTTGATTATGAAAATGTTTTGAAGTTTGAAAACAAAGAAGGTTTTTGAAATAGGGAGAAGATTTGAAAATTTAAGAAGTGGGGGAAGATGAAGGGACTATCCTAAGACTTAAAGTAAAAGTTAAGGGAAGAACGAACAAACCGTATGGTGAACATTCTTCGAAGCAATAGGACTTCATATTCATAAACAAGTGAACTGAATCAAGGCCAAGGTCTTCAATCCATAATAACTCGAGCAAAGGGAAAGATCCTAAAATCTAAGTCCAAAACTCCAAGTCCAATGCTAAGGATAGTGCCCATAGTCCAAAATTAAAGTCACAAGTCTTTTTGAAGTTTAATCCTTTATTAATGTTTTTGTGTCCAAATGGACAAAAGGAAAATCAACATAACAAAAAAATAAGAGCAAATAATAAACATGATCATGGATGAATAAATCATAGTAAAGAAAAATAAAATAAAAGCAAATCAAAGTGCAAGAATTTAGATGTTAGTAGCAAAAGAAATTAAAGTGCAAGAATCTAAAATTTTAATATTAGTAATAGTATAATAATATTTACATAATAATGGTATGGTGAACTTAATCAACCACAACCAAAAGAGTAACCAAAATCGAAAGGCAACCGGATCCACTTAGCATCTTACACTATAGCGATCAATCAAGGCAAACCGAATCGAATTCAATGAAATTTGAAAGGCGATTGGGAGACCCAAAGCACCTACACATCAAAAATTCATAAGTCTCAATTCTTAATGCACTATGATTAACCACTTTGGGATTACGCGATCAACAAGAGATCCGGTCCACGAAATTGAAAGTACCCAATTAGATTTTTATTCCAAATTAGGGACAAATTTAGGTATATGTTAAGCAATCACCGAGTAATTTACGAAGTAATTACCCTACAAATGAGGTCGTCCACCACCAATTAAGGTGAACAATATTAGTGCTAATGCATGCGAGATAAACGATATGTAAATCGCAATCCGGACTCAATACCGCACAAAACTAAAGGTGAATACCAAATTGAGCCGCACTTATGGTACTCTTCCATCCTTAAGTTCAATCACTCATCTCGGTCGATTCAAGCATGAAAATGTATCACTAATGCAAAGTTCCTTAAATGAATTGAATAATCCACTTAGAGGTAGTTTTGAATTAATGATCATTAACTACTCTAATCTACACCCAAAGTTCATTGAAATTAAGGAGAAATCACTCCCAAAAGTCAATTCTGACTTGTGTTAACCGATTAACCAAATGGGTTAACCGGTTAACACAAGCAAAATCTGCGCAGTTTTAAAGATTGTTAACCGGTTAACCAATTTACACTATAAATGGTTAACCGGTTAACGTTGTACCAGTAGCAGAAAAATGCAGAAAATTTAGAATGATCCATTTTAAAACCTTTTCTTAAACATTTGATGATCATGATCTGAATTTGCACGAATTTTAAAGCCAAAATACATTGGAATCCCTGCAATCAAACAACAAATAAAGATCCAAAGTATCTAGAAACAAAGGCACCAAATATCTACATCTTGAATGTTGATGGTGAATATGGGTTTATGGAATGAGTGAATCACCAAAAACACTTCTTCAAATTGGACCAAATCAAGCTAGATTTACTGAAATTGATGAACAAGAAATAGGATGAAGGTTTAGCTCAAGTTAGTCAATAATTCAATGTGAATTCTCTTGATAACTTCAAAAAGAGGAAAAGAGCTTTAGTGAGATTTTTGGTTTTGGGAGAATGTTTTGCAAGGGGTTTGTTGGCTCTCAAAAGCTTGGTGAATGAATGAAGTTATGGTCCTATTTAAAGACTTTAGGTATGAGAATTTGGTGGAATGAGACTTGCTTTGTGTCGCACCTCGAAAAATACGATCCTAAAATAAACAACAGAGTCGCCACCTAATTCTATTTATTCTACGAGAGAAAAGGAAGATATAGACACAACCTAAATAAAGGATAAGAATGGTCAGCGAAACCACTAATCTAAGTTCGGGAGTCAGTTACGCAAGGGGAAGGTGTTAGGCACCCCTCACGTCCGTTGTACTCAACGGGAACCTCTTAGTCTAGTTTGCACTTTAAATGTTAACTTGTTATTATTGTCTTCTTTATGATTAAAGTATCGGTATCTGTTTATTATTTGCGATGGGGAAACGTTAAGTTTTTTATTATTGGTTATGGGGAAATGTTAATTTTTATTTATTGTGCTCGCGAAGGATTAAAATCCCCGTGCCTACGTATTCCCCTGTGCAATGGGAAAGTCAGAGCTTCGTAGTTCGTGCTACTACGATTTGTGATTTTTTAATTGAACGATTGTTTGAAATGCATTCTACTGCTAAGCATTAGCTTGTTTGCGAGATAGAAAGATTTAAACAACGTTCTTTTTGAGGAAAGATGTTTGATCTTTGTTACGGGTGTTTTAAAACGAGAGGGCGAATGAACCACGCGTGGGGCTAGCCCATGTTGCGGTTGCATTCAAGAACGTGCGGAGTGCGAGACTCCGGAGTTCAGTTACTCGTTAATTAATTATAAAAATGATTTAAATTTGTTGGTATACGAACGGTGATTGAACCTACGCGTGGGGCTAGCCCATTTGCGATTCAATCCAGAACGTGCGGAATGCTAGACTCCGGAGTTCCTTTTTTTCGTAAATTAATTAAGATGAATTGGATTGTTTTTATACGAACGGTGATTGAACCAACGCGTGGGGCTAGCCCATTTGCGATTCAATCCAGAACGTGCGGAATGCTAGACTCCGGAGTTCCTTTTTTCCGTAAATTAATTAAGATGAATTGGATTGTTTTTATACGAACGGTGATTGAACCAACGCGTGGGGCTAGCCCATTTGCGATTCAATCCAGAACGTGCGGAATGCTAGACCCCGGAGTTCCTTTTTTCCGTAAATTAATTAAGACGAATTGAATTGTTTTTATACGAACGTTGATTGAACCAACGCGTGGGGCTAGCCCATTTGCGATTCAATCCAGAACGTGCGGAATGCTAGACTCCGGAGTTCCTTTTTCCCGTAAATTAATTAAGATGAATTGAAGTGCAGATGGCGATCAGAAATGACCGACTTACGTGTGTGCAGTGTAGACGTAGAATTGACCACTTGGCGATGGACCAAGGAACTTTAAATTTCTAATTATTACCGTCTTGCTTATACCTTGATTAATAATTTATTGCTATCACACAAGAATATATTGGGCGGGTCCATATAAAGCACATAATCAATCACCCAATTAAATTACAAGCATGCAAATAGTCATTAATTTGGTCGAGAATTAAACATATCAAACCGCGTAAGCAAGATAGCAAAAAAAAAAAGAAAGAAAAAAAAAAGAAAAATGACAAAGTAATCGAACCTAAGTTTAGCATGAATTTTAGAGATGAGTATATAAACCTTTAAAGTATCCATTTAAAATAATTCAATGCAAACTCGGTTCTAAATCAATATGCGAGGAGAAGATAAATGATGCAAAAAAAATGCTATGGGCCAGACTGGATAAACATCTCATTATCCTTTGGTCTAATTGAAACCCCCCCAGTCTAAATGATTCGTAAAAAAGAAATTCCAGTTAAATATCATGAAATCGAATATAATTTATCTCTTATTGTTGTTTGAAGAACAACACAGTTATAATGGTTTAAATGAAAATTCATGCCACCTGTACCTTTCTCTTTGTATCATACGACAGGCGGTAGTTTTAGAGAATTTAGCAGTGAATAAGTGGAACTCATATTTAAATTCACATCAATATTTTATATAAACACCAAAAAAAAACTTGATCTCAAACTAGAAAAAAAAAAGACATCAATAAAATGAAACCACTAAACGCCCTGATTGAACTAGGCTCAGGTCAGAATTAAATTCATAGCCCAAATAGTCACCTCACAAAGGAATCCAAAGTCTGCTACTTCTGAAACCGTGCCAGGAGTTAGTCACAAGGGAAAAGGATAAAAGACAACTCAACAAATGCCTCATTAAAGCACACTGACACAACCAAACATTGTTTAGTGTGTACCGTCAGATTTTTCTCTTTATGAAACAATGAAATAAAAAAAAATAAAAAAAAGATCTCTTCCTATCCTTCGGTGGTCAAAAGAAGCGAAGAAAAAAAAAGTAACTTGACCCACAATAAAATGACCCACTCAAAAATAATATAGGAAATCAGTAAAAAATAAAACCTTCTCCCAAGTAACGACCCATAAAACAAAAAGATAAACTCAGAGCCTAATTTTTCAAGGGCTAATTAGCAAGCGTTTATGGAGAAAGAACAAGGGTTTCTAGGTTATACCATCATCGAAGCCTCATGTTCCCAACAAGAAATCGGCACAAATATGAAGCGAAAGAAAAAAAAATCAACGCAAGAGATATATGGTTCACATTTTAAAGTTGGAAAAGCAATATCAAGAAAGTGTTTGAGTTTTCTTTACCGCTACAAGATGCTCTAGATCTTTGTTACAGGTACTTTGCTATTCCTCTATGTCTTCGGCTTGAGCCCTCTCCTCCTTGCCTTCCCCTTCGTCCCTTGTTGTTGTTGTTTATGCTGTCCTTTGATGAACTTCAGAGACAATTAGGGTTTTGTGGTTGTGCGCCCTTAGGTCCTTTCTTTTGCTCTCCGAACTCCTTCGCTTCTGCTTTTCGGTCCTTAAAGTTAAGGTTTTCTAGTGATTTAAGGTTGAAGATGATGTTTGCGCCGTTTAGGGTTTTTGTAAATTTTTCGGATCCCCTTTCATTTAGGGTTTCTTCGCTTTTATAGTGTAGTGAATTAGGTTTTCCCCTTTGAAATTTGCTGAGAAAAAAACCTAATATCATCTCTGCCAACTTTCTTTTTTGTAAAAGCGTTATTGCCATTTTTGTGAATGCTTCGATTTTGTAACCTTGCTGACATCTCTATTTTGCTTTTTGTCCTTATTACTGCACAAATATTGACCTAGTTCTCTTTGGTTTGAAACGAACCGATAGAGTTGTATTCGGATTGGACTGAAAAGTTGTTTTTTCAAATGACTTGACCCCCCCTTTTTTTTACTGTCACGAAATCCTCATCTTCACTACTTACCCTCCTTTTACTGCTATGTAAAGTCATCCTTCGTATATTAACACATGAACTGATAACATCTCTTCAAATAAGGCACTCTCAATCCACGACCTTGATGTAATTGCTTCTATGTAATGCAGGTTAGACTAATATGAACTTCAAAGGCGATGGGGGTAGCAATGCTTGAATTCGAGGCTATACTGGCCCCTTTTTAGGGTTCTTTGAAAAGAGTCGTGAAGGAGATATGTCAGGAGGATGAATTGGAATTTTGATTGGGTGAGTAGGAATCCTGAAGGATGGCGAAGGAGCAGGTGGAACCTGGTTCACTGGTGGTTGAATATGGAGTGTAAACAGAGGATCTACAGCACCTGTGTTCATTGGTGGTGGAACATGATGTAATAGCCTTAAACTTTTTCCTGCCATTATTTATATTGGCTTCTGCTCAAAGCTTGTTTTTGCAGGTAAAATTTAAAGATTATCAGCTTCTGATTTGCCTATCTTGTGGAAATTCGCGACAAAACGTTGAATCGGTGAAGCCAAACGAGAGGGTAAGACATGAAACAACTTTCAACAAACTCATCAACCTTATTCTTATGATGGACAAATGATGCCTTGCCTAGTTTTTTTTTATTAGTTATGAACGTTGGCCCTTCTTGCCCTGTCTTGTGTATTGCAAAGCTGAACTTGTATCTTCAAGCGTTTTGTTGTTGTTCTGTTGCCAACATGAAATGTCTCGGTTAAATTCTATAATGTTATGGGGATTATCATGATATGCCTTTACTAATTTCATTTCTTCCTTCACCGTGAAGTTGAACTAAACAATTTTCTTTTTGGATGCAAACATACTGGAGTGTGGCTCGTGACTGCTTCCAAATCAGTGATCGACTAGCCGTCTGATAAGAAAGCTTTTAAATGACTTCGAGTTCTTCGCCAGTCAAAGAGATACCTAGCTTGTCGAACAAATCTTCGGTGTGCAAAGCAAATACCTAAAGTATAAGCAGCAATTTTGGTTCTCAAACGGTGATAAATCCGCGGGCTGTGCTGTGAGATGTGCAAATGCCGGTGATATTGCTGATACCATCAAAGAGCGGGTCATGAATGATAGGCTTGCCGAACGTATTCAGGTAAAATGAAACTTCAATGAAACATTATCACCGTTTTTATGGATAGAAAGAACTCATTGATGCAGTGTTGTATTACATAATTTATTATGCAGGGATTCCTGAAAGGACTGGTTGATGATCATGGAAGCATTGATCTCGAGTGACTGAGAAACGTCCCACCTGTAGTTGTGAGTCAGTCGCAGGAATTTTCAGAAGGTGGTGGACTACGTAAACGAATACGAAAGCTGGTAGATTGGGTGTTATCCCGGTGTTACAAGAGTTTGAAGAAAGGAATCTGTTATCCTGCTCAGAAAATGCTGCTGATCCGAATGCTTCTGAACTAAATGCAGACAGTACCGGGGTTGGAGATTGTTTAGTTGACTTTACTAATGCGCAATCCAAACTGGCTGATTTCAAATTAACGGAACATCGTACTGTTTTTACAGCAGGTAACTCGCTGCGTCTGTAATGGCCATAATCAGTCGACGTAGAAGCATTTAAAGCATTTAGATGTGAATCTTCTATGTTTTGCAATTTCCCAATCTCTTGTCATAGTGTGTATGAAAATGAGAACCTTCCTGGGTTTGAAACCTTTTGGGCAGATAGCAGTATACTCCTGATGTGGGTCCACAACTACTGCTGCAACCATCCCATTGCCAATGTAATCCTGCAATCAGTCGCATACTTGTGTAGAATTATATCCATTTTTGATGATGTAAAGTTTGGACTTAAATGTGTCACTTGTTACTTGATTGCAAATTTGAATGCAGCTGGTATTGACAATATATGAGCTTTGATATTGTAAAAATAGAAAATACTTTGGCAATATAATTCCCATTCCTTGTATGACACACTCTTACCTTGAACTTGAGAGTAGCTTGTAAAAAAATGAACAATCCTATTTATTTCAAAGTCAACCTTTAAAGAAAACATAACTTAAAAACAATGTGCATTAACTTGCTAATGACCGACAAAAAAATCTCTTGTAACAAAAGGTAATACTTCAAAATGACCTTGAGAATAATGACCCTATGACCTGAATAACTTAAATGAGGAAGGCTAACAATAAGTTTTCTCAAGGCCTAGGAAAATAATCTCAAATTAAAGCACCCTAACCACAATTTATTTTTGGTCCGATCATAAACTTGCATGCTTAAGTAGCTAGAGGAGTGATAATCTTGGTCACAACGCATCTTCAAACCTCGTCTCACACTATGGATCAATCCTCCCGTAATTCCAAATCCCCATACCCCAAATCGATGACTTAGTGAACTACGTCTCGAGGCTTGAGCAGCAAAGACCCTCCTGACCAATTGATGAAGCATGATACAAATATTAACGATAAGGCTTTAAAATTCACCTCCAAACTTGAGTGGAATAAAATTCCCAAAAAGATCTGTAAAACTAACCAAAAGGAATCCCAGATCACAAACCTTGGGGAGGACAGAAAGTGAAAACGTGGATATAGCTTAGTATAAATGCGAATGCAATATATGAATGCAAAAGATTGAAACAACGAAAGGAGGACAAATTTTGGGGTGCAACACTTTGGTAATTAAAATTAGGCTTGATAATTGCAAATTTGGTGGGAAATGGAAAAGAGTGGTGATTAGTGAGGGTTTGTGGTAGGAAATGATCAAAGTGATGTAGAGAAATAAAAGACCAACGGATCTAGAATTTTCCAATTATATCAATGATATAATGGTGCTGAATTTGAATAAAATATTCAAATTTCACACTGGTTAACCGGTTAACGCATTTGAATATTTTGTTCAAATGTGACTGCTTGGTTGTTGTGGTCCGATTCTTTTTGTACGTCGAAAAAGGCATGGAAATAAACACATGAACCATGAAATTACTTGAATGAATCAATTAACTTGGGAAATCCTTGATCAGATAATTTTGAATTATTTGCGGATCAACTTCGACTTTTATCTGTGAAATTTCATTCGAGCTGCAGGACTGCTATTTTTTGGCATTTTCACATGGTTCCTTTTCCTGGAAAAAATTAGTGAAAGAAAAAAAAATATTTTTGGATTTTAATTAATGGTTAGTAAACATAAACAAATAAAGCAAATAAAAACATGGTGATCCTCTGTGAGGCATAGACCTGCACCTGAGAAGGATAAATGAACCCATACGTGATCTTGTTTGTATGCAAGATGCAGATGAGATGCAAAAAATCTTAGGGTCAAAAATTAAGGTATGACACTTAGCTTATAGACATGATTAGGTAAATTAGGATTAATGAATCCTTTGGGTTGTTCCACATATACTTCTTCATTTAAGTAACCATTCAGGAAGACACTTTTAACATCCATTTGATATAGTTTCAATTTCAAGATGCAAGTAACACCAAGAAGTAATCTAATAGATTTAAGTCTAGCAACAGGATTAAAGGTCTCATCAAAATCAATTCCTTCTACTTGAGTGTATCCCTGAGCAACCAGTCTTGCCTTATTCCTAGTGACAACTCCATGTTCATCAGATTTGTTCTTGTACACCCACTTGGTATCTATCACATTTAATCCTTCATGTCTTGGGACAAGATCCCAAACTTCATTCCTCTTAAATTGAGCTAATTCATCTTGCATAACGTTAATCCACAATTCATCAGTTAATGCTTCTTTGACATTCTTTGGCTATATCTTTGCCACAAAACAAGAGTTAGAGATTATCTCCATTGATCTTGTAGTAACTCTTTTATCCATCTCTCCTATGATGAGGTATTTAGGGTGATATTTATGTATTCTGAGAGAGGGACCTTTGTTGGTTTGACTATCTCCAAGCTCATAACTTAAGGGTTGTTCATCAGTACCTCTGTCTTCAGTTTCTGCTGGAGTTGCATTCTATAATGTTTCAACATCATCCAGGACATCAGCTTCTTTGTTCAATTCTTTATCATCAACAACAACATTTATAGACTACATCATTACTTTAGTTATGGAGTTGTAGACTCTATATGATCTGTTGTTGGTAGAGTATCCTTAAAATATTCCTTCATCACTATTTGGATCTAACATTCTTCTTTGTTCACGATCTGCTAGGATGTAGCATTTACTTCAAAAGACATGGAAGTATTTCACAATAGATTTTCTTCCTTTCCATAATTCATACAAAGTAACTGAAGTACCTTTCCTCAAGATGACTCTGTTATGAATGTAACAAGAAGTATTCATCGCTTCAGCCCATAAATGATAAGGTAATTGTTTTTGCATGTATCATGACTCTAGCAGATTCATGTATAGTCTTGTTCTTGCGTTCTACAATCCCATTTTGCCGAGGAGTAATGAGAGATGAGAATTTATGACTAATTACTTTAGAGGAGCAAAATTAAGCAAACTTGGCATTCTCAAATTCCTTCCCATTATCACTTCTGATTCTGATAACATTTATTTCCTTCTTTCTTTGAAGTTTTTGACAGAGATCTCTGAGAACTTCAAAAGCTTATGACTTTTCTCTGATGAAATTTATCCAGGTGTATCTTGAATAGTCATCCACCAAGACTTTATACCTATATAGGTCCCATCAAATCCATGTGAAGAAGTTCTAAGACTCTTGAGGTGGTAAGATGTTGAATCTTCTGATGTGACATCTTAGTCTGCTTTCCTACTTGACATTTTCCACAAAATTTTCCTTCTTCATTCTTGAGCTTAGGAATACCTTTGACATCTTACATGGATATGATTCTCTTCATGCCTTTCAGATGTAAGTGTCCAAGTTTCTGATGCCAGAGTTTAACTTCATTTTCTTTGGCAAGCAAGCAAGAGGAGACATAACTTGATTCTTGATATGCCCACAAATAACAATTGTCCTTAGATCTGACTCCCTACATGATTAATTCTCATTTTCCATCTATCACAAGACATTCAAATTTGGAGAAATACACTTTCAGTCCTTGGTCACATAGTTGACTAATGCTAATTAGATTGGTAGTCATCCCTTTTACAAGTAGCACATTGTCAAGTATAGGCACTCTTGAGCAGTCTAACTGTATAATTCCCTTTATTTCACCTTTGGTTCTATCACCAAAAGTAACATAACTAGTAGCATGGGATCTCATATTCACCAGTAGATTAGTGACTCCTGTCATATGTCTTGAGCATCCACTGTCAAAATACCAGTCATTTTTTGCTGAAACTCTGAGAGAGGTATGAGCTATCAAGTTGTTGGTACCAATCTTAGGAATTCATTTCTTTCTGACCTTAGGTATGTTCTGAATTAGAACATGTTGAGGAACAGGCTTAAGATATCCGTAGAGTTTGAAACAGTAGGGCTTCAAGTGACCAACCTTTTTCACAATAATGACACCTCCATTTATGGGAATTTCCTCTTATGTAGGCAACATGTATTGTTTTATAATGTTGAGACACCTGATGCAACATCTTTGGTTTAAACTCAAAGGAAGCAATATTTGAGATATATTCTATACTTTTGTCAAACCCTAGACCAGACACATCTCCAGATAACTTCCCAATTTATAGAATCATATTTGAAGTCTCTGAACTACTGTTCAACATTCTGACAGGACTTAGTTATTTGATCAAGTTGGGAGTTTAGTAATGTTACCTCATTTTCCAGCTTGGAGATGGTTTCTGAGTACTCTTCATTTTCATTCACCAGTTGTGATATGATTTTCTTCTGTTCTTCTCCTTGTTGGCAGACTTTTTCATTTTTGAGACATAGTTCTCTATAGAAAGTAGATAGCTCATCATATGTGACTTTATCATCATTGAAATCAGAATAAAATCTCCTAGTTAGAGTAGTAGCATTCTTAGCATATTCTTCTTCAGCTTCACTTTTAGTATCTTCATCTGACCAAGCCACAGTAAGACCTTTTTTCTGATTCTTGAGATGTGTAGGACATTCAGATCTGATGTTCCCATAACATTTACTTCCATAGCACTAAAATCCTTTTCCTTGAGAAGAGTTCTCTTCAGCCCTTGTCTTTCTACCAGAATCATTTGACCTATTGATGTTAGATGAGTTGTTCTTGACATTTGGTTTTGACTTCCTATCCATCATTTTCATGAATTTGTTGAATTGTCTCCCAAGAAGAGCTATGACATTAGATAGACCTTCCTCAGTATTAAGATTACAATTTTCTACTCCATCTTCAGTGTTGGAAGAGAAGGCAATATTTTTATTTTTCTTGTCAGATTTGTCACTAATGCCAATCTCAAAAGTTTGAATACATCCAATAAGTTCATCTAATCTTATCATGCTAATGTCATGATCTTCTTCTATGGTTGTTACCTTCATGTTAAATCTCTTAGGTAGAGATCCGAGAGCTTTTCTTACCAACTTCTCTTCAAATATTGGTTCTCCAAGAGCACTTGAGGCATTAGCTATTTCAAAGACATTCATATGAAAGTCATAAATACTTTCATCATCTTTCATCCTTAAGTTTTCAAATTTTGTGAAGAGCAACTGAAGTCTTGACATCTTGACTTTGTAGGTACCTTCATGAGTAGTTTTGATAATATCCCAAGCATCTTTGGCAACAATGCAAGTATTGATCAATCTGGAGGTGTTTTTGTCAATTCCAATTTAATATGGCATTAAAGGCTTTAGAATTTCCCAAAGCAAACTCATCTTCTTCTTTAGACCAGTCCTCTTTTGGCTTCAACTCTGCAGTATCATTCCCATCTTTTTCCTTAACAACAAGATGTTTCCATCCTCTCAGAACAACTTTCCAAACCTTGTTATCCAAGGACTTCAAGAAGGCAAACATCTTTGGCTTCCAGTAATCATAATTAGTTACATCCATAATGGGTGGTCTGTTCACAAACCCCACCTCCTTGTCCATTATACAAGAAAGTAACTTCCCTGGATCTCACCCAATTACAGAGCAGGATGCCTGCTTTGATACCAATTGAAATTTTGGTATCATATACATGATGTCGAAGGCGATGTCACGACATTACTATCTGAGTAATAACAAGATAAAAATAGTATAAATAACAGCAATAAAAACACACATGATTGTTAACCCAGTTTGGTGCAAACACACCTACTGTGGGGGATACCAAGCCAGGAAGGAAATCCACTATTAGTAGAACAATTCAAAGCCTACACAGTCCCAGTTTACAACCTCTCACTTGAACCTATCTAATGCAACTTCTATCTAGAAATCAACATCTAGATATGAGAAATCACCATCTCACTCCCCCTCAAGCACACACTGTGATAAACAACCAATTTAAAGAAAACAGAAGATCACTCTTCCAAAACACAACACCTTGATCTTACTTAAAAGCTTTGATCAAGAACAAGCATTCCTGCTTAAAATCTTAGAATGGACATAATTACAACTAAAAAATTAGTCCAATTCAAACATCTATGTGATGTATGAATGGCTCACAAATAAAAACACGCACAAAGAAAAACCCTAACACTCAAAAGCACTCTAATTTACAATTCAATATTACGTTCGTAGACATTGGGTTAAACAACAATAATATAGAATTCTGAATGGAATTGGATCTAATTCAGAACCTTCCTCAAAAGGATCACATGAATCAGGCAAGAAAATATCTTCAATAATTCTCCAAAAACTAATGCATGACAACTTCTGATTTTGACAGCAACTGTAACACGGTGGGAGAACTGACTTTTAGTCATGTTGCGGATAGCAAGAGTCGCCACTGACTTTTATTTTATCCAAGTGTAAAGGACATAAAAGAACAGGAAAGACCTATTTTTAAAAGACTTGAGTTCGGGGGGTAAGTTATATAAAGGGAAGGTATTAGCACCCTTTATATCCATGGTTATCCATTGGCTCTTAGTTACTTAGCTCACTTAAATTGTTTTTGAAGAGTGTAGTGTGTGATTAGAAATTTTTCTAAGTACTTTGTAATGATCCTCGTATGGATGTGTATACAAAGCCTTGTTTGAAAATATTTGAAAATACTGTGAGGTGTGAAAAGTATTTTTGAAAAGTGAGCAAGTAACTATGAGGTACCTACCCTAGACTAAGTCGTTCATGTTATTATATGTCCTTTCAAGGGTAAGACTATCCCTTAATCAAATCCAAGGTAATGACTACCTATTCCTTAATAATAGGGATAGTCTTACCCTTGAAAGGACATATAAGAACATGAATGACTTAGTCTAGGGTAGATACCTCATAGTTACTTGCTCACTCTTCAAAAATACTTTTCACACCTCACAATATTTTCAAATATTTTAAAACAAGACTTTGTATACATCCATACAAGGATCATTACAAAGTACTTAGAAAAATTTCTAATCACACACTACACTCTTCAAAAACAATTTAAGTGAGCTAAGTAACTAAGAGCCCATGGAAAACCATGGATATAAAGGGTGTTAACACCTTCCCTTTATATAACCTACCCCCCGAACCCAAGTCTTTTCAAAGCGGTATTTCCTGTTCTTTTTTGTCCCTTCCTTATGGATAAAATAAAATTTGGTGGCGACTCTTGCTATCCGCAACATGACTAAAAGTCAGTTCTTCCACCGTGTTACAGAACTGACTTTTAGTCATGTTGCGGATAGCAAGAGTCGCCACCGACTTTTATTTTATCCAAGTGGAAAGGACATAAAAGAACAGGAAAGACCTATTTTAAAAGACTTGAGTTCGGGGGGTAAGTTATATAAAGGGAAGGTGTTAGCACCCTTTATATCCATAGTTATCCATGGGCTCTTAGTTACTTAGCTCACTTAAATTGTTTTTGAAAAGTGTAGTGTGTGATTAGAAATTTTTCTAAGTACTTTGTAATGATCCTCGTATGGATGTATACAAAGCCTTGTTTTGAAAAATGTTTAAGAAAGTGAGGTGTAAAAAGTAATTTTAAGAAGTGAGCAAGTAACTAGAAGGTACCTACCCTAGACTAAGTCATTCATGTTTTTATATGTTCTTTCAAGGGTAAGACTATCCCTATTATTAAGGAATAGGTAGTCATTATCTTGGATTTGTTTGAGGGACGGGCGTAGGGTCATCGTATGGTCAATGAAGGAAACTTAAGGGGTGTCTTTAGCAATTCGTAGGGACTATCATCATTTATTCGAAGGGACAAGGTCATTATATCGTAGGCAACCTCGTAGGGACTTGACCTTTTAAACTGGAAGGGACTTGATGATTTTTCTGTTAAGGGACATTGCTTTTTTAGACACCCTACTTTCGAGGGACTTGACCATATTTAAAGGCAACCAAGAGAAATACCCTAGGAAGTGCAAGATGGCGATCAAAGATCGACTTACGTGTGTGAGTGTTATTGTTCAGATATTTATCTTTTTTAAATTAATTATCTAAGTTATTTTAAACACAATTAGGTTTTCACACCCTATTTACTAACCACGCAATTACAATTTATAAAGAAAATAAAGACGAAAAAATAAATCTACAGATTATTACAAGGCTTTGGGAGAGATACAACATAATTATCATAAAACAACAAATAAATAAAGCAATAGTAATAATATAAGTATAAATTAGCAAAGCAATAATAATAAAGAAATTAAAAAAAAATTAAGGGTTAATTAGAATTTATTAAGAAAATAAGTATAATTAATTATAATAAGAAAATAAGGTATGAAAAGAAATAAGTATAAAGAAATTAGGGTTTTGAAAAAATAGGTATAAAGAAATTAGTAATAAAATTGAAGTTATTATGAAAATATTTTAAGTGAAATTATATTAAGATTTAATTATATACAAAATTTAGAATTTTAAAATAGAAAAAGATCATAGAAAAAAAGTTATACAATTTAGTTATAAAAATAAGAAATTTAATCAGATATTTACAAAAATCATATAAGTGTTCAAGTAAATAATTAAAATAGTTAACATTTATTTACAAAAATATTTTAGAATAATATTATATACAAAAAATAAAATTTGAGTTATAATTATATATAGAAAATAATTAAGTTTTTTATTTGTTTAAAGAAAGTTTTAATTAATATTAATTTGATATAATAATAATAATAATAATAATAATAATAATAATAATAATAATAATAATAATAATAATAAACAAAACAAAGTAAAAAAGAAAGAAAAGAAAAACATACCTGAGGGAGCCAGGGATCGAACCTAGGTCTCCAGCCTTTAACCACAAACCCTTTCACCAGCTGAGCTATGCTAAGTTTGTGATATGTAACCAGCTTCTATTCATTATATTTTAAATCTGAGGAAATTCCAATGAATAACAAAAAAAATTGTTGCAACCAGGATTTGATCCCATGACCTCACGTATGTCAAACCAGTCTCCTTACCATTAAGCCACATGGGGCACGTCTGTTAACAAACAACAACAAATAATTATATAATAAACATGTTAAATTTTGAAAATAATGAGAAAAAAGGAATGGTCTCACTCAGGTTCGAACCCTTGCCCTTCTATTCACACGTGTATGCTCTGGCCACTGGGCTAACCAGTGTTTGTTAAAATAAAACAGAAACAAAATAATAAAATATTAGATTGGAGATTTGAATTTTCAGATGGCGCCAAGCAGCTTAATCTCCTTCCTTGTGACCTGTGAACTTTGCTACGAAAATTGCTACAATATTACATGTGAATCAACATTCATAGGAAAACCTATGTTTCCTCAAACACCACGAAACTGTAAAATTTCATCAAATTGAGAGTACCATTGTACTCAACACAACAAAACCAGTTCATTTATACATTGAATTAATTTATTTTTGTTAAATTAGAAAACCCCAAATAAAGAGCATGAACCCTAGTAATGGCCGACTGTGTTTTAGGTCATGATACTTCGGGATTCTTGCCCAGAAACAATCTATGGATCATCACAAACAACAATATAAGGTAAAAAATCATTAACAAAGCATAAACAAACAGAATCGAAAAGTTGAAAACGCAAGATTATGAGGATTCAGTTTATGCATATGAGGGCAATTTTGATGATGTAAAGCATTGGGATAGCATCAAGGATGATCAAAGATCATGTTTAGACCTTCAAATTGCTTTGAGATTGCCTCTAAGTGAAAATCCGATTGCCACTTTTTCTTGAAATTTTTGAGATTGCTCTTAGTGTTCTTGGCTACAAATTTCGTCTCCAATGCTTGTGTTGAGTTCATGTACTTATAAGGATTGAATTTAGGTCAAAAAACTTATGGATTTGTGGGCTTATGAGATAACTTGAGTGTGAAGGAAACCATAATCATAAATGTGAGAAAAATCAAATGATACCTTGCTATTTTTGATCCAATCTGATTTCAATTGACTTCCATTCATTCTAAATATGATTTAAATGATTTCCAATCAAATATTTTGACCATTATTTGATTTTTCATATTTAATTTATATTTAAATTGAATTTTAATGAATAAAATCCAAATAAATAATAAATAAATAATAAAAATCAGAACTCTTTGGTTTTGGGTCGTGCTTGATGTCATCATAAAGATTGGATTGCAAAATGATAGGCCCATTTGGAAACATTTGGTTTTAAGGCCTTATTTTCTTCATACACCCCTCAAAAATCTCCCAACTTTGACAAGGCACACATTCTTCAATTTTAAGTCTATGAAGGTGTTCTTGGACATTTTGGAAAGCTTAAAGAGTCCTTTAACAAACCTATTTGGTCTCATGTCCATATCTTTTACCATTTTCAAATTATGCCCTTTGGAAGATGTTGACTTTTTGTTGACTTTTGAAATGACCTGTAATGTTTTAGCTCATACCTTCCAAATGAAGCATTTTTAGGCTTGGATTGTGAGACATAAAGTTGTAGAGAATTCAATTTCCTTCAAAATGAGCTTTGGATGAGAAATTTTTAATAAAGCATGTCAAAGTTATGGCTGGTCAAAGTTCAGATGACCTTTCTTAAGAAAATCCTAATTTAGAAACTACTGATTCTTGATGATCTGAAACTTCCTTGATGAATCATGATCAACCCTTGATCAAATGATGAATTTTACTAAATAAACTTGATGTTAGCAAAAAATCTTGAATTTTGACTTTGATTTGACCACAGTTGACCTCAGTTTGACTTTTTAACTACTTTGACTGATTTTTGCATATCTGATCATCTGACTGGTCAAACTTATTGGGAAAGCCTTGAAACTTGACATAGGTATTCTTGAATACATGTGGGATTTTTTGAAGCTCACTTGAGGCCTTGAAAATAATTTTAACCTGAGGAAACTCCAAACCCTAGTTTTGGACACTTTGCTTAGGAGGAGGCATTGTTTGAGGAAACTTCCACACTTCTTGATCAATTGAGAATCTTGAGAAGCTTATGATCATTTAGAAGTCTTGAGAGATATTGTCCTGATTGTGGGAGGGAATATTTTGGGGTATAACAACAACACTCCCTTGATTTTCGCACATCCTGGATCAAAATAAAAGACAAAAAACCTGCTAAAAATTATACATAAATTAAATCAGAGTACTGAGGCAACTATACCCAGATAAGGGTTTCTGTGTCGCCCTTTTGTCACAACTTTTACTGGTTGAGTCCATTACCCATCTAGCGGTCGTTTGTCAAGCCTATTCTCCCATTCAACATTTCCAACAGCTACAAACTTTTTTTTATGTTGATAATAGGTATTTCTCCAGCAAGGTTATTGCGTTAATTCATACGATCACTACGATACCCAAGAGTTTAAAGACACCAGATCTTTTGTAAAATCCTCTTAAGGTAAAAGTCTAAGCAAAGCAAGTGATTCCCAACATGAGACTCCTTGAAATCTTTCCTCCCTAGCAGGATGTGTTTCGGTTTTGTCATTCCTAGCAGGCGGATGGATGTTATGTCCAACAGAGGGCATCACAACCTTTTTCTCTTCAGCAGGATTCCTTGAGTCTGTTCCCCAGTAGATCCAGGATGACTCTTGTTCCCTAACAGATCTAGGATGATACTTATTTCCCCAGCAGATCTCAGTAGATTTCCTTGCTCCAACAGATTAATAAAGATTGATAATCCCCAAGCAGAGAGTCATCTTCCCACAATGAAGTATTTCTTACAAGAATCCAAGTATTCCTGGCAGCCAACCAAGTGTTTCCCTTCCCCGCAAAGGTTGGAAGAATTCAGATTGGCAGAAAGTTCCCTTTAACAGAGTTTTAACAAGATTTTTCCCCAGCCAAGTCGGAAAGTTGTCAATTCCCCAGCAGAGTCGCCAACGGTCGCTCCCGGGATTTTCATCCTGGTACAAACGTGAAAGTGACGCAAAAAAAGAAGAAGAGTCACCAACAAAGAATTTTTATCTCAAGGAAAGGGAAATGTAATGTTACACAAATCGAGGGGAAGGAAAGAACGAGGTCTTGCGAACCAAAGAGACTGAGTTCGGGAGTCGATTAAGAATTATGCTTTAGTGATGGAAGACAAAGAGTTTGATATATTGTGGCTTGACTTGTGACAAAAGAAAAGAAAAATGTTTGATTTGAGGTACTGAGAATGAAAGATAAGAGTTAACGTAACTGAAATTAGATGAAGTTGCTAATGTTTTTTTTCTTACTTATTCCAAAATGACATTTTGGTTAATTAAAAAAGTGAGGGGTTCAACCGCTCCTACTCGCCCTCATTAATTCAGTCAATGTGTATTATTCTTTCTGGTTCTATTTTATAAGGAAAATTATTCTACATGCCCTCATTAATTCGGTCAATGTGTATTATTCTTTCTGGTTCTAATTTATAAGGAAAATTATTCTACATGCCCTCATTAATTCAGTCAATGTATATTATTCTTTCTGGTCCTTTATGGTTCTATTTTATAAGGAAAACATAATTTTTAGATTCATTAAATATGTAATGTATTTGATATATATATATATTGTCCAAATCCATTAGTTATCCAATGTATTAAAAAAAAATTTTCTTATTAGAATGGTGTATTTGTTATATATTACATTAAATATATTATATAAATTTGTTGGAATATTCATAATATATATATATATATATATATATATATATATATATATATATATATATATATATATATATATATATATATATATATATTCTTGTAAAAGTAAATATTATTCTTAATTACAAATAAATATTTGAATATGTATTTTCTTTTTAATTTTTGTATGGTTTAAGTTTTCATTTATATATTTTATTTGATTCACGAAATTGATCCTTATTTTAAATTTTGAATAATTTTGATTCCTTCTTATACATTTAAAATTAAAATTAAGGATGTTTGTATTTTTTAAATAACAATTTTTTTTAAACATTCTCGTTTGTAATTCTATTGTACAATTGTTTTTAAACATTCTCGGTTGTAATTATCGTTTGTAATTATAAATGTTTTTTAAAATTAAGTTTGTTTGTTTGTGTCATTTATGATTGAACTACTTATGCATATGTTCGGGTGTTGCAGGGTCGTCTGGTAGGAGTGCGCTTACCGTCCTGCAAAAGACATGTCGAAGCGAGTTCTTTCGTTAAGAGTGAGGGGATGAGAGGAGAATTCTCGAAGGAGGGACGCTTATTGTTTGTTGAATGATTTTTAGAAGCTTTTATTGAAAATTTTGCATAAGAGAGTGTATCCAAGTCTCATTCAATGGAGTGTGTGCTTCTTATCCATTCCATTTCAGAGTGTGTGCTTTTATTGAAATATTTTCAATAAAATCTTCTAAAAAACATTCAACAAACAATAAGCGTCTCTCCTTCGAGAATTCTCCTCTCATTCCCTCAATCTTAACAAAAGAAATTGCTTCGACTTGTCTTTTGCAGGACGGTAAACGCACTCGTATCAGACGAGCTTGCAACACCCGAGCATAGACATAAGCATTTCAATCATAAAAGACACAAACAAACAAACTTTCCCTCCTTAGTTAGGGGAACTACGTCGAATCTGATTCTCACTCCCGATGAGATACGTAGACAGTGGGGTATTGCCCATTCGAGCACATTTCTTTCTTTTCCCTACATTTTTCCCATTCTTTCTTTTTCCAATTCAGCAGCAGATTACCCTTACCCTTTGAAACAGTACAAGCAAGTGTGGATCCCGTCGAGTACGACAGATAATCTGGGGTGCTAATACCTTCCCAGTTCGTAACCGACTCCCGAACCTAGTCCTTTTGGTTCGCAAGACCTCATTCTTTCCTTCCCCTCGGTTTGTGCAACATTACCCTTCCCTTTCATTGGGATGAAAACGCATGGATGGTGACTCTTCTTCTTTTTCCACGCCACTTTCGCGTTTGTACCAGGATGAAAATCTCGGGAGCAACACACACGACCCAATATTACATTCATCACTAAAAAACTCTGCCAATTCCTTTCAAAGCCTTCCATAATACACTACAATGTTGCCCGCAGAGTGTTGAAGTATATGAAACAATGTCCAGGTCAAGGGTTGTTCTTCCCACGAAATTCACCTCTTCACATAACTAGTTTTTTTTATGCAGATTGGGCTACTTGCAGTGATACACGAAGATTTGTTTTTGGCTTATATTCCTATCTTGGACATTCATTGATTTCATGACATACCAAGAAACAAAACACAATGTCTCGTTCTTCGTCAGAGGCTGAATATCGTGCATTGGCCGCAACAACATGTGAATTGTAGTGGATTCAGTACTTACTCGGAGATCTTCATGTACGGTGCAACAAAACTCCAGTTTTGTTTTGTGATAGTCAAAGCACACTTCATATTGCAGCCAACCCAATTTTTCATGAAAGAACTTAACACCTAAGCATTGATTGTCACATTATTCGTGGGAAATTATTAGCTGGTGTTATGAAGCTTCTCCCTGTATCTTCTCACAACCAGCTTGTTGATTTTTTCACAAAATCACTCTTACCTAAACCATTCAACTCTTTCAAGACCAAGCTATACTTGTTAATTATTTACCAAGGTTCAGCTCGTGGGGGGCTAATAAGCAATAGTTACTTATGTAGAACTATAAGTTAGTTAGGAGTTTGTTAGAGTTAATAACTTGCTCTAGAAGCTTCCTTCTCACTTGTATAAATACTTACTATTGCTCCTTCTAATATATGAAAGATTCACTGATTCTATCTTTTTATTTTCCAAGTTCAGTTTAATATTTTACTTCTTTCTCCTTAACATGCATCAATGCCATGATGCATAATAGGAGGAAAAATAATGAATTAAAATGAAATGTAGCAAAACTCATTTCCACTAAGCATATTCAAGTTTTCAAAACATTCTCAAAAGAAAAAAAATTCAGAAAAAATACTTGTATAAAAATATAGAAATGCATAAGAAATGAAGCAAAATATAAGAGGAATTTCAAAAACTGATAACTATTATAAAGAGTATTGCATTAGGCTCCCGTATGAACATACTCTATGTGCTTAGTTGTAGGTAGTTAGATCAACTGTAATTAGTTACAACATTGGATTGATTTCATAAGAAGTTGTAGAAAAGGATGGATATTGTCCAAGCAAAAACGACGTACCGTACAAAATAAGTTGTAAGGGGTAAACATAAGACTTCTCATATATTTAAGCTACATCAGTGGTTGCTTGGAGTCTAGCTTGATGGTGACTCACACTATCATTTGCTCCTCATTTCCAAGCTTGGCTTGACCTGTACTTCTGGTGCATGTCCCAAATGAAACGACTATGAGCCCAAAGAATGTAAACAACCACATCATCGTCAAAATTGTAAACAAAGTCGTTGTCGTTGTTGAAGTCGTGAACAAAGACACCATCATCGTCAAATATGTGAACAACATTGTTGTCATAGAAGTCGCGTGTTAACAATGTTGGTGTCTTTGATTTATGCTTTAGTGATGGAAGACAAAGAGTTTGGTGTATTGTGGCTTGACTTGTGACAAAAGAAAAGGAAAATGTTTAATTTGGGGGTACTGAGAATGAAAGATAAGAGTTAACGTAATTGAAAATAGATGAAGCTGCTATTAATGTTTTTTTCTTACTTACTAGTAAGATATCCGTGCGGGATATTTGATACAAAATAAAATATATTTAAATTTATATGTAAATTTAGAACGTTATAAATGTATTTATATAAGTTTTTAAATTTGAAATTAACTATAATTTTAAAATGAACAATAATTATATAAATTCAATTGTATTAAAATACAAATAGAAAAAAGGGACTCACGAGATGAAAAAAAAAATTTAATATTTGATAATAATGATTTTATCTTTCAAATTAAGATAATTATTGGTTAAAATAAAACATGCATTGTGTTTATAGTAACTCGTGAAATAGAAAAAATATTTGATACAATATAAAATATATTTATATACAAATGTAAATTTTGAGGGAGAAAGACAAATGTAAAAAAAAAAATGTATTTAGATACAAATTAATGTTTTTTTTTAAATACAAATGTAAAAAATGACTCGTGAGATGAAGAAAAACAAAAAATGAAATTTTGATGCGATATGACCCGTGAGATAAAAAAAATTATTTGATGCGATATAAAATGTATTTAGATACAAATGTAAAATTTAAAATGATATATTTAATTGTAAAATTAAAAATAATCATATAAATTAAATTGTATTAAATAATTATATAAAAAGAAAAAAAAAAGAATAATGAGATGGAGAAAGAAAAAAAAATTAAAAATAAGAATTTTGTCTCTCAAATTAAGATGAATGTTGATTAAAATAAAATAGATATTATGTTGATAGTGACCCGTTAGATAAATAAAATTTTAATTTTATTAAAATAAATAATAGATTATTAGTATTTTTAGTGATGATAAATAAATGGAGAAAAAAATTAAAATGAAAGTGAGAAAGTGTGGGAAAAAATATGAGAGAAATTTGAAATTTGAAATAATAAGGAAAATGGAGGAAAAAAGATTTTGTGTGGTAGCCAATGAAATAATGACAAATGAATGCATCGGGGAAGCAAAGTTGAATATTTAAGATGATTTGTTAATATAATATTCAAATGATAATGTAAAATGAAATTGGTAAAAGGGTATAAAAGAAAGTGTATACGATCAATCTTTAATAGGTTGATAGTGGATTCTAAAACAACTTTTTGGTTAATTAAAAAATGTGAGGTGTTCAACTACTCCTACTCGCCCTCATTAATTCGATCAATGTGTATTATTCTTTCTGGTCCTTTCTTTTTCTATTTTATAAAGAAAAAATAATTTTTAGATTCATTAAATATGTAATGTATTTGGTATATATATTGTCCAAATCCATTAATTATTGAATGTATTTAAAATAATATTTTTTTATTATTAGAAGGGAGTATTTGTTATATATTACATTAAATATATTATTATATAAATTTGTTGAAATATTCATAATATATATATATATATATATATATATATATATATATATATATATATATATATATATATATATATATATATATTCTTCTTGTAATTACGCGATCAACAAGAGATCCGGTCCACGAAAGTGCAAGTACCCAATTAGATTTTTATTCCAAATTAGGGACAAATTTAGGTATATGTTAAGCAATCGCCGAATAATTTACGAAGTAATTACTCTACAAATGAGGTCGGTCACAACCAATTAAGGTGAACAATATTAGTGCTAATATAAACGATATGTAAATCGTCATCCAGACGTAATACCGCACAAAACTAAAGGTGAATACCAAATTGAGCCGCACTTATGGTATTCTTTCATCCTTAAGTTCAATCACTCATCTCGGTGGATTCAAGCATGAAAATGTATCACTAACGCAAAATACCTTAAATGAATTGAATAATCCGCTTAAAGGTAGTTTTGAATTAATGAACATTAACTACTCTAATCTACACCCAAAATTCATTGAAATTAAGGAGAAATCACTCCCAAAAGTGCTTCCCAAGGTAAAAATAAAAAGAAGGAAGAAAAAGAAGAAACATAAGAGTTAACGTAATTGAAATTAGATGAAGTTGCTAATGTTTTTTTCTTACTTATTCCAAAATGACATTTTGGTTAATTAAAAAAGTGAGGGGTTCAACCGCTTCTACTTGCCCTCATTAATTCGGTCAATGTATATTATTCTTTCTGGTTCTATTTTATAATTCGGTCAATGTGTATTATTCTTTTTGGTTCTATTTTATAAGGAAAATTATTCTACTTGCCCTCATTAATTCAGTCAATGTATATTATTCTTTCTGGTGCTTTCTGGTTCTATTTTATAAGGAAAAAATAATTTTTAGATTCATTAAATATGTAATGTATTTGGTATATATATTATCCAAATCCATTAGTTATTCAATGTATTTAAATTTTTTTTCTTATTAGAAGGGAGTATTTGTTATATATTACATTAAATATATTATATAAATTTGTTGAAATATTCATAATATATATATATATATATATATATATATATATATATATATTTTTTTTTTCTTGTAAAAATAAATATTATTCTTAATTACAAATAAATATTTGAATATGTATTTGCTTTTTAATTTTTGTTTGGTTTAAGTTTTCATTTATATATTTTATTTGATTCACGAAATTGATCCTTATTTTAAATTTTGTATAATTTTGATTCCCTCTTATACATTTAAAATTAAAATTAAGGATGTTTGTATTTTTTAAATAACAATTTTTTTTAAACATTCTCGTTTGTAATTCTATTGTACAATTTTTTAGATATAAATATAATTTAAAAAATAAATTTCTCATCAATTTTTTTAAAAAAATATATGAAAAAATATCAAAATTGATTGAATTTAAATTAGGAGATTAATTTGGTAAATAAGGTAAAATTGAGAAAGCAAAAGTGTATTTAATGTTTTTAATTAAAATATCGATTAATATATTTTAATATCTAAAAATAATAATTGGTATTTTTGACCAAGAAAAATAATAAAATTAAAGGAATTCGAAACTTAATGTCCCTCTCTTTTTATGAATGGCGCTACTCAGCTTCTTTTCATTTCATTTCTTTTCAATTTCTATTCTTTGTTCTAGATACTCTTTCCTTTCAAACAATTGATCATCTATATAAAGGTGATGCTATTTACCTACAAACCTACGAATTAGTCTTCACGGGAATTCTTTTTTTCTCTCTCTTTTGTTTAGTGAGAGAAACAAAGGTAGTAGTACTGTGAGTGAGAGTGAGATGATGACAAGTAGGAAAATTGAGAAAATGGCTTCCGTTGATGCTCAGTTGAAGTTGCTAGCTCCCGGTAAGGTGTCTGATGATGATAAGCTTGTTGAATATGATGCTTTGTTGCTCGACCGTTTTCTTGATATTCTTCAGGATTTGCATGGGAGTGATATCAGAGAAACGGTATTTTCGATTTCATCACCTTTTCTTTTTTTTGGTTTGATGTTATTTATTTATTTATTTATGATGAAATGATTGTTGTTTTAGTTCTGCATTGACGAATTTTGGATGCGGAACTTTGATTTTATGTAATGGTGAAATTTGATGGTGCTTATTTTGGTTCATAGTTGAGATTTATCTGAAACCCCGTTTTGATTTTATTTTTTTATTTTTTGCTGTGGAAGTTGTAGTCTTTTTGGTATTGGAACATTGTAATTGATGAAAAAAATTGTTTGAGGTGTGTATTTGACTGTATGGCTGTTGGAATGAATTGGCATTGAAAGTTACGTTTGGTGGTTTTAGTTGTTTAAGGGCCTTGAATTCTGTGTTCTTCCATGGTTTTAAATTGTCTTAGTCTTGTAGTCCTCGACTATGTAGCACCGACATCTCAGAAAAAGGTCTGAAAAAAGGTGTGTTAGGATACTGTATCTGAATCTGAAATTGACACATGTGATTACATTAATTAATTTATTTTTCAAATTATTACTGATGTTGACCTGTTTGTGTTGGTGTCGTGTTTCTGGTGTTTGTGTTTAATAGGTCCTTGATATTGCAAAGAACTACAATCAAATGCATCTGATCCGACTCAGTTGCAGCCGGATTGTGGCACCATAGACTTTCTTTTGTCGCAATTTAAATTATTGTCACTTTTGTGTGTGTTTATAAAACATTGCAGTTCTATGTCTCTTCTCATTTTGATCTTGTGTTTTGTGCTAAAATTTAAGCTTTTCGTGAAACAGATTCTTGCTTTGGTATACCAGATCAAATTTTACCTGAATATTAGCTTTACTTGCACCTAGTTTGCATATTTATTTTCCTTCATATTTATTTTGCTTCGGTATACATTGATTTTCATGGCTTATTAGTTTCGATAATTTGATGTTAATTAGGTTCAAGACTGTTATGAGCTGTCCGCTGAGTATGAAGGAAACAATAACCCTCAGAAGTTGGAGGAACTTGGGGAAATGCTGACCGGTCTTGATGCCGGGGATTCAATTGTCATTGCCAAATCATTTTCCCACATGCTTAACTTGGCCAACCTGGCGGAAGAAGTTCAAGTTGCCTACCGAAGAAGGATTAAGTTATTGAAGAAGGGAGATTTTGCTGATGAGAACTCTGCCATCACTGAGTCAGACATTGAAGAGACCTTCAAGAGGCTTGTGAATCAGCTGAAGAAGACACCCCTTGAAGTCTTTGATGCTTTGAGGAGCCAAACTGTTGATTTGGTCTTAACTGCTCATCCTACTCAGGCTGTTCGTAGATCTTTATTGCAAAAGCACGGCAGGTTTGTCCATTACTACCTTGATTTTGTTGAAATTCAAGTCAGAGGACTGATAGGAGGAGTTATGGAGGTCCATTTGTTGAACATCTATCACTAAGTTGAAAACTAGAGACCTCTAATAACATGACACCAAAATTCTACGTTTCTGGCATTTTAACGATATCTGTACTAAAGCTTAATCTCTCTGTTGATGATAGTTGTCTTCTTATTTTGTTTTCAGGGTAAGGGATTGTTTGACACAGTTGTACGCAAAAGATATTACACCGGATGATAAGCAGGAGCTTGATGAGGCTTTGCAAAGAGAGGTTCCTATCTGCTGATTTTTCTTGATTCTATATTTATGTGTTTAATATCCAAAATTAATACCTAATGACTTTTTGGTGATCATTTGGCACATTATATTTGGGTTCAGAATTGGCATAAATGTACTAATCAATGTGTTATGTCTGATGCAATCTACCTTCAAGTAGTGCAGTATCTTAATAATCTTATAATGCTTGATCAAAATTACTTATTTTAATTCTATTTATTATATTTAAGGCATTTGATTCTGCTGTTGGTGGTGCTAGATTATCAAGCTCTAGTTTTATGGATTTGGCTTTTCCAATTGAATATACTTTAAGAAGTAAATTGGTTTCATTAGTTTATGGTTATGAATTGTTTGTCAGATCTGAATTTGATATTTATATGGCAAACTTTGTGTAGTGATAAGAACCTACTGATGTTTCTCTTATGCAGATTCAAGCTGCATTTCGTACAGATGAAATTCGAAGAACTCCTCCTACACCACAAGACGAGATGAGGGCAGGAATGAGCTACTTTCATGAGACAATCTGGAAAGGTGTACCAAAATTTTTGCGCCGCATTGACACTGCTCTGAAGAACATTGGCATCAATGAACGCATTCCATATAATGCCCCTGTTATTCAGTTCTCTTCATGGATGGGAGGAGATCGTGATGGTATCTTTTTCCTCCTAAGCAATTACTGAGTGGATATGTTTCTCATAAATCTGTTCTATCTTTTGTTAAACTTCCAGACTTTAATGGTCAAAGTATTTATATAGATTCAGGAATTCAATCTCTAGATCTATGATGCCTCATATTTTCTTAATTCAGTTCATCTCGTCATTGAATTCTACCATCTTCAGTTTCGGATACTGCGTTATTGACGTAGCTTATAATGTACTATAAACTGTCATTAATTTTGTCTAATGTGTATTGTAGGCAACCCCAGAGTAACTCCTGAAGTTACAAGGGATGTGTGTTTGCTGGCTAGAATGATGGTTGCGAATTTACACTTCTCTCATATTGAGGATCTCATGTTTGAGGTATCAAATATGCTAGTCATTATTAATCATATTTAATTTTAGCATTGTTTACCATCTCGGTTATTGTCTGTTTCTGGCAGTTGTCTATGTGGCGTTGCAATGATGAGATACGTAGTCGTGCAGAGGAACTATACAGCTCAGCAAAAAGAGATGCAAAACATTATATTGGTATGTACTATGTAATAGTCATATTATTTTGTTCTGAATTCTGCTCAAAACATTTAAATTCTTTATTGAAATCTACAATGTTACACATAATTTCATTTTTAATGCTGAACACAATAATGCTGAAATGTCTTAAACTTGTTGATTAATTTAGAGCTGTACTTTTTGAAGTTTTGATAAGTAAATTGTATTGAGTTTTACAAAAAAAACTCTTCATTGCTGCAGAGTTTTGGAAACAGGTTCCTCCAACTGAGCCATATCGTGTTATTCTTGGTGATGTGAGGGACAAGCTATATAATACACGTGAACGTGCCCGACAGTTATTAGCCAATGGAAGCTCTGAAATACCTCAAGAGAGTACCTTCACAAATGTTGAACAGGTATTATCCTCGAAACCGCCAGATAAGCTGTTGCAGGGTACAGATAATTGAATCTTTTCACCTTAAAAGAAACTTCCTCAAAGTGACTTGAAAACTCTAATAAATAAGACAGCATTGAACTCATAATTCAGGAAAGACAATACCAAATGCATGTCATGATATTATAATTGTTCAAAGTAATCTTGATATAGTGATTTATTCATCATTTTAAACTCTAACCTCCAATTTTTCATGTAGTTCCTGGAGCCTCTTGAACTATGTTATAGGTCACTGTGTGCGTGTGGTGATCAAGCGATAGCTGATGGAAGCCTTCTTGATTTCTTGCGGCAAGTTTCCACATTTGGGCTTTCACTTGTGAGACTTGACATCCGTCAAGAGTCAGATAGGCACACTGATGTTATGGATGCTATAACAAACCACTTAGAGATTGGATCTTATCGAGAATGGTCTGAGGAACGCAGGCAGGAATGGCTGTTGTCTGAGCTCAGTGGAAAGCGTCCTCTCTTTGGCCCTGATCTTCCTAAAACTGAAGAAATTGCTGATGTTCTGGATACCTTCCATGTCATTGCTGAACTTCCTTCAGACAGCTTTGGTGCTTATATCATTTCAATGGCAACAGCCCCATCTGATGTGCTTGCTGTAGAACTCTTGCAACGTGAATGTGGTGTGAAGCAGCCCTTAAGGGTCGTCCCATTGTTTGAGAAGCTTGCTGATCTTGAGACTGCTCCGGCTGCACTAGCCCGCCTATTCTCAATTGAATGGTATAGAAACCGTATCAATGGCAAGCAAGAAGTTATGATTGGATACTCAGACTCGGGAAAAGATGCTGGCCGTTTCTCTGCAGCTTGGGCGCTGTACAAGGCTCAAGAAGAACTTATAAATGTTGCCAAGGAGTTTGGTGTTAAGCTTACAATGTTCCATGGAAGAGGTGGGACTGTAGGAAGAGGAGGAGGTCCTACTCATCTTGCTATATTATCTCAGCCACCAGATACTATTCATGGTTCACTTCGGGTTACAATTCAAGGTGAAGTAATTGAACAGTCATTTGGAGAGGAGCACTTGTGCTTCAGAACACTTCAGCGTTTCACTGCTGCTACACTTGAGCATGGAATGCACCCTCCCGTGTCACCGAAACCAGAATGGCGTGCCCTCATGGATGAGATGGCTGTCATCGCAACAGAGGAGTATCGCTCCATTGTGTTTCAGGAGCCTCGTTTTGTTGAATACTTCCGATGTGTAAGTATTATTTTCAATCATTCTTATTAGTAATTGACATCAGCATATAAGATATACTTCTTGAATACAGTTGGTATTTGAAGTTTCATAATAACAGTTACAAGTATTTATTATCATGTTTCATTCTACATCAGTCCTGTGAAAATTATTATTGCTTATGTTTTATTGCTGTAACAAAACTAACGAACTTGCAAATTCTTCTTATTTTTCCTTTTGTTTTATGTGCGTAATTTTCTCTCCTTACTTTATTTATGAATCTTACAAACTGCAGGCAACTCCTGAGATGGAGTATGGAAGAATGAACATTGGCAGCCGTCCATCAAAACGAAAGCCAAGTGGAGGAATTGAATCACTCCGTGCTATCCCTTGGATTTTTGCCTGGACTCAGACAAGGTTTCACTTACCAGTATGGCTTGGCTTTGGGGCTGCTTTCAAACATGTAATTGAGAAGGATCCAAAGAATCTTCAAGTGCTTCAAGATATGTATAATCAATGGCCATTCTTCAGGGTCACCCTTGACTTGGTTGAGATGGTATTTGCCAAGGGAAACCCAGGGATCGCAAGTCTTTATGACAAACTCCTTGTGTCAGATGAAATGTGGTCATTCGGAGAGCGATTAAGGTCTTCATATGACGAAACCAAGAGATTTCTCCTCAAGGTAAACTATAGTTTTATTGCTGCTATTTTGCACATAAGGATTTTTAGTCACATGTTAATTTTTGTTTGTAGGTTGCTGGACACGGAGACATCCTTGAAGGAAATCCTTACTTAAAGCAAAGACTCCGTCTTCGTGAGTCTTACATCACTACTCTCAATGTGTTGCAAGCCTACACATTAAAGCGAATCCGCGATCCTGATTACCATGTGACTTTGAGGCCACATTTGTCCAAGGACTACATTGAATCAAGCAACCCAGCAGCAGAGCTTGTGAAGCTCAACACTACAAGCGACTATGCTCCTGGTTTGGAGGATACCCTTATTTTGACAATGAAGGGTATAGCTGCTGGCATGCAGAACACTGGTTAAGCTGATAATGCTGTTATTTTCCTATATACATTGTTTGTAACTTTGTGGCATGTGATACATACATTTGGTACCTATGCTTTCTTTTGCAGATGTGGATCCACATCAAAATAAAAATTACTCTCTATTACCGTATAATAACACCGGATTTTGGCTTGTGTTAGCAAGTATTTTATCTAGTCACTTTATGTCATTTTGATGTTATACCCTTCTCACATTATCCTCAAAAGTCATGTACTAAACTTGCATCTCTTATAATTTTTCATTGGTTGGTGATTCTATCCTTTGAAAAAGGTCAAAATTTTAAATAGATTATCAAAGATTACTCTTCATGATTGCATACAAGAAATAGCAGTTAAAACTTAAAAACATTACCTATTTATTTATGAATCTACACATTTATCACCAAATTTGTAAAATACTAAGGTGAAAATTTTTCTCTCCAATTTTGTCAATCACAAATTTTGTTACCAAATTAAAATATTTCAAAAGAGGGATTAGGGATAGGCATAGAATTTTTCTTCTCCAATTATGTTAATAAATTTTGCTGAAATATATATGTGTAAAATTAAAAGGGTATTTTAGATGAGTTTTTTGCCTAATAGTTTCTATCAGTGGTTTGAATTCATGAAAGTAATAATGGAAAAGAATCATCTCAAACTAGATCTCAACTATATAGTTGTTTTATTGCAGTGAAACAATTAAAATATCTAATCAGTTTTTCTAGTTGATTCTCATTAAATTATATGAATGTAATTAAAATTATCTTTACTTCACAATGCTAATAAATAGATGGCTTAAATAGTTCTTCCTTATAATAAGTTATCTTGTTTTTGAATTTGATCCTTAAAGACTTTGAAGCTAAGAAAAAATTGAAGTTGGAAAATGAATGGAAAAAGACAAATTCGTTTAAGTTTTTGCTGATTGTATCTTGGTGTCTGGTCTTTACTTACCAGACATGGTAGTAAGAATGATGTTCATGATGTCTGTATTTTGTATTTTTGTTTTAGTCCCTAGAAGAAAGATAATTGTATAATATTGTCCTTGTAATGTTTAGTATTGAATACATAAGAACCTTTGAAATTAATGATATAAGTCCCTCTATGTTTGTAGCATTTTGGTTTTCATCCCTGTTTCGTAATGATTTGTTTGCATTTCATCCTTGTTTTATAATTATTTGTTTGTATGTCATCCTTATATGTTTGTGATTTGTTTGCATAATATATACTACAGTACATTTAGGCATATAAATAACATATTGATAGTCCGTGTCTTAAAATAACATAAAGCCAATAAACATAAAAATTTGTTTCCAAATACAACAAATACACATCATAACAAAGTATCAAATTATAACATAATACACCATGATATAACCATAACAAAATACGCATAACATAACCATAACAAAATGCTTAATTACACATCCATAAATTGTGATGGACCACTTCCTTCTCCTTCTCCTTTGATTTTTATTTTTATTTTTTTTGCATTTAAGGACCCTTGTCCTATCACTTCTCCTTAACTCTAATTTCCTTGAAACTTTTGGTTTGATTGGTTTCTTCTTCTGGAAAAAAAAGAGTATTAAAGATACAACAGGTACAACACATCCATAGGTTCAAGTCATTCAAATGGTTTAATAAACTCAACTGGTTTTAGAACTCTATGAGTGGTAGAAACAGGTGCAAGAGGTGTTTCATCAATTGTTGGAACATGTGTAGACAATATATAGTCTGGTGCAGAAAGTGTTATACCAGAGTCAGTCAATGAAGATGCCACAAGTGCACTCTGAGATGATGTAACAAGTGCACCCTGAACTAATGTAACATGCACACTCTGAGGTGTTATAACAGTTTCAACAAGGTTTGGTTGAGTCTGAGTTGCCTCAAGTGTTGCTGCAAGATTTGCATCAAGCATTTCGAACTCAGGGTCAATTTCACTTTAAGGTTCATTTATCACTGATTGTTCTTGGGTTGTAGCTCCAGCCTTAGTAGGTTGATTTTGTGCTTGACTTTGTTCTTGAGTTGTATTACCAGATGGTTGGATTGTATTACCTGTTGCATTTTTCTTTGGCTTTCTTTGGACATAAAATTCACAACATTCGTAAAATAGCAAAGTCATTAATAACATATTTAAAGTATGGACATGTTCAATACCTTCGTTTTTTAAGCTCCAGAGTCAACCACTTTACGTGTACAACTTCTTGTGTTATGGTCATATATATCACATCTTGTGAAACAATAACATGTTTGTGTCATTCCCTTATTAAGCTTTTCATCAGGTTCTCTCCTCCTCAATTTCTTTGGCCTTCCAGGTTCTTTTTATGTGATGGAGGTAACATCTCTTCCATGTCAACCTCTGGCCACATGTCTTGTCCAATAATAGTCCCATAAAAACCTACTTCTGTAATGAAAAATCAAATTGAAATTGATCACTTACTGAATCGTGTTGGAATTTGATCAAGTTGCGTTAGTTGGTCATGCAACACAGCTTCTCACGGTCTTTGTTCGTTGCCTTCCTCCTACAGTGTCATGGTTTCTATTTTCTCCGAACCCTAATTTATCTAATTTATAGGGACTAAAAGTAAAAGACATTTCCGAACTTAGTGGGAGTTTTGGTGGGAAATTTTTCATGGTCACATGTGTAATTTACTAAACAAAAGAACATATAAATTCATTTCCACATCACTATCGTTAGACATCTCTAACATTTATTAATAAACTTCTAACGTCACTGACTAACTTAATCAAGAAAGTGAGTTATAGAGTCTCTGACAAAAAAATTTAAGAACTAAATTCAAAAGCACGCTAACTTATTGGGACCTAAGGACTATTTAAGACTAAATAGATATACAACTTATATGTCTAAGTTAGAGAAAACTTAATTTAGGTTGATGACTATGTTTGTGTCATCATGAGTGATACATTGTAGGTTTTTTTTATAACACTTTGCGAGAGACACACCACATAATCATCCAAAGTCTAAAGATAATACATGTATAAATTCTCTCACTTAAAAAAGAGCTCAATCTCCACTTTTCTAATCAATGTGGGACTTCTCCATACTTACTTCTCAACATTTCCAACTCAATGTTTTTCTCAACAATTTAACCTTTTTTTTAAAGGCAAAACCTAGAAAATAAAGATAAATCTAAAGACTGATTCTATTAGCTTTAGATTTGCGTATTATTTTGATTATAACTTGACCTAAAAGAATCCAATTGAAATTAAACCAAGAATTATAAAAAAGATTTTAAACATTTATTGTTGCTTATAGAGGGAAAATGCACTAGATATATTTAGACATTATTACAAAAGGAACACATGAATGTAATTATTGTATCTCCCTTGATATAATTAAGATCCATAATATGAAAAAAAAATGGTATAACACATGCTTAAGATAAATGATCTAATTCTAGCCCTTGGATGATATATTTGTGTTCTTTGAAGCAACAGTAATCACCTCCTCTATAGCTTGAGCAAAAGTTGCCATTTTGTATGTGAAGAAACCAACTAGCATTGGTATCAATTCTAAGTGCATAATACCATATTCTGGAACAAGAATCCTGCATTGAAACAACCAAGCTTAAAAAACTGCACATCTCATCCACTCCTATATATTAAAAATGGTAACTGTTTCGAATGCAAATCCAAAGAGAACTTACGCATTCCATCGATTATAAATCATGACCAATATAACAGGAACCAGTAATCTTGGTTGCCCAACTGCTCCTCTGAAAGTAAAATTTGTTTACAAATATAGTTAGTGATTGAATTCTTTGGGAAACTTCGTATTACCGAGGAAAATTAGATACTTCAAACAAGACTATCAAATAGTTGTCTACTGAAGAAATTAAGTTCCACATAGTGAATCATCAACTATAGATTACTTGATAAGGGCCCTTGAACCGTTTGAACTTAGTGAATCCACGCTACTTCCCAGCATGCGGATATATGCCAAAGAACCAATAAAGCCAGCACCAAAGCTGAATACATGAAAGAAATGTATGTATTAATCAAACATGAATAATCCTTGAAAAATTCTTTCGAAGGATGCTAGGTGTTATGAAATCTTAGCAAAACTTAAACTTTATCTTGCATCAGCAACCTGAATTTATCCAATCAATCAATGGAAACATGACATTGATTATTGCCTAGATATTGTTTCTTTTAATTATCTCAGTTTAACATTCGATAGCATAGGCAAAAGATGGGAATGAATGATTTAGCAGGATATCCAATTCAAATAACCAAGTTAGCGAGTGCTAGAAGAATCGAGGTACCTAGCTGCGATCTCAGGAGAATAAGAAACATAAGTTGAAACCAGACCAACGCCGCCGATACCTAACGTAAGCACTTGCAACCTCTTCTTTAACTGAAAACCCAAATTAAGTTTAGGAACATGATTAACAATGTTTGATATTTGATCAACACCACAATGAATAAAAGTGTAAGATTTACATAATTTCTAATAAACAAACACCAACCAGAAAATGGTGTTGAGTACCTTATCATATTGCTCCCTGTATTGAGCAGCCAATACTTCGGGATTTTCACGAGACTTCCTTAATTCCCGTAACATCACATCCTATAGGTTAGCATTTACTATCGTCAAGTTACCATTTTCGATTCAAAAGTAAACTATGGATTGAGCTCTATGCCCTAAGCCTTCCTAGTTTATACACTTATAAAAGCTGGAAAATATATCCAGTAAGCAAAAAATCAGATACAAATGAAACAAATTTATAGTGATATATAAAATTTACTTACGCTTCCGTCAGTTGCAGCTTTGGCAGCTCTATTCCATTTGTCTTGCTCGCGGCGTGTTGGGGCCAATCTCCATTTTACCCTCTTGCTTTGACTTTCAGTCGCCTGGTCGATATTAAATTTGTTAAAAGATAATTGAGCCTTGTGGAAAACAACATAACATACCGTTTGCTTTTTTCTTTTTTTTGTTTCTCAAATAGAATTAGGTAATAAATAGACAAAGAGAATGAAACACTGATGATCATAATATAGCTCATAAAATCCAAAAGATATATTAATCAGGGAAAATCAAAAGAAGATACACATCTCTTACAGTTGGCGTCTCTATTTGCTGTTGTACAATACGATTTGCAGGAGCTGAAAGTTCTTTGCTCAAATCAACTTCCATACTACACTTCATAATTGAAATGACTTAATAGATAAAGAGAGAACAAAAGAAAGAAAAAAGAACAATGAAAGCACAATTGAAGATTTTGATTTGAATATTGTGTAGCAACACCTGTCGAGGCTCATGGCTCTGCTTAAGCTAAGAAACCCAGAAGGTACTTCCTGTTTACAACAAAATGATTTATTTCAGAACCAACTCATGGAATTAAACACAAAATATGTAGTCATTCACCAAGATATCTTGAATCACAACCATCAGATACCAACACTATTGTCATCAGGTGGGTCGACTCAAAGGATTAAATGACAACCATGTTGTTCTTAATTAAAAAAAAATTGAGTCATCAAGGAATGGAAATATAGAATCTTAAAAACGAAATATTGTTGTGACATTCAAATTCCTAGGTGAAAATTGGAATGAAGTAAATGGATTCTAAACACAATAACTATTCTCTATACTCTTTTACCATATCGATAAATGTGGGGAATAGAAATTATGATGCAATCGATCTCATTACAGTTGCGAGTAAATCTACGCATTCAACAATATTATGAAGTACCACACATTCATGATTATGAGAATTAAATCTGAGTTAGTTAATCTCATTTCCATTATTGTATACAATTCCCTTTCCTCATAGAGTCTCGTCATCTAAAAAAACAAAACTGATAAACACGGATATAACAATAGGCAAACTGAAGTAAATGTAAAACTTGGTTCTGTTAATTTCACTCCTTTACCCCAATAGTCTCAAATCTAAATGTTACTTAAAAGGATTGAAATTTGAACCCAGGTAAGATGGGGCACTAATCATGGAAAGAGAGGCCAAATCTAATTATTATACAGTAAATAAATTGAGGCAAAATTGTTATTGCCATTGATTACATACAGGAGCAAAACATGGAAAATAAACAGAGAAAACTTAATGCCTGTGAGTGTTAAGCCATAATCATTTTCTCTTGTTCGTTATTCGAAACACAATAATCAAGTAAAAAATCGTCTAAAGCACTGCCATTTCTGAAGAAAGTTGTCCGGCATCCGATACCAACACAACACTACAAGTGATTACATTCATTTTCTCAAATAATTACCGGTGTCGAAATGTCACTGTATTTATTGGTACTTCACAGGAAAAACCACAAACACAAAGCAATCAATATCATAACTACCCAATATACAGTTTGTCACAACCACAAGCAATTCATCAATCAACTCACAGTAACTCCAACTAAACAAACACCAATTCAAAACGATCCACATAGGAAATAACAAACTATTAGGAAAAAAATAGAAACCTTTGAAGGAGAAGGTTCAAGGGGAGTTTGACGTTGCTGAATCATCCTTTTGAAACGAGGAACGAAATCCTTGTTCCACATATATTCATCAGAAGCCAAAGGGTCAGGATCCTCACCACCCCAATACTTGCGAAGCTTGGTGGTTGTCGGAGGACCACCGTATTCACCGGGAGCCATACCAGTGGACCATTTCATGGGTTTTTTATTGGGAAGGATAACCTTGGTTTGTCTTGGGTCTGGTAATGGTGAATCTTGTGACATTGGTGTTGCTGCACATGTTACACAATTGTAGAAGTTCATAGTTCTCATTTTCCTTCTCAATTTTACACTTTCTTCTGTTTTGTTCTGTTCTTGTGGTTATGTGTATGTGTTTGTTGAAAGTTCACAACCAGTGATCGATGGATATGATTCATATGAATGATAATGTGTGTTTTTTATTTATTTATTTTTTGAATATGTTTTTATTAATTAGTAAATGAACAGACTTTATTTGCAAAATATCTCCTAGACACTTTTTTCTCACAATTCTCGTAAAAGAAAAAAAAAAAAAAACTTAATATGACTTTTATTTTTTATATATAAATTCATTCAAAAATATGACGGTTCTCGAGCATTTTAGAGTTGGTCAAATAAACTCTATTGTAATATGATTACAAAAATTATTATATAAACTCGATAATATACGATATTTGAGCTACCCGACTCAAAACAAAATATTTTTTAATTATCTTTTGTACAAAAATTAAAATTAAAAACCCATAATATATTATAAATATAATTAAAAAATATATTATATTCTTAAGGACTATATTAATTTTATAAATATTATAATATATTTTTAAATTGTATAAAATTACTTTCATATATTTAACATAAGTGAAATTAAAAGAATATAAAGAATTTGTGAAGTAAAATACAAAACCATTAAATATTAATTTGATTATATTAATATATAATATTTAAAAGAGAAAAATCGAATAGAATAGAGATAAAGTTTATTTAGGTGAGAAAAATCGATGTATTGTTTTTTTTTTGTGTGTAGAAATTGAATATCCTTTACGTGCAATTGCAAAGAATAATCTCTAAAGCTACAATGGGCGAAAAAGCTCTCCATACAAAAAAAATAACATTGTTACCTGCTCAAGGTTGGGTTTGAATCCAAGACCTCTAGTTAAATGGGAAGAAATATCTTATCATCTCATCCAAGTCCTTTTAGGTAAAGCAATGTGTTATTTGAAGTGAGACAATATAAATATAAATATAATTTTTTAAACTTATAGTTATGTGCACCTAATTGTCGTACCTTGAAAAATACGATCCTCGCGATAGACGCGGAAAAAACAAACAGAGTCGCCACCGAATTTAATTTTATTCCTAAGTGAATGGAAAAGGTAAATATCGATAAAACCTAAGGGACATCAGAACCAAAATTCTAAATACAGGAGTCAGTTACGCAAGAGGAAAGTATTAGCACCCCTCACGTCCGTTGTACTCAACGGGAACCTCTTAGTCTAATATGCGCTTGAATGTTAACTTGTGTCTTTATCTTCTTCTAATGGTAAATGTTTACTAAGATCGTTTGTTAAAGGGAAAAAGCGTGTTATTATTATTTGTTATGGAGAAATGGTTAGTTTTTTTATTAGTGTGCTCGCCAAGGACTGAAATCCGTGTGTCTACGTATTCCCTTGTGCAATGGGAAAGTCAGAGCTTCGTAATTCATGGAACTAAGGTTTGTTGGTTTGTGTCTTTTAACGAACAAGTACTTAGTTCGCATGCTAACTGCTAAACATTGGCTAGTCCACTCTCGAGGAGGCTTAAGCACTAGTTTATATGCGCGTTAACAAAGATCTAAACATAGTTCTTTTGAGAAAGTTGTTTGATCTTGATTAAGGTGTTTTGAGATAAAATGTTGGATGAATCACAACCCAAGGGCTAGCCTCAAGAGCGATCATCAAGAATTCAAGGAATGCAAGACTCCAGAACTCAATTCTTTCGTTAATTAATTATGAAAATGATTTTGTATTTGTTGAAGAAATTTTAAGTTGTATTTAAAAGAAAGAGACATGTCGTCATCTTTAAGGGAGATGTCTCGCCTATTCCACCACAAACATTTGAAGAAGAAAATTAAAGCGGAAGAAGCTTTAAACTTGGATATAAGGATCGACAAGCAATGCCACATTCTTCCTTTGAGAATAATTGTTTGAAAGATTTGATTTATGTTTGTGGGGATAGAAGAAATATCTCTCCTATGAAGATTAATCATGTCTAAACTCTTTGGGTAGTTTTAGTATTTTTGAGGCGAAAGGTTGAATGAATCACAACCCAAGGGCTAGCCTTAAGAGCAATCATTTGAGAACCCAAGGAATGCTAGATTCCAAAAGCTCAATTCTTTCGTTGTTTGTTTATAGGAGATTTGACGAGTTGAGTATTTTAGGAGAGAAAGGTTGGATAAATCACAACCCAAGGGCTAGCCTCAAGGGCAATCATCCAAGAACCCAAGGAATGCGAGATTCCAAAAGTTCAATTCTTTCGTTATTTGATTATGTGAATTAAGAGTTTGATGACTTAAGTGTTTTTAGAAACGAAAAAGCGAATGAAACACAACCCAAGGGCTAGCCTCAAGAGCGATCATTCAATAAACCAAGGAATGCGAGATTCCAAAAGTGCAGATCTCTCGTTATTTGATTATGAAGGATTCGATAAAAATCACATTTTTGTTTTAAGAGATTTAGGGTTTAGAATCGGTGGTGAGGTACGAATAAACAACCAAACACAAACATGACACCAAGACTATGATGAGGCGCAAAAGAGATAAAATCGAGTTTTTTTTAGTAGTACCTAACGAAGAAGGTCCGTTGCTTCTTCAATACGCGCAAACACTCTCAAGAATAAGCAACGAGAAGAAACTTCACACGATCAATCTTCAAGTGTTCAATAACACGACTCCGCATCAGATTCAACTATCCGACACTCAAATTTAATCAGGATCAAACATCAACAACTAAAATCAAAAGTAACATTTAATTTTAAAGAAGAAAGTTAATCAACCATTTACAATTTCTAATTAAATCCTAAAATAGAAACATAAATGAAATCCCAAGTAACAATTAAATCAAGGAAACTAAATAAATATTAGTTACTAACAAAAATTAGTAATAAAAATAATTTAACTCATAAAATTAACAAAACAAATTAAATAGAACACAAGAAGCAACTTAATTCAAAATAATAAAAAAACAAATTAATTAATCAACAAAAGGGGTAAGCGCGGGACACTGAGGGTGTTGATAGTAAAACCAACTGGGCTTCATGAAGCCCACAAAACAAAGGGACTTTTTTAAAAAAAAAAAGCAAAACATAACAGGGGTGTGTCGTCGATCTTGGTGTGTGGAGTGCAATTCATATTGGACTCATTAAAATCCAATCCAAACAAAAAATTAGGATTTTAAGATAAATAGAAAAAAAAGAAAAAAAACATAAAAAGAAAAATAGGAAAAACGTGAAATGAAATAAATTTGTTTCTTCTTCTTTTACAAAGTGTCGCCGACCTGCTGACGCCTGAATCGTTTCTAGAAGAAAACAAAACTCGTCGGCGTCGTGCTCTCAAACTCGCCGACGGTACTGCTGGGAATTGCGACGGAAGTGGTTGATTAATGTCAGAGATCTCACGGTTAGTGTTTGGCTCTCGGCGGATTTCTCACAAATTCAGATTCGTGTTTCTTTCGCTCAGCGTTTCAGAATCACACTCATCATCTCACGAATCTGATTTTTTTTTCGTTTTCCTGGGTTTTGTGCGTTTTCGAAGGTTTGTGTTTTATGGTTGCTGTTGATGAAGTGAAATACAGACTATGGTTGTTGATATTTTTATGTGTGAGAGAAAAATGGTGGTGTTGGCTTGAGTTGAAAAGAGAGTGGTGAGTTCCCCGGATGAGTTTGTGTTAGAGTCCAAATTTTAAAGAAGATGAGATAAGGTGTTTTGAAAGTATCTCCGAAGAAGATCTGAAAAATTGGTTCCATCAAGTTTGTTTCTTTTTTTCAATCCTTTTTTCCTGTTTTCATTCCTTTATTTATTTGTGTTCTTTTTTTTTTATCCAATTTCAAAAACCCCTTCTATATGTCTGAGGAAACCCCTTTTTAATTGTAGGTTATTGTTGTCGTTGTTGTAGGAAGTGTGCAGAGTTTGGCGTGATGTGTTTGTATTATGCAGAAAAGTAGCAGGCTTAACGTGTAGCAGTGGGGTTGTGGTCTTATCTGTGAAAGTTTTGTGCAGGTTTTGGGAGGTGGGGTTTGACCAAATGGTACCGTTTTTAGCTTGGTACGGTCTGTGTATTTTGACATGTTGCTTGAAGTGTTGCACAATTTTGGTGATGGAGTATTGACAACAACTTTGTTGCATTCTGATACTAGGCTACAAAGCTTGTTTTTCCTTCTTTGTTTTTCAGAACTTTAATTCAAAAGTGTAATGGGCTAAAGTGATATTTATGGGATATACTTTTGGCTCTTATATTTTGTTAAAGTAATTTTTGCAATAGACGAACAAATGGACTTATACGATGGTATAGGAAGGATCAAGGAGTCTGTTTGGTAGCAAGCTGTTGTAGAGAAAAGAGGTTTTAACATCAACTACCTACCAATTATTATAATATGCCACCAAAAAATACTAATTCACCCTATTCAAAAATTTAAATCATGCCTAAGCTAAGGATAAAATAGTAAATCTCAAAATAAGCAATGCTAAAGCTCTCAAAACACTTCTTTATGCCACATGTCAATAAATCATTTGTCTACTTTAATTGTTTTTATTTCTCTCCTCCCCACAACGTGACAAACCTAACCATTACACATTGTATAATCCTACAACACTTTGCCAATAACCTGCATAATTTTCGTTTCCTCTCACACACGACACCTCCCTTTGCTTCTTCATTCAAGCTCCAAAAAACACTTCATTTCGTTCTTCATTCAAGCTGCAAAAATCACTCCCTTTGGTTCTTCATTCAAGCTGCGAAACAAGGTAATGTCTCTACCGCGTTTCAATTTTGAAAAGATTTCTTCTTCTTGACTTTTTCATGGCGTCTGTTTTGTTGGTTCCATTATCTTTATCGGGTTTGTTTACTAGCTCAATAAACCGGCTTTATGGTCACATTGTTTGTTATGGTTTAAGATGGTTTATGTTGTCTTAAAGTTTTTGTTTTTACTACTTCTGCAAAACTGTTTCATTTATATCGTTGACGATTTAGTTTGAAAGTTTTGGTTTTTAATGATCCCCTCCTTAAAGTATGCGTTTTTACGGTTACAGCTCAAATATTGTTTAATGACAATGTATAAAGTTTCGGTTTTTACTAATCTCCTTCTTAAAGTATGCGTTTTTACTATTAAAAACCAAATTTGGTTTAATCACAAGTATAAAGTTTGTGTTTTTACTCAGGTTTTGGTGTGAAAACTTGGTTTAATAGCTCATATATTTGACAAACCCGATGATCTATTGACAAAAGTGAAGGTAGCAAGCAATGTTTCAGTTATATCGTTGCTTTGTTTAATGCCCTGCAAACCTTTTTCATTGATATTTTTACTCAACTTTTGGTGTGCATTAATGGTTTAAAAGCTCATATATTTGAAAGATTGTTCATTTGTTATAATTTATGTTGCCAAAACATGTTTCAAATGCTTCATATGTGGCTAAAATGTAGTGTCCACTCATGAACCCTGAATGTCTCATAGTATGTCATATGATTGTTGTTTTTCCCTTTCAAAAGATGTATCATGCACCGATTATGATTGCTGACCTGAAGGTAGGAAGCAATGTTTTCAAACTAGCCATTCATGTCATTGATTTGTGGATTGTCACCGAGCGCAATGGACAATAGAGGTTCGAGTATATCGTCTAAGATATCAAGGTAACCATTACCATTGTTAAAATACCTATCAACAAGTTTCAAATAATTCAGGACAATTTATGAATGAATAGGGTGATAAGATACACGTTATCACCCGCAACAGGGATTTTGAGACGTGGAAGCAAAAGTTACAAGAACATTGCACATATATGTCTATAACGGTGACCCATTAAACAATGATCTACATTTGAAGACATGTGATAATGCATTGAAGCATTTCTTCAATGGATGGACCACAATAACAATTGTCGACATTCCCGAGATACCACCGCATCAATTCCAGGTCAAAGCTATTGTCGATATCTTAAGCGGTGATTTTTACCCGAACCGCTTATATGGTACTTCATATAGCCTTCAAGATTTTGTGTTTCAAGCAATGTTTATCTATACACATCGACTAACCATATCTACCTTAAATCAAACAGATGCCATTGGTGTACTCAACCAAGTTGTCAAGTCACAAGTAGCAGGAGGCGGGAAAAAGAATTGCGTCAACATTGTATTATCCGATGACAGGTATACCTTAAGAAACATAATGCATCAAATATCTCTTTCCAATATATGTTTTTGATGTATTCTAACAACTTATATCTATTAATGCTAAGTGGGAATGAAATTGATTGTACACTTTGGGATGCATATGCCAAGCAATTCATGGCATACTCTACTGAACATGCTTCACAAGGCCAGACTGTTCTCATTATAACTCATGCCATGTTCCAAAGGTCTTTAGGTATTCAAATACTTGTGTAACAGTAACTGATTGTATGCCATACTGTTTCAAATCTCAATGCTTAGTACATCTCTTTTTGCAGCATCTGGGAAACTGTATGTTTCAAATGCTTGGAATGGTACCAAGCTACTTATTGATTATGTTCATCCAGAGGTCGATGCATTCAAATTTAAGTAAGGAAAACTTACTTTATCCAACCATTTCACTTACTGTAATAATAACATTTATCATGTATTTTTGGAAAATCATTTACATTAGTATAGCTTGCAAAGTCACTAAGCTCATGAGTGTTATGTTTTAGGTTGGCAAACAATTTCAATAACCATGTTATTTCTTAGCCCCTCTCACAACCTTCTGCGTCACAAGGTTCGTTCTTAGACCGGTCATTCTCCTACACGAATGATGTCAAAACCATAAGAGACATGATTCTTCTTCAAGAAGTAAGCCTCTTGGTTTCTTTGCTAGCAATGTTTGACTAAATTTTTCTAGCTTGACACATAATCTAACTACCTGTATTCTTTTCATATTTACAGCAAACCTTTTGCAACACGTTTGGAACGACACTTAAGTTCAAGTCATCCAGGTTTGGCTGGTATTATGAACAATATCCTGGATGTAAAAACTCTAATAAAAATCCTGGGCAACCATTCATGTGTAAATATTTTGAGAATAAAGTTAAACCACTCACCAAGTAAGTAGCTTATATATATTAGTTACTATTTTTGTCATTAATGTGTAATTAAATTATGTTGCTATATAATAATTTGATTCAATCTTCTACATTAGGTATAACATTGAAATTAAGGTTGAAAGTGATGGAAAGATCGGTTGTTTCGTTTTTTGGGACAAGGAGTGCATACAATATGTTGGAATATCGGCACATGATTTGCGAGAGATCATGAAAAAGGTATGTCAATGAATCATCTATATACACAATTATGTTTTCGTATGCGTGTTACAGTTCCTTGCAAGATAGCTTCTACTAGGGCATTGTCTATATAGTGAATGTTAGTGTGTCACAATGTATCATGATGCTGAGATTTTTTTGTTTTGAAGTTACAAATCTAAAATGGTCCATATACTTTCTGGAATTTTGTGAGTGATTTTTAATATTATACTTTATGTCATGCTTTTATGGAAATAATACTTTATGGTCACATCTATTTGCTTGTGGTTAGATCTATTGATATTCATTGAACTGTTTTGATCTAATTATTGTTGGATTGAGCTATTGGTTTGATCTATTGGTATGTATTTTATTCTGATATGCTCTATATGCTGTTATGATCTATTGGTCACATCTAATTGCATGTAGTCGAATAAGGATCACCCTCAAATCTATCCTGAAGATTTGGACAAACTGATTGGGAAGGATTCTGCGTTTCGCGTGAAGTTTTAGCCGAACTATAAGCAGGCATCTGTTGTGAAGCTTACGGAGGACCAAGATGTAATCCAAATGTTCAAGGATTCGATTAATCCAAATGAGGTTTGTAATATAATTCTTATATCAAACTTATCTTAATGAGTTAGTATAAGACATGTAAGTTGACCATATAGTTCATTCATTTGTAACTTACTTCTACAAACACCATGAATGTACCGATCACGAAAGGAAAAGAACCACTTATTATGGAGAACATACCCGACAATGACAATGGGACTACTAATTCCCTCAATACAATAAGTTCTGTTTGAAGTTTTAGTGTTCAATTTAGTTGTAATATTCTCATTATGGTGTGACATTTCCAGCCAACCATGTCAGCTTCTCAAAACTGGAGTGACGAAGCGTATTCGAGAAATACCACGTCGAAGAGAATGTCCCAAGATCAAACAATTGATGAATTAGGAACTCCAAGTATCTTATCACCCAAGATGTCAGCTACCAAGAGTGCTAAGCAGCCGAAGAATGTTTGAGGAACTGTCTTCATATTACTTTAAATTGGTACATAAAAAATGTTTGATTGATTGGAGATCCTACCGATTATTCTAATGAGTTGGCTATCCTTTTTTGATTGTAATAGTTTCCTTCAGAAAAAAACAATTAGTTTAATGTCTTAGTATCACTTGAAACTAAAATTGTTAACTTTGTTTTGTAAGCTGATTATAGACAACACCAACATATGAATCTTATGCATTACTTAATTGGTTATGACTTTATTTTATTGATTTCTATCATGTTTGAATCTTATGCAGTATTAATTTCAGTGGAGTATGCCATTTTGAATACACTCATTCTAAATGGCATTTTGAACACACTTATTTTATTAATTTCAGTGGAGTATTCCATTTTGAACACTCATTCTAAATGCCATTTTGAACACACTCATTCTAATTTCAGTGGAGTATGCCATTTTGAACACACTTATTTTATTAATTTCTATGTTACTTTTTTACTTTGGCTTCTATATGGAATCATAATCATGCCATGAGTCCTCACACCAGAAAGTAAATGGCATGGATATTGTGCATACAAATTTTGTAAACACTCATTCTAAATGGCATACTCCACTGAAAGTAAAGTTTTAGAGAAGTTGCACAAAAAAATATACTCATGCCATATATTATTGATATTAAAATCGAGTAAAGTAGTGTCAAAACAGTCCAAATGGGATTATTGGTTTATCATCTTGATGTAGTTGAACATAGGTCAAACCTATTTGATAAAATATTAGACAAAAGTAAACCATAGTAAACAATACCTTCATGAATGTGGTAACAACTGCTTAAAAAAAATTTGGTTGCATTGAAACAAACACAAAGGTAAACCATAGGAAAGTCCATTTACTATGACAATTCATTAATATAGGTAATTTTTGTGACAATCCCAAGGTTATGGTACTTCTTTTTCTGCCACATACACTAATATGTGAAAAATGATTTTTCTGTATTTTTGGAATAAATCCCAATTGTTTGGCAACCAATAGCATGTGCTTTATGTACTATTGTTTTTTCTTCTTAATTTTGGTGAAAAAGTAGTACATTTTTTGAAATCATGCTGGAAACATGGAGGTTGTTTTTTTACTGTACCAATACATAGTGGCTGATTTGTGACTGTACTATTGTTTACCTTTATTCTTTATGGTCGGCTGAGTTATGTATTTGGGCAAACAGTACATCTATAGACATATTAGTAATGAGGACTTATTTCCTAATTAGTCAATGAGACAAAAAAAATCACCCTGCAGCAAATCAACCACATTACTTATTGGAAAATGAAAAATAGTTCAAATAAATTTTGAATTAAGCGAATTCTCCGTAAGGTATGGTTCCTTCATTTGCCAAAATCGTGTTGGATCTTATTTTTGTCATCCAGGTTACAATTAAAGTGTTGTATTGATAAACACTAGCTTGTAGGGAAATAGTTCCTTCATTTGCCAAAATCCTTTTGCAGACCTCACTTGGAAAAGAGCATTTGATTAAAACATTGCTAAGTCTCTGAGCTGTCAAACTACCTTTGGTGAAGCCGACATACTTCACTATGTGAAGTTTAGTTCGCTATACAAACTCAGTTCGCCTCTGGTCGCTTGAAGCGAACTCTGGTTGATTTGGTTCTGTTTTTGCTCACTTCTGCTTCACTATGCGAACTAGCTTCGCTTCTTCCTTGCTTTTCTTCGCTATGCGAACTGACTTCGCTTCTTCAAAGAACTTTTTCACAATGTCATATAGGTACATTTTTAATATTTATCATATGTCTGATACATTGATTAATATTTTCTCTTTTTTTACTATATTACCTAACATGTCCAATTCTTTATTAACTTGTTGCATGGACAATATCCGATCTAACATTAAATGGTGTTACATGATATCTTATTAAATTTGGACAAGTTTAATATAACATTAAATGGTGCTACGTGATATCTTATTATATTTGGCCAAGTTTAATATTTCCATGCAAGTTATCTGTTGACTGGATCTTCAACTAATTGGTATTTCTAGAGTTTGCAAAATATTTTTATTAACATTTGAAATTTCTCATGTTAGGTGTTTTCGATGGTTGCTACAACTGGGAGATTATTGACCAATTAGCTTTTGTAGGGCTCATTATTGGAGTTTCTTTCCGTTTTATAGTTTGTCGTTACAAAATTCATATCTTTCACATATATACAATTGTGAGACATTTGAAGTTTGTTAGTGCTGCTATTTTATAGTTTCATGTTGTTCTAGAATTGTATCACTGTTAGAACAAAGGAGAATTATTCCAAACTAATTGTTGTTCTGTTCTTCATTTGATTGATTTTATCAAAATTTGGTTCATTTTAATCAAATGTTGGTTATTACATTTTTGCCAATGTTGGATAATTAGGGATTCAAGTTTGCACTATCAATGAATTTTAAAGCAGTTGAATAATACGAGATACAATATAATGACATTGTTTCGTTTTGATTTTGTTATTTCTGTTTCACAAAGTCAGATATGTTATAGATTGAAAATGATATCAAGTTGACATGAAAATGATTACAACTATTTTTATAATTTAGAAATAACTTTTCCGTGCGGACGCACATGTCTTCTACTAGTTCAAATATTAAACTAATTCTAAATAGAAATTAATAAAATTGAACTAATTAAAAAATAAATCAAAAAAAGACTAACTAATTAAAAATAAATGAATTAAAATGAGAATATAAATCAAATACCAATTAAGAACTAATTAACAATAAAACTAAATTAAATCTGAACTTAAATGAAACTAAACTAAAAAGAAATTAGTTTTAAGTTAAACTAAACTAAAATAGACTAAACTCAAATTAAAATTAAAACTAAAGTTAAACTAAAACTAATTTTAGATATAATCTTAAAACAAATAATTAACTAGAAATTAAAATTAAAATAATTAAATTAAAGCGAGGTAAATATTCTAAATAATTCTAAAATTACGAATAAATAACAAATGAGAAATGACATGGAATGAGCATGATTAATGATTTAGAGACTAAAAAAGTGAAAGTGAATGACTATCGATATTGCGCTACAATGAGTCAAATGAATGAAAATTTTAGAAAAAGTCTGGTCAAAATTTAGGGTATGACAGATGTCCCTATTTAATATTCTTGGACCTGAATGTATGAATGACAAAGACTTTTAGATATTCGAGGTGAAAGAAGATTAAATATCATAATACCTAAAATTTTGACCGAATGCAGTTAAAATGATATGAAATGAATGCAATATGAATGTAAGACAGAGGCTACAACTCTACTGGGAAGGAAAGAAAGATGACATTATTGGGGATTAGACACACACGACTGGAATAAAATTCACACGAGAATTTTCTTTTGATTGAAACAAGATGACAATTGTCTACCAATCATAAGATAACTTAAACTAAATCCTTGAACAAATTCCACTTGGAGGAATCTACTATCGAGATTTAGAACCTCATTTGGAAACACCTTCTATCGAGGTATCAAAATGAACCAGAAATCTAATGCCAAGATCCTGGAAAGAAAATATCTTCTGCTGAAGTCTATTGGAGATCTATTGCCGAGATTTACCATAGAATCTAAAAAAGAAATACCATCTGCCGAGGTATACTATGTAATTCATATTGCCGATGATTAACTGAGAACACACCTTCTGCCGAGGTAGACTGGAAATCTTCTACTGAGACTTGCCAGAAAATAAAAGGAAACACCTTATGTCAAGGTTTGTTGAACGGAAGTAACTACAAATCACAGGGTGACCACTACCAAGTGTATGGTAGCCTAAGCAATGGTAATATACTTGTTGGGGGATAACCACTGGTTAACATTACACTGAGTTGAAAAAACATTTGTAATAATCTTCAAAAGAATTTTTTTTGATAGAATCTTCCGGACATCTAATCATACTTCTCTTTGAGACTTTTTTTGGAGAGATGCCATATGATAGAAAAATAACTATTCACACCAAACTTCTCACCGGGATTTTGGGAGATGCCATTTGATAGAAAAAGGATTCACACCAAACTTCTCATCGAGATTTGGAGAGATGCTATTTGATGGTAAACGAGAATTCACAACAAACTTCACACCGAGACTTGGAGAGACGCCATTTGTTGAAAAATAAATTCATACCAAACTTCTCCTCTGAACTAGGGAGATGCCATTTGATAGAAAAATAACTTCATCATACTTCCCTTATTCTGAGAGATGCCATATGACGAGAATAACTTCACACTCAAACTTCTCACCAAGATTTGGAGAGACGCCATTTGACGGAAAATAACTTCATACCAAACTTCTCCGCTGAACTAGGGAGATGCCATTTTATAGAAAAATAACTTCATCATACTTCCCTTCTTATGAGAGCTGCCATATGATGAAAATAAACTTCACTGGGGATAAACAAACTTCTCGAAAAGAGACTGCCATTTGTTGATTCACTAGAAATTCAGGGACAAGAACAAGCTTCTCAAATAAAGAGACCACCGCTCGTTGTCATCTGTATATGCCAAAAAGAGTGTTATAACGACACTGAGGAGTAAGATTTATCTTTACTAGTGAATATCAAGGTAGATAAAAATACGGACAAACGGTAAGATCTCCATCGTATGGTTGATGGGAAGAAATTGAAATTGTCAATGGGGTTGACAAAATATAACTTTACTGAATTAATATATCATCATGGAGATGACAGGAAGGAAAACTCCACTGAAGGGACACCTTGCCATAGGGATGATAGAAAGAAAACTGGTATAAAGAAAATACGTTGTCATAGAGATGACAAAAATGAAATTGTTTTGGAATATCAACAGCAAAGGGTTGGTGGAAAGAAAACTTCATTAGGGAGTGACATCGTCAAAAGGGTTGATGGGAAATAACTTCATATCAAACTTCTCCACTAAAACAGGGAGACACCGTTTGACAGAAAAACAACTTCACCGGGGATAGACAAACAACCCGAGAAGAGACTGTCATTTCTCGATTTACTAGGTAATTCATGGACACAAAAAGCTTCCCAAATGAAGAGACCGCCACTTGTTGTAAGTTATAAGTATTTCAAAATAATGTTGCAACAACACTGCTGAGGAATAAAGTCCGTCTTTAATGGTGAACCTTCAATAAATCCTTCTTGGGGAGATAGAGTAGCCAAAAGGTGCAAAATAAATGCAGTTTCCATCTGGGGATTCAATAATCAAAGTTTCCAAATACCAAATTCAATCCAGGAACAAGCTGGAGAGATACTATCAAACAAGACATTGAACCATGAGGAATGAACTCAACTGGGGATTTATCCTATCCAAGTGTGGAAAGGAGAACTAAAGCAAAAATCTTCCACGAGGGTAAAACTTAGTGGGGAATTAGAAAGAATGTACACTTTCTGCTTAAGGTTGACAAACTCTATTGAAGAGAGAAACATATCACTTGGGGATAAACACAACCAAAGTGAATGAAGTAAACATCAACAAAAAATGCAACATGAACATGAATATGAATTCAGCTATGATATATGCATGAATACGTGTTATGTTTATGCTGACAAGACAGATAAAACAGATGCAAGAGATAAACTGGTGATGAAATAAACATCACAATGTAACCGGATACTTGACCAGTCTCGACAAGGTGGAAGCATCACTCAGAGATAGAACAAAAATAGCCATCAATGGAGCAAAGTCCTTCTACAAGACTCAAGTCTTTTCGAGGAGAGAAAGATACTTCACTTGGGAATAAACCCAGAAAACTCCTCTAATTTCATTGTACATCAAAGGAAATAACCATACAAACTACTTTTCCATGGGATAAAGTAAATTTGCACTCCGCTGGGGAAGAGAATCACATTCAACTGGAGAAACTTGAATCAAAGCTCAATGGGGATACTGAGCTTAGTACCTCACTGGGAGCACTAAGTAGTAAAAGAAATCCACCAGAAAATACCAAGTCATACACCTAACACATCATAGAAACCTGGCGTAAAGACCCATCATCTGGAGATACTTGCAAGGTAGATCACAAGAGCATTCTGCTTAGGGAAACACATGGTCCTGCACCAACAAAATGGTTTATGAGAAGAGATTATCTCAAGAGGATTTTATAGAAGACTTGGCATCCAAAATGCCCCAGTGTCTTCAAACTAAGAGATTTTGTCAAATATCGACCTAACTGTCCCAGATTGTCTGTATTTGGAACAAGTGAGTCTTTAATATTTGTCCTTTAAGGATGTTCAGACTGTGCAGACAAAAAACTGGGAAACAAATTGCCCCAATTTAGCAAAGTCTTCAGGCAACATGCCCCTGGGAATGATCATCCTTTTAAATGGTTGTCCATTTACTCATCAGGGTTTCAAACCTCAAAATATTAAGCTCATCACTGGTACTCATACGTAAGCTTCCATGATATTAAGCAATGTTAGCGAGCATAAAATGTTAATGTTGAGACTGCCAATGCAACACACATGTCCGTCTTGAAGTTTATTTTGAAAATATATCGCAATAACCTGTGACCGAATCACTAATTAGGATACAACATTAATTTTGTACAAAGCCAACACAGATTTTGAGCATTACTCATGGGAGTCAGGAATGTTATCTCATTGAGTATGCTTTTGAAATAAACCCTACTTCATTTAGGACTTTTGAGGGTTGTAACGTGGTTTGGTTCATAGTTTATGAAACAAAGGATAAAGGCTCAAAGTTTATTTGGTACCCACCCATTCTCCGTGATGTTATCCAATCCTATGTTCAGCTAAATTGACATATACATTCGTCTTGACAGTGTAGAAGTGAAGATGATGATCCAAGGTTCGCTTGAAATGACAGTCATCTTATTTGTCCTCCATGTTTTTGGTGACCCTTTGACTTTGGTATGGTGGTCACTAAATCTTATTTTGAGGATTTGACGGCCTCTTTCGATTGACTTTCTTTATTTGGTCCCTTTTTTTTGCCTAAGTCTCCTTTTTGGGTGTTCGACTAAGCAGGATTTTCTTTTTTCTCTTTTTTTAATCTTTGGAAGGCTTAAAGTTGTGATTGCCAAGTCATTGGTTGTAGTTGATTCCCTGATGGGATGTTTCATCTTGTAACTTGAATGTGTAGCCAGATTAATTGAACACTACCATGCCCCAGGTTAAGCGTAAGGGTTTTGAAATATCCAAAAGAAACTCCTACTTCTAGGCTCAAAGTGGCTAACTAGGGATTAACTCCTTATATCTCCAGTGTTTGTGGATTTGAAACAATGCATGTACATCATCAATAGGGTTTTAATCAAAAGCATTCAACTAGAGAATTTGTGTTTTAATTTCATCATCTTCCCTCCAATTCTCTGCCTAGGCAAGAGATTGGAATGCATTGGCCTTATAAAGCAGAAAAAACAATTAATGAGTGAATACGAATGTATTACTTCAAGACAAGCATATTCACTGCATTAATCACTTAAAACAAACAAGTTCTTACATGCCAAAAACAAATGCATTAACAAACAAAGAAAATTACATATGAAAAAGCAGCGAATAAGATAAACATCTGAGAAGACAAACTTCAGAGCATCAATCAACCATGTGCACAGAGGAACTTGTTCCATACTCAAGAAATTAAACTGACTTTGAACTCTGGGATCACACATTTTGAGTTTTGATATTCATCAGCATAAGGGTGTTCCATTCACAAATGGGATTCCTTCCTTGAAGGTTAACACCTCATCATTAATCATCTCTTGAACCTTTTCTTGGAAAACCTTGCATTCTTCAATCGGATGCCCTACTACTCCACCATGAAACTCACAACTGGTATTCCTTCCTCGATTTTTCACAACTCTAGGATTATTCACCTTTGTCATAGGGTGGACATTCTGAGATCGAGTACCATCCACTTGTTGAGCATTGTCGTCAGGAGGAAAATCGTATATCGGGTTAGTCATCCCAGTAAAGTCTGACATGGAATCAACATTATTTGCGATATCCATTCTTCTTCAGTGACTACTTCGGGCTTGATACAAATGTCGGGAAATCAGTGAACCAGTAGAAGGACAAATGAGTGAGTTTATTTTGTTGGGAGATGGCATGTAATGTTGATGAATGCAAATGCAATAATATGCAAATGATTGCAATGCTCAGAATCACAAGTACAAACAATTCTGAAGTTGGAGTATGAAGGCAGGATGTTCGGATCCAGGGTGACATGAGTAAATCATAACATCCTAACAGGTAAGCTTTATAAGGAAAGTTCTAAGTTCTTTACCCATAAAACCACTCACGGGATAGTTTCTATGGTGATGGATTGAAGGTTCTCAAGGTCACAAATGTTAATCATACTAACGTCCTGCCATAGGCTAGCTGTATTATGACGATAATAACGATAAGGTCCACATTGAATATCTTTCTCATGCTAGGCCCTCAAGGAGCGAGTCCTTGGAGACTAACACTACACAATTACCAATATAGAAATTGGTTCTAAAAGTGGGTCCTAGAGTCACATCCCTTACATGAATCAAGTCATGCGACAGGCTAGCTGCGTTACGACAAGATCTACGAATATGTCTACTCTCTTGAGGAGCTTTCAAGCTAGGCTCTCAAGAAGAGAGTCCTTGGAGACTAACACTAATAACTTTCCAAATCTAACTTAGGTGTTCCCTCTTCTTTTTCCAAAGCTCGGATATAAAGCTTTACTTGTGATATCAACCCAGGATCCAACAAGCAAGTAATAAACAACATTATAATAAAGAAGAAAGTAATAAACAAGCATATAAAACAACAATAGTAAATAAAGAAGAAAATCAAAAAAGTTAGCAAACAAGAACAAACTATCCTAAGTTAGGATCGACTCTCTTACGCACGAACTTTATTCCCCAGCAGAGTCGCCACCCGTCGTACCTCGAAAAATACGATCCTCGTGATGGACGCAGAAAAAACAAACAGAGTCGTCACCGAATTTAATTTTATTCCTAAGTGAATGGAAAAGGTAAATATCGATAAAACCTAAGGGATAAGAAATGGTCATCGAAACCAAAATTATAAGTTCGGGAGTCGGCTATGCAAGAGGAAGGTATTAACACCCCTCACGTCTGTTGTACTCAACGAGAAACTCTTAATCTAATATGCGCTTGAATGTTAACTTATGTCTTTGTCTTCTTCTAATGGTAAAGGTTTGCTAATATTGTTTGTTAAAGGAAAAAAGAGTGTTATTATTATTATTATTATTATTATTATTTTTATTATTTGTTATGGAGAAATGGTTAGTTTTTTATTAGTGTGCTCGCCAAGGATTGAAATCTGTGTGCCTACGTATTCCCTTGTGCAATGGGAAAGTCAGAGCTTTGTAGTTCGTGGAACTACGGTTTGTTGGTTTATGTCTTTTAACGAACAAGTACTTAGTTCACATGCTAACTGCTAAACATTGGCTGGTCCACTCTCAAGGAGGCTTAAGCACTAGTTTATATGAACGTTAGGAAAGATCTAAACATAGTTCTTTTGAGAAAGTTGTTTGATCTTGATTAAGGTGTTTTGAGATGAAAGGTTGTATGAATCACAATCCAAGGGCTAGCCTCAAGAGTGATCATCCAAGAATTCAAGGAATGCAAGACTCCAGAACTCAATTCTTTCGTTAATTAATTATGAAAATGATTTTGTATTTGTTGGAGAGATTTTAAGTTTTATTTAAAAGAAAGATACAAGTCGTCATCTTTAGGGGAGATGTCTCGGCTATTCCACCACAAATATTTGAGGAAGAAAATAAAATCGGAGGAAGCTTTAAACATGGATATAAGGATCGACAAGCAATGCCACATTCTTCCTTTGAGAATAATTGTTTGAAAGATTTGATTTATGTTTGTGGGGATAGAAGAAATATATCTCCTATGAAGATGAATCATGTCTAAACTCTTTGGGTAGTCTTAAGTGTTTTTGAGGCGAAAGGTTGAATGAATCACAACCCAAGGTCTAGCCTCAAGAGTGATCATTCGAGAACCCAAGGAATGCTAGATTCCAAAAGCTCAATTCTTTCGTTGTTTGTTTATAGGAGATTTGAAGAGTTAAGTATTTTAGGAGCGAAAGGTTGGATAAATCACAACCTAAGGGCTAGCCTCAAGAGCAATCATCCAAGAACCCAAGGAATGTGAGATTCCAAAAGTTCAATTCTTTCGTTATTTGATTATGTGAATTAAGAGTTTGGTGGCTTAAGTGTTTTTAGAAACGAAAGAGCGAATGAAACACAACCCAAGGGCTAGCCTCAAGAGTGATCATTCAAGAACCCAAGGAATGCGAGATTCCAAAAGTGCAGTTCTCTCATTATTTGATTATGAAGGATTCGATAAAAATCACATTTTTGTTTTAAGAGATTTAGGGTTTAGAATCGGTGGCGAGGTATGAATAAACAACCAAACACACACATGACATCAAGACTATGATGAGGCGCAAAATAGATAAAATCGAGTTTTTTTAGTAGTACCTAATAGAGAAGGTTTGTTGCTTCTTCATTACGCGCAAACAATATCAAGAATAAGCAACGAGAAGAAACTTCACACGCTGAATCTTCAAGTGTTCAATAACACGACTCCACATCAGATTCAACTATCTGACACTCAAATTTAATCAGGATCAAACATTAACAACTAAAATCAAAAGTAACATTTAATTTTAAAGAAGAAAGTTAATCAACCATTAACAATTTCTAATTAAATCCTAAAACAAAAACATAAATGAAATCCTAAGTAACAATTAAATAAAGGAAACTAAATAAATATTAGTTACTAACAAAAATTAGTAATAAAATAACTTAACTCATAAAATTAACAAAAACAAATTAAATAGAACACAAGAAGCAACTTAATTAAAATTAATATAAAAAAATTAATTAATCAACAAAATGGGGTAGGTGCAGAACATTGAGGGTATTGATAGCAAAACCAACTGGGCTTCATGAAGCCCACAAAACAAAGTGATTTTTCTTTTTAAACAAAAAAAGAAGCAAAATAAACATGGCATGGGTGTGTCGTTGATCTTGGTGTGTGGAGAGAAATTCATATTGGACTCATTAAAATCCAATCCAAACAACAAATTAGGGTTTAAAAATAAATAGAAAAAAAAAGAAAAATAGGAAAAACGTGAAATGAAATAAATCAGTTTCTTCTTCTTTTACAAAGTGTCGCCGACCTTTTACCGCCTGAATCATTGCCAGAAGAAAACAAAACTCGCTGGCGTCGTGTTCTTAAACTCGCCGACGGTACTGCTGGGAATTGCGACGGAAATGGTTGATTAATGTAGGGGATCTCACAGTTAGTGTTTGGCTCTCATCGGATTTCTCACAAATTCAGATTCGTGTTTCTCTCGCTCAGCGTTTCAGAATCGCACTCATCATCTCACAGATCTGATTTTTTCGTTTTCCCTGGTTTTGTGAGTTTTCGAAGGTTTGTGTTTTATGGTTGTTGTTGATGAAGTGAAATACAAGCTATGGTTGTTGATATTTTGATGTGTGAGAGAAAAATGGTGGTGTTGGCTTGAGTTGAAAAGAGAGTGGTGAGTTCATGTCATACCCTAATTTTTGACCCTAAGATTTTTCGCATCTCATATGCATCTTGCATACAAACAAGATCACGCACTAGTTCGTTTATCATTCTCGGGTGCAGGTATATGCCTCACGGGGGATCACCGTGTTTTTACTTGCTTTATTTGTTTATATTTGCTAACTTCTAACCAAAATACAAAAATATATCGCACGTTTATGTTCACTTATAAACCCAAATATTTTAAGTCCATATTACATTTTCTTGCCCATTTTATTACAAAATGATATAAACCAACTTAGGCCCATTAGCCCATCATTATAAAAAAAAAAAAAGAACTAGAAATCTGCCAATCCATGGGATCTTCACGTGACAATACCCAGCCAAGCCAATACTACTTTTCTAGCCATGTTATCATCAGCTGAACTACATGAAGCCAAACGAGCACGTGATCTTCCAACTTGAAGCCAATTTCTCAACCACTTTTTCAAACAACATCAACACGCAGCTAGCTACATCATAAAACGTAAGCCACAAGCACACCAAGCCCAGCTTCAGCTTAAAACAGCACGCGATACACACACCGTCAAAACGCATATGCAGATTGAGTAAAACGACATCACACGGATTTTGCAGGTTTCACACGCAACACTTGCATCACCAAAACGCGAGCTAACACAATAAAACGCAGCAGATAGTCATGCCTTCCTCACCTTACGAAATGCGAACCAATCGGCCAAAACGCAAGGCAAAAACGCGGCACCTGCTCAATACTCCAAAATGCACAAGACTCTTCAACAAAACGCAACGAATTTTGAATCAAAACGCAGATGAAGCACCAAACTTGTGACCATTCAAAAACGCAGAAAATAGAGTGAAAACGGCAACACCAATTCCTCAAATCCTTCTATAAAAGCAACATTATACTCACCAATTTTCCAAGCTTAAAATGCTCACCAAATCCCTGCCCAAATTGAAAAGAAGCTTCATATCAAATCTCAAAATTAACCTTCAACTCCTCTGGTTTTCATCTTCAAATTTCATCATCAAATCTTCAATTCAAATCCACCACTAGCTTCTGCAATATTCGTTCACCAATAACAATCAACGACATCGTGATTAAACCGCTCCTTAAAAACAATTTCAGAACGTGTAAAGAGAGGAGTCCATTTTGCTCTCTCTAATCCGACACATTAATCGAAGAAGGAGAACGATGCAACTTACCGCACAATTTCCAGAGGAACATAGTTGATGGCGCGGTGATGATATCGGAGGAACCGTCGCGAGCTGATTGAAGGAGAAGCTTTAATGTCGATGTGCGTTTGAATTGAGAAGAAGAGGTATAGAAACATGAGTGGTTGATATTCGTTGTTGCCATTTTGTTTTGCGATCTAGAAGTGTGAACAGTGACGTCTTAGGGGTTTCTCACAAAGAAGAAGAAGAGGAGTGTGTTCTGTGTTTTTCTTTTACAATTTATTTCATTTTTTTTTATAAAACTTCTTATCATGTGTGTTGGGCTTATGGACTTGGTCCAATGTTTACTAACCCACCTCCTGTATTCAGCGCATGTCCCCTGTAAACACCCCAAATTTGCCCTCACCCATTCACACCATGGCTTGTGATCATCTCATATGCATAAACACAATCATACAATCTCATATCTCATGTTTGATTCACTGCATAGTTTCTAAGTCATCTGCACCTAGGGTTTGTGATTTGAGCAATCCCAAAGCTTCTTGAGCCACTCCAAAGGCCACCAACCATCTCAGAAGGGTCCATGTGTGTTCTTGTATCATGTTACATCCTCACAGAGTCAAAATTGCAGAGGAATCACAAGAACTAGGGTTTGAGTGGATGCAGAGCCAGGTTAGACTGCACAGTTGACCTAAATTTAGGGTTTTGGTTTCAGAGGCCATAACCCCAATTTTTTTGGTCATTCTTGTTTCCATTGGTCTCTATATGGTATAGGGAGTATGCATATCAATTTTCATGAAGAAATTCCATGGGGAAGTCATCTGATCAAGAGTTGACTTTTTGGACAAGTCAGTGCAAAATCAGGGCATCTGAGGCCCCCAATGACCCAACCAATGGGTGATCTTCACCATTTTGAGTGTATATGATCTTTATTTGATCATGGAAGAAGGTTGAAGTTCATAAAATCAAGAATTTAGGGTTTTTGCAAAAGTTGACTTTTTGAGGCATAGTTGACTTTTCAAGAATGCCTCATTTTAGGCCAATTTTCAAGCCTTGATTCATGATCCAAAAGGCCTCAAATGAAAAAAACTTTGGTCATGAAAGTTGTAGATCTCATCTTTCCCTTTTCAAAAAGTACAAGAACATGATCAAACTCTTCATGGATCAAAAGTTATGGCATTGCAAAGTTAGCAAAAATCATTGATTTTCAAGTTATGCACAAAAGGGAAATTTTGCAAAGTCTTGAACCAAAGTCAAATGTAGCCTCTAATTCATGACAAACCATTATGTAAACATCCTCTAAGTCACAAAAATCAGATTTGGATCAAGTTTGCTCATGGTTTGGTTCATGTAACTTGACTTTTCTCATGAAAATCCATAAAGCTAACCAAGTTGCAAAACACTCATGAGCTTTTCACCAACTTGCTGCATTGAGCCTTGGGTCAAGCCAGCCTCTCACACTCACCATACTGCACCAGAACCCATCTTGTACTTGCCTAGACTTTGAGCCATGCCCTATCTTACAAAAGTGGACTTTTTTGCAAAAGTAGTCACACCTATCACTGCAGGCCAGGTCACATCCCCCAGCCACTTGCAATTATTTATTGAATCAATTTGCTGGCCATAACACATAGGAACCAAGGCTGAGACAACAACATTCAACACTTACACAAAAACTCACCTCATTGCAAGTTCCTTCGAATCACTCTCCACAGTCTTCAAACACTCAAACTCTCATCATCACTCAACTCACCACACCTCATAGACAAGAAACACCCCAAGCATAAGCCTGAAACAAGCCTGAAAACTCCATTGCCATCATTCACCTCAAGCTGCAGTTTCATTCGAAACTCTTATCCTAGCTCACAAACACACCAACCAACACCACAAACCTTCTCAACACACTTCATAGATCACAAACAACCCCTTTTCACAGCCTGAAAGTGCCAGAATCTCATCTGCCATTGTTGACTGAACTGAAGCAGTTCCTTTCGAATCTTCTTCTCCAGCCAACCCAAACTCATTTTGAGCATTCAAGCACCTTTGTAGGACCAAGAGGAGCAGCTTGCACTGAAGGAAGAGGCCTGAAAGTTCCTAAATTGAAAGCTGCAAATCTCAGGTAGCTCGAAATTAATTTTTCCAGAAATGATTTTTCTTGTTACAAACTTGTTCTTTATGCTCTCCTGATCATCCTGATGCTTTTAGTTTTTGAAATGGTTTTGTTTTGAGCATTTAATTCGTGTTTGAAGCTTACGAACCCTAGAAATTGTTTGCTTCGATTCAGTTGATTTAGGTAAAATAAATTTGTTCTAGGTTAGGGGTTTGATTCGTGAGAGTGAGAAGAACATTCCCTTGGCTTTAGATTTCATTTATGTTACGTTTTTAGGAAGTTTGGAATTTTCAGGTGAGCTTCTGGCCGGAGAAGACGACCGGAAGTCTTCTCCGGCCACCTGAAAGTCATTTGTGCCCTAATTGTGTAATTAATTCCAGTTTGAATGAGGAGCGTAGGATTGCGTTGACCGGTTGACTTCCCACCCTTTTTGATGGCCCAGATTCTCCATTAAACCCTAATCAGGATTAATTAAATTAATTAATTAAGTTTTAGAAGTTTGAATGTGAGCCACACGATCACGCGCGCAGTCAACACTTTTAAACTCAGAATCAATCTCATGCGTCCATTCTGATTACTTCTCATTTTACTTGTTTTATTTCATTTTTATTTCAATTAATTTGTACAATTTATTTAAAATAGCAGAAAATTCATAAAAATTATGAAACTTTTTCTTTAAGGTTTTATTAATTTTTATGACCCAAAAATATTTTATTTTATTTTTTTTATCATTAAAAAATTATTTTTAAATATTTAAAAGATTATTTTTAATTGGTTAATGGAAATTAATTAATTAAAAATACTTTTAGGTATTTAAAAATTACAAAAAAATTCATGGAATGTTCTAAGACATTTAGAAACATTGTCCAACCTTCAAACCAAATTTCTTTTTTGATCTTGATGCATTTTAAGAATTTTTCATGGAATTAAATCATATTTTGTGCATTATTTTGATCATATGTTTGAAAATTCATTTCTGCCTATTGGTGAAGGTTGAGACATTGATTCTTTGTGCATTGTTTTCCATTTGACATGTATTTTCAAGGATAAAAAGGCCATGATTTGATCTTGCATTTTCTAATTGATTGGCATTTGTTTTGATAAGAACCCTAAAAAACCCTAATAACTTGCAAAAATCATATCTTGAGATTGGTAAAGAGTTGGGAGTTCCCCTTTGGGCAGGGATTCATCATAGGTCTAGGGTTTCTTTGGGTGCCATTTTCCATTTTTTTATCTTAGGGTTTGCTTCTGTTTTTGGTTTGTGTTTGATGTTTGATCCATAAACCCTAATTTGGGCTTTCTCTTGCATCCTTCTTGCATTTCCTTGCATAACATGACTTGCCATTGCATTTTGTGCATTCTTATGATTCATTTGACATCTTAAGACATGTATGAAGCATCATTGATCATTGCATTACATCCTTGCCATGCCATTTGTCTTGTATGCTTCATGACATTTCATGTTTATTCATGTTCCTTAACTTGCATCATTTGCATCCATGACTTTGTATGAACATCCCTATGCCTTGTCTCATGTTTGCAGCACTTCATAACATCATAATCATCATGTGCATGCTTCTGGTTTGGCCTAGCATCATGTCATTTCATTTCATTTAGCATTGCATTGCATTTGTTTCTAACATTTCAGGTGGTAAGTAAACTTGAGAAGTGAATTTGCCTTCACTTCTCATAACTTTTCTTCTCATCTCTCTTGCATAGCATGCTGCATTTATACATGTGTTTGAGTTTGAGCTTGCTCATTCTTGCTTCTCCCACTTTCTTTCTTCAAGTGACTTGACTTCTTGAATGAAGCAAGTCACTTTGCTTCTCTTGATCTTGTTCATCTGCTTCCTGGTGGCTCCTTTGAAGATTGTTCTTGAAAACCTCACAAACCTTAGGATCAACCAAGCATGACAATGAATTAGGGTTTTGATTAGTTTCCCCTCATAGTTTTTACCTTTATGTCTCTTTGTGTCTCTCTTCTCATCTCATAATCAGGGACTAAACCCTAAAGGCTTTAAGACTTTGTGATTAAGCTTATGCCTGCATCCTTCTCTTAGGATGGAGTGTATAACTTTAACCCTAAGTATTAAACCCTTAAGGTGTTTAAATCTCTTAATCAATTCATTTAATAAGTATCAAGACATTACACTTGTAACTTGGGCCTTGCATTAGGGTTCTAATTCTTCCTTAACTGGTTAAGAAGGACTAACCCTAGAGTTAATGGACAAGTCCCCCTCAAGTTGTCTTACAAATCATAAAATTCACTTCATCATCATATCATTAACTAAAATCCACTTAATCAAAGGCTTGTTTTGTCATGGGTTTAATCCCTAAGCATGGATTAAGTTGAGGAGCCTTCCTCAGCTTAAACATTCTCATCTATTATCCTTCTTTTAGGATGGTGTAATGAGTCTGTTTAATCCTTGATTACGGCTTAACCTCATTACTCAACACTAAACAAAATCACAAAAACATCTAAATAATCACAAGTAGGTTAATGATCTTAATCCTACACCAAAGGTGATTAGGTGTGAGAATCTGACTTCACACTTAAAGTACTCTCATTACCCCTAATCAGAGGGAAGATGTGATGAGTTTACTAAATCCATTGGTTTAGGCTTAAGCTCATTAACTTATGACAAAATCCAAAAACAATAAAAGACTGAAAACTCAAAAACAAACAATAATCGTCTCCTCCGGGATTCTTTTCTCATCTCATTCATTCATAAACGAGAACTAGCTTCTTCCGTCTAAATGCAAGACAGTTTGCACCTGAGCCAGACAGGTCATACACTTGAGCATAGACAAGCAAGCAGTTCACAAGTCAAATCATTCTTTCAGTCTCTTTGGGTCGAACTACGGTGTTCTGACTTCCTCATTGCACGAGAGGATACGTAGGCATAACTTAACAGTTATCGAACAAAAGTCTCTGTACATCCCCCCTCTTTCTAGCTTTATTCTTTAAGCCTCATGATCTTGAGCATCTCACTCTTTTCCTTGCACTGACACTTTCATACTTCACATCACTTACACACTTTACACTGACACCTGTACATCCTTTTCCAGCTCTTTTATACACAAATGGCACTGACACTACCCCTTTAAAACACAAATCTTTCAAGCGTGGATCCCGTCGAGTACGACGGACAATCTGGGTGCTAATACCTTCCCAGGTTGTAACCAACCCCCTTTCTCAGTCTCTCTGGTTCGCAAACCGTCTTATCCGTATCTTTCTAGGTTATGCAGCATTACCTTTCCTCCGGGATAAAAATGCCTAGCTGGCGACTCTATTCATCTCCAGTGAGTTCACGACTGTGTGTTCTCATTGTCCCTCTCGCCGACCGTTCGCGCTTGTACCGGGATGCAAATCTTCGGGAGCGACAGCTTGGCGACTCTGCTGGGGACCCTTATACTGCAACCAGGGCTTCTGGTTCTTTTTGTGGGTTCCTCCTAGCGCTTGATTGATTTGTGTTTATTGGGGTGTTATGTGTTATTTGTGTTTGTATATTTGCTTTATTTATTGCTTTCTGTACAGCTTTATTTACCGCTTTCTTTATTGCATTTGTATATATCATACTGTCACTGTTGCTGGCTGGATCTGGTTTCCTTGTTTTTTGGTGGGTGGGTATTTCATTGAGAGTTAAGGTCCTACACCTGGGACCTGAGTGACACCTAGGATAGAGTGAATCATATTCTTTCCCATTCCATTTCGGTCTGGTGCGGGAATATGAAACACGGTTCAGATATGGGTTTCTTCTTGAGAACTCTGTGTTGCGGATTTCCTGCAATGCTAGGGGGATCTGGGAAGCCTGCTAAGTCTGGATGACCTTTTAGTTTGACCTTCAGAAACTGAGATGAATTAGAGGAGGAATTGTTATGGTTATTGTAAACACTGTACCTCCGGGTTAGAAGTGTTTACACTTCTCATAACTGATCCAAGTCTGAGGATCCTTGTTTTAGATCATCACCTGTGAGGGGGTTGGGCTGTTTACAGGTTTGCAGGTACCTTGACCTCAGAATACCCTGTTACTTTGATTTTGTTAAGAATGCTCCATGTTGGATAGTTCTTGTGATTCTAAACCCGGGACTTGTGGCTCTTTATTTGAGTCCCCCACCTTGGTTACTGGATTTCTTTTAGACCTCCATCTGGAATTCTTGAACACACATGGATCTATACCAAGGCAGTTAATCAGATCCAGCTCAGTCACAAACCCTTTGCATATCATCTGCATTCATACTCATTGCATCATATTAACATGTGCTTATTTGTGTTTCAGGGTATCCACCTTTATCTGGTTTTGGTTTTGACCCCATCTGCAGTTTTGACCTGTCTCCACCAGCATCTTGCTTCAGCTTGTCAGCCATATACTTCAGTTACTTGCACTAGCCAGCCAGTGGCCCACTCCTCAGCATTTTCATCAGCACTTATTCTACTCAGTCCTCAGCATCATGGCTCCAAAGAAAAGCAACATCACCTATCATTTCTTCCAACCAGACTTATCAGACATCAGGAGGATCCAAACCCTGATCACTCCAGAGCACATACCCTTGTTCAGGGAAAGTTATGGAGACATACTGGACATGGTCATGGATCTGGACCCATCTCAGAGGAGCCTCATCCACACCTGCATTCAGTTTTATGATCCTCCATTAAGATGTTTCACCTTTCAAGACTTTCAGTTGGGTCCTCTTTTGGAAGAATACTCATATTTGGCTGGCTTGCCCATCAAAAGAGAAATCCCTTTCAACCCTGAAATGGTCTTTCCTAGCAATGGAGAGATAGCAAAAGCTTTGCACCTGGAACCTGTATTGATTGAACAACACTTGACCTCTAAAGCTAGGATCCCTGGATTTCATCTGGACTTCCTGATTTCTCAAGCTAGTTTGAAGGCCTCCTTGGGGGAATGGAAAGCTGTTTGTGCTCTATTGGCCTTAAGTGTATATGGAATTGTGTTGTTTGCAGATGAGCCTCGATTCATCAGCAAGAATGCAATCCACTTGTTCATCCTGAAGAACCCAGTGCCAACTTTACTGGGTGATCTCTATTACTCAGTCCATCAGAGGAATGAGAAGCAGAGGGGAAGGTTAGTGAGGATTTGTGCTCCATTATTTCATGCTTGGCTTCTCAGGCATCTACCCAGGACAGATGCATTTCTCAATCCTCATCAGCAAAGCAACTGGGCTAAGAGACTCACTACTCTCACTTCAGCAGACATCAGATGGTGTACTCAGAGCACCAAGGGCAGAGACATGATCACCAGCTGTGGGCACTTTCCCAATGTGCCTTTGATAGGAGTTAAGGGAAGTATCAACTACAACCCTCTGCTGTTCAGGAGACAGTTGGGCTATGCACTGGTCCACACTCCAAGGGAACAAGACCTGGTTGAGACCCTCTATTGTGAGAACAAGATTAGTCTGGCAACAGTTGGACAGGCTGCCTGGGCCTGGGATCATGTTCAGACTAAGGGAATCACCATTCTGGGGAAGTGCAATAATGTGGCATCAGTCCAATATTATGAGTGGTCCCATGCTAGGGCCCAATTCTCTGGAATGCCCTTCACCATAGAAGACATGCCTGAGTCATCTTCAGCACCACCCCCTGCCACTATCAGTTTGGAAGAGTTTGAAAGCTTAAAGGAAAGGAATGAGAAGTTAACTCAAGCCTTGCAGAAGACCCTCAGGGAGAGGAGTGAAGGTGTGAGGGAGATTGAGAGATTGGAGAAATTGAGGGTGGAACACTTGACCAAGATTGAGAAGTCTGGGGAGTATATCAACAAGTCTAAAGCTGGTGAGCAGATTCAGAAGAATGCTTGTAAAGAAGCCCAGTTCCAAAGAGCAAGAACAGACTTGTATTTGAAAGAGAGTCAGGCCAGGTGGGTCCGGATCACTGAGGCCCGTACTCTAGAAGACAAGAGATCTCAAGACAAGATGGAGCAGATGGAAAAGGCCCTGGCAGCAGCCCAGGAAGAAATATCAGAGCTGAAAATCAAAGCAGGATTGAAGAGGTCTAAGGACCAAAGTCAGAGCAAGAAATTGACTGCAGCTGTTGCAACAAGAAACCTTCTCATCAGAGGTCTCACGGAGCGTCCGGCTGATCCTGTGACCGAAGCACTTCTCAAGGAAGTTCGTGAGGATGAGTTTGGCCTTGGAGTTTGATCATTTGCTTGTTGTTGTTCCTTTTCCATGTACTTTTGCTTTTTGTGATGTATTTTGGCCCCTTTGAGGGTTTGTGTTGTAAAAATGAACAAATTGTATTATTTCACCTTTGTAATATATTTGTGTTAGTTTCTATCTGGGTTCACATCAAAAGCAACTGCAACAGCATCATCTTCAAGGGTCTGGAAGGGTCAAAACTGAAGACCAAACCGGATACCTTGAGAGCAAATAAGCATAACTGCATTGCATGCTAACCCCTTTGTTTGTTTTGTAGGTTTTTGTTTTGTTGTTGCTAACCTCTGTTGTGATGTTCAGGAATTATTGCTCGCCGCCGGGTATTTCCTCTCAACAGGCCACACAGGTATCCAACTAGAATCAACCTTCCGGGAATTCAGATGGATCAAGTTCAACAAGATCTTGCTGATGTCAGAAATCAGCTAGCCAATGAAAGATTGGAGATGAGAACACAGATGACGCAGTTCATGGAGGTTATGAACAACATGGCTCAGAGCCAGGAGAGACTGAGAGCTATGGTGGAAAGGCAGAACCAAGATGAGCCTCATGTGGGGACTGCAGGCACAAGTAATAATGAAAGGGTGCAGCCACATGTTACCCCCCCGGTGTTTGGTCCACATCTACATCCTGAGATTAATATCCCTGCAAACGTTCAAGGGACAGCCACCGCGGCCAGAGTACTTCAAGAAGATCCTCAGGAGGACCAATTTACTGTGATGGGTGCTGGAGAGGAAACTTATGACAGGAGATTGGAAGAAATAGCTGAGAAGTTAAGATCCTTAGAATCTCAAAATTCTTTGGGTTTTGACGTGATGGATATGGGCTTAGTAGACGGGGTTAGGATTCCCCACAAGTTCAAGCCTCCATGTTTTGAAAAGTATAATGGGACTTCTTGTCCTCGAACCCATCTGCAATCTTTTCTCGGAAGATTAAAAGCTTACACCATGGACGAGAAATTGTGGATGTTCTACTTCGAAGATAGCTTGACTGGAGCTTCTAGGGAATGGTATTCCCATCTGACGAGAGCAACTGTGAGATGCTGGAAGGACCTGGCAGAGGCCTTCATCAGACAGTATCAATATAATCTGGATATGGCACCCAATAGGACCCTCCTAATGGGGATGTCACAATCATCCAGAGAGAGCTTCAGAGAATATGCTCAAAGATGGAGACAGCTTGCTGCTGCTGTCCAGCCACCAATGTCTGAAAGAGAAATGGCAGACATGTTTATGAACACTCTTCAGGGAACCTATATCGACAGGTTAGCTGCTTTCTCTTCCACCAGCTTCGCAGATGTTGTCATAGCTGGGGAGAGGATTGAAAGCCTGTTGAAAATGGGCAAAATTTCCGACAATGGTGCAAGCTCGTCCAGTGGTACAAGAAAGCCTTTTGCAGGCCCGAGAAGAGCTGGCGAGACCAATGCCATTCACACCAACAGGGGTAGGCCCCAATATGTTCAGAGTTCAATAGCAGCAGTCACTATCCCTGCTCCAGCTCATCCTCAGCCAATCTATCAACCTCCGCAACAAAACTTCCAACAACAACCTCAGTATCATCAGAATCAATATCCTCCAAGAAATAACTACAACAACAACTCCAACAACAACAATCAACAGAGGCCATTCCAACAAAGGCCATCCCAAGCTAACAGAGTAATCGACCCGATCCCAATGCCGTATGCTGCCTTGCTGCCACAACTTCTGAAACTCAACCTGGTTGAGCTAAGAACGTTGGCACCTCCGGATCCCAATAGTCTACCAAGGAACTATGACTCCAATGCTAGGTGTGCTTTCCACTCGAACGCACCTGGTCACAGTACAGAAAAATGCAGAGCTCTGCATATGAAGGTACAAGATTTGGTAGACTCCAAGGCTCTGAACTTTGCACCTCCGCCCAATGTCAATAAAAACCCTATGCCACACCATGGTGGTCCTCGAATTAATGCTATTGAAGAAGACCAACAGTCTTATTTGATAACTAGTGTGGATCAGATCAGGACACCATTGGTGGA